>OX940792.1:16166557-18566557 GCA_954870985.1 Trifolium fragiferum
ATTTAATTTACTTGAGTATGATTTAATTTACTTGAGTATGAAATGCGATATATGTTTAAGGATGTTACAGGGACATAGTAGGATGAGAAGTACTCCCTCATTCCCGTTCAACAACACTTTGAGATTCTTTCTCTCTCCCTCTCTCTCATGTCTCTATAGGGACTCAATCAACAAAAAGTAATTGTAAATTTTATAATATTTTTCAAATGAATATTAACATACTTTGACCGTGTTTCTATACTCAAACTATTTTTTGTCATTGTAGCACAAATAATCAATTTTCATGTGTGAGCGTCAAATGAAAAAATCTATGTATGAATCTTTACTCACATTGATAAATTAGCATCCAGAAAAAGATTGAACGAATGTTTATGAAAAGCTTAAAATCAAAATTATAAATAAAAAACCATTGATTATAAAAAATTAAAAATTATATTAATTTATTTTAGGTTTCAATTCCATAGATTTTTTCAGTTTGATGTAATATAGTGAAAGTGCGATGTACACATAATATGGAAAAACTCCCGTAGTCGAAATTCAAATTTTAATTAGTCAATATATAATTTTAATAGTGTAGTGAGAAGTGTTTTCTATTTCGATTATATACCATTGAAAGATTCTCTCTCTCTCTCTCTCTCTCTCTCTCTCTCTCTCTCTCTCTCTCTCTCTCTCTCCTCTCTCTCTCTCTCTCTCTCTCTCACTCTCTCTCTCTCGCTAGTCTCAATTACACGATTTTATAGGGGTTCCATCAACAAAAAATAGTTGGTAATTCTATATTATTTTTATAATGAATATGAATAAAAGTTTTGTGCTCATTTATCACTATTTCTATATACACTTTTTTTCATGGTGAACCAATTTTCATCGTGCTAAATAAAATTTTGAATAAGGGATCCCCGTAATGAAATAAGAAAATATGGATAAGCCCTAGTGTTGAATTCAAATTTTAATTAGTCAGTGTGTATTTTTAATAGTTGGGTGGAAAGTGCTTTCGATTTTCATTTTATACCACCGAGAAATCCTCTCTCTCTCTCTTTCTCTCTCTCTCTCTCTCTCTCTCTCTCTCTCCTCTCTCTCTCTCTCTCTCTCTCTCTCTCTCTCTCTCTCTCTCTCTCTCTCTCTCTCTCTCTCTCTCTCTCTCTCTCTCTCTCTCTCTCTCTCTCTCTCTCTCTCTCCTCTCTCTCTCTCTCTCTCTCTCTCTCTCTCTCTCTCTCTCTCTCTCTCTCTCTCTCTCTCTCTCTCTCTCTCTCTCTCTCTCTCTCTCTCTCTCTCTCTCTCTCTCTCTCTCTCTCTCTCTCTCTCTCTCTCTCTCTCTAAACTCTATAGGGGTTATATCAATAAAAAAGTTGTTAATTCTATATTTTTTTTAATGGATATCAATAAAATTCTCGTGCTCAGTTCTCACTATCATCTACATACAGTTTTCATCATGGGGATCATGTTTTATCGTGATAGATAAAATTTTGAATAAGTAATACCAAAGACAAAATATGAAATTATGGATAACTTTCACATTCAAAATGGAATATCGAAACTCTATCTCTAATTATATCTTCTTCTGTGTCCATTACGGAACTCTATAGCTACTCCATGAACAAAAAATAGTTGTCAATTCTTTATTATTTTAAAAAAAAAAATCAACATAGAAATATTACATGTAATTGAATTATTTGATAATAGATACATGTCAAATCAAATTTTAGCCGAAGTGTTCACATAGATTTTATATAGAAAATATATAATATTTAATCATGGATTAAAAAATTTTGTCGTCATTAAAAATATAATATATGTTAGTAATTAAAATATAATATTTTAATTTCTACAAAAAAAATATAATATTAGAAAAGCTTTGATTGAATTTCACCAGCGCAATATTATTAAAATATAATAATAAAAATATTAAGAAACATATAATATTATATTTTCTAAAATTAAAAGGTACCAATCCTCACACAAAAGAAAGAGTTTCTACAAAAAAATATATATATATATATATAATATCAAAGATTCTAAAAAAAAAGTATTAGATTTTTTACAAAAAAAATATACTCGCATAATATTAAAGTTTCTACAATAAAATAAAAATTAGAGAATCTCTAATTGAGTGACAAAAAAAACCAAATACAAACTCGATAAAAAAAGAGATAAAAAAGAAGAAAAAAAAATAGTTTAGTTGTATATATCCAACAATTTTGTTTTATAATAATGAGTTAGAGAGATATATCCGATTAATTTAATAGTATATATCCAAAAATTTGTTTTCTTAAAAAATAATGGGTTAGAGAAGATTAAAAAAATACAAAATAAAATAGAAAAATTCTAATTGAATGCCACCTAAGCAAAAACTCTAATAACTCTAATTAAATGCCACATAAGCAATTTTTCTTGAAAATGCACGAGAAGGCTCCGTGGGAATCTCGCTTTGTATATAATAATAGAGATAATATATTTAACTTTTGTTATAGAAATAACATATAGATTAGCTCAAACAAGAGCACAGTCTAAAGGAATACATTGGATGTCATGGGAACGCCTAAGCGTGCACAAACAAGCAGGAGGTATGGGTTTCAAAAGTCTGAAAACTTTTAACCATGCTATGCTCGGTAAACAGGCCTGGAACTTTTTGACAAAACCAGATGCTTTAGTCACTAAACTTTTCAAAGCTAAATATTTCCCGCGAAGTGACTTTCTAGAATCGAGCATAGGTCATAACCCAAGTTATGTTTGGCGCAGTATTTGGAGTTCCAAATATGTGGTAAAGGGTGGACACCACTGGAGTATAGGGTCAGGTCATAATATACCAATTTGGGACCATAATTGGCTCTCGGATGAGACGATCATAAATAAACCTGAAAATCTTGACCCAGGTCTCTCACACCTTACAGTAGCAGATCTGATACATCAGAATGTTAAAGAATGGGATTCTAGTTTGATCCATGGTTTAGTTGACAAAGAAACTACTGATAAAATCATGCGAACTCCACTACTTGATTCAATCCACAGTGACAAGATTACATGGAAACATGAGAAGAATGGACTTTATTCAGTGAAAAGTGCATACAGAGTATGTATAAATAATGATTCCGATCGGGAACAACACCATGTTGGCGGAAGTTGGCATCTAATATGGCAGGCTAAGATGCCACCAAAAATAAAAAACTTCCTTTGGCGGGTTTGTCGGAACTGTCTGCCCACAAGAGTAAGATTACATGATCTAGGTGTTGAATGTCCAGACAATTGTGTTCTTTGTGATGCAGGTAATGAAGACAGTTTGCACTTATTTTTCTCTTGTCAAAATAGTATTCTCTGCTGGCAACAGGTTGGGCTATGGAGTAAAATCATGCAGGTCCGAGACTTAACAGCCTCTATCAATGAGAATGTATTCAAGGTTATGGGTCAACTAAATGAGGACAGTAGAGCTGTGTTTGCATGCACCATGTGGTCAATTTGGAAACAACGAAACAATGTGGTATGGCGGAATGAGAGAACGACCAGGACAGATGTCTGCGCACGTGGTTTATCGCTTATCACAGGGTGGAGAAATGCAAAAGAGGTTCGTGAAAGGCATACTAACCAACAACAAAACACGCAAAACCTTGGATGGACAAGACCAAGGGAAGGCTTCTTGAAATGCAATGTTGATGCATCATTCTCGAGGACGCGAAACAAAGTGGGTATCGGTGTATGCATTCGAGATGAGCAAGGTCAATACGTCCTTGCAAAAACGGAATGGTACTCGCCTATCCTTGACGTTGACATTGGAGAAGCTCGAGGCCTCCTTAGTGCGCTGAAATGGATGAAAGACCTGCAACTCAACAACGTTGTGTTTGAATTGGACTCTAAGCGAGTGGTGGATAGCTTCAACAACAATCGAAGAGATGAATCTATGTTTGGAGACATCATCAAAGATTGTAAAAATGTATTCTTTTCTTATTTCACAAACTCTCATGTTGAGTTTATTATGAGGCAAGCAAATGAGGTCGCTCATAACTTAGCAAAGGTAGCCCCATGTTTAGCTAGCTTCCATATTTTTACTGATATTCCTACATGTATCCAGACCTTAATCATTAATGAAATGCTATAAGCTTTTACCGTAAAAAAAAAAACATATAGATTAGCGTGTCCCCATGGAACATATATATAAGCGCTTATCAGGATAAAAGATAAGTCATGTTGTGAATCCGAAGAAATCCATACCAATAAAATCTTTAGTGTGTGGAGCAAACGAATAAAACAACCAAACAAATAAATAAGCAATTAACCACTTAAAAGTTAAAACTATGAAAAACGGTAAAGAACACATATATATTTGTTTCCCAATTCGATTAAATCAACCTAAGTTGGGGGAGAGAGCAATTCTCCGTTCCACTATTAATAGAAAACTTGATTACACCAAGATTCACTACAAAGGTTACAAGAATTAGAGTTTTCCTAATTCTACGCTTTTCTCGAATCTCTTCCCGTGACCAAATAGATTCAATCAATAAGTGTTTCCAAGATGAAAGAATGAGTTCCCAACCCTAGAGATTACCCAAGAGAAATCCTCTCAAACCCTAGCCTTTATGTTGGTGCAAAACCCTGTGCCAAACCCTAGAAGAATCCAAAACATGCTTCTCGCGACTGCGCCTAGCGCGAGCTAGGCTGGCTGCGCCTGGCGCCCAAGACAGAACATGAACCCTGTTTTGCTGCATCAATTTGAAGGCAATATCCAACAAGACCTTATTGTATAAGCTGCAAATTAAGTTGTTTATCAAACATAGCCTTACATTCGATTGGAATGCTATTCACAAAATTTGCATTATACTTACTCGAATAATGTTTACTTTGTTGCAAGTATTGGGAAATGATAATGATTTAATTTTTTTTAATTGCGATGTTTATTATGAATTCAGATTGCTCTAAATACACCTTATGGCTGCAAAGAACAGTCGTAACACAGTTTCAAATTTTCAATGGGAAACTAACAATAAGAATACCTTTGAAGCACCCCAAATGTGTCACCCTGTTCCTGTAGAATGTAAAAGTGTCTTTATTAGTTTGCTTTCTAACTATTGTATCAACTATCTAGGTGAAACAATAGTTAGAGTTACTTTATCAACAGTATTGTCCTTAGAATTTTTTGATGTTTGATCTTCCATCTTGAACATTCTCCCAATTGAAAATGCTGGTTGTGTGGGTTTTTTAAGGGGTACTGTGTCACTACGTAGCTAGTGAACAACGGTGGACACACCGTTGTTAAAAGCAGCTGAGACGGCCACTATAGCTAGTCGATCTGCTGCATCATCTTGTTTAGACACAATAAACAAATGTGTATACACTTCAAAAACAGATAACCTGTTTTTGTAGCTTTAAGATACTAGATATACTTGTTTTTTGGAGTAAATTGTATATATACCGAAAACTAGAATGACTTCAAATCTTTTTCTAAAAGAACTCAAAACATTTCCGAATCTGGCACAAGCTAAACCATAATATCTACTATCTAGGTGAAACAATAGTTAGGGTTACTTCATCAACAGAATTATCCTTAGAATTTTTTGAAGTTTGATCTTCATTCTTGGACTTTCTACCTATTGAAAATGCTGGTTGTGTGGGTTTTGGAAGGTCTACTGTGTCACTCCCTAGCATGCGAACAACGGTGGACATGGTTGGTCGATCTGCTGCATCTTCTTGAACGCACAATAAACCAATGTGTATGCACTTCAAGACTTCACTTTCAATGTACGTTTTTTTGTGGAAGGAATCGATTAATTCTAAGCATTTCCCATCACACCAGAGTTTCCATGTCTGCATACATATATGGATATTTAGAAACTCAGTTGAAATATTTTGTTCGATAATGTAAAAATACATAAGTATCATGATCGCTCTTTGGATGGTTGGCTCATAAAAGTATGAAACTATTTTTCTCTTGAAATATTTGGGTCATTGCACTTTTTTTTCTCCATCTAATATCAATTTGTTGATGACATGTGATAAGGAAAACTTACGTATAATAGAAGACTTTGCATATGTTCTGAAAGAACAAATTTGCCATTTCTTTTTCCATAAATTATTTCTAATAAAAGAACTCCAAAGCTGAAAACATCGGATTTCACTGAAAATAACCCAGCCATTGCGTATTCTGGAGCCATGTATCCACTGTATAAAATAAATAGAACACCGTCAGCTGTGAATCACATAAATTTTTCTAATTATTTGTTTAATGAGGTTTCAATTGCTCTTACTAGGTGCCAATAACTCTTTTTGTTTTTGTCGGACATTGGTCTTTTTCAAATGTCCTTGCCAACCCAAAATCTGATATTTTTGGATTCATTTCATCATCCAGAAGAACATTGCTAGCTTTCAGATCTCTATGTATTACTCGAAGTCGAGAATCCTCGTGAAGGTAAAGCAGTCCTTTTGCAATTCCATTGATAATGCTTTGTCGTAATTTCCAACATAGATGCTTTTGTTTATCCTTATCTGTCAAGTAAAGGAACATTGCATTCATGCTATTGTTGATAATAACACCAATAGAGAATATCATTCACTTTTTTTTTCATAGTTGTTTTACAGGAAAAATCACTGGATATGATATAACAATGTGTTATTCTGGTTATGATATTGAACAGTGCAAAATGTGCCCAATTCGATTATTTGTTTCAATTTTTGCATTTAGTCCCAAACTTTTTTTGTCAATTAGAACTAAAGCGGAGCAAGTGAAAGAATATAATCATTAAAAAACAAATGGGGCGAATAGGGTTTGTCTAAACATACTGAAAAGGTGAAAGTCGAGGCTTGAATTTGGCATATACTCATATACCAGTATTTTTTCATCTCCCTCTATGCAGCAACCCAAGAGTTTCACAAGGTTTCTGTGTTGCAGTTTAGATATGAATATTACTTCATTTTTGAACTCCCCTGAACCTTGACCTGATGTTTCTGAAAGCCTTTTGACGGCAACTTCTGTGCCATCTGGTAAAGTACCCTGATAAAAATGAACAAAAGTAGAATAGGAATATATCAAAGTTATATACAAGAATTATAAATACATTTCTTGGCTTCTTGATCCAACTTATCCGTACCTTATAAACTGGACCAAATCCACCTTCTCCTAGTTTAAATGACTCTGAAAAGTTATCAGTGCTCTGTTGAATTACAGTTAAAGGGATTGTAGGAAGGTCTCCATTTAATGAATCCTCTCTTTGAACGTTATGAAGGAAAGAGATGGGAGTAATGGTCCTCAACAGTGATCGACCTAGGAAGGAAGCTAGTAAGCTTGGATAGAGATTTTTGTCATAGGTAATTTTGTGAAATGATCTTAGAGAAATTTCAACATATATGTAACTTGTTATAGTTACCTTTACTTAACCTATTCTTTCTCCAGTAGTAGCAGACACAACAAATTAGTAGAGCTACTGCCACCAGTACACTTACTAAGATGATGATTAAGGCGTTGGTATTACTTGCACCTTTCTGTTTTCCTGCAATACTATCATATATGAGAATGTTGCATATCTTTTCTCAATTTGTTGGCGGAATTGATTTTACACTATATTGGAGAGTTCTAATTTTCCAATGAATCAGAATAGAATTGGAAAAAGGGGAGTGAAGGCTTCTGATTAAAAAATGATTAAATTATTTTCATTGTTGAAATTGTGCATTTGCATATTAGTTGTTGCTGAAATATTAGCATTGTTGTCAAATATCGGCCATGGCAATGCCATGGTGGATTGCGGTGGAGGATTTTTTTACATCCGCCATGGCCAATTTGTGAAGGATGGCGGCGCCATCGCGTTCTATGGCAGATTTTTTCCTTTCCGCCATCGTCCACCAGCCATTGATAACACTAAATATCGATGAGTAAACTACTAACACTACTAACTTTGACGGTTTCAAAAAAATAAATCTCCAAAAGTCGGGGGAAGTGTCTTTATTTTGGTGAGTAAACTTGGTCACAAAATTAAGATTTTATGTCTCTGCAATTGCGATATCATTCTGCAATTCAACAATTGATATTACCTGGATTTCGCAATGGAGAAGGAGATCCAGTTTGCAATTGGTAGAACTTATTATCATCAATCTCCATCCCGCAACTAGGACACACCACTGCCCATTTTACCTTTGTTCCGCAGCATTTAGGAACTTTATCCAACATAGTCTCCAAACACTGTCTGCATTCATCCTTACTAATATATGGACTACACTGCACCCAACCATACCTTTTCTCAGTGTCTCTCAAATCGAACTCACCCATTGCCCATCGAACATTGGCTTCTGTAGTCACTCTGCCTATCAAATTCCTTATGTAATCTTCTGCTTTCCCGAGTTCAGTTGAGTCCTTGACGTTTTTGGATCCTTTTAAATTCCATGACGGTGTTATAATAACATTTCCTGGGAAACTTTGATTAGAATATCCGACGATGCATATGTTATACCATACCATAGCTGATAACCCATTAGGACAACGCTGAGCGATATCTGTGACAGCAGCATTGAGACAAAATTCACAGAAAGATCCTAAGATGTCTCCACGACAACCGTAGTAGCCATAAACATCGTCATTATGGTTGTTGTTGCTGTGTATAGAGGTATGGTTTGTGCCTGTGCCAGAGTTAGAGTTTATCCATAAAAGAAGTTTGTTAACGTTGGATCGGTATGATGTGATGTTTGTTTCTGTTGAATTTTGGCAAAAACTTGATACATAAAATGGTGATTTTGCATTTGTTAAGGTTAAAAGGACTAGATGAAGTAGAATGAAGCTTAGAAACCTTTTAGTACATGTCATGTTCTGTTGTGATGTCTTCATGGTTGAGTTTTTTTCCTTCAACTTTTTCCAAGAATTTCGGCAGACATGTTATCACAGAAGTTTCTGCTTCTATTGTTTGTTCTGTAATGTGTGCTGCTGAAAAGCTTATGATTAGTCAATTATTGTGTGAAAATTTCTGTGAAGCTTATGGTTAGTCAATTATTGTGTTCTATATTGTGTGGTGTTGAAAAGCTCATGGACTAGATGAAGTATTGTACTATTATGTGAAAATTTTCAGCCTAGAGAAAATTCATATATTCCTATATTATGATTATGATATAGTATATAAGTCAACCTAGAGATTGATTGATTAATATTCATACATTCCTATATCAAAGACTGCAAGTTAATCAAACAATCGCCAATTTTGAATTAAAATATTTGATTTGGAAAAAACCAAAACACGTGGATTGAACAATTGTGTACAGATAAACCATGCAGAGATTTCGTTTGAAACTTTATCTCCTTGTTATTATGTGAAATCACCAATTTAGTGATTTTTAAATTAATAAATTTTAAAGAGATGCACATTTTTGTAAACTAATAAAAAGCTTTTATTTTGTCAAATCACTTCACTTTATTATCAACTAATCTAATAACTAGATTCACACATTTAAATATAGAGAAATGTGAAATTTGAAATTCAAACCCCAATCACTCTCATAATATCCATGGTAACTATTATTTGAACTACATTTATGAGACAATGTAACACATTTTAAAATTAAGGATGCACCGTATTAAATCTAAAGTCA
Source organism: Trifolium fragiferum (assembly GCA_954870985.1). NCBI lineage: Eukaryota > Viridiplantae > Streptophyta > Magnoliopsida > Fabales > Fabaceae > Trifolium > Trifolium fragiferum. The sequence goes on from OX940792.1 coordinate 16,176,107, forward strand.
TTGAAAATCTACAATCATATTATTCGTCTCTATTGGATGAGTAGAAAGATTTTTACTTAATTGATTGTTCAATGATTAAATTGACAGTGACTTATAGTTTCAAATATTAAATTAGCAATTTTCTACTTTGCATAATTTGATAAGAAGTGTTATCACGTGTAGGAGTAGGATAATCCAAGATTATTTTATTATTTCAAACCATTTAAGTATGTGACTCTATATAAACCAAGTTAACTAAGCTAGACTGCTTTTGATAATAATCCATATAGCTTGACTAAGTAATAAAAATCTAAAATAGTCCTTGATAAAGAAAACAAAGTGTAGCTACCAACTAACTATACATAAAGAACAAAAAACATCTTTAGGTGTATGTTTCGATGAGAAGATATATATGATAGATGTCTAATTTTTCTTTCTTTTCTTTTCTCATATTGCATGTTGATTATTACAACGTGATTTTTCATGTTTGATTATTTTATTTGATGCTGTTTTAAATGTTGCATGTTTCACTATAAAATTTTTAGTACTCGATCTTCAAGTGATGAAAAATCAGTCAAATTAATACATATATGTTTTCTTCCTACATACTTATACACCAAAACATCTATTGATATAACTATCGATCTTCCATCTCGTAGATCAATCAAGAAATTTCAAATGTCTCTTTCTCATAAAGATATTTCTGCATGTCTAAAAATATCAAAAAGAACATTCCTGACAAAAATATGGTAAGGATCTTGATCCCTTTAAACATATGACTATGGGTTTGATTCCTCACTCATGCTTATGAAAAATTTGGTTGAGAGGGAAGAACTCATCTTATGTGCCCCACAAGTTCCCTGACGGAGATTAATCATCGTTAACTACAGTGGAAACTTTATATCAATATCATGATAATGAAAAAAAAAAAATCAATTTATGAAAATTATACTATCAAATTAGTCGCTCTAATCAATTGCATCTATCTATTGTCATAATTAGTCCTTAAATTATCCTCGATGGATATAACTTTTATAAAATATTCATTCCGTTTCAAAATATAAGAAAAAATTGTCTAAAAAAAATTATGTATTTAATTAAAAATTTAGATTAAATATATTAATTTTGATCGATTTTCTTTTATATTTTGGAATAGAAAGCGTAAGAGATGAGAGATGTTTTAACTTTTTGGCACTTTTGGTATTATAGCTTATTGGACTAGCTTATAAGTTTGTATGAAAAAAATTGAGGTGTTTAGTAAATAGTTGTTTTAATTAACTTATAGTGTTTTTTGAAATGTTATTTCAAGTAGCGTTTGAGCTTATAATTTATAGCTTTTTACGATTTTTTCTATTTTTAACTTTTAATTTAATTTTATTATTTTTTATAAAATAAAAAACTACCCACTAAAATAATAATTACTCACTAACATAAATGTCCCTTTATGTAATTTTATATTTATCAACCACTTTAAAAAGTTAATTTTACCAAACACTTTAATTTCAATCAAGTAGTTTTTCAGCTATCAGCTATAAGCTAGTTTTTCAGTCATCAATTAACTTATCAGCTATAAGCTAGCTTAATTTTGCCAAAAAAAACCTTAAACTCCGAATTTGGGCAGTTTATTTATAATGAAAGGTCTTGTTTCTGAAAACGATGCCGTTTTATCTTGAAAATGGCGGAAACAAGGAAATCCCTTAAAACGGAGGTTCTCTGCATCACAAAGTCATGCTTTATCATTGAAGTGTATGAAAATGATTTGATGACATTGTAAGTGTTAATTCCTATAATTAGTATTACTATATTTACTTATACCATTGTGTCTCTTACAAATTGTTTTATATAACCATTTTTGTCCGATCAAGAGTTTAGATTGACTTATTTGAACGTATGTAGTTACATAAGCACTTCTAGGACTGTTTATGACATGTCCACGAATGAAAAACATCTTACGTAAATAAATACATTTTTATATATTATTATAAGTTTGTTAAGATATTTTATGATAAAATAACTTATAAAAATACAATTTTTGTTAGTAGAAACTTATAAATTAACATAAATTCTTATTTATTTGCATAAGTTGTTTTGTATAACTTCAAAAATAAGTTAATCCAAATAGTCCCTAGTTTATAAAGTTATAGAAGTATGTTATATGCACTTATGTATACGTTGCAAATTAAGTTACATTCAGTTGAAACTTTGCACTTATGTCAGGTCACAATGCCAATACTGTTTCCATGTTCACGACGAGTGCAGAAGCATGTTTTATTGCATTCTTGAGTGATGCCGTCGTTGAACAAGGTGCTGTTTTCGCTGCTTTCTCTGTATTTTCTTTAAGCTTTTGGACAACCTGTTTTTAGCCTTTAACAATTAATCTTTTCATAGAGTAATTGTGATCACATTTTTTTATCCGAAAACAGTGTTTGTTTCAAGTTTAGTTAGCGGATTATGCGGAACTACTTTGTTTTGCCTAAATTCTTCTCATGATATTATAATACACCTATCAAACATGAGAAATGAGATTAATTCAAAACTGTATAAGTTATTATTTTGGTTTACTTGTTGCTTGAAAGGACTATGAAGATTGAAGGCTCAGTTGATATTGATATATTTTACATTGATTATGCAGCTTAGAATGATTTTTTTAGAGTACATTACAAAGAATAGGTGCCGAAAATCAGAATGACTTAAAATCTCTTTCTAAAAGAACTCAAAAGATTTCTGAATCTGGCACAAGCTAAGCCATAATATCTACTATCTAGGTGAAACAATAGTTAGGGTTACTTCATCAACAGAATTATCCTTAGAATTTTTTGAAGTTTGATCTTCATTCTTGGACTTTCTACCGATTGAAAATGCTGGTTGCGTGGGTTTTGGAAGGTCTACTGTGTCACTCCCTAGCATGCGAACAACGGTGGACATGGTTGGTCGATCAGCTGCATCTTCTTGAACGCACAATAAACCAATGTGTATGCACTTCAAGACTTCACTTTCAACGTACGATTTTTTGAGGAAAGGTTCGATTAATTCTAAACTTTTTCCGTCACACCAGAGTTTCCAAGTCTGCATAGAAATATGGATATTTAGAAACTTGATGTGAAATATTTTGTTAGAAAATGTAAAAGTACATTAGTGTCATCATAGCTCTTTGGATAGTTCATAGTTGGCTTGGCTCATAAAAACTCACATATAATAGAAGACTTTGCATATGTTGTGAAAGAATGAATTCACCATTTCTTTTGCCATAAACTATTTCTAATAAAAGAACTCCAAAGCTAAAGACATCGGATTTCACTGAAAATAACCCGGCCATGGCGTATTCTGGTGCCATGTATCCACTGTATAAAATAAGTAGAATACTGTCAGTTGTGAATCACGGAAATTTTTCTAATATTTGTTTTATATGCATTTCCAATAACTCTTACTAGGTGCCAATAACTCTTTTTGTTTTTGTCGGACATTGGTCTTTTTCAAATGTCCTTGCCAATCCAAAATCTGATATTTTTGGATTCATTTCATCATCCAGAAGAACATTGCTGGCTTTCAGATCTCTATGGATTACTCGAAGTCGAGAATCCTCATGAAGGTAAAGCAGTCCTTTTGCAATTCCATTGATAATGCTTAGTCGTAATTTCCAACATAGATGCTTTTGTTTTTCCTTATCTGTCAAGTAGAGGAACATTGTATTCATCTTATCCCACAGAATATCATTCAAATTTTTTTGTTATAGTTGATTTACAGGAAAATGTGGCCAGTTACGATTATTCATTTTTGTTGTTTCAACTTTTATTAATAAGAAGTAAATCAGAGCAAGTAAAAGAATTTAATCATTAAAGCAAATGAGATGAATAAGGTTTATCTAAACATACTGAAAAGGTGAAAGTCAAGGCTTGAATTTGGCATGTACTCATATACTAGTATTTTTTCATCTCCCTCAAAGCAGCAACCCAAGAGTTTCACGAGGTTTCTGTGTTGCAGTTTAGCTATGAATATTACTTCATTTTTGAACTCCCCCGAACCTTGACCTGATGTTTCTGAAAGCCTTTTGGCAGCAACTTCTGTGCCATCTGGTAAAGTCCCCTGATAAAAAGGAACAAAATAGAATAGGAACATGTCAAAGTTATATAGAAAAATTATATATGCATTTCTTGGCTTCTTGATCCAACTTATCCGTACCTTGTAAACTGGACCAAATCCACCTTCTCCTAGTTTAAATGACTCTGAAAAGTTATCAGTGCTCTGTTGAATTACAGTTAAAGGGATTGTAGGAAGGTCTCCATTTAATGAATCCTCTCTTTGAAGTTCATCACGGAAAGATATAGGTGTAATGGTCCTCAACAGCGATCGACCTAGCAAGGAAGCTCGTAAGTTTGAAATGAATTGAGACTTTTTGGCATATGTAATTTTCTGAAATGAACTTACGAATTTTCAACATGTATGTTACTTGTTATAGTTACCTTTACTCAACCGATTATTTCTCCAGTAGTAGTAGACACAATAACTTAGTAGAGCTACTGCCACCAATACACTTACTAAGATGATGATCAAGGTTTTTGTATTACTTGCCCCTTCTTGCTTGCCTGCAAAACTATCATAGATGAGAGTTTTCTTTGTTCTTCTCAATTTATAGGCTGAATTTTGACACAATATACTGTGTAGGATTCTAATTTTTTCAATGTGGTGAAGGCTTCCGGTTAAACAATTTTTAAAACATTTATTAAATTATTTTCACTGTTGAGACTGTATTTACATTTTTGCTTGTTGCTCAAATATTAGACCTGCATGACCCGTTGAATATGATTATATGTAACACGAGTCCTGTGTTTTGAAAAGAATGTAAATTTTACATAATTTTTTTGGTTATAAAAGTATTGGAAGCTATGTTGTCAATAGCGGTATAGTGGAATAGCGTAGCGGTGGAATGGTTTGGCGCAACACTTTTGAATATGAATTCTGCACACTTTATTAATAGCCTGACAGTTATTTACTACACAAGGCCGTTGCACAAATTACAAACTGCTACACCATTATAGAAACTGTAATACAAAGATAGAAACCGGCATAAATAAATACTCCTCTAGGTATTAGAGAGCCTAGTCTCTCCCAAACCAATCCAAATGACAACCGGATGTCTATTGTGAGTCATCCTTATTCTACTTAGACACAATATATATTTATAATTACAATTGGGCCTAATTTAATTTGGGCACGCACCTGACATATACATGTCTAATAGGCGGCTTACAAACATATGGTCGCTTTAATTTTGTGTATTTTTCTATTTTTGAGTATTTATGTTTATTTTGTACTCTGATTTTTAGTCTTTGCAATTGCAGCGATCTACTATAGCATCTTAGAGGGTCAGTGCTACGCAATGCTATCTGGGAATAGCAACATAGATTGGAAGTTTATCATGAAATAGAGTTTTTTTTTCTGGAAGTTTCAAGAGACAAGAATGATAACACGAAGGGAAAGTTTATCGCAATTGCAGACAAAAAAAATCTTTGTTGAGATCTCTGCATTCAAGAGACAAGGTATATAACGCAAGTCTTCTTTGCAATCATCAAATAAGATTTATTTTTTTGGTGACTAAACTTGGTCACAACATTAAGAATTTTTATGTCTCTGCAATTGCGACATCATTCTGCAAATCAATACCTTAAAAGGAGTCGAAATTCAACAATTGATATTACCTTGATTTGGCAATGGAGAAGAAGATCCTGTTGGCAGTTGATAGAACTTATTATTGTCAATCTCCATCCCACAACTAGGACACATCACTGCCCATTTTACCTTTGTTCCACAGCACTTAGGAACTTTATCCAACATAGTCTCCAAACACTGTTTGCACCCATCCTTACTAATATCTCTACTACACTGCACCCAAGCATAGCTTTTCTCATTGTCACTCCAATTGAACTCACCCATTGCCCAATGATTATTGCCTCCATTAGTCACTTCGCCTATCAGATTCCTCATGTAATTTTCCGCTGTCCCAAGATCAGCTGAGTCCTTGACGTTTTTGGATCCAGTTAAATTCCATGTTGGGGTTAAAGTAACTTTTCCTGGGAAATATTGGTTAGAATATCCGACGATGCATATATCATACCATATCATAGCCGTGACCCCTTTGGGACAACGTTGAGCAATTTCTTTGGCAGCAGTGGAGAGACAAAATTGACAGAAACTTCCTGTGATGTCACCACGACAATCATAGTATCCGTAAACATCATCATCTTTGTTGCTGCTATGTACCACGGTCTGGTTAGATACTGTTCCTGCTGCAGAATTAGAATTTATCCATGAAAGTATGTTGTTAACGTTGGATCGATATGATGCGATGTCTGTTTTTTCTGTTGAATTCTGGCAAAAACTTACCATGTAAAATGGTGATTGTGCATTTGTTAAGGTTAAAAGGAATATATGAAGTAGAATGAAGCTTAGAAACTTTGTAGTACATGTCATATTCTGTTGTGATGTCTTCATGTTGAGTTTTTTCCTTCAACTATTTACAAGAATTTCAGTATGTTAGCACAAAAGTTTCTGTTATGTGTGCGATTGAAAAGCTTTTAGTATTTTATAATGTGAAAAGTTTCTGCTTTTGTCTATTCAAAGCATCAAATATGTAGAAAATTCAGACATATATTAGGATGTTAGTCAAACTAAAGATAGATAAATTATTTCTATTTCTGACAAAGACTGCAAGTTAATCAAACAACTGACAATTTTGAATTACTAGTGTATGTTTTTTTTAAGGAAAATGCTATTTAGTAAGAAAATTTATGGAGAAGAATTGCAATAATAAATCTCCACCCTTTGTTTACATCAACTACCACCATGATTTCCATTAAAAGAGGAGATTAAAATTACATAATCCTATAAGATAATGTCATGTGTTATTCTTGCATTTCTTCTCTAAAATAATTCTTACTAAATAGCAATGCTCTTTTTTAAATACACCAAAACATGTGGGTTGAACAACTAATATGCCGGAAAGTTTTTACTTTTTTTTTATGGTAAACCAAAGTATTTTTGCGCACAATTGCAATGACTGATCTTTCGAGACAACTGAGATTCATTTAAGAGATTGACCGCAAAAAACAAATATTTTTCATATGCGCTAGTCAATAATTAAACTCTGAATCAAATAGTTAAGAGATTTAAGTATTTATCATTTGTGTCACATGTTAAATGATAAATACTTAAGTCTTTTGACATGTTTTTCATATTTTACTTTTAAAGACAGTTAAAAACACTTATATGGTTCAATGATTAAATTGAAGGTGTCTTTTACTTTTTGACTCCAAATTGAGTGTATTAAAATTTCAAAGATTAAATTGACTGTGTCTTATAGTTTCAATGATTAAGTTAGCAATTTTCTACTTTGCACAATCGCAATTGCACGAACAGTATTCAAAAACTCAGTCAGATAAGCAATTTTTTTTAGAAGAGATAGGCAGTGTTATAATATAAGGTGTAGAGTAATCCAAGATTATATTATTTCAAACCATCTAAGTATATAATAACTCTATTTAAGCCAATTTAACTCAGTTGGACTGGTTTAGATAATGATTGATTTGATATGGTTTTGACCAAGTAATAAAAATCCAATTTAGTCCCTGTCCTTGAAAAAGAAAAGCAAGCATGGCTACAAACCAACTATATAAAGAAGAAAAATCATTTCAAGACACCGTAAAATGTTTATTAAAATGAATTGTGATTGAAGTATATATAATTGTTTTTAGATGGTATTTATATTTATTTGCCATGTTGTTCTCTAATATTTTTAAAATATCAAATATATTGTAAAATATAAATTTAGTCATTTTCTTCCCTTTAAAATCCAACTTTTGAACATATCTGGAATATGGGCCCAGCATGTTTAGCCCATAAATAAAATACAATGCTATTTAGAAATAGTTCTTCTTTTTACATCCCTCGTCACATTTTCCCATACGTTTTTTGAAATTACTAAAATATTCTATTCGCTACTTAGAAAGCAAACCGTTCTCAATATTTGGATCTTCAGACACAAATAAAAGCAAAATTATATTAGACAGAAAAAGTGCATCACAAAATCTCTCTTTGGGCAAAATTGTAAATCAGGACGGATGACTGTCGGTTAGTCATATCGTTCCCAAGGTGGACACAAAAAGTTCATCGGTAATCACCGTATTGCTCCCACTATGGTGACTAAACAACATCAGATGAATTCGTATGACTAACCAACGACGAACTATGCGGATGTTTACACAAAATAAGCAAAACTTAAATCAACAAAAATTATTAAATAAATGCAAGAACAAGGGAGAATGAATGAGAATGAATTTTTTTTCACACAAGTGGTGTCAATTTATAGAATTTACTAAGCATGGTGGTTGGCTGAAGCTATGTGTCAGCCACACATGTGGCCAATCACATTTGACTACATGGAAGATTACCTTTTTTTTGCCGATCAGTTTGCTGTTAGAAATGTCAAATTCGTTTGTTGTGTAGCCAATGAATGGTTTTTCTCAGCTTTTACAATTTTACACACTCGCCACTAGAAGGTAAAAATGGAAAGCCAGGTGGCACTCGACAAGCTCGGAAGGCGTGAAAAGAAGAACTCATTTAGCAATGTCTTATTAGAAATGAAAAATATCTAGCGTACACAAATCTTAGTTCAACTAATAAAAGTGTCTTTACTAAATAAAATTAATAAAAATACTGAAATTGGTAAGTTGGATACTATGATTGAGATTCAAATCCCGATTCATATTCAAACTCAAATAAAAATGTTTAACTTGACAATATTGACATTGCTAGATTACAGAAAAATTTCACTAGTGTTGGTGTATTATTTAACCTATGAAGCACGGACTCTGACACGGACACCGCGATACGACACGACACGGACACTTCGACACCGCTAATATAAAAAATATACGATACCGACACCACTACATATTAATAAAAAAAATATAAGTTTAGAATTAGAAATACATACATATGCATATAAGTTGAACAAATTTTTCAATAAAAAAAGTGTTAAAAGAATATATGATAGTACATTTGACATTTACTCATCCAACTACTATCGAAAAACTAAAAATAATGTAATCAAATGTAATATCTTTAATCCCTCATTGATCAATATTATTATATCGACACATCTTTAATCGTTGTATATATGTTTGTGAAAAGTAGAAGTCGGACACCAATTCAAGAAGTGTCGGAATAAAGGAAAAATTGTTTTTTTTGGACACTTCTCCGACACGTGTTTACAAGTGTCGTACGGGTGTCATACGAATGTCAGACACCGACACATATCGAACACCGCGACACGTCTAATCATAGAGGTGTCAGTGCTTCATAGTAATTAACATAAAAAATTTGAAGAATGCATACAAAAATACTGTCACAATATTCAATATATTATATACATGTAAGTGTATTAGGTTATATTATTAAGATAAAAATTGAAGACTGTATTGTACCAAAAAAATTTGAAGGCTGTAATACTCCATCCATTTCAATAAGTATCATTTAAAAAAAGAAAAGAAAAGAAATAACTTTATAAATATATTTTTATCCTCCTATTTTGTATCTTTCCTATTAATAAAGTTGAAATAACATTACTGCTCGCCCAAATAAATATATTACACTCTCTGCCCCATACCTACACTTTTGCAACAAAAAAAATCCCAATTTTTTTTTTTTCAATTTTTACTTTTTGATTTAACTTTAATCACTTATTTTTCAATTATATTTAAATAGTTGGTTCACTATCAGTTTAATTATGCATGTGTATGTTTTGCTTTGCATTTTTTATAATGAAAATACAAAAATAATAAATATTAATAATTGGACAAAATCATAATTTTTTATTTTTTTTGAGCAAAAAATCATCAGTATTCTTTTCCTAAAATAATTTGTTTGAAATTTTTGTCAAAAAATTAATTAATTTGTTTGAAATAGTAAAATGCGACAAGTATTGTAGAATTAATTGAAGGAGTAATAAAAAGAAAACAACAAAGTACGCAGAGGGAAATAAAAACCGTAAAAAGAAAAGTATAATTCTTGTAATTTTATATTATTGACTATACAACATTTTACTTAAATACTTATAGTAAAAAAAATTATTAAATACTTAACAAAAAAAAATATTAAATACTACTTAAAGAATGCAATAAGTCATATGTATTTAGTCAAAATTCTTATCAGGTACATTTGACTTTCTCAATAATTTTTGCTTTATTTTATTTTTGTGAGAATATATATTAATGAATATAATAATATATTTAGTCAAAAAAATATTAATACACATGGTATATTTTATCAATATTTAATATTATGCTAGTTAAATAAAAATTTGTCTTCCTAAAATATTGAATACTACCTTTTTATTTTATTTTTATAATGAATATACTGCATATTATTTACTAAAAATACACACTCAATATACATATAAATATATGCTACACCATCTAGATCTAGTCTATGTGTATGAAATATGAAGTCATACTTCAAAATGCCATCAACAACCTATGTTGCCTTGTTTTTTGCTATTGCCTTTGCATCTGGCTTATGCAATGCTTTTGATTTGGTTAACATAGATGTTAATTTTTCAGATGGAGCTTCTGTTAGCTGCAATAGTGAGAGCAATGGTCTCACTAATCAAGGGTTTAGCTTTGGTAATGTGCATTTGAGTGTTCCTATTGGCCAACGTGAAATTTGTCATGCATGGTTGAACAATTCAAGTGCCTTGTTCACTGCATATGATCCACAATATGATCAAGGTCACCCTTTTGTCTATTGGGTGGTAAAACAAGATGGGATATATCATAGTTGGGATAATAAGAATTTTGTGAAAAAGGTTGTTTGGAATGTTCCTCCAATTGTTGAACACTAAAATTGTGCTATGATGTTTTGTGCAATAATATAATGGAGCATTGAGCTCGAGTAATTTTTGTTATTTTGAGCTTGATTATGCTTATGATCCTGAATGTACAAAAAATATTAATAAATCAATTATATTATTTTAAAAATAAAAATAAAAGTTTTGGGTAGAAATCAAAGGCAATTTAATTATTTTATTTATAATTAAGAATTTAGGTTGAGATTGTCATACTTGGGATCTTGTAGGGACGAAGGGGGAGAATGCCCTTTTGAGGGTGATTTGAGAATGGGGATCATAATATCCCCTCTAGTTGTAATACCTAATTTTGTGATGGATTTATGAAAACAAGAATTTGAGACGGATCTATGTGAATAGAAACAGAGACAAAATTTTAAATGACGGCTCCATTGAAATACCTGATTTTTGGGGAACAAGATTGACTGCCTATGAATCTATGTCAATGTTCTAAAAACTTTCATAAGAATTTAATATATTTGCGCAACTATCTTTTGAAATATCAACATTCATGTTTTAGTATAAAAAACCTACAACGCTTATGGTAACATGTTCTTGCTAGTGATATTTAGATATCTAATCGACGATGTACCATAAGTATTTAGAAAACAATAGGTAGATACTTACTCACAAAGGTTCCCCTTATATATATGATAATATGACCCTCCAGCATGAGGCAACCATGGGCAAACTAGTGGGCGAGGTCACCTCACTACGTTCTCTACACCACTTACCGTAGAAGTCAAACAATCAATAAGCGTATTAGACCGTCATTTATTAGGTTGAGTTTAACGTCCGTTGAGTTTATCCGAAGTTATGACGATACAATATTGTAAGTAGTATTCCCTATATAATATTTTTTTTAAAACGATAAGGCAAATAAAAAAAAAAGATAATTAATGGGTTTTTCAACATCATTGAAATTCTTGAAAGATAAAAAAGAAAAAGATAAAAACAATGTGATGTTAGAATACACAAAAGTCAAGAGGGTGCATCGGCTTCTATTAAGAAGTTTAAATTGATATGAAAAAATGACATAGGACAGAGTTTTGAAAGAAAAAATAATGAAGTTTCATTTTTAATGTAATTTATTTCAATGGACACACGTACGACCTTCTATAGGGCATTATTTGTCACAACCAAATCTCACACATCAACATCTATGGTGCAGAAAACGTCACATGTAAAAAGAAGAAATAGAGTTAACAAATTTGATTAATTGCATGTTTGGTTTCAATTCTGGAGCAATTAGAATTGATTTTAGACGTATAGAATTGATTATGACTTGTTTGATTTTTCAAAAACACAATTGATTCTGCCTTCAGAATTTATTCTACTTGAAGCTAGAAATCGTAGTTTCTGATTCTAGAATTTATTTTTACATTCAAATTTTTTGTCCAACTTACTTTTGCATTAATATATCCAAATATAAACCACTTTATTTTAAAATCAATTATGGCCAGAATCAATTCTATCAAAATCAATTCTTACCGCCGCAAAACCAAACACACACTATATACTATTGGCTAATGAAATTGAAATTTCGACACTATCAGTAGACAGATATGATAGCAGATGTGCTAACACCTGTCGCAACAATGTTGGACTGGGAGACAGATGTTCACACGTTTGTCTCCACGAGAGATAACTGAACAAATAATAAAGCAAATAAAAAGGGCAGAAAATAAACTTGCACACTTTGTTTGTTAACCTAGTTCGGATGCAACTGCTCTTAATCTGGGGGATACCAATCCAGGAATGAATCCACTATAATAGTATTGATTCAGAGGCTAACTACCTGCTAACCCTCCTCACTCAATCCCTATCTGTGCAAACACTACCTAGGCCTAACCTAGATATGACCAGCCCAAGTCACTTCCTTAATAACGATGCTCCTCCACACCGTCGTAAACCTACCGGGGTATAAAACACAATTCAACTGAATGGTTGTTGGAGACACCCTCCTAGACACCCTATGCACTTTTACCTAAATGCTTCAAGTGCTTAGACTAACTAACTCTTTGCTTCAAAGCTTCAGAGAAAGTAACATTACAACTCAATAAAACACAGTCCTAAACATGCATTAAGGCAATGCACAAAAGGCTCACAAAGAGACTCGATTTTGACACACTAAACCCTAAAATCAAATACGGCTTGACTCTCTTAGAGAACTAGGTCTTGGTCTTCATATATTTATAGTCCTGAGCTGCTTGGACTACAAGTAATACTTGGGCTTCTGAATCCTTGTTGAAAAACGCGTGTCTTGATCTCTTACAAAAATATTCCTTGAACCTAAAGATTTGTTTTAAAAATATATTATTACATATTTTAAAAATAAATCTTTCCATTTAATTCCTCAGCAAGCTGGCTGGTTTCCTTTTGCCTTGGCGCGCAAGCTAAACCTGAAACAAAAGAAATTAGGGTTCAAAGAAAGACGGCACGCTGGCGCGAACTAGGGTTCCAAGTCCAGCTGGCGTCAGCTGGCAGTGTTGCTGACAAATGTTACCACATCGGTCACCACCTGTAGACTAGCATCTTGTTTTTGCAAAATGAAGCCAGCATCTAAAAACCCAACAGAAATAAACATTGGAGGATTTATGCATAATTTTAATAGCAATAGGGACTAATATGAAAGTTTCTAACATTTTCAAAGACCAAAATAATTGTTTAAAAAGAAGAACACAATAATAGGAAAACAATACATAAAATGATTAAGGTACTGCAATGTTGACACAACATATACAATACCATATACTACTAAATAAAGTCCTTAAACTAGATAAAATTGATATTACAATTTATGCAAAATGATGGTTGCCCCATTTTTTGGCTTCAAAGTAAGCATCATACTAGGAACATGTGCATAATTAGGAGAAAGCTCAAATGAGAAATTCTTCAGCAACAATGATATCACTATCTTTGCTTCCAATAAGGCAAAGTTTTGTCCAAGACAAATTCTAGGACCCCATCCAAAAGGGAAATAACAAACTTGGCCTTTTGTTGCCTTTGCAATTCCTTCAGCAAACCTTTCAGGTTTGAACTCCTTTGCATCATCACCCCATATATCATTATCTTGGTGAATCAAAATTATTGGTAGGGATACTTGTATTCCTGCTGGCAGCAAAAGGTTTCCAACTTTCATATCCTTTAGAAGAACTCGGCTGAAGTAAAGTACCGGTGGATATAACCTTAGTACCTCGTACAAAATCATGGTTACCTAAGGAAACAAAAATAATTATCAGTTAGAACCAAAAAGGACTATGTAATAATAATCATCAAAATGAAAATGTGTGGTAAAAATGGTCTTTTAAAGTCGAATTTTCATGTGACATTGTTAAGGGCTGTTTATGTATCTATCTCTTATCGATTGATATGATGTCCCATAATTATTTTTTCATAAGGTTCAAACCAGAGACATCAAATTTGAGAGTACACCAGCACACATTCGATCATAATTCGTAATCCGCTTTGGTTACGAATTATGATTCACCCCTTTCGTGTCCATAAAGAGAGGTAGATATAAAAATTCATATAATAAGATCATTTGAAATTTGGACATGAGAATAACGAGTACATACAATTTTAAGTTGACTTAATCCTTCGAAGTTTGGATCTTGGTTCCCAAAAACTTGCAAAACTTCCTGCCTTGCGCGTGCCTGCCATTCAGGATACCTACCTAATAACACCATTGTCCAAACCAACAAACTTGAGGTAGTCTCTTGCCCTGCCGAGTAAAACAATTTGCATTCATCTATCACTTCTTTTGTGGTCATTCCAATACTCTTACTATTTCCATGTCCTTGTTTTTCAGCATGATTTGATTGCAAAAGTATGCCTAATAAATCGTCATTGGTGGTTTCGGTTTCACCATACTTCAATGCATTTTCTCGTTTCGTAATGATTCCCTCAAGTGAATCATGGATTTCTCTTTCAATTTCTTTCATCTTCCTCTTGGTAGTTGTTGGTAGAAGTCTAGAAAAAAAAATTATCTAGTGATGTTAATTAATTTTGAGGAAATGCGCGCACTTGATTAATAATATACGGAACATGGTTCATTATAATAGTATTTTGGATTAGGTCTAACTCAACCAAAATCATATTATTGCAGTCTTACCGCCATAATGGAATGTTCGTGTGTCGCGCTGTCATCACAAGATATCCTTGCTTTTTCATAAGTTCAAATATTTTTGTGCCTTCTTCATAGCTGCTTCCAAATGCTGTTCTAGAAATTGCATCACAGGTCAAAGTTTGAAGGAAAGGCCAAACATCAATCTCACATGTTCCATCAACAATCCCTTCCATTTGCTTATCATTTCATTTGAACTATGAAAAAATGCAGGCAGCATACCCTATACATAGTATAAGAAGAAAAATTAGAAATTCAAAATTTACAAAATTGCAAGAATGTATTATTACTTTCAATAACCTTACTTTCAATTTTTCTATGTGAAATGCAGGATTGACGATCTTTCGATGTTTAGTCCATTTCTCACCATCATAATTTATAAGACCAATGCTCAAATACTTGCCAATGGATGTTAGCTTTGGTTTAGGGAAGTCCTCATTCTTGTTAAAGACTTGTTTAATTTGTTCAGGGTCTGTGATGATAACATTTGGTGTTGTTCCTACCCATGAAAATGAATTCTTTCCTGCATAATATCATTTATGTTAGAACAACAAACAAAACATGACTCTAAAGTAAACATGTACACAAGGGTACAGTGCTTCATTTTTATTTTTTTTGAAGAAGCTAAATTAACACACTTAAATTGATACCGGAGAGAATCAAACATGAGACCTTAAGGAGGAGTACACTCTCAGGTCTCAAGTCAATATCGTCAGACCAACACAAATGGGTCTACAATGCTTCATATTAAAGGAGTTTAAGTTTATGCAATTGTGTCTAAGTCTTCGACAGCATACTTATGAGCAAACTGGTAAAAAACAGGCTTTGTGAGTGGTTTACTCTATATTAATTATGAAAATCGCAATCAGTATTTTCGACATTAGTTAAAGAAATAAAAATATTTAAAATATTTTAGAATTTGTGTGATCGAACTCTTAAAAGTATAAAGTGTGTTATTTTTAATGTTAAAAAAAACAACTTACTTATTGTAGTTCTCATATTATATTAAGAGTCATGTTAAACGATGGTTAACAAAACAAAAAATAAATTAAAAATAAAACTCTTAACTTGTAAATATTATTTTTTAAAATTTTAAAGCATAAAATGCACTACTTTAAAAATTATATATTATTACTAGTTTAGAGACCCGTGCATTCGCATGGATCTATTGACTTTTATTTATAAAATATTGTTAAAATATAAGTGACGTTTTGTACCAAAAAAAA
Source organism: Trifolium fragiferum (assembly GCA_954870985.1). Lineage (NCBI taxonomy): Eukaryota > Viridiplantae > Streptophyta > Magnoliopsida > Fabales > Fabaceae > Trifolium > Trifolium fragiferum. The sequence goes on from OX940792.1 coordinate 16,192,335, forward strand.
ATAAAAATAATAAATGAGGTTATTTTGTGATATTTTTGTAAAACTTATTAAATTAAGTCTTTTTTTTATTAAAGTAATTGTCTCGTGTATTATTTTTGTGTAATAAATAATAACTAGTATGGACACCCGTGCCAAGCACGGGTTAGAAATTCATTTTTTTTAATAAATTTTAAATATATATATATATATATATATATATATATATATATATATATATATATATATATATATATATATATATATATATATATATGAAATTAATTAATATTTTAGAAGTGAAAAATTGTCCGCGTTATATATGAATTAACTTTCATTCATAAAAATATATTGATTTTGTACTATTTTTGTTAGAATTAATGATTTTAGACTTTAATGTGCACATATATGCATCTTTCTTTTATTCTTGTTTTGGTACAAAATTCAATTAATCTATCAAGAAGGGTTTTGTACTAATGGGAGAGGATAATGTCTTATGGGATGAGGAACTCATTCAAGAGCATCTAACCTTATGTCTTGTATCTTGACTATTAGGAAAAAAAGTTTCTATTAAATATCAAAATGTATTTGATCTAACGGAAAGAACTAAATCAAGTCGGTCTAAAAAGTAAAACATAATTGAAACCAAAATCTTAAACCTCTCATCTCTATTATTTTTTGTAAAAAGTTCAATTAAATATTCAAAGAGATATTCAGTCAAACAGAAGAGTCGTAATCTCTTAAAGTGTGAAGAACTAAATTAAACTCACGTAAAAAATTAAGAAATTGAGACGATACCCTTAGGCCTCGAATCTTAGTTATTTTTATAAAATGTTCAACTAAAACATTAAAAGGAATTTGATCTAACAAATGAGGTTTAATCTCTTGATGTAGAAAGAACTAAATCAGGCTCGTGTATAAAAATAAAGCAATTGAGACCATAATCTTAGGTCTCACTTCTTAATTATTTTTGTAAAGAGTTCAATTAAAATTTTAAGAGGGATTCCGTCTAGCTAACAGAAGAAAGTAATTTCTTACAGTGTGAAGAACTAAATTAAGCCTATGTAAAAAGTAAAGCTCGCAATCTTTTACATCTCAGTTATTCTTATAAAATGTTTAATTAAATTTTCAAGAGATATCTGAACTAACGGATGAATGTAATCTCTTACAGCGTGAAAAACTAAATAAAGTCCGTGTAAAAAGTAAAGCAATTAAGATCATAACCTTAGGCCCTGCATCTTAATTATTTTTATAAAACTTCAATTTAAATATCAAGAGAAACTTATTATAACGGAAGATTGTAATCTCTTAAGGTGTGAAGAAATAAATAAAGACCGTGTAAAAACTAAAGCAATTGAGAGTGTATTCTTAGGTCTTGCGTCTTAAATTTTTCTTTTTTAAAAGTTCAATTGAAATTTCTAGAGGGATTTGATGTAACAGAAGGGAGTAATTTCTTACGGTGTGAAGAACTAAATCATACATGTGTAAAAAGTAAAACAATTGAGACTATAACCCTAGGTCTCACATCTTAATTATTTTTGTAAATTTTTTGATTAAGATATCAAAATGAATTTCATATAACAGAAGAGGATAATCTCTTACAGGTGTTAAGAACTTATTCAAGCCCGTGTAAAAAGTAAACCAATTGACACCTTAATCTTAGGTCTCACATTTTGAAGAGAGACTTGTAAAAAGTTCAATTAAAATTTGAAGAGAGACTTGCTCTAACAGAAAAGAGTAATTTATTACGGTGTGAAGAACTAATCAATCTTGTGTAATCAGTAAAATAACTTGGACCATAACTTCAGACCTCATAACTTATTTATTTTTATAAAATGCTCGAGTAAAATATTCAAAGAGATATTATCCAATGCAAGAGGGTAATCGCTCTTACGACTTGAAGAACTAAAGGAAGTCTGTGTAAAATGTAAATTAATTGATATCACAACCTAAAGTCTCAATTCTTAATTATTTTTGTAAAAAATTCATTTAAAATATCCAAAGAAATTTGTTCTAACGGAAGATGATAATCTCTTATGGCGTAAAGAAATAAATAAAGCCGTCAAAAGTAAAACAATTGAGACAATATTCTTAGGCATTACGTCTTGATTATTTTTTGTAAAAAGTTCAATTAACATTTTAAGATGATTTTGATCAAATAGAAGAGAGTAATTTCTTGCGGTGTGAAAAACAAAATCAAGCCCGTGTAAAAAGAAAAACAATTGAAACTATAACCTTAGGTCTTACATCTTAATTATTTTTGCAAAATTTTCAATTAAAATATCAAAAAAGATTTAATATAACAGAAGAGGGTAATCTATTACGGTGTGAAGAACTAAATCAAACGTATGTATAAAGTAAAGCAATTGAGACTATAATCTTATCTCGCACGTCTTAATTATATGCGTAAATGTTCAATTAAAATTTCAAGAGATATTTGATCTAATAGGAGACAATAATTTCTTATAGTATCAAGAACTAAATCAAACCCGTGTATATACAAAACAACATGAACCACAACTTTAGATCTCACGTCTTAATTATTTTTAAAAAATGTTTCATTAAAATATTCAAAGATATATGAATTTACGGAAGATTTATTTCTAACTGCGTAAAGAATTAATAAAGCTCGTGTAAAAAGTTAAAATGAAGTTTGATTAAAAGAGGAAAATGTATGTTTTAATATTAGGAGGAAGGAGGATGCAATTCAAGTTTCTTTCGAGAGAGATGAGAGTAATTGTCTCTAATATATTTTGTATAAGAGGGAAGAAAAGTCTATATTTTAACTTAAGAGGGAAGAGTAATGTAATTTAAGCACCTCTCAAGAGAGAGTAGTGTTTTTTAATTAATATATATAACATAAGAGGATAATCTATTAAAAGTGTGAAGAACTAATTCAAGCCCGTGTAAAAAGTAAACCAATTGACACTATAGTCTTAGGTCTCGCATTTTTGTAATACTTGTAAGGAGTTCAATTAAAATTTCAAAAGAGACTTGCTCTAACAGAAAAGAGTAATTTATTATGGTGTGAAGAACTAATCAATCTCGTGTAATAAGTAAAACAACTTGGACCATAACCATAGGCCTCATAACTTATTTATTTTTAAAAAATGTTCAAGTAAAATATTCAAAGAGATATAATCCAACGGAAGATGGTAATCGCTCTTACGACTCGAAGAACTAAATGAAGTCGGTGTAAAAAGTAAAACAATTGATATCATAACTTAAGGTCTCAATTCTTAATTATTTTTATAAAAAATTCAATTACAATATCCAGAGAAATTTGTTCTAACGGAAGATGATAATCTTTTACGGCGTGAAGAAATAAATAAAGCCGCCAAAAGTAAGACAATTGAGACAATATTCTTAGGCATTATGTCTTAATTATTTTTTGTAAAAAGTTCAATTAAAATTTTAAGTTGAATTTGATCAAATAGAAGAGAGTAATTTCTTGCGGTGTGAAAAACAAAATCAAGCTCGTGTAAAAAGAAAAATAATTGAAACTATAACCTTAAGACCTTATATCATAATTATTTTTGCAAACTTTTCAATTAAAATATCAAAAAAGTTTACATTTTAACATAAGAGGGGAGAATAATGTAATTTAAGCACTTTTCAAGAGAGGGTAGTGTAATTTACTATAATATGCTCCCGTTTGGATTAGCTTATTTTTGAGCTTATGCAAACAGCTTATGCAATTTTTGCAATTTTTATGTATTATTATAAATTTGTCAAGTTAGTTTATGATAAAATAGCTTATAAAAATACAATTTTCATTAGTTTGACCATATAAAATTGCATAAAATCAAATTTATATTGCATAAGTTGTTTGCATAAGCTCAAAAATAAGTTAATCCAAACAGGGCCTATATGTATATTTTTTTTAATTAATTTTTATTTGTTTATTTTGTAAGGTTCATTATTATTTTTTTGGCAATACATCGAATAATTGGTAAAAAAAAATAAAAATTCAAGCAATTCATTTTTTTTGTTTGACAATAGATTTTTTTTTGTACTTATCCTATAGAATTCATGGCAATCTTATTATCTATATTTTTTTTTGTTTGACTATAGATTCAATAGTCAGTAAAAAAAAAAAGCAAGGCAAAATAGGGAAGAAAAAAAATCATAAAATTAATATTTTGTTGTCAGTGGGAATCGAACTGTGTTCCTTTAGGTCGTAAAGAGAAGACACGTAAGCACCACATATGTGCCACGTCATTAAAATAATGCCACATATGAATTTACTCCTTAAGAAGCAACGTGAGAATGCCAAGTGTACTTTTTACTTTGAGTAAGGTAAATAATAATACATATAGATTAATAATAAGAAATATTTATTATTGAATTCCTTTTTTTTATTAATCCAATTGTCCCGTGTATGATTAATTTTTTTTATTAAAATTATTGTCCCGTGTATTATTATAGCATATATTCATCAACAATTGTTCCGTGTATATTATTATAATATATTATTAAATTCCTTTTTTTTATTAAAACAATTGTCCCGTGTATGATTAATTTTTTTATTAAAACAATTGTCCCGTGTGTTATACAATATATATTTACCCCTTAATTATTATAATATATATTCATCAATAATACGCTTCTCATGTATTTTTTATATAAGAGTAAACAAAAATAGAATAGATTTTTTTTTTTATAAAAATAGAGTACAATTTAACTATTTTATAGAAAAATAATAAATTGAAAAATATAATTTTTTTTTTTTACGAAATAGAAGATTTGAAATATGTTTATGAATTGATGAGGATAAATTAAGATTTTTAGTAGTAATACCTTTAATATATTGGGTCCGTTTGAATTTGGCTTATTTTTAAGCTTATGAAAATACTTTATGATTATTAATTTATAAATAAACTTTTATGTTATTTCGTTAGGTTTTTTTACGCATTTTAATTTATAAGTTTTCACTGACAAAAATTATATCTTTATAAGCTGTTTTCATAAACAACATTAAAAAAATTATAATAATACATAAAAGTTTCTATATTTGCATAAGTTATTTCGCATGATCATAAATAAGTCAATCCAAACGGGCTAATTGTGTTTTTTTTTATGTTCTTTTATTTTTAAGCTCATAAATAAGTATATTATTTTATTAGGTTCTTCTATTTTTATTTTTATATATAAGTTTTTATATGTTACATTGAGTTACTATTTCTGGCGCGTATCTTTTATCGTGATTTTCATTTCTATTTTTATGCGTAAATTTATTTTAATTTTTTTTTTGTTCCTATTTTTGAAGTTAAAATAGATTGGCTTATGATCTTGTTTTTAGAGGTGCTTTCCGTTGTTATTTTTATGGGAAGATTTCTTTTATGTTTTTTTTTTAGTGATGTGATTTTTAATGCTATTTTTATGGAAAGATTTATTTTAGGCATATCTTTCTTTCTTATTTTTTTTGTGTTTTTTTATTAGTTTGGAGATAAAATTATATTTAAGGGCGTAAAACTTAAAACACCATTAAAAGTGATAAGGACAAATTTGGATTTTTAATAGAGTAGTAGTTTCTTTTAATATATTGTAAGTAGATGATAATTATCGGTGAAAAATATTTATCCAAATTTTTTATACATGAGTGAAAATTATTTGTCCATGATTTTTTATATTTATCGATAAGAACTAATTGTGTTATTTTTAAAAACTATTAGTTAATTTTTATGTTTATCTTTATAATTGGTTTCTATTGATATTTTTATGTGTAAATTTGTTTTATTATCTTTTTTCAAAATCCATCTTTAGAAGTATTTTTTTTATGAGTAGATTTGTTTTATGTTTATCCTTTTTTTTTTGTTATTTTTTTTTTTTGTATATTTTTTTCATGAGTAGATTTGTTCTATGTTTATCTTCTTTTTTATTTTTTTTGTTATTTTTGTTTTGTATTTGTATTTTTTTTAGTTTATAGTTAAAATTATATTTAAGTGCATAAATGGTGAAATATTATTAAACGTGCTAAGGACAAAAATGGTTTTTTAGTAGTAGTTTCTTTTAATATATTGTAACCTTTTTTAAAATTCATCTTTAGAAGTATTTTTTTTATGAGTAGATTTGTTTTATACTTATCTTTTTTTTTGTTAATTTTTTTTTGTATATTTTTTTCATGAGTAGATTTGTTCTATGTTTATCTTCTTTTTTATTTTTATTTTTTGTTATTTTTGTTTTGTATTTGTATTTTTTTTAGTTTATAGTTAAAATTACATTTAAGGGCATAAATGGTGAAATATTATTAAACGTTCTAAGGACAAAAATAGTTTTTTAGTAGTAGTTTCTTTTAATATATTGTAAATAGATTCTTATTTCTTTAACTATTGTTTTGGAGCCTTATGTTGGCCACGTGTAGCCAATAGTTAATCATTAGTTTTACATTTTGGTATGCAATATACCTTTATCTCCGTATCATTGTATAAGTCATTTTGATCAAAACATACAAATTAAAAAATGTAATTAATGTTGTATAAAAAATAAAAATTATGAGTTAGTTTATAAAATTGTCCTTCATTAATGATATAGGAAAAATAACTTAAATATTGAAAAAAGAGAAAGTTATAAATAATTAAGGGTATAATGGTAAAAATAAAATTAAATGCTTCATTTGTAATGTAAAATGACTTATATTTTTGTACAATTTTTTTTCAAAGTGATTTTCTCCTAGAGGTGGGAAATAGGCTAGGTCGAGCTAGGCTTTCCTAAGCTTGAGTTTGGCCTATCAAAAAAATCGAAGGCTTGAATCTTGTATGTGGTCTATCATAAGCTTATCTTTTAAGTCTGAGCCTGACCTTTTGAAATTTTGATGTGACCTATTAGTAGGGATGTCAATTTGTATCTGAAAACGAATTATCCGTGGGGATTATCTGTACGGTGATCCGTGGTCGCGGATTTTTTTCCCTGTGGGGACGGGGATGAAGGGAGAAATTCCTCCGTGGATAACTTGGGGCGGGGAACAGGAAAGGTCCCTCCGCCACCGCGGATTCCCCGACCCCCACCATATTATTCAAATTATATATACAATATATAATTATATAACTTTATATCTTTTTTTAAATAAAAAATAATAATTAATACATTATAAATATTATGATTATGTATGGTAGCAACAAATTCAATTGGATATTTAATTTTTTTGACAAAAAAAAAATATTAGAATGTGCTTTTGCAGATTTTTGTTATTGATGCAAAATGTATTTTTATTTTAAAAAAATGAAAGATGCAAAATATGTATTTTTTTTAGAAAAAACAATATATTAATGTCGTGTTTTTGATTAAAATGTATAACAATTTTGTTAATTTGTTATGTCCGTGGAGATCTGTTGATACTGTTGGATCCGTGGGGATGGGGATGGAGAAAGAAATCTCCCCGCGGGGATGTGGATGGACGAAGAAATGTCCCCGAAGCGGGGAATGAAGCAAGGAGTGGTAAAGTACCATCCACTCAATCTCTGCCCCGTTGACATCCCTACCTATTATTTTGTTTAAAAGCTTATTTCACATGAACATATTTAAATAAATAATTATATTTATTTTTAAAAATACTTATGAACTAATTAACCAACATCCTTTTGATATTTAACATGATATTTTGGAGAATTTAACTATATATACATTTATATTTCAATTCTAGTTTATAATAATACATTTATATATGTGAAAAATTAATGTAGATTAATAAACTTAAATTACTGAAAAATTTAATAAATATATAATTTAATCAAAATACAATTTTTAATATATAAATAATAATAGTATTACAAATATTATTAATATTAACTTAAAAACATTGACCTGCAGCCTGACCTATTTAACTAAATAGACTTATAAAAAAGTATTGACCTGCTCTATTTAAATAAACAGGCTGACCTGACCTGAGCCTATGTAGGCTAAGCCTTAAGGCCCCGTAGGCCGGTCTGACCTATTTCTATCTCTACTTACTCCCTCTGATCTCATATATAAGCAAATTTACAAAAAAAATAAACTCACTTTAAAAAAATGTCTAAATTTATTTAAGTCATATACTCTTTCTAATTTTATCTCTAATTTTTGCTTTGGAAACCGTTAAAAACATGAGAATGTGAAAACAATAGGGGTATATTTAAAATAGTAACGTTAAACGTAATGATTATAGATGATTTTTGCCAATATTTGAGATTTTCAATTTTATTTTATTTTTTTATATATGAAAAAATATGTAATACAAAGGGAGTAACATGAATCATGATGTTTAAAAAAATGTAGTCCCTTCATCTCAAAATAAAAACAAAAATAAATCCAAAAAATTAAATATATTTAAATAAACATTTGGACCACATACATTAAATTTTATTAATGAACTTTTATTTATATCTTGAAATAAGATGGAGGGACTACTATTAGTATTGAATGACAACGTGGACAGAGTAAAGACAAAGAAACCTTGGTATACTATTTTTGGTTATTTTTTCTCTTCGGAAAAGCTATTATTAGAAATTTAGAAGTCAATTTTAGCATCATTTGGAGTAGTTTTTATGAGGTGTTTCAGATGAGGGGGACAAGTAGACAAGTCACTGTCCGGAAGTGTAATTATTATTTAGATTTAGATTCCGTCGGAATAAAGGACAAAGGTGGTTGTTTGTTGTAACTTGTACGGTTCGATCATGGATGCTTAAGCTTAATTAAAAATTTTGATTTTATCTTTTATTTTAATAGCATATTTTGTACAGTTTTCAATTTTTTTAAAATTAATTTGCAATTTTTACAGTTTTAAATTATTTTTATATCTGTGTCAAAAAAAAAATTCTTTTATTAATTTGTGATTTTTATTTAGATTTGTTTGAGTTTGAACAACCTTATCTAAAAATGTAATTATTGACGACATATTTTATTCGGAAGCATACTACTCTCTTTACTCCTCCATTTCAAATTATAAAAAGAAATAAAAAAAATTTCATACTTCTTAAAAAATTATATATAATAATTTGAAGTATGACTTCTTTTTTTGTTTTTCTTAAGTAAGTTTCAAGATAAAAATAAAAATTTTATTGATTATTGATTATGAAAAAAGAAAAGAGAATAAATTAAATAAAATTTATATTTTTCTTTTTTTTTTATAGAAATACAGTTTGTATTTAATTTCATTAAAAAAACCAAAACCAAAGGAGTACTAAATCTAACAAAAATTCACTCTTTTGTTGGGCTGCCAACCCAAATTTTCGGATCCGGATCCTCTCCAACCACGGGACCGTGCTATACGATCTCGATTTTTGTTTATCATTATACTGTAGCAGTCAGCATTTTAATATTATTGATGGACGACGATTTAGATCTGCACAACAAAAGAAACTGAAAAGAGCAAACTGCAGAGGATCCATTTCCACTAATCCTAGATCTAAGGTCATATATTTCCTTTGGAATTGAAGTTACAAAACTCAACCTAATAGATATACGAAATAGATTGTCTGACTTTTCACAATTGTATATTAGGACTGTTCAATTTAAAATATGCGGTTGAGATCATTTCAAAAAAAATTATAACAGCATTACTCTGTACTATCTAATCTATAATTAATGGTCCAAATTTTTTAAAATAGTGCAAATTTTACTGTGACGCCAAATCTTGATCCATTCATATATAATGTTAAAGTTATAAAAATTATAAAAGTAACATATTTCGAGATAAATTTTCTATTTTAATATGCTTAATCATTGTCCCAGGTGCATTGTTTGGTATTTTTCAAAAAATTATAAGAGTAGCATATTTACCGTATTTCTGGACTGTTTGATGAGAAGGTGAGAAGATAGATGGTGCAGCTTGTTTGGAAAGACCAATGGATTTAGATTTAGCTTCATGTTGCAAATTCATCCTATAAGTTTGCTTTGATTTATCCATTAATAGTGAAAGCTTATATGGGTCACCTTGAAGACCTTGAGATATGAGAAGTTTTTCCAATCTCTTTGGCTTCAACCATAACTTGTTCAACAGATGCCATGGAATCACAGCAAGTATAACTGTTAAAACACATATGATTATTGTTGTTGATGTTGGAAACACAAACTCCTCCATTTTTTTGGTCTTGTAATTGAATTATGTCTTTGTTGTGATATAAAAGGGTTTTAAAGGTGCTTTGCCAGTAAGATATTTTGTATAACTTTTTTAGGGTGATGCAATTCCGAAAACTTAATATGTGGGGACAAGGTGAATGTCGTTTTATGATATGCTAACTAGTTAAAGATATCTATAAAAAAAACAAGTGGTTGTTAGAGTGCCACAACCATAGAGCCACATCCATAGTCCGAATTTTTTTCAAATTTGAGTCTTAAAATTTAATCCAAATTTTTCTCAGGCTCTTTAGTTCGGTCGGTTTAAACTCACTTAAAATATGTGTTAGTCCGAATGGACCGTGGGAAATCCAAAAGTCAAAATAAATTATAATAAAAAAAATTATAAAATTAAATATTAGTTAGTACGTTACATTTTAAGTATTAATTTTTTATTTATTTTTGGGCCAACTCATTCTAATATTTTTTTTAAGTAATTTAATATATTGTTGATTTATTTTTTCTATGTGAATTTATATTTCCAAGTTTTCTTGGAATATCGATCTAATTTTTATGATTGAAATAATATCTACATACATGTGATTATATTGATCATTATATTCACAAGACAATTAAAACCATAAAATTAGATTAAACATACAGGACACCATAGAATAAAGCAAGGGAAGAAATCATATAACCTCCATCAAAGGACTACTTGCAATTTCAAGGCAAAGTGAACTACTTCCGAAGCTAACTTATATAGAGAAAAGTCTAATTGCTGAACTAAAAGCATAGAAAACTTGATTTCGGAATGTACATTATTCTAGATGCAATTTTCAACAGAGGGGACCTAGAGAGAATTTTCAACAAAAGAAATGTAGTAAAATTGTACTAATATATTGACTAATAAGCAAGTTTTTTTTAATCATCCAAAGTAACAAATTCGTTACACTAACGAGGCTCTGATATCAATTGTAATTGATTTGTTATTTTGAATTATTAGAAAACCCGAAATAATCCTAAATCTATTTTGGAACTTCAATGAAAAAATAAAATTCGGTGAAATTAAACTAAACTAAAGAGAAATTGAGATTTTCTAGAGAAGAGATATTTGCTGAAATGTTTGATTGGTTCCTTTCCAAATAAGGCCAAAGCCTTCTTAAATACATCCAAAAATGGCTAAAAAGATAAAATGACATAAAATGAAACTAATATTTAAAATAAACTAATATCCCAATATTAATTTCCTGTTACATTATGTATATTTTTAATAACAGCAATAGGTACTATTATATCCGATCTTTAGTATAAGAAAATTTTTACTTTTTAAATTTATAAAATAATTGATGTATTTGGTTTAAAATATGAACTAGATACATTAATCTAAAAAACAAAAATTTTCTAATATAAAGGATCCCAGTAATATGAAAGTGTCCGACATTTTAAAAGATCAAAATAGTTGTTTATGAAATAGACACATTTGTGTTGACCATGTAAGGAACCTAATTTGGTCGTATAAAGCTTAGGGGATTAAATTGTCAAGCTGGGAGTCAAAGAGAGCCATAAGTGAAATTACGCCAATTTTTAATAGAGTAAATAGTCAAATACCTCCCTGCAATTTCAAAGTTCGTCAAATACCTCCCTGCAATTTCGAAATAGGCAAATACCCCCATGCAATTGTAAAATGTCAATCAAATACCCCCCTCCCGTAACAATAAATTATCGTTAATCGAACTCGAGTCGAGATATTTCAATTTTTTGAGCTGCAGATTACATAAAGAAGTCACTATATCGTTGATCACAGTTAAATGCTTCTATTAACCGGCATATAAGATATAAATTTCAATATTCCGAGCTGCAGATCACGTAAAGAAGCCACCATCTCATTGATCGAACTCGAACCGAGAGATTTACTCAGCGGCTGAGCCATCGGCGGGGACGGTGACTCCAGTGGAGTGGTCGAAACAGGAGAATACATCAACGGTAAGGGAAAAGTCATTTGGAGGGGGTATTTGATTGACGTTTTACAATTGCAGGGGATATTTGCCTATTTTGAAATTGCAGGGGGGTATTTGATAAATTTTAAAATTGGAGGGGGGGTATTTGACTATTTACTCATTTTTAATAGGCAAAAATGCAAAATTACTTCATCAAGAAAAAGAAGAACACTAGGTTAATAATACCAAAGTAATATTGCATATACGAGCCAAATCAAAGGAACAATACATAAAAATGGTTAAGCTACTACAATGCTGACACAACATATACAATACCATATACTCAAACAAAGTCCATATGCTAGATATATAATTAAAACTACAATTTATGCAAAATGATGGTTGCCCCATTTTTTGGCTGCAGAGTAAGCTTCATGCTAGGAACATGTGCATAATTAGGAGAAAGCTGAAATGAGAAATTCTGCAGCAACAATGATATCACTATCTTTGCTTCTAATAAGGCAAAGTTTTGTCCAATACAAATTCTAGGACCCCATCCAAAAGGGAAATAACAAACTTGGCCTTTTGTTGCCTTTGCAATTCCTTCAGCAAACCTTTCAGGTTTGAATTCTTTTGCATCATCACCCCATATATCATTATCTTGGTGAATCAAAATTATTGGTAGGGATATTTGTGTTCCCGCGGGTAGAAAAAGGTTTCCAACTCTCGAATCCTTTTGAATGGCTCGGTTGAAGTAAAGTACTGGTGGATATAACCTTAGTACCTCGTACAAAATCATGGTTACCTGTGGAAACAAAAGAAATTATCAGTTAGTACCAAAAAAGGATATTGTCGAAATGAAAGTGTGATAAAAAAAGTATTATCTTATCATGTCAAATATTTATGTGACATTGTTAAGGGTGATTATGATCTCCCCTAATTAGTTTTCACACGTTCGAACAAGAGACCTGAAATATGCGAGTACTGAGTACACCTGCACACATGGATCACTGCTTACCTAGTGCAGCATCATTAAGCCAATGCACAACCCGCTTTGGTTATGAATCGCCTCTTTAATATCCGCAAAGAGAGATAGATACATAAATTATGTGATAAGATCATTTGAATTTGAACATGAGAAAAATCGAAACTTACAATTTTAAGTTGACTTAACCCTTCAAAGTTTGGATTTTCGTTCCCAAAAACTTGCAAAACTTCCTGCCTTGCACGTTCTTGCCATTCAGGATACCTGCCTAGTAACACTGTTGTCCAAGCCAGCAAGCTTGAGGTGGTCTCTTGCCCCGCTATGTAAAACAATTTGCATTCCTCTATCACTTCTTGGGTCGTCATTCCAATACTCTTACTATTTTCATGTCCTTGTTTTTCGGCATGATTTGATTGCAGAAGTATGCCTAATAAATCGTCATTGGTGGTTTCACCATTCTTCAATGCTTTTTCTCGTTTTGTAATTATTCCTTCAAGTGAATCATGGATTTCTCTTTCAATTTTTTCCATCCTCGTCTTGGTAGCTGTTGGTAGAAACCTAGAAAAACATTTATCTAGTGACATTAATTGTGAGGAAATGCACTTGATTAATAATAAACGCAATATGGTACATTTTATTAGGTATTTTAAATTAAAGTCTAACTCAACCATACAAAATAGGCGTTTAAAATGTGAGGTCCGGTGGTTTCATTCCTAAAGCATCTAAAGTTTTCAAAAACTAGATCTCAAGTATATCTTGATATGAGAGATACGATACACTACACAAATGATAATTCTTATGTCATTCGCAATTTTATTGTCAAATGTACCAAAATCATACTGCAGTCAATCATACCGCCATAATGGAGTGTTCGTGTGTCGTGCTGTCATCAAAAGATATTCTTGCTTCTTGAGAAGTTCAAATATTTTCGTGCCTTCTTCATAGCTGCTTCCAAATGCTGTTCTAGAAATTACATCACAGCTCAAAGTCTGAAGGAAAGGACAAACATCAATCTCACATGTTCCATCCGATGAAAGCATTCCCTTCCATTTACTTATCATTTCATTGCAACTATGAAAAAATGCAGGCAGCATCACCTATAGTATGAAGTAAATCATATTAATAAAAATTAGAAAACTCAATTTACAAAATTGTTACAATTAGTTAAAGCCATAACCTTACTTTCAATTTTTCTATGTGGAATGCCGGATTGATGATCTTTCGATGCTTAGCCCATTTTTCACCCTCATGATGTGGAAGACCAATGCTGAAATACTTGGCAATGGATCTTATCTTTGGTTTGTGGAAGTCCTCATTCTTGTTAAAGACTTGCTTAATTTGCTCAGGGTTTGTGATGATAACATTCGGTGTCGTACCGTCCCATAAAAACGAATTCTTTCCTGCATAATATCCTTTATGTTAGAACAACAAATCCAACTCCAAAGTAAACAAATATATATACACAAGAATACAATGATTACAGAGTTCATCAAATCCAATTGTGCCTATGTCTCCGAAAGTAGAGAGGACAACATATTCAACGAGGGGTTAAAAGGACGGAATCTTGACATTACAGGAGGTAATCGAAAAAAAATATTACATGGGATAAACCGAAATTCCCTAACATTGCAGGGAGTAAATACTATTTAACCCTATAAAATTAAACTTGAGAAGGTATTAATGTTTAAGCATATAACAACTTCACAATTTGTAAATCATGAATAAATCTCAGGACATTTCTGATTTTCCTTTTAGTTAAAGATCTTACCAAATATTCTAATATTTTTTCATTCAAGGGGTTGAATATGGGTTCTTCTTCTTCAACTCTTCCAACTACCCCTTCAACCCTTAGCTCAAACCAACTGATCCAACCAAACCCCCCTAAAAAGTGTCTATGGCCGTAATTTGAGCCGTGACATCAATTTTATCGTATCTCTATGAACTCAATGCAATTGCAATTGAGGCCATGTATGACTCCAATTCAGGGAAATTCAAATAAACCAAATTCATAATCACATTTGACTTAGGACCTCTATTGATTTATAAACTATGTTGCATAGGTACGAGTACGGTATCAACATTTGGTGCTTACAAGAATACTGAAATTTTAAAACATTAATGTTATAAACCAAATTCAAAGTCTATCATAAATGAAGCAACTTTTTCCACCTCACATTTCCTTAGAGTCACAGATGTTGTTACAGGAAGTGTAAATGTGTACTTATTTCAGACATCATATTTTGTCTGGAAGTGTTCTACCAAATATGACAAAATTCACAATTTTGTTGGGCCAACCCAAATTTCCAATTCTGAAATCTAAGATGATGATTTCAAAAACTTAACGAACTTATTTAACACAAAAAAAAAAAAACTTAAAAAACATATCTGATACAAACGCAAAATTTAAAGAACCTACGTGGATTTAGATTATATAATGTTAACTTATAATTTTTTTGCATTGGTATAAAATTTAAAATTAAAGAAAGAGTAGCATATATGTACCATATTTATGAACAGTTTGATGAACAAGTGAGAAAATAGATGGTGCAGCTTGTTTGGAAAGACCAATAGATTTAGATTTAGCTTCATGTTGCAACTTCATCATATAAATTTGCTTTGAGTTATCCATTAATAGTGAAAGCTTATATGGGTCACCTTGAAGACCTTGAGATATGAGAAGTTTTTCCAATCTCTTTGGCTTCAACCATAACTTGTTCAACAGACTCCATAAGATATTAGATATGAGAAGTATAATAACTGTAAGAGTATATAAGAACATTGTTGTTTCTGTTACTGTTGGAAACACAAACTTCTCCATTTTTTGGGTTTTGTAATTGGATTGTGTCTTTGTTGTATTGTATCATATTATATATATATAAAAGGTTTTTAAATGTTATGCGTACGGAAGTACTAGCTAGTTAAGTACCGCGCCCCACACGAGACACACGAGACACACGAGAAAGATGACTACCGCGCCACACACGAGACACACGAGAAAGATTTTTTTTTTTGGTACAAAAAAAAAAAATAAAAAAAATAGTGTGCTTTCGCACTGTTTAACTTCTAAATCTGGTAATTGATAATTGATAAAAGATGATAGTATAAAAGATTTTTTTTAGTTTGTAATTGATAATTTAAAAGTTTGCTAGTTTTAGAATGCACATGTGTGCGTGTTACATGGAGAATGAATTGTCTCCATTTGAAAATAAATTGAGGAAATAATGTTTTGATTTAGACTATTGGATCAAAAGCATATGGCAATATTTTAATTAGAAAAAATGAAAAAAAAGTTGGTGAATGGTTAAGATGTAAGAATTGAGAAAAATTGAGGGAAAAAAAATTGAGATAATCCTTTCTCGTGTTACATGTATTAAGCAATTATAACTATCCAGCTTAAGCTAACATGAGTATATCCAAAATGCTACAATCCAAACTAATCTTCATCATCAGGGTTGTAAGAGTCCCCACTCTGGTAATCAAAACTATTGTTGACATCATTTTCTTCTGTTTATAATTATACACTTTTTAATTTATTAATTTTTTTTAAAAAAAATATTCAGGGTTATGGAGAAATTTATCCTAACTTTATTGTCTAAAACTTCAACAATTTAAACCAAAAGTGGTTGATAATTTGTAATTCATCTAAAAGTTGACCGTCCTTAAGTACATTAAAAGTTATTAACATCCTATTTACCAGTTGGAAAGAACAGATAGAAATTCATCAATTATTTCCTCCGTCTCAATTTGAGTGAGTCAGTTTGACTAAGTGTACTATTCATATATTTTGTTTTGACTTTATTTTTCTACATAGGCCAGGTATTTTGTACAGTGTATGCTTGTGTGCAAGATTCCAATAAGATTCTAGAGAGCCACACTTAACTGCTGTTAAGAGGATCTTTAGATATCTGAAAGGTACAAAAAATCTAAGATTGGTTTATAAGAAGTCCTTAGATTTAACGCTAGTTGGATGATGATGACTATGTTGGAGATAAAATTGAGAAAAAATCCACTAGTGGAAGCTGTCAATTTATAGGTGAAAACCTCATATCTTGGTCTAGTAAGAGGCAACTATTACTTTATCTACAACAAAAGCAGAATACATCTCAGCAGCTAATTGTTGTATACAACTTCTCTAGATGAGGTATTGATTGGAATATTATCAAGTAATTGAAAGTAGTATTCGACTTTATTATGATAATACTGCAGCAATTCATCTATCTAAGAATCCACTTCTACATTCCAGAGCTAAGCACATTGAAATTAAACATCATTTCATAAGAGACTATGTCCAGAAAGGAATAATAGATAGGCTTAAATATCATTTTCGTCCCTGTATGTTCGCGATATTTTTGTTTTAGTCCTTGTATATTTTTTTGTTGCAAATAAGTCTCTGAATGTATAAAATTTGTTGGTTTTAGTCCCTGTCGTCTGCTGCCGTCACAAAAAACGCTGATTTTTCAAACGTTTGCACACATGGCCGCTATGATGTGTCAAGTTAAGCTGATCCGGTCATAAATGGATGACCAAAACCACACTTAGGACAGAAAGAAAATGCATACTTACATAATAATTTTGTTTGAATTTTCATCAAAGTTTGATTTTGGTCCTCCATTTATGACCGAATCAGCTTAACTTGACACATCATAGCGGCCACGTGTGCAAACGTTTGAGAAATCTGCGGTTTTTGTTACGATAGCAGACGACAGGGATTAAAACCAACAAATTTTATACATTCAGGGATTTATTTGCAAAAAAAAAGATATAGGGACTAAAACCAAAAATTCGCGAACATACAGGGACGAAAATGTTATTTAAGCCTAATAGATATTAAGTTCATTGATACTGAGCATCAGTGGGTTAACATATTTAATAAACCTCTGGCAATTGAAAGATTTGATTTTATTAAAAAGATCCTTTCTATGACTTATATCTCTGAAGAAAACTAGATTTGAGGTAAAATTGTAGTTTAGGGTTCGAAACTCTATCAGAGCATCTTACAATAAGAGCTTCTGAAAAGGGCTCTGAAGATAACTGTCTCTCTCCAAATTAATGTGTATATCTCTCTCCAAATGGAGAATAAATGGATGGATAAGAAATGGAGGAAACTCAAAACCCCTCTGAGAGACAACAGACTCTGAAACGATGACTAGACTATGATGAATCATGCTCTCAGAAGATATAAGTGGAAATGTTGTGTACACCTAGTGTGTAACAGTTTTCCTCTTATGTGTCAGTTACTTATTAATATAAATCAACGTGTCTAGACTCTGATTGAACATAGGACAATTAATGATGTTTATAGCAATTAATCATTTAAATTTAATGTTCGCGCTCCCCTATTCTTTTTCTTTGTGACTAAGTTTTCTATAAAAATACACTATTGTACACACTCAGACTTTTTTCACTCTCATGACCAACACTTTGTCTTCTAAACCTCCAAGCAACTTTCTTTCTCTCTCACGTAGCAAACCATAACCCTAAACTTCAGAAACGGCTTCATCATGACAAACACTAAATCCTCTCAACCCTTTGAATCTACCACCAATTGTAAAGTCAGGATCATCGTACAAGTATGTGGGCGACACAATGCAGTTCAATGAAAAACTATTGATGTTGGTTCACGACAAAATAGTAGATTTTGATAGTCTGAAAAAGAATGACTTTGATGTTCTACCACTATTCAGAAATCAAGGTTTGGATAATTATTTCAAGATGTTGAACGGACCAATTTACTCAGAACTTGTTAAGCACTTCTTGATGAAGGCTTATGTACATGATGATGTAGAAGCAAAAATGGAAGAACAAAGAGCTATAGAACAAATAGCTATAGACAAGAAATGGGCTTGGAAGATTTCAAGGAAATAGAAATAAGGTCAAACTTTGATGGGTTGGAAGTGTCAATCACAAAAGAGCATTTTGTTAATTTGGTGGGTCTGAAGGACACTGGTAAGGTTATCTCTACATACAAGGAAGTTGAGTTCTACAGGGAAACCATAACCAATGAGATGTGCATTGATTAGAGGCTACATGGTAAGTCAAAGGGATTGACTAAGAAATGCAAAATCATTTTGAAAGTCATGTTATCCTCTATATATCCAAGAACAGGAGGTACCGATACAATCTCCTAGGAACACAAACACTTCATCTTCTTCCTTCTGAAAGGCAAGCCAATCAACTTGGTAGAATATTTGTTTGAGCACTTGTGTGAAGCTATCTACAATGGGATTAGCAAGGGTTATACTTAGTACATCACCCCAAGACTCTTATCAGCACTCTTCCACTGCAAGCTTGTCAAAGTTCTGAAGAAGATTTATACTCAATTGGCCAAAGAGGAAAAGCAATTGAAGTTGGATATATCTTTTCTCGCCAAGATGGGGATCAAGGAAAAGGTTGTGAAGCCTCAGAATCCTATGGCAATCAAATATGAATACTTTTTATATTGCAAAGGATATCCTGATATCACAGAAGCTCATAGTGAGGACATCAAGAAGAATTGTGGTGTAGATATTCTGGGGCGTAAGGTTCCAGCAGCTCCTACTAGTGATCCTCATGGAGCTAGGAGAAAAATAAAACCAAGAAAAGCCGAGTTAGAGGAAATTTCTTAAGAAGAAAAGCCTAAGCCAGTTAAGAAGATTAAGGTTGAGAAGAAGGAGGCGGAGCTTGTTGTTGGTGCTCTGAAATTAAAGTTTAGGAGAAGCAGGCAGAGGAGAAGGTAGTTAATGCTTCATAGGGCGGGACTAAGAAAAAGCATGACAAAGAAGCATCAGAGACTGAATCTGATGAACAACCTTTGAGATGGAAAAGAAAATCTCCTGTTATTTATGCTGCTGAACAGAAGATGAAAAAAGTAGAATAGAAGTTGAAGTCTAGTACTTCTACTAATTAAAAGAGCCAAAATTAGTCTGGGAAGAGCTCTGAATGAAGCAACTCATAAGAAGAAGATAATCAAAACAAATAAACAGTCAAGTGCTCAAGAGAAGAAATCATAGGGTTTCTTAGAGAGAAGGGCTAAGATAGCATCCAACTTAGAGTCCATAGCCTCTTGCTTTTGCACCAGAGCTTCTTGCCTCTCAGACATCTCAGATACAGTTTGCCTCAAACTGATCTTCTCTCGGAGCATGTTGATCTTCTGCTAAGGAATCCAACCTTACATCTTGCAGTTATTGTCTGTTTTTAGTGTTTTCTAAGTCAGTTTGTAGTTTCAGTAACTCGCCACCAGAAGATGTTTCAATTAACTCTTCACCAATAAACTTAGGTCGTTCTGGTGATGGTTCAAGAGTTGCGTCAACTAGCAAGCCTTTTCCCCTATCTGCTTCTTCTCTTCTTCTTCTTTCTGCCTATTTTCTTCCTCATTAATCTATTCGAATATCTTCAAATCTTCTCTCAGAACCTTATCAAACACATGCAGAATTAAGCTCTCATCATAGTCATGCTGGACTTCATGAGTTATCCTTTTAACATCAGCTCTTTCTGCAGCTTCCATGATCTATTGAACCATAAACATCCCTCTTCCTTCAATCTTCTTCTGAAGGGAATATTAGAGTGTCATATTTCATAGAAGATAAACTCCTTAGATCATTATAAATCAGATCCTTAAGAAGCTCAGGGTTTCGTTCAGAGTTAGGAGAGAAATTGTAAGGCTTTTTGTAGATTGGTTTGATAGGTCGTTTGGCAAGCTTAACTTTGATTCTACTCAACTACAGGTGTGCAAAAAATATAGGGATCCTTAACCAAATCATATCCAATTTTAGTATCCTAATTCATTTAAAAAAAAATCACACCAATCCAATTAAAAAAAAAAGTTCTAAACCAAATCCAATTTTTCATAATTGGTTTGTAATTGGAAGGTTTCTCATCCCACCCCCCGTCATTCTTTTTCACCCCCCAGAAATCCAACTTTACCCTTGATTTTACCCTCGAAAAGTTCGGTACACGCGTACTGAAGTTTTTCGATATTGAAAAATAGGTGTTTTACATCGTTAAAAAGTTCGGTACGCGTGTACTGAAGTTTTTTTCAAGGGTTAAAAATGGAAATCCAGGGGGTGAAAAAGAAAGCTGGGGGGTGGGGAAAGAAATCTTCTTGTAATTGGTTTTGAAATTGAGGCCCAAATGTACAAAAGTCCAAACTTTCAAATCCAATAACATTAATTATATTATTTAATAAATATATAATTTAAAAGATGGTGGAGGGGCTGGTGGTTGGCGGTGGTCGGCTGCGGCTCTTCGGCGTCCGACATGGTGGTCGGAGACGGCGCTCCGATGACCGACGGCTGTGCTCCGGTGGCCGGCACGGTGGTCGACGATGGTGCTCCAGCAGCCGGCCGCCATCAACCACCACTAATATTATTAAAATCATTTAATAAATATTTTAATTATTATTTTATTTAAATAGTTATTATTTTTAAAATAATTTAAAAAGTCAGATTTTTTTAGTGTTTTTATTTTAAAAAATTAGTATTTTTTTGGGCTTAAACAAAATTATGTTTTTTGGGCTTTGAAATATGTTTGGACTTAGAAATGAAAAATCTTTTTGGGTTGATTATAAACCAATTAATTTCATAAAATTAAAGAAAAATTATGTTTTCTTTTTAAAATTAAACAAATTTGTTTTTTAAATCAATAATAAAAAAAAATTAAAATTGTTTAAGTAAAAAATTGATTTAAAATTGGTTCAAGTAAATAACCAAATTTTTATTACGAACCGGTTACTAATTGGTTTTGAATCGGTTAGAAACCATATCCAAATTAATTTTATAAAATAATCAATATTTTATTAAAATGGTTTTGGATCCTAAACCAAACCACATATTTGAAGTGGTGTGGTTTTTAAACCATGCTGAACCCTATACTCAATTCATTTCTGTGAATAAGGTTAATAGGTTCATCAACAATGATGGATTGATAACAAGATAATAAAAAAAAAATTAAAATTGTTTAAGTAAAAAATTGATTTAAAATTTGTTCAAGTAAATAACCAAATTTTTATTACGAACCGGTTACTAATTGGTTTTGAATCGGTTAGAAACCATATCCAAATTAATTTTATAAAATAATCAATATTTTATTAAAATGGTTTTGGATCCTAAACCAAACCACATATTTGAAGTGGTGTGGTTTTTAAACCATGCTGAACCCTATACTCAATTCATTTCTGTGAATAAGGTTAATAGGTTCATCAACAATGATGGATTGATAACAAGAGAAGTTTAAAGCTTGGTCAAGGATGGATGATGATATTGAAAGTTCATCGAGGGTTAGAGGTGTATGATGAGGAGGAACATGTGATGATTGAGGTAGATCAATGTGTTCATGTTCATCACTGTCCATGAGATCAACATGTTTTGGTTGGGTTGTTTCAGAAGTTTGGTTTTCAGGTTCAGAAGGCTTGGGTAGGGTTGTGTCAGAAGGTTTTTCATATATTAATAGTGATTTGTTTGACAAGTGTGGAGTTTATTGTGTCAGAGCTTAAATGTTGTTCAAGAATGACGAGGCTAGAATTGGTGTTCAGATCATTGATAGTTTGTTTGACAACAGTTGTTTGAATGAGTTCATCAAACTCTTTGTCAAGTTCTTCTTCTTCTTCTTCTTCTTCTTCTTCTTCTTCTTCTTCTTCTTCTTCATATGTTTTGTTACTTCTTTATGTTTTATCAATCTTTTTGACTAATGACTGTGAAAAAGATTTCTTTCTTGAACTTGGCTGAGTTTTGATGATAACAAACTCACATATAAAAAAAAAAAAGCTTATTGAGACTAAAGATGAGAAATCAAGATGAAAACCTAGGTTTGGGCTTAGTATCTTTAATATTTAATCTTTAATATAATAAAACGAGAGTAACTGGAAGCACCCTAAACCCTAACCCTAATATGAATGATCTAGATTTTGACACGTGAAAAAAAATATTATATCAACGGCTACGATAAAAACTTGAATACTATGTGGCCACATCAATTAATGAATGTGACATCTAATCAAGGTCCGATTTTAATCAAACGCCCTTCATTCCACTAAATGCATACAGTTATCGGTACCGACTACATCTAATCAAGGTCCAATTCTGATAGGCGGTAGGATTCTAAAGTAAATTTGATATGGCTAAAATAAATAGTCAATATCCTCGAAATTAAAAGAAAATAAGACAATTTAAATAATATTATTAGCTGCTTTATTTCATATCATCACCGTTAACTTCTATTACAAAACAAAATTTTAAATTACTTGAAATTGGAAAAATAATTTTCACTTCAAATTATTGGGTACCAACGCAATAAATATTCTATCACAGCCTTCATGTACTCTATTGGGTCTGAGCTAAATATAGAATCATGTCGGGATAAAATCTAATCCGAAATAAATTTTAATATACATTTACATCGCTTAATGATACATTTTGGTTGTTTAGGCTTTAGACAATATTTGTTTCGACAATCTGAATCTGTTTGACATTTAGTTAAAAAAGCTGCAATGAAAAATAGTATATAATAAGAGAATATAACTAAAATGAGATAATATATTGTATATATAATACATAAAGAAGAAACTTTGAAATAGATAAAAAAATGTCTTTACGATCTATGTTAGTTGAAACAAAAGATATATGGACAGTAAGATAATCATAAGATAAATAAACTTGACAATTTGTTATTTTTTTCCGCCCTATGAAAGTAACAAATGGATTTATCAATTTAAAATTTATAATTATCTTCCTTTCCTAACATCAATTAAATATTTTGTAACTCTAATATAGTTATAAAAAACTCTTCCTAAAATAAAAAACATTATTAAATGTCTCTTAAATACATTAATGTGTTGTATTTGTCCATAAAACACACTTAGTAAAAAGGTCACATAAAAACATACCAATGATAAGTATTCATTATTACGGGACTCATAACACACCCCCCCACATGTAGCATTGTTAGGTTTAGTGTGTGGATATAAATGGTGGATGCCTGATAACAAAAACATGGTAGCAGACGTCCCAACGGATTTCACACGAGAGTCTATTACAATCTTAGAAATTGTGTTGGGTCTAACTTAACCTTATAAAATTTCCTTAAAAGTGAGGTTTTCACTCACATATAATCCCATATTCGAACAATTTTTTATTCAATATTGAATTCTTAACATTAACATCTGCAAAGTTCTAGTTTTTCATATCCATTAAAAACAAACAAATCCTCTAAGGTTGCTTAAAATTATTAAAATGATAAAGCATTATAAATTTAAGTGTGACAAGAGTCATAATATTAAAACATTAAATCATAAATATAAAAGTATATTCTTAGAAGTAAAACTACAAGGTTCCTGGAATTAGAAAAATAATATTTTCTTAAAATTATTGGATACCAACGAAATAATTGTATGACTTAATGACAAGTCATGAAATATTCTAGCAAGACATTCATGTACTATATTGGGTATGACACTAAATCAAGAATCATGTGGGTACAAAATCTAATCTGGAAGTAAATTTTTAACACAACTGCATACGAGATTCAAAAACCTCGATTGAAATGTATAGCAACAATACAATTTTTGATAATCATAATCTTCAAGAAATCTAAAATTCTCTATAATAAAAAAAGAGAGAATAAAATTATGTAAAAAGTTAAATATTATATATTGTGTAAGAAAAAAGTAGGAAATTTGAAAAGGATAAAAAAAAAAATGGCTTACTATATGCATCTACATTCTTTGAAACAAGAAATATTGATAGAGAGATAATAATTATGTAAATAAGCTTGACAAATTTAGACATACTTCGCGCATTTAGATGTAAGAATTGAATAAGTTATAAATACATTTCTCTTTTTATATCAATTAATTAGTTTTTTTTAAAAAAGAAATTAAGAGCATTAAGACATCAAAATAAGAATTGACATTTTGACTCATATGAGTTGCGAAAAATTCTTCATATAATTAAAATAAATATTAAGTGTCTCGTAAATACCTCATCAAGTTGCGTGTGACCCTTTAGAACAGTTATTATAGAGTAATATAAAATATTTACCAATCATAAGAATTCATTATTATCTTTTTACTAAATTTTCTATTATTTTATAACCTTTTAATATTAATAATATTGTGGACAACTTATCCATGCCTCAGATGGTTGTATTGTTAACAAAGCCTATTCTTGTGTATGTCTTTTTTTAATCCCAATGCACCTTCTACTAAGAGGTTCACTCCCCCTGAATATGAGAGTTTATCCACTTTTCCACGATCATCCCGTTTGGGTAATCATAAAAACACTTCCTAATGGAGAGATGTTGAATAATCAATCCAACTAAAAATCCTAACTCTATTGCTTAGCACCTAAGTTCTAGAGAAAGTAAATTGACCTTGCACAATGGGCACATGATCTTTGACTCACAATTCTAGCTTGTTTTAGAGATATTCAATTGTTGTTGGTACTTGAATCTGATGAACGAGTCTTCAAGATTATAGATGTTGTAGCTCTTGGATTTGATCTGGATTTGAGTTGCACCATGATAGGAAATTAGTTTTAAAACAATCCTTATTTTAAAACTAATTCTAAACGATAAAAAATTCAAGTAAATCCTTTCTTTAGTTAGTTTATGATTTTCGATCATATCTAACGCATAGGTTTGTTACAAATCTCTTGTAACAATCCTTTAATCAATGAGCAATCGCATCATGTAACCAATTCAAAAAGATTCATGCGCGCCTCAAAAGATAGGATTACGTTTTAGGCCTATACAGGATGTTTTACTCAAGCCGGGACATCCTGTTCAACATGTTATTTCAGAACATCTATCCTGACATGTTGTTATTGTCGGGTAGGATGTCCTACTAGGAGTGAGACATCTTATCCAACATGTTGCACTTGACACATTAAGTTGTTTTAGCATAATGCAACCAATCATAGGAACTACAATCTCTCCCTTTGACAAATTTTGGCTAAAACAGCTTCTTCAGATGTGCATCTCAGTCTTCAGCCTTCAATGTGGTTCATTGTGCAACTCTTGTCTTCAATCTTTGATCTTCAATTCTTTTATTCTTCTTTTAAGTTCTTGATCTTCAGATTGCTTGTGTGTCTTCAATTCTTGAGTTCTTCAAGTGTTCTTCAACCTTGAATAATAGTTGGATCGTTCTTTTATCTTTTAAGTGCATGAGACAATCCTTTCACTTGTATCAATAATGATTCAAGAGAAGCTCACAATAAACAATAAACAATTAAAAGACTAAAACATAAAACTCTATTTTCAATATATGTTTTGGTACGTAATTAGGTCTTCTGTCTTTCTTTATTTAGTACGATCTTCATGGGCTTTGGACTTCAACAAACCACAGCTTGCCATCGTGAATTTCTTTGAGATAAATTTGAACTTTATCATAATATATTTGTTTCATATCTTTTGATGACAGCTGGCCATCACAATATATTTTTAACTTCATGAAAATAGCTCGTATCTTGACGCGCAAGCAAGTATGAGTTTATTTTTCAAACAAATCTTCAAGGAGATCTCACGCGAAAATATAACAGAAAAGGCGCGTATACAGGATATCTTGATGTTGTTCCTGATGTTATCACATCTGACTCAACATCTTGAACATAGACTTATTTTATCAAAATGAAGCCAACAACCATAATCCTAACAAACAGGATGCAAAAACATTAATTAACCATTAAACCCCAAGTTTTCAAATTGATTTATAATGCACAATCAAGTTTACATTGCCAATGTAATTTGTCTACTACCTCATTTTTTACCATAATATTGGTATGAATTTTCAACCGCTATTAGCAATGACTAATCTCCATCAGATAACTTGTGGATTCTCTCATCACAACCAAATTTTCTCCATACGCATGAGTGAGAAATCAAACACCACATGCTTAAGGGAATCAAGACCCTTACCATTTGCTACCATAATATTGGTACGATGTTTCCTCCACCATCGGCGATGACAAATCTTCAACGGAGAACCTATGAGACACACAAGGTGGGCTCTCTCCTCCCAACCGAACTTTCTCCATACACATGAGTGAGAATCGAACACCACATATTTAAGAAAACCAAGATCCTTATCACTTGAACCAATTCATCGTTAGATATACTACCTCATTTTTATATGATTCGTAATTAATATGGGTCTATATTTTATTTTATTTTTTGACTAAATGGGTCTATATATTTTTATTTTTTTAAAACAAGGGTGTATATCTTGTTATCGTCCAATGATTCACGATTTTCATCGTATAAAAATATAAATTTTAAAGGCTTAAATATGCTTTTGGTCCCTGCAATATACACTTGTTTTTTTTACAAGAGCTCTTTTCAAAACAAGTGTATATTGCAGGGACCAAAAGCATATTTAAGCCAATTTTAAATCATGCTTAGAATCATTTAAAAAAAAATTAGTTGGACCGAACGAAAACACAATAACAACAAATCATATAAACGCACGAAGACCCTATAACTTTTTCCATTTTATTAAAACAGACCCTAACATTAAAATGGGTGATATATATAATAAATTTCATATTCTTAATTTTGTTCTTCGTCATTTTTTAAATGCTTTCAACATGAATTCAACATCCAAATAATTTTAAGGCCACAAAGCAAAATTAAAAATTAGATAGGGAAAAAAAACATTTAAACAATTGAAATACATTATCATATGCATGCAAAATCATTTTAGGCATATATTTCAAAGATGGATTCTAAATCACACAACTAATAAGATTCTGATACCAAACGTAAGAAATAAATTAAGTTACATATTATAATGTATAGCATCTAATTATAAACATAATATAAGTCATGATCAAATAGCCCTGAATCTCATTGTATGAATTTAGAACACTATGTATAATAATAAGAAGAAAGGGTGATAAAATTTATCTCTTGAAGTCATCATCTTTAGATTGTTTTGATTTCTTATGATATCTCTCGTCAATGATTATATGATAGGATTTTCTCCCCATTCTTTCTCAAGCCTTAATGAGTAGACATACAATGACATCTCTCATAAGAAGAGTTACTAATGTTAATAGGGCCGTCATAAAAGTCATTCCAGTCATTTGTCCATATGTCTCACGACTTATATTTATAGAGAAAGTGAGGAGGGGACCTACCCATTCATATAGGGTTGCAACGATTTTATCAACTAAGTAATAAATAGTCACATCAATGTATCAAATCATACTCTTTCACGAAGAGTTGAATGGTTCGACCCATCATGGATTCATGTAACTATACACTACACTATTCAAACACACTTACCATGTGATGTCCAACATCCATTGATCATAATATGGATATTTTTGGATCCGCCAAGATATATAAGGTTGATCTCAGGACTCTGCGAGACTGTGAGAATCTCCCATGATAAGAAAGGAATAAAGTATAATTTGAGCGGTGATGGAAAGTGGAAAAGTATTCCCCGCCACCTCGTCATTCACATCCCTAGTAGTCACTAGACAAAAAAATAGAAATCATCATATGCTCTAAATTTCCTTTAGCATCCATTAGTCTCGTTAACCGCTTCAACAATTGTATTTATAGTTTCAAATAGAAATATTTGAAGATTTATTTAACCCACAACAGTATATATTCTTTGGAAAAAACCCACAACACTATATATAATTATATACTATATCAATTTGTCTGTTCAATCTATACGGTTAATTTTATGCAACACTCTCTGTCTAGAAACCTAAAACACAAATGAATGAAATGATGATATTACTGACTAAGAGAATTTCAAGGACACCTTAAATTATTAATTTATTTTTTTTGGAACAAACCTTAAAATTATTTCCATAACCAAATGATAAGAATTGGTGAAAATGTATTATTTGAGTCACTTTGGTTGTGGTCATTGTTAAAGCCAAAACAAAATGAATGTGAAATGAGTATTTCGTACACATCTTATTTAAATATGTTACAAATGTACTGATATACTGTTGAGGTGTATAATTTTAATAGGTTCATAATTAAATAGTATTTAATATAAAAAAATTAATAAGCATTATTTATGGACCTATCACAATTATACACATCATCAAATGTACTGAGTATACCGAATAATTCACCAAATTAGCTTGAAATCTCCACTAGATAAATTTCCATCAACCATATCTACTATTCTACAACCACTAGGACTGCAGTCTGCATTTATTTACTATCCTTTTTCCAAAAAAATAATATATTTACTATTTCATAGAGGCCAATATTTTCCTTAAAAAACAATTATGCCACTTTATGTGATTTGTGACAAATAGAAAAGTGTAGATTGAATATATTATATATTCTATGATGAATAAAATAAAACACAAAAATACTGAAAGATTCAAAATATTCATTAAATTAGGACGTGCCACCAATTTGAAAGTAGACTTGTATAAGCATGGTAGTGTCCGGCATGAACTCCACTTTTGTGAACAAAAACAGAAGTCGAATCCCACAAAACAGCATCTAAATTTAATTTCGATAAACAAAATGCAAAATTTAATTTGATTTTCCAAGAGCATGTCGAATATCAAATTAAATTTTGCATTTTGAAAAACATCATCTGATTTCAATTTCCATAATCAAGTTTATTGGAAAAACACAAATTTGGAAATTCTTACAGCATGGAAACATGTTCCATGCTTAACATGAGAAAAAAAAAAGGCAATGAACCCTATGAGAGCAATACCATTGATACTACATCAGAATAAAAGCGGGAAGAGAACTAAAACTCAAGGTAAGGCCACACATTGTGTAAGAGTATCTGCCACGCCTCGAAATCTGATTGATATTGCATATAGAACTATTGATCGATGCCAAAAAAATATTTGAGACTGACATATCAGAAAAGGATACTTCCAAAATGATGACGCAAAACCAAAAGGACAACACAAAGTGATTGCTCTTTCATCTTTTTGTGCCGATTGCCATAAATTACATATTCATAATCGGGTCCCTACAGTTTTTTTGGGCTTGGTGCGTGAATATAAATATTGGATGACATGATGACAGGCAATCAACTTGTAAGATGAGGATTGTTTCTCACTTATAAACATATTCAGGTCATCTTGCAACCAATGTAGGACTTCTTAACAATTCTCATTAATCCAAAACCACCACAAAACATAGTATCGTAGCTCAAATATTAGGCGCAAAGTTGCTAGTGATTCCTATTCAAAATAATAAATGTTGTTGCTATTAAGGCTCAAATCATACCATCTCGATTTTAGATTATGATATCTATTCTCTTTCCGTAACAGAAAATAATTTCATCCTAGCCTTCCCATCAAACTGTTAGGCCACACTTTGCAATACTATCACACACCTCAAAACTTTATTGATACCATTAATCAATACCGAGTATCTCTAGAAAACAAACTCAAATCTATTTCACCAAACCTGATCGAAAGTTATGAAAGTCAAGGCCAAGACGAAGGACGACTAAGCACTAGATTATCACCTAAACAAGTTAGCCAGTCAACTATGAAAACTAACCCTCTAGTCATATGGTAATAACGCAGACCGAGCATAACTTCCTACGAGTAAAAATGGCAGAAGACAAGGAGTAGCAAATATCCCTGCAACACAGTATGCACCAAGCTAGCCTATGACAATTTAGGTGTTCTTGCAAAGCACAATGCAACAGTCAAAAGAAGAAAGAAAAAAAAAACAACTAGCAAAACTCACAGCTAGAAAAGGACGCATCTTTCAAAATGACGAGGCCAAACCTCAAAAACTATGCAGTTACCTCTGCCAAAGGGGGTGAAATCACATGATTTATAATAATAATAATCCTCCACCTTGAAATTCCATAGCTTATCAGTTAGATGAAATAGAAACATCAATTACTAATACATAAATTTGTGTTAAAGGAAAGGGTCATAGAATTATTTTTGCCTTAGTAGTAGTAAATTGAATTCATTTACTCCACAATTTCCACACACAAGAAAAAGGAAATGCAAAATCATATGATATTGTAAAATCAATGGCACAAACATATCATCCCACAATTCACAAAGTATCAATTTTGGATCAGATATGGGGTTATTAAGTTCAAAACTAACACCCCTGTTAAAATTTAATTTGATTTGACAAGAACATAGGTTCATGAATAGAAAATGTGAAATCAAACAATCAGGCATCAAATATTAGTCATACGCACACAGATACAAGACTGTTGCTACATCAGAATGATGAGCCAACAAAGTCAAAGATGCGAGAGAACTAAAACTCGGGATTAGACCATGCTTCACAAGACTATCAGACACCTCATAACCTGATTGATACTGCATGTAGAACTATTGATCAATACTGAGTATCCCTGGAAAACAAATTAATTTCTATACTGCTTAAGTAGTTATATTGAACAAAAGAGAGCAGAGACACCAAATAAGCCAACAACATTACGCAAGCAACACTACACTTACAAATGAGTTCACATTGCAATAGCATCTAATTCTAGGGTCCTCAATGGTTCAAAGATACCATCTCAAAATTCACATGACACTCTTGCGGAGCGTGCCTAGGCAGCCATTTCTATTGCAACAAATATGAAAAATCAAAATTCACATTGATCAACTTAAAGTATCTATTTCTAGAAGAAAAAAAAACTGATGAGTTCTTACAAAGCACAATAACAAAGCACCAAACAAAAAGACAATAACAGTTAACAGAAAAAAAAAAAAAAAAAAAAGCAACTAACAAAAACCAAACACAGAAACCCCATTATGTAGAATTAAGAATGGAAACCATTAAGTCAACTAACAAGCAGACTTAAGGAAAGCAAGCATCTCAACTGCCACCAAGCCATTAAGTTAAACCAAACAAATGGTTCAGTTAGTCATGTCAGAATATGATGGTTCTTCCAAAGAGTTAATTTTGAAGAAGTTAAAAATTCAGCCAAGCACACTACATAGAATCAGATTGATAAATCAAGAGGATGATTTAAGTATTTAACTATTTGAGAAGATCTAGTGCAATAAATTTAATTTCAACATCTCTATTTTGCAAGCTATTTTCTACATGATTTTAGGACAACATTCTTATGTTTGTGTTCCCATCAAATCGTTGAAAACCAAAATTGTTTAACACTCCTTCCTTTTGAACATATGATGATAGTTATGGACCAACTGAAAGATTGAACTCATAATCAATCACCTAATCAATACTATGAAACTAAAGGCTACTCATATGGAAACTGTAAATCACTCTATGATGAGAAATCTTTACATTGTACAGAGAACTCTTTACCAAAGACCAGACATATTGAAGCAAACCAGTAATTAGTTTTCACAACAAAACTTAGAATCATCATAGCTCAAACCTTAGAAGCAAAGTTGTTAGAGTTTCCTATTTAATATCATCTTAAGTAACTCCTATTTCTATTGCATTTGCCACTTAGGATCCTCATCAAGGCTAAAATCATGCAATATAAATTTTAGGCTATCCACATTTAATGCATCTAGCAAAAAAATTCTCTGTACTAAATTGATATTATTAATAATAAAGAATTCATATAGCAGATGATCAAGCTCAAACATCTCTCGATTTGGCATTTCGAATTCCATTACTTCAAGGTATGTAGCATCCCATGAACTACATTTTCAATGGAAAATTACTTAAGAGTCCATCTAATTGGCTACACAAAACCATCACACAACCTTGTTATGAAATTTATACCAAGTATTAACAAATACCTATCCAAGCCCACCACAAACTTTGGAATCATCGTATGGCTCAAATCTTAGAAGCAAAGTTGTCAATGATTCATATTCAAGATTGTGTTAAGTGCAACATGTTGCTATTACATTTTCTGTTTAGGATGATCAAGGTTCAAACCATACCATCTCAATTATAGATTATGAGCAATTAAGTCATTACAACTTGTACTTGACACATCCAGGAGAATACTATCTCGAAATTTATATATCCAATAGCAATTTGATTTAATGATCATTGAGGCTACATATATTAATCTTAAAATCTATATAGTCAGTTCGACTTAAGAGTCATCGAGATAACCATTTAACCATCTCAGAAGTTATATAGCCAATAGCAGTTGAACCTAAGGGTCGTCGAAGAAACATTTCACCATATCATAATTTATATAGTCAATAACAATTGAAATTAAGGGTCATCGAGGCAACAATTAACCATCTCATAATTTATCTATCCAATCACGATTTAAGGGTCATCGAAGGCAACATATAATCATCATAGAAATTAATTGAAGGGTCATCGAAGACACCATATATTCATCTCACTATTTCTATAGTCAATATCGATTGAACTTAAGCGACATCGAGGCAACAGTTAACCATCTCTGATTTTATATATCCAATAAAAATCTAATTTAAGGGTCGTCAAAGGCAACATATATCCATATCAGTATTTATATAGCCAATCACAGTTGGACTAAAGGGTCATCGAGGCATCAATTAACCATCTCTTAATTTATCTATTCAATAACTATTTGATTTAAGGATCATCGAAAGCAACATATAACCATCGCTGAAATTGATTGAAGGGTTATCGAAGACAACATATATCCATCTCAGTATTTATAAAGACAATAATAATTGGACTTGAGGGACATCGAGGCAACAGTTAATCATCTCTGTTTGTATATATCCAAAAACAATTTAATTTAAGGGCATCGAAGGCATCATATCTCCATATCATTATTTAGATAGTCATTAACAATTGAACTTAAGGGTCACCGAGGCAACATTTAAGCATCTCTTAATTTATCTATCTGATAACAATTTGATTTAAGAGTCATCAAAGGCAACATATAACCATCGTAGAAATTGATTGAAGGGTTATCGAAGCCAACATATATTTATATAGCCAATAGCAATTAGACTTGAGGGACATCGAGACAACAGTTAACCATCTTTGGTTTTGTATATCCAATAACAATTTAATTAAGCGTCATCGAAGGGCAACATATATCCATATCGGTATTTATGTAGCCAATAACAATTGGACTTAAGGGTCATTGAGGCAGCAATTAACTATCTCATTATTTATCTATCTGATCACGATTTAAGGGTCATCCCAAGGCAACATATAACCATCATAGAAATTGATTTAAGGGTCATCGAAGACAACATATATCCAGTGGCGGAGCCAGGAAATAATATTGGGGTGGGCCACTGAAAAATTATAATGAATCAATTAAATATGAAAATTATATTGCATTAAAAAATTATTAATAAAAAAATTTATGTTTTATTCACACAAAAGAAAGCTTTTGAGTTCATATTTACATTAGGTCTTTAAATTAATAGGTAAATGAGTATCTTTTGAAAGATATTTCTTTTTCTATCATTTAAAAAGTTGTAATAACTAAATATTATATTCTAAAACTACAAAAAAAAAAAAAAAACTGATTTTACTACTTTTAAATTTATAATATTGAATATTGAAGTTTTTTTTTTAATGAAAACATGCAAAAATTATAATGTTTATATACAATGAAGTTGTGTTTTTTTTCTTATGAAATTATTTTCTCTTAAATAAAATAGTTGACGAAGAACATTTTAATTAATAAAAATATTTTTATTAATTTAATGATCAAGTGTATTGATACATTCGAATTTTCCAGTGTCTAATTTAAAAGTATATAAATAGGAAAATATTATTGTTCAATAATATATATTTGCTTGAGTGGTTTGATTTGCCATTTTGTCCCTCAAGGACACAAGTTCAAATCCCCTTGATACTTGCTCAAATTATTGTTTAAAAAAATAAAATTGAAAATAATGCAAAAAATGAGGATAATAAGGATCGAACCCTATTATTGTTCAATAATATATATTTGCTTGAGTGGTTTGATTTGCCATTTTGTCCCTCAAGTACACAAGTTCAAATCCCCTTGATACTTGCTCAAATTATTGTTTAAAAAAATAAAATTGAAAATAATGCAAAAAATGAGGATAATAAGGATCGAACCCTCATCCCATGTGTTTCAGGACCGCCAACTATGCCACTCGGCTACACTGTAAACATGTTTCAATGTCTGCGCAAACTAATATTTATTATATATAGATATAATTTTATAAAGCTACCATGGGCATATTAGTAATTTCCTATTTTTATGGGGTGGGCCATGGCCCAGCCTGGCCACCCCTGTCTCCGCCACTGCATATATCCATCTCACTATTTATATGGCTAATAACAATTGGACTTAAGGGTCATTGAGGCAACAATTGATTTAAGGGGCTTCGAAGGCAACATATACCCATCTCTGATTTTTATATCCAATAACAATTTAATTTAAGGGTCATCGAAGGCAACATATATCCATATCGGTATTCATATAGCCAATAACAATTGGACTTAAGGGCCATTGAGGCAACAGTTAACCATCTCTTGATTTATCTATCCCATAACAATTTGATTTAAGGGTCATCGAAGGCAACATATAACCATCATAGAAATTGTTTGAAGGGTCATCGAAGGCAACATATATTCATCTCAGTATTTATATAGCCATTGACAATTCGATTTAAGGTTCATCGAAGGCAACATATAAGCATTCTCAAAATTTATATAGCCAATACCAATTTGACTTAATGGTCATTGAGACACCATATATCTATCCTAGAATTTATAATTATATAGCTAATAACAATTGGAATTAAGGGTTATTGAGGCAACATTTTACCATCTTGTAATTTATTTAGCCAATAGCAATTGGACTTGAGGATCTTTGAGGCAACATTTAACTATCTCATAATTTATATAGCCAATAACAATTGGATTTAATGATCATCAAGGGAACATTTAACTATCTCGGAATTTATAGATTCAATAGCAATTGGATTTAAAAGTCAATAATGTGCTTATAAATAAATAGAATATAAGAGTGGTGATGCTAGCATTTTCAGTAAAGTTCATTTCTGTTCTACTAAGTATATTTCAGCTTTACTATTCTATAATATTCTATGCCTTGCCAGATGGCATCTAGTAACAGGGGACTGTTATACAGCTAACAAAGATAGTTACAAGGGTGTAGGTTTAGCACCACCTTGGTGTAGGATAGCATTGGATATAAATATCCAAGTACCCTGTAACTTTCATTTTAGAGGAATACAATAACAGAATGTATGAAAACCAAGATAACATCATGCAACATTAAACCTTTCAAGTCAAATCTAGATTGTGGTTATGCGCAAAACTAAGACCATAAAGCAACATAACATTATAATATGTGTCTAAATAGATTATAGTAACAAGTAACAAACATCATCTTAAACCAGTGTGCACCAAACTAAATCAACTATTGTATCTTTAATAATCAAAGGAGAAAAGATGCACCTTTTGCAGCATATCATCAATGTCATCTTCATCCTCTTTTGAATATTCTGAGCTGTAAAATGCACATTGCAAAAGTCATGGGTTAACATAGCTATTGCATAAAAAATACAACTTTGGCGAGTAAATATAAGTCATCTCATTCCGAAAGCAATGGTAAATGAATTAAAAAAAATGTGTAGTAACAATTAACATATAGGTGGTGTTGTCACCTGGGTAGTTAATTAGTGGAGTTGTCTCTTGGACTGCTGTAGGTGGTGTTGTCACATGTGTAGGTAGCAAAGGTGCTTGTGGTAAACCTAATGAACATAGACGCTTCTTGTTGTCTCCCTCAAGAACTCCAGGTTGTACAAAACTACAAATCTTGAATGACCCTTCACACCTAAATAAATTGACAATCATAAAACTTCTTCAAGATAAACTTGCCAAAATTAAGGCAATAATATATCAAGGAGACTTCCCTATATATCAAGGAGACTTCTCTATACTCAAAGAGTCATATAGTGAAATTAGAGTGAGTTCTACTACTTTAGTATCTCATTTCCCTAAATTGCTAATTTATTATATTAACTCATAAAGAACTCATTTTTATAACTCATAGGACATAGTAGAAAGAAAACTAAAATGACAGAATGTGATGGACATGTTACAAAGTTGTAGGTCACCACTATATCCTTTGTACTTGAATGTATGCAGAGTTATATGATCCCTTTATCGGTTCTCAATTCAGTCCCTGGTTTAGGATCCATATTTGTAAACTAGTCCTTAAAGGTGTCTATCGTGGCTTCAGATTTTGCGGCTCTAAGTATCAAACATCATCAACAACTGCCCGAGATGTCATTAGCTGTTAGTTTTTCAATTCAAAAGCAGTGTCCTAATTACCTAATCCTTACATGTTATTTCTTGCAAAACAATAATTATCTTTTCAATGGAAATATTAAACAAGTCCTAATTGCATCTTATCCTATCTAACAATAACACAACTTAACCAAGGTTTTCTAAACCACTACCAATCCCAACAAACATCATCTAACCAAATTGATAAACCTTATAATAAACAAGGAATAACCATCACAATAAAAATCAACAAAAATCATATAGACCCCTTTAATATTTCAATTAAGTTTCTAAATTATTTATAAACCAGTAACCTAAGATTCAAAAAAACAAAATTTAGAGAGAAATAGAGGCTTTACCTTGAGTTATTGATGATGGAGATGACTAAAACGTCGCAAACAAGGAACAAGGGTAGTTTTGAGCGAAACGTCACAGGTCTGGTGTCGCAAAGTAAAAAATTGTCGTAGTAATTAATGGGGTTTTAGGGTTTCGAGATTGGATTTTGGGTTTGAATAAATCGGTTTACGGAAGGATGAAATTGGATTTTGGAATTCTATGGAAGTGGCAGAGAAAGTTCTGATTTATATTTGTTTGATTCATGTTCATGGTTAGAGAGAGAGAGAGAAGAGTTTTTTTTTTTTTTTGCAGCTGTTGAAGTGAGATATACGTTATAAAATTTTATTTGAATTTCCTAAATTGTTCTTTATAATATCCTACCACAATAAAACAAAAAATAGGTACTCTAGGAAGTATGGGTAACCCTAATTCAAGGGAGAGTACCACAATAGGATATTACTAAGGTAATAAGAATTGGTGAGTTTATCTATTTAAAGTTCAATTAGTTAGATTGAGAATATTTTTAATTGCTTTTATATTTTTTTAAATAATATAAATAAATTAATAAAAATTTACTAAATATTCTTAAACTACTTGTTGATTAAGAATCATATAAAATATATATATATATAAAAAAAATTGACGGAAATATAAATGGTGCAACTCATTTTAAAGCAGTTTATATTTTTTGCTTCAATGGTGCAACTCTAAAGATATCGGGTTCCATAACTTACCATAACATATTAATATTTTATTCATATTTAATTTTATTGAAACTTAAAATATTAATTTCAATTTTTTAATTAATATTAATATTAAAATGTTATATAAAAACAAAAAACTCATATTGATATTTATCATGAATTTAATAAGAAAAATGTAATTTTAATATTTTTGTTAAGATTAATATAAATATAAGAAGAATTAAAAAATTAAATTTAAACAGGAAATCCAATTAATAATTATTTTATAAATAACAAAACTCATTTGTTGCTTCAGGTAAGAGTAGGAAGATAGTAGCATCATTTTTATTCAGTTCCATTATTTTATTATTTTATTTTTGGTGTACTATTCAGTTCCATTATAACTTAATACTATATAATAATATGATAAAGTCTTGTTTGTAATATCCCATAATATTATATTCATTTGTGTTAGTGAAGCAATGTTCAAGAACATCTCCTCATGAAGCAATGGTGTCACCACGTGGCGGACTACAACCAAAGAAAATTGATAAAAGTTAAATTTGACAAATGCCAGGTTGGCGGACTATGGTAAAAAAACTCCCGTTGGAGTTGCTCTTAGTGGCTTCCTCCAATTGGTTTATGTTTATTTACCAGCATATTGAGAGAGGTAAGCAATACGAGAATAGCAGTGTTGTGTGCTTCTAATTAAGTTCTGACACAAACTGTTTCTAAGTTCTTTACAATAGTAATATTATAGAGTCTTGCACAAATAATGTGTTATATACTTATCTAAACAAGAGTGCAATAATATAGGTGAAGAAGTGAGAGAAGAGAGAAATAATAGTATATGTTATTAACCACTAGGATTAATGTTACTTTACAATAATAGTAATAGGAAAATCCTGAACCCATAAGTTCTATTGTAATATCCTGAACCCATTTTCTACGTGTTTTTTTTTGTTTTCACATCGGTTTTGGACCCACCAAAGGTGAGCGGCTAATCCGGCTCGTGCATAGAGGCATGTGTACTGCCCAAGCGTTGTTCCCCTGTGAATCGACCCGGTATTCCCCGGATACGTCCTTGGAAGAAGCTCCTTGCCGCTTGAGGCCAAGCAATATCGGCGATGTACTTCGCGATCTTCTCCATCCCCCTCTCTAGTGGAGATTTTGCCTTCCATGAGAATTAAACCATGTATCTTGGGGTTCAAGTACATGTTCGGGGATATACGTTTTGATCTAGAGGCGTTTCCACATTTGTAACTCATTTTTGAAAAACTTTCAAAGTTGAAACTACGACTTATTCATCCCCTCTAAGTCGTTGGCTATACGTCTAACAAATTTGTCAATCTGAATTAAACGAACATCATACAAAGACGGAAAATCAAATTATCAATTACGAAGATGAGAAATCAAATGTCACACTGAGACAATGAAAACACAAAAAAAAAAAAAAAAAAATCAGTGTGAAAATCACTTCTTCAGATTAAAACAGCTGAAAAGAAATGCACATGGGTGGTGATTCTGAGTAAAAAAAAAAAAGTCAAAATAACTCATTTTTCGTTGAAAGAAGATGAAGAGAAATTTAGAGAGAATGGAGATATGTTATTCCTAAAACATATGGGTTGAAACACAAGAAATTAGCGATAAATGATATACTAATTGCAATTAAAATTATAAAACTACTCCCTTCGTCCCAAATCTTTGGTCCGTTTAGAGTTTTGCACATAGATTAACAAATAATAAATATTGATAAGTTAAGTTATTTTTACCCATATTTTA
The DNA here is from genome assembly GCA_954870985.1 of Trifolium fragiferum. Lineage (NCBI taxonomy): Eukaryota > Viridiplantae > Streptophyta > Magnoliopsida > Fabales > Fabaceae > Trifolium > Trifolium fragiferum. The sequence goes on from OX940792.1 coordinate 16,232,207, forward strand.
ATAAAAAATATAAAATGTATCTAATTAATTAATGATTTAATTTTTGTAAAGGTACAAATAGTAAAACATCATTAATTATATCTTAATTTTTTAAAAGAACCAAAATTTTAGGATAAAAATAAAAAGCTAAAATGACTAAAATTTTGGAACGGAGATAGTAGTATATATCTTTTATAAGAATTATTTTCACTTATTCTCATTAAATTAAACGCCGATTGCAGTTAATTTGTTTTCTCTTCTCTTTTATTAATAAGCAATAATCAATAAATATTGTTTTTACTTTTTACTTCTTTCTTTCTATGAAATTTATTTTCACAAAAGGATAAAAAATATACTCCAATTTATTTTACAATTTTGTTTTTCTGTGTGATTTTTTATTTTCTTAAATAAGTGTGAAACTTATTTTTTGTTTAACAAGTTTTCTTGTATTTTTATTACATCATTTAAAAACATTGTTGGAAAAAATGGCGTAGAAAGTAGAGGGATAATGAATAGTGGAAGTGGAAACCGTCGTGGGTCTTCTTTTTCCCAATCACAGCGCCACAAATTCCCTTTCAACGCTGCTTCTACCCATCAATCCAAAGTTTCATCTTTTTCTCAAAGGGTCACTCCTCCTCCTACAACTGGTACCAATAGCAATGCATCCACCTCTCATTCCAAACATGATGATGATGCACACGGATCTTCCAATTTTGGGGTTTTACTTGGTACTTGTTCTTATATGTGTCCAGGTATATATTTCATTATTAACTAATTCAATTTTTGGTTGCTGTTAATTAATTATTATAATGATTTCTAGATGCTAAGTTGAGTTGCAACTTGTAATGTTGGATTTTATATGATAAAGTTTTTTTTTTTTTTTTTTTTTTTTTTGTAATTTATTGTATTGTATGATTAGAATGATTTAGATGTCATTAATTTATCAATAATAGTGGCAAACAAGTAGAGGATAATGTAAATCATAGGATTCAAGTTGGATTGATGAAATGGAGAATTTTGCTGTTATTTGTAATCAAAGGGTGCTGCTCAAGCTTGTCGGAGAATACGAAAACATTTACTATACAAGTACAATACAGGAAATCAAGGATATGTATGATGAGGTTAAAACTAGTGAACGGCGATAAGGTAGATGACTAGATTCAGGGTAATTTCCTATAGTTATAAGGTTAGAACAAGGGTGAACTTTGAGCTTTTACCTTTCAACCTTTTTTTTTATGTATTTACTTACAAACCTATTCTTTAAGCATTGATTGTTAGATAGTAAATAGAAAACCAACAAAAGCATAAGCTACATATCACAGAGATGATGAAAATGTTACGATGAATGAGTGAACTTACAAGAATAGGTAAGACCAAGAAGTAATGTATTGGAGAGGAAAATATTGTAAAATAGCACTGAAGATGGTCCGGTAATGTGAGGAGAAGACCATTATAAAGAGTTAACCAGATCGATGATAGCCTAATAGTTAAAGACCGAGGAAGATTAAAACTCCAAATGAAACTATTAAAGAGGACTTATATTTGACTGTTCTATTTGAAGATTTGGTTTTTGACAAAAGTAGTGGTGTCGTTTCAATTGTATGGTTAGTTCCATTTAATGATAAAAGGCTTTGTATTTGTACTCTCTTTTAGCTTTGTTGAATCATTTTAACACCTAAACATTTCTCCATGCTGCATGGTAAATCATGAGACACTATCAGTTACTATTGTTGTTCCTTATAAGGACTTAGACAATATATACCTGCAACTTCTATTCAAAAGTTTTCACTTTGTGTACAGAAAGAGAGAGGATCCAGCGTGAGAAACTTCGAGATTTGGCAGTTTTCGAGAGGCTAAATGGTAACCCTGCAAAATCTTCCCCAGCTCTTGCTGTCAAGAAGGTAGGATCAAATTTGTTCTCCTATGTTATCTGTGATTAAATTGATCATAACAGTGTTATCATTCTGCCTGTGTTGATGATTCCCATTAGAAATTACAAACTGTGGCTTCAATACATCATGGTTCAAGTTTGATAAATTTTGAAATTTCAATGGTTATATGTTGACACTGGAGGATATTGCTTAGGATTTTTAATTGCATAATCTGTTCATTGTTACATATCTGCTGACGCTTTAAGGATGCGTCAGCTTCACGGTACAGTTGAAGCTCTATTATGATGCCAATATGAAGTTTCTACACAGATAAATGTGTGCATCGATGTATTCTACTCTTGATTAAATGATGAGTGATGACTTATGATTGGTGATCCCATGTTGACTAATGACTTGACATGGCCAAAATAGTAGGTATAAGTGAGGGGAAACACTCATCTCATTAGCTTGCTTTTGGGGTAGAGTTAGTCCTAAATCCAAATTCAAAGAATAGTTGTTTTTTTTTTTTTTTTTTTTTAAACTTGTAGTAATATTTTATTTTGTTTTTGCATAACAGAAATTACTTATATAGGATTTAGGTTTTTGGTAAACGAGAAACTATAAAATAAAAGAGGAAGAGACAGCCAGTGAAAAATAAATATAAAGGAAATGATGCTGAATTTGAAGAGTTTGAAAACATGTACTACATCTTATATAGATCATGAGAAAATACTTATTCACTATAGAACATTGGTTGATTGTGTTATAAATTATAAGAACCTAATAAAGGTTGTTTTTATTTTATTGATTATTTTATCAATTATAAGAACATAATAAAGGTTGTTTTTATTTTATTGATGATTTGGCACAATCAACACCCTTAAATCCAATTAAATGGAAATTTAGGGGTTAAGGGCAACTACAATATTTATTGAGTTACAACTCCAGTTTACTAATGAACTTCTTGTTAACAGATTTCCAATTAGGGAACAGGGTTAAGCAAAATTAGAATTATTGTGTACTAGTGGCCAAACGGGACGCGCCCGTTTGTGTGATCTTCGTTTTCTATTTTGCTAACGTATATAAAAAAACAGTTGGTTTTGTGGTAAAAAAAAAAAAAAAGGTTTTGGAAGTTTTTTTAGAAACATGTTAGTTTTTAGAAGTTAAGGGTATTATTGGAATTCCAAAAAAAGGCTACACCAAAATGGTGTTTTGCCTTTATATATTAGTATAAATTTAGTTAGCGTTGGAGTATACATTAACTAGTCTCTGAACATGGATTAACCATTAGTTTTAACTTTCCTAGATTACATAAATATGAATTATACCCACTGGAATTATGAAATCACAATTCTCCCATACTTCCATTTCCTGTGTCTTCTTAATTAACGTTTAGCTTAATATCATGTTGGCTCCAAAATGGTGCAGTATGATATAAATTATATATCTGATTTTGAAAGATATTTAGCAGGGTGCAATACAATGTATAAGTTATAAAGCATGTGATTCCACTTTTTCACTGTTTTTTTTTTTTTTTTTCCATAATCCATATACTCATTGGTTGATGGCTGTAATAGTGGCTTTTATCGGGAGCCACCCTCCCTATTGTTCATTATCTTGTTTCACAGCTTATTGTATTGCATTTCACTTATCAGTTTTGCAGAACTATATCCATCAAAGATGTTCAAGCATCTGATATGCGGCCTCTTAATGTATTAGAAAATACTTTAAATTACCTTTTGGACTTGGTAGATTCAAAGGAGCATCCGTTCGAAGTAGTTCATGACTTCATCTTTGATAGGACAAGGTCTATACGTCAAGATCTTACTATGCAAAATATTGTAAACAAAAAAGCAATCTACATGTATGAGGAAATGGTATTCTTTCAGATATCTTTGATCTATATGCTTTCACCTTTTCATCATTTATTTATCTGAACGTTTCTGGTACAACTGTGTTAGGGATAAGGTACATGATTTAAGTTGCATTTCTGATACTTGATTTCCAAGTGTCAGTTTTAAGTAAATTTCTAGGGTCTATGTAGATGCATAAATACTACTTAATACATTAGATGAATACCTATCAATAAACTGATCTTTGATACATTTTATTAGCCCCAAATACAAGTTGTGCACTGAACTAGGGATCTAATTACATCTCCTGCTTCTCATGAACCTGGGTGGATAGGTTGATCAAATCAATGTGTACTGTTGTGTGGTACTTGCTTATTGATGGTTTTGTATATATCCTAACATTGTTTTGTTGCTGTCTCTATATGTAATTTGCTAGTCATCCCTTTTGATATACAAGATCGAGAGAATCAAAAGTTATAGAACAAATAATTGAGTGAGTTTGATAGGGAGCCCATAGTTGGTGGGTTAACTAGGGAGGTAGATAGTTGAAATAAGGCATGTTGCTTATAAATACTAGTATGGGTCAGATGGCGAGAGTTAGATAATTTGTAAGATAAGAATTTAGGAGAGTCGTGGTCTCTCAAACATTCAGGGATTTTTAATAGTGTGTAGAATCTGTAAACACCATATTTCTCTATAATCTGATAGAGTTCCTATCATCTGGTATTATTAGATATATGGTTTTTAGTCTATTTAGTGTCATCTGGTATTATTAGAGTGCATCCGTGGGGACGTCAGCAACCAGTCGCTTCTCAGATGTGGTGTTATGATATGGACTGGGATACCATAGATTGTCTACTTCCATCATCTTGTAGTATGGGGTACCTAAATCCTACATTGAGTGGTATGAGATACTTCATGGAGTACTTATGTGGCTTAATTCCTCCACCATGACAACTAGCTTTTTAAGGGAGGGTTTGATTGGGTGCTTATGAGATTGAAAGAGGTCAACTGTCTCAATGTCAATGGATTTCTAGAGAACAATTAGGATTTGTGCATCAATTTTCTTGAAAGAAAAATTAGCCTCTGGAATGTTTTCAAACTTTATGGTTAGTTAGGAGGTCTGATTTCCTTTGCGCTGTGAACCCTTTGTTGAATGAAGTAGCCAAAGACTTATTGGGGTGGCTTAAAATTATGGACTCGTAATATATTATTTTGGTAACTGTATCCAAGCACTGATATAACAAGTGTTTATGCCATTAAGTGAGGCAGAAGTAACTTTAATTAAGCTTTCCAAAAGGCCCCTAAGTGGCTTATCCAGTAACTTTTCTGTTATAATGGACAGAACACTTATATTGGTTTGCATGGTACTCGATGAAAAAAGTAACTTATAGGAAAGGGTTTATTGAGGATATCAGTTGAAACTTGTGCTGTTACCAACTTTAGAATTCCAATAATAATCTGATTAGACCAAAAGTTGTGTTAGGACAGTCAACATATGACACTAATTTTAGAATTCCAATAATAATCTGATTAGACCAAAAGTTGTGTTTGGACGGTCAACATATGACACTACTTGAAGTCATAGACTGTTCATGTTAGTGGTGATTACGTTGATTCACTCCCAATCATACAAATCTGAATAGTCCCCAAGATCGAGGAGACTACTTGAGGCCATATCAGACCTTCCCTTGTTTGACCACCTTATTCTCTTCATCAGTGGAACCACATTTTGTGGAATCACCATATTAGTTCCTCCTCCAAATCACTGTGCAAATGGGCATTTATCACACCCAGTGCAATGAGGGTGATAGTAGCTGCAATGAAGGCGGCTACATTTTCCAACACCCTCCTTACACACAAGACTAGATAAACATTTGGATAGTAGAAAAATGTGGGTGTCCTATTAACAAATTTATGATAGGCTCTAATTCCAATTCCAAACTGTAAGATGAAAAGCTGAATGTTATTTCACATTTCTTACTATGAAGGTTTCATTATTCAGACTAAGGTAATAAGTTTAGCTGTATATTTAATCACGCAGGTGAAATTTCATGTTATATCACATCACAAGCTCTGGTGTTCTATGGGTGATCCAAACATCGCATCAATGCATCATCTCAACATGGAGCAGCTCACAAAGACATTGTCTTCTTTAATCAATCTGTATGAAGCAAATAGAAATTCAAATGATGTACATGAGAATGAAGCTGAGTTTCATTCATTATATGTGCTTCTAAATCTTGGTTCTCACAGCAAACCAATGGTTAATCCCTACATCATTGATATGATTAGTTGTTTCTTTCTCTTTCTTTTATTAATTAATTCTAGTCTTGTTACCTCTTAACGTTATGTAATGTAGCTGTTTCTGGTCCACAGGGAGAACCACTTTCTTTATGGTTTAGTCATGTATCAACTCCAATATTGAAGTCAAAAGAAATGTGTTTTGCTAGGAGAATCGTACGGTAGTCTTTCTCCTATTTATTAAATTTGTTATTTTTATTAGCTAAATTAATTAGATTTTTTGTTGGTTTTCTCATTTTAGCCTATTTCTCATTTCTCTATAATAAAACTGCAAACGTATGCCAGCTACTGATATTCTTTTTTCTCTTTTCAGTTCATCTCGACTGGGTAATTATATAAATTTCTTCCGAACTGTAGCAGCCGATGCATCATATCTGCAGTACTGCATTTTGGAGCCTTATATAAATGAAGTAATTACTTTAACCAGAGATTGCATTCTTTTCCTAATATTCTGTCCCTTCATTTTTTGGTTATTTATTTTATGTCTGTCTTGTCGCATGCATGCTTCACTTGGCTTGTTACTTCCTTTTACATGTATTATGTTATCTTCAACTGAAGCATCTTTTGTCATTACAATTGCCATCATAAAGAATGCACGCATAAAAGGCTTGCTAATGACATCCAAAACATTAAATATCTACAGAAGATGAAATGCTGGGGAAAGACAATGAAAGTTATATTGGAATCGTGATTATTTCACCAAAATTTTGCCCTTTTAATCTTATTTTCCCCATATTCCTGCTTCACTAGGTGGGTCAGCTACATATATGTGACTAAGCCGTGCTTTTCCATTATATATTACGTTCGCTGTATTCCCAAATGTTTTTAATAGAGCTCGTTTGGACTTATGACATTAAGCACTTATGTGAGTGTTTTGAGAGATCTTACAAAATATTATGACATGTTCATTTGTTGTTCACAAATTATTTATAATCTAACCACATTCTCTCTTTGTTCGTAGAAATAATTTATACATAAGCGCTTATATGAAAAAACTATTGAGTAAAGGCTTAATTAGGCTATTTATCCAAACGCTCCCTAAATTAGATCAAAATGTCTAGACCGCGGCTCATGCTTTTGCTAATTTCTCAAATAAATATTAGTATCTCAAAGTTCCAAACCGCATTTTATGCACTCCACTTGCAAACTTGCAATAGCTATTAGACTTGTGTTGTAAGGTTATTCCTTCTACATATATACTCTCTCGCATAGAAGGGTATACTTTTTTTGAGAAGTTTTGATCATAGAAAATATTAAATAACACTTCAGAAAATAAATATAGCACCGTTGACCGCTTTACTGGAAAGTTCTACTTTTTATCATATAATTTATTGATTGTGTAAAGTCAGGTACATATACAACTGTTGATGTCATTTGGCTCTGTTACAAACCAAGCTCCAAATAAAATAAATCATTAAATCCTCTTGTTAGGTCTTTGTATTAATTTATCTTGATGTTTTCTTTGGTCATTCTCTGCTTGTGTTTGTTGCCAAATTTTACATTAGCTAGTTCCAAACCTGGATAGAAGAGGAGGGATGTCTTAGACAGAGGATTGCCAATATAAAAAGATTACATAATGGAAAAACTGTCTCAATGTTCAATTGTGCATTTATAAAATTCATTCTTGTTCATGGTGGTTTGTTAACTTGTTACAAGAATGTGTATTGTTGTTGTGGTTATTTCTTGTATCTTGTTCCCTTTTACACATTAAATTAGCGTGACATAAATAATGATGAATAAACTTAATATGTAGTTTTACCTCTTTTACCTGTTTTTCGGAGGAAATATTTCTTATAGTTCTTGGGAGACGTATTCTTTTATTTGCAAACTTATAGATGCGTTTAAGAACTTATGTTTCCTATATTAAAGGATAATGGTTTTGCTTGTGTGTACATACAGGTTCGTTCACTGGCTTTATCTTACATAAATTTCGGTGGCTACAAACTTCATCCATATCCTCTGTTCAACCTCTCAAAACACCTGATGATAGAGGTATGAACTGTTTCCTGCCACAAAGTCTACGGATACACCTAAACATGTGAATTGTGAACACTGTTCACCTGAACACTGTTGCAGTGCAGAAAATTACTAATGCATTTGTAGGAAGTTTATGAATTTTGCTTCTCAATTTATATCTTTTACAAATGGTGTTCATATTTTAATTAATCATACTATATGAATCAGTGTCCTATATTTTTGCACTAGTTATGTCTGTCGACATGTCTATGTTGTTGTTAGGAACCCAAGAATTGGATTCCAGAGATAGAACAATTTTATTCAAGAAATAGGATAGAATAGGAGAGAATCTCTCCTCAAGGGTTTCCCCTTCACAATAGAGAATACTCTATTCACAATTACAATATTAAAAAGATACTCTCTAACCTTCGTGTTCTACTATTTATACACACTCTAACTAATCCACATAACAAATTAACTAATTTCTCTAACAGCTCATTACTGTAACTGAAATAACAAACTAACAAACTAATTAACTAACTACTCCAATTTTTCTCTATTCTATATCCTAACAATACACCCCTCCTCAAAACAACCTTGTCCTCAAGGTTGACATCTACCATATTCTTGTAGGTGTAATACTTGATCACATGCATTGGCTTTTCTTTTTCCTTCAAGATATATTCATCAAAATGATGTTTTGGCCCCTTGCAGCTTGCATTCCACATGTATTCCACAAATACAAGGAGCACGATACTCTCTTTTCTATTATTGTCACATGAATCCCCCAATTGTAGGGAATAAGTGTTGGCAACATGGCGCAATATATCCCTGTTATGAAGATTGCCACCTGGATCCCATTGATGGAAGAACAAAGATCCACTCACCCCAACCTCCTTTGCTTTCACCCCCTGGGTTAACTTGTAAATTTTGAACAGCTGTATATATCCCCGTCCGGATGAGAATAAAGCCACTTTTAGTGTGTTGGGCTTGCACATTTTTACTATAATTGAGGTCAGCTTCATTAAGGTCACATAGTGGCCCAATCTCTGAAACTTAGTGATTGGCCTCACCCTCTGCTTCTTCCTACTCGCGACACCCACTGTAACGACTCGGCTCAATTTTTTCTTGATCAAAGAAGCTTTTACGCACCCCACACTACCACCCAGGTCTGGTGATTCTGACAGAGGACGTTGGGGCAGCATGTATGCCGTCACCTGCATCTTGTTCTCTTGCGTGGGCAACCCTACATCTAATGATTTTGGAGGCAGTAGTGGCGGTCTGACCCACCTGCGTGCAACCCGTTTTCTCCTCGCTGTTGTTGTCAACTTGGCATCTTTCGATGTCAACACCTCATATTCCCTCCTTGATTTTTCTATTGGAGTTAGAACAGTTACTGTGCAAGTAGTGTTTGGTGGTTTCGGTGGCGGACACATGACTAACATACAATAATCCCTTTTTTCTGATACCTTGCAACATTCTTTTTCTGTTTCTTGATTTTCCAGCATGGTGTCCACTGACCAATCTGATGTTAACTTTGTTTCTTGCCTTGGTGACACCCACCCCAATGGACTGGTCCCATCACCCATCTTTCTTGCCCAAGAGCAAGATCCTTGGAGGCTGTCTCTTTCAATAATACTTTTCTGTTGCTGTGACAAGATCTTCTTTGGAGAAGATTTTGCCTCCAACTTCTTGACGCCAAATAGCTTATGTGGAGGTGCTGGGAACTTCGTTGTTGCCACAAACAATTCTTGATTTGACAGTTCCGTCGAAGACATAGGACTGACTTGAAGATTTTGAGACAAAGAACCTATTTCGTCACTACCAAATTTCCACTCCACATCGTTCTTTGCCTTGTTATCCATGCTTATATTATTCTCCCATTCAAGATCCAACAACTTTCCTTCGTTATCTAATATTGGCAACACATCTCGATATTCCGGCTTAAAATACCAAAGAAATGCCAATGTGAATCTTTCCCAACTCACCTCAAGATGACGTTGATTCCAGCGTAGCCACCATACGAGTGCACGACCTCTCGTAGTCTTCATAACCTCTGTCATCTTCTTCTCCGCAGGTGTTCTCGCCGCCTCAAAGTATTCGTTCATGCAAATCACCCACCAATATGCATCTTCTTCCCCATTGAATGACGGAATCTCCATCTCTGATGTCACTGCTGGCTCTGCTCGAAGATCCGGTAGGTCGGACCAATTGTTAGGAACCCAAGAATTGGATTCCAAAGATAGAACAATTTTATTCAAGAAATAGGATAGAATAGGAGAGAATTTCTCCTCAAAGGTTTCCCCTTCACAATAGAGAATACTCTATTCACAATTACGATATTAAAAAGATACTCTCTAACCTTTGTGTTCTACTATTTATACACACTCTAACTAATCCACATAACAAATTAACTAATTTCTCTAACAGCTCATTGCTGTAACTGAAATAACAAACTAATTAACTAACTACTCCAATTTTTCTCTATTCTATATCCTAACAGTTGTGCTATGTGTCCATGTCAAAGTTAGTATTTCATAGGTAGAAAATTAGTAGTGCTTCATATTGAGCAAACATGGAAGCTCTTGCTCATAATAGATTAGTCTTTCGAGATGAGTTTATCCTATGGGTAAAATGCATTAGAAAGGTGTTAAGTGAAAGTCGGTCCACATGGACAACAAGAGTGGGTCATTTATGTTCCCCGTGAACGAACATGAAATCTTAACGTGGTACTTAAATAATTAGATCTTCACTTCCATTCCATTAGGATATAGTTTTGTGATGAGCTTAAGATGTACATTTAAGGTCTGTTTGGTTTGAGAAAATGATTTTTGTTTTCACTTTTACTTACATAACTACCCATGTTTCAACTCTGTTTTCTGTTTTCAATGTCAATATGTCATGTACATATATTTGAAAATAGTAAACATTATGAAAACACGTAGCAGTTTTGCACTTAGAATTGGGAAGAAAAAAAAAGTAGCAGTTTTGCTCTTAAATTGAAAACATGAAATGAAAATAGATAATGTTTTCTATAACCAAACAAAACCTAAGAGTCTAAGACCCTGTCTATCTTACAATAATTTTCACTTTTTAAAACTTGTACTATTTTACTTGCTAGTAAAAAGATAATAGACTCTTGAAATGAACAATTGTGTGCATTTTCTGGAATCAGTGGAAATACCAAAAAAATAAATAGTTTTTATTATTTACAAAAATGCATCATTTCTAGTTTACATTTCATCATATCTCCATCACAATGGTTCACTTCCAGAGTTTCACATCTTCTTACTAATAAGTAAGTTAAATACATACTTTAGTAAATGAAAATAGAAGATGTTTTCACAAAATAAATGGGGTCTAACTTTTTAATTCCGGATGTATTCTTTTAAACTTTATCTTCATGATGAGGTTTATCAATCTAACATTTTTTTTTTTTCAAAAGTTCTTTCTTAATGTGTTAATCTAAGTTGATTTCGTCATGTCAGTATTGGTTTAATCTTCACAAATATTATTGCTTTATGCTATTTCAACAATAACAGGAAACAGATTTGGAATCCCTTTGCCATTCTTGCGGCCTTGAGACATATACAGATGAATTCGGAAATAAGTTACTTCACACAAAGCAAACTAGCTTCTGTCACCCCAAAGGAGGGTTCAAGAAATATACTTTTTTGGGCTTGCAAGATTATGACAGATAATTTTAGGGACAATACTTTCGTCACCCGCAACAGCAGTTCGATGTGTGCATCCCGAGCAATACTATGAGATTGGAACAAGCATGATCAATGTATTGTTGCAACTATTTTCATCACTCTTCCTAAAAGTTTTGAATCTCTATGTGATGCTATCAGGAAACATGGAAACATATTGTGTACTATAAGCAGATCTTGTTGCACATTTGTACTTGTAAATGTACATTTAAGTTTATATTTAGAATGTTACTAATGTATTAGGTGTTTATTCTATTTTAAACATCGGGTAATATTGCAAGGTTTAATTTGTTGTAGACATTAATAAATGAAATTTTTAACTATTAAACCAAAATAAAACCGCATGCATAAACATAAACATTAGGAGTTTAATCACTCTTTCCATATTGCATTTGATCTGAGTCTTACTTATCTCTGTTTACCACCAAATAACAATGAGTAATCTCCGTCGAAGAATTTATGGTTCATATAAAATAACTTCTTTCCTTCAACCAAATTTTGTCAATACACAAAATGTTAAGAGATTGAACTTTTTCACCATTTACTTAAGAAGTCCAAATCCCTTACCATTTGAGTTAATTTATTGTTGATTGTTGCGAGGTTGTTTTAATCTATTATAAATAGATAAATTTTATAACGGGTCTTTGAAATTTTAAATAATTTGTAATCATATTTATAATTATAAATTACTTTAAAGTTTTGGGTGCAATAAAAAATTATTAGTTGAAAAAACTAATTATAAATTATTGACTAGTTCAAAAATAAGATTACAATCCGTTTATTTCAATGACCAATTAGTAGTAGTAATTAAACCTTTGCATATCTACTAAAAGGTCGACTAAATACATTCTTTTGTTTCTTATCAATTTTGGGGAATTTTCATATATGTGTTCGCATCTTTGCATCATTTTCATTGTAAACCTTTTATTAAAAGAGGAAAAAATATTAGATAAAATTGTCAAATGCATCTTGTCTTGTTTGTGCCAAAATAACTTCAGATTTTATCTTCTTGTGGCTTACATTTGAACATTTCTTATGAAATTAAATAGAATGAAGCATCTTCCAATGTATATCGACATAATCAAGAAAAATGAACCTTACTCTTAAGAATGGAATTATTCATCAATTCTTTTTATAGTTTTTTAAAGCCTTTTAATGTTTCTCATTCAAGACGGGAGAAACTATAATTTGCCATAAGCATGAACTTGTACTAATATCACTGGTAAATACATTGTTATTTTATGTTGTTATGTTATGTTTAGTTTTTTTTTTTTTTGGGTAGAAGATATTCAAAGGAGTTTAATTGAAGAGATTCATTAGAAATAGCATCATGCATGATCATGTTTTCAAAAACATATTTAATCGTATCTACAAAGTGTACACAAAATATTAATTGCATTTTATATTTTATATATTTGGTGCATATTTACAAGTAGAATAAAACATGAGATAAAATAGAAATGTGTATAGTAAAGTGTCAATATAGTGTTTAGGTCCCGTTTGGATTACACAAACAGTTTATGCAATATAAATTAGGTTTTATGCTATTTTATAAGTTCAAATTAGTGAAAATTGTATTTTTATAAGCTATTTTATCATAAACTACCTTCACAAACTTATAATAATACATAAAAATTGCATAAGCTGTTTGCATAAGCTTAAAAATAAGCTAATCCAAACGGGGCTTTAATATTTAATAGGTGATTGACTTTTTTAAAAGGTTTGATTTTTTATTAGTGCGTACGAAGAAACATATTTTAGAAAAATAATCTCTAATTTTTGGCTGGATGATAGATATCCTTAGACTAAAAAAAGGTAACACAAACTTCATTTTATCACGGATTATATACATTGTTTCGTTTAGGTTTTTGGGCCGTTTAGATTAGTTTATTTTTGAGCTTATGTAAATAGTTTATGTAATATAAATTAGATTTTATGGTATTTTATAAGTTTAAATTAGTAAAAATTGTATTTTTATAAGCTATTTTATCATAAACTATCTTAAAAACTTATAATACATAAAAATTTCATAAGCTGTTTGCATAAGCTCAAAATTAAGTTAAGCCAAACGAACCCTTTGTAAGCTTAGTTCATGTTGTAAGGACATTATACGATATTCATTTTAAGGGTAAAATTTCTAACAACTCGTGTTGAGTTTAACTTTGTATTCTAAATCTTACACTTAAAGTATAGTCTAACTATTGAAAAACTTGATAAAATAAGAAAATAATACTAATGATGGCCAATGCTATGGTGGACCACCTCATCAAGTGGTCCACCGTGGACAAGTGGTCAATACTACTATAACGAATACGAATTTTACAAAATCGACCGTTGGATTGAAAGTTTATATCATATAGATCATTCATAAAAAAAATTAGAAAAATTGAAAATAATTTGATATGTTATTGAGATCCATAAAGATTAACGGTTTATTAAATACTGTAAATCTTAATGAGTCCCAAAAACATATCAAATGATTTTCAATTTTTCTAATTTTTTCTGTGGATGATCTATATGATATAAACTTTCAATCCAACGGTCGATTTTGTAAAATTCATATTCGTTATAGCGTTGGTCCACCATAGACCACTTGAATAAGTGGTCCATATTAGAATTGACATATGATATTAATACTTGTCATTTAAAGAACAAAAGTTAACATAAAAAATTGTCTCTGTAAGCTTAACACAATTGGCAGAAACTTCATATTTTTTATGCAAGAGTCGAGATTCGAATCTCAAACACTCCATTGATCCATCTTAAAAAAAATCACAATATAAATTTAACTATGGATGATCCTTCCAATGTAACACACTCTCAGATCAGCACCATTTGACGTGAGCATTTGGCGGTTAATAACTAATAACAGATTTTCTTTATATAATAATAATAGATTCCTAAATTTAATATTTTTTCCTTAATCCGTATTCTTTTTTTGGCCTATACATATCTTATTCTGGAATTTATTATGTGAATCTTCACATAGCTGTCCCTCAATTTCGGATTTTGCAATTTTTTTAAATTCTTCTATTTTTTTAGCGTCACAACTAACATAATATGCCACAATCGATAGATAATTGGAGTGTTTTAGACATATTGGTTAGATGTTTAAAGTTAAATTTATGCGTACGAAAGAATATTTGTTTAGATGTTATATCTTTAAATGGACCTCAATACTTTGAAGAATTAATCTTGACTGTGATTTTAAATTAAGGTTGCGATTGCCGATGCGGTCGTTAGATTGCAGTCATTGCAGTTGCTGCGACGTGCGATGTGGCTGTTACGACGTAAAATTATTTTGAGTTTTCAAAAATTATATAAAATGACACCACAATGCACTATACTATTGTAGTGTCTCTGTCTCGGTTTATTTCATAAGTACTGATTCAAAGGAGTTTAAAATACATGGTTGATAAATCGTTAAAAATATGATTTTTCATTAGACTTAATGCAAATTAGAATTTGAGATTCGTACATTTTAGGTTGTGTTGAGAAAATATGAACGAACATGGCCAAAATCTTCTGATGCGTCTCCTAAAGCAGTTACGATGTGGTCATACACATAAATGTAAATCACACCGCAATACTGTAGCTAAAATTGTAAATGCATACCGCAATTTAAAACCATGATCCTGACTTCCACCGAAAGAGATCCTCTAAGAGACTCGTGTCGAAGAGAATCTCTAGGGAGAGAGAATTCTCTCTTTAAATAGATCAGATTCTCAAGGGATTAGTCCCGACCAAATATACCCTGAGTTCACCCTACTTACATGAATATAAACCAATCAAAGACATCAAGTTAAACAATAGAAAGAAATAAAGAAACAAACAAAAACAAATAACAAATCTACCTATTTTAGTAGTGAAAATAAATAAAGTTTGTTTAAACATTAAAGCAATAATAGTAGATGATGTCTGATGAATCACAGAGGGTTGTGGTGATCCACCATGCATCTAGAGACTTCAGTGCAAGAGCTCTTAAATGGGCTATTAATGGCTTTTCACTTGAGCATGGAGATAGCCTTACACTTGTTTCAATTCTTCACCATGTAAAGAGTCCAACCAGTGCCAAATTTCGTGAGTTTCTAAATCTTAGTAGTTTTCCTTTTTGATATTTCATTTTTGTGTTGTGTACATATATCATTTCATAGAACATCAGAAAGAAAAGAAGAAAAAAAAAGTTAACAATGCTATGGCATAAAATTTGGTTACCTTTATGAATAAAAGTGGGCTATTTCATACCAAAATATATAGTTGAGCTTGAGTAATTTTAAATTTATAATAATGTTTTTTTTTTTTAACAAATTTCTTCAGGGGCAATATTTGGCACTGATCAAAATATTGTTGATGAAGAAGTTTCCAAGAAGAAAGAAAAGATGTATAATAATGCATGTATCAAGAAAATTATCGAGAAGTGTCAAACACATAAGGTTTGATGCAGCTAGATGATCTATCATTTTTTTCTTTTAGATTTATGTTTATAGATTGAAGAATATGTGACTTCAAAAATATATCATAGTAAATTTATTCCAATTCTAAAACAAAACTTAGACGTCAATTGTTTGATTAGATATGATATACGATAGAGCATTACGATGGTGTTTGATTTGTATTAGCGGATGTGTAATATGAGCCGTCCTATAGGCCTAAATTGAATACCCCGTGAAACCATGTGATATTTTTACTACGCGCGATCCGGATCCATCTGATTTATGTAGTCGGCCTCACCCAGTGGGGTAAGGCTCGATTATTGTCGTATATTTTGTAGCAAGAATATAGTATAAGTTCTATCATTTATTTGTTGTGGTTGTTTAGATTATGATAAATTACCTAATGGAATCATTTTCATGAATGAAATTACTCAGATTCAGTTCTTGATAGAAGTTCTTCCAGGGAAGTTACCAGAGCTTGCTATAGATGCTGCCATCCGTTTGAAGGCAACATCAGTTATACTTGATAGGTACTCCAACATTATGATAATTTCAAATTTCATGTATATTTAATGATCCTAACCTTATAAACAAGACTAATGAAAAAGCTAAAACTTATGAACATATTTTTCCTTTTTTTTTCTTTCTTTCTATCTTAATGAGTTGTGGGGATTTATGTATGACATGCAGAGATATGAAGAAATATAAGAAGGATTTCATGCAGAATATCTCTTGTGATTTGCTTATAATGAAACGTGATCACTCGATTAAGCACTTGAAAGGGCCATGGAAAACAATGATTTCTTTTAGAGGATATGACAATGAAAGTTTCGAAAAATGTAAGAAAACTAACCAATATAGTAGTTATCTTTATATTCTCGATTTCGAAATTATAGTGTCTTTTGATTTTAGTCCCTCAGAGATTTTTGCTGAGTTTTTAATCTTTAAATATCAAAATCTAAAAAATAAATTGAGGACTAAAACCGGAAGACACTATATATGCAACAGAGACTAAAAACATATTTAAGCAGTCAATATATTTTCAACTAGCTGCATTTTGTGGCAGAGGTTTCTAGCGGTATCATATCATGATGATTTAGTCGAACCATTTTCTAGAATAACATTATTATCGCTAGTTTTATCAAATGCATTATAATTTATAAATGAAATCTTTGTACAATCTTAATTTCTTTGAATATAACCAATGTGATTAAAAATCATGAAGCAGGTTCTGAATCCTCACCAAGTTTGTGGAGCATGACAAACGCTGTTTTCCGCTCCAAATCGAGCTGTAATCTTGCAAAGATTGTTTGTCATCAAACTCATTGTCAAATAAAACAAACTCCTGAAGATAGAGATCTAGATATGGCAAGAGGTTATTGCCTATTACCTAGTGCACCTGAAATGTATCACAATGAGAAAACAATTGGGCATATTAGTAACCATGAATCATATCATATAGTTGAAAAATTCAAAAATTCTGTTTGCTCAGTGTGTGAGAACAAAAGGCCAAAATTTGAATTGATGAAAGAATACACATATGTCGAGCTGCATGAAGCAACACATGGTTTTTCGCCGAAGAATTATTTATCAGAAGGCGGATTTGGTTCTGTTTATTGGGGAAAGTTACACGGACTAAAGATTGCGGTTAAGAAACATAAGTTTGCAAGTCTTCAAGGAGAGAAAGAATTCAAATCTGAAGTTAATGCACTAAGCAAAGCGATACATGAAAATGTGGTCATGCTGTTAGGGTCTTGTTCTGAGGGAAATAACAGATTTCTTGTATATGAATTTGTTTGCGATGGCTCACTTGATCAGCATTTATCGCGTAAGAGAGAAATGAACTTAAAAATTTGTGTCATGAATCTTCTAATATGATTATGAGTTTAATTGGTATGCACTGTCGGTGTTAGAAAATTTTACACATGCATTCAATCACATCTCACCAAGTAAATATTTGTGGAGATGATTTAGAAACACATAACAATGTGAAATAATGTTAAGATATGACATTGGATGTATGCATAAAACTTTTTACGCTGACAGTGAATAATAGTTAAATTTCATGATTATTACATTTAGGGTATACTAACACTTTCTACATTCTAAAATGATGCAGAACATTCTAGAAAACCTCTTAATTGGCCAGCTAGGATCAAAGTGGCTATTGGAGCTGCAAAAGGCTTGTTGTATTTGCATGAGAATAATATAATACATAGAGATGTTAGACCAAGTAACATCCTTGTTACACATGATTATGAAGCAATGGTAATGCAGTGCACTAATTTATATTTTTTTTTGAATAAAATTGTAAGCTCTTGAATTAAAATGCAATGTGAATCTAAATATTATATGAACTGGAGTGTTTAGTGACAATTTTTTTTTCTATTTATTTATCAGCTGGGTGATTTTGGACTTGCTAGAACTGAACAAATGGACTCAGTGTACTCAACAGATGTTGTTGGAACATTAGGGTATATGGCACCAGAATATGCAGAATCTGGTAAAGTATCAACTAAGTCAGATGTGTATTCTTTTGGTGTGGTGCTTCTTCAGTTAATAACAGGAATGAGGACAACAGACAAAAGGATTGGAAACAAAAGTCTTGTGGGATGGGTAACAATCTTTGTGATACAACATTTTTAATGAATGAACATAGCATCCATTTTGTGTTACATTACTCTTCTCAATCAAAATAACATGAGTTTGTTTCAATTGATACATACATTCAACATGATGTTTGAAATCATAATCTTTTCCGTTGGTATAGCACGGACACAGGCGCACACACACACATGACAGGTGTCTGATATTGGCATGTAGAGATCAGTAATAATCTAAGAAAATAGAAGTGATTGAATGTAATCACATGTGTCAGTATTGTGTCGGATATCAAATATCTCTTGATCAATCTGACGTGTTGGCACTACATACCGAAGTGCCACATTAAATTCATTGTTATTTAGTTTCGACATTTTTAATTCATTTCAATTTGCATGTTTCTTTCAATTTTTGAGCTCTTGATTAATTTCAGGCTAGGCCACTACTGAAGGAAAGGAACTATCCAGATCTAATTGATGAAAGGATGATGGATACCTATGATTGTCATCAGCTTTTTTGGATGATTCGTCTAGCCGAAAAATGTCTCACCAGGGATCCTCAGAAACGATTATCAATGGATACAGTAAGCCTATTTACCAGTGAATTTCTTTCTCAAAAAAATTACGAATTTGTAGACCTCTCAAGCTTTTACCCCTAAAGCTCAACATTCAACCACTCCTTCAATTAAGTCATGTTTTAAAATTACAACAATATTAAGGTTGCTAACATAAGTTGAAAACAACTTAATCCCAAATTCATTTTTATAAGTTCTACTAAATTCATACACATAAATTCAAATACTAGTAAAGTTGTAAATAACCTCTTCCACCAAATATCATGATTGGTTAACAGTCAACACAGATGAAAAGAAAAATATTGACTTGAATACAAACGTGACATTTCATTACTTGAGATTATAAGTTGTTCAAAATAACTTTTTTTTTTTTTTGGCTTCATAAAATGTGATTTATTGTTTCAAAATAACTATTTTAGTCTTAGCATAAAAATCATATTTAACAAAACGATTTTTAAAACAAGCTTACACACAAACTAAAACCTTAAAAATATTTTTTTGGTTAAAATGTAAAACAAAAGGACACTAATAATATTCACAAGCAATGGATTAATTTGACATGTGAAACTGCAGGTGGTTAGTGCATTAACTCATATAGTAGAAGGCAACACATGTAGCATGGTACTAAGAGACTGTTCACCAGCAAGGTCAGATTCATCATATGACATGTCAGAATCTCTTTTATCAGAAGATGTCTCTCCAGGATTAGATGATGATGATGAAGATGGAGATGGAATCCTGTGTGTAGGATGTAACGCAATAAATTTACGACCCCCACCATCTCCTCCTTTAGGAAGCAATTCATGGAGTACAACAAGGCACAAGTATGTATATTCACAAGGCTGAATGAATGAATCTTCATATCCAACTGGGTTGGTTATATGTTAAAAGAAAACCGTGTCCAAAGTCTCCTTTAACTAATTCTAGTTTATTTAAATAATGTTGCTTCTCTTTTGTATGTTCCTCACTCCACAAAAATAATAATGTTTCCAATCTTAGAATAGATAATATATCAAACTTTGTTGTAAGCATGGTTTTCTTGATTTAGCCTTCTAAGGGGAGCACGTTACAGATGTTAGTCTAACGATATCGACATTTAGTTAAGCTATGTCTTACGAACCCCTTTGGGCACACTTGTTAATAAACCAAATATACAAAAACTTTTATTTTTGATTGCTTAACAAGTGCCCTAGAGGCACATGTTATCAAGACCCTTCTAAAAAAATTAATGAAACTTAACAAAAGGTCAGCCATATCAAGAATTTCTTAGCCCTAATCATATCAACTACAATTTATCAGGTCAAACAAAAACAGGCAAAATATTACAAGCCATTCTCAATCCGTAGTACAGTACAGCTAAATGCTGTTTCGAATGCAATGGTGTTCAGCGCAAATTAATCGTAAGTCTGCAAAAGCATTTGTTTGCAAAAGATTCATGGAGGTATACAGTCATGAAACACACAAAATTACAAAGATACATGACAGCAAAAGTCTCTAAGCAATGTATAAAAAATCACACCCATATAAAATCTCTATCAGCCTAGGAGATATTAAAACCTGACGACCATGTTAAGAAAACCAACATGAACGTGTACAGGAGTTTCAAATCACAAATCTCAGGTGTTTTCTTAACCAAGATCAGATATTTGACAGACAGCAGGCATGTTGTTCCATGCAAGAGAACCAAACTCCCATACCTGACTTGGATTAGAAGTTTCAGCTGTCATATATTTATAGTCGGTGGCTAATTGATCTTCAAAAAACATCGATGTAGCATCAGTCATGGATTGGTTCTTGTCATACCCAGAGTATGGCTCATACCAACCAGAAGCAAGCAAGAAATCAGGCCGACTAAAGTTCAACAGAGATGTGATTTGATTTTCACTGTCAGGGGTCCAAACCCGGTCAACATACTCACATTTCATAATGTTGCCTGCACGTGAAATAAAGAATTAACAAATATTTTTATGATGTGCATGAAGACTATTATGCTTTGTGAATTAAAACAGTTCCATCAAGCCTTTTTCTATAGAACATTTCCAAAATTATTTTGAAATTTGGCACTTGATTAAAACATCAAACAGGAAATCTCCAAGATAATGAACGGTTTTCAGATTGTGCTAAAGACATATACAAAAAAGTGTATGAGTGTGTGAACATTTTTAATGATCATCCATCATATCACACACTCAAAGGCACTAACCATTAATGGTATGAACAGGTGGCTGTTCATCTAGTGAATTTCTGTTGGCACTAACAGCAGGGCACTCGTTCAATATTGAAGATGCACCAAATGGAGATACAGGGTCAGCATTGTCTTCCCATTCTGTCTCATACATGTTCAAAGCAGAGCTGTCTTCTCTTTCACCATGAGTTGCAGTAGATGAATTTGAACTTTTGTCATAATATTGGTTTTTTGAACTGCTTGGAGTCTTCCGTTGATAAAGTACAGATTGCAGAAGGCCACTATTTTGTGGAGAAGAACAATCTGACTCCAGTGTACTAACAGGTGCAGGAGACTGAATGAAATCATCAATTGACTCAAGTAAAGGAGGCGGGGGAGATGTAACCCAGCTACCTAAATCAATTTCTGAATTTTGGAGTGAAGGGAGCTCCAATTTCGCAGCCTCGAAAGGCTTGGAAGTAGAGTAATTGTCATTCATAATTGAATGGCTGTAACACATTGAGCTGTGTAAGGAGGGACCAGGATCAAGGGGTGATTGCACCCCGAATGATTGTGTCAACTTATCAAAAGTATCATCCTGAACATGATTAAATGGATAAAAACCATTTCTGTCAATATAACTGAAATCAAGATATGGCATTGTTGACTCTCGAAAACGTTTGTGGTTAGATGATGTTGATGGCACAAAACTACAATACTGAGAAGAATCAAAACCATTTAGCATATCGCCATAAGCAGAAATATCAGGAAGCTCAGGCACATAAGGTAAGATTCCCTGGTTATCCTTCAGAGAATCAAATATTGCATCATGTTTATCAAAACACTTTTTCTGCAAAAAATCAGGATGCACTTTATTGCGACCGTTAATTCCACCAGTGTTTTGGACATGAAGAATCTTTTGCAATACTTCAGGGGGATAAAGTGGCAAGCCAGCTCGGTTGTGCCTCTTGATCCGAGTGTTCCAATAGTTCTTTATCTCATTATCTGTACGACCAGGCAACTGCAAACCAAGGAAATAAACCACAATAGTGGATAAAGAAAGTAAGCACAAAATATTGGAAATAAAAATTGAAGAAAATACTGATTGCCACAATTATAAAATGCTGTGGAGTGCATGATCATCTTGAAATGTTTTAATCCAAAGTACCAAGACATTTACTTGTAAAATGAGAGTTAATAAAAAATAAAATGAGTTAATAAAAAAATAAATTAAAGAAACGCACAAGTTTCCTTATAATTAAGTCAATTTCAGAAAAGAATGCAAATGTTCAAATTCAGAGTTCTATGTACACATCCATGATACATCACTGATACTGCTATATATTCTGATATTTACACACTAATCCATTATCAACTGAATATGCTTTACAATTGATAAAATAGATGTTTCCCTATGAAGGCAAGCAAATACTAAGAAGCACAAGGTTATAACAATAAATAGTGTGTTATGCGCACAGCCTTATAAACTATAGACTGAAAATTACCATGCATATTTTACTATATACTGTATAACTTTACAACTAACCTAATCTGCGACTGGAGTTCTCAGTCACAATGTTCAAGCCAAAATAAATCATTTGCAAACACAGAAAATAGAGTGTTGTAAAGCTCTTCATTCCGTAAAAGTTGACAGAAAATTTAATGTAGAATTAAATATTTATACATAATGGGCGACGTTATGCATTAGGAACCGAACAAAAGACAAGTGAACTGTATTCTACGACATTTGTTAGTGTGAATCTCTACGCCATCTTATCACCTGCTACGATATCCCAAACCATACACAGTATTTAATATTTATTGGTGACGATACACAGTATTTAGTTAACATTCTTCTTTATTAAATGAACAAATCCAACTAGCTTGCTCCATATTTTAGAGAAATTAATAAAGTTATTAGATGTAACAATATTCAAGGAAGATGTAACAATGACATCAGTAAAGGAAAATTAATAGAATTCAAAGATTTCATGAAAACCTGAAGAAGAAAAAAATATTGCAACAGAATCTGTAAGGCAAAGATAAACAATACACAAGATGCTTACAAAGCTTGCCATGCGTGCCCATTTGTTTCCCATTTTTGCATGAAGCTCACAAATCAACTGCTCCTCTTCTGCAGTAAATGTCCCTTTCTTTAAATTTGGCCTTAGGTGATTAGCCCACCGCAATCGACAACTTTTTCCGCAACGTAGCAGGCCTGTATGCTTATGAATGGCATTCCAGTTCCCCTCGCCATTCTTCTTGACATAATTGACCAAAATATCATCTTCAGCAGATGTCCATGGCCCTTTCTTCAGAACAACTCCACAGGCACTTCCTTCATAACCCTCATCATCCAACTGTAACCCAATCTGACCATCGTGGAACATCTCATCCTCAATCTCCTTTTTCATCTGCCTCATCATATATTATATGGTTTCTGTCCAAAGCATATCACAACCACAGATAAATTCCTTAAAATATACAAAAGGAAACACAGATAAAACCAGAAAAAGTTTTAAATATCCATTGACAGCCACAAAAATTGAGTTTACTACTTTACTTTCAGATATTTCATTTTCATATAGAAAAAAGAACAATAATAAATGACGACCTGCAGAAAAATCCTCAAAAACTAAAACACAATTTCCAAAGCACTTAAGTGGAAAAAAAATAATCAAAAGCACCATATTAACCAACCAGCTTCATTCATCGTTTTACAAAGATAATAAACAAAAAGTAAAACAATAAGCATAAATTTCAATGGAAAAAGTTTCTAATTTAGCAAAATTATATCAATATTCGGTAATTCATCATGATGCTCTGCTCTTGACCAGGAAAGCAAGATTTCCCAAACCAAAAATAGAAAAAATCATCATATTCAACCACAGTATCAAACTAATCATACAGAATCAATCAAATAAATACACACTGTTAATACATGATTATTTCACATGAAAAAGCAAAACACAATTTAATGCCCTAAACACACAAACACGAATTTCAATTACTTTTCAACTACCAATCATTGAAACACATCACACATTTATTACACTACAAAATTTCACGAATAACAATGAAGATAATGATTAGTAATTAATTAACTATATTAATGTGAAAAAATCCAAAATTTCACTGAAAACAAGAATAATAAACACTGAACACTAAAAAACGATACCTGAATTAGGACGTGATCACACAAAAATCCAAAAACCACCTCGTTTCAAATCCAAAGCTGAATTGAGCTAAGAAACAGTGAAAATCTTGTTCCTAAAATCAAAATAAAAGATGATAAATGAGTTTGAAGGTGTTATTAGAAAAAATTAGGTTAAATAATGGAAATCAAAAAAAGAAAGAACGAAGCATTTCAATGGAGTAGTAATAACCCTAATTTAGAAAGTGTGAAAATTCAGAAATGGTACGAATCAGAAGAAAGAAGAAGATTGAATTGAGTTAATCCACAAACCTTAGAAGAAAATGAAGCAACACTTTGATGAGAGAGAGAGAGAGAGAGAGAGAGAGAGAGAGAGAGAGAGAGAGAGGGTTTTGGTGTTCGTGTGAAGAAAAAGAAGAAATGATTATTATGATTTATGAGAAGGGAAGAGAGGAGAGAGAAATGAAATGGAATTGAAATGAAGAAAGTACTAACAACACATATAAACACTTTTCACTTTGGGTTTTCAATCCTATGTTTTTGTGTACTCTTAATTCATTTTACATACAACACATGCTATTAATGTGGAATAGATTCTTCTAACATTCATCTAAAATCTATTTTTTTGACCAAATCTTTTAAAAAATCTATTTTTCTGATCAAATCATTCTAAATCATCATGTTAAAATATATGTGGCAAAATATATCAATAGATCCTCTAAGTTTTACATTTGTATCAAATAGGTCCTTTAAGTTTTTTAAATATTAGATAGGTCCTTTAAGTTTTACGTTTGTATCAGATATGTTCTTTAAGTTTTTCAAGTTTCAAATAGGTCCTTTAAGTTTTACGTTTGTATCAGATAGGTCTTTTAAGTTTTAAGTTTGTATCAAATAGATCCTATTTCTTAAGGACATTTAAGGACCTATTTGATACAATCTTAAAACTTAAAGGACCTATCTGATACTTAAAAAACTTAAAGGACCTAACTGATACAAACGTAAAACTTAAATGACCTATCTGATATTTAAAAAATTTAAAGGACCTATTTGATACAAATGTAAAACTTAAAAGACATATAGATGTATTTTGCCAATATATGTTGTAGTAAATTTTTTTAAGCATAGATACGCCAAAATGAGTTTTGTTTTGTATTTAATATGTGTTGATGAATCGATACATTGTAAGTTAAGAATGACAGTTAGTATAGAGTTAGATTGTTACTTGACATATAAGTAATAGTTGTAGAGTAACTAACTCTTAGGATTAGTTAATGTAGTTATCATTGTAACCATTAAAGTTTGTAACCTACATTGTAAAGTTCAGTTTTTGGTGAATAAGAATTCTTTCCTCTGTCCCGTGAGCTTAGCTCAGTTGGTTGGACATCGCATTATATATGCAGGGGACCGGGGTTCGAACCCGGGTCATCCCACTTATCCACCTTATGTGTGGAATTTCTAGTCAATAGGCTACTTGACCAAAAAAAAAAAAAAGAATTCTTTACTCTTTCTTAGTGCTTACTCTTGTTTTTTTTAGTATCATAAGTTTTTTTGCTCAATTTGCGCCTATCATAGAGCTTCTGTGCATTTATTTGTTTTTATCATGGAGTTGAATTTCAACCTTTTACATGGTATCAAGCCTCAACGTGGGCATTGCAATCATTGATTTCATCTCTTTTTCACCTATTACTCTTGTCTTGATCTTGTACTTTTGCACTTTCTTTCGACTTCTTGCAAATCTTTCACCTTGTTTCTTCATTTTCTTCTAGAAATTCCTTCATCTTTTTTCTCATCTTGTCTATTGATAGTACCGTGCAGCTAGTGTGAATCACACTCCTCAAGCTTCACGGAACAAGGGTTACCAAAATGATACATTAAATTCATACTTCTTGCATCCAAATTAAATTCCAAGAAACATTTTGGTGACACCCTTGCTATCGGGCTCCAATTATCACTCATGGTCACGAGCTATGACAGATGTTTTAAGATCCAAGCACAAACTACACTTCATCAATGGATCTCTTTCTCGACCCTCATATGATGATCATGATTCCATAGTTTGGGATTAGTGTAAAACGATGATTATGTTTGGGGATTCGTGTAGAATTATATTTTTGTTATGTTAATTTTAAAGGAAAATGCTGAAGGGCACGACACTATATTGTCGTGCAACTTGCACGATGTTTTGACTCTAGCGTTTATTTGGTTTTACCATGAGTTTAATATAATAGAATCATGAAATAACATCACTCATTAGCAATAGCAAATTAGCAGTATCACTTTTATCATCGTTTTTATTTATTTATTTAATTTTTTTTTCAACCCTCCAATTTTTCAAGCAAAAACTATAATATATAATTTAAAGTTTGACCACAAAATAAATAAATATTGATTAAGAATTGTCACATTTAAGCTTGAACTTGAATTATCCCAATTTTTTTTTACTTTTTGTAGAGTTGATGATGTGTGTAACTGATTTTTCTATGATACTTGATTATAAGACTGTTTTCAAATTTGTTGAGATTTGTAGGATTTTTTTTTAGTCTTTGATGGTTTCTAAATATGTTGAGATCAGCAGATTTTTTTTTTTTTTTTTGTATTTGGTTTACCTCTAGTGTGTCGGTGTTGATTTTTTGGAGGTTGTCCGCAAGCTGAAACTTATCTGCTTAAGTTCGCATTCAACCGTTGACCCATCAACTTTTAATTCAACGAGCTATTTTTTGAATTCTAATGGGCCGATCACTTTTAATTCAAAATCGAAAGTTAATATCTAATGGCAACTTTATGGATCAAGTTGATGACTTCTATGATGGTCTGAAAGCTCAAAAATTTCTTTTTAAAAATGACATTAAAAGAATAAATAAGAAATAGTCTCTCAAAAATATAAAATTAATTAGTTATTGTAACAAAAAAAAGAACAAAATTAAGATGCACTTTGTCCCCTCCAGATAATATTTTTGTTAAAGAGTAATAGTAATATTAAAAATTTAATGTATCTTGAGTTGGCCACATCTACTATGTTATAAAGAAGAACAAATAAGTTTAATATACCAAGTCATAGCAAGTCGTGCAGTTTCGTCATCCCGGGCGTCGTGCTATAGAGCATAGCTCAATTTTAAAATATTTCTATTAATATTTACATGTAAAAGTTCAATTAATTGGATTTGTATTGAACATTTATTAATTAATTAATGAAATACATTAAATTTGCTTTGGTAAAAAAATATTTACATTAATTGCGCAAATAAATTGGTGTATTATTATTATTATTATTATTATTATTATTATTATTATTATTATTATTCTTCTACATTGTTACATTTTTATTTTGTATTATTGTATAATTGGTTGCGCAAATAAAACCATCAACTAACAATGAATTAGTCCAAATTTTAATGAATTTGAATCATTTAAACAAATAGTAAGAGTTCGATTATTAATTTTTGTACATAGAAAAATAATTCACTTTATGTGTTTCACCTATTCTTCAATAAAAAATATTTTTTAAGGAGTAACAAATTCATTTACTACTTGTTCATGATTTTCGGCTATTGAAATGCGATTTTTGAGAGAAATAGTTGGAGAAAATTACACATTGTTTGTATTACGGAATTTTATAAAGAAAAGGGAATAAAAGCAGTTGACTGCACTGCAGTCGGTGAATATAGACCGTTCGATCATGATCAGACGGTTAAAATTTAAAGTTAAAATTTAATTTATCTTTTTAAATATAAAATTGAGTTTTAATTATGACTGTTTGATTTTAAAATAAATGATTTAGATCTAACTTACAGTAGTGCAGTCACTACACTCAATCCTAGTCCCTGGTTTTGAAGTGACAAAGGTAAAAAAAATTAGAATCGAAACCATTAAAGTTGGTGGTGTACGTGTTTCAATGTTTTTGGACGAAACTACATTAAGAAGACTCCAAAAATGGTGTGGTGTTTCAAGCATGTTTATTGAATTTTGATCTATTGCTTAGAATTCTTGCAAGTCTATGGTAAAATGACAAGTTATACGATGATTGAAAGTAATCCTTTCAATTTCGAGCGAAAATATGAGAGAGAAAAAATGTTGAACACGGACTCTTGCAGACGTCTGTCCGACTCGCTACTATCAACGTCTCATGAACCAAACAGGACTGAGCATGAACGTTGCGGTAAGAATCAGCGGTACCATTGCTGAAATAACATGCAAGATTATGAAATTCTTATCATCTTTATTTATCTCTTAACTCGCTAACGATCTTGTGTGACAGTATGTTACTTGAGGACAAGCAACAATTTAAGTTTGGGGTTGCTGATGACAAGAATTTCTGTAGTATTTTAGGTAGTTATATTAATAATAAATTGACCAAGACAGGTCCGAATACGAAGGAAAACCTACAGAATCGAGGAAAAGTATCAAGACAAAACAAAGATACCGAAAAGACAAGAAAAAGCAAAAAAAAAAATATATTTGCAGTTCATCGTAGCACGATGACTCCCATCGTGCCACGACGGGAGCTGCTTGCTTGCCAATAAATCAGAAGAAATAAAATTGAAGAGAATCTGTTCATCGTAGCACGATGGCCTATATCGTAGCACGGTGAACTTACTTGGCGACCAAGCTGATGAAACGCACTGCGTCAGTTATAATTTTGAACTGAATCTTCTCATCGCAGCACGATGAGCCCATCGTGCCACGATGGGTTGTTGATGCCCAATACGAAAAGTATAAACAGAACTCCTAATTCCTCATTTTATTCATTCAGAAATAGTAGAACATTCTCTAGTACTACTAGGGAGGTTCGGAGGAGCTCTAAGGGCATAGTTTTCTCCCCTTACGGGAAAGTTATCTCAACAAGGTATGTTTTCTTTAGGCTTTTCTATTAGATTCTTGTAATTTAATTATGTAAGTCTTTTGTAATAGATGCCTTAGGTTGTGGTGGAGAAGATGAACTCCCCTATGAATATTTGGGTCATGTGATTGAGTCAAAGTTATAATAAAATGTTATTCAGTATTACATTTGTTATTTACTTTCTTGCACTTAATAACGCATTCACGTAATCTAGCCGGATAAGCGGGAGCGCCGATAGAATAAATATTATGGTTGACTTTAGTATCTATATTTTGGTTTACTTTAATATTTGTCCGGAACTAGTAGTAAATATGCTTGATGGATAGAGACGGTAACACCCTAAACTAGTTGTGACATAGCAATTACAGGAGAAATCAGGAACTAGTTGTGACATAGCAATTAGAAGCTGAATAGCCCGAAACTAGGATCTAGAGGCATTGGATGATTGATGAACATATAATGCATATATGATGAATAACTTGCTTAGTAATTAGGGTATGTGACACATCGAGGTTAGACTCTCGTAGGTGCCTTAATTGCTAATGTAGGGAAACTTCACATACATAGGGTAGTAGTAATGTACTACCATAATAATGATAAAATCAACGCAGAATAATAATCTGAGTAACTATGTTGTACACCGATCATGCCAAGTATGAATAAGGAAGGGAGTTCAACCGCCATACTTATCATCTATGTTTCTGAATCAAAACTATTTACTTTTCTAGAACACATATTGCTCTTTTTATAAACAAATTGTTGATACAACTAAATTAGAGATTTTCTATTTTTTTTGGATATATACAACTAAATTTAGAGCTCTTCTATTTTTATTTTTATTTAATTCGTGATTAAATATTATATATTTTCTATATAAAAACTATGTGAGTACTTCGTTTAAAATTTGTTTGGACATGTCATTATTATTCAATCATTCAATTACATGTTATTTTTCTATGTTGATGTTTTTTTTTTACAAATGTTTTAAAAGAAATTCAAATCATTTTTCACTTTTTTTTATAGAGATCACTCATTCAAAATTTTATCTAACACGATGAAAAGTGCTCCCCATGATGTCACTACAACAAAATTGCCATTTACCAACGGCAAAATTCTGTGGGTAAAGGTCCCAAAACCGTGGGTATAAACCATAAAACTTATACCGACGGACATTTTGTTCCGTGTGGTTTATTTCGCTATACCCACGGAAGTTTTCCGTCGCAATAACCTTTAGCTACAGCTTTTTTTGCTGTTGGAGAAAGTCTGAGAGCTATACCCACGGACATTAACAAATATTGTAAATCCATTTACCCACAAATGTGTCCGTTGGTATAGGGTTGGACTTTTTTTTTTTTGACAAATTGTATAGTTTTTAGAATAATCATAATTTGCCAATATGAATGTTTTGCACACACCAAATCCACTATAAAATATAAAAGATGATTTCAATTATATTAAGAAACTAATAAGTCTTACAAACATCTCAAACTAAAGAGAGTACATTAAAACATCAAAACAATGTCACCTAGCTTAATCTTCCAAAATGAAATTGCACCAAATAACTTAGAGAACTACCGTTTACTTCTGGCTTAATCTTTCAATCTTCATCAGTGTATGAACTTGGTGAATCCGTTTGGTCGGAGGTATTAGAAGCATCTGTAACCTATAGAAAATAAAAGAGACCAAATTATAAACTCGATTTGATTGATGTTTTCATAATATTTGAAATATGAACTCGAAGAAGTGAAAGTTCATTACATTAACAAGCGTGTCATGTGAAAGTTCATCACAATTGATAGGTACTGCAATGACATGAGAATTTAGAAAACAAGGCCAGAATACAATGATTCTAAAGATTCATTACTTCATTTTAAATGGGTCAATCATCTCTAACACACAGTGAACACTTATATAAAACTGGACATGAATCCTTAGTATCAATTTCTCATAATTAGACTGCATAAAATACAAAAAGAACCAATGAATAATATTCCACATATTCTCATTGAAGAGTAATGCTACAAAGTAAAATGAAATTATACAATGTGAAGGCTACTCCTACTAAAGAAGGATAAAAGAACAATAATTAGTAGCACAAAAACTAAGTCCAGACCTGACAATAACAAACTATACACTTATTACATCTTATTACTAGCAAATATGCATGTTATACTTAAAAGATATTATCATACTTCATTTTTTGACCAATTTCATTTTTTTAGACAGAATTTTTTCGTTATTTCTAACGGAATTTCGGCAGAAAAATATTTTAAAATACCTCAATTTTTGTCGTTTATTTGTAGTCCAATTTCATTTTAATCTCATATTATTTTTTAGTTTAAGGGCATTTGCCCCATCTTGTCATTTTCTTTTTCATTTTTTTTTTGTCATTATTATTAGCATTTATGTATTATTATTATTATTATTATTATTATTATTATTATTAAAAATCCAAAAAAAGTCTTTGTGACCAAGTTAGTGTCACACGCTCCATTCCCATCCATTTACAGCTCACAAACAACCAAGGATCAGAGGAAAATCAAATCAGGAAATTAACATCAATGCTCATAATGTTCTTGATACCAATCAATCAGAAATTTAAGAGGCCACCTTGCATATATAGAGGAGCGCAATTCACAGTCAAGGGAGGAGCCAATTTCTTTCTCAGTAAAAACACACGCTTCCACAGGAGCCAATTTTTACACGTATCAATACCCAGAATTTTCTACACAGAAAATTCACACAAAAACTCAACCAACAACAATACACCCATATCAAAACCGAAACACAAATACAAAACCGAAATCGAAGAAGAAGAAGGTAGAAAAGTTGTGTTTTTTTTTTTCTTTTTGGTCCGAAATTAAAAATTTAGATCTAGGGATTTAAAAGTGTTTTTTTTTTCAAAAGCTAATTTGATTTTCGAAATCTAGAGGAAAAAAGATTTTATAAAAAGTATTTTTTTCAAAAAAAGGGAATTTTTTGAATTCCGGTGGTGGTGCCGCCGCGCCGACGGCCGCACCACCACCGGCAAATTGACCGGATTCTGGAAATATGTTCTTGTTGTTCTTCAATTATGATGAACATGTGAGAGAGAAATAGAGAGAGCAATTTGAGAGAAGAAAGAGAAATTATTTTGAAAATGGGAGTTCCCTTGTGAGGATTCACGTGTTTATCCCCCCCAATGATCCTACGCGCGATGGTCTGTAGTGTTCCCATGCGCCCACACACCTTAGGCCAGTGGATCTTGATCAAAGGGCATACATTCCATTTCCCTGTGATGCAATCAGATCCATTCGATTAAATCAGATGGCTGTAATGTTTTTTGTGAACACTAATCTTTTTTTTGCAGGTTTGAACTTGGGCTTTGACCCTGTATTTTGCTATTACACCCCATATTATGTTTCTTTTTTATTTAGGATTTAATTTATTTTATTGCATTTTTAATTTTTGTAATTGTAAATT
Source organism: Trifolium fragiferum (assembly GCA_954870985.1). Taxonomy (NCBI): domain Eukaryota; kingdom Viridiplantae; phylum Streptophyta; class Magnoliopsida; order Fabales; family Fabaceae; genus Trifolium; species Trifolium fragiferum. Next base: position 16,265,108 of record OX940792.1, read on the forward strand.
AGAATGTATATAGGAACATTGTAAATATAAATGAAAATCTGCATCGCATGCATATTTATTTATTTATCGCTTTATGTTAAAAAACGAAAACACAAAAATAATAGCGTAGTAACTCCATGGAAAAGAGGATTTCATGTTGATTCAACGTCATTGTGAAATTCCTCGCGTCTAGTTTAGTTTATTTTGTCGTATTTAGTTTCTTTTAATTACTTAAACAAAAAACCAAAAAACATTCAAATATATTGAGAAAAGCATTTTCAAAAAAAAGAATCTTTTTTATTAAAAAACCTCGACTCTCGTCGAGAGACTTTTTCAAAACTTTTTCTTAATAAACTTTTAATTCACGTAAATATATTAAACTTTTTTTTTCTCAAAGATTAAAAAATAAAAAACACATTCAAAAACTATTTTTGCCACTTGGCCTTTGTATTTTAAAATATTTTCAAAACTAAAAAACATCAACAAACCATTTTCAGTCTCTTTACCCCGAACTACGGTGATTTTGATCCCTTGGGTACGTAGTGCAAAAGACTATATGTCTTCCCAAGTCAATAAAAATGACAAAAACATTTTTCTCTTTTATTTTTCAATTAACACTTTAAACTTTTTTTATGTACATATTTTTTCCAACAAGCAAAATTAATTTTTAGCACAAAAATAAAATGAAAACAAGAGGTTCCTATAGAGTATTATAGACGTTTAGGGTGCTAATACCTTCCCTTTACGTAACTAACCTCCAAACCTTTAATCTCTTAATAATTAGGGTTATTTCGAACTTTTTCCCTTTTCCTTGGAAAAATAAAAGATCGGTGGTGAACTTAAAATTTGCGATTCAATGCTCTTCAATAGCTTGATATCCAAAAATCACCGCGACATATATATAGGTGAAGATAAGTCTCAAGTAAACCTAAATAATCAAACCAATCAGTGCTAAATCAAACAACACGACAAAATTTTATAAAAATAAATTATGAAAGTGAAACTGAATGAATTTCTAAATGCTATATGAGACAATTTCCAAGACTGAGGTTATAGAAGAACAAAAAGTAATCATGACTAATCGATGGGATATATAGAGTTACCTTAAGGAAATCATGATAACTAAATGGGAGGCTTGAAAAGGAATCTGCATAGATAGTTATGTCAAACTATCCTCAATCTCTTTCCCCTATCGGAGTTGGAGATAGGTACACGCGTAATAAAAGAAAGCTTTGACAGATCCATCGATCACGTCAAGTGCACATAGCCCCTCTCGGTTGGTTTTCTTCTTTATAATTGGAAGTGCTTGGTACATTAACCACACTGCATGTATTTCATTAATCAGTTTCACTAGTTTATAAAACTGAAAATGGCGTGACACTTGCATAAGAATGGAATGTATGAGTTGTAATATCAATTGAAAATTCATTGATAAACACTTAATTATAAGAGGAGATATATGTATATGAACTCGATTTCTTCAGGAAACACTCCAATAACAGCACAATAAACGCAGTATACCTAATCAAAAGATAAAGAAGCAAGCTTATACTTCAAAATAATATTGTGTTACTATAACTTGTTAACCTCATATGGCCACCACTTTAGACAATAAATAGTAGTGATAGTAAGATAGAAAAGTGCCTGATATAGGTGTTTCAAGAAGGACAATTTCCCAAGCAACTGAAAGGATAATGTGAATATCCAATGACCTGCATCTCCAAAGATTGCATTGCAGCAAAATTAAATTTAATGTCATGCTATAATCCTACTATTACACAATTTTCATGGATTGAAAAAATAACACACCATGAGGCTGCAATACAAAACATGAACTGAACACCTGATATTATCTTAAAATAAATGATAATAATAGTAATAGGAATAAGATAAATGCACCTGATCAGATAGCCATTACTAACGTTGCACTTTTCTAAGTGTAACAAGTTGTCCCGTGTCAATATATGGTGAGAAATATTTGGTTAGAACTAAAGTGCGCCAATCTGGACAGCTAATTCTAAAAATTTCCGAGACAATTTTTTTCAATAGCAATTATTTTAGAGTTACATAATTTAGAAGTGGAGATGCTCTTATAGTCTAAGCAAAAGTGTTGTACTTAGTTAAAATATAATAATTATGACAACTTGAGAATAAAAATACAAGACATGAGACCATATCAATGTCACTGTTGACAGTTTACACATGTAAAAACACAAGGATGTATAACCTTATTTTTTTGGGAAAAGACCCATATGCACGACAATACAATTATTCAGTCTAATTGTATGATACAAATACAAATCGCGTTACACATTCAACAAGTAACAGCTGAAAAATAGTTAATAAAATACCTGTGAATCAGTGAACTGAAAAATACGCTTCCAAGGAAGAAGGAAAGATGATGCTTCCCCAAAAACAAGATACGAAACAAATATCAACTTCTGAAATGCCTGCACTTGAGAGTCACTAATACGCTCATGTTCCAACGTTAGATTCAAATCTACAAAGCTATTCACATATACTGGTTTGGATAATTGTACATATACGACTTACCCAAGCCAGGGATCGAACCATATAAAAAATGAAGTGAGAGGATAAAGAGATTTATTTACCGGATAAACAGTGTAATATATAATTACATTCTTTATTGCTTATAAAAACATTATATCAAAGAAAAGAAGCAGGGAATATTTTGCCTCAAGGGAGAACTAAATAAAATCTAAATTCTAATTCTGTGAGGATGTTCTCTGCAGGAAGCCTTTATCCATAAGGCTCTCTGCTGCTTCTCTAATAGCATCTTGAATCGGTGTGAAGACCCCAAGTCAATTAGCCTCTTTGCTGCATCTTTACATGATGTCAAACCAGGTTGAGTTTCATGTGGGAAACTGCATGCATGTAATTCTTGTTCAGAGAAAAACTAGCATACTATGTATAGGAGAAATTTGCAAAAAAGGTACAAATATTAAAATTTAAATATTGTATGAGTTGCAATTTGCTAAATTAGAATATCTATCTAGACTAATATAAATTCTTGGCAACCAGGTTGTCCTGTTTTCCTATATAACATACATACATAGCTAAATGTTCTTAATTTCCTAAAAGGCAAAAACAAATAAGGTTAATAATAAAACATGTCATGGCATCACTTTTCTCTAAATTAATCACTGCTCATATGTTAAATAACGAAGAGATAGGGGAGGGGAAAATAATTTTAACACAGAAGTTCACAAAAACAGAGTGGTAACAAGATGTGGAATAATTTCAGCCAATGGGAAACAATATAATGGGAATAATTTTTCTGATCCAACTCATGCGTCTGAACCCAAATACGTTGAACAATTTGCAACAACTATAGGCAAAAAATAATAGACTTCAAAATACTCCCCATGAGTGATAAATCTAGATTTGAATAGTGTAAAAGAACAAACAATGAATGAAGTCCAAGAGAACTCAAACAACCAAATAAGTGGTCTACACAATTCCTTTAACCTTCTTTTTATTTGGGATCTTCATCAAAACTCATTAGAGCCACTTTGCCTAGTCATTCTTTGAGTAAAAAGGTACCTACAGATTCAGCCTGTTAAAAACACACAAAACACAACAAAAATCCCAAAAGAAACTTTGTTTCATTAATAAAATAAACCCACTTCACCTTACAATGATCACATCCACACAAAAAAAAAAAAAAACCTCAAGTGAGCCTGAATTTCAAATCCATACTAATTCATAGGAGTCTTAAACTAACCACAATAAAGAGTATAAACCCTTAAACAAGCCATAAATTTATTAGGAAAATTAGGGTAGCATGCATACCACGACTGACTTGGATTTTAGTCCTGAAGGTACTTGATTATGACACCACCCTCCGATTAGGGATTTCAATTTTCTTGCTTTGAAACCTAACCAGTTGAATCTAGCTTGACACCCACCAGATTTCAATCCTCCGAATTACTTCACTGAAATCCAATGGCCGCTGTAATAAAATTCAATAAACAGAAGGGAGTAGCAAAATTTAGAAGACGAGAGGCAACTTCTTGAGCGCCTTTTTCGATGATTGTGAATTCGGCAGTGGCTGAAAGAGTTGGTCTTTTCTTACTTTATTGATTTTTATTTTATTTTTAATCAACTTGGTGGAAACGAAAAAACAAATATTCTTATACGGATATACCAATGACTTGAGCAAGTGTGGCTAAAGGTTGCCGTGGGTATATGGCAATTTTCTTATAGTGTGTAAAGTGTCCGTAGATGGTAATGAGTACCGAGCTCGAGAATTTTAGTGTAAATTGATGAAGAAAAATTAAAATCATATTGCATATTCTTATATAATTAGATCGCACCTTACCGAAAAAGAAGAAAAAAAATAGATCGCACATATTTGTAGCCAAAAGATCATAAAATGAAAATTATTTCTCTATGATACGGTGACAATTATTTTTGAGAATATGACCGAGATCAAAGTATTTTGATATTTATTAAAAGCTTAATATAGAATTAACAAATATTATTTTGTTGATGAGCCTGTATAGAGGGCTAAAGTTATTATACATAAATGTAATCCTTATGCATGGTACATAACTCAATAACACTCATTAGATTGAGCATCCACATGTAATAATCCTAGCCAATCTCAACTCACACTCACACCCCATTTCACACCCCCCAAATTACTCATGCACCCCCCAATTTACTCATGCACCCCTAAATTTCTCGCGCACCCCCTAAAGTTATCGCGCACCCCCCCCCCCCCCCAATTTCTCGTGCACCCCTCAAATGACTTGTGCCCCCAATTTTATTTTATTTTTGTCCCCTCACATTTATAGTCTAAACCATTTTGCTGTGGGAATGATTTCAGATATATACATTCCAAATTCATTAAGTGCATAAGATGATTTTATAGCTCAACCTGTAATTAGAATCATTATTTTTTATTTTTTTTTGGTACAAAAAAAATAAAAATAAAAAATTTGGGGGCACAAGTCATTTGGGGGGTGTGCGAGAAATTTGGGGGTGCGTGAGAAGTTTCGGGGTGCACGAGTAATTTGGGGGGTGCGCTAAGTAACTTATGCATGATGCATAACTTAAGGATGCCTTATGCATAATAACCAATCTATAGAGTCCTATAATGGGGATGATATCTTTGTAAAACTTAAAATAAATCTCTATCTCTAAAATAAAATATCTTCTTAATAAACAATCAAGATTTATAATTTTTTGGATTATAAAGAAATATTAATTATAATGTCATTGTCTAAATGATAACTTTAACTGTTTATATAATCTATGAGAATTTATATTTTATACAATTCAAATATTTAAATTTCCATAAACATTCATTCGAATCTTTTTAGAGATATTAATTTATCCATGTGAGTGGAGATCCTTACATTTTCCAATTTGATGCTGATGTGTGGAGATTGTTTCTTTTGACAAAAAAAGTTCGAGAATAGGTCGATATTAAAATAAGGAAAATGTTAAACAATGCACCTAGTGCATTGGTTAAGCATATTAATATAGAAACTTTTTATTGGGACTTGTGCATTTAATGTGTTAAAAATACAAAAAGTTATATCTCTATCATTAATTTTATCTCTTTATTTCCTTTTTGGGTATGCTTAACTAGTGCACCAGGTGCACTGTTTAGCATGACCCTTAAAATAATTTGATATTCATTAAAAAATATTATAAAATCAACAACTATTTTTGTTGTTGATGGGAAACGAAGTGCACTTTCCATCGCACTATTAAACAAGTTTGAGTGAAACTATCAGGAGAGAGAGTGTGAGAGAGAGAATCTTTTAGTGATGTAGAATGAGAAACATAGTGCATTTTTCATCGCACTTTTATCGGATGTTCCCAAATTGGAATGATACATAAATTCTGACTAATTAATATTTGTATTATAACTGCGGGTAGAGCTGTCAAAATGGGTTAGCCCGAATGGGACGGCCCGAATGACCCGACTTTTTTCCGGGCTTGGGCCTTAAAATTCAAGCCCGAATTTTATTCGGGCCCTTTTAGCTCGGCCCGAAAAAGCCCGCAAAAAATATGGGCTAGCTCGAATGGGTTGTAGGCCGCCCTCCGCCCCGAATAAATTACAATTAAAATAAAATGTATATTTTAAATGGATTTGAAGGTATACTTATTAAAGTTCTATTATATTTCAAATGTTTAATTAATCAAAAAACTTACGGTATATCTTTATTTTTAACAACCAATTTTTTATTTTATTTTATAGAACTAGACGATGACAATAATATTGATAAATATAATGGAAAATTGTGAAGATTGACCAAGTCATTGAGATGATTTAAAAAAATAAATAAATTAGAATTTGAACTTTGCTTTGAAGAATTTAAACTAAGTTTATGTTATTTTGTGGATTTGTAGGAATTTCGATAATTTGAACTTTGCTTGTATTATTAGTCAAATGGCTTGTATTTTTTTTTTGTTGCCGTTGTTTGATCATATCACGGCTTGATTGATTTGTTGATTTCTCATGTGCTTTGTCTTCGTGATTAAAAAAAAAAAAAGGTAGGTTGTTTAACGATTTTTCATATGTTTGGCGCTTGCAATGATTTATATAAAGTTGATTGTCTAATTTTGATATGTATATATAGTAGTAGATCAAAAGTAAAAAAAAAAAAAAAAACGGGCAGGTCCGAAAGCCCGAGAGTTCGATCCGGGCCTTAATTTTGGAGGCCCGTTTTTCACCCGGGTTTTTTTAGCCCGACCCGATGTAGGCTGAGCCGGCCCGCCCGTTTTGACAGCTCTAACTGCGGGAGTTATCCTCATTTTATGTTCAACGCACTTTCATTAGAATTACTTCAAACTGATGAAATCCACGGGAAGCCAAAAATATATTGGAATCTTTTTTATAAGGGTTAAATATGTTTTTAGCCCTTATATTTTGCCTTATAGTAAAAAATAGTCCCTACATTTTTTTTATGATGAAAAGAAACCCTACAATTTTTTCCGTTATCAAAATTAGTCCCTACCGTTAATTTGACTAGCGGAATGCTGACATGGCATGGTGTGGTCCCATTTTTTTTAATAAGTTGGCCAATAACAATGTGACACGTGTCTGCCAAATATATAGAATTAAAATAAAAACCAAAACTTAAATTAAAAATAAATTACTAAAAATTTCCGAAAAAAAATATAAATGAATATAGAAAAACGTTAATCATTGTTAATCATTTCCTTGTTCATCTTCCATCTTTAATCTTCACCCAAAAAAAATGAATCAATCTTCATCTTCAATCTGAAAAAAAAAAAAAACTAGATCTAAGTTTTTCACTAACACATCTTCTTCTTATTAATAAGCCTTCAAGCACTAGAAGTACTTGAAGGAGATAAAAGGAACCAAGTGCAACATCATAAAAGCAAAAAACAGAGGTCACATAACAGCACCCAAAAGAAAACCAGCTAGAAAGCAAAAGGAAAAAATCAATATTGAAGAAGATAATTAAAAATTAAAATCAATATCATGAACAGATCTGAAAGAAAAAAAAGAAGAAGATGATTTCCAGAAACAACATATGAAATCAATATCAAACACGAACGTAGCAACAACATATGAAATTTTCCAAAAACAGCTCTTCAAGCACAAAAACATATTAACAAAACAACTTCATCAACAAAAACATATTAACAAAACGCACTTTCATTATAATTTCAATTTTAAACTTTTCATAAACTTTTGTTCAACCTTTTTAAGGATGTTAATTTATCAATGTAAGTACACCGGGAAATTGATTGGACATGTACTTGAATCCCAATGAACATGGTTCGATTATCACGTAAGTCAAAAACTATATAGAGAGGAGAGTCTAGAAGATCGTGAGGTATAGTGTCGGGCAGTGCACTATATAAGAGAAGAAACCCGGACTATTACACATGATCTATTTTAATTTTATGGATAGCCATGCTCCCAAAAAATCTCCGAGGACATGAAAAATCAAAACATATTTTCATTTAAAAATATAATCAATAGTCAAAATAGATTGACATATATTTATTTGAAATATAATAGAATTTATAATTATTTTATATTTATATGGTTCCTATATAGTCCTAGGGATGAAGACGGGAGAATGAATCTCATAATAGTGTATAACGAAAAGCAAATGAATATTCTTTATCACGTTCTACCATGTAACATTCTAAAACATGTATCATACAAAAATTATCTTCTTCATTCTAAAATTTAAAAACAAATTTTCCAAATAATATTTTAAAATAAATATTTCAATAATATTAAAAAAGAAAATAATCCCGTGAATTTCACGGACTAACATACTAGTATAACTACAAACTTAAATATCAAATAAAATTTAAGGGAACTACTAAATGGTACGAAAGTTTGGATGCAAGAAAGACAAGAATATGCTAGTGGAATGATTTAATAATAATAAAATTTGTGGGGTCCTCTATTAACAGATATCATGGGGTGATGGTGATTTCAATCAATGGCCAGCAACAATTCTTGCATTTTGTTTTTTAAGTTTCCGTAACAAAGAGCATTTTCCAAAATTTAATAGAGTCATTCATAGCACGAAACTTAATCCTCTCCTTTATTAAATGTCTCCTTCTCTCTCCTTCTACAAATCTTCACCTTTGGATTAATCTCATGGTCACAAATATAAAATAGAATAAGAGTTTTTTTTTTTACACATAAAAAAATAGAATAAGAGTTAAAAAACAAATGCTTAAATATGTTTTTAGTCCTTACTTTTATGTGAGTTTTGACTTTTAGTCCCTACATTTTTTTTATTATATTTTTAGTCATTACATTTTTATATTATATTTTTAATCAATTTTTTATGACTAGAATAACATAATTTGTTACATAGAATAACCTAAATTGATTAGGATAACATTTACATCGAATGACGTAACATCTATATGTCATTTTATGTGGCTGATTTTGTTATCGAAGTCATAAAAAATTGACGATAAAAATTAAAATTACAAACTTAAAAAATGTGAGAACAAAATATGTAATAAAAAAATATAAGAATTAAAAGTCAAAACTCACAAAAACAAATGACTAATCCTAAATCTGAATTGACCATTCTCTTCAACCCATATGGTTCCAGTTGGCACTAGTACCAAACAATAACTCAATCTACTTTTTTTTCTCACCAGCAGTGTCTTCTTGCAACTAAATAATCTGGTTGCTACGTTGACTTTGAACAGTGTTGAAACAGCGTTGAGAACAATCATGAATCATGATCTCCCGATAATGGCTTTGCGAGATTCGTTCAAGTACGATGTGTATATCAGCTTCAGAGGTGAAGATACACGATATAGTTTTACGGGATATCTCATCGATGCTCTCAGTAGAAAAGGGATCCGTACCTTCACTGACGATGCGATGCTTCTTCAAGGAGAGGACATAGCTTCATCGCTTTTGTATGCAATTGAAGAGTCTAAGATTGCCATCATTGTGTTTTCTAAGAACTATGCATCTTCTAGCTGGTGCTTGGATGAACTCGCCCAGATCTTTGAGTGCTACGAGAAGAAGAAAACTGGTATTGTTGTTATACCAGTTTTTTATGACGTTGATCCTTCTTATGTGCGACACGGGAGAGGAAGCTACGGAGAGGCACTTGCTAAGCATGAGGAGGGGTTCAAGTATGACAAGGAGAGGGTCAACAAATGGAGGAATTCACTATTCAAGGCGACAAACCTCGCCGGTTTTCATTCCCGGTATTATTTCATTTTCAATTGATTTTATAATTCAAATGCTCTTTTACATTATTTGACATATATAGTATAAACACTTGCGAGAGGGGTGAGCACAAACCCGCAATCCAACTCAAAACTGATATAACCGCCAACATATAGAAGCATTCGATCGGGTGCGGATCGGGTCTCGAGTCAACAATTGTGGAAAATCAGTCATGAATGGTTGTATACAGTCGGATGCGGTCTCTAAAAATCCATCTCTTTATAACCGAAACCGACCGAATAATTTCTAAAATACAAATTAATTTTTTTTAGTTTCGAGCACCTCTTCTCTCTCTTAATATCATATGTTCTTCACTTTGTTAATTTTATCTATCTTTGATAGAGCAGAAAAATATTGTATTTTACAAGCTTTAGCTTGTAATATGTTGATAAAGGAGACGTGAAAGATAATATTTTAAATTTATCTTAATTTTTACTTCTTATCTACTATCTATTAATATCGTTGAATTTACAAATTTGAAATAAATTAATTTTATTTCATTATTTTTATTGTATCTTTTTGTTGCGGTATGTACAAAATATTGAACGAATTGTTAAAAAACAAATAATTTTTTTATCAATGAAGTTCTAAATGTAACAACAACATTTTAATTTAACCCGTTAAAACCGACCCGTTGTACCCGTCACTCGTATGACCTGAACAAACCGAAGACGTAAACGGTCGGAATTGGATCCAAATTAAGAGGTCGCGGTTTTTATCGGTTTGACGATTTTCGACCTGAATCCGACCGATGTTCACCCCTACTTGCGAGACTCCAATATAGTTTATGAAAATAACTTATAGTTTATATAAAAATAACTTGACTTATTGCATGAACTCAGTTGGCAGGATACTGCATTATATATTCAAGGGACCGGGGTTCCCCGGTCATCCCACTTATCCACTTTCAGGGTGAAATTTCTAGCCACTAAACTACTTGATCAAAATAAAATAAAATAATAATTTGACTTCATTTTAATATACATAAGAGCTGAACCATTTATACTATAAGGACTTAATTAAACCGTTTATTCAAACTAAATTCTCACAAACTTCCCTGATTGAGCAGGATGGATGGATACGAATATAAATTTATTGAGACTATTGTTAAGGAAGTCTCTCTCAAGATTAATCGTACATTTTTACATGTTGCGAATTATCCAGTTGGATTGGAATCTCGAGTGTACAAAGTAATCTCACTTCTGAATCTCGAGTCTGATGATGTAGTCCTCATGGTAGGCATCTGTGGTATTGGTGGAATTGGTAAAACTACAATTGCTCGAGCAGTATATAATTCAATATGTTACCAGTTTGAAGGTCTGTGTTTCCTCGACAATGTTAGAGAGAATTCAATAAAATTTGGGTTAGAGCATCTCCAAGCGACTATGCTTTATGAGATATATGGCAATGGGAATATCAACATACAAAATGCAAAAGAAGGAATTTCAATGATGAGGGAGAGGCTCTACCAAAAAAAGGTTCTATTGGTTCTTGACGATGTTGACGAAATGGCGCAGCTCCAGGCTACTATTGCAGGAGCTTCTGATTGGTTTGGTCCTGGCAGCAGAGTCATCATTACAACTCGGGACAAGCATTTGTTAGCAAGTCATGCGGTTGAAAGAACCTATGAAGTGGAGGAATTAAGTGAAAAAGAAGCTCTTGACTTGTTTTGTTGGAATGCTTTCAAAACCAACAAAGTTGACCCAAGTAATGCAGACATTTCAAAACAAGCATTAACTTTTGCTTCTGGGCATCCATTAGCTTTGCAAGTACTAGGCTCGTTCTTGTGTGGCAAAGGGATATCTGAATGGAGTAGTGTATTGGATAGGTTTGGACGAATTCCTATTAAACAGATCCAAACGGTACTCAAGATAAGCTATGATTCCTTGGAGGAAGAAGAGAAGCATATTTTTCTTGATATTGCTTGTTTCTTCAATGGTGATAAGTTAGAAGCTGTCAAAGATATACTTTCGGCTCTTTATGGTGCATCTGTGAAATATAGTATTGAAGAATTGATTGAAAAATCACTCATAAAGATTGATGATGGTTTTGTGACATTACATGACTTGATACAAGACATGGGTAGGGAAATTGTCCGACAGGAATCACCATCAGAGCCTGGCAAACGTAGTAGGTTATGGTTTCCCGAAGATGTAGTTCAGGTTTTAGAAGAGAATTCGGTGAGTAATAAACTGATATAAGATGGTTTGATTTGTTATTTGTAACCTTGCTTTATTTCTTTACTGTTATTATACATAAAAAGAATGATATCTATTCCTTAGGTTTTGTGTCATTTATCGACAATATCCTATTCACAATGGATTTTGTTCCTACTTTATAATATGACAATTTCTCTAAGTATGAATGTTGAATTGAAAGAATTTATAATTGTATTGTGATCACTGTGTACTTCATCTTAAAAGGGTTCTAGTACAATTGAAAGCTTATTTTTGGATTTCCCCAAAGATGAAGTGAACCTAAATGGATCCAAAAGGAAAGAAGTATATTGGGATGGAGATGCTTTAAAGAAGATGCAAAAGCTCAGAGTACTTGTTATTAAAAGTGGTTGTTTTAACAAAGGCCCCACACATCTTCCCAATAGTTTAAAAGTGTTGAAATGGCAGGGGTATCCGTCATCATCATTACCAAGCGATTTTCATCCAAAGGAGCTTACCATACTTGAGTTACCTGCAAGTTACATGACGGTAACTGAACCAATTCAGGCAAGTATTGTGTTTGTTTGTTTGTTGTATATTAATAAATGCACTTTAAATTCTTCTGATTTTTCATGTGGCATGATGTATTTTTCCCCCCCCATTGCAGTGGTTTATTAGCCTGAAAGTTTTGAATTTCAGCAACTGTGAACTGGTAACTCATATACCTGATGTATCTGGCCTCCCAAATTTAGAAAAATTGTCATTTAGAGATTGTATGAATTTATCTAAAATTCACCAATCAGTTGGATTTCTGGATAAACTTACAATCTTGGATGTTTATCATTGCAAGAAACTTACGTCTCTTCCACCCATCATATTGACCTCTCTTGAACAGCTCAATATATCACATTGCTCAGCTCTTGAGAGTTTCCCAGAAATATTGGGGAAGATGGAAAACTTAACAGAGCTTCGTATAATCGAAAGCCCTATAAAACATTTGCCATTTTCAATTCAAAACCTAAATGGGCTTCAAAAATTAGAACTACAAAATTGTGGAATGGTTCAGTTACCAAGTAGCATTGCTATGCTTTCTCAACTTTATTTGATGTGTATTTCGCGATGTGAAGGGTTGTGGTTATCCAAACAAGATGTAGGTGAAGAATGGGAGACCAAGTCTTCAAAGACAGAACATCTTATGATGTCGTACTGCAAATTATCAGATGACTTCCTTCCAATAGGTGTTACTTGGTTTCCCAATGTAAATGATTTGGACCTATCGGGGAGTAATTTCACTATTCTTCACGCATGCATCAAAGAGTGTTACTCTTTGAGGAACCTCAAGCTGGATGATTGCGTGCTTATACAGGAAATTACAGTGCTACCATTGAAATTAGAAACATTTTCTGCTAAACGATGCAAAGCCTTGAAATACATGGTCATTACAGAAGAATGTCGCTCCTTGAGAGAACTTATTCTGGATGATTGTATTTATCTTCGAGAAATTAAAGGGATTCTGCAAAACTTGGATCATTTTTCTGCAAAAAACTGCACATTATTGACTTCCCAGTGTGCAGGCATGTTAGTGAATCAGGTTCCTGTTTTGATCCCTATTTTATTTAATTTAATAAATGCGTTGAGTCTTGTTCATAATTCCATGTTGATTATAATATTATGGTATTTTCTCAAAAAAAGTTTGATGCTGTAGTGTATCAGGCAGATTTGTTGATGGAGTGTTTTGGTATACATGCAAATATACTTCATCGCCAAACATTTTTAAGTTTCTCGACATTTCTTAAGTTTTTTTCTAGATTGAAGTCTTCACTTTCTGTGATCAGTAATATCAATTCCTATCAAATGAGTACCAATTTGATCAATGTCTCACTTTCTGGATTAACTTTTATCAATTTCTAAATTTATGACTGACAGGAAATGATTGAAGCTGGAAACAAGATGTTTTTTTTGCCAGGAACAAAGATACCAGACTGGTTTTCACACCGTACACATGAAGAGTCGATATCTTTCTGGTATTGCAACAAATTCCCTGCAATTTCTCTGTGTCTTGTTATTGAACCGGTGGATGAGCAACCTATATCGGTCAAGTTTAGCCCCAAAGTGTTCATCGATGGCATTGAACTGTCCAGTGGCAATCAGATTGTCTACGAGTTCAGAATAGCTATGGATCATATACTTTTGTTTGACGTGCGGCTGCTAAAATTTGAAGATAATGGAGATAGCGCATTTTCGGACAAGGAGTGGAAACATGTGGTGGTTTCATATGAGGATCTTATTACCGATAATGGGGTTCCAATCAGAAGTGTTGCCAAATATGGAGGAATCCATGTATTTAATGAAACGATTGGGTTGGAGGATATCCGATTCATCTGTCCGTGGCAAACATTGGTAAATGCGAATTTGGATTCCAATTCAATGTTGGGGGAACCTCAAAGAGGAAAGGTAAAAAATTCTTCTTGATTCTCTTCCCTTTTAATACTCAAGATTTCGTTTGTTTATGTTAATTTTATTTTTTATTTTATTTTTTAAGATTATGACTACCAGACCCCAGGAAGACCAGACCATGGCACTGTCTCACAAACTCACATCAACACAATCTCCATCTCCATCCTCTGAAGCTGAAACATGCCTTGTCCCTCAACCTACATTTCCAGTTAAGATGCCTTTGAGATTTGTGGGAAGAGAAACTTCCGAGAGTCTTTCAGATAATGAAGTTTATGCTCCCTTAATTCAAAATGACCCTCCTGTCATTCAAAGATGTAGTGACGGTGATTGTGTCGAGCTGGAAGCAGTATCATTTGAAGAAGAGTTTTTGTCCAACACTGAAGGTTCTGACACTGATGATCCTTTCGACTTGGTTAATAGAAAATTATGTGTTAGTGGCAAGGAAACCATATCTTCTGGGGCAAGTTCTGGGGATGCAAATCTAAGATCTATTAAAGAGGCTATTAATGCCTTGGAGCGGTTGATGGTTAAGGATTTATCCGAAGTCTCCGCTGATCCTGCTGCGCATTCCAAACTCCATCAGCTCTTAGATCTATTGAGTGCAAGTGGCCACCCTAAGGTGACTGTAGAGATGAAGGAGGCTATTGTGGAATTCAAGAGAAAGGCCTTTGAATCATTCCAAGAATTCCAAGCGACTATTGAGCCTGTGAATAAACTGAAAAATTATGAGAAGCATCTGGCCAGAATTCAGCAGGAGGCTGTGGCAGGCAAGGATCAACGGAAGCACATAAAAAACGCAAGAAAAAGGGTTTCTCTGGACATCAAGGCCGAAAATAGTAGGAAGAAGGAGCTAGAGTCAGAAATTGCAACTTTAAGAATACAGCTATCTACTAAAGAAAGGGACCTTGAACAACTTGATTTAAATGTCAAGAATCAGGAAACAATACTCTCAACTTATTCAACGACCTATGCTTCTCTCAACGTACATGCTCAAGCACTATTGGAAGAAGCCAATGATCTACTTGCGACAAGCAGTGGGATACAACATGATGGTGAAGCTGCTGAAGTAGAGCAGAGCAGGCTCAATTGGACTTGGTCTATTGACCTAACTAGCCAGCTTAATAAGATGAAGAAAAACATTCTTGGCTTTTTATAAGTAGGATAGGATCAGGATCCGATCTTTGTTTTTTTAACCAGTTTATCATTAAGCACAGAAAAACAGCATAATTCCTGTTGTTACTATGATGTGACAAGTTAAAAGAACATGTGATTTTTCATGTATTTGTTTGTTTTAGCAGAAAAGTAATTTTTTCTTTGTAGTTTTAAATTTGATTTTTATGATCAAATAATTCAAAATAGCAAGTTATTTCAAATTCATCTTGTGAAATGTGGAGCTAAACTCCATATCTAAAGCTTGAGAATGTGTGAACATTGAAGAAGAAGCAATAAGAGGCAAAGCTGAGCTAAGCAAGAGAATGAGAAAATGAAAAACTTTTATTCACACAACTAACTTTACAATGAGAAGCTATATGTTTATATACAAATTGAGTAAGCTATATCTAACTTCCCTAACTGAAAATAACTAACTCTTAACATCTCATACAAACAGTTATGGAAGTTACAAAGTAGTTAAAAACAACTTTAGGGAGTGTGACTCAGTTAACTTGGTGAACAAGTAACTGAGTCTTCTTGTGCTTTCATAGCCCCCCTCAAGCTGGAGTGGATGTCAATAACTCCTAGATTGGTAAGCAGTGTATGGAAAGGACCAGGGTGCAATGATTTGGTCAGGATATCTGCTATCTGATCTTTGGATGTAACTGGTAAGAGATGAAGTGTTCCATCTTGAACTTTATTTCTCACAATGTGACAATCAATTTCTATGTGTTTCGTTCGTTCATGGAAGACAGGATTGGCTGCAATATGCAATGCTGATTGATTGTCAAAGTATAAGATAATAGGTGAAGGGTGTGGAATCTGAAAATCCTTTAGCAAAGAGAGAAGCCATTGACCTTCACAGGTTGCTTGTGCCAAGGCTCGATACTCAGCTTCAGAGGAGGATCTAGAGACCACTGTCTGTTTCTACTCTTCCAGCTAATTAGAGAAGTGCCAAGGAAAAAACAAATGCCTGATGTGGATCTTCTTGTGCCAGGACAAGCACCCCAATCAGAATCAGAGAATCCCTTGAGTGTAAGAGGAGAGGAAGAACTAAAAAACAAGCCTTGACCTGGATGAATTTTAAGAAACTTCAAAACATGTAAACCAGCTAACATGTGAGTGGTAGTAGGAGAATCAAGGAATTGGCTTAATTTGCTGACAGCATAGGATATCTCTGGCCTAGTGTGAGTCAAATACAGCAACCTTCCAATTAACCTCCTATAAGCAGTGGGATCAGTAAGAGGCTCACCCTGAGACTTGGACAATTGAAGTTGAGGCTGCATAGGGGTAGAACAAGGCTTAGCTGCTAACAAACCTGCATCTTGGAGTAAGTCTAAAGTGTACTTTCTCTGACAAAGAGAGATACCAGCTGAGGATCTGGAAACTTCAAAGCCGAGGAAATACTTCAAAACTCCCAAGTCTTTTATGCTGAACTTCTGGTCAAGAAGAAGTTTGATTTGATGGATCTCATTCAAATCAGTGCCCCCTAGCACAAGATCATCAACATAGACTAAGATTATAGTAAAACCATTACAGGTGTGCTTGGTGAAGAGAGAATAATCTGCCTTTGATTGACTGTAACCTGAGGAATGTAGAGTTTCAGTCAATTTGGTATTCCACTGTCTACTTGCTTGCTTCAAGCCATATAGTGACCTTTCCAACTTGCAAACAAGGTCATGATGTGTAAGGTGGAGACCTGGTGGTGGTTTTATATAAACCTCTTCAGTGAGATCACCATGTAAAAATGCAGTATTAACATCTAGTTGAAAGAGGGGCCAGTTGTGAGAAGCAGCAATTGCCATTAAAACTCTCACTGTAGTCATTTTGACAACGGGACTAAAAGTGTCTAAGTAGTCAATCCCTTCAGTTTGAGTGAAACCTTTGGCAACTAATCTGGCTTTATACCTCTCTACAGATCCATCAGCAAGTAACTTCAATTTGAACACCCATTTGCAGCCTATAACTCTTTTGTCAGAAGGCAAGTTGACTAAGGTCCAAGTGTTGTTCTTACTGAGAGCAAGCAACTCAGCATTGATAGCATTTCTCCAGTTCTCATTTGTCATTGCATCCTCATAGGAGGTGGGTTCAGTAATGGTTGAGAGATTAAAAACAAAATTTTTGTGAGTTAAAGAGAGTTTATGATAAGATAAATGTGAAGATAAAGGATACTTACTTGTAGAAGAAGAATCAGTGACAAGCTTGGAAGGATTAGGAATTGTATTGTGCATAAGATTACAATGATAAGCCTGAAGGTAAGGAGGAGGCTTAGTAAGCCTAGTAGATTTTCTAACAGGTAGTGGAAGCTTGTCTTGAATAGAATCAGGTGGAGGATCAATGGATAGGTTATCAGGAAGAAGGGAAGGAGAAGGTTGAATTGCATTATTTTGAGAGGTGACAGGGATAGTAGAGTTTGGTACAGAAGGAATAGATGGAGGAGAAGGAGAAGAAGGATGAGAAGCATCTAGTGGAACTGAAACAGAAGGAGGAGTGTTGGGAGGTTCAGGTAAAGGTGATAAGATATCATCAAAGATATCAGTGAGAGGTGTGATAATAGGGGAAGAAGATTCATGAGTAGTGTGGAAGAAGATTCATGAGTAGTGTGGATATGGTAAGGAAAAAGATGTTCAAAGAATATAACATCTCGAGATATGAAAATTTCTCTAGAATGGAGATCAAATAAAATGTGACCCTTGACTCCTATTCTATAACCCAGGTAAACACATTTTCTAGACCCGGAATCCAACTTCTTTCTATTGTGTGAAAGAGTGGTGGCATAGCATAGAGAGCCAAAAACTCTGAGTAAGCTAAAGTCAGGTAAATGATCATATAACATTTGATGAGGTGACTTGTTGTTTAAGAAAGGTGTGGGGAGTTTATTGATGATGTGAACAGCATGGCCAATAGCATGTGCCCAAAAAATGGTGGGGACTTTGGATTGAAAAAGAAGGGCTCTGGCTGTACCAAGGATATGTTGATGTTTTCTTTCAACTATCCCATTTTGTTGGGGGGTACCAACACAGGAACATTGATGGATTATTCCATTTTCAAGGTAAAAATCTTTGAGTAAAAACTCAGGTCCATTATCTGACCTTATAGACTTGACATTAACATTAAACTGGGTTTTGACCATGGATACAAAGGATTTTATATAGGTGGTAGCTTCTGACTTGAGCTTTAAGAAATATAACCAAGTAAAACGACTTTTGTCATCAACTACTATTAAGAAGTATTTAAAACCAGGAATTGAAGGCATAGATAAGGGCCCCCATATATCCATATGTATAAGATCAAAGAGATTTTGAGATATAGTGTGACTGTTAGGGAATGGAAGTCGTTTTTGTTTAGCATAGAAGCAAACATCACATGGAATGGAAAGCTTAGAAACATAAACATAAGGAATTACTTTGTTTATTTCAATTAATTTGGAGTGTAAGGCATGGCCTAAACGCATGTGCCACACATTACAATCTACATTTTTATTCTGAGACAAGCTAAGACAAGTTTGAATACAAGGTTTAATAGAATTGAAGGAATTGGAGCTAAGAGATATAGGTCCTAGGCTAACAGATGGTTGAGTCAGCAAATACAATCCTTTGTCCATTCTAGCTGCACCAATCTTCCTCATTGATTTGGTGTCCTGTATCACACATTCAGCATTATCAAAAATTAGACGACAGTTGAGAGAACAAGCTAGCTTAGGCACAGAAATAAGATTGAAAGAAAATTTAGGAAAGTATAACACATCAGTGAGGTACAGGTTTTTGTCAAACAAAATAGTGCCAGCATAGCAAGTTGAAACAAGGGTACCATTTGGTAGTTTGATATGAACAGGATTTACTCTCTTCAAACATTGAAAATTTTTGAGTGAATAACAGACATGATCTGTTGCTCCTGTATCTAAAATAAAGTGATCAGAATGGGCTAAGTTAGGGATGGTGCAAAGGATATCTGTACCATGAGAGTTACTAGTGGTAATGTGGTTAATACTACGAGGATGTGATGAAGATGAGCCTTGGAGAAGTGCTAAGAGTGCCTTGTGTTGCTCAGGAGTAAAAGCCAACTTACTTGAGTCAAACTCAACATATTCTTCAGCAAAAGCAACAGATTGGACTTCATCTTCATTTCCATTAATGTTGTTCACCTTCCCAGTCTCTTGAAGGTGTTGAAGATGTGGTGGATAACCATGTTTCTTCCAGCAAGAGTCAACAATGTGGTTGGTCTGACCACAGAAAGAGCATTGTCTATTTCCTTTGCCCTTGCCAGCACTAGGCCTGCCTTCTCTAGTGCTTCCTCTGCCCCTTTGATATTGACCTTGACCTCTGCCAAAAGAGGTGTTACCCATAGCAGCAACCAATTTGGATTCATCTAAAGGGATAACATTTTGTCTTTCTTGTTGAACTAAGAGAGAATAGACACGACCAGTATTGGGAAGAGGATCCATAAGCATGATTTGTGCTCTGACAGGATAATATTGTTCATTGAGACCTTTCAAAAACCTGATCACTTGATCACTATCTTTATACAACTTCATCTTGGAAAAAGCATTACAATCAGCAATGCAATTAGATTCAGGAAGGGGACGAAAATTATCTAATTCCTGCCACAATTTCTTCATCCTAGTGTAGTAAGAAGAGATAGAAGAATCACCTTGCTTCATGAGGTAGATTTCTTCTTGAATATCAGAAATCCTGAAAATGTCACCTTGGTAAAAGCGATCTTTAAGATCTTGCCACATCTCTGAAGCAGATTCCATCCATAATATGCTTTGAGAGATTTCAGGTTCAACTGAGTTGGTGATCCAAGACATGATCATAGTATTACAACGATCCCATGCAAGGGAATCATGATCATCATCCATAGGACGTGGAAGGGTATTGTTAATGAAATGAAGTTTGTGCTTAAATCTAAGAGCAACTGTCATAGCACGAGACCAAGAGTGGTAATTAGAACCTGAGAGTAAAGGAGAAACAAGAACATTACCAGGGTTTTCATTGGGATGAAGAAAGTAAGGGTTTAACGTATCGGTTTGGTAACCCTTATTCTGAGGAGTTGAGAAACCACCATTAACACTAGCAGAGCTACTAGCAGACATGATGATGAAGATGAAAAATGAAGCACACGAAAAATGGAGACATGTGCAAGAAAAGAATCAAGAACGCAACTGAATGCAGTGCAGAAAACGATGAAGGTAATGGAGAGAAATGGAGCAGCGGAGGAGAAGGATCAGAGAGAAAAGATGAAGCAAGTAATGGTAGTACCTCATTGGAGGCCTGATACCATGTGAAATGTGGAGCTAAACTCCATATCTAAAGCTTGAGAATGTGTGAACATTGAAGAAGAAGCAATAAGAGGCAAAGCTGAGCTAAGCAAGAGAATGAGAAAATGAAAAACTTTTATTCACACAACTAACTTTACAATGAGAAGCTATATGTTTATATACAAATTGAGTAAGCTATATCTAACTTCCCTAACTGAAAATAACTAACTCTTAACATCTCATACAAACAGTCATGGAAGTTACAAAGTAGTTAAAAACAACTTTAGGGAGTGTGACTCAGTTAACTTGGTGAACAAGTAACTGAGTCTTCTTGTGCTTTCACACATCTTTTTATAAATTAAAAGAGTGATTTTGACATTCAATAAAACTTAAATATTCATGTTAGAGATTTTACTTAATAATCACAAATTTTTAAAACATGTATCTCTCAAAAATGATTTTTATAAAAAGCTACTAAGAACTGGCAGAAAGAAACTATTAGAATTGAAATTCATTTGGTAAGACTGAGGTGTTGCTTGTGGTGGTGAAGAGCTTCATGCACGGAAAATGTGTATGTATTTGGGTATGTATTGGGTGAATTGTGAGTAACATGAGTGTTGGTTGAAATTATATTCTTTAGAGGTTAATGCATGACACAACGTGTACAATAATATGATAGTAATATGAAAGCAATAAATGTAAACAATAAAAAACACAAGTAATTGTTTATCTAGTTCGGTGAAATTACACCTACTATAAGAAATACCAATTCAGGAAAGAAAAACCACTACTTTGGATTAGTACTTAGACTTACACGCAACAACAAGTCCTATGTTGTCCAAGCTTTTCTTAATCTTAGTGCACTTTCTACCTAAGGATTCCCCTGAACCCACTCACTTTTCTAATCACTAGCCTAAGTGATTCAAAATAAATAATAACTAGAAAGAATGTTGAAAAATTATTCGGCAATAACCTAAACTCTAAACCTTAGCACCTAAGTTCTAGAAGAGGTATAACTTGTGCAATCACACATATCGACTTGCAACTAGCTCTAAATCTAGAGATCTTCAATTGTTGCTCGTACTTGAAAATGTTGTGTTGAGTCTTCTTATATACTTCAGTTTTGAGTTGCAAAAGATAATATTTGTCTTTTAAAAACTAATTAACTTCATCAAAATATTAAGTTGTTTTAAATACTTCAAAGCAAGTTATGATTTCCAATCATATCTAACATACAAGTTTGATAAAAGGAAAAAGGTTAAATAGTGATTACCCCTGCAAAGTAGGTCGGTTTTGAAATACCCCCTGTAATATTTTTTTTTGTTTATACCCCCTTGCAATGTCAAGATTCCCTATTTTACCCCCTCAGAGCATAGCGTGGCACATGACAGGGATAGAATCTCCACGTATCATGTCCACGTGGAATTAAATATAATATTTTATTAATTTTTATTTATTTTATTGCCACGTCATATAATACAATTAAAAAAACAGAAAAATTCAAAAAAAAAAAGATTTTTAATTTTGTAATATTATTATTAATTTAATTAGAATAAAAAAAAACTAAAATACAAAATTGTTGATGATAATTGTTGTCGTTGATGAAGAATAACAAGATGATGAACCCACCCCCATCTCCTTCCTTCAACCCCATCAAAACCCACCTCCATTCATTAACCCCACCAACACTCCAAATTTCAACTCACCCACTAATTAGATTCTCTCACTCTTCCATCTTCATCAGCAGCAAACAATAATAAACCCAAAAATTTAAAACACCCAGATCCGAGTTTGGGAAGAAAAAAATTGCAGATTTAGAGTTTGGAAAGAAGAAATTTCATATTCAAGCAACCATAATCTGTTCCAAAATCAACGGTTCAAAAAAAAAAATCAGGTAAAAACGCATAGGACTTTCATCCCAATACCCTTGTTGTTGTTGTTGTTGTTGTTCTTCTTCTTCCTTTCTCTGTCAAAAACAAACAAACGCTTCATCTCTCTGTAATCTCAAATCGTGTCTCGCCGTCTCTCCTCATAATCTTTGCCACGCCGTCTTTTCGTCATAAAAAATTCGCCGCCGCGCCGTCTCGCCGTTGTCGTCTTGTATCGCGTTTTTCCGTCGTGTGTGTGTGTGTGTGGTGTGTGCTGTGTTTTAAGCTCATAACAGTCACTAATGTTTCTTGTTTTTGTATCAGATGCGGAGATTTTGTTGTGTGTCTATTTTGAAACTTATAAAATTTAATTTTGATGGGCGAGATGGATTTTCTGCAAATGTCATGAGGATTGTTGTTGTTGTTGTAGTTCTTTGTAGTGTTGTTGTTTTTGTTGATGTTGTTGTTTTTGATGTGTGTATTTTATGGAGATGATTTTGGTGTTTTTATGGAGATGATGTTTTCTGGAATCTTCTTGTTGTTATTGTTGAAGAAGATGAATGAATTGACAGATTTTGGGTATGAGGATTGTGTTCATCTTTATTTTCCAGAAATTTTTTTAAGAAAATGGAAGAAGATGGAAAGGTGGGTTGGGTATGATGCAGTGATGCTTGATAGAAGGTTGAGAGGGAGAGTGTTGTAAATAAAGAAAAAGGAAAACGAAATTTTTTAAATAACAAATAAAGAAAAAGAAAGAAATTAGAAAAAAAAATGTGTTTTCATTTTTTTATTTTTAATGCCACGTGGCAAAAATAATAATTAAAAATTAATAAAAATCCACGTGGAGGTGCCATGTAGGTGAAACGTAGAGATTCTCTGCCCAGCTGTTACTCCAAGGGGGTATTCCAAAGAATCTTTAGTATGCAAAAGGGGATCTTAAAAAAAAATATTACAAGGGTATTCCAAAACTGACCTACTTTGCAGGGGTATTAATTATGTGATAGCCAATAGCCATATACATTACTCCGTCAAATGCATCCATAAGTCTTTTAAGTTTTACGTTTGTAATAGATAGATTCTTTAAGTTTTTTAAGTTACAAATAAGTCTTTTAAGTTTTATATTTGTAACATATAAGTTCTTTAAATTTTTTAAGTAATAGATAAATCATTCTTTCCAAAAAAACTTTTTCTCTCTGTTTTCCCTAACCCAAAAAACAGCCGCCACTCCCAATTTTCCAAATCCCAGCCGACACAATGTAAACGGTGAGATCGGTGGTGCAATGAGATCACACTCCACACCCCGCGTTTTCGTCCTCCTTTTGTGCTTCTGTTCCGTCGTCGTTTTTGTTCTCGTTTTGACCCTTCATGTTTCGTTTTTCTTCTTCTGCTGCTATTTTGTTTTCCGTTTGTTCTTGCTGGTTTTTGGTTCTCTGGTTTGGTGTCGTGCTTCTGTTCCGTCGTCGTTTTTGTTCTTGTTTTGCCCCTTCTGTGTTTCATTTTTCTTCCTCTACTGCTATTTTGCTTCTTCTGTTTGTTCTTGTTAGTTTTCGGTGACAGTGACTGCTCCTGGTTCTTGATGTTGTTTCAGTAATGGTTGAGTGCTGGTGGGGCTTGATTTGGCCTCAGAAGGTGGTACCATGGTGGTTTTCGGTGGCTCTGTTTGGTTCACAGTGGTTTTGGTGGTTCTCCGGTTTGGTGTCGCCGGAGATCTGTTGTTTTCGCTCCGTCGTCTCTGTTCGTTTCTTCGTCATCCCGTATCAAATCCGGTCGTTTCTTTGTGTTTGCGTTGGTGAAGGCGTTTCATTGGCAAGGGATTGACGTCTCTTTGCCCCTCTGTCGTGCTTCCCTCCCGTGTCTATGTCTGGCTGCTACGTATTGGTTTGTCTCTGCGAGGAGTCTCTGTCTTTGGCGGTTTTGGTTTCCGGTGTTTTGGAACCGACGGTGGGTTTCCGTTTTTGGTGGGTGTTTTGTGCTTTGGTGTTTGGATTTGGTTTAGGGGAGCTTGTTGTGGTGTTGGGTGGAGGCAGTAGTGAAGTAGTTGGGATGGCTCGGTGCAGTTTTAGTGACGGTGGAGGTGGTGAGGTGGCGCTGTCGTTATGGTGTGGAATCGTGGATTGGGGGGGTCTCGTGCAAGGGTGGTGTGGCTGGAGGCGATGTGGAATGGTGGGGTGGACGGAGATTGGGGGTTGTTTGGGTCTGCTCTTGGCCTTGGATTTTAGTACTGGCGTGCTCGAAAGGGCAAGGTGCGTAGACACTCCGTGTTGACGGAGGTGATTGTTTTATCGTACCTTCAGGACGTATTGGTGTGGGAGGGTTTGAAGGCCCTGTTATTGGTGTTGACAAGGGATGCTGGTGTTTGTCAGAGGTGGTGTCTTGGGGCAGTGGTTGGTGTTCGGATGAGGTGTTGGATGGTCAATCCCGAGTGTGAGTGGATTCTCTGTGATACTAGGGTCTCTGACCATTTTCAAATCTGGTGAGATTTGCAGGACTTTTTGAGTCGCTGAGGGGTGTTCAAATCTGTTGAGATTTGCAGGTCGCTGGTATCTGATCGAACTCTACTGCATCGATGCTGACTGTCGGTTCTCTTTCTACCGGTGTCCCTCAACCTTCGACCTTTGGTGCTGCTTTCTAGATCTTGATGGGCCGAGTAATTTTAATTCGAGTTCGGAAGTTAGGATCCAGTGGTGTCTCCTAGGGTTGGGTAGGGGTTTTCTTTGGTGGATTTAGTGAACCACTATTGGTGTAGGGGTGGGTTGGGGTGCTGTTTTGGTGTTCTGTTATTTGGTAAAAGTGTTTTTTCACTTTACCTTCCGTTGTATGTTTTCAACAATTCCTTATACTTCTTGTTGAGGAATTGTTCATTAATAAAATTTAGCCGATTCAAAAAAAAAATCATTTAAGTTTGTAATTTGAAATAAATACGTCCTTTAAGTTTGTAATTTACAACATCTAAATCTTATTTTTTAAGGACTGTTAATATATGTTACGCATGTAAAATTTAAAGGACTTTTTGTAAGAAATGTAAAACTTAAAATGACTTTTATATATATCACAAACAAACAATTATATAATTATTATTTTTTACATTAACAATTAGTATATAATACTTTCATACATAATTATTTGGAAAAAAAATACCAAGTGTATAGCGCACATACACGTCGTACAAATCCAATGACATTTTTCGTCGTGCCGTGTAGCATTACTGTTGACAAAAAACTTGATAACTGACTATGGTCTGGTAAGTGCATCAGTCTGTCGTCGAGTAATAATTCACACTCTATTGAGTAGATTGAGTTCGTATCCACAGAGATCATGCCAAAACAACTAATTTACTTTAGGAACTATGAGTTGCCTCCACTTTATATGTTGGGAGAGTTTTGATTCAAGAAACAGAGAATATAAACTGGAAAAGAGACAATTTAAGAGAAAATGTTAAGTAGTTGGAATCCCTCCCTTATTCCTGCTGGGTAGTTGGTGCTATCTCGTTGACTATTCATTTTTATTATTGTCGAACTAATATAAGTAGTAATAATCGCGTACGAGAATTACCCTAATTACGAGTATAAAAAGCCTTAATTAAAAGAACAGGAACCCGTGTTAGACACGTTGTCACGTCCCCACACTAGTGATTATGTAGTCAATTAAGATTGGTTTCAGTAGTTCTTTAGCCCTCAACCCCGAATATGGGCTAAGCTATTGTCTATTGATTCAGGTTAGCTGCCGGCTTTGAGGCACAATACTAAGTATCACTAACCCTAAGAGAGTTCCCCTATATGTTTTTTATCAGTCGGGATTACGTAATGAAAACTTAGACAATAGAATTAATAAAACTGTATAGAAAATTATATATACCCTTAGAACCAATTTACATGTCTCCAGCATTCATAAGGGAGTTCATCTTCTCCACTTAACCTAAAGGAGTTTAATTACTAATACACATAATTAAATTACAAGAGTTAAAATAATGCATACCAATAACCTAGCTACCTTACGGAGGAAGTTACATTTTCCATTGAAGGGGGAAAGTTCTTTCCCGGAGAGAGCCCATTTGCCCTCCTTGCTCCTTAGAGAGAAGTATTTCTCTATATTCCTAAATGAATAATTGCGAAGGAGGAGAGCTCTATTTATAGATTTTTGAACTTGGGCTCCAAGGCACATTGTGGCACGATGGATGCATCGTGTGGCCATCGTGGCACGATGGAAATATTTGTTTCAAATAAATCGCATATTTTGTTCTTTTCTTGGCCGCTACGTTTCCTCCCATCGTGGCCAAAATGAATTCCATCATGCGACGATGGGACTTCAAAATTATGTTTTTGCTTCAACACGAAAGTTATAGCTCTTCGTCTTAACTTTCCAACGCATGCTCAAGGGCCTCATTCCGATACTCATAGCTCCAGTTATGGTCCGTGCACTGAGATCTGCGTAGTTTCTTCCTTTTAGCCTCTTTTTATATATTTTCTTCAATTCTTGACTTCTTGGACAAGTAGCTTCACTTCTTTAGGTTTTTGATTTGTAATTGGTCTAAAACTAATACTAAACTAATAATAAATAACTATTAAACATCATCGAAATTACTCTCATCAATAACAAATCTTCTGATAACAAGTAATCTTAAATTCGCGCATTGTAACATATTTGAGAGAAAAAAGTGCATAAGATACTTGCGTAAGTTTCAACATGTAGTTATGGCTAGATGTTCTACTCAAGCTGGAACATCCCGTCCCACATGTTGTTTTAGCATAGTGCAATCAACCCAAAAGGAACTACAATGGTGCATAAGTGTATTTTCGTATGCTTCACACATGGAAAGGCATGACAAGTGGAAATTTCACTATGTGAGTGAGACAAGGAATAGTACCATGCAACGACTATTCTTGTACTCTTATGAGACCTCAAGGAGTATTTGGGCCTTTAACGTATCAGGCTTTCGGCCGTTCCAAAACAATTTTCCTCCAAAGTCTTTACTGTACTATGAATATAGTGAGGATTAGAATCTTATTTTAGGACGAAACTGAGAAGTTAGACTCTATTTTGTCATAAAATCCATTCTTGTTCGAGTGCTCTACTGTAGGAAGAATTCGTTCGTCTTCGAGTGCTCAACTGAGAAGCCGGGACACCAAGTATTCGTTGTGACGATTATTCATAGTGAAGTTGACCTTTGTAGATGAGTTTGTTGTGCCCAAATAGTCTTGGTTATCCATTGTACCTCAAAGTATCAGGTGGCCTGTGTCGTGGACCTTTATTTGGCAATGTGGTAACATTTGTGTTCGCATTTTTAATGGGCTTCTCTTCCACTTGCGCGTAGGTATACAGTGACGCACTTAGGCTACTTGAGTACTTTTGGTTTCCCAAGTTATCATATGAGTCGTTTGATATAAGATTTGCTTTTCTCCTAAATCTTGATGCATTGATCCTTCCCTCAAATTAAGAGGTTATGCTATAGAATGATTTTCATAACCTCGGGGTGTGGGTGGACTACTCACACCTTGACATGGTAACACTTGACTATGAATATAAACAAGAATAGAAACAAAAAATAAACTAAAGACTTTTATTTGGTGAAGTAGTTTTGCTACAAGCTTGCCAAGATAAGTTTTACAAAGGAATGAAAGCTTTTTTATAGGCCTAGGAAATGATCAATTTGTAGTATAGGAGATAAGAGAGGTATAAATGACCATTATAGCCGTCAATAGAAGGAAAACCAAAAGTTAAATCTGCCAAAATCCTTCAGCAAAGCTTGTCACGGCCTTGAGAAGCATTGGCACGGCCGTGACAGTGTTTCTAGACAGATTCCCTTCATTTGTTGTGCTTGTCACGATCGTGGCATGCTGTGTCACGGCCGTGAGAGGTCTTTTGACTCCCGACCTTTGATTTTGATGACTTCACGTCATTACTGTGTTCTAACCACATTTCAAGGCATGTTTAAGTAGTATTTTATATGTTTTTATACAAGAAATAAAGAGAAAAAGAATCGTTACAAGATTTGCTTGAAGCAAAGAAAAGAAGAAAGTTGAAGAAAATCAGCACAATTTGCATTATGACGTATACCCGGTATTTTGACCATATCTAGAGTTTCGTAACTCGGAATGATGCGGGGTTTGCGGCAAAAGAAAGCTAAGATCAAGAGCTACAACTTTCATTAAGGGAAAAAATTTCATTTGCAGGTCTGTGGCGCAGCTGCGCGACCCATGGCGCAGCCGCGCCCAGAGAGCGCTAAAACTCTCTATTTTATCTGTTTGGGGCGCAGCTGCGCGGGTTATGTGGTGCAGCTGCGCGAGCGCGTGACCTAGCCTATATATTTGAGTTTTCTCCTCATTCTTGGACACTTCTTGACGGCGAGAAAAAGGCGAACTTTTAGAGCAAGTCCAGATCAAGTTTTCCTATTCTTGTAATGCATTCTTTAACTCTATTTTGTGTTATTGCTTTGATTATGAGTAACTAAACTCTTAGATTGGATCCTAGGGGATCCTGATTATTATCGTTCTCGAACCATGTATTTCATTTGATATGTTAATTAAATTACGAAGTTAGTTTCAGTCAATTATCTCTTGTTCTTAATGCTTTATACAACGTCGCGAGTTGTATGATGATTATAATTGTTTGTTTACTAAGACATTAGAAGCGAATCAATAGACCTAGGGGTAGTTGTTCAATTAACTTTCACTTTAGACATATCGGTTTGTTAATTGAGAATTCAAAGATTAAAGGGCAAAAACCTCGATTGATTATAGGTCATCCTAAGACATCAGGGATTGATAATCAATTGAGAGGATTATGTACCAAGACATTGGACATAGTTATTTAATTTAATCGAATCGTGGAACTAAATTGGTAGTTTGTTAACATGCATGGAATACCGAGAATATAGTAATTAGGTGAACCGAAAAGGTCCAATCGTTTTCTCAACTTGCTTTAGAAACCTTCTTGTTGTCGTTATTTCTCGAAGAAACAATATTCCAAAGAAATCCCCCCATTTAATTTAATTGCACTTTTACTCTAGTATAATTTCAATTGCTTGCGTTTGATTCCGAACAATCTCTGCGGAACGATAAAAATAAATACTTACTTTGGCACTTCGTCAAATGGCGCCGCTGCCGGGGATTGTTGATTGAATCAACAAGGCAATCGAAACATACTAGGGTTAATTTTATTTTTATTTAGTATCTTTTTTTTTTCATTTTTCAGTAATATCTCATAAAAATCCAAAAATATATATTTTTTATTTGATCTCTTTTATATTTATTTAGAATCTTTAGTTATTTTATTTTATCTTTATCTTTAGATTTTATTTTTTAGTTAGTAGTATTAGTTGCTATAATAAAAAAAAAACATATATTTCAAAAAACAAAAAAAAAATTCTTGTATACCACAGTTGCTACTAAGGGTATTTGTTGTTTGTTTGCATGCGCGGTAAACCGGACGAAGCACTTCACCACGATCCGGAGATAGAAAAGACAGCAAAGGCACTCAGAAAGCAAGCACGGCTAGAGTGTGAAGCTGCTCTTGCAGCAACTGTTACGCAAGGACTCAGTGACGGAGAAATCAATTTCTCTGACTCCGAAACTGAGAGTATGGAAGATCCACCACCTCCACCTCCAGAAAGAACATTGGGTGACTACGGGCAGAATAACGGAAGGAATGCTAATCTTGGTTTCCAGCCGGTCAACCCAGTGTCCTTTGACATAAAGAACACGGTGCTCAACGCTCTCAAGGAAAATCAGTACTCGGGGGCTGAATCACAATGCCCAAATATTCATCTTGAGCACTTTGATGTGGCATGTGGATACACGGATCCACCTGGTGTGTCAGAGTCCGATAAGAAGCTGAGGCTCTTCAAGTTATCTTTGACAGGGAGAGCTAAGGATTGGATAGACACTTTGCCTCCCAACACCATCGCAACATGGGATGAGCTTGTCATCAAATTCAAGGACAGATACTTTCCAATCCATAAGTTTCTAGAGAGGAGGAATGAGATCACAACATTTGAGCAAGGAGAAGCTGAATCGTTGTATGATGCATGGGAGAGATTCAAATTGTGCCTGAAAAAGTGCCCTAATCATGGACTTGATAACCACACTCAGATGCAACACTTCACACAAGGGCTGAGGCATCAGACTAGAATGTTGCTGGATGCATCAGCTGGTGGTTCATTGAGGAACAAGGTGGAGAGTCAAGCTAGAGAGCTGATAGAAAACATGGCGCAGAATGAGTACCGAGTTCAGAATGATAGGGGAGCCAAAAAGAAAGCAGGGATGCTAGAGCTGGATACTGGGACAACACTCTTGGCTGGCCAAGCCCAGATGAATAAACAAATGGAGTCCCTCTTGAAAGTTTTTACTAACCAATCTGTTTCACAGGTACAAGCCAATGCAGCACAAGGGGTGACATGTGATTTTTGTCACCAAAATCATGCAAATGGTGAATGTTTTCCTGCAGGTTCAGAGGAGGCACTCTATCTTGCCAACTTCAGAAAGAGCAACCCCAACAACAACCCCTACTCCAACACTTATAATCCGGGGTGGAGAGATCATCCAAACTTTGGTTGGGGTGGTAACACAAATCAATCTCAACAACAAGCGCCTCAGCATCAAAATCAACAAAGACCGTCCTCTAATCTTGAGGATACTCTTGCGCAATTCATCAAGGTTACTCAAGGGCAATTTGAAGCACAAAGCTTAGCCAACAAGAACCATGCATCTTCAATCAAGAACTTGGACAATCAAATTGGCCAACTGTCAATGCAATTCTCTGCTGATAGTGGTTTGTTAAAACTAAGAAGTGGTATTTTTACACTCCAACACGTTAGATGCATGGCGTACGACTTAGAGGGAGGGTGAATAAGTCGTTAGTGTTCAACTTCAAACTTTTAAATCTTTTTCAAAATTGTTTAGTTGCCCAACGGAAATGCTCGAGGATCGAGACGTCTAACCCGAACTTATTGGAAAGGAAGATAATGTGTGATACAAAAAATTGTTGAGTATGCCTTGAAATCTCAATTACGTGGAAGTCAAAAAATCTTGGGTAAGGTGTTGTTGGCTGCGCAGGATTGCTGCGCAGGGTGCAATTGCTTCGTGTTTAGCTGGATTTAGCTTTGCCTTCTGCGCGGGGAGCATCATGTAGCTGACAAAATTTGTTTTGTTCAGATTTTGTGGCAAAATTTTTATTTTGCAGGATATCTGACTTGGATTATGTTTTATTTTAAAGTAGATTTGTTTATGTTATTTTGACATTTATTTTTCTATAAATAGGAAGTGCTTTATTCTTAGAAAAATAAGAGTGATGGAATAAGGATAAGCACTACAAAAAAAATTGGAAATTGGAACAAATAGATAGCAACAGTTTTGTAGAACTGCCGGTAATTTTAAAACAAAATTACAATAGCAACGGTTTTGGGGAACCGCTGGTAAAATTGGAAATTGCAACAAATGGATAGCAACAGTTTTGCAGAACTGCCGGTAATTTTAAAACAAAATTAAAATAGCATCGGTTTTGGGAAACCGTTGGTAAAGTTTTAATGAACCGGCGGTTTAATTTGGTTTACCAGCGGTTTAGTTGATTAATAGAAAAAAAAACCGCCAACCATCTATTTTTTTATTTTTCTAATTTCCTTCTTCAAATTATAAACGCGCGTTCTCTTTTCATCGTTTAACCTTCTTCTTCATCGCAGCCCTAACTAACGCCACCGTCCTCCTTTGGCCGCCGTTCTCCTTCGGCCGCCGTTCTCTTCATCTTCCATAAGGTATGTTCTTCTTACTGCGTCGTTCATCTTCCGTCGTTCATCTTACTGCGTGATGTACGTACCTTCAGTTAATTAGTAAGATAGTTTTGTTTGATTTTAGTACCATGACTGCAAAAAATTGGATTAAAGGAGATTTGGGTTGTGAGCATATTGTAATTTATAAGGAAAATCTTCTTCCTTTATTTGTTAAGTGTTAACCCAATCGTAATGGAAACTTTCTGATTTTTAAAATGATACCCACAATTTAATTTGGTGATTGATCATTTGTAACAAGCTGCTTCTCGATCCGTATAAGAATATCTCTCATATTGTTCCAGAATTCTTTCCATACTGTTAACAAAACAAAATAACAATTAGCAAAGATTTTATGTACTGATTACAACAACAGAAAAGCTACATTTGAAAGGCAAATTAATTAATTAGTTAATTAGTGTCAAGTAACAACAGTTTCAAATAGCATGCATAATAATAAGTTAAAATAAGCTATTTGAACACACACTTTGATATATATTAAAACAGATCAATCATATTAGGTCTTTGATGATTATAGAAATAACTTATATATAAGAATTTATTAAATAAACACTTGATTGAGTTGTTTAAATAAACAATTTTGCACAATATTTAGTTTAAATTTTTTTTCTTCATTAATTTAAATTGTATAATTCCAGTAAAAGGACTATGAGAAAAAAGATGGTAAGGTACCAAGTGTTGACAGTGATATAGGAAAGTGTATGTATGCTCAAGTTTCTCTTAGCATAATAATGCATTCTCTCTAACTTGAATTAATTAATGTCTCAATGGGTTTAGGGTTGTGATTATTGAAGCCATGAAAAAGGTGTAAAAAGTGAGATAAAGAAAAGGATATATGATATAAACTAAAGATTCTTTGATTGGAGCAATAATTAACAGCTAGCTAGTATATAGAATATATAGTAACAGCATAAATATATGATGGCATGTAGTAATTGATGATCCTTGAGTCCTTTCCACACTTTTCTGTTAAAATGTTGATGAGTTACCTCAACCCACAACTTTTTTGATCTATTATAACATACTAGTACTTTTTCCAATTTTGGGAAAGATGTCTACCCAAAATTAAATTCCAATTTTGAAGAGCCTTGTAAAGATGTCTGCCAATTTATCTTCAGTCTTGCAAAATTGTAACAAGATTTCCCCTTCCTTTTGGACTTTTCTATGAAAAAAGAGCTTAATATTGAAGTGCTTAGTCTTCCCATGAAAGACTGAATTGTTTTAGATTGCCATTGCTGCTTGATTATCTATGAACACCTTGGTTGATTCTGCCTCACCATTTGATTATCTATGAAAAATATATTTCCTTTAAAAACAATAAAAAAATTTGTAGATCAACTAGAATTTTTCTCAGCCACAAAGCTTGATTAACTGCTGCAGCAGCCGCGATGAATTCTGCTTCAGCAGTTGATTGTGCCACAATATCTGAGCACATGTTTAGCAGCTTCAAGATGCACTTCTTTTACACAATGTATGTATCTTGAGAGAACACTCACATCATGCAAAATATCTGGTCTTGTTGATGTAAGGTACATAAGGCAGCCAATCAGACTTCAAAAATTACTCTCATCATCCCGTCTTTAACAATTATAGGCCATAATAGAAGAGCGAGGAACATCCGTCTCAAACTTAGAAAAGAGAAGAGTCACTTTCATCATCTCCAAACATATCTCTTTTGTAAAATGCTAAGTCTGACCTCTAGTTTAGCCCTACCTTTCAAAATAGGAAACAATTTAAAAAGAAGAGGAACATTATTGTAAGAGATTAAATTCATTTTATTCTATTCATTATTATTACTTTTCAAATCAAAACAAGAGAAGTATTGTTTCATTTTAGGCTAGATGATCTTGTAGTGTTTGCTGAGTCTTTTAGCTTTATTTTCCAAGTGTCTGAGACTGTAGTTTTGTATGTCTAGGTAACAATTGAACATAATTGAATGTTTTGTTTTTTGATGCAACATAATTGAATGTTTTCTTTTGATATAATTTAATGGTTCATTTACATTGATATATTACATTGATTTTTAATTAGTTTTAATCCATTAAAGCATATTGTGCATGTGAATGTATTATAACAGTGTGTGCTTATGGAATCTGATACAATGTGGTTAAAGTCACAAATTGGTGTTGTAATTCCATACAAGTGTTATCAGTTTCTATCATCTAGCCTAAATATTTTTTGTTTTGGGATTTGTTCAAAATTGGTGTGTGGTTGTGAATATCATCTAGCCTAAATATCAGTTTCTAACATCTATGTATGTGTCATGTGTGTGTTTGGATCAATATTTCATATTCTCAAATCTTAATGTGTTTTTTAGTCTCTAAAGTTTATCTAATGGTTTGATTGAATGTGTGTGTGTTGGAGAAAGCAGGAGAAAAGTACAGCTCTAAAGCCAACACTGTATCTGCTCTTCTTTATAACTCAACTAGAAGAAAAAGGTATGACACTTTCTCACTCTAAATTTACTTTGCTATTTAATTTGTTTGCAGTCCACATTATGTTTACATTTTATAACCTATAATGTAAAGTTGCTTTGTTTGCAATTTTTGAAAACCAATCAGTCACCTAGTACAGGATTGTTGCTGATACATGTGTAATATTGGAAGGTGGGGTGGAGATTTAATCTGATTTCGATTCAAGTCAGAGAGTCTAATGTTAGGAGAAATGATGTGTACATTTATGGCTCAGTTAAGTAATAATGAGAAACTTCATCATACATAACTCTAAGAAAATAAAGTTGGTATTAAATTCGATAATATTAAAGAAAAGTACAGCTGCTATGTACTTTGGCTTCTTCTTCTTCTTATCCCAAACAGAACAGACTTTCCTTCTTATGCATCTTAATGATTTGAGGGGAGGTAGAGAAGTTTCACTAAATTAGCATCTTATATGTCTGTGACACATACTAATCAGTGCAAGTTTACCACTTGCAAACAATTCACATTAAACTCCCTAGGACCAGTTTGTCTACATATAAATCAACCTATCCATTTCCAAATTTGTGTTACTCACTAAGGATCAATGCAATCTTCTATCCTCCACAAATCCAATTCATCATTTTTTTTTCTTGGTTCAGAAACAGCCTTTAAGAATTGCCAGCCACACTATCCTTTAAGGGTTTGCCACATCACAAAGGCTAGAGTTTTAGAGAGAAACAAAGATGTTGTTCTTGGGATAATTCTAGGGTTTTAGGCAAATCATCCTTGGTTCACCTTGTGTAGACTATGTCAAATTGAGTCTTTTGGTCACGAGAAAAGATTCGAGAATTGAGTAGAGTTACGTGCTAATTCTTGTAACCCATTGGGATTTCTTGTGCAAAGTACACATTTGATTATAATGGAACGGAGAACTGCTCTCCCCTCAGAATATGTTGTTTTAACAGAACTTGGTAAAATACTTCATTTTGTTCTTTTCTTCATTTTTATTATGCTAACATGTATAGACCTTATTAAATAAGCATAATAGATGTTAAAATAATCTTCAATATTTTAGAAAAAAAAAATGCGGATAACACAATCGTTTAATTGTCTTCCTTACATATCTAACTAACTGACATTTTTATATGTTCTACTATTTTTTATATGTCTACTATTTCAATGCAGCGTTCTTTTATTATTTTTCTCACAATGTGCTTTTCTACTATAAATAAGGTTTTAAGAACAAGACTAGCTATTGCAATTGAAGAATAGCTAAGATCAAAGTGAGATGACTACATTGTTGATAAAAAAAACCCTTATCTTAGATTTATAGATTTTTAAGGATCACTGGTAGTAAACTTTTGTTCAGGACGCTTAATTATTTGTACATTTGTATTCTATCAAAATTGTACCTCATTCTTTACAATAAATTCCAAATTATTTTTATTTTTTGAGGTAAATTTCAAATTATTTTGTTTCTTCAGTTTTTGCTACAATGTTTAAGCCTTGCTTTAGATTCATTATTTATATGTTCATATGATAGACATCCCTAAGTTTATATCACTACACTCACAATATTTATCCACTTTCTTCTATTTTATTTTTTGTTTCACTTTTTATTTTATTTTATAAAATGTATGTTACTACCTTTTTTTAATGTAAAACATAGTTTCTAATCTATCATATTCATTATATGTAATGGATTTCAACATGCCACTCTACTAAAAATAGCTTTTGAATACACATTAGTTTTGTGAGAGAAAAGACAATCTAAATAATATTTTTTACTATCTTATTTTATTTCATTACTACCAATGTAAAAATTCATAACTACAAGGTTCTTAATAATATAATATAAAATATTCAAATTAATTATTGTGTACCAATCACACAATAATGTATGATAGCTCAAGAAATACTATAGTAGAACGTTTGGGTAATGGATTTCAAGGATTAATACATTCACAATATGCGAGTGCACGCATTTCGGTTTCAAAGGATGTACACATATAATGAGGACAATCAACATGATCTTTACATGTTTTATTCACTGTAATGAACGAAAAAGAAAAAAAAATAAGTATTTAAAATTGGATAAAGAATTTGTACGATGAAATCATAAAAAGATAAAAAATGTATGTTACTTGAGTTTTTGATCAGTTTTATTTGGGAGAGGATTAAGTGCTACGCCTACGGAATCAAATCTGAAATTCCACCAATCAGAAGTAGGATGTTTAATGCAATGTTCCAACGTTAAAAATATTGAATGTAATGTTGAAATATTCACAGACAGACAGATATATATAAAAATAAAACAAAGCATAAGTAAAAGACACATGATCTTTGTTAACCCAGTTCGGTGCACAACAACAACTTATCTGGGGGATACCAATCCAGGAGAGAAATCCACTATGATAGTTCTAATCCTAAGCTCTCAGCAAACACCTATGTTTACACTTATGACTTAGACACTATCTTATGAAACTTCAACTTAGGAACTCATAAGTTTGAGAACCCTTCTCACCTCCTACTCAACCACGTACCTAGTGATTGTAATTATCACAACTATTAAGGTTTGAAATCACTTTCAGAAACACACTATCTCCATACTTAAAAGCTTAGGAGAAGTACAGAACAAATACAATTCAAACTAAGTCCTAGTCTTGTATATGGATAACAAGATAGGCTCACAACACAAAATACTTGAAAACCCTAGACACACTATTCTTAGAAAATGTAATACACACACGTAACGCTAACTAGGTTTACAATGTAGCTTAAATACAAAGTTTAAAATGGGCCTTATCACATGTTGGGCTTCAAGTCTTCAGCAACAATTTCAGCTCACATAAACACAAGGTATCACAAGTATCCTTAAGTGTAACAAGAAGATACGATAGTGTAATAAATGCTTGAGATACTTTGACCATGCACACGAGATAGGAGCCTGGAATAAAGGCGTGGATTCCATAAATAAACAACAGCGCATTAAAGAGACGCGCTTTCAGCATATCCTGAATTAGTATACATATGTTGAAACATTGTGTCAAACATTGTATCAACACATTGTTTTACCAAAAAACAACCAACACACAAACACTAACAATCTCCCCCTTTAGCGAAATTTTTGGCTAAAACAAGTTAGGATCATACAGACAAGCCAATAGAATACTTAGTACATAAGTCCTTAGATCAACACAAGCACACAAATCATAAGTGAAATTCCTGGCACGCTAAGCACAATGCTAGATACAATGCTATAGCTTCTTAACACGTATATCTCAAAATAAATAAAACAAATATCTGAAAGCAAGTAAAAGACACGGGATATTTGTGAACCCAGTTCGACGCTTAAAACAAGCCATAGTCTGGGGGATACCAATCCAGGAAGGAATATCACTATAATAGTCCTAGTTGTAAGTCTTCAGCAAACACACGTTTACAACTCATAACCTAGGCAACTACCAATGACTCTTCAACCTAGGAACTCCTAAGTCTGAGATCCCATCTCACTCCCTTACAACCTTACAAACAACAAGGATTTCAAAACACACAGACAAAATGTTTTTGGAGACACACTCCTAAAACTACACACTCGTACCTAAAGGCTTAGAGTGCAAAAACACACACAATCCTAACTCCGTACTTCAAAGCTTAGGAGAGGATCACAGAAAGTACAACTCAAAAGAACACGTCCTAAGCTTGTATCAAGGAGACACAAGAAAGGCTCACAATTAACAAAACACACACGCAAAAACCTAGAAAACTAGACAACACAATAACGGCGTGAACAACTAGTAAATTAGGTTTTGCACAACCTTTAAATACTCCAGCAAAGTCCTTGATCCAGAATTAACCATGGGCTTGATTTGTTTGACTCAAGCCATTGACCACATTAACTAAAATAGATTCTTTCCAAAAATATACTTCAAGGAGATTCTTCATAGAAATATTCTTGACAAGGATCTGAAGCATTAAATGATGATCCTCAAAATAAGCCAGATACACAGGCGCCATGCAAGATTCATGAAAGAGAAAAACGAATTATTCCATAATTAAAACACGCGCGCGCACATTACCAAGAGCCGGATACGATGTTGTGGCATCTTATCTCACATCCTGCATCAAAGTTTATTTCACCAAAAATGCAGCCAATACAGAAGACTCAACAATAAGGCAGTCATGCAGCAGATAGTATTCCATAGATTTATCAGAGGCAAAAATAATAGCAGAAGCTAAAGAACAAATTCTTGACCTAAATCCAATCATGCATAGCAGACAACAAGAAATGTTTCAACATCGTGAAGAACATAGAGAGTACTCCCCCTCAATCTTATCATATCATCAACATTGAATTCACATGGAGGTAACTCTACTCCCCCTCAACACAACCTGGGTAGCAGATGTGCCAACATCCCATCCAAACATTGGCTCATACACACAGAAAATAAGCACAGCACAAATAACATATCACTCCCCCTTTTTAGTCACAAAATTTGCCATAGATAAGCATAGAATAAATATCCAAAAGTACCAGATAACATAGCAGACCATAAGCAAAACTAAATATCCAGAGCTGAGCCCATAATAACAAACCAAAGTCAGGAATTAAAAAGAACAGGAATAAAGCAAGATCATAAAAAGCTCAAGGAGTAACAGTCTAATCTTCAGAGCTGCTTGCATCTGATTCTCTAGCATCCTCATCTTCTGCCTCAAGGAGCAACAGTCTAGACTTATGATTTGTTTTCCAATTAACTCAACCAATAAAGACATTATTAATTATTGTTTTGTAATTAAGCTGCTTACTATTTATTACATTTGCAGCTCAAAATTTTCAAGGAAATCATAACAACGAAGCAGGATCAAGTACAAGGAAATCATAACATATAATCTTTTACATAACTTAGCATAATAGTGTATTACACAAACGGGTGCGAAACATGTCCGTTTGGCCCGCTAAATAAAAAAGATCGGGCACGAATAATAACAAAACAAAAAAAATTGAGTCGGTGCTCGTCGGGACGCTAGTATATATAATGCTAAATAGTGTCATGGGGCACTAGTTAAGCTTACTAATAAAAAAACTTTTTCTTGTAATTTGTGCATTCAATGTCTCGAAATTGTAAAAAGTCAACTTTTGAATATTAACTTTCACTTTATTTTTCTTTTTGGGTATGCTTAAGAAGTGCCCCGACAATACTGTTTAGCATAACCCTTTTTTTAATTATAGAATAACCTCTACCTTTTAACACTTGTTTTTTTTTTCTCTCCTCTAAAAAAATTTATTATTTGAAAAGTTATTCTTAGCAACTTCTCATTTTAACTATTTTTTTGATTATTTTTATATTATGATTTTTTTAAAAAAATATAAAATAAACAGATGGGATGGCAAAGCGGGCCAACCCGCCCCGTACCATCATTAACTCGTCTAAAAAGGGGCAGAGCGGGGCGGGCTAACTAGTGATGGTGGGTTGAAAAACTCAAACCGCCCTGTTTCATGGCGGATGGCGGGAATGCCCCATCAATAAAGTTTTAATTTTTTTTTATAAATTCCCAAAAATATTATAAAAAATTATAATAAAAAAATAAAATAAAAAACCACTCGAGGAAATCAAAATATAAACTAAAAAGGCGATAAGAAAAATAAAATTATCATTCAAAACTTCAAAACATTCATGATTATAAAACCAAACAAATCGTACTTATAATAAAACCTGAAGAAGTGCTTAGTTTAAATCCAAAACAAACAAAACTTGGATTCCATTTAAATCCACAAAAATGCTAAGGTTTAGTAGTCCATCAACACAAACAAAACTTGGATTCAATGTTTAAATCCACACAAACAAAAATAAGCAATAAAAAATAATTAATCTTTAATCCAAATTAACAACGTCTGTTGACGGTGAAACTTCCTTTCCATCATCCTCATCATCAATATATATATTAACCCCATTAGGTTAATTGAGTTGAGTTTTTATTTTATAACATGAGTCAAAAAAAGAGAACTCATTAATAATGGGCTACGAATTTTTTTAAAATAAAAAATTGGTTAGACCCGACGGGGCAACCCGCCCCGTCGTTGTCCCGTGTTTTTGCGGGTTAGGCGGGACGGGCCCCGCTCTTTTTGCGGATTGAAAATCTCAACCCACCCCACCTAAAATGGCCGGTTTAACGGGCCTACCCTACGGGCTTGGACCGTTTTGCCATCCCTATTTTTTCTTTTTGAATATGCTTAAGAAGTGCCCCGACGATACTGTTTCGCATAATCCTTTTTTTAATTATAGAATAACCTCTACCTTTTAACACTAATTTTTTTTCTCTCTCCTCTAAAAAAATTAATTATTTGAAAAATTATTCTTAGCAACTTCTCATTTTAACTATTTTTTTAATTTATTTTTATATTATGATTTTTTAAAAAATATATAAAATAAACAGATGCAATATAAAAAAATTCGGAAAAAAAAAACTATAACAAACAACCTCTAAATTAAATCAAATCAAATCAAATTTTTTTTTTAATTAGTCATCCAAATCACGAATAATTTCAAATTTGAATAATGAATTTTTTCCTCAAATCTAAACCAAACTGGGAATACTCCTAATAAAAATGAAACTCTCAAGCTTGAACTATACGCCCAAAATCCTTTTCTTAGTTTAAGGACGTGTTTCAGAGTGTGTTACATAGTTGACAGATCAAGATTTCTTGCTATATAACATTCACGCTGCAGTAAATTTGAGTGTTAATTTGAGATTAGACAGTATAAACCACTCATACAGTAAAACAATTTGAACCGTAAATCAGTCGAACGGTTTAGAGCTGTTGAAAATCCTTTTCCGTGACTTATTGGTTTATTCGAATTTAATGCAAACTGACCGGTTTGGTGGTTAGACTTAGAGCTAGACTAGTAGAAAGCATATACACCTCTATGATTAGACGTGTTGACACATGTATGACACTCGTACGACACGTGTCGGATAACTTAGACTGATGTCCATAAAAAACTCAGTTTTTCTTTATTTTGACACTCTTTGGATCAGTGTGAGGCACCTGTAAGACCCTCGTACGACACGTGTCGGATAGCTAAGATTGATGTCTAAAAAAACTAAGTTTTTCTTTACTTTGACATTCCTTGGATCAGTGTCCGACACTTGTAAGACATTCGTACGACACATGTCGAATAGCTCAGACTGATATAATAAAAAATACAATTTTTCTTTACTTTGACACTCCTTAAATCAGTGTCCGATATCTATAAGACACACGAGTGTCCCAAATAAAAAAGTTTTTTCCTTGTTTATACTCTCGGTAGACACATACCAAAGGGCCTTGCTACGGTACATGAGCCAAATAGGTCATGTACCGTACATGAGACACTTGGTTTTTTTTTTTGCAAGTTGATTTTTTTTTTGTTGCTTTTTTTTTTTTTGCAATTGTTTTTTTATATATTTATTATATTTTTTATCTTTACAAAATGAAAACTTTTTAAATTTAGTTTTTATTTAATTTTAATAATCTTTTTAGTCATACAAAATTATTCTGAATACATTATTTGAAGTTTAAACTTTGATAAAATAAAATTTGTTTATTAATCTTAAATTTTTTAATGATTTTTTACACACATGTTTATCACTTTATAAAATATTCATTTACCAAAACTTATAATTTTTTAATGTGAGATGAGTTAAATATCAATTTTATGCAGGCATACTAAGTCTTATACCGTACGTCAATGACATTTTTTTTACTTTATGTTTTATGGTTTAGATTAAACGGAATTCATCATATTATAGTGTACTGTCAGTATTAAATAATTATAAACGTCTATGAAATTTTTATACGACTTGATCACTCTTATCATACTTAAATATCAATTATAAACGTCTATGAGTTTCTTAGATGACTGAATCACTATTCTCGAACTTACATATCTCGCATATTATTAATATCTGCCACTTAAATATCAGTTATAACGTCTATGAGATTCTTATACGACTCAATCACTCTTATCCAACTTAAATATCAATTATAAACGTCTATGAGATTCTTAGACGACTGAATCACTATTCTCGAACTTAATATCTCCCACTTAAATATCGATTATAAACGTCCATGAGATTCTTAGACGACTAAATCACTATGTTTGCACTTAAATATCTTGCACATTAATATCTCCCACTTAAATATCAGTTATAAATGTCTACTAGATTCATATACAAATGGATCACTTTTATCCCACTTAGATATCAATTATAAACGTCTATGAGATTTTTAAACGACTGAATAATTATTTTCGCACTTAAATATCTCACACATTAATATTAGGGATGACAATTTGACTCATACCCAGTGGGTACCCACAAAAAATACCCACAATGTGCGAGATGTTTAAGTTCGAGAATAGTGATTCAGCCGTCTAAGAATCTGATAGACGTTTATAATTGATATTTAAGTTGAATAAGAGTGATCGAGTCGTATAAGAATCTCATAGATGTTATAACTGATATTTAAGTGGCAGATATTAATGTGTGAGATATGTAAGTTCGAGAATAGTGATTCAGTCATCTAAAAATCTCATAGACATTTATAATTGATATTTAAGTGGGATAAGAGTGATCAAATCGTATAAGAATCTCGTGGACGTTATAACTGGTATTTAAGTGGCAGATATTAATGTGCGAGATATGTAAGTTCGAGAATAGTGATTTAGTTATCTAAGAATCTCATAGACGTTTATAAATGATATTTAAGTGGGATAAGAGTGATCAAGTCGTATAAAAATTTCATAGACGTTTATAATCATTTAATATTGACAGTGCACTATAATATGATGTACTCCGTTTAATCTAAACCATAAAACATAAAGTAAAAAAAAATGTCACTCGCATACGGTATGAGGCTTAGTATGCCTGCATAAAATTGATATTTAACTCATCTCACATTAAAAAATTATAAGTTTTGGTAAATTAACATTTTATAAAGTGATAAACATGTGTATAAAAAATCATTAAAAAATTTAAGAGTTTAAGATTAATAAACAAATTTTATTTTATCGGGGTTTAAACTACAAATAATGCATTCAAGAATAATTTTGTAGGACTAAAAATACTATTAAAATTAAGTAAGGACTAAACTTAAAAAGTCTTCGTTTTGTAGGAATCATAAATATAATAACTCTATAAAAAAACAATTGCTAAAAAAAAAGCAAAAAAATAATAATCAACTTGCAAAGAAAAAAAAGCGAAAAAAAAAAAAAACAAAACAAAGTGTCTCATGTACGGTACATGGCCTATTTGGCTCATGTACCGTAGCAAGGCCCCATACCAAACATATTTACAAGTGTTAAAGTTGTGGCAAAAGAACAATATTGTGAAAGATTGAAGACATTATATTTTGTTTTTTTATAGTAGATGAATAAATAAA
Organism: Trifolium fragiferum; assembly: GCA_954870985.1. Classification (NCBI taxonomy): domain Eukaryota; kingdom Viridiplantae; phylum Streptophyta; class Magnoliopsida; order Fabales; family Fabaceae; genus Trifolium; species Trifolium fragiferum. The sequence goes on from OX940792.1 coordinate 16,309,329, forward strand.
GATAAAATACTATCATATTTTGTTTTAATTTTTTTTTTAGAAATAACTTGCTAAATTTAAAATTATATGTATACATTTTGATTTTAGAATTATTATATCTTTTATAAAAATGTAATGATGTTGGTGTGTTATAATTTTTACATGGAAAATGCTAAACAGTGTCACCGGACATTTGTTAAGCATATAAAAATAAAAATTCTATCTTGAAATTTGTACATTTAATGCATTGAAAATATAAAAAATTATTTTATCAATATTAATTTTTATTTTTATTTATAACAAGTACCTGAGGCCACATGACGCTTTTTACATTTATATAGTCGGAATATCTATATTATGTCGTGTCAGGTAGGTGTATCTATCTGTATATGCTTTATAGAATTAAAGAGAGCGTGTGTCCAAAAAACAAGTACTTTTACCAGCCATCATCTTTTTCTTAGCGCTAGCATTCCAATCGCTCTGCTTGCCCCGTTGACTTAGCATTTCAATCGCTCTGCTTGCCCCGTTGAATTTTCAATTCAACATACTCCCATCCCATTAATGGCCGTGCGAGATTTATTTAAGTATGATGTGTTCTTGAGCTTCAGAGGTCCAGATACACGTCTAGGTTTTACAGGAAATCTGTACGGTGCTCTGAAGCAAAGAGGGATCCGCTGTTTCTTTGATGACGAAGAGATTCGAAAAGGAGATACAATCATTCCATCACTTGTAAATGCAATTAAAAAATCAAAGATTGCCATCATTGTGCTTTCCAAAACATATGCTTTTTCTTCCTTTTGTTTAGATGAACTTTCCACCATTGTAGACTGCTTTGAGGAGAAAAAGGGTCAGGTTATTTTACCTGTGTTTTTTAACGTTGAACCTTCTGATGTGCGATACTGCACAGGAAGTTATAGTGAAGGATTGGCATATCTTGGGGAGTGGTTTGACGAGAAGAAACTCAACAAATGGAAGACTACTCTAAATACAGTATCTCATATCGCTGGCTACCCTTTCAAGAATGGGTACACGCTATACTAATATTTTCCTTTTCTTTCCCTTAGACTATATTGAAAACCAAATACATAAATTTGAAAAGGAAATAAGTTGGATCTCTCTAATTTTTTTCCTCATGTTTTCTCTTCTTTTGTTGATCTAATGGTTGGTAAATTATAAAGAGTATAAAAACATTTAAGAATAGAGAGAAATAAATTGAATGAGTGGTTAAGATTACTATTGGAGAGAAAACATGAGGAAAAAAATTGAAGATGATCCGAATCCGAATAAGTTTTATGTTTGTATCAAGTTTTAAGTTTTACTTTGTATTTAATAAGTCCTTTCAAATTTGACGTTTGTATCAGATAAGTCCTTTTAAGTCTTTAAATTTTAAAGTCATATCTGTTACAAATTACAAACTTAATGGACTTATCTGATACAAATGTAAAACTTAAAAGACCTATTTATAACTTAAAAAACTTAAAGGACGTATCTGATACTTAAATTACGATGCATCTTTTCTAGAAAAATATAGCATGAACTACTTTCTGGATATCTAAAATAAGTGAGAGAAAATTTTGTAGGAACTGAAGAGATATTTAATAACATATTTAATCCTATAATTCAAAAAGGATGAGAAATGCATCTTAGACTATAATGTTTGTTTGAATTATGAAACCATAGATATCATGTATCTTTTACCACTTAACTTGACTTCACACAAGATTCTTCTTTCTGAGCAGGACTGGATATGAATATCAATTCATTTGGACTATCATCAAGGTAGTCTTCCTCAAGATTAATCGTATACTTTTACATGTTACGAATTATCCAGTTGGACTGCAATCTCGTGTGGATAAAGTAATCTCGCTTCTAAATGTTGGAAATGATGATGTGGTCCGCATCGTAGGTATACATGGTTTCGGGGGAATAGGTAAAAGTACTATTGCTCGAGATGTATATAATTCCATCAATCACCACTTTAACGGCTTCTGTTGTTTTCTCGAAGATGTGAGGGGGAATTTGCAGAAATATAACTTAGCACATCTCCAACAGACGGTTCTTTATGAGATACTTGGAGACGACGTTAAGTTGAGTTCTGTTAGCAATGGGATGCAATTAATAGAGCAAAGGCTTTTCAATAAAAAGGTTCTTTTGGTTCTTGATGATGTTGAAAAAATAGAGCAGTTGCATGCTATTGCTGGAGCTCCTAATTGGTTTGGTTTGGGTAGCAGAGTAATCATTACATCTCAGGACCGTGACTTACTAGGACATTATGAGTTTAAAAGTGCATATGAGGTGGAGGAGTTGAGTGAAAAAGAAGCTTGTGAATTGCTTTGTTGGAATGCTTTCAAAAAAGACAAGCATGAATCAAGCTACAACACTGTTGTAAACCGTGCAGTGGGCTATGCTGCTGGGATTCCGTTGGCTTTGGAAGTAATAGGTTCCAGCTTGTTCCGAAAAAAGGAAAAAGAATGCATGGATATATTAGATCTGTACAACCAATTTCCACATAAAAGAATCAAAGACATACTTCAAGTCAGTTATGATACCTTGGAGAAAGTCGTGGGGAATATTTTTCTTGACATTGCTTGTTTCTTCAATGGACATAAGTTGGCAGACATTGAAGATATACTTTCGGCTCATTATGGTGTATTTGTGAAAAGTTACATTGTAGAATTGACTGAAAAATCTCTGATAAAGATTGATGGTGATTTTGTGACATTACATAACTTGATACAAGAGCTGGGCAGAGGAATTGTTCGACAGGAATCATTAGATGAACCTGGCAAACGTAGTAGGTTATGGTTTTGGGAAGATGTAGTCAAAGTTTTAAACGAAAACAAGGTGAGTCGACAGGTTTTGTTGGTTTGATTTTTCATTTGTAATTTTGGTTTGTCTCTTTTATATATAATATGCTAGATGTATTTTTATCTATCCCCGTGTTTATAGTATTCTGTTGTTTGTTGGTATCAATTCACAATTGATTTTTTATCTTCTTAATATGATAGGCTATCAATTTTCAATTTGTCTGATATCTATGTTCCTAATATATTGATGTATTGTGATTGGCCGGTGATTTCTTAAAAGGGAACTAGCGAAACTCAAATCTTAATTCTTGATTTTCCCAAAGATGAAGCACACTTGACAGGACCCAATGGTGAAGAAGTAAATTGGGATGGAAAGGCCTTCAAGAAGATGAAAAACCTCAAAACACTTATTATTAGAAATGGTAGTTTCACCGAAGGCCCCATACATCTTCCAAATAGTTTAAGAGTTATGAAATGGAAAGGATATCCTTTACCATCTTTACCACTTTACTTCAATCCACAGAAACTTTGCATGCTTGAGTTACCTGACAGCTGCTTAATGCCATGCAAACCAATCCAGGCAAGTGGGTTTCCAACTGCGTGAGCATGTATATGAATTCCCATTAAATTCATCTGGTTATTGACTTTGCTCTTTTATATTTATATATATTCTTTTTGCAGGCATTTGCACGATTGAGAATTTTGGATTTTAGCAACAGTGAATCTGTAACTGAGATACCTGATGTATCTGGTGTGCCTAATTTAGAAAAATTGTCATTTAGAGGTTGTGAGAATTTAACTAAAGTTCATGAGTCAGTTGGCCGTCTGGAAAATCTTAAGATATTGGATGCCTCTGGTTGCAAGAATCTGAAGACTTTTCCACCCATCAAATTAAAATCTCTTGAACAACTCAAACTTTCAAAGTGTTCAATTCTTGAGAGTTTCCCTAAAATATTGGGGAAGATGGATAAAATAACAGATATTCATATAAGTGAGAGTCCTATAAAAGAATATCCATTTTCAATTCAAAACCTTACTCAACTTCGAAAATTGGAACTGGAAAAGTGTGGAATGGTTCGGTTACCTAGTAGCATTTTTGTTTTGCCTGAACTAAGTGTGATGCGTTTTTTAAGTTGTGAAGGGTTGAGCATATCTGAACAAGAAAATGGTATAGAAATTGTGTTAAGGTCTTCACCAAACGTGGATCAACTTGTTGTCTCAAAATGTAATATATCCGATGACTTCTCTAAAATAGGTCTTAACTTTTTTATCAATGTGAAAGATTTAAACCTATCGGGGAATAATTTCATAACTCTTCATGGATGGATCAAAGAATGTCATGTTTTGACGAACCTTAAGATGGATTATTGCAGCCGTCTTCAAGAAATTAAAGGGATTCCGAGGAAATTAGAAAAAATTTCTGTCAAAGGATGCATATCCTTGAAATGTGTAGACCTCACAGTTCTTCCTGAAGGCACTGAAGAATGTTGCTCTCTAAAGGAACTGATTTTGGATGACTGTGCAGGTCTTCAAATGATTACTGGGCTTCCACCAAAATTGGATAGTTTCTCTGCAAAAGGTTGCACATCCTTGAATTCCCAGACTATAAGCATGCTATGTAATCAGGTCCTCCTCTTTATCACTATTTGATTTAATTTTGTATTAGTATCAGTAAAATTTGAATGTTTGTTTAGCATTTAACTTAGTCTTACTTGAAATTAGGATTTATTTAGATTGGATATATCTTTCCTGTTTTTGCAGACAACAGGTAATTGAATTGAAGTCTCAAATTTTCTAGGTAAACTTTTTCAGTTTTTAGACTAGATTGAAGTCTTCCATTTTGCGAACTGTGAAATCAGTATATATCAAATTGATATCATCAATTTCGATTGATGTCTTTCAGGTGTCTTGGTTCAGGTGGTTATAGTTTTTAGGAGTGTATTTCTAGTACACTTCCTTATTTTGTTTTGTTATTTCTCTTATTTGTACTGCTATTTTTTTCGTAATATAATATATTTATCTTTGCCATTAAAAAAAATAATTTATTATTGATGTCTCCACGTTGTTGGTGAAATTTTAACTGTTCTTCTATACTTATGATTGACAGGAATGGGTAGAAGCTGGAAACAAGTTATTTTTTCCTGGGAAAAAACTTCCAAAGTGGTTCATACATCATACAAGGGCCTCATCAATGTCTTTCCGGTTTCAGAAAAAATTCCCTTCTATTTCTCTCTGTATTGTTATAGGATGTGGGGATGAGAAAGATATCAAGGTCAAATTTAGCCCACAAGTTTTCATCAATAAAAATATACAGTTGCTTTGCTGTCAGAAAGTCTACGAGTTCATGATAGCAACTGATCACGTGCTTTTGCTAAAGTTTGAAGATAATGAGGACATAGTGTTTTCAGATGATGAGTGGAACCTTGTGGAGGTGTCATATGCAGATCATATAACCCACAAAGAGGACTCTATCAGAGATGTTGCTAGCTTTATGGGAATCCATGTATTATATGAACAGACATGTGATCCAAGTAATGTCGAATTCGCTAATCCACAGACAATGGTAAATGCGAATTTTAATTCAAATTCAATGGAGACGTCACAGCAGAAAAGCATCAAGGTTAAAATTTCTTCTGGATTATGTTGTCTTTTACTCCATTTGGGATTTAAATTCAAATAATCTTGTTTTTCTTCCTTTTATTCAGATTGTAACAGAGAGATCTCAGAAAGATCAGATTATGGTGTTATCTTCATCCACTCTCACACTGACCCAACCTCCACCTCCTGATGCAGAAAACGGCCTAGCCCCTCAACCAATGCTTTCAAGTAAGAGTCCTTTGGAAGATGTCATAGGAGAAACTTCAAAAAGTGTCAGAAAGGATGAAGAAGTTTATGCTACCACAATTGAAAATGACCCTCATCTCATTGAAAGACGTAATGAGGGTAATGGTGTCCAACTGGAATCACTAACCTTTTGTGAACATCAAGCTGAAGAGCCTTCTTTCAAAACTAAAGGTTATGACTTGGATAAACCCTTCAACGCTGTTGGTAGAAAACTCTCTATTAGTGGCATGGAAGTCATATCTCCTCGGGCGAAATCTGAAGAGTGTTCTTCCAACACTAAAGGTTTACACTCAAATTACCCTACCAACATAATTGATAGGAAACTAGAACACTATGTTAATGGCCATGTAACCACATCTTCTGGGGCTGCTTCTCTTGGAACAATTAGAGAGGCTATCAATGCCTTGGAGCTGTTAATGGTTAAGGACTTATTTGAACTCTCTTCTGATCCCGATATACTGTCCAATATACAGTCTGGACTTCATCAACTTTTGGATGTATTGAGTAGAAGGACAGTTGACGTTCAAAAGGCTATTGGAGAGTTCAGAAGAAAAACATTTGCATCATCCCAAGAATTCCAATCCACTGTTGAGTCTGTGAGCAAACTGAAGAATTATGAGAAGTATCTAGATAGAATTCGGCTGGAGATTGCCACAAGCAAGGGTCAATGGAGTGCGCTCGAAAACTCAATAGAAAATATTTCTTTGGCCATCGAGGATGAGAATAGGAGAAAGAATGAGCTAGAAGCTGAAATTACTACTTTAAAGAAGCAGCAAGATGCCAAAGGAAGAGACCTAGAACAACTTGTGTTGAATCTCAAGAATAAGGAAGCAACACTCTCAACATATTCAACCAATTGTGCTTCTCTCAACGAGCAAGCTCTAAAGCTATTAGAAGAAGCTGGTTATCTACTTGCTGCAAGGAGTGAGATAGAGGATGAGAGTGAATCCCCCTGAAGTAAAGCAGAATAATAGGCTCAAGTCAACATGGTCTTCTGACATCAATCCTCTCCATTTTTCGTTCATCAATCGAATTTATTTTTTTAAATCATTTGCCCAATCACTTTTGGTCTAAGTTTCTTTCATGACACTTATCTTATAAATAGAATACCTACTCCTATTTAGAAAGAAAAATCACCTTATGAAATATTAAATAATGTTCTCCTTGATTTGCAAAATTTGATATTATATAAATAAAGATTCACTATCACATAACAATAACTATTATCAACATGAATAACTATCACCAAATACTCATGATTCGTTCGTACCACTCTTAACATCAACAGCAGAACGTAATAAGGTCACTTAATCAACTTATCACGATTCACGAGTTATCCACTTTGAATATATTCAATTTGTTCCTATTATCTCAATATCATAAAGGGTTCTCAAAATTGGTCAAAAAAAATCTCTTCGGTCTTTAGGCTCCTCAATATGCTCTAAAGCCCTTTAACATGCTTCCAAAATTTGGGTGGCCTTAAAGCATATTGAAGAGCTTTAATTAAAGATAATTTTTTAAAGATTATAGGACATTTGAAGTTGCATGGGTTCCATAATTTGGTCTCGGTTTTAACAACGTTAAATTTCCTAGGATTTTGTATAATCAAGGCCTATTTCATCAACAAGGATAACCAAGACTTAACTAGCTGTTAATTAGTATAGAATTATCTCAAAACGATAAACAACATATTCATGTAAGAAACAGACAAACATGAAAATGAATAAAATAAAATATAGATCAATAAGCTTTTCTTAAGATTATGCATGGTAGTTTTATGTCGAAAAACAACCACAAGAAACTTAACGCACACAACACGTGCATCATATATACACATTAAGGTCGAACAATTGTTATTTAACTTTGAAAAATGTTATGTGAACAACAATGTTATCATGACAACAATACAACAACTGGTCAATTTGTGCACTGTTTGACTTTTTAAATAATTTTTTGGGTACTTCGATGTGCATGCGTATAGTTAGTGAGTTAAGTTGTCGTATTTTTGTCTCCAAATATATGTTGTTCCAATAGTGGCCCTATTTAACTAACTTTAGAAAATGTTAAACAATCTATTTCGTGCATTGGCTAAACATATTAATATAATATTTTTTCTTGAAACTTGTGCATTTAATGTGTTAAAGATGCAAAAAATTATCTCTCTAACATTAATTTTGTCTATTTATTTTCTTTTTGGATATTCTTAACTAGTATATCAAGTGCACGGTTTAACATGAACTTTATATGCAAACCCAATTTTTTATGGCACATAACATAACTACCCAAATCATCTATATCCCTCATACCAAAGCGAGACACGAATTCATCATTTCCCTTCAAACCCATGGACATGCAAGACGAAAGAAAAAAACTTATATACAACTATAATAAGCCCCGTTTGGCCCGGCTTATTTTTTACTTTTCTATTTTGCTTAAACGAAATAGAGAAGTATAAAATTATATTTGACACTATTTCTCCTTAAAAGTATTAGAGAAATAAAGTAAAGAAGTAAAAAATAAAATAAAGTTAAGTAAAATACAATTTTTTCATTCTTTACTACTTTTAAGGAGAAGAAAAAAGAGGAAAATAAGCCGGACCAAACGGAGCCTAAGTGCTCTGCCAACAATTTGTTAAATTACAGAGGGAATCAAATTGAATATATAAGCACTTCATGAATCATTTTAAAATCATCTTAAAATCATGACATTCAACTTCCAAGTCTTAAAATCATTAAAATTAAGGTGAAATCAAACTCTCAATGTAAATTTCTGGGCCGTCGCCACACATTGGATCATAAACATTCTTGTTTTGAAACTCAACAAATTTTAAAGTATCACTCCTTGGATCATAAACATTCAACTTCCGAGTCGAATTTTTTTCAGATTCAAGCAACACTCGGTTATTCTCAAACATATAGATCTTGGTCAACTCATACGACTTCATGTGTGGAACACTGAACAATTTAATCCAAGATTTAATATTTCCATATTCCTTCATAACCCAAATATCATTACCATAAATCATGCACAAGCAATCCCTAATCACACTTAAGTACAAGATACGCACATCCATCTCTCCACAATCAGGCAATAAAATCTTCTTATAGGACTCTTTTCCCAAATCAAGAGATACAATAAAGCTTGAACTTTGTTGCCATTGTTCATGCCAATCTTTAGAAGCCAACCAATTAATCGTGCCACTCACATGTCTTCCTACCGAATCAGTGCAAGGTGTACTATCAAAAGGGAAGTCTTGTATATTTTTCCAAGAATTGGAACTCAAAGTATTAACCTTCACTTCAGATTTTATCCCAACGAAATCACCACTACTATCAAGCACATCGTACGTTAAAAATGCAACCACTTTATAATTATCAGTAACGACATCATAACCGAAGCCATATGTTGAGTAAAGCAAGTGACGGCAACATAAAGGGGACAATACCTTAAATTTTCTAATGGAAAGATTCCATAATAGAACGGATGAGTACTCGTTGGAGTCCTCATCGACAAGACAAAGGATGCCGTTGTAAGAGCCAACTATTCTTTTGTATGGACACATGATCTGTGTGACGTTAGTGGGCACAGAGGTGAAAACGTAGTCGAGTGGGCAAGAAGTAATAATGTAATTGTATATAAGTGTAGAGTAGCTTGAAAAGTGGATGCGGCGCATGGTTGACATGCTAAAGTGCTTCTTAGCAAATTTAGGATTAGATATTAGAGAATTGAACGACTTACAAACACATCGAATTCGAAGGAGGGTGTTGACGGGTAACCTACAGAGGATTTGTTCCACGAGATCAAATGGAAGATAGGGCAGATGAAGGTAATCAACTGACGAGAGTTGGTGCTTGTTGACGGAAGATGTTGTTAACTCAATCATTGGCAGCATGTTGAAGCTAGATTGATTTTGTTGTTGTGTTTTCGATAAACAAACAATTCAGCACTCACTGAGATATATAAATTAATGCAAAAAGTTGAAATAGGGTTACTGGTAGATGTTGAGACCTAGAGAAGAGAGTTGCTAGTGCCTGCCGCATACATATAGAATAGGGTTGGTTTGTTTTTACCGTCTATCTATATTATTCTTTTTATTCTTTATTTTTTTGTTATGATCCATCTGAAAATAAGAACTCAATCTAATACTATATAACAATTTCTACTTCCTAGTTTAATGCATTGCTCACGAGATTTCTGGTACCATAAAGTCTCTTCTTGAAAAAAGAATATTTTCATACTCCAGCAGTAAGTCTTTTTTTTTTTTATTTTCACCACCAGTTGAATCTGGTTCGGGGGTCAGTTCTGGCATCAAGTGGTTTTAGCCCCCTCCCGATCGCAGTTGCGGGGATCGAACCGTGGTTCTCCCTACCAAGTTCAGCGCCAATCACCACTGAATCAACTAACGATTGGTAAGTCTTTTTGAAGTCTCATAAGGCTAGCTGAGTCAATACCCTCCAAAGCTCTTTGAATACCTCTCAATCTGGCCTCCAATTCTTTTTTACGAGCAAAATTGTTGTCAATATTTCTAAGGAACTAATATTTCTACTCATATATTAATACAAATGCGTATTTTTTATAATTTCTACAATGACTAGTGTCTTTAAAATCCACAATTTATTTCTTTACCTATTATATAATTATTTTAAATTTATATATACTCATATATTCATGCGTGGACTTTTTTACATATGTATTAATATGCATGCCTACTTTATTATAATTTGTATGTGAACCTATATATTTTTCCTCATATATTAATATATGCATGCCTACCTATGAAGCCCCGATACTTAAAAAATGGCGAAGTATCATGTTCGATACGTGTTCGATACCGATACTCGTCCGATACTCTCCGATGAGAGTATCAGACAATTAAAATTATTTTTTTAAAAAAATAATTACCGATACGTGTCGGATACATCTCCGATACACGTATCAGAGAAGTATCGGGAAAATAATGTTTTTTTTATGATAGAAATGAAGGAGATGAGACTGATACAATTTGTGTTTCCTCTTAAATAGTGAATGTTAGAGTATGATGTTCTTTATAGATTGACAACCATGTGTTTTTTGGATGGTATCGATGATGTTTTGTTTTTTGGATAGTAATAATTATCTTTGTTGGGTAGTACTTAATTAACTTGAGATATGTAATTGTCACTTGGTTGCTCAGTTTGAATAATTTGAATATTAATTTATTATCTTTCTCGATTTTTGTTATGTTTAAATATTGTGTATTTGTATATTTAATTTTAAGTTTATTTTTAAACAACGTATCGCGACCGTATCGTATCGGGAATTTTAAAAAATTTCCCGTATCGGTATCGTGTCACGTATCCGGGCTTCATAGATGCCTACTTTTTTTTTATGGAGACCTATATTTCACTCATATATTAATATGCATTCCAATTTTATTTTTTTAAAAAGATTCTATAACCTATATTTTTACTCATGCCTTTTTATATTTATAATTTCTACAACGACTAATACTTTATCGGTGTCTATTTTTATAATGAGGCTAATTTCACACTATACTAATATTCGTCGTATAATAAAAAAAAATCACGGCAACGTCACGATCGATACACACATGGATATTATGCTAGTTCACTTTAAATCCTCTGTTATGTCTAAAATAGCACTCAGAACTTAACTTTCTTCCTAACCACAAAAACAAGCAATAACTAAGATCCTAAAATAACACATACAATTTTTCCTTAACTTCTTTTACACACAGACCCAATTTCTATAGCACATAGCTACCAAGTAAATCATCACCAAACAATATACAACAAAATTTCCCAAACAATCTATCACATGCAAGTCGAAAGAAAAAAAAAAATATATACAACTATATATATGCACAACTATAATAAGTTCTACCAAAACAATAAATCAATAATTTGTTCTTATAAAAAAAAAAAATCAATAATTTGTTATATTAGAGAGAGAATCAAATTGAATATATATAAGCACTTCAGGAATCAAATTAAATGTATAAGTTGTTAAGAACTCATACATCAAATGTAAGATAGCCAAACACTTTGTGGACCTCGTTAATCTTTAATTGTGTCCATCTCTCCCTAAATGCAAAAAAAATGGAGGAAATCCAAACTCAATTTAATAGTAATCAATAACAGAGGTTGCCGAGATCCCTAGGGGTATAATTGGACCGGTTTGGATCGGTTTTTGATGAATCCAAAGTCCGAACCAATGTGTACTCAATTGGTTCGGTTTGGATCGGTTTGTCCTGTTTTTAAAAAATGAAACCGAACCAAACTAATCGGTTTGGTTCGGATACTTTGATCGATTTTATAATGCTTTTTTTTTTTTGTAATATTTTTCCTACTATTATTTTTTTCTACTATTATTTTTTCGACGATACGTAATCAAATATCATCATACACAATAAAAAAGGAATCGCAGTTCATGTTCGAAACTCATAAAATTTTCAAAAACTTATATTTACAAAAACTTATATTCACATAGTTAAAAAGATCAAAACTTAAATTTACAAAAACTTAAATTCACATAGTTATAAGCTTAAATTCAGGGCATGCCAGATCAAGAAATCTACATAAACAAGCAAAAACTGTGTTCTCTTTTTAAAAATTTAAAAATCAATACTTGTTGTTCCCACTATGTCTATATAACAATTACTTGAAAACCCAAAATCAAAACTAAATCAGGGCATGTTTGGTTGCTATTTTAATCACATATACAGTGGCGGAGCTAGAGTGATTGTTTGGGGAGGGCCGTAAATTTATTTTTATTATATAAAATCTTGTTTATAATATGAATTAATATATATGTTTTGAAAAAAATATATTACTATTTTTTAATGGAAAAAAAAATACCATTTGTATTGTACTGGTTTGGTCATCTTAATTATTAATATATTTTGTTTAAAAGAGAATTTAAAAAGGTAAAAATAGACAATTGCTAATGTAATGGTAAAAAAATACAACCTATGGGAATCGAACTCGTCCCCTCTATAATTAACAGAGTCGCGTACTTACAACTTCCCAGCCGCTGGATCACTTGTTGTTATTGATTATCATGTTGCAATTCTTGATATATATATTATATAGCTTTTTAAAAATAATTATACATATATATACCTATAAAAAAATATATTGAGACTTTGGGGCGGGCCATGGCCCTGCTGAGCCCACAAGTGGCTCCGCCCCTGCACATATAGGTTAAAATTGATTCTATTATAGGTATTGGTTTGGTGCGGTTCAATCCAATGGATTTGAAAACGAAACCGAGAACCGAACCAAACTACATCGGCTTTCAATTGGTTCGGTTCGGTTTTTGATCCGAACCAAAAAAGTCGATTTTTTTTTTCGGTTTGGATTGGATCATCGGTTCAATTACATTTTTCTGATCCGCTTACATCCCTAGAGATCCCTTATTTAACTTAGTATGCATACCACACAACATATTTCAAGCACTAATTTATAATAATCAAAAAGTTACTAACAATCAGAAGTCAGAAAAGTACAAAATAAATAACAATTAAACAAAAATTAACATACAGGTTGTAGTAGTTGTTGTAGTAGTTGAACCTCATACTCAAGTGCTACAATATACATCTAAATCCTATCATTAAAAATAAGGTGATATCAAACTCTCAATGCAAATTTCTGGGACATTGCCAAATACTGGATTATAAAAACTCTTGTTTTGAAACTTAACAAACTTAAAAGTACCGATCCTTGGATCATAAACAATCAACTTTGGAAACTGATCTCGTATAGATTCAAGCAACACTCGATCATCCTCAAACATATAGACTGCCTTGGTCAAGTTATATGACTTCCTACAATATCGCATGTAAGGAACACTGAACAATTTAGTCCAAGATTCATTATTTCCGTGTTCTTTCATAATCCAAACATCATGACCATAAGTCATGCACAAGCAGTCCTTCAGCACACTCAAGGCCAACATACTCACATTTATCTCTCCACAATCAGGCAGCAAAAGCTTTTGATATGACTCTTTTTCCAAGTCAAGAGACACAATAAAGCATGGACTATGACGCCCACGTTTAAAAGCCAACCAATTAATCGTACCACTCACAAATCTTCCTGCTGAATCGGAACTGGAAGGCATGCTATTAAAAGGGAAGTCTTCCATGTTTTTCCAAAAATTGGTACCCAAAATATTAACTTTCACTTCAGTTTTCTTATCAGGCACACGGTAGGATAAAACAGCAACCACTTTATAATTATCATTAACAAAATCATATCCAAAGCCATATGTCGAACGAAGCAAGTTACCGTAACATAAAGGGGACAATTCCTTGACTTTTCTAATGGAAGGATTCCACAATAGAAGGAATGACGCATAGGTGTACTGACGAACAAGACAAAGGATACCATTGCAAGAACCAACAATTGTATGTAGTGTATAGTCATGATTGTTTGAAGGATAGAAATCTGTGACGTTAGTGGATACAGTGGTGAAAACGTCGTGGAGTGGGCAAGAAGAAAAACTGTACTTTCTTAAAGGTTTAGAGCGGCTTAAAAAGTGGATGCGGCGCATGGTTGACATGCTAAAGTGCTTCTTAGCAAATTTAGGATTAGATATTAGAGAATTGAACGACTTACAAACACATCGAATTCGAAGGAGGGTGTTGACGGGTAACCTACAGAGGATTTGTTCCACGAGATCAAATGGAAGATAGGGCGGATGAAGGTAATCAACTGACGAGAGTTGGTGCTTGTTGACGGAAGATGTTGTTAACTCAATCATTGGCAGCATGTTGAAGCTAGATTGATTTTGTTGTTGTGTTTTTGATAAACAAACAATTCAGAACTCACCGAGATATATTGTAAATTAATGCAAAAAGTTGAAATAGGGTTACTGGTAGATGTTGAGACCTAGAGAAGAGAGTTGCTGGTGCCTGCCGCATACATATAGAATAGGGTTGGTTTGTTTTTACCGTCCATATATTATTCTTTTTATTCTTTATTTTTTGGATTTATTTTACACTGTCAACCAATGACAACCGTATATTGTGCCACGTCATCCCATTTTACCCCACTTTCTTCATATGACATGAAAAATTGATGGTTTCTTATTGGATGACCGTGTAAAATTATTTTACACCGTCAGTGCATATCAATTAAACTTTTTTTGTTTTGTTATGATCCATCTAAAAATAAGAACTCAATCTAACACTATATAACAATTTATATTTTTTTTAAAAATATTAATAAAGATTATGCCAACAATAAAAATAAAAAAGTAATAAAAAAATTAATACATGAAACAGAAAAATAGTAGAAACCCGAGCAAAAAGAAAAATAGTAGAAACAGAAACGAGATGAAAGATACCCATCAAAGTAGAATCCCAATTTTTGCATAATCTTTTTCAGAAGAAATCTACGGACTCGACATCGCGACACGATACGGACACTCCGACATCGATAATGTAAAAAACATAGGATATTGACACCGTTATATATATGATTAAATTTTATTTTAATTATCGATTTATTATTAAAAAATTAAAAAATATTCTAATTAAAATTAATATTTTTAATTCTTCATTGATAACATTGTTTCAATACATGTTTAACTTTTTTAGAGTGTTAAAGCAAAGAAAATAAATATTATTTTGTGAAATTTGTTTGACTATTCCGACAGGTGTCTTACGAATGTCATACAAGTGTTGGACACCGTGATACGCTATCTTCTAGAAATATTCATGCTTCATGGAAATCTAAACAAAAAATTAGCAATAAAATCTAACCTATCTAGTTCGAATCTAATATAATAAAATTGATTATTAGCAGTCCACAAAGCCTAGCTCAACTGACAGAAATGTCGAAATTGTTAGTGTCGGACGTCATGACCGGGGTTCGATTCCTGGTCCATCCATTTTGTATGTGTGTGTGTGAGTTTTCAATGGCTTGCCATTTCGTCTATGTACCAAAAAAAAATTGATTATTAGCAAATTTACAGATTTGTCGTTCTCAGTTTTAATAATATTCCAATATTTTTATCCTTCATTGTAATTTTACCGTCCATCTATATTATTATTATTCTTTTTATTTTTACTTTTTGTTATGATCCATCAAAAATAAGAATTCAATAGTAACATATAATAACAATATTTTAAAAAAAATCAATAATGATTATGACAACAATAAAAGATTAATACAAAAAAATTGTACTATTATATCATATTCTTATTCAGCTTCTTATCATATCATGTCTCTATCCTATCATATGCAATTTTTTTTTAATGTAAGAAATTTTTTTATTGGTTATGTGAAAAAGAAAAAAGAGAGTAAATTAAATGCAATTTATAATTTTATATTAAATTTTATGAAATTAAATAAAAATAAATCTTAAAAATAATGAAAATAAGTTACTTTTACTTATAAGTTAGACAAGGAAAAGTTTTTTCCCTTATAAAAGACAAAGGAGTACATATTAAGGTCAAACAATTTGTTTTTAAACTTTTATACACAGACCCAAATTTCTATGCCACACACTCCAAAACAGTATGGAAAAAAAATTCCCCAGCAATCATTCATACGAAGAACACCAATTGATCATTTGCCTTCAAACCCATGGACATGCAAGACGAAAGAAAAAAAAAGCTTATATACAACTATAATAAGCTCTACCAACAATTTGTTAAATTAGAGAGGGGTTATATAAGCTACATACTTCCCCGATCATATTTATAAGGAAAAAAATTACTTATTGATGTTTAAGAAATCTAGTTAAGTGTATTTAATTTTTTTAATTTAAGATATAACATGAACAAATTTATTATATTAAGTCTTATTTTCCTTTGAAATTACATGCACCTTTTGAAAAGTAAGAATATATTAAGAATAACAGTATTAATTAGTTTAAAATTAGTTAACTTTTATTTATAATAGTGACTAAAATTTAAAGTGTTTTTTGCTTTATAAATATGATCGGATGGAGTATGTTATATATACAACTATATAAGTTATGTAAGCACCTATGTTGGGAACCTTAACAGCTACTCCCTCCGTCCTAAAAAGATTGAGTCAGTTTGACTAAGATTACTATTTATATATCTTGTTTTGACCTTATTTTTTTACTAATAAATTAAAATAGACATTAGCGTATAAGATCTTGTTGGATTCATCTTAATAAGTATTTTTAAAATATAAAATTTTTACTATTATACAATTAAAAATATTAATCGCCAAAGTTATATATTGACATATGTGCAGTAGTTAGCTGACTTAATCTTTTTGGGACGGAGTGAGTAAAATATATTGCAAAAGTGGATGCACTTGAAGGATTGGTTGTCAACGTTAAACTTGTATTTTCAAAAGTGGATGCACTTGAAGGATTGGTTGTCAACGTTAAACTTGTATTTTCAAAAAGGAAAATGTTATTTAGTAAGAAAATCTATGGAGAAGAATTGCAAGAATAAATCTCCATCATTGTTTACATCATTTACCCCCCATGATTTCCACTAAAAGAGGAGATTAAAATTACATCATCCTATAAAAAAATGTCATGTGTTATTCTTACATTTCTTCTCTAAAATAATTCTTACTAAATAGCAATTCTCTTTCAGAAATTGTTCAAAGAATTACCTACAAAGTCTCATTCTATTTTATGTGGGACCCCCACACTCTATTTTTTCAATTCACACAATATTAGATCAAAGTTTAATTACTTAGTGTTTAATCTTCCAACCTTCCAATTTCTTTCCAATTCACACAAATGTTCCAACAAGACATTATGGCTCGATTATTTTTATGTTTGCATTACATTATGTTGTTATGGGAATGGGTTTTTACCATTTAGTAGACTCTGAAATTCAATTAATGTATATGAATTTCTCAAACCTGCTAAAGATAAAACTATATGCCACAAGCCAACAAAACTAAAGAGAATAAAAATGAATCCATCTAAACCTGTTAAATATAACATTTTATGGAGAATCACCAAGCAGCAGGCAAACAAACTATTATGGATCGGTTAAAAGCCTAATAAATATAGAGTTCATTAAAGTGGGATAAAGATAATTGTGTGATAAAACAACTACGGTCCTACATTATGAGGGATTTGGATTCTCTCCTATGATTTCTCTCCAATTCATTGTTTTGTGAGTGTGAAGAGAGAGAAATTAAAAATTAAAAATAAATAAATGATGATGAGAGAGAAGAAATCACAAGAGAGATAGACGCATAAAAAAATTGGAGAGAAAAAAAAGGAGAGGATCCAAATCTCATTAGGAGCATGAGTAGAGGTGAAGAGTCTCTAAAATTCCAAATGTACCTTCTAAGTAAAATTAGGATAACCCAAAGGAAAGAACAATACAAGTGTGGTTGATCCTTTACATATGGATCCCACCATATTCTAAATGCTAATATTTTCCTATATATAAGCACTCATACATCGATCTCTAGGTATGAGATTCTTGCGCCTCCAATTTTATATTCTTTATTCTTCATTCAAATACTGACTTAAACGTTGGAGTGCTAACATTTTTGCATATACCTTTTCCCCAAAGAATCAGAAATCAACCATTCATCTTCAATTCAACAATCACCAACTATCACCTTGCTTACCACCATGAGTTAAGACAATCATTTCTGAACTACTAATTCACAAATAAAAAAAATACAAAATAAATTATAAAATGATAATATCCATTGAAAACTCACCACACGCAAATGAGAGAGCCGTGATTCAAACTTCGGTCACAGCGTCTGACTTAATAATTTTATTGTTTTTACCAGTTGAGTTAGGATTTGTGGACTACGTATGAGAGGTTCTACCATGTTCCTAGTATGACAAGCATTCTCCAAAGAAAACATTTTTATCAATTGAGTTAGGATGGGTTTAAACTGGATTAAAAAGGATGCTGAAAATTACATTTTATATAATTTAGCATGCTGCTCCTATCTGGATTGCAAAATCCAAAGAGGATAAAATTGAAAGGAAAAAAAAAATAGGAGGTTTTTTGAATATATAGGGGGTGGGAAGAGAAACTCTACATAGTTATATGGCACACCAGCGTTTCAGAACATTCGCCCAGCCCATTTTAAGTCTTTTCTTGTTTTCTCTATAAACCCGTGTAAATTATGAGCTACACCCTCGTTCAAAAAGTTTAATGGAAGCTTATCAAAATTATAAAACCAACGCCGGTTCTAGTTTTTATTTTTTTATAGTCTTTTTTTCTCTTTTCAACCGTGAGGGGTGATTTAAGGTCTATTTTTAGCTTAAATTTATCCATATGCATTTTTTTATTCTTGTTTAATTTAAATAAATGATTTATCACATAGATTGAGTTTTTTTATAGCTTTTTTGTGTCATTTCGTTGTCTAAGTGCGGCGTTTGGTATTGTTCGTCGTCTTGTTACGATCTTGTTTGATTTTTCGTCTTGTTGCGTTGTTCAGTTTTTCCATATTGAAAGATCGGCTTCAATTAATTGCAGATTCAATCAATGATTCAGACGTCAACGTTGCAGATTCAGAAACATGGATGTTCTGGTGACTTTAATTGTATCATATTGTTGTAGGCAATTTGCCATCTATTAACTTGATTGATGTTAGTTTGTTCTCAAATTCATCCTTTACGTTTTTAGCAATATTGAATTTGTATTTACATCTGATGTACTCTATTAATTATTGAAATGAATGAATATTATTGTTTTTTTAGTATAAAAAATAGTTTATGGAATATCTTCTTTTATAAATAAAATGATTTTTCCTAAACCATTTTTAAATGTGCATAAATTCCCATTCAAATTACTTATAGGCGTCCATACCAACTTCTCCTGTGATTTTCTCATTCATATGTGGATTTCATTTGAGTATATTGTCATATCAGTGATAAATATGCATAGTGCACGGTTAAAAGGTTAAGTAGCCAAGTAGTTGAGACAAAATGAAAGCGAGAGTTAAAATGTTAAATAGTTAAGTATAACAATTCAAAATACTCCCAACATGCAAATTAAGGATTAATCCAATAAATATGCATAGTGCACATGTGAAGAAAAGTTGAGACAAAATCATATAATCAAACTATGAGTCTCATTTAAGAATGTCTTTTATAATAAAATAAAATTTGTATCAAATTACATACATATATAATAGAAAAATGTTATTTTGATATTAGATTTTTTTACAACCAACAACAACTATGTACGGAGAGGGGGTAATTTTGTAAAAGAGAAAGTTTATTTTGACAACCTTTAGTTGTCGGACAATTTTTATTTGCACTATGCATCTATTTTTCAATTTTTTATTATATTTTGAATTGCGTGCATTGTGAGTAGGGTGTCCACCGATTGTCCATTTTGAATTGTCCAAATAACACGACTCTTTGTAAAAAGCAAACTTTTCCCACGCGTTACAAACACAACTTCAAAAGCAAGTCATCCTTCTTGCACGTGGTTATCGGCTATCATCTCAAATTTCTTTTTGTGTTGCGAAGGTGCAATTAAAAGATTCCGTCATCACCGGTGATGAACCTCGCAGATTGATTTCCGCCTCCACGTCAGATGGCATCACCGTTTCCCACTTTTGTTTCCTCCTATGTATGCCCGATAGATGTACGCAACTACTATCCTCCGTCTTGGGTCATCATAGGTTTGTGTCACTGTGGGTTGTCTAAAAATTGGAAATGGATTTGAAGCAATTCCTCCATTAACGCAATAATTATTCTAACCGTCCAATAAAAAATGAGTGATCAAGATTAATTTTCATATAAAACAAATCAAACAAATCAGAACCGTTTGATTTGTTTTGTGTGGCTGTAATTACTTATTGCATGTAGCAATTACGACATGCAATCTATATCTCTAAAAATTGGTGTCAATATAACACTACTCATGATATATACACTAACACACCTATACATACATGTTATCTTATAAAAAAATGTTAAATATACATACATGTATTTAGCGAAGTCAAAAGTACTCTATACTCTATATACACATTAATACATAAATGAAACAACGTTTTTTTTATAAAAAAAAAAACTTTTTTTTTTTGGACTTTTGCCCTCTTCAATATAAAAAAAAAAAAAAAGAAACAACGCTTTTTTTTTTAATATAGAAAGAGATGGTTTGTATTTAAGCCCATAATTATTTTATTTTAAATTAAAATAAATTATAAAAGATAAAAGTGGATTTTGGTTAAAATATTAAGGATAACAATGGAAAATAAGCTATAAGTTAATAAAATAAGCTTATGAAAAATAAGTTATAAGTTAATAAAATAAGCTATAAGCTCGTGATGAAAAAATTGTTACCAAACAAGTTGTTTAACTTATAAGTTATAAACTATAAGCTAATTTTTTATTCTTGCCAAACAGAGCTTATTTTGAATACAACATAATTATATTTTGTCAAGTCTACCCTCTAATTAATAAAATCGATTCACCAATGTTAGTTTGTCGTGTAGTCACTTGTTTAGGGTTACAATGGTTGTTCTTTCTCGACAAGACAACTCAAAATATACCGATTTTAAAATTTGCTCAATAATTCAAAAATATCAAATTTAAATAGTAATCTTCCAATCCAAATTAGACGGTCATTGTGGCACGACTATTTTAATGTCTTGACTTGCTATTTATAGGGTGCAACAAATCTAAATCCTTAATTAGTACAAATTACTTCACTCTTAACTTAGAGCATCTCCAATAAGAGTACCATAAAGAGTATCATAGACTAATGATTCGTACTTTATTTTTATTATCATTGGACTTCCATGACGTGACATAGAGGGTATCAAAATTGATGATACCGGTACCTTATTTAAGATATCGTATCATCAATTTAATGTTACATTTTTTTGTATAATCGAATTAAATAGAATTAATAACTTGTTAATAATTTATGATATCTAGAGTGGTATCACCATTGGAGCAAAACACGTATGAGTTGCATAAATATTATATGACATTGTAGGGACCACTTTTTAGTGTCTTTTTATTTTGTATTTATGGTTTGTAAATACTTAAATACTTTTTTTTTTAAAACTAAATAAATACTTCAATACTTATTAAAGTTATTAAATACTATTATTTTTTTCATTTAATATTTTGTAATGAGTATTATTTTTTTTTTGAAAAATGCTAAAAGATGCCCCACTAGTTAAGAAATCCAAATAAAATAAATTTTATTAAAATTTGTGTATTCAAATCCTTAAAAATGCAGAAAATGCTTTTTTTAATGCAAATTTTTCTTCTTTTATTTCTTTAATCAGTGCTCGGGCATTAGTCAGCAGCATGACAATTTAAATTTTTTGAAAAGTTAATATATAATATATGACATCTCCATAATTTACAAGCCGATGATTCACCGGTGGTGAATAAAGGGTTATTTTATTTTGGAAAAATTTAAAGATTCTTTTTTAAAGGTTTTATTAAAAACTTTAAAAAAAATTCGATTGTTTATTAGTATCAAAATAAATCACTTTTTTTATAAAAAAAGAAAGTTGTTTTTTAAAAATTAAATTATTGAAAAACTATTAAAAATAAATTTTAAATTTTGAACGAAAAATAATTATTTTAAAAAATATATTTTTAAAATATATAACAAACATTATCAAAATTATAAAATACAATACATTTTTTTTAAAAAAATAAATAATTGACGTTTGCAACTCTCAGATTCCTTCATGGGTTCATCCAATCAATGATCAATCATTCACTGCAACATCAGCAGCAGAAGAATAAGCATCTGCAGAGGATCACACTATCTCTTCAATGCTTTTCATCACTACGAGCATCATTTGAAGCCGGTTTTCGTACAATTCTTGTTCTCTTATTCCTTTATACTAATTTTCTGCATTGCTTCTCTCAAAAGCTCAAATGGGTTGTAAAATAATTTCTTTTTTTTTTTTTTTGACAATTCTAGTGATTAGTATTCTGATTGCGTTTATACCTATTTTGCTGAAACATAGATCCTAATACAGTTGATAATTTTTGGGTTCATTAATTTTGTTTGATTGTTGTTATCTAGGAAAATCTTAGGAATTGGTTAATATTAATAAGTGATTCAATCATAAAAATTCATATCTGCTGAATTACTAATTACTAATTGTATGTGTTATACTCTATGTAGCAACCGACACATTAGATTGAAGACATGTCAGATGTTTGAAAAATGACTCCCAGCACATGTAGTTACATTCAATAATTTCATTTATTTTTTTTAATTATTATCGATGTCTACGTGACTGTCTATGTACACCGTCTTATCTGGTGTATGTGTCGGTGTCATAAGTAACATACGTGTTCCCACCAGAAGTTTCTTTAACTGTTAGGAATGAGAAAAGCATGAGTTGTTAATCCTTTTAATTATTTAGTTTTGGCATAAAATCCTACGTTTGAAATTTATTTTATCTGTTATATAATCATAAACTCATCAGCGTTCACATACTTTGTTGCATATTTAGGCTTCAAGCAAGCAAGGATGACCAATAAGGGAAAGGGCCTCCGCAATGTTGGAAATGTGGTCTTGGTAGATACTCTAGATGATCTGGTGCAAGTTGTTGCTAAGGTAAGCCAATTTAGTGTCATGCAATGTTTCTTTTATGACTACATTAGCTTTTTAGGATATAACTATGTGCTCAAGGTTAAGGTATATGTGACTTTGTACGTAGGGAGTAATGCTTCCTGCGGATGGTGTTGGTGGAAAAATAACCGGTGATGATGAGGAAGCAGTTACACTCGAGGTTTGTAGTTCTGTCAAGGTATTGTCCTTATCAAACAAATTCATACAAATGGATGGAGATATGTGTTATGCATAGCCAAGTTAATTTTGTTATTATGTTTCATAACCAACTGCCAGAGAAGTATTGACTGTACCTTCCTTCACTACATGCCAATTTTTCTAATGTTGTGATTCTCCACAGAATTAGGATAAAAAGATTCAAAGTCTTCATTCAGGCCATGAAAGTGAGCTGGATTTCCCCGACCTCTGTTTCATGTAAAATTATTTGTAGACTTCTTTAACAAGTTTCGTAGAGCAATGTGCCACAAGGCATTTTGTTTTGGATTGTTTTTCTGTATTCAGGATACCCTTTTGCAAAGTATATACAGAAAAAATAACATTATTTTCTTCCAGCATTTTTACATAATGTTACCTCTATTTTTTTTCTGGTCAGCCGACTCCTGTTCCTCCCAAACCTAGCCATTGCCTATGACCTCTCACCTTATATTAATTGAATCCCCTCTTAAATGAGAACATTGCTTTATAATTACATGTTCCCTTCTTATTCAATTCTCTTGTACTTGCAATGTAGATGGTACATGTCTTGTCCAAGTTAAAGCGGATAAAGCCAGTGATCAGGGTAGTGAATGGTCTACTTCACCAGATTCTACTTGTACAAATTCCACCATAAATGGAGATCTCAAAGAGGCGTCAAATTATTTTCCAGCAAAATTTATTGAAAAATCAGCTCCAAGGGCTAAAGATCGTACCAAAAATGTGAAGGTAAATATACCATATTAACTTCCATCAACAGATATTGGCTAAACATTCCTGATTAAAAAAATGATCTAGATGGAAGGTTTATTTTATCATGGCAAAGCACATTGGATGCATTTGTGTCCTATTCTATGCATCTTATTAACTGAAAGTCATTTTGGAAACTTATGCTAATGTTCATACATCAGATATTCAGCTTCCTAATACTCGGTTAGTTATAGTATCCCTTAATGAATTTGTGATCTATTAAATATTCATCTTGTTAGAATATTATAAAATGTCTTATTATATTAGATTGTAGTATCTTATTTATCTGATAAGATCACTTTATAATGTTAGAGTATCTAAGATTATCTCGTAGGATTGGTTTTTATATTAGTTAGATATTATTATGATTTGTTTTATGATTTCCCTATTTATTTAAATCATTGTAGTCAATCCCGGATAGGGGAGCGAAGCAACCAACCCTAAAACTGGGATAGCAAGATAGCCGCTATTTGAATTATTTAATATACAACTATATAATAATTAATACTATATATATCTAAATATTTTAATTTTTATACTAAATATATATGTAGTTATTTTTATTTAAAACAATATTTAATAATTTCTGAAATAGTATATTTTTTATCCTATTATTTAATTAGTGCCAACTATCTCCTTTTTCGAACATATGATATTTTAAGATAATGAAACAAAGTACTATCATGCAAGACGACCAAATCACGTGATGGCAATAAAGGGAGACCATGTAATAGCGCCGATCAGGCGATTTCAGCCCGTAAAAAGTGCTTCACGCTCCATGAAAACACAAAAGCGGGCTGTCCCGGCTAGAGCAGCCGTGATCCGCTCAACCGCTATCCTGGCTGGAGCGGCCTCTATCACTAACTGCTCCGCTACCAGCCTTCTCATAGCGGTATGCTCCTCTCTGCTCCACCGCTATAGTTCCGCTATTGACTACTATGCTTTAAATTAGGATTCTTGTATCCCAATAAATAGGGAACAATGTTTAGTCTTTTGTATCAAGTTACTATCAAACTATTATCAATAATACTCAAGCTTTTTAAATTTTTTCCTTTTTCTAAACTCATAACTTCAACACATCTATTTCTCCTTAGATATGTCATCCATCATATACAAACATAAGAATATTGATCTAAACTTTCATTAATTTTAGTTTTTTGATTTACTTAGCAGCACGACAAATAGCTAGTGCCAACATGGTTTACTTTTAAAGTTTTCTCATTGTGACATTCTTTTAGGAATTTAAGCTCAACCCAGCTGCAAACACGGTTTACATGCCAAATCGCTGTGAAGCTGCAAACATGGTTTACGTACCAAATAGCTCTCCTCCGGTACCTCTTGCAACTATTCAACCAGATGTTGGATTCAACCAACACTTTTGCTTCTCAAAGTTTACACAGAATGATAATTTGACAGTTGGCGTTCTCAATTTTTACAACCTCTCCAGTATGCTGCACATTACACTCCAGTTTTATCTAAACCTGCTTATTTGCACCCAACAAGCTCGCCTGCGCTAAGTACAAAAAGATATAATGTGGTAATTGGTTTAGGAAGAATCACAAGTTCCCCTGAGATATTGTCTTTCTTTCTGACTGCAGGTTATGGTTGGACGATCCACCCAGTTAGTCTATGCTCAACAAGTTTCTCACATAAGATAGCATGCCTATAACCCTTTTCACCTAAGGAGTTTCTTCATTTTGTCTTTATAAAAGTTAAGCCAGAACTGGATGAAATTAAATCTATAGAAAGGCTTTAAAATATATTAACGAAACAAGAACCAGTGAATTAGATTTAGTAATGGAGGAGAGACAATAACAATGACCAAGCGGTGGCCATCTGAGGTGTTGGTTGATGAGACTCTGTTGGTGGAGTGAAAGACGAAACAACAGAACATATAAGCAACTTTGGAGAGACAGAATGTGCAGAGATGGGTCGATCCACAGCCACCGTCGAAGATTTAGAGATGGTGCTTCAAATGACCCATCCACTGAGTGATCTACAAAAGACACTAATTCTTGAATGTCCAAAGTTGAATCACTTATCATTAAACGTGACATGAGATGAGAATACTCTCCCCCAAACCTGGGGACCAGAGAAGAAAACAGTCGAGTGAGCTCTCTTGCAGCGAAATTCACTGGCATATGAGAAGCAAGGCATGTGAGCTCTCATGCAGCAAAGTTCACCGGCATGCAAGGGCAAGTGAAAGGTATTCCAGAAGTGGGCTTTTGGGGTTACATTGGGCTGTCCATGGTGGTCACGGTAGGTTTGCTCGCAGCATAGCCTTTCTTGGTGGCCCAAGGAAAAAGCATAAGGTGTGAAGTGAAGAATCTGTAATATGGAAGCAGCAATGAAGGCAGCTGCTAACTAAATCAAGAGTTATGCTAATTTTTTTATATTTCATATTTCCATGTTCAACAAAATCGTAAGTAAAAAGCATTTCCATCCCTGCAGAAATGTTTCTTACATTATATGACCAGCATATCTAAGTCTTTCTACTTGTGATTGCAGTATTTGATTCATGGAGCTCCATTCTCAACTCGTCCCATGCGGAACCATCTACAATTTCCAAAGCATCAAGGTAACAATATGATAATCATTTATTACATATGTTTTCCTTTTTAAAAAGCTCTCTCATGAAGCTGCCAAAAGAAAAGTGATTGTTTCCTCAAAATAAGCTACTCCAAACACAAATGTCACAAAGAAACTCATCAGCTTTTTCCCTTTTGATATGAAACATAATTAAATCTAGGAACACCAATAATTTTGGCATCCAATATGAATATGTATTTCTTTTTGGCTAATTGTTCTATTTTTCAAAAACAGGAGGATCACTTGGTCAACCAATACCAGTTGTTTTGCCTGCGTTTGTCATAACAAGTGTGCAACAACAACAACCCTTTGCGATTCAAAACCACATTCCAGTTCTGCAACCTGGCTTTTCTGTGCAACCTACTTCAGTCCCGGGACCAAATGGTTTCCATGGCAATAAGTTTTCATGAAACTTACATTCAGATTCTTTTGTTATACCCCTCAGAGTTAAAGCTCATTTTTCTTTTCCATTTTTTCTAATTAATTGTTATAAAATGTTGACTTGTCTCACTTGTCTCCCTTCTCTCTGTGAGAACTGTATTGTGAGATGTGCAGGTAGGTAAGGTACTAAGGTTCGATTCTTGTCTTGGGAATTGAGGAAAGTTTTTTCTTTTGGGATTGATATTGTATGTTCGGTAATTAAACTTAAATGGGTTGGATATAAACTCTAGACTACAATTTTAATCATATTATTGAGTATAAATATGACATTTGATTTTTCATATTTAATTCAATGAGATGAAAAACTGTGTAATATTCAATTTTCAATGTGTATTTTAGACAATTGATAATGAAATTAATTTGAGGAAAGTAACAGCTATCTGCATACCTTTATTTTCTGTATTTGGTTTTCATGGGATCATAGACAAATCCAAGAGGTTTTTTTTTCTTATTATATAAGTTTGAGTTCTAGTGATGTGAAAAACATTGTTCGGAGCAGGAAAACTCTATGAAGGCGGCTAATTGCGTTTTCTAGCATAAATTAGTTTTTGACGAAGTTGATGGATACTTTGCAATTTGCATCTTTACCATACTAGCAAAATTAACAAGCTATAGTTAATTTTTAGATGGTTTTCATCATGTTTATTGTGCGTGGTTAAGTTTTAATTGTTGTATAATTGCATAGTGGTCTCGACTCGAGTCTCTCATCTAACACAACACACTCTCCTTTCTTCACCCTCCTTCATGCATGTATCGGATAACATCAATTGACACCAACATTAGTTTGGCAGCTATTATCCTTTCAAACCAATAACTAAATTTGCTGAAGATATAAATTCATTGATCTCTCACATCATTAGATAATAAAATATTTTTTATTGTATTTAATTACAGCCTTGTAATCTAACGGTATTTTCAAGATATGTTATTGAGCCAATGATAATGATAAACACTTAAGAAATCTAAAATACTTGTTCTTAGCTTATAAAAAAATATTGATCTTTATTGAACTGAAACATTTTTTTTTTTACACATTGAAGTGAAACATGTAAAAAAAAAATTGAGAATACGACTTAACGACCGATGGTTAACGGTGGCCATGATGGGCGGTTTTGCTAGAATCGGCGATAATGAGATCACTATTTTAGCAAATGATGCGGAAAGGGATAGTGACATTGATCCACAAGAAGCACAACAAACTCTTAAAATAGCAGAAGCGAACTTATGTACCTAAATGGCAATAGATCAATGCAAGATCAATGAACTAAATCTACACCTTCAAATATAAAATAAAATAAATCATAATGGTTTTGGGGAATGTATAAATAGGATAGAAGGTTTAAGCTACACCATTTTCTCCTCACATGGGTTTGTAATACTCTGTTTCCCTCTAAAGTGTTTAACCCAAACAACCTCCAAATTAAACCCAAACGATGGATTTTTTTGACACCGATAACCCATATGAAGTTGCCTTGCATTTCATTTCCATTTCATTTCACCGATAATCCATCCATATGCGTTTCGTTGCGTTTCATTACATTTTCTCTCTCCATAACGGTTTTTCTATATAGAGTCAAATTTCATTTCTCATCTCAGTCTTCTCTATTCTCTCACTTTCAAATCACATTGCTCTGGAATCTTCCTTCACTCTCATCTCTCACTCTCGTATCACACAGGTTCGTTCATTCTCTTCGTTTTTGCTTCATTTTTCTTGTAACCTAAGCTTTTCAATTAATCGCTCATTATTATACTATAATCTCAGGTTCATTCTTATCAATTTCAGATTCCAAAATCTCAGGTATGTTGCTATAATCTCAATTTCAACTTTATTTATACTAGCATACTCTTCTTGGT
Source organism: Trifolium fragiferum (assembly GCA_954870985.1). Classification (NCBI taxonomy): domain Eukaryota; kingdom Viridiplantae; phylum Streptophyta; class Magnoliopsida; order Fabales; family Fabaceae; genus Trifolium; species Trifolium fragiferum. The sequence goes on from OX940792.1 coordinate 16,338,333, forward strand.
TGGTTTCTAACAAGTTTCTGCTAAGTCAGATGATAAATCACCTTCACATTTTCGCATAAGTTTTTCAGGATGGGACATTCAAAGAAGAAGAAGTCGACGAAGAACAACCGTCGCGGCGGCGGTAGCGGCAGCAACGCTTTCATGGCCGTAGCTTCCGATGCTCTGTCTCGCGACGAGGCGGAGGCAGCTCGTGTTCGCGAAGAGCTCGATGCGGCTCTTGCCGCTGGTGCTGTTTTACCTGTATGTGTTTCTTATCGATTTATTATTCTCTGTTTATCACGATTAATTACTCTGTTTATCGCTTAATTATTATTTTAGGAACCTCCAATCGTGAGGGTTAATGACTTGAAAACCTACAAGAAAGTAATTGAAGATGCGGTGCAGCAATATCCAGATTCCTTCATCAAATTCAAGATCAGTACACAGATAAGGAGGCCCGGCTACAACAAAATTAGAGATGAAATCAACAGAAGCAATGGTGTCAACGGTAGGTTTGACCAAATTGAGAATGCACGTCCAAATATTGACCGCACTCCACTTCCTGGGATGATGGGATGATGATTTTAGTATATAATAATAAATGAAGTGAAGGTGCCTCGGATGATTTTAGTATATAATAAATGAAGTGATGAGCAAGGAAGGAGCATTAATGTTGTTTTGTGCATAAATTCCCGTTCAAATATTTACCCTTCTTTTTCACAAACTATTTTAATGGAACATCAATAATTTGCTTCAATACCAAATTCTTTTCGGGTTGTCTCAATTCATATATGAATGTCATTTTAATATATTATCATATAAGTTATAAATTATCATACCATTGAAAAGTTTAATTCTAACCTTAAAATCTTGGAAGTCATACATCAAATAAATTTATATTGGTCCAAAATTATTATTTACTTTTTACGTATTGAAAATACATTAAACTTAAATATGTTAAACTTCAAAGACTCGATTTAGTAGTAAAATGACATGTATTGAATTCGAGAGGTTTGAATTCAAGTACCACAAGTATTTTTATTTAAAAAAAGATGAATATAATTATTTTTGATAATTTCACAGACGCAAAAATAATTTCTCTCATTTCAAATTTAGAAAACCTTGAATAATTAGGCTTATTTAATAATGTAACACCTACAATGGGGATTAGAGAGGTCCCTAAGAAAAGAGAGCTTGTAGTAAACCCCTGTTCAACTGCTTCACATGCATTATGATTAAGCACAAGACTAGCTTTATTTCATCAATAATTAATACCATCTTGTAAGGTACAACTTTCTTTGAGCTACCAATGCATTATACATGGTGCATCTTTCGATAGTAATGTTCCGGTTGACTAAATCACGATAACTAAGAAAGTTGATACTAGTAGTATTAAATTTACTGAAATTACTCTTGTTTTACGAGTTTACCTTACGAGGACTAAGAATGTGAACTAAAAATTTCAAGAGAATCCGATATTTAAGGACGACGGAAATACTTTTTATTTCTCAATATTTTTACCATTACCCTAAACGCAATCATTAGACCTCAGAGGATTTCACCCTTGATTAAAGAAAGCAATAATCAAAATCAAGTTTCTCGGGAACCTGCACTCGATTCTGAAGAGCAAAGTCTTGCAATGCAGCAACTAACTGAAGTGGTTGGCCTATAAAATTTATGCCTGCTCCGTATTTGTTTTGTCATTGTCTCGTAAAAGATGTGTGCTGATACATACATAGTAAACTCTACGAATCTGATATTGTTTTCAGTTGACATCCATTTCTCCTGAAGAACTGAGGGCAGCAGTTGGTGATTTTGAAGAGGTGGTCCATTTGTTAGATCAGGTGGTTGATGAACTAGGACTACCAACTTTTCCTGAAGGTACAGTCTTGCTACTAAAGTATATAATTTACATTCGATATTAATGCATATTCCTCCGCAAGATTGTGACTAGCAATGATTTGTTCCGACAGGATGGAAAATTCCTCGGAGCTTTGTTGCAACCGCGTTTGATACTTCTAGGATTTATGGTAGCATGCTTGATGGTTTCAATCAATTCACTGAAACTGCAGAATCTAACTTGGATTCATTCACAATGAAAGGAAACCCCCTTAAAACTGCGGTAATCTTATTTTTTTACCGTTGAAATTTTCTAGAATAGTATACCATATGTTTTTTTTTTTCTCACTTCTTACTAGAATCTTACTGTCATGTTGCTTAACTCTAGCAGGAAAATCAGAATCTTTTAGCAGAAATAGAAGACATAAACAATCGATTGTTTGACTGCGAGGTGGTTATCCCTGAAAAGAAAAATGTTGAAACTGCGGTTGGACTAGCTTCTGAGCAAAGTGAGGGATTACTTGTTAAAATCATGTACAATGCAGTGACTATCAATCAGAACCTTGTATCTAAATTCACTTCTGATAAAAAGGTGAATGGTTTTATATTTTGTTTTGAACAATTCACATTTATTATTTTTGTTTTCGTCTTATTGACAGTGTATATTGGTTTTGCAGTCACTGATCAAACCACTGCAGTTAATTGTTATGCTTGTGCATGTTTGTGGGAATAATCATGATGTATAAAAAGTGTGGCATATGCCAACAGTACGACTGAGAGATGGAAAATGAAAGAGAACAGAAATAGGATTGTGAAGAGTGTGTAAGAAACATGCCTACACAAGTTTTCTTTTAATTCAATACCTTTTATCTTGTACTGTTTGATTTTGTAAGTTTATAAATTTTATGAAGTTCTTCAATATTCTGACATGATCTCATCTGTTTAAATGTAAAATATTCTGTGCAGTGTCGATGAATTAATCGCGTTTGTTTGTCCCAATATAAAAGTTTCTTTGCCTGAGCTTGTTCAAATTGCAAAAACTTTTGAGGAGAAAGTTAATGTTTCTGCCAAAACTGAGGTATCACTTTTAAGCTTGTGTGTGCGATATTATGACTTTCACATTGCGAAATATTTTATCCGTATTGTAGGTTTTTCAGTTCAGGATCTTTGCGAAATAACTTTTGAAGACAATAGATTAATAACTTACCTAATAAATCTGTTTACACTACAGCATGAGTACATTACTTTGATAGCAACGAGGTTAAAGACACTACGGGCACGGTATGGGAAGCATGCTGAAGCCAAAAATCTGCTCACTAGCCCTTCTGCCTCAGGTGAATTATTCATTTCTCTACATATTGAAATGGACTAAGTATGTTTTCTATAATGCTTCCAAGGTCATGAAAACTTTTCTAACCTTCAATATTAAGCATGTGTTTTTACATAACAGGAAGTTCGATTTTCCTGCTTTATTTGCAATATCAATATTTTTAGTCTCCTAAGTTTTCTTGTGTTTTCGATCTTCCAAATACTGTTCTTGATGAGTTTGGAGAAGTATTTTGTTTTTGATATTTAAAACTTTCTTGCCTCAACATTTTGCTATTGGTCATTCCGACTGTCTCATCAGGCTGATGATCATTGCAGCCAGTTTTCAAGATCACAAAGTTGCAATGCCAATTGGCAGTTCACCGCCCAGTATAAATCAACCGTCGATCTCAAAGAGTAACAATTATGCACTCTTTTTTGTAGTTTTTTAAATGACCTTCTATATATGAGGTTCCTAGAAAACATTTATTTACTATATATTTCAATCGTAGGCCCCGAAGATGCTGTACAACAGCAGACAAACATTGCACTTGAAGGATTTGGTGCAGGGAGAAAGTCCAACACTCAGAAGATTTCACCCTTGATTAAAGAAAGCAATAATCAAAACCAAGTTTCTCGGAAACCTACACTCGATTCTGAAAAGCAAAGTCCTGCAATGCAGCGACTGATTAAAGTGGTTGGCCTATAAAACTTGTGCCTGCTCGTTGTTTGTTGTCATTGGCTCATAAAAGATGTGTGCTTATACATACTTAGTAAACTCTATGAATTTGATATTATTTTCAGTTGACATCCATTTCGCCTGAAGCACTGAGGGTAGCAGTTGGTGAAATGGAAGAGGTTGTCCATTTGAATGAAGATGTTGTCCATTTGAATGAAGAGGTGGTTGATGAACTAGGACTACCAAATTTTCCCGAAGGTTTGGTCTTGCTACTAAAGTATATAATTTGAATTCGATATTAATGCATGATCATCCGCAAGATTGTGACTTGCTATGATTTGTTCATACAGGATGCAAAATGCCTCACAGTTTTGTTGCGGCCGCATTTGATACTTCTAGCATTTGTGGTAGCGTGCTTGACGGTTTCAATCAATTCACTGAAACTGCAGAATCCAACTTGGACTCATTCACAATGAAAGGAAAACCCCCTAAAACTGTGGTAATTTCTTCTTTTTTTACTATTGAAATTTACTAGAAGAGTATTTAATTTGTGAATTTGGACAAACATAGTATAGTAGTACATGCCAGTAATAGCTATGACAGTTGTTGGAGAAATAAGAGTGATTTGAGCCATTGAAGATACAAATCCAAGAGTGACAAGTTTAACTAAGTTTGGACACAAGAGAAAGAGTAAAATGAAAGGGTGCAGAGAAAGAACAAAGGAATGAATTTGAGCACTTATTGGGTACCAATTCAAAGGGTGACAGTGATGTTTTGCTCCTTCAAGAAAACACATAACACACAATAAGTCCAGGAAAAATGTGAAAGAAATTAAGAGAATCTTAGAGAGATATTCTGAATATTCCTCATCTTATTGATTGTTCAAAGTGTTAATTTTGCAATTTATCAAAGAGAAGATGGTCCTCTTAGAAACAGAAAGGGTAAACAATGTAACAACCAAAATATCAAACTAGCACAAAAGCTAATTTAGAGGATTATAACTATCTTACCTTAATTATCCTAATCCTAGCTTAGTTTCTTATGGACTGTTGGGGTCAACATCCAAATCAATAATGGTGTTCCGGATTTGGCCCAAGCCCAATTCGGCGTCAAGCTCGGTTCACGTAGGTGTAGAGTTTGGTCCAAAAGCACGATGGCTCAAAGTCGTGTGTCTCCGCTAAAAGGCCACATAAGCTAATCTTTTTGAAACTGACAACATTAGAATGATTGACATTTTGTTTTTCAGTTGTTATTCTGACAACCATTAATGGCGAAGATGCTGAATTCGTCTTAACATTTATGGCCTTGGTTTCTCGCCGGAGACTATATATATCCTTCTTAGAAGGGCCAATTATTATTATTTTCTTACTCTAAGACCTTCACTTCTGCGATCCATTAATGGCGAAGATGCTGAATTCGTCTTAACATTTATGGCCTTGGTTTCACGCCGGAGACTATATATATCTCAATCTCTATTGGATTTAGTTCAGAATTTCTATCAGAATATTTGAGTGATCCAATAGCCATTGGAGCATTTCATGCAGAACAAAGAGGGGTTATGGTTGTGTGTTCAGCTGGGAATGATGGTCCTGATCATTACACAGTTGTCAACACTGCACCATGGATATTCACAGTTGCAGCTTCAAATATTGATAGGAACTTTCAGTCAACTGTTGTTCTTGGAAATGGGAAAAGTTTGAAAGTAAGTTTCTTGATCTCAAAAAGAATTATGGTGGATATATCAATCTATGAATCATTGATACAAACACTTGACACGACATTGACATGTAAATGTTAATTATAGTGTGATTGAATGTAACTATATGTGTTAGTTTCGTGCCAATGTCAGATACCGACACACATGTTGGACATAGACACACTTTCAATCTTAAATGTCGGTAGTATAAGCTAACTATGATATCTTTTTCTCTTTGTTTGAGTTGTCAGGGAACCGGCATTAACTTATCAAACCTTACTCGCTAAACGATGTATTCTCTTGTCTTCGGAGAGGAAGTTGCAGCCAAATTTACACCAAAAACAGAAGCTAGGTACCTAATTGTGATACTGATTGTTCTTATCATGTCTATGGCATTAATACTAACAAGATAGAAATAGTAATTGCATCTATTACATATATACATACACAAACACTGAAACACATACTAAGACACTGATACTAGTTGACAGAAGTTGTAAGAAAAGTGTGAAAATGTTCTTTAAAATGCAGGAACTGTTATCCTGGATCACTAGATAACAAGAAAGTTGCAGGAAAGATTGTTATTTGTGTTAACGATGATCGAAATATTACACGGAATATAAGAAAGCTAATTGTACAAGATGCAGGAGCCATGGGGATGATACTCATTGAGAAGGAAAACATAGATGTTCCGTATGATGCAGGTCTATTTCCCTTCACAGAGGTTGGCAATCTTGAAGGGTATCAAATCCTTAAGTACCTAAAATCTACCAAGTAAGCATTATCATCTTTTACATATACACTGCCAATTATTAAATCAGTAAAACTATTACATCTTTTACATAAACAAGTTTTGAAGTAGCAATCACGACCGCGTTAGCAATTTATTCATAGGCCTTATGGTAACCGAAATTGTAAAAATATGTAGGATAAAGGTGGTTATTATGATGCCGTTTCCGAGACTTATAAACTCATAAAATTGCTTAGCACAATATAAACCACTTGTTGACTGATGATAAATAATATACCATGGTCATGGATATGCTCAATCTTTCGTGCCTCCGTTACAGGAAACCAACTGCAACAATTCTTCCAACAACGGACGTTCCTAGATACAGGCCTGCACCAATTGTTGCATCTTTCTCATCTAGAGGTCCTTCAAGCCTTACTGAAAACATTCTCAAGGTATTTTTCTGTCTTGTGTTCCTATAAAATAATCAAGAATTACATTAGCATCTCTAGAACAATGTACTCACAGCTTTTTGCTAAATCTATTGTTAAGCTGGATGTCATGGCACCAGGTGTTTCGATATTGGCTGCTTTGGTTCCTAAAAAAGAAAATGTTCCAATTGGGAAAAAACCATCCATGTTTGGCTTAAGATCTGGTACATCTATGGCTTGCCCTCATGTGACAGGTGCTGCCGCATTCATCAAATCAGTACATCGAAGTTGGAGTCCTTCAATGATCAAATCAGCATTGATGACAACAGGTACAACTAGACCGAAATCTTTTTCTAATCTTTTAATGCATCACATTTCAGATTGGAGGTTTGTTTGCACTGGTCGGACAAGATACCGACACATTTGGTTATATTCAGTCAATTATGTTTCCCTAAATTATTATCAGTGTCAATTTCATTGTCGTGTTTGTATCTGTGTTTCATACACACGAGAGAAAGAGAGGATAATTGAAGCACTGACACAAACACGTAAACCATACACAATATTGACATGTCGAAATCGAATACATATATAGTAATCTGAGAAAATACAATTATTGGACATAATCACATTATAAGACGGTGTTGGAAATTGACATTTACCAGACACTTGACACGTCTTCAATCTAAAATGTCAATGCTACATCAGATATGAACAATACTTATTTTGTTTTGTTGTTGTTCCATTTTTCAGCTACAACCTACAATAACATGAGGAAGCCAGTGACTAATAGCTCAAACTACATTGCTAACCCACATGAAATGGGAGTTGGAGAAATTAATCCACTCAAAGCTCTCAACCCTGGTTTAGTCTTTGAAACACATGTCGAAGACTACATCAAATTCCTTTGTTATTTCGGCTATTCAAACAAAGACATAAGGAAAATGTCTAAAACCAATGTCACATGCCCAAGGACTTCATAAAGTCTTATATCAAACATCAATTATCCATCAATCTCTATACAAAAACTTAAAAGGAAACAGAAAACAAAAGTGATCACAAGAACAGTAACCAATGTAGGAACCTTAAATGCTACATATGTTGCAAAAGTGCATGCACCTGAAGGATTGGTTGTTAAGGTCATCCCCAACAAACTTGTATTTTCAGAACGTGTTCAAAGAATTACCTATAAAGTCTCATTCTATGCCAAAGAAGCTCACGGTGGATACAATTTTGGGTCTCTAACATGGCTTGATGGTAGACATTATGTTCACACAGTATTTGCAGTCCAAGTTGAATAATTATTTGTGCAGGCACAACACACACAATAAGTTGAATAAAAGGGCCTCATTGATTTTTATGTTAACATTACTTTATGTTTGTTATGGAATGGGTTTTTGTCATTTAGTAGACTCCAAAATTCAATAAATGTATGAATTTCTCAAACCTGCTAAAGATAACATTATATGCAGAACCAACAAAACTAAAGAGAAAACCTTATCACCCACTAACCAGAATAAACTTTTTTAAATCTATAATACTCATAAGAATTTTGATTATAATTTTATTAAAGTAATTTATTAACATGCCTTACTCATTTGACTTTAAATACTGAAAAGCTTCACAGTAGTAATTTTTTTTCTGCATTAGTAATTTAATTTGTTGTATAACAAAGATTTATAGTAACAAAATAAGATTTTGCAAAAGAACCAATATAACATACCAAAAAGAATAACCATCATGACAAAATATATTCTAAATCATTATTTCTTTATTGAAATAAACATTACATTTCAAATTCAATAAAGAAAAGAGATAAATGCAGCGAACAATTAACAAAGAAAGTGCCATACATATATGTGTGTAGAAAAGCTATCACAACAATGAAAGCTATTACACATGAATATTTGTAACATAAACTAAATCAAACTACATAAAAAAGCATTGTAACTAATTAAACGTCGCAGCGACATAGAGGACATGTCTGGTTAACATTTAGCCACTCCTGAATGCAATCACTGTGAAATACATGTGAACAACAATGCTGAGGCATCCGAACTGCGGCCGAGGAACCTGTACCGGTAGACAACTCTGTAAGACATATGCAACACATTGAATCAGAATTTGCGGTTGTTGTTAGTTCTTCATCATCAATGGTCATGAAAAGTTGTCCAAAATTTTGATGATTAGCACGATTCACTCGAGTAACGTTCAGGTTGTGGTGATTGTGGTGACGACCCAAATTGGCGATAGAGTTAGAATCAAAGACAATGGTATGATCTAGCATTGACCATGGCGGCATAACATTGGAAACAGGAACATGATCATTCACCATGAATGGACGATTCACTTCAACTCTTGTTGTTGTTGTTGTTGTTGATAGTGAAGAAGAAATCATGTTGTTGTTTCCGACAAAAGAATCAAAGATCAAAACATCATCAACAATTGTACTTGATCGCTGACGCTGCATCATCATAGGACTGCCTCCAACATCATTCAAACCCACAAATCGCTGCATCAGCATAGGACTGCCTCCAACATCATTCAGACCCCGAACCACTTGATTCATCATCATTGTTCTCTTGTAACTACTACTGCAAATTTAACTCAAAAGTGATGAATATTGAGAGAGTGAAGAGTAACGAGAAAAACATTGATTATTTATAGGAAGGGTTTATATGACCGTTATATGAAGCGTGAATCTCAAGCAAGTATTAGATAATTAGTCCAACACTAACTAAGCTGTCAATTTATTAAAAAGATTTTGTGTAACAAAATAAAAATCAATCAAAAAGATTTTGTGTAAAAAAACAAAATCAATCAAAAAGATCTCGTTAATAAATACAGTAAAGGTTTAAGTTTTTTTTTTTTTTTCTTTACAAAAGTTTTATTGTTTCCAAAAAAAGTTTATTTATTTATTTATTTTTATTTGTCAAGTAGTTTAGTGACTAGAAAATCCACCTTTAAGTTTATTTATTTTTTACTAGCTGATTAAATTATTATTATTATTATTATTATTATTATTATTATTATTATTTAAGAAAGATTAATCTTGTAAACAAATAATTATTATTGTTATTATTAATTTTTGGGATTAATTATTTGTTTAGTTACTGATATATACAACTTTTTATTTTACCTTTAAATATGAATTTTTAACCGCATGTATTAAAAAATCAAATAAATTAATATATAAATTTTTTAAATAGGTAATGTTAGTAGTTACTAGTAATTAGTATTGTTAGTTTTGTTGAAGGTGGAAGTCGAACTTTAAACCTCTTCATCTCTACTCCCCAACATATATACCATCTTCATCCACCGAGCCACCTTTATAATTCCCAACAAAAATTGAACAAAATGATCAACAGAGTCATATAAATATAGTCCTTATTTAATTGTTCTTAAAAAAATTAGTCCTTAAAAAATTATGTTGCACTCAATTTTAATTCATACTATTAAGATAACTTGTATTTTTCAATGTTTTTTCCCAGATATATTTAGAACATATCATAAAAAAATTCTCAAAAAAAACGAGTTCGAAATTTGATTTCTAGGTCATTACTTTTGTTACTTTTATCATGAACTTTTGCCGTTTAAAAATTCATATTTAATTTGTATCATGTTAAAAAAAATTTAAATTTTAGTAAATAAGCTTTATATGATATTTTATAAATGCCTAAATAAAATCATTAAAAAATTGCCTTTTACATTTAGCATGCTGCTCCTAATAATTTATAAGTTGGAGGGGTAAAATGTCATGAAAATTGTATTTTACGACTCTTTATAAAAAAATCCACTGTTCCACCATATTTATACTAGTGATCCACATTGAAATTTTTAAAAAAATAAAATAATTCCTATCTGGATTTCAAAATCCAAAGAGGATAAAATTGAAAGAAAAAAATATTGAGGAGGTTTTTGAAAATATAGGGGGTGGGAGGAGAAACTCTACATTTAGTTGTATGGCACACCAGCGTTTCAGAACATTCGCCCAGCCCATTTTGACTCTTTCCATCTTAATTATGAGCTACACCTTTTTTTTTTTACTAAAAAAATTATGAGCTACACCCTTCATCAAAAAGTTTAATGGAAGCTTATCAAAATTATAAAAAAAAAATGGTTTATAGAATATCTTCTTTTATAAAAAATAAATAAACTATTCTTTCCATAAACCATTTTCAAATGTGCATAAATTCCCATTCAAATTATTTATAGGCTTTCATACAATTTTTTTTCTTTTGGTTTTCTTGTTCATATATGGATTTCATTTGAGTATATTATCATATGAGTTATAAATTATCTTACTATTAATCTTAAAAGTCACGCATTAAATAAATTTATATAGATTTACAGTACAAAAATTATTATATAATTTCTACATTAACATTAAATATTTTAAACTTTAAGAATTTGGTTTGATAATAAAAAAAATATGTCTTGAATTTGAGAGGTCTGAATTCAAACCACACTATAATATTAAAGGAGCTAAATATAAATAGTTTTACACGTTATTTCTTATGCGTTTCTCTTAATGAATAGTGATGGATCAAAACAAACGACTTGTAAATATTTCTCTCAATGAATATTGATAGATCAAAACAAAGGCACCCTTTATTCTTTCAAGTGTAATTGTGTAAATCGCACATAAAAAAATTCATTCAACTCTTTAATTCTGCCATGAACTTATGCATCATCCCCTCATGCTTAATTTTGTAAACAAAAGAAAAAAAAACTATTTTATGAGTTTGTATAATAAGGCTATGAGTGCTCTAAACATTGTAAAGGCTGCACCTATAGAGTCTATAGACATCACTAATTGGCCAAAAACGCCAATTGAGAATCTATAACAAAGAAGATTACCAATGCAACAGAAAATGCTTGAAGATGAAGAAATTAATGGGAATGATAGAAAGGGAATGAAAGGAATAGAATAAAAGAATTACACATGGCTATGTATATATCAAACAATTCTTTCTTAGTTCTTTTGCACAAAAAGAAGCTAATTTACTTGCATTTCAAGCATATGATCTACTTTAATTAATTTCACTCATACCATCCTATTAAAGAATAACACCTACATAGAATCTCACTTTTCTTTACTTTTTTCACAAGAATTTGAGTAATTGAAGAAAAGAAAAATTAAAACTTGAATTGACAATTAAAACTTATTCACTATAGTATGCATAATTGTACTAACATGGTGTAACATTTAGTGATATATGGTTGAGTCTATTGACTATTAAGCATTTGATTAATGGTTTAATTCGAATTAGTGTCTGTATGAAAAATAATTTTTGATAATAATTAATACATGTAAGACTGGCTCCTGAACCATAGTCGTAAGATTACAAGACTAAATATATTAGGGTGTTTAGACACATACAAAAAGATACTTTTTATAATAAGTAGTCTTTAACCCGTGTGCGTTGCACGAATTTGATTGAACGATTGATATATAATTTAAGTTTATGTAGTAAAAATTGCAACATAAGTAAATAAAATAAATAGTAGATCTTTCAACAATTCTTGTAATGGTAATGCGATAATAGTCTCTTGATAGCAAAATATACATCACAATCAAACACACATCAAAGAAGAAAACCAAAGTTAAAGTCTTTGAAATTATAGCGAGAGCATTTTTTGATAGTGTATTTCCTCATATATCAGTCTTTCTTGCAACTATAGTGAAGAAAATGCTAGATAATAATTCTCATCAATGTAGCTACATAATCAACAAAAATCACTTTCTTGTATTGTATGGCTATGGCTATGGCAAAATCAAAATAACAACAATACACTCCTTGACAATTTCATTGCACAATAAGGTGACGCTTGATTGTATTGGATGTACGGCTATGACATATAACACAAATAAAGCATCATTGTAATAAACATTGAAGGTCACCGTTTACTTGAGCAAAAGGAACATAAATATTAGAAGACTAAGCATAAATAGTTTTTTTTTTTTTTATAACATACAACATCAATTATATATATTTGCAATGAAATACCTTTTAATAATTTTTCACCATAATAGAGATTGTTTGTTGAAATCCTAATTGGTTGCTCTGCGGACTAATTTCCAACACCAGCCCATATCCTACATTATTTAAAATTGTGCAACACATGGAAGTGACATATGCTATATCCAAATGTTAAAAAACTAAGCATAAAAATCATAACTATAGAAAATTAAGCATGACCAAATTAGAAGGTAGGGACTTATCCCTTTTGCACAAATCACATTGCCACCAATAGTTAGAGCTTATTTCAATCACCAATTTCAAAATTAAGTTAAAGAATAAAATAAGTACTCAATTTAAATTGCATAGAGTAAGAAATCACTTGCTACTTACATATTATTTATTGGGGCATATCAATATTCTTAAAGATAAAACTACTTTAAGCCAACATGGTTTCTTGTTCTTACCATCAAATGAGATGAAAAACAATAGCAATAAAGGAGTAATACAAACAAAGCAATCAAAATTACATTTCAAAATAATATTAGTAAGCCTAAGAAGTAGGAACAATTAACAAATCATATAAGTATAATATTCTATTGTACCATTTTTTAGATGAACATTTAATAATATTTTATTTTCAATGCATAAAAACTAATAAAGACTTTTGTAAAAAAAAACTAATAAAAACTAATTCAAAATTCAAATTAAGGAAGATTTAATAAGTGGCGGGCCATAGTAATTAATATGTGGTTGAGAGATTAAGAAAAGGATTAGGAGGGAAAAAAAATTAGGGTTAACATGAAGCAAAACTTTACTTTTATTATAATTAAGATTAAGATTAAGATTAAGATTAAGATAAGATTAAGATTAAGATTAAGATTAAGATTAAGATAAGATTAAGATTAAGATTAAGATTAAGATTAAGATAAGATTAAGATTAAGATTAAGATAAGATTAAGATTAAGATAAGATTAAGATTAAGATAAAGATAAAGATTAAGATTAAGATAAGATTAAGATTAAAATTAAGATTAAGATAAGATTAAGATTAAGATAAAGAAATTTGACAAAAAAATTAATTCAATAATTTTTTATAAGTCTTTGTGTGTGTACATATTTGTGTGTATACTTCGTGGAATTAATCTATGCAATTAGATGTTATGACCGTATTTTGATTAAGAATAATGTATTAAAATTTAAAATGAATTGATCTAAGTGGTAAGAAATTTGAATCCCTTCAATAAATTGTTAAGATTTTGATCACTAATTCTTACGTATGGTGAAAATTTAGTACAAAGTATTCCAACGGCTTAAATTGATAATAGAACATCTAGTTATGAGACTAATCTTTGAATCGATAGTAAAATATCTATTTTTATGGGACTGATTTATCTACCAATCTACTAAATAAACGACTCAAAAAATCAAGCATAGAAAAGATTCATGTTGCTAACTTATCTAACATCATGTTTGATTATTTAATTGGATTTTGCTAGCAATAATGAGTATCTATATGTCCAAAAGAAATGCAATAATTAAGAAACTTATTATCTACTAGAACTGGTTAATGGCTTATGCTATAGAGAATAAAGGGACAAAAAATAATAATTAAATAGTTGTAGTAGTATCTGTAGTTATACATATTACAAACAGAGGAGAAAACAAAAGAATTAACAAAGATGCTCTCTCACAAGCTTCGTTAATTCTTCAAGCAAGAAAAATACATACACATTTTTTTGACAATTGAAAAATACATACACTACTTTAGTAGCCTATAAAGTGAACATTAACATGAGCAATTTTCTTCACTAGCAACAATTGATACCTCATATTCAATGGAGTGGCTTCTTCAATTCCTTCATCTCTTTTTTTTAGTTTCTCTTCTTATCTTCAACACATCAATTGCAGATCAAATTACTAAGGTTCATATTGTTGCACTTTCTCTTTGTCTATTAATTCATTTTGTTATATGATAAAGTTACCAAATTAATAATGTTTCTTTTATATATGTATTATGTGTAGCCTTATGTTGTTTATATGGGAAATTCATCACCAAACAAATTTGGTTTAGATGAACAAATACCAGAATCAGTTCATTTGGAGTTACTATCATCAATCATTCCAAGGTTAGTCACTATCATTAATTTTTTATCTATAAATTAATAATCAATATTTAAATTAATTGAGCTTATAAAAATTGACATGTTCTTTTTTACCTTTTTTATTTTCTTAGTGAAGAAAGTGAGAGGATAGAACTTATTCATCATTACAATCATGCCTTTAGTGGATTCTCTGCCATGCTTACAGAGAATGAAGCTTCTGCATTGTCTGGTATTTCATCTTCTCTGAATCTTCCTATTTCTTTTTGTCTCTATTTGTAATTCCTAAATTCTATGATTCATTGACTTTTCCTATTGTTTTGTTGTGAATACAAATTACAATAGTGTAATTTTAATTTATTATTTATCAATGTTTTAAATTTTGGTTCAAATTGAAAAAATTATTAGTGTTTTTTTGGTACATAAATTATTAGTGTTTTAAATGTAATTATGGTCATTGATTATTTTTTGATAGTCTAATTACTAGACCCACATACTATAAGTGTGGAGAAGTAAGGAATCGAAAGTTTAAACTCATACCCCGTTAATAATGTTCATTAGTAGCTACTGATTGAAATACTCTAACTAGATATCTGATTTTGATGAAGACAAAAGTGTATTGGAAGAAATACCTCAATAAGAATGATCAGTTAAATTTTTCAATAAAGATTAGTCATACATGTTAGTTTATTTTTCACACAATAATATAATTATATATAAAAAAAAAAAAAAAGGCAAGAGTGTTAATTTCATTATATTGATACTTTGCTTGAAATAAAGTTTTTCTTAAAAGTGAATTATGATGTCTATAATTACTTTGCATAAATAATATTATTCACCAACCTTAATAATGTTCAAAATGATGTAAAGAACAAGCTAAGAGTTGGATTTCTTCAAATAAACTCACTAAATCATATGAATCTACAAAGTTTAAATAAAAACACTTAAATAATTCTCTCTAGCCGGTGGGCCAAGTGAAAATTTCAGCCATCAATCCATTCTAACTTCAGTTCCACTTATTCTTGTTAAAAAAAATAATCTTATTTTATATATATACACGGAGTACTTGGTAATTTAATTATTAAAATTTCACTTGTTTTTATTACACTAAAATTTCACTTTTAAAATAAATAAATAAAATATTTAATATTTAAATTTCGACTCTTACATATAAAATATAATGTCTGTTTTGCATAAATTTATGGCTCTTATCAAACCACATTTATAATATTTTGAGCGAGTTGTTATTATCTCCTTTGTGGAATTAATGTTGGTAATATGAAAACAGGCCACGATGGTGTGGTGTCAGTGTTCCAAGATCCAATACTTGAATTACATACAACGAGGTCTTGGGATTTCTTAGATTCAGATTTGGGAATGAAGCCTCCACCACTTGCCACTACTCACCAAACTTCATCAACTCATGATATAATCATTGCTCTCATTGACACCGGTAAGTATGTCACAAATAAATATACTCATACCAGTACTTTTTATTTTGATTTTTGTCACTAGCTCATAAAAAAGAAAATATAAAAAAGTGTTCGCGAGTTAATACATACTCCCTCCGGCCATTATTATTATAAGTAAATTTGACTTTTTTGGTACATTGAAAAAGTGATGTATTTGGTTCATATTATGAACCAAATACATCATTTTTTCAATGTACCAAAAAAGTTAAATTTACTTATAATAATGGCCGGAGGGAATAGTAGTATAATAATTTTAGAATTTGTGTAATTAATATATTTAAAATTTGTACAATGTTGTTTCAATGCAAAATTTAATCTTTTTTATTTCTTAATTAGTGTCCAAAGTACTTATTAGTATGACCCTAAAAAGTGCACAATGTTTTAAATATATAATTTAGCACACAATGCTTTATCAATCATGATATAATAATATAATATAGTATAGTACGTAACTTGCAACATGGATCAAGAAATAGTTGGCAATTGTTCCCGTAAACTTGTATCATTTGATAGAGACATTACATTTTATATGTATGGGTTGAAGTTTAAACCCCGAAAATTTCACTTATTAATTTTAAGAATAATATTTCAAACCACCAAACTATATATTAAAAAAAAATGGTAGGTAATCACATAATAAAATTCTAACACGTGAAGTCCAAAGTCAATTTTTTTACGCTTAATTAATAAAAAAAGACACAATTGAAAAATAAAATCGTGTAATGGGTCGCAGTTTGAACCCCAAATATTTCACTTATTAATTTTAAGAATAATATTTCTAACCACCAATCTATTTTTAAAAGGCTAAATTGCAGTTTTGGTCCCCCAAGTTTCTTAATTGTGCGATTTTGGTCCCCTAAGTTTCAAACGAGCGATTTTAACTCCCTAAGTTTCACAATTGTGTGATTTTGGTCCCCCAAGTTTCAAACGAGCGATTGTAACCCCTTAAGTTTCACAATTGTTCGATTTTGGCCCCCCAAGTTTACCCCATTTTGCATTTGAAACTTGGGGGACCAAAATCGCACAATTAAGAAACTTGAGGGACCAAAACTGCAATTTAGCCTTTAAAAAAAAAATGGTAGGCAATCACATAATAAAATTATAACACGTGAAGTCCAAAGTCAATTTTTTGATGCTTAATTAATCAAAAAAGACATAATTGAAAAATAAAATCGTGTATTTTACAATCATCTCTTATCTCAAACTTCTTTTTAAAAAATATTTATTTGACCACGTCTTCGGAATTGGTCGCCACTATTTAACATTGACTTAAAAGGTCAACTCATGTGCATACATTAGAAGAAAATGATTTGATGCTTCTTTTTCTCTAATTTTAGTTACTTTTGAATGTAGTTTTTTACAACACTTTTCGTGTTGAATTGTAAATGTATTTTTAACCTTTGGTTAGTTCGTTAGTTTATCCCTATTATTATAAAAATCAAAAACCGTCTAAAAAATAAAGTAATTTTTTTACCAAAAATAAAATAAAGTTCGATAATTTTTCCATATAAATTGAGAAAAAAATTTGTACTAAGTAGAGGGTGTCACATATTAATTAATTGGCTTAATTACAGTTTTGGTCCCTGTACTTTGCTATTTTCTCAGTTTTAGTCCCCTTATTTTAATTTTAACCAGTTTTAGTCCCTCTTACTCAATTTTGATCTTATGTGTCATATTTTTAATGACGTGGTAAACATAGTGATGAGGTGTTAAAATCCACATATATTAACACTTTCCATATCACTAACTACGTTTATTATTTTAATAATAATTTATAATAAAAATACAAAATTTGACCAAAAAAAAAAAACACAAATTAAAATAGCAATTATTATAAAACAATAAATAAGAATCAAGAAACAAATTCCCAAATCTTCCAAATCTCTCATTCTCTCCTTGAAAACATCTCAGAGATCCCCAAATCGATGCTGCTCAATCGACCCTAAGAAGCAAATATATTTGTTGCTAGAACTCGACCCATTCGAAACCGTTCTTCGTTGTTGCTAGAATAATGTTCGCGAGAGGGGAATTTGTTTCGGTACACAAATACACTAGAAATTAAAAAAAAAATTCCTAAAAAAACTAATCTTCAACTTTAAATCATCATGAGCCTTGTTTGAAACACCTTTTTCTTCACATCATTCATCTTCTGTTATAGGAATTTAGTACTTTATTTTAAATAATTCTTTAGCATCATCAGTTATTTTCTCATCAAACTACTCAAAAAAATCACATAATAACAATTGAAGAGGAAGAATAAAAAGAGGAACGAAAAAGTGAAGCAAAAAAATTTGGGGATTTGTATGATTCTTACTTCGATGGAGAGAAGTAGAGATTTGAGAAATTTGGTAATTTGTTTCTATTTTAGGGTTCTTGATTTTTATTTATTTATTGAATCAAATAATAACAATTTTATTTTCTATTTTACTTTTTTGGTTTATAATAATTGCTATTTTACTATTTTATTTTTTGTGTTTTTATTATAAATAAATTAAAATAAACATAATTAGTGACATGAAAAATGTTAATATATGTGGACTTTGACACATTACCACTATGTTTGCCATGTCATTAAAAATATAACACATAAGACCAAATTTGAATAAGAGGGACTAAAACTGGTTGAAATTAAAATAGGGGGACCAAAATTGTGAAGAGAGCAAAATAGGGGGACCAAAACTATAATTAAGCCTAATTAATTAAACAAAAAAAGATGATATAACATTATAATACATGATTAATTAGCAAAACAAAGTATTGTAATTTTTTTTCGTAGAAACACAATTTTCTAATTTGTAATAGCTATAAACTAAAATGGTAATTGTAAAGAAGATTAGGGAGATCTGTACCAAAAAATAGAATAAACTAAGGGGAATGTTGTTACATATATATATATATATATACACACACTATACCATAGTATGACATGTATATAGAGCCAAAACAAAAACAAATATTGGTGTTATCATGTGAAACAGATTTGTCCTAACTTATGGACGGCTGCATTGCAGATTAAAATCATGTATCCTTTTTTTTTTTATAAAAAAAAAAAAAAGCATCAACATTGTATGTACTATATACTACATGATTTTAATCTGAGTAAATGGCACAATGAGAAAATATTGTGAATAAAGGGGGGTGCATGATTTTAATCTGCAATGCAACATAGTTGTATGAATAATAGACATAGTTAAATTGTAATATTTTTTGCACAAAAAATAAAAATAATTGTAACATTATATTTTGATACGGAAGAAGTAAATGACAACTCATTATGGCCCACAACTAGCTGGAAATTGTAATGAGTGCTAGCCGCATAATTTCTTATTTACTCTCGTGTTTATTTTAAACAATTAAACTATTTATTTGATTAGTTTACACAATTTTAAGAAAATTGTAATAATTATTTTTTTTTCTTTTTAAATGTCATTTAAGAATCGTGTGCATTATTGATATAACCAACTTTGATCATATTTTTTTATTATATATATATATATATATATATATATATATATATATATATATATATTAGAATATAAGATGTTCAATTTGTTTCGACAAATATTTTCAAAATATAACCTTTTTATAATGCATAATTAAATGCATTGGCATATCTGCGGTTGTCAATTGTGACACTTAAAAAAAAAACTGAGAGAGTATGACTTATACTTAATTTTTCTCAAAAAGTGTTTATAACTTGCTTGAAAGTCGTGAAAATAATAATATTAAAAGATATAGATGTAAAATATTATATTAAAAAGCAATTGTCAATCCGATCATGTGCTTTATTTAACATAAAAGATATCAATACTTTTAACGTGGTGTTTCCTACGGTTAAATAAAGGGTTAAATATGTTTTTAGTTCCTATTTTTTTTGTGAGTTTTGACTTTTAGTTTTTACATTTATTTTATTATATTTTTAGTTCTCACATTTTTACCGTTTGCATTTTTAATCTCTACCGTCAATTTTTTGTGACTCGGATAACGAAATCCGCCATATAGGATGACACATAGATGTCACATCATTCAATACAAATATTATTCTATTCAATTTAAATTATCCTATGTGGCCAATTCTGTTATCCAAATTATAAAAAATTGACTAAAAATATAGTAAAAGAAATATAAAGACTAAAAATATAATTAAAAAAATATAGGAACTAAAAGTCAAAACTCACATAAAAATAGGATGATAAGTAAGATGCTATATCATTTCCACTGATATAAGTAAGATGAAAAAAAATCTTATTCTTATAAACATATAACTATTATGTACTCATTTTTATTATAAGCAAATTAGACTTTTTTAATACATTAAAAAAATAAATATTATGTCCATATCGAGGTTGCGTCTTGGGAAACTATTTATCCATTAGTAAGAAATGTTTACATTAAAATACCTCAAAAAGAATTATCTCTAAAAAATGGAATTTATGAAAGAAAAAAAAGTGAAAGGTAAGATATAGGTGCGAAAGGAAAGTGAGAAAAACTATATAATGAACATTAGTGCCTCAATATTAATTAGTGGAAAGATTTTTTCTTTTTTGGGTACAATATTAAGTGTAAAGATTTAGTAATTCATATGCAACAGTGTCTCAAAAATATCAATCGTTTGTTGGTTCAGTGGTGATTGGCGCTGAACTTGATAGGGAGAACCACAGTTCGATCCCCCACAACTGTGATCGGGAGGGAATTGGAACCACTTGATGTCAGAACTGACCCTCGAGGCAGATTCAACTTGCGGTGAAAAAAAAAAGAAACAGTGCCTCAAAAGTATTCTCTATTTTATAAAGGATTTAATACACATATATTACATAGTTAATTAATTAAAACCATTTGATTAAAATTGCATATTAATTTGGAATCAAGTGCATACTAAAGTTGCAATTATGTAGACATTTTATCATTCTCAATATGCTCTTCTATTGCAAATATTCAATTATATATGTAATACCTATCTATGATCTGTATGAAGGGATATGGCCAGAGTCACCAAGTTTCAAAGATGATGGTATAGGCAAGATTCCTTCAAAATGGAAAGGAGTTTGCATGGAGGGTCATGATTTCAAGAAATCTAATTGCAACAGGAAATTGATAGGTGCAAGATACTATAATACACAAGATACATTAAGTAGCAACAAGACTCATATTGATGGTGCAAAAGGTTCACCAAGAGATTCAATTGGACATGGAACTCACACTGCATCAACAGCAGCTGGTGTATTTGTAAACAATGCAAGTTATTTTGGTTTAGGAAAAGGAACTGCTAGAGGTGGTTCACCTTCTACTAGGATTGCTGCTTATAAAACATGTTCAGAAGATGGTTGTTCAGGTTCCACCATATTAAAGGCTATGGATGATGCTATTAAAGATGGTGTAGATATAATCTCAATCTCTATTGGACTTAGTTCACTGATGCAATCAGATTATTTGAATGATCCAATAGCTATTGGAGCATTTCATGCAGAACAAAGAGGGGTTATGGTTGTCTGTTCAGCTGGGAATGATGGTCCTGATCCTTACAATGTTGTGAATACGGCGCCGTGGATATTTACTGTTGCAGCTTCTAATATTGATAGGAACTTTCAGTCAACTATTGTTCTTGGAAATGGGAAAAGTTTTAGAGTAAGTTTCTTGATCTCCAAGCTAAAAGAATTTTGATATACCTACTATGTATGAAGCACCGACGCAGGCACATATACTAGCACGACATTGACATTGATATTTAGACACTGATAACTATTTAAGAAAATAGAAGTGATTGAGTGTAACTGTATATGTGAGTGTCAGTGTCGTGTCATAGCTCTACATAGCTAACTATCTAAAGTGTTGTCAGTGCTACATATCTAACTATGATATCTTTTTTTGTGTTCAATAAAAAATAAATCAATTTTGTCATTGTTTGTGGTATCAGGGAACTGGCATTAACTTCTCAAACCTTACTCACTCAACATTGCATTCTCTTGTCTTTGGAGAGAAAGTAGCTGCCAAATTCGCGCCAGTATCAGAAGCTAGGTACCTAATTATTGATCATTTTCTCTTGGTATGACATTATTTAGCCCAAATTTAATACTTTTTCTACTACAAGTATGTGAAAGAAACATAGTAAGTTCAGATTGCACACATATAATAAGAGTTCTAAATTCTAATACTAGTTAGCATAAGTTGCTAGACATTATAAAAATCCCATCTGAATAAATGTATAATAATTGTTCTCTGAACTGCAGGAACTGTTATCCTGGATCACTAGATTACAACAAAGTAGCAGGAAGAATTGTTGTCTGTGTTGACGATGATCCGAATATTTCAAGGAAAACCAAGAAGCTAGTTTTACAAGATGCAAGAGCCATGGGAATGATCTTCGTCAGCGAGGACAATAGAGATGTTTCCTTTGATGCAGGCGCATTTCCCTTCACAGAGATCGGAAATCTTGAAGGGCACCAAATCTTTCAGTATATAAACTCTACCAAGTAAAGCCGAATCCGATATCAACTTTACATACGATCTATCAAGTTTGCAGTTAGCTATGCACTTACTTTATCGTGTTTCTATTACAGAAAACCAACCGCAACAATTCTTCCAACAATAGAAGTTCCTAGATATAGGCCGGCTCCAATTGTTGCCTCTTTCTCATCCAGAGGTCCTTCAAGCCTCACAGAAAACATTCTCAAGGTAACTTTATGTCATGTCTTCCAACATGCAGTAGTTTTTTTTATCTATGTATCAAGAATTACATAATCATCTTCAGAACAGTGCACTCACAATTTTCACTTATCTATTGTTAAGCCTGATGTAATGGCTCCAGGAGTTTCCATTTTGGCTGCCATGGTTCCTAAAAGTGATGAACCAGGAAGTGTTCCGATTGGAAAAAAGCCATCCTTATTTGGAATAAAATCTGGTACATCTATGGCTTGCCCTCATGTGACAGGTGCTGCAGCATTCATCAAATCAGTACATGGAAGTTGGAGTCCTTCAATGATCAAATCAGCATTGATGACAACAGGTACAACTAGACCAAAATCTTTTTCTAATCTTTTCATGTATCACATTTCAGATTGAAGGCGTGTTTGCACTTGTCGGACAATGACACGATACTGACACATTTGGTTATATTCAGTCAATTCCATATCTCTAAATTATTATCAGTGTCAATTTCATTGTCGTGCTTGTATTAGTGCTTCATATACACGAGAGAAAGAGAGGAGCAATGAAGCACTGACACAAACACGTTAACCATACACAATATTGACACGTCGAATACATAATAATATGAAAAAAATACAATTTTTTGACATAATCACATTATAAGACGGTATGGTGTTGGAAATTGACATGTACCAGACAGTAGACACTTGACACGTCTTCAATCTAAAATGTCGATGCTACATCGGATATGATCGATACTTATTTTGTTTTGTTGTTGTTCCATTATTCAGCTACAACCTACAATAACATGAGGAAGCCGGTGACAAATAGCTCAAACTACATTGCCAACCCACATGAAATGGGAGTTGGAGAAATTAATCCACTAAAAGCTCTAAACCCTGGTTTAGTCTTCGAAACAGATTTCGAAGACCACATTCGATTCCTTTGTTATTATGGCTATTCAAACAAAATCATAAGATCAGTGTCTAAGACAAATGTAACTTGTCCAAAAACATCTCAAGCTCTTATATCCAACATCAATTATCCATCAATCTCTATACAAACACTTAAAAGAAACCAGAAAGCAAGAATAATCACAAGAACAGTGACCAATGTAGGAACCTTAAATACTACATATGTTGCAAAAGTGCATGCACCTGAAGGATTGTTTGTTAAGGTCATCCCCAACAAACTTGTATTTTCAGAAAGTGTTCAAAGAATTACTTATAAAGTCTCATTCTATGCTAAGGAAGCTCATGGTGGATACAATTTTGGGTCTCTAACATGGCTTGATGGTCGACATTATGTTCATACAGTATATGCAGTCAAAGTTGAATAATTATTTTGCACACACATATAAATACACATATATTCAAATAGATTGCCTAATTATACATACCAGAGTGTGTTTTAATTTTTAGTAACATTTTGCCTAACTTTATTATTTTGTATGATTGGACTATATTATTATTATTCAAACATGGATTCTCAAGAAGATATATTATTCTTGACTACTAAATTTCTGGCTGTAATTCACATTAATGAGGGCACATAATGTTAGTGTCAAATTAGAAGCATTTCTAAAATCTTTTTTTATTTTATTTTTTATGGAAGCATTTCTAAAATCTATGTTCCAAAGAAGATATGTTTTTGAATACATGCTCATAATTTGTCTCCTTATTTAAGACTAAGAGACTAGTATTAATATGAATAAACAGAGTGTTCCGTTTACACCTTCGATACAAACATGATTAAACCAGGTAATTTCACCGCAATTTCTCAGAAATTTTAGGTTGAATAACTCAACCTAAAAAAGGTTTGATCCGACTCTAACAAATTCTCAATATATCAATTTTTTCTCTCACGATCTATTTTATTCTATATTTTGTAAAGTGAAAATTATCTTTATTTATAAATTTATATTCAGGTATTATCTAATTCAATATTCTTATAACCCGATATTAATACTACAATGAATCCTATAGCAGTGTCAAATTTTTAGTCCACCCTTTTTAAAGCTTATCTTATTAGACCCTTATATTTCCAACAATTTAATATGAAATCACAAAACACTAACACCATACAAATTCCATTGAATATTTGAATGATTTAGGTGGTAAAATATGTTTTTATTGTAATTTTAGTGTTGTGTGGCAAACAAGACAAAAAAAGTGTATATTTGATTTTTTATTGAGCGAAGGGACCATGAGAATATGGGTCTCGAACTTTAGAAATGAAGGACTCTCTCTATCCTGAGTTACTCAATTAGATAAAGTCCTTACTCATACTTACTTCCCGATACTCAACCCCTAGTATAGTGACAGATTCCATGCTTCCCTTGAATTTCTAGAAAAAAATGATTTTTGAAATATTTTTTCAATTGTATTTTTAATTTTTTTAAAAAATAATCAAACAAAATGTACAAATAAGATGTAATGGATATTGTAAAAAAAAAAAGACTTAATGAATATGATAATTATAATATCATTTAGAATTTCTGATTATTTGCATCTTAATACTTTCTATTAAGAATAATTATATTTATGAGTCGAGTTTATTACAAATACAATTCACTCGAAGTTCGATAGACTTAATGAACGTATCAATTTGTTGTTTTTTAAAGAGTTTAATGGATATGCACTTACGGTATATAAAATTGTTTTACACGATCATCCAATAAGAAACCATCAATTTGCTTTGTCATACAAGTTTAAAATATTTTTATGATTTGGCGGAACACAAGATGTTAATTGGATGTTAGTGTAAAACAATCTTAACTCTCAATGCAAAAAACGGGAAAAATGAACTCTCTTCCAAAAAGAGATAGGTTGAAGAGACAATTATCTCATTTGAAAAGATATCTAGGCGACATAAAATATATGACAGGGTTACCTGATATTGTAATAATCCTTGATCAGCGTATCTACTATTTTCTCTTTTTTACATGTCACAAAGTTTTTCGTGATTTATTCTGAAATTAGTTTGTACATTTTATAATGAATGATTTTCTATTCAAGTATTTAATTTACTCGTTTTCTTTTTTTGTACAAATTTATTAATTTTCTATAAATTAAAAAAAGTCAAATATTTTTTATCCTTACCTTTTTAACCAAAAATTACTCTTTTTTCTTTTTTTGTTCAATATTTATTATCCTTAAATACCGCAATTGTTTTTCACAAAATAAAAATTCAATTCTCCATATTCCAGTCAAACAAACTGAAATCAGTTCACCATACTCTCTCCAGTTCTTCTCTGAATCCCAAAAGACACAATTTTCTCTTTTCACAGTTTCTTCTTTCTTCTTCTTCTCAATTTCAACCATCAACAACACGCAATTTCAGGTAAATTTTCTCATATTCTTACAAATATCAATTCTCAATATATATACATTTTTTTAAATTCTCATTTTGTTTTAGAATTCAGTAGCAATTTTCATGTTAGTGGTTGAAATAGTGTATGTAGAACTTTTCTGAATCTGAAAAATTTGATTTTTTTTATAGGGTTTATGATGGAAGACAACACTGTTATTGATAAATCTAAGATTGTAGAAGTGAAACCCTTGCGTAGTTTAGCTCCTGTATTACCAAACAATGTTCAATCCTTTTTTTGTGGTGAATACCCATCTGGGTTTTCACCATTTTGTTCATTTGTCAAACCCCAACAAATTCCTATTACAAAAGAAACTGAGAAAGTTTCTGTTAGTGTTAATGGCAATGCAACAGTAGACGGAGATACTCCTGTTGCGCCGAAACCGACTCCGGAAACTCCTGTTGCTGCTAAGGCGACTCCAATTAGGTCATACAAGAGTTCACATGATGAAGAAGCGAATGTGAATCGTCAAGGTGACAGAGATGAAGATCATCATTTTTTTTCGGATGGGTTGAATGGTGATGATTGGGGAGGTTGTAGTAGAAAGAGAGGTACACAGAATATAGAGAACTGCAAAGAGTTTCTTAAAAGGAAGAAGGATAAGAAAACTCAGGAGCCAACCGTTGGTGGTTCGAGAAGTTATGTTGGTGGTTACCCTACTCCGACTCTAAAAGAGGACGGTGATCGCGAATCAGTTAATTATGTGCTCATGGCATTTGATTCGGTTCGAAGAAGGATCTGTCAACTTGAAGAATCGAAGGAACTGAGTAATGCGCTTGCTAACAAGCGTCCAGATCTTAGAGCAAGTAATGCTTTGACGTGTAATGGAATTAAAACAAACACGAGGAGAAGAGCAGGAGTGGTTCCTGGGATTGAGGTTGGAGACATTTTCTTTTTTCGAATGGAAATGTGTCTTGTGGGTTTACATGGTCAATCAATGGGTGGAATTGATTACATGCACATCAAGGATGGATCTAAGGAGGATACTATGGCGATAAGTGTTGTTTCGTCAGGAGTGTATGGTGATGAATCAAGGAATAATGATGTTTTATATTATAGTGGTCAGGGCGAGAATTTCAACAAGAAAGATAAACATGTGACTGATCAGAAGCTTCAAAGGGGTAATCTTGCTTTGCACAGAAGCGCGGAACGACACGACGAAGTTAGAGTCATTCGGGGCATAAGAGATACTGTGAATAGAAGTGCAAAAATCTATATGTATGATGGTTTGTATAAAATCGAAGATTCTTGGATTGAAAAAGAGAAATCTGGTGGTGGTACTGTTTTTAAGTATAGGATGGTAAGGTTGCCTGGTCAGAAAAGTGCTTATGCTTCTTGGACGTTGGCTCAAAAGTGGAAGGTAGATTCCTCTTCAAGGAATGGATTCATTCTTGCTGACCTCTCCAATGGATTTGAAAGTATTCCAGTATCACTAATCAATGATGTCGATGATGAAAAGGGTCCTGCTTTTTTCACTTATTTCATGTCTCTCAAAAATCCGAAACCTTTTGATTTAGTGCAGTCTTCATTTGGCTGTTTTTGTACCAAACCATGTATCCCTGGTGATTTGAATTGTTCATGCACTCAAAGAAACGAAGGCGATTTTCCTTATACTGCAAATAGTATTCTAGTGAGTCGGAAGCCACTGATTCATGAATGTAACATTATGTGTCAGTGTTATCCTAACTGCAAAAATCGAGCATCGCAGACTGGTTTAAAACAATACTTGGAGGTGTTCAAAACAAAGGGTAGAGGTTGGGGGCTTCGAACACTGGATCCTATACGCGCTGGTACCTTTATTTGTGAATATGCTGGAGAAGTTATTGACAGAGATAAGGCATATCAAAATGGGGAAGGAGATAACGATGAATATGTTTTCGATACAAGCCGTACTTATGTGCCATTCACATGGAATCATGATTCTAAATTATTGGAAGAAGTAAGTTCAAATAATTCAAGCGAAGATTATACTATACCATCTCCTCTAATAATAAGTGCTAAGAATGTTGGAAATGTGGCTAGATTCATGAATCATAGTTGCTCCCCAAATGTGTTTTGGCAGCCAGTTTTATATGCGGAAAAAAATGAATCTTTTCTCCACATTGCATTTTTTGCCCTTAGGCATATTCCTCCAATGGCAGAGTTGACATATGATTATGGAGTTGTCACTACTGGTCGTGGTACACTCAGAAGGAGAAAGAAATGCTTGTGTGAATCGGAAAATTGCCGTGGTTTCTTTGGTTGACAATTTGTTGCAGTTGCTCACAGATAGAGATGTTTTAAAGTTTTAAAGTCTATTCATGGCTAATTGAGGTTTGTGCATCTATTGCATGTTTTCAAAATACCAAAGCTGTTCAGATATGATATTTATAATGAATGCATACTGATTTCAAGTTTTAAATTTCTTTTGTTATGCTGTTATCTAAGTTTTCTAATACATTTTTAATCTTATCGCTAATCGTATCACAATAAAGGCATGTGATCAAGATCAGATTTGTTAGTATAGGGGTATGTTTGGATGGAGTGTTTTGGAGGGTAGGACTTAATTTTTCTCTTTTAAATTACGGAAATTATAAAATGCTTTTTAAAATTAATTAAGTATGATTGAAGTATTATATGATCATTGACCATGATTTTCTTTGATTTTATTTTAAATTATTTTTAGCCTTAAAAAATGAAAAAGCTAATCCTAATTGCTTTTCCAAAATCTATCTTTTCTAAAGACAAGGAAGCTAAGCGTAATAGCTTAAAAAAAAAAAAAAAGAGTTTTGTGATAATAAACAAATGGAAATTAGCTTCATAATATTTAAACAATCTCTATTTTTTAATGCTAAAATTAAATACACCCATAGTTCTATCTAGTTTAGGAGATTAGTCTTTACAATAATATTCGGGGATATGTTATTTATAACATAATAATAATAATAATAATAATAATAATAATAATAATAATAATAATAATAATAATAATAATAATAATAATAATAATAATAATAATAATAATGATAATAATAATAATAATATATCAGTTACCTCGAGGGATTAGTCTCCGCAGTTGTGCACGGAGGATACCTTTGGTTTACCAAAAAAATAAATAAAGGTCATGAAATACACCCATAGTTCTCATAAACATAGTTGTCATGAAATAAAAAACCAGTAGATTTTATTAATGAAGTCACTTTCAACTTAGAATAATGATTGCAATAAGAGAAGCACATTAACTTCTACTATATCTGTTTCCTTACATTTAATTGCTACTATCAATTTAGAAACAAAGTACTAGGCTAATAATGCATCTAATTGTCATCATTGTCCTCAATAATGACCCTGTGAATGTGATATCAATGTAACTGATCTGAATGTGTTTTCTTCTTTTCACCAAGGAATGGTTTGAACATCATAAGTATTCCAAGTCCTTCAACTAAATTCAGGAAGAAAAATACCATATGGGTGCCTGGAGTTAAATGCACAATAGTAAGCTACCAAATAATACATCTAGCAAAAGCACATAAATCTCTTACTATATATACATTATATGACTTTTGAAAAGGTTTGTTATGGTGTTAGTGTAGTGGTGAGTGTCTAGCCTTGTAATCTAAAGGAACTGCGTTCAAATTCTCTCAGACACAGTTTATAGGAAATGCAAATTAGTTAAGCATCATACCCGGGAGAAAAGCAGCATCGAGACGCTTTTGTGACCAAGTTAATCTGTATTGACCCGGATCATAAGAATAAGAAAATTGAAGATGAATTTATATAATCATAATAACCTTAATAAAAACGCATGTGGATCATAGCTTCAGACTCACATTGTACCACCTGCAGCAGGGCCAATAGCTTTGAATAACGACATAGCTGTCATAGAAATGCCATTAGCTGCTCCTCTTTGGTGTTGTTCCTGTCTCACAAATCAATCATTATGTCACAATTCTATAGAAAACTAATATCAAACTTTGTTAGCGACGAATCACAAAATGAATTAATACACTCACCACTGCTCGGTTTTGTAGAAGGAATAAACCTGTTGTGATCGTCACCTAAGTCCGTAAAAAAAAATACAATCAATCAAATATGTAATACAAGAAACCTTTTTTAGTTAAATGAATCCAATTTAATTTATCTTAAACTCTCATTATTACTCATAAAGAGATGAACTTACTGAGACAATATTCTTGAGGATGGAAGCAATACTAATGACTATGTATAAGGTTATGCCGGATAACATTGCTATGAAGGGGTAACTTTGCAAAAGTGGTATTGAAAAAATCTGCATATGAAACAACCATAGTAAACAAAATGAGAGTCAATGAAATTAAAGAATTTCAACCATTACCACAATCGGTTGAAACTAACCCCTGTGATTCTGGCAATGCCAACAGCTCCACAAGCTTTTTCCATATATTGGTATAGGGTAAGTTGGTAGATCACAAGTATTAGACCTGAATATTTCACAAATTAGTAATTCTACAAAATTTCATTTATCATGTAATAATGGGAATGCAAAGATCAACACTAAATATAGAAATATATCTATGCAAACCATTTAGTGATAAATTTTAATTTTTTATAAAGTTATACCACAAGAATAAACTAGAGTTTTCTAGAATTAATACAGTTATCTAAGTAGTAGATACCATCAAACAAACTATAACTGACTTAATGAGCTATTCAAGCTTCACAGTCTGAATATGACTATGTAAGAATGGTCTAAAATGTTTTTACACAGTTATCCAATTATATATGAACAAACTATTAAAGTGTATGAAGATTCACCTGAAATTGCAAGAACATTACCAACATCATCAGTTGAGAAGTTCAAACCTCCTAGACTTGGAGGACTAACAGACCACAAAGAAAAAACCTAAGGATAACATAACAGGTCAGAGAATCTTTTAGTGTCCAAAAACCATTTATTTACTGAAACTTATTTTAGCATCACTAATTAGAAGTTTACCTCCTGATAGGCAATATCATGAAGTGAGAAGACACAATAAGCAATGATGGAAGACATTAATGGCCAATTCATGAAGAGATTTTCATTATTTTGTACTGTCTTTTCTTTATCAACGTCGTTGATTCTATTTTCTATAGTTTCGGCATCATCTATAGACTCGTCGCTACCATTGTGATTGTGAAGTGTTTCCTGCATGTAGAAATATCATAAATATATTACTTTACCTTATGAAAGGATATAATAATCGTGTTGAAACTAAATGGCATAAGCCAAAGATACTTGCCGGAATCCACAAGCAGGCGATAACTACAACAAATGAAACTCCTGATATTATAAAGCACGGCAAGAAGTAAGGAAACCTGTAGAATGATTTCTTAAATGAAAATCCACATATCATCAAAAGATAAATTGGTAGAAATACATGATAGGTGTCAAATTTGAATCCTTAGGGTCTGTTTGGTATCAGGAAACATTTTAGATTTCATTTTCTACTTTTAAGAAATTATTGGAAGAAAAGGAACCAAAATGAAAAAATGTGTCACTTTTGTAATCAAAAGTGAAAACAGAAAATGCAATCAAACAGACCTTTAGGAAAATATCACTTACTTATCCAGGAAGGAACCCTTTGGAAATATATGTGGATATTTCTCTGCTGGCTGCAAGATGAAAAATTTCCAAAGTATTAGAGAAAAAACAAGTGACAAATTTTACATTAATTTGTTCCAAAATCAGCACAGATGTAGAGAAGAAATAGTACCAGAGCCAGATAGCCTCCCAATGCTGGTCCAATGATTAAGCCTGTTCCCCAAGCTGCAGTAAGCTGAAATCATATCACACTTTGAATTATTATGATGGATTGTAATATTCAGAAGTAATTAATAGTGGATAAGGTTTTGAATTGCCATCAAATACAGTTGATGCAGTCACAGTTGTAGTTGCAATGCCATTGCGGGGGCATAAAAGTACGCCGTTATCACAATCCCAGTTGCAGACTGTTTTTCAAAAAACATCTATAGTATACAAAGAGACGGAGATGCTTACAGTAGAGAGTCCAAGTGCTTGGTGTTCTTCTCGAAAAAGTTCAGTAGTATAAGCCTGTTAAACAGAGGATTTGCTTCAAATACATAAATTGAAATTTGAAAATTCCTAGTGCTGTAGTTGAAACTTTAAAATTCTAATTCTTATGTGTTAAAAACTGACAGTACCGTTACTGGTCCAATTGCACCATTTAAACATCCAAGAAGAAATCTTGTGACAACAGCCATCCAAAAACTTGTACTTAAGCCAAATAATGTGTTGAAAACCACACTGAAATCAAACGAGTACTAATGGTTATATAAACCAAATTATTGTAAATAGCGTTTATTTGTAATTATTGTATTCGGCCAATTAATTAGGCACGTTAAGTTTAGAATAGGCTATTTAATCGAATTAGTGTCTGTATTTTATTTAGAACCTTGAAAAATATCAGAAACATTTTCTACAATATATTAAAGAAGCATCAAAATTCTTTGACAGATATACTTACACTGTGAAAACGCCGAAAATTATAACAGGTTTTCGACCATAGCGATCAGAAACCATTCCCCATAATACAGATGTCAATGTTCTACCAAGCATGAATGATGATCCTACAACATTATATTTTCAATCATTATCAATAAAAAACTTATAACAATGATAAAAGACTTCAATGAATGGAAATATAAAAACAATCTTACCTACATAACCGGCATAGTAACTAATATCAGCCTCGGATTTTGCAATTTTGAAATCCCTAATCTGAAAATATATATGTTGCATAATTGAGGTTTAAGTTATTGTGCATCAGTATAAACTATAAAGTGATTGACACCTCTAAAATATGCATGGTTTTAGTAGTGATTTTACTTAAACAAAATTACTTTTTTGTTAAGTTATTGGAACTATTTCACTACATTTGCTTTGTTTGCACTTTGTAGGTCCAAACACATGAACAAGTGGAAATGTGCACTTTATAGGCCAATTTTAATAGATATTTGATCAAGTTATCATAAGTGCTTTAAAAGAAGACTTCCTTAATGAAAGATAAGTGAAAATTGAAGGCCAATGAGTTAAAATCGCTCATTATGGCTCTTTTGGCCGTGACACTTTGCTTAAAGGATGAGAAAATCAAATATCAAGGGTCAGAACATGTGTCACGGCCGTGGCAGTGCATCTCACGGCCATGACACTCACAGCTGAAAGAGCATTTTGACCACGACAGGTTTTGCTAAGGGAATTGTAAGTTTTTGGCCTTTAGTTTTTCCTCTCTTAATGGCCATTATGTTCACTTAAGTTGATCCTAGCTACGAAAATTTCAGCTCTGAGGGCCTATTTAAGGGGCTCATTTCTTATATGTAAACTTATTATTACAAGCACTGTAGCATTCCGCTTCATCAATTAAACGTTTTCTAGTTTATTTTTTGTTAGTTCTTGTTCTTAGTTTAGAATAGTTTATGCTTGTGGTTGCTCACCATGATCAAGAGGGGTGAGTAATCTACTTTGCCTTGGAATTGCAAGGATTCTTTTGGTGAAAGTTATGTGATTCCTAGCCCTCTTGATCATGTCCATTGTCGATTGTGATTACTAGAAAGTGTATCATGGGTTGTAGATATTTTCATTGTTTATCTAAGGGTATCGAGGAGCTCCACACCAGAGAAAATAGTATCTCGATCCTCTACGATCTATGATCAGCGTATTATGCTTCCAGGGGTATTAAGGGGTCGTGTTGTAGTAATCTAGGGCAGGCTGACAACTGTCGTGAGAAGGATAGCTGCTCTGCGACGTTAAGGTGCCTATATCTTGGTTTAAAGAAGGTTTTCACATGACAAAGGTATGCTTGGGTGGGGTGATTTCTCTTTACTCTAATCTAGTTCTTTGTTTTTAATTATTTTATTCGTAGATAGTGACCGAAAGATCGAAAGGTGAAGGTCACTGTTGGGCAATTAAAATTAGACAGGAGTAGCCGAAAACATGACAATAGCCTAGGATATCTTGGGATTTTCAAGTGAAAAGATTCAATATAAAATTGTGTTTTATAAGGTTCATTATCCATCTCTAATCGAAGGATTGAGATAAGAGATGAGCACGCTACGCGGAACGTTCCGCTAACCGACTCGAAAGAGTACGTAGATA
Source organism: Trifolium fragiferum (assembly GCA_954870985.1). Taxonomy (NCBI): domain Eukaryota; kingdom Viridiplantae; phylum Streptophyta; class Magnoliopsida; order Fabales; family Fabaceae; genus Trifolium; species Trifolium fragiferum. The sequence goes on from OX940792.1 coordinate 16,372,653, forward strand.
CAAATCAGTACCCCATCCTTAAACATACTTGGTGTGTTTAGAGTAAGGAGAGGATAGCATAACCGAAACCACATATTGCGATTCTAAGACGTGTTTAGATTTTATTGTTTATTTCTTGTTATTTCTCGTCTTTGCAAATCCAAAACAAACTCATCTTTCATCATCAATTCACTTCTTACTCTCCTACAAATCTTATAATTTTAGTGCTATATACATCTAATCTCACAAGTCTCTCTAGATTCGATACTCTTTTTATTATGACGACATACTCGTGCACTTACGAAGTTGTCACTGATCCAACAATAACCAAATATTTTATTTTTAGCATTTCAGAAAAATGGTACTATCTACGGTCACAAAAAAAATAAAAATACTCTATTGTATCATTGAGTAATTAATTATGCGTCACATTTCAACAAACCATCACTGGCTGTAGGACCAATTATCTATATCCATACAAAAATTATACCTAAGAATTGATGTGCAAATTGAAGAGAGTCTGTGCACTACTTCAATTCCTTTTTACTTATATATATAATTAAAAATGAAAATGAAATTAGAACACTGAAGAATGAAGATAGATAAACTCACCATGAAATAAAGGAATGGAAAGAGTGATGATGCAGGCAGTGCTGAACATTACAAAACAGAGAATCAAAGGACAAAATAATTTCAACTTACATGAGAAGTCATAAGCTAGTTAATTATTTAACATAAAAACTCCCTGCATCTCTTAATTTAGGTAAAAGTTTAGTATTTTTATTTTTGCAACATACTACTAAGTCACATACACACCCAACAATCTTCCTTGACACACTTTTGCATAAATAGAGGAAAATTGAAATGTGGGAAATTAAAATAGAGAATGCAAATTCTGCAATCAGTTGACACTAACTTCGTCAAGATTTTCTCCAAAAAAAATCAAGAAAATAAATGAATTGATATGTTAAGTTCCAAAATGAGTGAAGAAATTGTAAAATATTAGTATGTGTGGCAATTTTGTAAATCCTTACTCCCTCCATTCATAAAAGACATGTGGGTCAATAAAATTGATATATTTAGATATATAAACTTTTGTTGACCTACACACGTTTCTTATAAAATAAGATAAAAAATAATATTAAGTTTTCATCAATGCGATGAATCAAAAAGTTAAGTGGTAGGTTTTTGTTTTGAAGTTAGACACCAGTTTGAATTCCGTGTCTACAATGATGTTGATAGTTCAATTCAATCTAAAAGATAATACTCTTATCCCTTAGATTGGATTGGACTCACTGCCTGCTCTAAATAAACCATATTAGCACTAAGGACAGAGGTAGCATTAGCAAACTTTGCACTAAAAACCCAAAAGTCTCAAAGCATATAATTGGAAAAATCAATTTGTCTAAGTCAGAAAAATAATGCTTACTTGAACATAAGACTACCATCCATATGATGAAAAGATTAGTAATGGATACCCTTTGATTGAGCTCTTTGGATTGTTCCACCTTACAACCAGGACAATCTTTATAGTAATGTTTTTTCTCCAAAAATGCCTCTCTCATATGTTCCTCAATCATGTTTCTATATAAAGAAAATTAATCAGAAAAAGATATATCACTTTGTTCTTTTTTATTCCACACCAAATGAAAAAGGAATGGTTGAGCAAATATTTATAGAGCTCCTTGAGAAACTCTTGAAAATGAACAACACAAGGCCTATTTTGTCACGTTTTAAAATTTCACAAAGTAGTCTTCATAAACTTGATTCAATTGGCAGGTACATCATATTATATATATAGCAATTGGAATTTAAATTCGAATTTTTATTTTTAATCATCTTTTTTTAAGCAATTTTTTTAATCATCTTAAAAGATGAATCTCTAGTCTATAAACTACTTAAAAAAAATTCACATTACAAAATAGTGTCACGCTATTTCATCCGAGTTTAGATTCTTCAAAGTTTGTATGAAAATACATTTTGTTTGTTATTTTATTATCAATGTTATAAGTATGCAAAGCCAAAAAATTAAATATCTTACTATTTGTTTAAAATGGTCCAATTTTTTCTTTTGACACAAATTAAAGGTCCATATATCTTATCAATTAAAATGGTCCAAATTTTTTATTTTGACACAAAGGTCCAAATATCTTATCAATTGAATCAATTAATTGTTAGCCACACCAATTTTAAATATATCTAAAAAATTTAAAGGTCCAAATATCTCTTACTACTATTTGTTTAAAAAGGTCCAAATATCTATTACAATTTTTTTACAAGAGCTTTTCTTTTCTTTTTATTTTTTACAAATGAGCTTTTCTTTAGTTTATTTATTTTATGAATATGAGCTTTTCTTTTGTTGAAAAAACCTAATCAGGAGTTTTTTTTTATATGTTGAAAAGAAAACAAGTACACTTGGCCAGAAAAAGAAAAGAAACAAAAAGTAACAAAATAATGTAAGCCGGACGTGATGGCCAAGAAAAAATGGGGACCATATTAGTGTCGAACTCCAATCCGTAGTCACATGTGTTATTGAAGAAATTTCGTATTGTCATAATCGACCTTCAAATCAGATTAAATTGATGGTCAAAGTAAAAAAAAAAGTACCGTATTATTATTTGAATTCCGGTAACATGTATTGAACACATATTAAAAATTTAAAAGTAAATTTTTTTATTAAAAAAAGTATAAATTGACTTTTGAAAACTAATTGCACAATTTTAAAATGAATATTCTATATTACATTATTTATAATGTGCTTTTGAGTACATGTTAACATTGATTTTATTATTTTTATGGATTGTGCTAATTAGTGTCTCTGAAAAACTATTTTTAAAAAAAATTTATATGGATGACTGTCTCTGAAATACTATTTTTATGGATTGTGTTAATTAGTGTCTCTGAAATACTATTTTTTAAAAAAATTTATATGGATGACTGTCTCTGAAATACTATTTTTATTATTTTTATGGATTGTGCTAATTAGTATCTCTGAAATAGTAATTATGGATTGTGCTAATCAGTGTCTCTCAATCTATGTTAACTTTATTATTTTTGCATCAATTTCTCTTTTCTTCTCTCCAAATTAGGATTTTACTATAATTCAGATTCACAATTGAAACTCTATGGATGACTGTCCAACCCAGATAACAAAACCAATAATACCAAAGTTAGATAGATTAACGATCCATCTTATTAATAACATCAACACTTGCTTTTGTACATTTAATTGCTACTATAATTTATTTATTTTTATTAGAGAGAGGGCTAAAGCTCATTGCTACTATAAATTTAGAAACAAGAACAAAAGCTAATAATGCATCTAGTTGCCATCATTGTCCTCAATAATGACCCTGTGAATGTGATATCAGTGTAACTGATCTGAATGTGTTTTCTTCTTCTTCTTCTTCTTCTTCTTCTTCTTCTTCTTCTTCTTCTTCTCTCCGAGGAATGGTTTGAATAACATAAGTATACCTACCCCTTCAACTAAATTTAGGAAGAAAAAGACCATGTGGGCGCCTGCAGTTAAAATGCACAATAGTAAGCTACCAAATAAACATGAACTAAATGCATTTGGAAGAGCTTATTTATAGTTCATTTAGGTTCATTTCAGAAATAGTTTTTAAAGTGCTTATAAGACAAACACTTACTCATAGTGTTAGTGTACTGGTGAGTAAAAATCTTAAGGAATTGTTTTGCATGAAATACAAATTAGTAAAGTATCATACCCGGGAGAAAAGCAGCATTCATACGCTTTTGCGACCAAGTTAATCTGTATTTGCCAAGATCAGATGAATTTTAATATGATTATATAACTGTAATGAAAATGCATGTGGATCATAGCTTAGTTTCAGACTCACATTGCACCACCAGCAGCCGGGCCAATAGCTTTGAATAGAGACATAGCTGTCAGGGAAATTCCATTAGCTGCTCCTCTTTGGTGTTGTTCCTGTTTTCCAAATCAATTATATGCCACAATTCCATAAAAAACTAATATCAAACTTTGTGTGTGAGGAATTACAATATAATGAATTAATACACTTACCACTGCTCGGTTTTGTAGAAGGAATAAACCTGTTGTAATCGTCACCTAAGTCCGTAAAAAATAATACAATCAAATTTGTAATACAAGGAACCTTCTTTGGTTAAGTGAATGCTATTTAATTTATCTTTTTTTTTTATTAATCCTCTAGATCCCAGAGGGAGCAGGCCCCGATGATTCAGAATCCGAACGCAAGATAAGTAAAGCCTAACCAAGAATTGTTCCCACCAGAAATCGAACTCGGGTTCTCCCGAACGATCCGTCCTATAGGAGAGCTCGTTAACAATTTAAGCTCAATGTCTTAGTGAATTTAATTTATCCTAAACTCTCATTATTATTCATAAATGGTTAAACATATAGAGATGAACTTACTGAGATAATATTCATGAGGATGGAACCAATACTAATAACTATGTATAAGGTTATGCCCGACAACATTGCTATGAAAGGGTAACTTTGCAAAAGTGGTATAGAAAATATCTGCATATGGAATAATAAAATAATTCATATTTCAAATGACAATCAATGAAAAGCGGAATTTCACAGTTGCAACAATCAGATGAAACTAACCCCTGCGATTCGGCCAAGGACAACAGGTCCACAAGCTTTTGCCATATATTGGTATAGGGTAAATTGGTAGATCACAAGTGCTAGACCTGACAATTTCACCAGTTAGTTATTGTACAAAATATCAATTATTATGTAATACTGGGAATACAAATATCCGCATAAAAATATACCAGAAGAATAAACTAAATAGTTTTTTAGAATTACTGTGGTTATCGGAATAATAGATACTATCAAACAAACTATAACTGATTCAATGAGCCATTCGCAGTTTCACAGTCTTACGAATTGTCTAATTTTTTATTACACAATTATCCAATAATAAATGAACAAACTGTTAAAGAGTCTGAAGATGCACCTGATATTGCAAGCCTCTTAGACTTTGAGGACTAATACACCACAAAGAGAAAACCTAACAAAAACAGGTAAGAGAATCTTCGATAGTCCAAAAACAATATATATTTGATGAAACTTATTTAAGCCTCAATAATTAGAATTGAATTTACCTCTTGATAGGCAATATCATGAAGTGAGAAGACACAATAAGCAATGATAGATGACATTAATGGCCAATTCATGAAAAGATTTTCATTTTTGTGTACTGTCTTTTCTATATCAACCTTGCTGATTCCATTTTCTATAGCTTCAGCATCATTTATAGACTCATCAGCATCGCTACCATTGTGATTGTGAAGTGTTTCCTGCATATTAGAAAATCATACATAAATTACCTTTACCTTATGAATCAAGTAACATTATAAAAGTGTTGAAAATAAAAGCCATAAAAAGACCAGAGATACATACCGGAATCCACAAGCATGCGATGAATACTACTAATGAAACTCCTGATATTACAATGCACGGCAAGAAGTAAGGAAACCTGCAGAATGATTTGTTAATTGGAAATCCACATATCATCAAAAGATAAATTGGTAGAAACACATGATTGGAGTCAAATTTGAATCCTTAATTAGCGTCTGTTTGGTATCGGGAAACATTTTGAGATTTCGTTTTCTACTTTTAATAAGTTATTTGAAGAGAGGAACCAAAATGAAAACAAGGTGTCATCAGTTTTGTAATCAAAAGTGAAAACAAAAAATGAAATCACTAACTTATCCAAGAAGGAATCCTTTGGAAATATATGTGGATATTTCTCTGCTGGCTGCAAGATGAAATTTCCAAAAGAATTAGAGAAAAAACAAATCATAAATTTGCACATGAATCATTAAACATGTTGTACAGAAGAAATAGTACCAGAGCCAAATAGCCTCCCAATGCTGGTCCAATGACTAAACCTGTTCCCCAAGCTGCATTAACCTAAAAGCATATCACAATTGTAGTTGCATGCCGTCATGGGGGCATAAAAGATATATTGACACTGTTACTACAATCACAATTGCAGACTGTTTTATAAAACATTGATAATATACAAAGAGCTGGAGGTACTTACTGTCACGACCCAAACTCATGGCCATGACCTTATCTACAATTGTAACATCATGGTGTGTAAGTAACCGATCATTAGTTATGCCCGAAGTTTTACACACTTATCTACACTTGAAATTAATAATAAGTTTCGCTAATTGCTTATCTTATCCCACTATGTTCGCATAGACCATACTATCTCTTTGTTGTGGCGGATGATATCCTACTGCGTTATCACTTCGTTGCGGTGAACGAGAAACTTTGAATGACTATATTATCTAAAGAAAAATATAAATTTACTATGAGCACTATTCTCATAGGCTGCATTCTCTCTTCGTTGCAGCAAACGATTTTCCACCATAACAATCAAAAAATATTATTTACATCAAATAAAATGTTTTGGTCACAACCACAATCAGGGCCGTCTTAACAAAGGTAGAGGCTTAAAACAAGTTTTATTGTTAGGCCTTATTAAAAAATTGACTTTTAATTTAGAAATTTAAATGTTTCATAATTTAATTAAAAAATGAAGAAAACACAAATAATATATCATACAATTTTAATTAAATATTAGATAAATAACACACAGTTTGTTTTCTCTTATTTTTTCTATTAAATATGAATTTCGAAGTCATATATATTAATCACCAAAAACAACACCAACCAATTACATGCATGACACTGTCAACTAATTATAAAGTTTAAATTAAAAAATTAAAATTGTAATATTAAATCATACACAATTCTTAAAGTCATGCATATCGATCACAAATAACACTAACAACCATTTATTACATGCATAGCACCATAAAAAATATTAGAATTCATTTTCCCCTTAACTTTTCATTTTCATGTAATACTACGTGCATCATCATTTCTTTGATCTCTTATTTATTTTCATATATTTCTCTTTTTTTTTCTTTCATCTTTTTTACATACATTAATAAATATATAAAAAATAATTTTGAAAATTTACGGAATACATTGCTACTAGAAAAATAAAAATATATATTATCCTCTAACTATTTACAATACTATTAATATAAATTTATGTTCATCCAATATTTACATAATTTGTTCATCTCGAACTGTGTCCAGAACCCACCATTATTTACGGTTATTTACTATGTAAATGTATTTTATATTCATGTATTCATTAAAATATTTGTCTGTGTGCTTATGATGGATTTTATCAATAGTCATGACTACCACGTGTATGAATTTTTTGTTATTATATATATATATATATATATATATATATATATATATATATATATATATATATATATATATAATGAAGTATTTTCTAAGCTTATATATACTCATTTTATTCATTCTAAATATTTACTATTTTAACTTCGATAAACAAAACTTATTTATAAAAAAAAAATTGGTAAAAAAAATAAATTTAAAAAATAATTTTTTATAAATCTAACCCGAACAACACGAAAAAATATTTATGACATTTAACTTTACCCTTTGCCAATTCAATTAAAGAAACATTTGAAATTTAATTGATGTATTATATATTTATAACCAAATAAAAAAGAAAAACAATAGGCCTATTTTTAGCCAAAAAATTTAAAGCCTAAAACCCTTACTTTGGTTGCTAGCCCTTAGGCCGGCCCTGACCACAATTCTCATTTCATTTCAAAGATTTCACAATTTCCAATCAATACCAATTCAAAATACCTCAATTCTCAAGTTACTTAGACATTAATTACTATAATCAACCACTTTTGATTCTATTTCTATTTCTATTAAATTTCCTTTTGAAAAGAAGTTATTATGTCTCATCTTTATAATAATTTTTAATGATTTTGATATTGAACCCAATTGTATAGTTCTTTTATCCGCTGCGTGATGTCTCTTAAAAGGGATTTTCGAAAGAGTATTTTTAACAATTAGAATATTAGTAGTCTCGGGTTCGGGGCGTTACATTGCGCGCAATTGCGTTTTTAATAAAATTTAGCCGTTCAAAAAAAAGTTATAAAATAATACAACACTAACAAAATATTTATTTCAAATATATTACAAAATTGATACTATGTTGCATCATTGAGAGTACGTATTTAATCATGTGTCACATTACAATAACCCAATATATAGGAGCAATTGTTTTTATATACATACAAAAGTGATACTTAAGAACAGATACGCTAATTGAAAGGAGTGTGAACTTTTTAAATTCATTTTTAATTATAAATATGATTAAAAATAGAAATAAAAATTGGAATACTAAAAAATAAGATAGATAAACTCACCATAAAATAAAGGAATGGAAAGAGTGATGATGCAGGCAATGCTGAACAATACAAAATAAATTTAGATCATAGAAGGACAAAGTAGTTAATTAATACTTTTTTTATCCCAAATATTTGCTCCTTTTAGAATTTTGCTCATAGATTAAAAAATAATTCTATTAAAAAAATTTAAAATAATAAATATTGATATTAAGAAAGAGAAAAGTCATTTAATTCATGCTTTTAATTTTCGTAGGAGTATAAGTAGAGCTGTCAAAAGGGGTCGGCTTGCCTCGGCCCGAGGGCCATGACATATAAAGAGGCTTTAGTGGGCCGGCCCATTAAGCCTACATGGCCCGATGGGCCGGCCCGACAAACTTTCATTTTTTTTTTTGACAAATTTTTTTTACAAAATAAATTCAATGGACAATAAAATTACATATGTATCACACACAAATTAATATCCATAAAGATAATCATATAACAAACTTGGTTTAATCTTAAAAAAAAAAATTGGTTTAATAATTAACTCCTAACTAACAAATCTCATCTTTTGTTACTTAATTATCTAAAGATTTAATGGTAACTAAAACTTCTTATTTTTAGCTAAAATTATTTTTAGAATTTTTTTAAAAATATTTTTTTTAACTCTTTAAGAGGCCGGCCCAATGAGGCCCAATCAACCTTTTTTAAAAGTCCGGCCCTTGTAAAACTATAGGGCTAATAGGCCGGCCTGATAGCCCGACCCATTTTTACAGCTCTAAGTATAAGTAAATGATAAAACCTAATTAATTTATAGGAATACCCCCTTGCAATGTTAAAATTTTTTTTTGGTAGTATATTTTACCCCCTATGTTGAGGAAAAAAAATCGGCCGGGGGGTAAAATACACTACCAAAAAAATTTTGAACATTGCAAGGGGGTATTCCTACAAAAAAATTTTACAGGGAGAAATGCAAAACTCACCTATTTTGCAGAGGGTAAATACCTATTTATCCTTAATTGTATATCTTTCTTAAAAAACACTAAATTTTTTGGACAAAAATAAAAAGTTAAAAGAACTAACAATTTGAGGCGAAGGGAGTTGTATATATCAAAATTCTCTTCATTTCTTACACCCAACATTTTCTCTTCACAAACTTTTGCCTAGACTGAGGAAGATGAAAATGTAGAATCTAAAGAAATTCTTCAAAAAATTCTCCAAGAACTTTTTCACGATTCTCTCCAAGAAATCCTTCAATCAGTCCACACATGTTTCTTATAAAAAAAAAAAAAAAACTAAAGACGGTATTCCTTCCGTCTTAAAATACTTGGCATAGTGGATCATTTTAATTATATTTGTCAAAGCATAACTTTAATCATTAATATTTTTAAATTTGAATTAGTAAAAATTATAAAAATTTGTTATTTTAAAAATACGCATCGAAATAAATCTAACAACACCTTATATGCTAATATTTGTTTTTTTATTTGTAAGAAATACGTTTCAAACAAGATATCTGAATAATGTATCTGATCAAATTAGGTCATTTAAAATGAGAGGAAATTAAATTTTCATGTCATAATGAATCAAAAAGTTAAGTAATGGTTTTCTTGTTTTGAAGTTAGACACAACAGGGGAATTTAGACATAAATTATCAGTGGAACTATAATATTTTTGGTCCAAAAACTAACTAATTTATATTAAATTTACTAAAAAATAATACTAAAAATAGTCTTAACAACTAAAAGAATCCAAGAGAATATATACAAGATAAATCATATTAGCAAACTTTGCACTAAAAGAACCCAAGAGTCTCAAAGTCAAAGGATAGAATTGGAAAAATCAATTTGTCTATAAGTCAGAAAAATAATGCTTACTTGAACATAATACTACCATCCATATGATGAAAAGATTTGTAATGGATACCCCTCGATTGAGCTTTTTGGATTGTTCCACCTTGCAACCAGGACAATCTTTATAGTATTGCTCCTCACTCATGTTTCTATATAAGAAGAATAATAATCAGAAAAAGATATAATCACTATTTGTTCTTTTCTATTCCACACCAAGTGAAATAGTTGTAGTTGTGCAAATATTTATAGAGTTCCTGATAGACTCTTGAAAATGAACAACTCAATGACAATTTTGTCACGTGTTAAAATTTCATATAAAAGTCTTTGCGAGTATAATTCAATTGGTAGGAACCATCGTATTATATATATGTCGGGGTTCAAATTCAAATTTTTCCACTTAATCACTTCAAAATTACCTAATAAAATAGTGTCGCACAAGTAGTAAAAAACTTGACTAAATTAACTATTTCATCACCTGAATTTAGATTCGAGAAAGTTTGTTTGAAAAAACAATTTATTGTTTGTTTTATTTATACGGTGAATAATACCCAATACAAAAATTTAGTTTTGTCAATAATCAACTTTACTATTTTACTAACCACAAATATGTATGTTGTTAACCAATTTTTTAGCATATATTTTATTACCCACTTTTACTAATTCATTAACCAAGAAAATAAAAGTCATTAACCACTTATTTTACACAGTTTAAAAATAAAATAATGACAATACATATGTGTGAAATAACTTGTTAATGAATTGTATTTTTTTGGTTAATGAAATATATGTTAAAAAATTGGCTAACAACGTACATACTTGTCATTAATAAAATAGTTCCTTCAAAAATAAAGTAGTGAAATTAGTTAATAACACAACTTAATATTTATGTTTTAAAAATTCTTCTATATGTTATTTTTTCCCAAAAAAATTTCTTTTTCACAAAAACTATATAGGGACGAAAATAAAAAATTTGCGAATTTACGGAGATATTTAAGCTTTATATTAATATAGAAGTTTATATAGAATAAATTATTTGATATTATTGCAAACAATTCAAATAATAAGAATAATCTAAACGCGCCAATTTTGCTCAAAACGTTGAGGAATGTGCTTATTTTTCTTCTCTGGCTTTGTCATTTACTAACAATTTATAGGGTATGCAAGGTGAGTTATCCTCTACGGGTAAAGTTATTATGCCTAAAGATTTTACTTATGCATGGTGCATAAACAAATCTCCACCATTTGTACTCCAAAGTGGTTTTGACATTATTAAGTACTTTGAAGTACAAATGGTGGAGATTTGTTTATGCACCATGCATAAGGAAAATCCTTATGCATAATAACTTTACCCATCCTCTACCAATTGAATTATTTTTCAAAACGCATGCAGGGACTAATAATCAAACTTCTCTATCTTTATTTTTCGAATAAAAAAAACGAATAGAGATAAATATATAATTAAGTTTAGAAAGGAAAAATAATTAAAAACAACACCCTTCAAACTATTCGCTTCATAAAAGTAAGAATAATGATTAATGCTATTGGTGAACATATATATTTTATTTGACATCTAGTACCTACACCTACATGGTGAACAATGAACATATATATTTTATTCGTCAATTTTATATTCTTTTTTTAAAAGAAATTAAGATAGAGAAGAATATTTGTAACACCAAAATTAAGTTGTGTTATTAACCAATTTCACTATTTTATTAACCACAAAAACTTATACTATTAACCAGTTTTTCAACATATATATATTTCACTACCGAATTTTACTACTTCATAACCAAGCAAATACAATTTATTAACTAGTTATTTTACATATAGGTATTGTCTTTTTTATTTAAGAAAAATACTAGGTAAAATAAGTGGTTAATAACTTGAACAATTGGTTAATGAAATAGTAAATTGGATAATGAAATATATGTTAAAAAACTAATTAAAGACATACATTTTTGTGGTTGTGAAGTTGGTTAATGACAAAACTAAATTTTTGTATTACAAAAATTAATCTCTTTAACAAAATTGTCAAATGGGTACCTAAGTGTCGGTTTTTGATGTCGACCTTGATATTAGGGTTGTACATGAGTGTGATTAAGTTGAATTTTGCTAAAATCAAAACCGGAACCACATAGGATATATATTTTAGATTCTATTGGGTCAAATAAAATAGCTACACATTACAATATTGGACTGAATTTGATAAACTTACTAATTTTCGAGTTAGATTGAGTTTGATATAGGATTACCCAAAGATTTTTGATTATTTAAATTAAATAACTAAATGATAAATCATCATTTTTTTTCTTCATAAAAATAACTCAAACATTATATTTTTAAAAAAAAAATAATGTAACATATTTTTGTTATGAAAAATAGCCACTGTTGTGATCATATTAACCCACTAATTTTTGGGTTGGATAATGGATGGGTTATCCATATAATTTTCTATTTTTTTTAATTTTAAATGATTAAATGATGAATTATCAATTTTTTTATAAAAATAAATCAATCTTTTTATTTTATTAAAACATGATGTAACCTATTTTCATTATGAAAAATATATAACTATCAAATGGCAAAATTTTTGATATTTTTATAAAAACTATTTCACAAAACTATAATGTTATTGGGTTTGTGAATTTTTTAAATTTAATCCAATTTTACCTGAAACTATATTATTTATCAATTTTTTATTTTTTAAATTTATATTCATTCTATTATTCGACCCAACTCAATTTTTTAAATTAAATTAAATAAATTTGACTGAATCAATCGGATTTACCCATGTATACTCATACTTATTAATTTGCGTGCATAGAAAGAAACGATATACATAAGTCTACTAGCATATTGTAAGCAAGGGGAGTGGTTATGCATCATGTGCATAAACAATGAAAATTAGTTAGTGCACCATTCATATTACTTGTGCATCCCCCAAATTTCTCACGCATCTCTCAAATTTCTCGTGCACCACTAACTGCATCCAGACAAGTGTACCAGTCTGTCGTCGAGTAATAATTCACACTCTAGGTGTCTAGAATGAGTTCATATCCATAGGGATCATGCCAAAACTATTAAGTGCATAACAAGATTTCGGCTAGAAATCTGAGGAGGGGGAATCTGTTAAGTGCATAATTATAGGGTTGTACTCCAAAACCATTTTATGCATTTAATAATAGAACCCTCTGAAACCATTCAACCAACAAAGTGATTTTGAAGTGGAAGCCTCTGAAACCATTCCACCAGCAAAATGGTTTTTGGCTAGACATGTAGGAAGACAAAACAAAAATAAAAAATTGAGGGCATAAGTCATCTAGGGGTGCACGAATCTGTTAAGTGCATAATTATAGGGTTGTACTCCAAAACTATTTTATGCATTTAATGGTTTTAAAATAGAACCCTCTGAAACCATTCAACCAACAAAGTGATTTTGAAGTGGAAGCCTCTGAAACCGTTCCACCAGCAAAATGGTTTTTAGCTAGACATGTTGGAAGACAAAACAAAAATAAAAATTTGAGGGCATAATTCATCTAGAGGTGCACGAAAAATTTGTGAAATGGACGAAACAATTTTATTATTTATGTACCGTACATAAGAAAAAAACTTATACATCATAACTTTTCCCATAAGCAATTGATGAATTATGTTTGCAAGAAACGGTATGCATTATGTTGAGAGAGGATTCTCTCAATTTTAATTCCCTCAATTTCCTTAATTTCTTCAATCTCTACCCTTTAATTCACATTTTTTCTCTTTTTCTTTTCTCTCTCCTTACAAATCAATGGCTAGGATTCTACTATTTTTCTAAATTAATTGAGAGAATCCATTCTCCATTATGTTGTACTTAATCACCTTAATTAGACACATTTTCTAGCGTAGCACGTGGGCCTTTGTTTTCCACTTGTGTCGTTAGAAGAATGATAAATGATTTAAGACATCAGAGCTAGAATTTTGGACTAGCATGGCCTAAACATCAAAATGTCATTTATTAGAAATTAAAAATAAACTACGTTATTCGTCCATATTTAAAAGATGTCTTGAAAATTTGTTCGCATGCGAAAAAAAATTGGCAGAGCAGTTAATATTGTGTATAATTTAAGTACGAGTATTATTCCTTAAAAAAAATTATGAGTATCTGTAGCACCCCAATTTTGTCCCGACATTTTATTTTTTATTTTAATTTATTTATGCTTCACATTTATTTGTATTTATTCACAAGGTCAACAATCTCACAATCATGCAAATGAGGTTTGAAATCACATATTTACTTGTGATTTGATTTTTTCTAAGTACCAAGAATTCATGTTCATGGAGGTGACTTCTCATGGTTGTAACTTCCTCCCCAAGTCACTAAAGTGTACAAACAAGGACTTTATTTCATGCTCTCATGGCGAATTTTAAGATGGTTAAAAGATTTGAGGTCATAAGGATCATGAAAGTGCTTAAATTTATATCCAAAGTTGATGTTCCAAGTTGTTAAGAATTCTGACACTTAAAATTTTTTCCAAGAGTTTTTGACCTTACCAAGTGCATGACTTTATGGCCAACTTGTGATCAATCCAAGCAATCATTTTTCATACTAGAAGGATGTACTTATAGATGACACTGCATAATTCATTATCATGGAAAGATTTAACCAAAAGCTCATGGAAATTGGAAGTTGAGAAGTTCCAAAGTTGATGTTTCAAGTTGTTGAAAAATCTGGAAACTTAGAAATTTTTTTCTAAGTGTTTTTCAGTGATAATTTTGAATTTTGATGGTCAGTTTTATATATGATCAAAGTTGATTCAGGTCATGTCTTCAACATCAAAGTTGTAGCATGCTATGGCCTCTTTCCATTGGTATCAAGATCACGAATTTCGTTTGTTTGAGCACAAAGTTTCGAAGAGATGAAGTGAGCATACTAGAAGACCAATTGTTTTTCTGAATGTTGTCTGTGACAAATTTCAATATTGATGGCCATTTTTCTATATGATACAAATTGATTCAGCTCCAATGTTCAACATCAAAGTTGTAGAATGTCATGCCTTCTTTCCATTGATACAAAGATCAAGAATTTTCATGGCACGAGCAGCAAGTTTCGAAGAGGAGAAGGTGGCATGATGCAGCAGATTTATTGGCCAAAAATCATGTCAAGAGCTTGCTCAAACCAAATCCGTGATCCTCTTTTGCAGACCTATTGTACCACTAAATCTCAGTAAATGGACATGAATTATAGGCTTAAAGGTGTATTAAAAGAGTGTCATAAGCATTGTCCAATCAAATATCATTTATAGAGCACTTTTGCATAAAGTCTCTTACACCTTTGTTTTTTCTCAACCACTTTGCATTGAGCCTTGTGAATTGATTTTGCTGAGATTTCACTCCATCTAAACACCAGAGGCAATGCATGCAAACTCTGAAAAGCTTCCCTTCTCCCAAAATCACTCCACCTTTGTTGTCTTGAAACCATGAAGCTTTTAAAGAAAAAGATCACTTTTGCAACTTTTGAGACAACCAACATTGAGATACAACCAAAGTCAATTTAATTCACTTCTGAGACTGATCAATGCATTTAGATGCACATTCTTCTACTATTGTACTTAGGCATTTCTCTAGTTTGTGTTAATATTTATACTATTTTATTGTGTTTTTAGATTTAAGTTTATTTTAGCCTTTATTTTATTTTCGTATTTTATTTTTCAGCATTAGCAGTCTGCACGAATAAATTCATAAATGGAGCTTCGAGTATCGGATTGCGGCGCGGTCAGTTGCGTTGGAAAGCTAAGAGACAGATCTACAAGTTTAATGTTGAGTGGAGGAGCTGTTTCAGACTGCAACAGTCCTTAATAATTCGTGGAAAGTGGCAGACTTAATGGCCTAAGTGGAACTTTAATTTTGGCCTTTTGTAATTCTTCCATAACTTTTGGAGTTCAATTTTCCTCCTATAAATTAAACCCAAATCAGAATTGTATGGGTATGCTCTGCAAAAACACAGTTCGCGAAATTTAGAGAAAAATAAGAGAAGCTACAATGTTCATGGAGAGCTAATTTCTTAAGAGTTGATCTACTGCAATTACGTTTCCAAACGCTTTGAGGTTTTTATTCTATCAATTCAATTTCGTTTCTCTTTCAATTATATTCTATGAAATTGCATTTGCTTAATCTGTGATTTTGTGGAATGTGTTGATTAAATTCGTATGATTGTATTCCTAATCTTAATTGTTGTTTACGTCGCTTCGTCGGTAAATCGCAATCTATATCGTGTTTGCTTAATTCACGATTGTATTTATCCGTTTGCTTCATTCGGAATATAGGAATTCAATCTGTTTTGTATCTTTTGCGCTTGTCAATTGATATTGAAATCGAATAGAGATCGAAGCCGCTTAGGGAATTGGTAAGATAAAGACCAGTGATTAGCCGGAAACTGAAAGTAGTAGATTGACTTATTTTCATAATCACTTATAATCATTTATTTTCTCTCTTTTTATAAGTTGAATCTAAAACCATAAACCCCCATAATTTACAGTCTTTCATCTGATTCTAATATTGGTAAATCGATCAAGAGTCCTTGTGATACGATACTCGAGTGTCGCTTATTCTAAACTACCTTTTAAAACTCGTTTTTGACCCGTGTGCGACAGCGGATCAAATTGGCGCCGTTGCCGGGGACTCTCTATTGATTTTAGCCAATATTAGACTCAGTTTCTTTTGATTTGTAGAGATTTTAGGCTGTATTTTTATTTAATTTTTTAGATTTTATGTAATTAGATTTTTCTTTTTTTCTCTTTATTTTATTTTATTTTATTTTTACCAAAAATAAAAAACAAAAAAAAAATGGGAGACTCGTTGGATCAGTTGGCTTATATCCTTAGTTGCTTGGGAGCAAGAGAACAACAATCATGCTATCAAAATCATATTCCACTTGCGATTTGTAATATTTATTCCAATTTTCATGGTAGCAATGCATGTCCTTTGTTGTTAGATACTACTTTTTGTGGTGAGACTCAATTTGTAGGTAATTTTCAAGGACAATACTATCAAGAGCAAAATTCCTATCTTGCGGAGCAGCCTATTTGGTCACATCCACAGTTTCAGCAAAATCATTCATTGGTGGTTGAGCCACAACCTAGTTTGGAAGAAATGATAAAGCAGATGGATGAATATAATAAGCAAATGGATGAATGGATGCAATCCTCTCTTCAAAGTTTAGCAGTCCAAGTTGAGCAAATAGTCTCCAATGCCAATCAAATTCGGCAGAACAAGATGTCTCATGATGATGTACAACCCGTTGCACTATTAGAGGTAATGCAATGTGATAGTCTTGATGAATCTCCAGGTGAGTCTATTAAAAGAGTGTTTATTTCCTCTGATGAACACAAAATAAGCAACAAAAATTCAAGTGAATGCATGAAAGAGATTACACCACAAAATTTCTTGAACTCTGATTTGGATGAATTATATACTTCTCTTGAAGTTGATAAATCTTGTGAAATATTTGTTTGTGAATGTGGTGTTTGTAATATTTGTCATGAGATCAGTGCAGCCATTTTAGGAGAGGACATTTTGATGCCGACAACCACTTGTGCCGAAATCCCAACAAATTCAATAACTCTTGAAGGTGAAACAAAAAATGTGGATTTTAGCCGGAAGCAACCATTGTCTATAGCACAAAGATTGTTGGTGGAACCTCTGATTAAGCCACGCAACAAGCAGTTGTCTTTCACAATTTGTGCATCTCTTCCTCCCAATTTATATGACTCACAAACTAACTGTGGATTGTTTGATATCCATGCTTTTGTTATTGCAGGCTTACCGTATGTGTTGGCTATCCCTCGTAAGCCACCAGAATTTTTACTACAATTCAAGTTCACTTGTGATTCACTTTTGCCTATTTCATGTGTTCGTAATGCGGAAAGGCTTCCACCAAAACCACCAGACATGGAAGCTACAGCTGCTACACCTTAACCCTCGGGTGTGTTCCTTCCTTTTTCTCACTTTATGTTTATTGTTACATTGCGGACAATGTCTGATTTAAGTGTGGGAGGAGAACAATTTACATCTAGTTGTTTTATTTTATTTTTAATTTTAGTCTTTCTTTTATAAAAAAAAAATCAGAAAAAAATAGTCTTGGCATGCATGCAACTGTTATGAGTAGTTTCATTGTTCTAGGCCTACAGTGGTATGTCATGATATGGATAACAATTTTGCTTTTGTAGTGTGATAAGGTGACTTGATATTAGATTGTGCATCACTTGTGATAGAACATGAAACTTTGTGAGATTTTGAGCCTTCAACAATTCGTTGTTTTTTGTGTGATTTCACTCATACTGTTAGTTACTTCTAGAACTTGACTTGACTCTTGAAGCACTTGTTTACATGCATGTATATGAAATGATCTAGGCATTTGTTTCTTTTATAAGCTACTTTTAGCCAAATAAGCCTACCTTGATATTTTTATCCCTTGGTTAAGCCCCTTTGAGCCTATTTCTCCCATTCTTTGTTTATAAACTCATTACAAGCCTGAAAGTGAAAAACAATGATATGTCCCAAGTCAAGAGGTTGAATGAGCTTGGATTTTAATTTTGGATAAGTGTGGGGGTGCTCATTGTGTTTTTAATGTTGATCTGATATGGGGAAGGGAATCATTTTGCTTAGGCTCAGATGTATCTAAATGTTATACCATGTTCTGATGCCCAGTTTGTTTGGCAAGAAAAAAAAATGATGTGAAGAAAAGTGAAAAGAAAAAAAATTCAATAAAAAAAAAAGAAAGATGTCAAAAGTTGTACTATGGGCAATTCTGATGTGAAGAAGTGAATTTGTGGGTTCAATGTCTCAGACTTAGTTGCAATATCTTTTTGAGACTTGTGGTTTGTTGGGCTAAATTGTCCCTCATCCTTAGTATCCAAATGATTTTCATGCTTCTTTATCCTCTTGATTTTATAGCATAGTTCCTTAGGTTTATCCCACCTTGCCTTGGCCCCGTTACAACCCGAATAAAGACCTTTTGATCTTTGCATGCATGTGCTTCATTGTGTGGATGTCCTCCATCTTTGGGGACGGAAGAGGCTTGTCAAGCTTATGGCAGTGCTAACTTTGATGATTTGCTTTGAGCGTAAACAATGTCCCTGACACTCCATTTTTGAGTGATTGAGTGCACTTTATACAATTATTCTGTGAGGTTCTATCGTTTTTGAAGCACTTTTTAGTCTAATAGCCACCTTGTTCATTACACATGTTTTAAGATGTTGTTCATGATTGTTATACTCCTTGAATCTTGGAATGTGATGATTGCTTATGACTTTGCATTATGCCTTGTTTTCTTTCTCTTCCATCTTTTTGAAGTCTTTTTCTTAAATTTTGCTCAGGGGTGCAAAAGCTCAAGTGTGGGGGAATTTGATCAATGCATTTAGATGCACATTCTTCTACTATTGTACTTAGGCATTTCTCTAGTTTGTGTTAATATTTATACTATTTTATTGTGTTTTTAGATTTAAGTTTATTTTAGCCTTTATTTTATTTTCGTATTTTATTTTTCAGCATTAGCAGTCTGCACGAATAAATTCATAAATGGAGCTTCGAGTATCGGATTGCGGCGCGGTCAGTTGCGTTGGAAAGCTAAGAGACAGATCTACAAGTTTAATGTTGAGTGGAGGAGCTGTTTCAGACTGCAACAGTCCTTAATAATTCGTGGAAAGTGGCAGACTTAATGGCCTAAGTGGAACTTTAATTTTGGCCTTTTGTAATTCTTCCATAACTTTTGGAGTTCAATTTTCCTCCTATAAATTAAACCCAAATCAGAATTGTATGGGTATGCTCTGCAAAAACACAGTTCGCGAAATTTAGAGAAAAATAAGAGAAGCTACAATGTTCATGGAGAGCTAATTTCTTAAGAGTTGATCTACTGCAATTACGTTTCCAAACGCTTTGAGGTTTTTATTCTATCAATTCAATTTCGTTTCTCTTTCAATTATATTCTATGAAATTGCATTTGCTTAATCTGTGATTTTGTGGAATGTGTTGATTAAATTCGTATGATTGTATTCCTAATCTTAATTGTTGTTTACGTCGCTTCGTCGGTAAATCGCAATCTATATCGTGTTTGCTTAATTCACGATTGTATTTATCCGTTTGCTTCATTCGGAATATAGGAATTCAATCTGTTTTGTATCTTTTGCGCTTGTCAATTGATATTGAAATCGAATAGAGATCGAAGCCGCTTAGGGAATTGGTAAGATAAAGACCAGTGATTAGCCGGAAACTGAAAGTAGTAGATTGACTTATTTTCATAATCACTTATAATCATTTATTTTCTCTCTTTTTATAAGTTGAATCTAAAACCATAAACCCCCATAATTTACAGTCTTTCATCTGATTCTAATATTGGTAAATCGATCAAGAGTCCTTGTGATACGATACTCGAGTGTCGCTTATTCTAAACTACCTTTTAAAACTCGTTTTTGACCCGTGTGCGACAGCGGATCAGAGACCACATTGAGACCTCTATAAAAGGCCTTCATGAGTTCAGAACAAATCATCCACAAAATTGCTCTAAAACTCCATCACTACACTTTCAAAAAAATCTTAAATTCGAAATTTCCATTTCCTCCTACTTTTTCCATTGAAACATCATCAATACATCATGAGTAAATTTCTGTATGCATTAAACACTAACTGAAACACCTCCATCACCATCTTCCAACCTCCATTTTTGCCACTTTCAACTTGAATTGGGTAGAACGTTTGAGAAGGTTTCAAGCCAAAGTAAACAAGCTTTTTCCATCCTTTTATTTTTCTGTGTTTTGTTTGGTTGGGGCATCTGGGCCCTCTGTGTTGGGCCCATGAAGCTTCCTTCTTTCCTTACCCCCTGATCTGTTGTTTATATCCCTTGTGCATTTTGTTTTATTTTTATTTATGCTTTATTTAATGTCACCTAATCTTATTTATTTATGATATCAAAATACCCAAAAAAAATATGTTTATAATTGTATTTTATCTTCTTATTTATTATAAAAAAAATCAAAAAAAAAAAGTTTTTCTATATATTATAAAAACACAAAAAGAAAATATATCATTTATGTCTTAAATTCATTTCATGTTCAAATATAAATAAAAATACCAAAAACAATAAATAATCATAAAACACAAAAATATCAATTTGTTAATATTTGCACCAAGCAATTTTCAATAAATCTTGGATTGAAAAGGAGATTGACGGATGTACTTCCGTTCGTCTCTCGAATAACCGATGCTTAGCATCCGCTTTGTCAATCGGTTATCCGTCTTCCACACCTAAAAATAAATTATTTTTCAAAACATAAAATTTAAATAAATTCAACCCACCAAACCTTTAATCTTTTCATGCCCATGTGCATTTAACTTTTTCTCAAACGGATATCATCGCCCAAGTGTGAGTCCGTCATTTTCTTTCAAACAAATCTTTTTTTTACGCCCATGCGCGTATAAACCTTTTTTCAAACGGATATCATCGCTCAAGTGCGAGTCCGCATTTTTCAAACAAACAAACTTTTTCGCCCAAGCGCGACAAAAATCCTTTATTAAATAAAATCAATCAACACACAAGTATTTTCTACCAAAGAACTACGTAGCTTTGAATTTCCCATTGCACTTGGGAATACGTAGGAGCGGGATCCAACAACCGTCAAGCGCACTAATAAAAAACCTATTTTTGGTTAATAATTTTTTTTCTTTTTCCACTCTTTACAAAAATTTTCTTTTAATATTAAAACAAGAAAACATGAACTAACACTTATTTTTAAGCTAATTTAATTAACGGTTCCCGTTGAGTACAACGGATGTGAGGGGTGCTAATACCTTCCCCTCGCATAACCGACTCCCGAACCCGAAATTTGGTCGCGACGACCGTCTTTCCATTTCTCTCAAGGTTTTATCGATATTTTCCTTTTCCTTTTGGAATAAATAAAATCCGGTGGCGACTTTACTGTCTAGCGAGCGTTTTTCGCCCGCGCATTTTTCCGGCCGCTTCAGTATCATTAAATTATTATCACTTTTGGTTACATTTCCTTTCAAGGGTTAAATAAGTAAATAGTTTAAATAATTTTTCAAAATTTTATTTTTAGC
Organism: Trifolium fragiferum; assembly: GCA_954870985.1. Classification (NCBI taxonomy): domain Eukaryota; kingdom Viridiplantae; phylum Streptophyta; class Magnoliopsida; order Fabales; family Fabaceae; genus Trifolium; species Trifolium fragiferum. Next base: position 16,394,834 of record OX940792.1, read on the forward strand.
CCCTAAATTTTTTTTTCGCACATTTTGATTCTAGAAGAATTTTCTTCATTGTGTTTAGAGACTAAAAATAAAATTCTTGAAAACTATATAAGGACTAAAAATAGTGGTGAAAAATTCTTCAGGGATAAAAAACACTGATGGAAAATTCTTCATGGACCAAAAAGTGCGAAACAAATCTTTAGAGACTAAAAACGAAATTCTGATAAACTATAGGGACCATTTACTTATTTAACCCTTGGTTCAATCGTGGATTGATTTTTTGTTGGTGGACTCTCAAAACATGTTAAACCATTTTCTTCATATTACTTACGCAACAACTACAAGCGACCTTCGAATGCAACATTTCTTTGCAATTCATTTGGCTCTTATGTATTTGAATTTTGTGGAACGAAAGAAATCATAGACTTCTCAGAAATTTAGAGGTGTCCCTATCTTAGCTGTTTGACAAGGTCAAATTCTTGTTTCAAACTATATACGCATAGGTGGTGGTCGAGCCCTCGTACTTATTTCGACATTGATTAATTATTATTCATTTTCTTAATTTAATTTGACGTTTTGTAATCTTTTATAATCTCTTCGGCACACCTTATGCTACAAAAATTATTTGATTTATTTATATATTCCATTTTTGCCCTATATATTTCATGTATCCTTTGCGAAGATTTACTTTTTTTTTTTTTTAGAAGAATGCACTTATAGCATATCATTAATCCAGAGGTGTTCAATACAATAAGATATGTCAACCATAATTTGGGGACTAGCTACATATGAGGCCGCCTTAGCTAATCTATGAGCCACCTCATTTGCTTGTCGCCTAATAAACTCCACACTAGAGTTATTATAAAAAGAAGAAAAGAGTCTTCTACAATACGAAATAATATCTCCCAACTCAGTTTCATTACTTTTGTTTGAATGAAATGTATCCACCACAACCTTCGAATCGAGTTCAAAATCAACAGGACCCAAATTCAACTCGTGCACCCAATTAAGAGCGGAAAGTAGACCGAGAGCTTCGCCGATCTTCACATCACACAACGGAGCGAATTGTTCATATTTTCCTAACACATAAGCACCAAACTCATCTCTAATAAAAATACCGTTACCAACTCTATTATGTAACGACGAAAAAGACGCATCAACATTGCATTTTACCCGCCCTCTCGCCGGCTTTTTCCACTTGTGTACCTGCACTCTCGGCTGGACTGAAGGACCATGTCTAGCATCATGCACAGCACGCCAGTCCTGTAGCATGTTATTTGCACGCATAAAAGCAAGATTTTGCGCGTCTGGAACATTATTCCAAATGATATTATTTCTCTGCTTCCATATACTCCATATGACACATGCTAAAAGAGAAGAATCAAATGCATTAAGCTGCTGCAACAAGTGAAAAATCAGTTCTGCTGCATCATGAATATTTTGCATTGCTGAAGTTATTAAGGAATTAAAATTGCACATGCTCCATATATTCATACTATTAGGACAATTGAAAAACAAATGGTAGCTGTCCTCTTCATTATTGTTGCAGAGTGCACACGTAGTTGGGCAATTCACACCCTTCTGTTGTAGATTAATGCGAGTCGGAATACAACCACGACAAATTCGCCACAAAAGGTTCTTAACACGTGGAGGAGCTTGAATTTTCCAAAGTAAATTCCACGCACCATTCATTTTTAGGTGTGAAGTATCTATTAATTCCTGAACACATAGCCGATAGGCACTCCTAACTGAGTACATACCATTATTCTCCACCTGCCAAATACGCTTATCATCTGACACCAACTTAAATAACGAAGTAGCAATAATTTTTGCTGCACAGCTTGGTTCAAACATCATCGTTACAAGAGGCAGATTCCAACACTTATCATCCGGAGCAATAATATCAGCCACCGTAAGATTAGCATCAAATAACACTTCAGCTTGTTGTATACTCACCGCTGAAGCATCATAGAGCCAATTTTCGTTGAAAAGTGGAATATTTTGCCCGCTTCCTATCCTCCACCGGCTACCTGCTCTTAAAATAAATTTGGAATTGCAAATACTCCTCCAAATAAAACTAGGATTGTGACCCAAATTAGAATTAAAAAAAATCACAACGAGGAAAGTATTTAGCTTTGAAAATTTTGAAAATAAGAATATATGGATTTGACATAATCCGCCATCCTTGCTTCCCTAACATGGCGAGATTAAAAGCATGTAGGCTTTTAAAGCCCATTCCACCATCATTCTTATGCATAGAGAGTCTTTCCCATGACATCCAATGTATACCTTTATTACGAGCTCCTGAATGACCCCACCAAAATGAAGATTTACTATCACAGATATTTTATTAAAAAATATTTAATGGTTTGGGATAGAATCTTTATTCCGCCTTCAATATGAGATAGATATATTGACATTTCTGTAGCAAAAGTTGAAACGGGGTTTTTAATTTCCGTCATATATTTAGATAAAATTTGTATAAGGAAGCAAGAGAAAAACTTGATTGTGATAAAATCCTTTTGCATGATTCTAGAGGAGGTAAGGTAACACAACATTCATCTTTTGTTATTCTATAACTATCTAATAAATAAAATCATATTTGTTTTCAACTGTTCTTATTTTTATACCCTCATTTCATCTATAACAAGATTCCATTTTTCATCTAAATAAAATATCATGAACACAAAGAATAAATAAATAGAAAGGCCGAGGAAACGCCTAATATGGACCTCATTTTAATGGGACCATTGATGGACCTCAATATATTACTTGCTATAGCAGGTCACCATTCTAAGGGATACCAAACTTGTGGGGCCAGCTCAGTGGCGGAACTAGGATTATTTTTTTTGGAGGGGCCACTAAAAAAAGTTATAGTATATAAATTAAGGGTAAAACTTTTTAGTAAGAAAATTTAAGGAGAAAAATTGTAAGAATAAATCTTTACCCTTGATTACATCCACCACCACCCATGATTTCCACAAAATGATGAGATTAAATGACGTCATCCTTTAAAATTTTGTCATGTGTTGATTCTTGCTTTTCTTGTGTAAAAAATTCTTATGAAAATTATATCGTGTACAAAAATATGATTATAAATAAATTAAATTACATACCCCGTATTTTAAAATAAGACTCTATGTGTGTCAAGTAACTTAAAATAATCAATAATTAACTTTGAACTAATATCCGCACAAAATTGATCATTAAAAAATCATATATTATATTACACATATGCTAATTAGAAGATTGTGCATTTTTTTTATTGATATATACATTTAAAAAAAAAACAAAAATGCAGCATATATAGAAAATGACTATCTTTTTATAAAGTTGAACCTGGGGGCGGTTGGAATATGGGCGCTGCATCCAACCACTCGGCTAGCATTAGCTATTGATATATTTTCTCCCAACATAATATATATAATATACATTTATAATTTTTTACAAATACTTAGGATATTCTAGTAATTTCTTATTTTTTCGGGGGTGGCCGTGGCCACCACCAGCCACCCCCTAGTTCCGCCTCTGGGCCAGCTGATATATTATGTACTTCTCATTCCGTGTACTCCCTCTCTAGTCCAAAAACTCTTCCATACCATTACAAACAACCATTAGGTGTTGCATTCTCTGAGAGGGTGAAAGAGAGGTGTATCTTTCACAATGAATATTTCTTCATTTTGTTTCCATTGTTATTTTTAGAAGACACACGGATCTCATCAACTGCAACAATGGAGACCTCTTATGTCTCTCCCATTCATCTCAAACTACCCTTACACTAAAGAAAAATGAAGAGGAAAAAAAATCATAAATATGTGAACATAAGTCTTAGATCTATGTTATTGTTAATAAAAAAAAGAGTCTTAGATCTATAAAAAAAACAGTATGTTTGTACCTGCCCATCTTCCCCATCAATTTAATTGGGGAATTTTTTAAAGAAATTTACTTTGTAAAATTTAGAACCAATCTCACATAATTTTATCTTCACAAAATTCAAGATAAAAAGTTTATAAATTTCGAGTCTGCAACTTTAACAGGAGTTTTTTGAGTTTGCAAGTTTATAAATTATGGTTACAAATTGTTTGAGTTTTTGGAAAAGATGAGTTTTTTCTACTAGGGTTCCACATATTGGTACCCTTCATAATGGTAACATGTTATAATAAGTAGCTTGTTGAGGTCCATCGGTGGAACCTTTAAATTGAGGTTCATATTATAAAGAGATAAAATGATAGTTTTATATTCAAATTAAAAAAATCATAAACTTACTTCAAAATATAGAGAAAATAGATATATCGGAAATTACTTCAATTTTATGCACTATTCTTACTTCCTAAAATACTACGACTATGAATGTTTTGATCTTTTTTTACATTTTTTGAAAAATAAACAATAAAGTATAAGGTGTATTAGTGAAAAAATTAAATAACTAATTAATTATTAGTAAAAAAAGAGAACAAGAGTAAGGTGTATTATATTAATTACTTTTAAAATAAAATAAATGAGTTTATTAGATAAATTAAAATTAAAATAAATAGATAAATACTTTTTTTACTAAGATAATTTAAAATACTTTGTTTGCAAACAAATATATAAGTGTATTTGATATTTTGTTATTTGAGATACTTATGTTTATGAAGGAAGGATTGATGTTTGCAAACAAATTTGTAGTTTGGAATGCATTTTTTAAACTAATAAAGGCATTTTTTGTTTAAAAAATTATAAATAAAATTTGTTACCTATAATATATTTGTGATGGAATGTTATGTATAACTTTGCCCAGCATTTAAAAAATAAATAGAAATTGGGATGGAATGTAAATAATATGTCCCTAAATTGGGATGAAAATTAAGAAGTTTGTCGCAATATTGGAATAATGTGTTTAATCAAATAAATATATTCCGTTTCTAAATTTCTCTCGAATGTGCGACAAAAGTAAAATTCTGTCCCCAATAAATTGCGATGAAATTTGTTGGTCACAAATAATGTCCCAAATTTATACTATTGGGCGATGGAAATTTCCATCCCAGATTAATATTTTTTCTAGTAGTGGTAGACTTTGGGCAAATAAAGGATTGGTGGGTATAGTAAATCATGTTGAAGAGGTACCCCTCATAAGTATGGGAAGATATAGCCATGAACTTCGAAAAATTATCATCCCACTCCTCACAAGTCTTTTTCACCCCCTCGGGGTTCCAAATTTGCCCTTGAATCAAAAGTTTGGAACGCGTTTTTCGAGATTTTTCTAGGGCAAATTCAGCAAAAATTTTGAACAAACACATTCCGAAGTTCATTTTCAAGGCAAAAAAAAGTTCGAAAAACGTTTCCCGAACTTTTTTAACAAGGGCAAAATTGGAATATTAGGGGGTGAAAGAGTTATGGGGGTGAGATGAGAATTTTTCATGAACTTCATTATATGTCTACCCCTCTCATATGTAAGCTACACCCCTCTATTATGGTGGTGGTGGATAGGTACCCCTCAAAGTATGCACATTTCATTCCTATGAAAATTGATTATACTAGTAAGCCAGTAGTTGAAGCATTCATGCACAACATTGTTAAGTTACATGGCATGCCAAAATCAATAGTCTTTGATAGGGACAAAGTATTTACAAGTGCATTTTGGCAACAATTATTCAAGCTACAAGGTACTAGCTTAGCCATGACTTTTGCCATCCTCAGTCATGATTCCAACAAGAGAATCACAATTGCTTCTATTTATTTTTCAACTCTTCTTCCTTTTCTGTTGTTTCTTAATTCTTTCTCCTATGTTTCTTTCTCTTTTTTTTTTTTTTGTTACTATCAATTTAACAATGGCAATGCTAATAATGCACCTTAGTTAATTACAATTACTGTCCCCAATTAGGACAGTGTGATAAAACAAGACTCATGCAAAGTTGATTGATATGATCAATGTAACAAATCTGAGTGTGTTTTGTGCTTTTGACCAAGGAATGGCTTAAACAGCATAAGTATTCCAAGTCCTTCAACTAAATTCAAGAAGAAAAAGACCATTTGAGGGCCTGCAGTTAAATGTGCAATAGTAAGTTCCCAAGTTATAAATTAATAGATGGATGTTAACTGTTTATAGTTTAGCATCATACCGGGAAGGAACGACGCATCCATACGCTTTTGTGACCAAGTTAATCTGCATTGACCATAATCATAAAATGAAAAAAATTGAGAATGAATTTTAATACTATATCAACAATGTCAAATAATAATCCTTTGTTGCATTCGCATTTTTGAACTATGACAGCTAACTCGAAAACAAGCTGAGGAAATTAGAGGAAGACTCACATTGTTCCGCCTGCTGCAGGGCCAATAGCTTTGAAGAACGACATAGCTGTCATGGAAATTCCATTCGCTGCTCCTCTTTGGTGTTGTTCCTGTTTTCCAAATCAATCATATGTCACAATTCTATCGAAAACTAATATCAAACTTTGTTAGCGACGAATCACAAAATGAATTAATACACTCACCACTGCTCGGTTTTGTAGAAGGAATAAACCTGTTGTGATTGTCACCTAAGTCCGCAAAAAAGAATACAATCAATCAAATATGTAATACAAGAAACCTTTTTTAGTTAAGTGAATCTAATTTAATTGATCTTAAACTCTCATTATTACTCATAAAGTGATGAACTTACTGAAATAATATTCTTGAGGATGGAAGCAATACTAATGACTATATATAAGGCTATGCCTGACAACATTGTTATGAAGGGGTAACTTTGCAAAAGCGGTATAGAAAATATCTGCATATGGATTAATAAAAGAATTCATATCTGAAATCACACTCAATGAAATGCAGAATTTCAACAATTGTCACAATCAATTGAAACTAACCCCTGTGATTCGCGCAAGGACAACAGGTCCACAAGATTTTTCCATATATTGGTATAGGGTAAGTTGGTAGATCACAAGCGCTAGACCTGAATATTTCACAAGTTAGTAATTGTACAAGATAACATTAAATATGTGTCCTATATCTACGCAAACTATATACTGATAAATTTTAATTTTTTATGAAAATATACAACGAGAATAAACTAAAGAGTTTTCTATAATTACTACGGTTATCCGAGTAGTAGATACCATCAAACACACTATAACTGATTTAATGAGTCATACGCAGTTTCATAGTCATAATATGACTATATACGTACAATCTAAAATGTTTTTACACAGTTATCAAATCAAATATGAAGAAATTGTTAAAGGGTATGAAGATTCACCTGAAATTGCAAGAACATTACCAACATCATCAGTCGAGAAGTTCAAACCGCCTAGACTTGGAGGACTAACAGACCACAAAGAGAAAACCTAAGGATAACATAACAGGTCAGAGAATCTTTTAGTGTCCACAAACCATTTATTTACTGAAACTTATTTTAGCATCACTAATTAGAAGTTTACCTCTTGATAGGCAATATCATGAAGTGAGAAGACACAATAAGCAATGATGGAAGACATTAATGGCCAATTCATGAATAGATTTTCATTATTTTGTACTGTCTTTTCTTTATCAACATCGTTGATTCCATTTTCTATAGCTTCGGCGTCATCTATAGACTCATCGCTACCATTGTGATTGTGAAGTGTTTCCTGCATGTAGAAATAGCATACATAAATTAATGTACCTTATGAAAGTGTTGAAAGAAAAGGCATAAAAATCTAAGATACTTACCGGAATCCACAAGCAAGCGATAACTACAACAAATGAAACTCCTGATATTATAAAGCACGGCAAGAAGTAAGGAAACCTGCAGAATGATTTGTTAATTGGAAATCCTCATATCATCAAAAGATATATTGGTAGAGAAGTAGGAATATATCACTTACTTATCCAAGAAGGAACCCTTTGGAAATATATGTGGATATTTCTCTGCTGGCTGCAAGATGAAAAATTTCCAAAATATTAGAGAAAAAAACAAGTGACAAATTTTCACATTAATTTGTTCCAAAATCAGCACACATGTACAGAAGAAATAGTACCAGAGCCAAATAGCCTCCCAATGCTGGTCCAATGATTAAGCCTGTTCCCCAAGCTGCACTAACCTGGAATTATATCACACTTTCAATTACTATGATGGATTGCAATATTAAGAACTAATTAATAGTGGACAAGGTTTTGAATTGCGGTCACAATTGTAGTTGTGATGTCGTCGTTTCGCAGTTGCAGACCATTTTTTTAAAACATCGATTGTATACGAAGAGTTGGAGATACTTACGGTAGAGAGTCCAAGAGCTTGGTGTTCTTCTCGAAAAAGTTCAATAGCATAAGCCTGTTAAATAGAGGACTTATTTCAAATACATACATAAATCGAAAGTTGAATGAGATTTACCAAGTTGTGTATCAATCAACATTGAAAAATGATAGTACCTTTATCGGTCCAATTGCACCATTTAAACATCCCAGAAGAAACCTTGTGATAACAGCCATCCAAAAACTTGTACTTAAGCCAAATAGTGTGTTGAAAACCACACTGGAATCAAGCGAGTATTAACGGTTATAGAAAACAACACATTATATCTACTTGTAATAGCGTATATTTGCAATTATTGTATTCGGCACATTAATCAGGCACGTTAAATTTAGAATAGACTATTTAAACGAATTAGTGTCTTCATTCTATCTAGAAATTTGAAATATATCAGAAATATTTTCTACAATATCTTAAAGAAAGCGTCAAAATTCTTTGACAAATATGCTTACACGGTGAAAACGCCGAAAATTATAACAGGTTTTCGACCATAGCGATCAGAAACCATTCCCCACAATACAGATGTCAAAGTTCTTCCAAGCATGAAAGATGATCCTGCAACATTTTCCATCATCATCAATAAACAACTTATAACAATGATAAAAGATTTCAATGTATGGAATTATAAAAACAACCTTACCTACATAACCGGCATAGTAACTAATATCAGCCTCGTCTTTCGCAATTTTAAAATCCCTAATCTGAAAATAAATGTTGCATCATTGAGAATTATGTTATGTGTATGTATCAGAATCACAAAAATGATACTATATTGCGCCATCGAGTATTTAATTATGTGTCACATTACCAAAATGATACTTAAGAACTGATATGCAAATTGAAGAGAGTATGCACTTCTAAAAATAATTAAAAATAAAAAGGGAATTGAAATTGGAACACTGAAGAATGAAGATAGATAAACTCACCATGAAATAAAGGAATGGAAAGAGTGATGATGCAGGCAGTGCTGAACATTACACAACAATTAGAGATCAGAGAAGGACAGAGTAGTTTCAACTGATATGAGAAGTTAAAAACTAGTTAATTATTAGGCTTAATTACACTTTTGGTCCCCCTATTTTACAAAATCTGCGATTTTGGTCCCCCTATTTTAGAATCAAACATTTTAGTCCCCCTATTTTGATTTTTTTTCACTATTGGTCCCCCACTCCATTTTCTAACGAGTTGGCAACAAAAATACTTATGTGGCAATACTATGTGGCAAATAACATAACACATCATCAATATTTTTTCCAACCAAAAACAATTAAATAATACTTAAATAAATCACTATATTAATTAAAAAAAAATTATTCTTTCATCTTCATCATCAAAAACATCAACAAGAACAACAACTCATCATCATAAAAGCCCAAATTAAAAAACCTAAATCTCAAGTCTAAAAAGACATTGGGAAATATACATGAACAATACATATCATAGTGACTTTGTTACAATCTCATTAATTTTAAGAATACAATACATTATTATATATAAAAAATCTCTACATTTCTTACATTTAGACATAACTTTATGGTATTATTGTATAGAAGCTGTTAGAAAAATAATGCTTACTTGAACATAAGACTACCATCCATATGATGAAAAGATTAGTAATGGATACCCTTTGATTGAGCTCTTTGGATTGTTCCACCTTACAACCAGGACAATCTTTATAGTAATGTTTTTTCTCCAAAAATGCCTCTCTCATATGTTCCTCAATCATGTTTCTATATAAAGAAAATTAATCAGAAAAAGATATATCACTTTGTTCTTTTTTATTCCACACCAAGTGAAAAAGGAATGGTTGTGCAAATATTTATAGAGCTCCTTGAGAAACTCTTGAAAATGACACATTTGTAAAAACATGAAGGTAGCAAGTTGATTATTTTGATTTTATTCGTGAAGCAGTGACTCTGCGAGATTGGTTGGTGGCTGTTTTCGACGGATGTTGTAGTGTTGTGTCCCTTCTCGACATTTATCGTGACGTAGTTACTGTCTTAAATTTTGTCTCAGTTTATTTTTATTTTTTTTATCTATTTTTTATATTCTCAATTAAATGATCTAATTCAAAAGCTCGGATTTTGCATGAAGCTGAGGAGGTGTATGATATTTATAAAAAATTTCAAATGATGTTTTTTTTGTTTATTACACCTTTTAATCCAAATTATAAGATGTTTTGACCAACTTCATACAAATTAAGAAATATAATTAATTTTTTATAGAAAAGAGAAATTATGAATTAATATGCAAAATTGTCATTCGTAATGATATGAGAAAAATAAATTAAAAAATTGAAAGAAAAAATAATGATAAAAGTTATAAATTATAATAAGAAAAATAGTATTAAATGCATCATTAGTATTTATAAATGGATTCACAATTTAATAAAAAAAATTTCCCAAAATTTGGTAAGATTGTTTTTTTTTAAAAAATAACATATAATTTGAAGAAAGTAATTTTTCTTTTGTTGACTAAACAATTTTTTATGTTGAAAAGAAGCCGTGACGGCCAAGAAAAAATGGGGACAAAACATTAGTGTCAAACTAGAACTAGACAACTAGTTGAGAAATACTTATATGGGCACAAGCCCAAATATTATTTATTGTGTACACTCACATGAAAGAAAAAAAAAATAAAGAGAAAATGATTGAAATGATATATATTGATGTGACAAATTTATTTTTGTTTTAAATATTTTGATTTATGTGTGTGTGCCTAAGCATAGTACCCAAATAGTTGTGTTCATGTAAGTGTTGCTCCAACTAGTTAATCACATATGCGTTAGAAACTACTCTACTAGTATTAGTACTACCTCACTCATGATTGAGTCATTTTAGACTGTTTAAAAAACATTGTAATAATTAAAGAGAAAAATATGACTTAACTTGAAAGTTGTAATAATAATAATAATAATAATAATAATAATAATAATAATAATAATTAGAAAGTATAGTTGTAAAAAATTGCAATAAAACATGAATATATCAAATATTTTGAATGGTCTATTTTTGTACAAAGTGGGTATTATTTATTTATGAAATTAAAAACAATGATGACCAAACGAATGTGGGGCTAAAACTTGTCCATTTGTTTCTAAAATCCAATTTGAACACGGAAGTCAAACGACCAAGATAGCACATTATCAAACACGTTTTATTAGGGGTTGCTAAAATATAAAAGTTTATATTTATTTTTATTTTAAAATTGTATTTAATACTCCATTCCAATACTAATGCATTAATTAGAGAAATATATTATGCTTAAAAAAAATAAAATTAGAGAAACATATTTCACATGTTAGTCTAATGTTAATTTTGGAATAAAATATAAAATTTTAAAATTATTAATAAAAAAATTTAGCTATTTTAGTCCGTATGATTTTATTAAAGTGTCTTTTATAAAAATGATCGGAGGAGGAAGTACTCTATAATCTTAAGCATAGGTTTGTTAGAACTATACAACAAAAGTATAAAGTGTAACAAAATAGTTTTCTCTTATCATAAATTAATCTTTTTTCTTTAGACATTTATATGGCTTCATGGAATTTATTGTTCTATGTTTTTGTTCAATTTTAGTGAGGGTTGTATAATACTATTAGAAGTCAAATTTCCATTGCAGCTCTAACAATTGATATTAGAGCCAATTGTAAAATTTTAGAATGGTAAAACTTTAATTTATATCTTAATGCGTAGAGCAAAATTAATAGACCAAATACAACATGCAGCTGAAGAATTGACGACATGCAAATATGCATGATTTTTAATAGTACTTTAATTAAATAAAATAAACTTAGTTATTTTTACGCTTAAAATAAACTTGCTTGTTATTGTCTATTTTAATTAAGGTTAATAGATGTTTACCCCCTGCAAAGTAGGCGAGTTTTGTTTTACCCCCTGTAATTTTTTTTTTTGAGAACACCCCCTGTAAGGTTAATAGATGTTCTTAGAATATAGTTTTCATCTGCTCACCATGTTCATATGTGAGTAGTTCTCTTTTAGACCATAGCCAGCCTCATAGCCATTCATGCATATACTTATTGTACACTTTTGATTTCTCATAGTCTGACACTAAATATGAGAATACATCTTAGCTAAAAGAAATTTATAAAGATCATGAAATAGAAAATCAGAAGGAGAATTTAGGGAAGTCACTTTCAATTAGAGAATCATGATTCCAATAAGAGAAGCACAAATAACACCTTTTCTATTTCATTTTCATCTCTTCCTTTTTTTTTTTTTTGTTATTAGTTACTGCTTTTTCATTTGCTTTTTTTGTTACTATATAAATTAAGCAAGGATGACTAATAATGCTACTGGTTACCATTAATTACTGTCCCCAATTAGGACATAATTTGGTATCAATGTAACAGATCTGAGTTTGTTTTTTTCTTTTGACCAAGGAATGGTTTGAACATCAAAATTATTCCAAGTCCTTCAACTAAATTCAAGAAGAAAAAGACCATTTGAGTGCCTGCAGTTAAATGTGCAATAGTAAGTTTCCAAGTTATACATTAATAGATGAATGTTAACTGTTGATAGTTTAGCATCATACCGGGGAGGAACGAAGCATCCATACGCTTTTGTGACCAAGTTAATCTGCATTGACCATGATAAAAAAAGAACAAAATTCAGAATGAATTTTAATACTATATCAACAATGTCAAATATTATAATACTTTGCTGCATTCACATTTTTGAACTATGAAAGCTAAGACGAAAAAAAGCTGAGGAAATTAGAGGACGACTCACATTGTTCCGCCAGCTGCAGGGCCAATAGCTTTGAAGAACGACATAGCTGTCATGGAAATTCCATTAGCTGCTCCTCTTTGGTGTTGTTCCTATATTCGAAATCGATACGCCACAATTCCATTAAAAACTAATATCAAACTTTGTTAGCGAGGAAACACAGTATAATGAGCTAATACACTTACCACTACTCGGTTTTGTATTAGGAATAAACCCGTTGTAATTGTCACCTGATTAAGTACATAAAAATGAATACAATCTCGGTCAAATTGATAACACAAAGAACCTTTTCTCAAATAATGAAACTGAACTTCTGTTACTGAGGTTAAATAAATTTAAAAATGCACTTACAGACATAACATTCTTCAGCATGGAAGCAATACTAATGACTATGTATAAGCTTATGCCCGACAACATTGCGATGAAAGGGTAACTTTGCAAAAGTGGTATAGAAAATATCTGCATATGAAACAAAAAGTAGAAAATTATATTTCAAATAAAAAGCAATGAAATGCAGAAATTTCATTAGCTGCTGCTACAATTAGATGAAAACTGACCCCTGTGATGCGAGCAAAGCCGATAGGTCCACAAGCTTTTTCTACAGATGGGTATACGAAAATTTGGTAGATGACAAGTGCGAGTCCTAATAGTTTCACAAGTTAGTAATTATACAAAGAGAAAATATCTATCTATCTTATAAAAGTAATACAATGATAAACATTTATTATAGGTTCGAAAGTGTACCTGAAATTGAAAGAACATTACCAACATCATCGGTTGTAAAGTTCAACCCTCCTAGCTTTGGAGGACTAACAGCCCATAATGAGAAAACCTAATGAAATCAATATGAGTACATGGTTATTTACATACATTAAATGAGATTTATGACTGTTTGTATCATATTTAACTTCAGTAACAGTGTTATCAATTGTGGATCGTGACAATTAACCGTTTCTTCAAATTCTGCTACAAAACATTGCTATAGCGCGTTACAGGCGCTATTTGACAACATTGTTCAATAGTTACAAATTTACCTCTTGATATGCAACATCATGAAGTGAGAAGACAGAATAAGCAATGATAGATGACATCAAAGGCCAATTCATGAATAGGTTTTCATTTTTTTCTTTGTCTACTCTTTTGCTTCCATTTTCTAAAGCTTCAGCATCATCTGTAGACTCATTACTAACACTGTGATTGTGAAGTGTTTCCTGCAAATAGTTTAAAGACAAAAACATTATGAAGTGTCATAATAAAAGTGTTGAAGAAAAACCACAATAGATGCTAAATTCTAAGATACATACCGGAATCCAGATGCAGGCAATTACTACGATGAGTGCAAGTCCTGATATTATGAAGCAAGGCAAGAAATATGGAAACCTGCATAATGATTTGTTTTAAGATGGGAGCAAAAGTTGAATCTATTGGTTTTATAAAATAAAAAAGCGAGAAACGTCTACTTACTTGTCCCAAATGGAATCCTTTGCAAATATTTGTGGATATTTTTCTGCTGGCTGTTAAAAGAAATTTCACAAAGTGTCATGAATGTGCCACTACCTTCATACATACACATACACAAGTACAAACACACACAAGCAAATGGCAAGTTGCAAAATATTCAATACGCGCGCAAGTCCATTTATTTGGATATGGAAAAATGGGTATAAAAATAGTACCTGAGCCAAATAGCCACCTATTGCTGGGCCAATAATTAAACCAATGCCCCAAGCGGCACTAACCTGAAATCATATCGCACTTTGAATTACTATGACGGAAATGCAGTATTAAGAAATAAGAACTGATATTAGACTGAAGAATTGTCGAGACTTACGGTAGAAAGACCTATAGCTTGGTGCTCTTCTCTAAAAAGTTCAGTAGCATATGCCTGTTAGATGCAGAAGTTTGTCAAATTTGAATGAGATGAAAAATTTCCGCGTACAAGTTATGACATGCAGCGACAAATATTACAGTTATGAGTTAGCTAATCTGTTTTAACAGACAACCATAAGCCTAACTAACACTCCTACACATACCTTCACTGGTCCAAGTACGCCGTTTAAACTTCCGAGAAGAAATCTCGTGATAATAGCCATCCAAAAACTCGTACTAAGGCCAAATAGTGTGTTGAAGATGACACTGAAATCAAGTATACATCAATAACTCTGAGATAAATCACAGAACATAACTTCAAGAAAGGGTCATGAACCATTGTTAGATACTACTTACACTGCGATGATCCCAAAAATTATGACTGGTTTTCGACCATATCGATCAGAAACCATTCCCCAAATTGCAGATGTTAAAGTTCTTCCAAGCATGAATGAAGATCCTACAACATTTACATTTCAATCATCATTAATTAACAACTTATGAGAATGATAATGTAATACTATGAAATAGTAAATGAGATAATCTTACCCACATAACCGGCATAATAACTAATATCCGCCTCTTCTTTTGCAACATTGAAATCCCTTACCTGAAAAATAAATGTTGCATTATTGAGGATTGTATTATTTGAATCAATCAATATAAAGTTGAATGCTAAAAAGATGATTAAACAGTGAATTGATGCAAATTCATTTCTTGTAATGCTAGAATTGGCAAGGAAAATCATTAATCAAAACAATTTTGTTTATCAGGTGTCAGCTCAGTGGTAAGAGTTTGACCTTGTAACCTTAAGGGACGAAGTTTAAATTTCGTCAGAAACGGTTGTAAAATAATCATTAATGTCATTTTATTTAATAATAATCTCCCCCTTCTCCATTTTTTTTTTGAATTATTGAAATAAACTATTAGATTAAGTTCCTTTCATAAACTGATGTGCAGATTGATTGAATAAGAGTATGCACTACTTTTCAATCATAAATATATGAGAGAATAATACTGAAATTAAACTTGAAAATTGAAACACTCAAGATATATAAATAAATCTCCTTTTTATGAGCTCATTCAATTAACTTCCAAACAATAACAAATGTCACAAAATCAGTGTAGGAAATTGAAATTGGAACATTCAAGAACCAAAATAGATAAACTCACCATGAAGTAAAGGAATGGAAAGAGTGATGCTGCAGGCAGTGCTGAAAATGATAACAAAAAAGTTACATCAGAGAAAGACAAAGGAACATAAGACAAAGAAAAAAGTTAAATGCTCCTAAAAAGCAAATTCCCTTTTGGCATCATAAATTAAGAACACAAAAATTAAGAACTTAGCATTAATTAGCAAGTACTCACAACAATCACATATAAATAAAAAGTCTCAAACAACATAATTGTAACATTTCAAGCCAAAATGATTGGAAATTTGGAATGAAGCCAATAGAACAAATCATTTAGGAGAAAAACTAATTTTTTGTCAGATTTTACTTACTTTTCGGCCGAACTTCATATTACCAAGGGGCCGTTTCTCAGGGAACCGGAGAGTTAAAAAATAAAAAGAATTATAACATTGAATTTTTGAAGAATTGAAAAACAAGAAGTTGAATAATGCTTACTAGCAGATAACACCGCCATCCAAATAATCAAAAGCTTTACAATGGATACTCCTTGATTAAGTTCTTTTTCTTGTTCAACCTTACAACCAGGACAATCCTTAGAATATTGCTTCTTCTCCAACAATGGATCTTTCATATGATCCATGTTTGTAACAGAATTTCACTTCTTCCCTTTTATATCTATATATATCACTATATATGAAACATGAAAAGCAAAAAACAGATTAATCACAAACTAATATATCAAAGATAGTAACATGAACAAATAAATGAACATACAGCTCCTTGAGAAATTGTTGGAGCTCAATGAATAACACAAGGCCTAGTCTCACACGTTATGTCGGCAGAAATGTTTCGTTTTAATTCTCATCTAAATTTATAGATAAATACTCGCTACGGTTTCATATATAAGAAAAACTTTGTTTTTTAGATTCATTGTAAAATGGATGAATCTAAACTATAATATTGTCTAAATACGTCATTTTACAATGAATTTAAAAAACAAAATGTTTCTTATATATAAGATCAGAAGGAGTAATAGAGTAAAAATAATTATAGGTAAATAATTGAAGACTGATTTGAACTTTATTAATATTTTACTTAGTTTAATAATATGATTAAGAAGATCCGCTTTTGAAAGAAAATTAATATTTATTTAATCATATCTGACTACATTGCTCAAAATATATATTTATTTTTGGTACATACATTGCTCAAAATATTTTAATAAAGGAAATGTTAACTATTGTTCTAATTTCCCAATCAAATATGATAAAATTATTTAAATTTGATATAATAAACCTTTTAAAAATATAAAAAAATAGTAATATTTTTAACATAAAATTTACTTTTCTTGATTTTTGTAAATAGCACTCCATATGTTCTTTTTTAATTGTTTTTTAGAAAGACTTTTTTGTTCCTATTTTGGTGTCGATTTGATTGTTTGAGGTATAATTTGTCAACTGTACTCTTCTTTTCTCAATAACTCCGGTTTACATTTTTCTAAAAATCTAATAGAGAAATGAATATTGTATATGCTAAATTTATTTGAAAAGATAAAATAAATGGTGAACTAAATAAGAGTAAAATTAGAAACAAAATACAATAATCAATTATCTTGACTGAAAAGCTTTATACAAAAACAACACTTAAAAATAAATGGAATGAGTACTTTAAATTGCGACCTTTTTACTAAATGTCTGAAACAAAAATAAAATAAAAACTCTGAATATATAAAAATTTGAAAATGATTTTTGTTTATAATACAAAATGAAAAATCTTGATGCATGCATGTACTATGTAAACTGTTTATTTGTGGTTACTTCTTAGTACTATACCCCCTCCGCCTTATTTATAAGCAAAAGTTAATAAAAAAATTTGGCCCTAAATATAACCAAATGTCATTAAATTCAATTCTAATTAATATTTTTTCCAACAATACCTATACAGATGCATTTATTCATTTCTACAAGTAATCTATGTTGGAGTAGTACTAATGATGATTACATTTAAATAGGAGTAGACTTCATAAAAGACAAAAGGACATTTTAAAAATTGCACTTAAATTACACATAAAACTAAAATAAAAAGCAAACTCCTTAATAAATGTGCAAAAATGAATTTTTGCTTATAAAAAAGTCCGGAGGGAGTATTAGTGATTTGTTGCAATCACTATTCAGGACACTCAGCGTCATTTTGTCATGTTATAAATGTCACATCACATGCCTAGAGAATTGATTACATACAATCGGAGCACATGCAATTAGTGATTCTCAGCTGTTTGATTAAGATCAAACAATTCAGAGTTAAGTCAATTTTTTATTTTTATTTAATATTAAATTTTAGATGAGATATAAACTGTCTGATCAGATTGAACAACCTTAAACTTATTGACCGTATGACTGTACCAGATTTTAAGTGCATGGAATACGGGTCTCATGTCTAGTCTTACCAAACAATCATAATGATTGTTTGATCGGAGGCTTTGAATTAAGAAAAATGATAAACAGTATTCTCAGGATAGTAATTAAAGATATAAATATGAAAATTTTATTTTTGAATTTTTACATTTAATACATCGAGAATATAAAAAATTATTTTATTAATATTAATTTTATTTTTTATTTCTATTTTTGATATGCTTAACAAGTGTCTTGAAGGTATATTTAGGATGACCCTTGAATTAATTGTGAGTTGAGAAGACACTATTTTTTCCATTTAAGTACCTTTCAGCTTCACTTTCAGGACTACTTTGGCGGCCAAACGAATCTATAGACAAAAGCCAAGTTTGAAACATCCACTTTCTTTTTTATTTTTTTACTACTTTTTTAACTAGTATTTTTGACACATCCACTTTCTTTTTTATTTTTTTACTACTTTTTTAACTAGTATTTTTGACACATCCACTTTCTTTTTTATTTTTTTACCACTTTTTTAACTAGTATTTCCGCATCCAGGGGCGGAGCCCCTTTAGGGCGGGGAGTGCCGCGGCCCGTCCCAAATTTTTTATTTTTTAATAGGTATATATAGATATTTTTAATATTATTAAATATATTTTATATATATAACTAAGCGTCAAAAACTAACAGAAATGTTTGCGTAGCTTGGTGGTAAGGCGGCTGGAATTCAACCTAGATGTCTTGAGTTCAATCCATGTCTGCTGCGTTTTTTGGCTATTAGTTGAATTTATTTAAAAAGAATTTTCTATATAGTCACCATAAGAATAGCTTTGCTCAAATTATTATTTCTTCTAAAGAAATGCTGAATATAATCTTTTAAAAAGAATAACATTGAATAAATATGTGAGTTGAAAGTGCATTTTTAGCCTCTCATATAATTTTTTCTCGTTCATTTAATATTTTATTTAGACGCGATAAGATTAATATTCTATACATTTTTAGTCCTTTATAAAAAAAATTCAAACTCGGTTGTGGCCCACCCCAACATTTTGCTCTAGCTCCGCCACTGTCCGCATCGATGACTAATTGGTTGAGAATTTTTATAACCTGCTCAACTTTGGGTTTTAAATTTATATCAATAAATTTGGTTAAGCCGAAATGAATTTATGGTATGTTTGGTTTGAAGGAAAGAAGGACGAAAAAAGAATTGCAAAAAACCTGGATAAAAATAAGGTTTGAGAAAAAAGAAATATGTAAAAAATATGTTAATATAAATTTGAAGTATTATTTGGTATAAAGGAAAACTATGTATACATATTTTCTTTATACCAAATAATACTTCAAATTTATATGTATAAAATTATTTTATTTTTATTTTTTTGTTTGACGGAGGAATTATTATTTTTTAAGTATTATTTATGTGTTTATTTAAAATATTATTTGAGAAGTATTTTAGTTTAAAATTCTACGATAAAATTGAAATCTTTTTTTATGGTATATGTTCAAGGATGTTACATGATAAAGCGAGATGAAGAATATTCTTTATTTTGCTGTTCTATACTTTTAAAAGATTATTTCTTTCATCTTTATCTTTGAGACTATATAAGGATCTTACATATATAAAATTTATTTTGACTTTCGTTTCTATATATTCTCAAATGAAAATATGCTTTGATTTTTCATAGCCTTAAGATGTTTTGGGAGCGTAGTTTTGCATAAAATTAAAATATACTCTAATTTTTTTATTGCGATAAATCTCCTCATTGATGGTCCTCCGCTGTCTCATCCCTAGTCGCCCTTTATGGAAAATATACACTAGGTTCATCAAGCATGAAAATTTTTCATTTTTTTTTCTTTTAACAATATTTATTTTTTTTATGTTTATTTTTCTTTTGAAGGTTGTCTTTGTCCTTTGTCATTTTATATTATTTAGAAGATTTTCATGTCTATGTTTTCTTTCAATTGTTTATGAAATTGATTTTATTTAATTTATTTAAGTATGAAAACATGATATATGTTTGCAGATATTACATGGGCATAGTGGGATAGAAAGTAGTCATTTGTTCTCCACTCATTAACACCGAGAGATTCTATCTCTCTCTATTCTTTTTCCTTTCGAATGTTGTCTATACTCCCTCCGGCATTATTTATAAGCAAAAGTTGCTTTTTAGGTTCATTGAAAAAGTAATGTATCTAGTCTTAGACAAATGAGCTGCACTTTTCGATGCTTCCCCGCACAAACCACACATACCCTGCTGCGCTTGTAATATTCTTCTTTTCACCAAGTTATATCCTTTGTCTGAATTATGTCCAATAGCAGCTGCCAAGAGAAGGCGCAAGCCTTTGTTGGCGCCCCACACTTCCATAAGTGTTTAAACACCAAATCCTTGGTAGGATCCGAAACAGTTCGTGGGATATATTCATCAACCAACAACAAATATGCAGAATTTACCGTAAATCCCTGCACGTCGTCACCGGACCACATCCACTTGTCTTGCTGCCCAGTTGGTCTAAATGGCATAATTAATTCTAAAAATTAGCATATAACTCCTCTTCCCAAACAAACAAAATCCGGCGCCATCTTAACTCCCAATGCCAAGTACCATCCACCAATCTTCCCACACTACCAATAACCTTGTTCTTTTGCATAGAGATCCCAAACAATCTTGGGAACCTTTACCTCAAGGAATAGTTTCCTATCCAAACCTCATTCCAAAAAGATGTCGAATTTCCATTACCAATCTTTTTGCCAATAGCACTAGAAAACCAACCGATTCCTTTATCAAGTAGACAAATGTCTCTCCACCACGATGATCCTGTTGTTGTGATATCATTCTCTCTGATGCTCCTATTACCCAAAACCTCCTTGCCATATCTTGTCACTATAACATCTTTCCATAATTCGTCATCACGGCTCAATAACTTCCATTTCCATTTTGCAAGAAGACTAATATTCACCAAACGGAGATCCCGCACACCCAAACCACCTTCCTTTTTAGGCCGACAAATCACATTCCACTTGACCCAACAAGTTTTGCTATGTTTTGATAACCCGACCCAAAGAAAAACATGTTGAATTTTCACTAGTTCCTTCAACACTTTCGTAGGCATCTTCAAGAATGAGAGGTAAAAGGTGGGAATGGCATTTAACACCGCGTTAATCAAAACTATCCGCCCACCTAAACTCACATATTTGTTTCCCCAAGCACCAAGTCTACTCCGAATCACACTCAACATTGGTTCCCAAGTTGACAACTTACGGGGATTTGCGCCAACCGGGAGACCAAGATACTTGAAAGGTGTTCTCGCAAACCTACAATTGAGAAAATCGGATGCCATTCGGAGAAAGTCGTCATCAACATTTATTCCAATTACACAATTTTTCCAAAAGTTAACCTTCAAACCGGATACCATCTCAAAACCCCTAAGCACCGCTTTCAAAGCCCATAAATTGTCCACCGTCGCCTCTCCGATACATAAGGTATCATCGGCATATTGTAGAAGAGAGATTGGCATACTTTCCCCTCCTATCAAGAATGGTTGGAACAAGGAATTCTCAACGGTCTTTCTCATTAGACCTCCAAGACCTTCCACAACTAGTAAGAAAAGGAGTGGTGCAAGTGGATCCCCTTGCTTAAGACCTCTCTTGATAGGAACTTCATTAGTTGGGCTTCCATTTACAAGAACCGAGAGAGTACCCCCACAAACACAAGCTTTCATCCAATTTCTCCATTTGTCACTAAAACCAAATTTACCAAGCATGTAGTCTAAATAATCCCAATCAACCGAATCATATGCCTTCTCGAAGTCAACTTGACCTCTAAGCTTACTTGTATCCAAAATTGTCATTTATTTTATCATCGCATCTTATCCAAACTACAAAGCAAATCCAAACTATCCAAATTCGTAAACTAAACTAGTTAATTTGACACGATTCCTATGGAGACGAAACTTTATAAATATATTACGCGAAGACGAACTGTGCACTTGTCAGAACACAGTCATCACCGTATCACAAAAAAATCTCCCGACACAAGAGCGTCAAATTAGAATATCAATTCATACTATATTCTCTACTCAGTTCTCACTATCATTTAGAAACACTTTTCATCGTGCTAGATAAAATTTTGAATAAGTGATTTCCATGATAAAATATGAAATATGCTTTTAATATGATTTTACTTTATTTTAAACAACTCAACATAGAAATATGACATATAATTGAATTATTAGATAATAAATACATGTCCAAACAAACTTTAGCCGAAGTGTTTACCTAATTTTTATATAAAAAACATATAATATTTAATTATGAATTAAATAAGTTTGTCGTCCTTAAAAATATTGCGGATTTTAAATTTATTCCATTATAACAAAAATGAGATGTTTTCGATCTCTCAAAATCTTTTTTTTTTTTTTTTGTTTAATTTTGCGTTAACCCTTTGGTTAGCCTATGATAATTTAGAGTTCGCCTGATAGGTAAATAAAGTGTGGCCGAGAATTGTTCCATCGAACTCGTGTTCTCTAAACAATTTGTTCTAGGAATAGCTCATTAAGCACTTGCGCTTGTGGCTACCGTCTTAGTTAATCATCTAATTTGTTTTAGGTCCCTAATCAACGTAAGATAATTTTCTCTATAAAAAAAGTAGTTCGCCATAAACTATTATGAAAATCATATTATTGTTGTTGATTAGATTCGAACAAGAGACTTTTTTAGTACTAACAATGTAGTTTTTTCTATAGAAAAAAAAAAAAAAAGATAGTTTACCATAAAATATTATAAAAATCGAAATTAAATCTCAAAATTAAACATGTTTAGGTCATCCTCAACCTTCTATTAGATGTTTTATTACTTCGATATCAAAATTATGTGACATAATTCGGAATTCATACACTCAAAAATATAAGCAACAAATTTTTCTTTTTGAGAAAGAAAATCTTTCAAACAGTATAGAATTTGTAAAATTTTAAAACAAATGATACATCAAAATAAAATAAAAGTAGTAAATTTAAACAAATGATATATCAAACTAAAATGAAAGGTCTCTCATATTCAAATTCAATCACATACCAAGTATCATAAGCAAAACAAACCACTTAAACCAAAAATAAAATAAAAAATACCAAACACACCATTATAATCCCAAAAAAAAAAAAACACAAACCACCTAAAGTAATAAAACAAAGTCTCCATCAACAAGCCAAAATATAAGAAATACTAAATGAAAGGTTTGAAACAAATTCATTAGATCATTGATCTATAAAACTAGTATCACCTGCAGCAACCATCAAAGAAATATCTATCCATGTCCAAAATCGGAAGCATGCTCGACGAAACCCTAATGTTGTTTCACTTGTTTGGGTTCACAAAAGGTTTAAACCCACTTGAAGAACTCCCAATGTTGTTTCCTTGATTTGAAAAACCTCCAATGATGTTTCCTTGATAATGAAAAGACTTGCTCCTATAAGCACAATTCACTTGGTGATAATCTCTTAATTCCTTGCTATGAAATCCAGCTTGATGATAATGATAAGGGCATTGAGGACAATCACATGTATAATTCCCATTATATCTAAATCTTGCTCTCTTTGTAGGATTTGGCCTAATAACCTTGTCATTTCTTGGATCATATTCATCAATAGGAACCAACTTAGGATATTGATGAGCCATGTTGATTCCTTGAAGATTTGCTATAGATGGAACCAAATCCATAGATTGATGGGCTAGGTTATTGTTAACAACCATGTTGCTTTCATCAACATTTGCATCAAAAACCATATTGAAACTTTGAGGTAGGTTGTTATAATAACTAACCTTGTCTTTTCCTTTAACATTTGCATCAAATAAATTAGGTACATTTTGTCCTTGCACATTAACACTTGAACTTGAAGAGCCTATTCCTCCATCAATAATATCTTCAACATCATAATCATGAGTTTCATGAAACATATCAGGCAATTCATGATTAATACTTCCTTGTGGTGGTGGTAACTCATGAGTATGATTCTTCTCTTTATCTAAGAATTCTTCATGATTTAGAATAGTAGATAAAATAGCAGCATCTTTAACAGACATTTTGTCTTGAAGGTGTTTGTTTTGGTGCACAATGTTTTTAATCTTAGTAATAGAGATGTGCTTAATGATACTTACAAGAACAGCCACTTTCCAAGCCTTTTTTAGATAATGAATCTTCCTGTATGGTGGAGGACCCATATCATTTTTAAAATCCAGTTGACTCCACCATTCTTCATCTCCCTTTGGCCACCATGGTGGAGGAACCTCATCCTCCAAAGGATAACTGTTGCAATAATAAGATTTCTAATTAAATGATTAATTAGTTGATTTATACTCAAGTATGAATAAATGTTATTGACGACGTCCCTTTAAAATAATGAGAAGTTTAATAATTGGTCATCACTCTATATAGAGATTGTCGACGGGGGAAGCTTAAAAACACTAACTAAGACTCCAAAAAATATAAAATCCTTTGCTTTTTTATGAGTGTTTTTGTAATAAATATATTATAGAGAATCTTTTTTAATCCCTTAAAATTCCTCCAATATAATTTTTTAGTTCCACCAAAATAAAGAATTTTGTATCAAGAAAAATAATAAACTTCCAAAGTCCTCCCTCCTAAATATTATAGAGAATCTTTCTTAAGCCCCTAAAATTTTGTACCACTAAATCTTTATTTAAAATTTAAAACAGTAGATAGATTATAGTCCACAATATACCTGACCCAATAGACATTGTTTCGTTTTTTCATTTGAAAATCATCGATCTAACACATAAAAAATCGTGTTTAAGGAATAACCACAAAACAAAGGTGCTCACTACCTATTTTTCATTAAGTTTTTTTAAAATTTATGTTGGAAGACTACTAATAATGAATCGAAACATTTCGAATATCTTAAATAAACAAACATGTTATAAATACTAAAGTTGTTTATAAAATCATAATATATGTGTATATATCTTGCATATAATTGATTATTATAAAAATTCATTTCAAAAAGTACGTACCTCTTTGCTGGTGGATCAATCTTATGCATAAGACATGATAAAAGTGGCCCTAATGTTGTATCTGGAAGATCATGCAACTTTCTTAGAGAAGCATAGTTAAGATCTCCATTGAGCATGTCTTTGTCTGAACCATAAAGTTTATACTTCATTATTGCAGCTGGACCATTTCTATCGAACTTCACCTTCTCCTTCCACCAATATCGGAGATTTTCCGATGCTGAACTTATCGATTTTCCATCTTCAGTAATAATTCCATAAACGAATCCTTGAATATTACATTGATTAACCAACTTTACCATGTTCTTTAGTATATTATCTATGGCTCTACTACTCATCAATTTTCTTTTGGCTCTTTCACTTTGTGTAATTAGATCTTTTTCATTGCTTTCTTGATCCTTATTATAAAGCTGTCTCAACTCTTTGATACCATTGCTAATATTTCTTTCACATCCCTCAATATTTAATTCTACAGCTGGTGCTTGTGATGATTTACGTTTTGAACATCCCCCAATTTCCATTTGATCTTGGTTTACTTCCTGAAATATTCAACAAAATAAAATTAAAAAATCAATAAACACAATGGCTACTAGAAAAAAAATAGAATTAGTGATGATAAAAAAATATGAAATTTGTAATTCAATTAAGTGACATAATTATAAGCAAATTTATTTTTTCCATACAAAATTTTCTGGGAGATAAGAGGTTCCCTAATATATATTTAACAAATGATATATAAATTTGGGTAAATTTTGAATATACAATTAATATGATATTTTTTTAAACTAATTAATTAATATGATATTAACTATATTGTATGTATCTTTTACCCACATATTTTGTTAAGTTATAGATACAAATTTTTCAATGCAGTTTAGTGGTGTATGCAACATTACCAAGAAAAATATCTAATTAATCCAAAATAACTAACATGCTAATATTGTTAGATTTTGAAAGATTTAAAACAAAATGATTTGTTTTCAAAAATCAAAACCAAAATTTACTAGATCAAAATCATATTTGATCCTCCAAATCCACAAGCAAGCTATGTGATGTGGATTTTCAATTCATTCCACCTAATTCGTTATTATAATAGGTAAGTATGAATTTATAATTTTACCATCATTTTTTTTTATGGTTTATAAGGAAAAACATTATAAAAGTAAAATAAATAACATATAAAGATTAACATACAATGCATAGTTAAATTGTAATAAAGATTAATATTAGTCTGTAAACTTAGTTTAATTGGTATGACATTATATTATATATTTAGAATGAAATTTTACTTGTCCATCATTTTAAAGGATGATAGAATTGAAATGGAAATCAGGATTCACTATCGTAAATAATCTAATCTGTTAATTTAGATCAAATAATTAACGGTTGTAACTGCATCAGGAAATCCATTATCTAGAAAAGGTCGGTATCATTGTAGAGGAATTGTGGGAGGGCTATAGGAGAGTAAAAGGTTGCAACATTCACACACCTAACTTTATGAGTTTTATTTAAGAAGTAAAAAAATATATTTAAACCAGATTAATTATAAGGTATACCTAAAGCTAAGAGTTTGTACCCAAAAAAATGTACAGATAAGCATCAATGAACGATTTATAGTGAAACAAATTTTTTTCCTTAACTTATATTATCTATTATATGAATGTTTGTTGAGATTCATATTAACTTTTAGATTTAGCATACAATGATTTAGAGCGAAACAAATTTTTTTCTTGACTTATAACTCCCATCAAACATGAACTTTGATGGTAAAGATTAATTTATACTTGAGAATTTCCCCACCCAAAATCGAACATCAATTCCCCATCTTATATATTAACTATAGTCCAACTTATATATATATTTACGATTGACATATATTCTTTAATTTTAGGTGAGCATTTGTTCGTAAAATCCATCTACGTGCATCTCACACTTTTAATCCCTACCATTTAGATATTAGATATGAAAACCGAACCAATTCAAATAGGGGTTGTCTTATAAAACCTTAAACAAATGAAACACCTAACATTCTTATAAATTCATCAAATCAAAATAAACTAAAAGTTAAGAAGTTAAAAAGTAGAGAAGATCATACCGAAAATATGGAAGTATTAATCACTACTCACAGAAAGGAGACAAAGATCAGTCTTTGAGAAATGGATTTCAAAAGTGAATAAATTAAACTGAAGGCTGAGTTTTTAAAAGAGATTGTACACTGTGTAAAAAATTTTACTTTATGAAAATATATAGAATATAACTCAAATTTTCCTAAGAAAAAAAATAATAAAATATGATTGATAATCTCAATTAATTTATTATTTTTGTTTATCAAATTACTAAATTGATAATTCTAACCAATTATATATACAGACACACAATATTTTATTAAAAGATTATATTCTATCTATATTTGTTGTATTACATACAATGAACCAAACTTACCACAAAAAAAAATACAATGAACCAAAAAAATATTATTTTTTATTTATAATAATAGGTAATAGGTTTTTTTTAGTTCAATGTATATATATTCCTGGCTAACGTATGTAATTCCTAGAAGATAAAATATGATTTTGTAATAAAATAGTCTATCTATATATATATATATATATATATATATATATATATATATGTGTGTGTGTGTGTGTGTGTGTGTGTGTATGTATTTAAACAAATTTTTTTTTCCATATATATAAACAAATATATTAATATAAAATTTAATTTTAATATTTTTAAGTTTATTAATCATTACTTATTTTTTTTGTAAGATTAATTATTAATTAATCAATAAAATAAAAAATATTTTATTGCATGCAAATATAAAATATATTCATATTATTACCAAAATTGTTTTATAATGAATATTATATTGCATGCAAATATAAAATATACTAGTCGGAGTACCCGTGCAACGCACAGGGAACACCGTCTTTTAATAATTTTATACACAATTTTTAATTTGCAAATGATATATAAATCTGTGATAAAATTGAATGAATAATTAAATATTATGAAAACAAATCATGTCAAAATGTTATAGTAAAAAATCATGTGAAACACTTTTTTTTAAGCCCCGTATTTTTGAAGAGAAATTTAAAAGTTATCCTAATAAATATGTAAATAAAGATTTATATGTAATTTTAGTAAGTCCCTATGTTTTTTAGGTATAAATTTAAAAATTATATAAATAAAAATTTATATGCAATACTTTTCCGTAAGCCCCCCGTGTTTTTAGAGGCACATTAAAAAATTATCTCAATTGAATGAATCCTGCATAAAAACAATACAAAAATTTGACTTTTGCCAACTATATACAAAGCACCAACATAAAATCTCAATTACATTTATCAGATTTTCGCCCAGCTATTGTCATTATTTGCATATTGTTAATGGGTCTATTATAAATATTAGTATACCCATATGAACTTTTTTTGACACCCTTGGGACTCAAACTCCAACAGCTATTGTCTCTTGGTTAGTGACAACATAAATAACCTGAAACAAAATAAACAAAAAGATTAAGCCGCGAGCCCCAGGATGGTAACTGACGAACAAACGGTTGATAAAGACTCAAAATTATGCCGTGAGCCCCACGATAGTAGCTCCTAGTGATAGTTCAGAAATGTTCTTGACCAGCAGTGTCCCTATACAGTAAAAAGATGCACAAAAGATTGTCAACAGATAGTTGGGACAAAGTGTTTGAAAAGGAGAAAAACAAATAAGCCTGCACTGCATGATAATTGAAAGAAATATCTGATCATGAATGTTGTAAGGATTTGTAAAACCAAAGTCCAACATCAATGTATCATTTGAAAACTTTCCATATCTTATAAGACCTCAAACAAAAAAATGCATGAAATTGTCGAACAGGTAACAGCTTTATAAATCGATGATCAAAACAACAACAGGTAAATTGAATATCAGATTATTGTTTAAAATTAAAGAATACCAGAAGGCACAGATCGATAAAACATTGTTTTATCACTTCGAACTTAACTAAAATTTAGAGATTTTGAGAAAACTTAACAAAAAAGTTATATAAAAACTGAACTTGATGCTTAAGCAGAAATTTGAGAGAGATAAGAAAGCAAAACTAAAACATAAAACCAAATGAAGAAATAAGAGCAAGAAAGATATTGTTGCGGTGTGGTTAACTCAAACCCTAAGCATCAATTATGATTACCTTTAAACTTAGCACACAATCGTTCCTGTAAACAAAGAAAGGGATAAAATCAAAAGAATTATCATAAGAAATTTTATAATTAAAGATGTTATCAAAACTCCATATAAACACATAAAAATAGCTAACAACCAATTGATGATATTTTATATTAGTTGCTAATTTGAAATCAAATTTAAAAGTGGTTGTTATCAATATGGGTTACTTGAGAAATATTAGGAACTCAAGTTTTCCAACAATCCAAACTTGTATACAAAACAAACAAAAAAAATCAATAAATAAAATTCAAGTTTGTTGCAGTAAACAAAAAAACAAAGGAACACAATAAATGGAGGATGTGAATGCTTACAAAGATCACTTCAATTGTACCGATATAGATGTCAAAGTATGAATCGTCCTGTTTCAATAAAATAGAGAACAATCAAATTGAAACAAATTTCAATAAAAATCAATTGCATAGAACGATAAATAAATAAATTGATAACAACTTCATGGACGGACCCTCATAGGTTCCTTTTTTCTAAAACACCTAAAAAAGGAAACAAAAGATCTATTTATGTCAATCTAAATGAACAAACAAAAGCCAAAATATTTTATATCACAACGTTACATTTATGAGTATAACCAAAATCTTCTTCAGTACTTCCATTTGTAGCTTTGTTTCCTCCAAATCCTTCTTCAACCCCTCGTTCTCTGCTTCTGTCTCTTCTGCTTTCTTTTTTCTTCTATTGAAATTCCATTTTTGTTTTCCAATTCTTACCGCATCTCATCTTTGAATCTCAGTCAACTTTGAATCTAAGGGTTTTGGTATTTTTAGAAATAGAATTGGAAGCAAATTAGATAGATAGAGAGATGGAAAGACGAAGAGAATGTGGAAGATGAAACCAAAGGAGAAGTGTGACAGAATTTGAAATTTGAAACCAAAGAGATGGGTTGGAGGATGGAAGCAGGAATGTGGTGTTGCTTTCATTGTCTGGACTCTCTGAAACATGCAGTGTTGTTGAATGAATCAAAGATCCCTCTTTGAACATCAATTGAATTGGAGAAGTAGGGCACGTAAGCCGAATCATTCAATTGTTTGATTATCAACAAAAAATTCTAAACTATATATCCTTGTGCAGGTTAAGTTTAAGAAGGGCATTGAGATTAAGAAAATTTTCAAGGAGCAACGTAGATTTTTTTAGTTTTTCAAAGAGGAATATATTCTAAACTTAATCTTTCAAAGAGGAAAAACAGTAGACTCCTTAGTTTTTCTTGTAATTAGCAGCATCACATCAACATGACCCTGCAATAATTTGAAATCTTCTTCAGTAACATAAATGATATTGATTTTGCACTCTATCTAATGCCTTCAAAAGGATGGAGACTTGGAACTTACATACAACTATATGAAAGGACTGCTACTTTGCTAAAATACAATCATAAAACATAGTAAGCAGTTATCAGATGATGTCAATCAAATTATATCACAAACATGCTAAATAAACTAAGTGAGCAATGAATATATGATCCCTACAAATCCTGTAAATCCAATTAAACAACATCAGAAATTTAATCTAATGTTATACGTTGAAGTCATTGTTTACACATGACTATGAAAGAGATCAATATATAATTGGTTTGTTATTCGTGAATGAGAGCAATATATATCTTATGCTAAATGAGTGTGGCTTATTTCTTCAAATGTAACTTCTAGCATAAATTTCTTCTTGATTCATCCAGTCATCTATATTTATTGACAGTGAAGAAATTGATTAAGGTACAATCAGTGTCTACCGACTCTATCATAGCACCTTTTTGTTATAAACTAATTACATATCAAACCATATGAGAAAGAGTAATATAAAAGGAAGATAATTAGTTCAACAATAGGCCATGCTCGAGAGTTTCTTCAAGAAACAAAACAAAATTTTCTTGGTTGAGAAAACGAAACTTTTAATGCAGCCTTCTTTTTCATTAAGATTAACAAAAAAATCTGCATTACCTCAGTTTGAGCACAAAATAGAAGAACTTCAAACTTTCTGAGCATCTTAAGGAATCATAAGTATGTCATTTAGCTGCAATGAAAACATAAACACAATAAGAAAAGAAGAATGAACATAAGAATCAAAATACTACCATTTTTTTTTATCAAAATTTGGATACTTTTTTAGCTTACCATTCTTCGTTAAAATAATCAACAAAAAAGTAGAGCTATTGAATTTTCAAAGAAACCATCCTATTTGTACGACTATGATAAGAACTCATTTATGTGTCCATCAAAACCATTGCCACATTCTTACTTCTTAGGCTTGAGCCATTCAAAATTTGAATTTTGAAAAGAGGGGGATTTGAAAAGATGAGAGAAGTGTGTACAAAGGAAATTTGTGTTTGATTTACTTTTATGTTTGATCATTTTAATGCTGGTTGCAGGTTTTATTTTTTCTTATTATGCCAAAATATGAAATAAAAAAATTCTACTATCAAATCAGCAACATTTAGATCACCAAACCAAACAAAAAAGTAGTCCTTGATCCCAAACTATTTAATTTAACATGTCACAATTAAATCACAGTATTGCTCTTCACAAAGTGATCCAACAGACAAACAAATAAGCATTAGAATTTCTAATTTGAAATCAATAAGATATCATAGCCTATTTTGGAGATGCACTCATTCACTATCTCATGTATAACAATAGTTATTAGTGGAGAAAAACCAATTGATCAATTACAAAGCAACAAATCAGTTACAATCAAAGTTGAAATAATAAATATAGACTATATAACTTCAATTCTTATATTCAGAACCAGAACTAAAAATGAAGGACAAACATCATCATCCAAAAAAACATGTTTACCTTACATACATACATGTAATCAAGAATTTTTCATCTCCCGTACCAACTTTCTGCCATTATTTCCTGTTGTGAAAGAAAAAATCGAGAGAAAGAGAACAATTAACGTGGAGGGAAAAAAAAGCAGAAAATAAAAGTAAATGAAAAATATTATGGATCTCTCTCACCCGATTGTGTCGGGTGACAACGCGATTTCTTCGTTAAGGTGTGAAAAAATTAACTCTAAAAAAGAAAAAACGAAACAGAAAGAGGATTAGAAATGCTATTGAAGAAAATTAGGGATTTGGAAAAAGAACGAAACTGAAATTACCTGCGGAATGAGTCTTGAAACAGGTCAGGGATTCCATTGAGAATAGAACCTAAACATTTAGCATAAAAATCAGATGATGAAATTAAATCATGAAATAACAGATGGAAAAACAATTTCAAACCTTTGGAGATTGTGGCTTGTGCCATTCAAGATGTATGATTCGTTGAGAGATGGAAGAAGTTCGAAGGAATAAAAGAAAATGGAGAGAGATGGGTAAGAAATTGAGTTTAGAATCTTTAGATATAGAAGAAGAGAGGGAGAAATTGAATTTTGAAATTTGAAATTTGAATTTGATTCCAACAAAACCTAAGGTATCAGCGCTGCAAGCTTTGAGAGAGACAGATGAAAGTGACGGTCAAAGGAATCAGCGGATATGTAGCTGAACTGAAGCTTTGTTTCTTTCCTGCGCGTGCTTCACTGATTCAAGTTAGTGTTTTTTTTTTTTTGTTTTTAGCTTAAATGGGCTACCTTGATATTGGGCTAGATCTGGATTATTAAGATTTAATAATATGACCCAAGTGGCAAAAGAAGGAGGAAAATTCAAATATTTGAATTTCCTTCCACCTCAAGTAACCAAAATGGGAAGATAAGCTTAATATTGTATAAAATTCAAATTTTGGTCATTCAAAGGCAAAAGTGATTCTTTTAGTTTTCCTCTCTAATTGGTTCTCTTCATCCAAGTCATTAATCTAGTTGGCAAGAATAGCTAAATTTGGTATGAAAATAATAGTATTAAATGATGATTTGGCATTGATGTGCTTAGAGGTGGACAAATAAGCTTTATTTCCCTAACATGTGCTTGTATTTGTATATTATTAAGATTAAGATTTGTATTATTACCAAATTTTTTTTATAATGAATGAATAATATTAAGTTTCATTTATTCTATTTTTATTTTATTACCTACTAACCGGTTCTATCGGTAGCAACACATTCTTTTCTATTTTATTTTATTTTTATTATTTTAAAATTATATTTTAACTGTTCATCTTCTCCAACAAAAACTCAAGCTCTCTACCAATCTGCCGTGAACAACTAACACGATATTTTTATTATTCGTCATTGGCCTTCTCAAACATGTATCAAGATCTGAACAACATAGGATTTTTATTACAATCGTGTCTTTTAACCTTACAAATAAATATGTTCTTTTGTCATGCTCTCCGTCTATTTCATGACCTTTAATTTCATCAACAACTATACCTGCACCAAACCGACCAAAACACAAAGGATTTAATCATGTATTCACCATTAAACATCGTCCTCAACTCGTCTTAACTCATTTTTGTATGTATATTGGATGTTTGTTTTTTCTTTGGAAAGATTCCAGCCACCATGTCACGGTATCACGAGTGATATTTGAGTTTGTGAACGAAGGCAACCTTATTAGATGAATGATAAAACACCAAAAGGAGAAGATGAATGATAAAAGAGTAAATAATAAATTATAGGCTTAATCTGTATTTTAGTCCCTTTAAAAATATTTTTAGTTTCACATTATTCCTTTAAAAAAAATAATTGTTTTAGTCTCTTAACTATATGACCGTTAATCATAATCACCCTTTCCGTTAGTTTTTAACATCAAATGGATTAGGGAGATCAACATTACATATGGTCCATCATATATCTCAATAAAAAATTAATTATAACTATTCAATCTTTTTAAAATCTATATCTCTGGATCTTGCATATCTATGATATAACAAACTACCAACAATTAATTTATTTTGCTTTTTTCATCTTCTTCCGTCTTCACCTTCTTCATCTTCATCACTATCTTCATGACATTCATAAAAAACTAAGATTTTTTTCTTTAAAATCCATAATTTTTTCTTCATCTTTTTTCATATTCTCCTTCTTTATCTTCATTACCATCTTCATAATAACAATCGTGAAAACTCATAATTTCTTCTTCATCTTTTTCCCTTTTCTCCTTCTTCAACACAATTTTATCATTTCTGTCATCTAGCTTCTTCCACTTCTTTTGATTTTTTAGGTTTTTTTTTTTCTTTTTTTAATGGTAATCAAAGTTTGATTTTTAATGTTAGTCAAAACTAGGGATGGAAATGAGTCGAGTCGAATCGAACCTGTCTGAGCTCGATTCGATAATAATTGGTTCGAGTTCGATACGAACTCTTTTTTCAACTCGAGTTCGGCTCGTTTAGAGTTCACGAGTTGTTTGGTTCGGCTTGTTAGGTTCAGTTAGTTTTCAACTCGAAATTCAACTCAAAAGTTCGTCATGAATTTTTTTTCTATTTACTCTCTATTTTTTATATACAATCCGATGTGAAAACTATTTATTTTTCAAATCCATAAAAATACACTATTGTGCATGTCGTTGTCTATCAATTTTAATGTTACTCATTTTTATCCTATTATTGCTAAGTGTTTGTCTTGGTTTCTCTAAAATGTTATATGTATTAGCAATTATCTAAATGTATAAAATCTATTATATATATCTATAAAAAAAAATCAATTACATGAATATAAATGTATAAAATCAAATATATATAAATTGAAATTACTTTTGAAGTGTTATATATATAATCGATCGAGCCAGCTCGTGAACCAAACGAGTCGAGTTACATATAGTTCAAGTTC
This sequence comes from Trifolium fragiferum, assembly GCA_954870985.1. Taxonomy (NCBI): domain Eukaryota; kingdom Viridiplantae; phylum Streptophyta; class Magnoliopsida; order Fabales; family Fabaceae; genus Trifolium; species Trifolium fragiferum. The sequence goes on from OX940792.1 coordinate 16,430,167, forward strand.
AACTCATTTAATTAACGAACTTAATATTTGGCTCAAGTTCGGCTCATTAGGTTCATGAATCGAGTTCAACAAATCAATTGTCGAATGAATCTCGAACTTTTTTCGAGTTGGTTCAGTTTATTGCCACCCTTAGTCAAAACTTTGATTTTAAGTAGCTCCCATAAATCTATGAAAAATCAAAGTTTGATTTTTAATGGTAATCAAAGCTTTGATTTTAGGCGACTCCAACGAATCCAGTAGACCCAGATCCAAATAATCAAACTTTTATTTTTAAACTATCCCATTAATCTCATGAACCCAAGTTTGATTTTTAAGCAACCCCATGTGTTAGAAGTCTCACATTGGCTAAATATATTGCATAGATAGCCTTTATAAATGTAGTGCAAATCTGAACTCTCAAGCTAGCTTTTGTGGTTGAGTATATGCATCATAAATTCTAATATGATATCAGAGCCTATTCTAGATCCGTTTGTTGTGGAGACCTCCCATATTTGGGGCACCCGTTGTTGATTTCACGTTCCAGCTTGTTTAGTTATGGACGTGAGGGGGTGTTTTATAAGTCTCACATTGGCTAAATATATGGCATAGATAGCCTTTATAAATGTAGTGCAAACCTCAACTCTCAAGCTAGCTTTTGTGGTTGAGTATAGGCATCATAAATTCTAATACCATGAATCCAAAATGTTTTTGGATCCGAGTCTTTTGAATTTTAATTTTCTGGGTTGAGACGATTTTTTCATATTTGTTTGAAGATCTAAGTTTGATTGGTGATTGAGAGAAGAAGAAATTAGGGATTTGGATTTTTTTTGGGTTTGTTTGATGAAGATCGATGAAGAACAAGAGAGAGAAGATGAAGAACAAGAGAAATACTTCATTGATGATGGTTCACCATTATATTTAGTAGACATGCAAATTCTTCTATTTTATTTTTAATAAAATGGTTAATAGGTTGTTACTCCTCTACTAAGTAGACGTGTTTTACGTTACCCCCTGCTAAAAATTCCTTGAAGATTCCCCCTTGCAAAGTAAATTTTTTTGGTTTCCCCCTTGGTGCGAGAAATTTGAACTTTTTAAATCGGTTGAACATAATAACCGATATAAAAAACAACACTTTTTAAATTTGTTGAACAAAATAACCGATTTAAAATGGGCATTCAAGGGGGTGACAAAAAAAATTTACTCCCTCCGTTCCTTTTTATAAGAAACAGTTTGAAAAAATTACACATTCCAATGAAACACATTGTAAATAGTTCTTTTCATTTAATACTCTTATAAATTTAAACTTAATCCATCTATATCCCCTATTTAATTATTCTATATTCAATTAACTTACTTATTTTTATTATTCTCTTTCATAATAAATAAGGGTATAAGTGAAATTCAACATTTAAAACATTTGAAAATTAGTCAAAGTTTCTTATAAAAAGGAACAAAAAAAAATTTCACTTTGTTTCTTATAAAAAAGAACGAGGAAGTACTTTGCAAGGGGAAATCTTCAAGGAATTTTTAGCAGGGGTAACAACCTATTAACCCTTAATAAAAAGATCAAACGGTACATATTAAAATAAATTAACGGAGATAATCATTATGACTAACGGTCATATAATTAAGGGACTAAAAAGAAAAAAAAAATTTAATGGACTAAATGCCAAATAAACAATTTTTAATAAAAATTCAAAGAGGGACTAGGAAATGCAAAACTGGGTAAACTTGGGGGGCTAAAATCAAGCAATTGAATCTTGAAGGGCTAAAATTGAACAATTGTAAAATTTAAAGGGTTAAAATCGTTCGTTTGAAACTATGAGGCTAAAATCACACAATTAGAAAACTTGGGGACCAAAACTGCAATTTAGCCTAAAATTTAATGGTTTGGTTTGAATCTCAAATTTTTGATTTGAAAGACATGAAACCAATATAAAAACAAATACTTTTTCATTTCTTTTAAATGTTGTTTTTGACTATTGTATATATGTCAATTTAGAACTTTGATCACTAATTTTTTTAATTATCTATTATAAATAATTATGAAAAGTTTATATTTATTCATCGAAGACAAATTGAACAATATCTTTTGAACATTTGTTTTATATATTTTTGTAAAAAAAATGTTTTTATATATCAATATAAAAATTGGAAAAATGAAATAGTACACTTAGTTAAATTGCGACATTTAAAAAATAATAGAGAGTAATAATTGTGTTTGATTGGTTTGGATCATTTTGAAACCAAACATACTCACACAACGAGTGTATCTAGTTGCAATATAATATTGGATCTTCGAATTTTCCCAGTCGTTACAAATATATACTTTTAAAAACCATAAACAAATTAATTTAAAAGCTGGCCTGGTGTGTTATTCGAACAATTGTAGGATTTTTTTTTATTGAACAAAAAAAATAGAGAGCAGAAAAACGAAAGAGGTCTCGAAATATCTTAACTCAACAAGAAAAAAATACTAAAATTGTTAGGGTCGAATGACATGATCGGGAAAAGAATAAGAATATAATATAAGTATTAAAGAGAAAATTGTCAAATTAAATAACCTTTTTCTTAATTTTAAATATTAATTGACAATTGTCAAAAAATAAATAAATAATAATTGACAATTCCCATTCCGTCAAAAAAAAAAAAAAACAACACACTTCCTCTATTCTGTATTGCTACACCTTCAACATTTAAATAATAGTATTTGAAATCATTTATCCACTATATAGAAATCATGAAAATGACACATTCGTGTAACATGTTAGCCACTCCAAATTGATTAGTGCCTCGCACGTAAAACCGCGTTACACTCTACCAAACATTATTTCCACCAACAAACACATACACACATATAAATTACTTTGATTAGAAACCTGTTAGTGTTATAAAAACATCATTAATTACCACAAAAAGCTTTACACAAACTCAAATATACTCATAAAATCTTATCATAAGCATCCTTAACTATGTCTTCTTTTAAGGCCTATGGTAAAGTCGATGAATCCGAGCATGCCTTATTCGAAGTTCGAAGGAAATCTCGAAAGCGAATAACAATCATAAGCTTGTCAACAATTGTCCTAGTCGGTATTGTATTTGCAGCGGTTTTCGGAACCATTACTCACAACAATCGTCATAACGATGAGAACAACGACAACAATGATCAATCTCTTTCGAGTTCGGTGAAGGCTATTTGTGATGTTACATTGTACAAGGATTCATGTGAAAGCAGCCTTAGTCCACTTGTTCATCCGGGTCAACAAATTCGACCCGAGGAGTTGTTCAAGTTGTCAATTCAAGTCGCATTAAATGCGGTTTCGAATGGTGTTCAGTATTTCTCTGAGCATGGAACTTTTGATGACTTGAATTTGAATGTTGATAATAGAACAAAGGAAGCTTTGATGAATTGTAAGGATCTTTTGGATCTTGCTATTGATCATTTGAATAGCTCTTTGTCTTATGGAGGGAAGTCTTCTTTGCTTGATGTATTGGAGGACCTTGAAACTTGGTTGAGTGCTTCAGGTAAACTTTATAAACATTAATTATGATTTGATCATTTTTTTTTCTTTCACCACCAGTTAATTTAGTTTCGGAGTTAGTTTTGACATCAAGTGATTTCAACCCCTCTCGATCGCAATTACGGGGAATCGAATCATGGTACTTCTTACCAAATTCAACATCAATCAACACTAAACCAACTTACTTAAGCAATGCTATTCATAAACTATACCTTTAACACATTTAAATTGTGTTTTTCACTAATGCATTTATTTATTTTTGGTATAATAATATTTTTATTTTTCTTTAGCTTAAAAACTTCGTTAAAGCCACTAAATTTGTTCTAGTGGTGAGGAGTTTGGATAATATGTTAAATGTCTCGAGTTCGATTCTGAACTCCATTATAAACTAAAAAAAATCAATAAAAAGTAACATATTCGGAGGGGTGCGGATATGAATTTGGATGTATATATCCGTAAATTTTTACTAAATTTATGTAGTTGTGTTTTTTATACATAGAGAAGTTAAATTTATGTAGTTTTTTATATATACAAAGTGCATTTTATAAATGTAGTGAATTTTGATGGAGAAATATGACACTTAATTCTTTTATGTGAAATACAATCGAGAGAATCTATTCCAAAAATAGTGAGGTGTAAAACCAATTAGTTTAGACATTTTGAACCACGTACCGCCAAGTTTCAACTACTAAAGCCCAATAAGTAAAGAACTCCTCCAATTTAGCCTTGCTTAAAAAAAATTAAAATTAGTCAAAAAAAAAATTAAAATAAGTTTTTACCCTCTAGAATTATATTTCTATAGGGAAATGATGTTTGTATGATAAAAATTTGTTGTCAAGTATAATTTTTGTGTGTATTTTCGAAATATGTGTAAAATGTAAAAAATAAAAAGTATAAAAGAGACACAAGCAAACATATACAGTATTACATAAATTGTTAATATTTTGATGTTCAAGTAACACCACTCTTTTCACAAACGTCAAAAAACTTTTTAGAAGATATAGCGGAAAGTATCGACATCGACCCATATAGTGTTTGAGCTTGAAAGAACCATTGGACAAAATGTTTAACCCAACAAGCTCAAGCCTCCTTCTATATATAGTACACTTTTAAGTTTACCTATGTAATCCTTTATTTTTCAATATTCAACAAGCTAATTATAAAACTAAAAATCTTCAACAATGTTATTAAATATACTAAGTAAACCTGGATTTATACTCCAATTATTTTTTTAATAAACCAGAAAATTATCATTAAAAACCATCATATACTTGAGCACGGTTTTTTGTCAATTAGTACAACGGCGAAATTTAGGCCCCAACATATCAAATGTTCCCACGTCAATTTAACATCCGAGTTACTCTTTGGGGAATACAATTTATACTCAAGTCAAGCCAATTATTACTAAGATTTAACTTCACTCACTATACTCTCTTAGATTGAAACTAGTTCTACTAATTATCCTTCATATATCATTAGTACCATTAACTCCTAAAACACAAACAACCTTGAAAATTAATGTTCATTCATGTACTAAAACAGGTACTTACCATCAAACATGCATTGATGGTTTAGAAGAGGCAGAAGAAGCATTAAAGTCAAGCATTACAACCAATCTCAAAAACTCTACAGAATTCACAAGCAACAGTCTTGCAATCATCACATGGCTTAACAAGGCTACAAATTCAGTAAACTTTCGACGCTTATTGAGTTTGTCTCATCAAAATGAAGAACCAAATTGGCTTCATCCTAATGACAGAAAGTTACTTCAAAAAGACACTGATTGGAAGAAGAAAGCCGATATCGTTGTAGCGAAAGACGGGAGTGGAAAATATAAAACAATTTCAGCTGCATTGAAACAAGTCCCTGATAAAAGTGACAAGAGGACTGTGATTTATGTGAAAAATGGGACTTATTATGAAAATGTTAGGGTGGAAAAGACTAAATGGAATGTCATGATTATTGGTGATGGTATGACTGTTACTACTGTTTCTGGAAGTTTAAATTTTGTGGATGGTACACCAACCTTCTCAACTGCAACATTTGGTATGTTAAACTTGCCTTTAAGTTTAAATTGAATAATTTTTCGATGGTTAACACAATTTAAATATGTGATTAATTATGTTAAGCCGATAGTTAACGAATATCAAACATGTTGCAACTTCTTGACCATCCACTGAACACAATTAACCTTGACTTTAAATGTTACTCGTTCTGGTACTTTTTAAGTTTATTGAATATTTGATGTATCTGATCTATATTGTAGATCAGATATTCTAATTATTCAATGAACCTAAAAAGTCAATTGTATCTGATCTATATTTTAGACCAGATACACCGGTCTATTTTTCTACCAATCAATTTGAGGATTTCATATATTCTCCAACAAAGAATTACTCTTGCATTATCTTCTAACATGATTTGTAAAACTGGCTAAGCTAACTATACTAATTTGTTTTTTCTTTTTTTTGGTTCAATTTTCAGCTGTTTTTGGGAGGAATTTCATTGCTAGGGACATAGGCTTTAAGAACACAGCTGGTCCACAAAAGCACCAAGCAGTAGCACTAATGACAAGTGCAGACCAAGCAGTTTACTACAAATGTTCAATAGATGCATATCAAGACACACTCTATGCTCACTCGAATCGGCAATTCTACCGCGAATGCAACATCTACGGAACAGTTGATTTCATTTTCGGTAACTCAGCAGTTGTCTTACAAAACTGCAACATTTTACCAAGACAACCTATGAAAGGACAACAGAACACAATAACAGCACAAGGCAAAACTGATCCTAACATGAACACAGGAATTTCAATTCAAAATTGCAATGTTTCGCCATTCGGGAACTTGAGTTCTGTTAAAACATATTTAGGAAGACCTTGGAAGAATTACTCGACGACGGTGTTTATGCAATCTACATTGGGAGATTTTATTAGTCCAAATGGTTGGTTACCTTGGGTTGGAGACTCTGCACCAGATACTATATTCTATGCAGAATTTCAAAATGTTGGAAAAGGTTCTTCAACAAAGAATAGGGTGAAGTGGAAAGGTTTGAAAAATATTACAAGCAAAGAAGCTAAGAAGTTTACAGTTAGGACTTTTCTTTCTGGTGATAGATGGATTCCTGCTTCTGGTGCTACATTTAAATCATCACTTTAATAACTTTGATACATATATAAATACTATACAAACTTTTGATTGTAATTGTAATGTTATTTTCTATTATTTCATGGTCTAATTACCTTTTTTGTTATTGAATTTGAAATGACACTATATTATTTGAGCCTATATTGGTTTGGACATTTTGTACAATGGTTCTTTTGCAAGCTCAAACACACTATTCAACTTATCTATAATGCCAAGGTGCACCTTATATTACACCTTCATATTTTAGGTGATGTAATTTAGCAAACTTATATATATATATATATATATATATATATATATATATATATATATATATATATATATATATATATATATATAATGACAAAACATGCTAAAAATAATCACTAAAGAAAGAAAAATATATTGAACCATGATAACTTTATTTTCTGATATAATTTTTAATTTAATCCAAACATATTCTTTTGCCAAAAAAATAAATCTAATCCAAACATATTTATTACATGACCCTTAAAAATGAAATAACAGTTACATTGCATCTACCAAACAATGAATCAAATTTACTGCTTCAATTATGATGCAGTCCTTCAGTATAAGGTACATCTGTATCAGGAATCCAAGTATTCCCTAAAGTAAAATTAAGGACAGTGAAATTCCAAGCTTGATTAGGAGTCAACAAATTATAACCATGCCATTGTACCCTATTATTAGTTATAGCACCAGGTCCAAAATTATCAAATTCACCATAAAAAAGTGTATCTAATCCAACTGTACCATTCCACTCTAACCATCCAGAAGGTTGAATCAAATCACCAATATATGATTGTAAATAAACAGTTCTTGAATAAAGTTTCCATGGTCTTCCTAAGTAATTCTTAGTAGAATTTATATCTTCAGCTAAGTCTTGTGTAGCATCAATCCTACAATCTTGTATTGAGATTCCTGTGTTTTGATTTGGATCAGTTCTACCTTGTGCTGTTACTGCATTTTTTTGATTTGCCATTGGTTTTCTTGCATAGATGTTACAACTTTGAAGTACTGCGGCGGCGTTACCGAAAATGAAATCAACTGTGCCATAGATGTCACATTCTTTATAGAATTGTCTTAGTGAGTGAACATAGAGTGTGTCTTGGTATCCTTCAAAACTACAACGGTAGAATATTGAAAGGTCTGCATTGTTTCTTACTGCTACTGCTTGGTGCTTTTTAGGTCCTGCTGTGTTTCTGAATGTTATGTCTACTGCTATAAACCTTTCTCCTGCCACAGCTGCATTAAGCAAATAAAATAAACTAATTTAACATTTTTGTGATTTTCGAGCACCACGCTTTAGATTAAAGTCATATCTGGTGTTCGACATATGTATCAGTGTCTAATAATGCGTGATATTAAGTCAAATCACTTTAAAATGAAGTATTTTGAAGACTAATCTTCATCGGGAAACTTGTGGGACACACAACGTGAGTTATTCCCCTCAATCCGATAGGACAAAAAACCAAAGAGATTGAAATATCGACTTACCAAAGGTTGAAGAATTAAAAGTTGTCCAACCATCTACAACACTATGATTTCCTGTGATACAAGTCTTATCAATTCCATCACCAATAAGCAAAATATTCTTCTTTTGTTTTGGAATAGTGATATATTCCTCATATAATCCTTCTTTAACATAGATAAGAAAATAGCCATCTTCTACTTTTAAATTATTAGGTACAGTATCAATAGCTTCTCCAATTGAAGTGAATTTTTCTGTTCCATCAAGGCTCACAATAACAAATTCTTTGAGTAGAATTCCTTTGTTTTCACTTTCTTGAAGAATCCTTTCTGTTCTTGTACAGTTGGATGATTTATTGCAACTGAATTTTGTTCGAAGAAGCTGCAGTAGAATAAATAATAAAAAAATGTTAAGTATATGAGAAGTTGCAAACTGGGGTGGGGTGTTACTTAAGAATTGCACGTGCAGATCAGTGTTTCCATTATGGCATCGATTAACGGACATGAATCCACGTGACTGGTAATCAAGTTGTTAGATAGATACTACACAGAATTTAACGTAAACCTAGGTTGACCACAAAATTACTAAACAATTCTTGGACCTTCCGGTTGACATTTTGTCACGTTATTAACCACACTATTGATCTTCTAGGTGTCACTCAAAAACATTTAATTATTTGTCTTAATTAAGAGATCCGAATTCGCGCAGTTTTAAAAATTGTGTTTGTTATATTAAAATAATCTTAACCGTTAATTTTAGATTGAACGATTGTGATTAATTATAACGTTCTGCTGTAATAGTATAAAATCAGTTTTTTCAATTGAATTGAACTGTTTTTTAGAAGACTTGTATCATAGGAAAATTAGTGTTGTAGATATTAGGTCGTTTAAAACATATCACATCACTAATTTTAAATAAAATATTTAAAAGAAGGACTAAAACTGTTTTAAAATAAGGGGACTAGAGTTTTTATTTTGGACCTAAATTTTGAAAATACTTGTCGGGACTTAGGACGCTCGTCCTCTTCACTCTACTTCATATATGGTTGTGGTCTGACCCTAAGTCATAGGGCGGGTTTTCGTGTAGTTATACAACTACAGATTCAAAGCTGATTGTGATCAAACGGTCTAAAGTTTAAAGTTGATAATTAAATGTAATAAAAAAAAAATTGTTATTAGGGAGTTCATAACTGTATAGAATTCAAGCTCGAGTTATAGTGATTAGCTTATAATGACATAAATGAGGTTAATTTGAATCATGATTTTACATATTTGATACTCCCTCTATTTCAAAATATAAGAAAAAATTGATCAAATAAAGTTGATGTATTTAGTCTAAATTTTTAATCAAATACATCAACTTTGTTTGACCAGTTTTCTTTTATATTTCAAAACGGAAGGAAAAATAACTAAAATAATAGATAATTCATAGACAAAGAAAATAATAAGTTACCTTAATGAGCTTTTTAAGTGGCTGTCTGACCTTAAAAGACTTAGTAGGAAGACCATGTTTACGAGTCTTACGTTTCTTAATGTTTTTATTCAAAGCTTGTGTGGCCAACCCAAGTGAAATACTATACAATTGTGTAACATTCTTCAAAGGAATAGCAAGTGAATTAGCAATGTTACTTTTAGTCACAACCAATCCATCATAACAAGTATAATGATTAGTAGCAACAGCACTAAGATAAGTTTCAACATTTTCCACCAACACATCGGTGTTATTGAAAGATGATGAATCTGCTGATTTTAGTACATCTCTAACTAACTCTAAGTAGTCTACATTGAGTTGATTTAGTTCACTACAATCGTCTAGTGCTGCGATTTCGGCTTGGTTAAGTGAAGATTGGTGATGTTTTTTGAGAAAGTCTTTGAATACTTTGGATAGTTTTTTGGCTTGTTTTAGGCTTTGTTTTATTGAGAATTTTCCTAAGTGGTACGGATCGGTTGGTGACGATCGGATGGAGGAGAGAATCGAACGGCATAGTTTTGGATATAGTGTTGATTTGCATGCTTTTGAGGTAGAAATAGAAGTAGATGGAGAAGGTGAAGGAGATGGAGAAGGTGCTTGAGCTAGGAGGAGTAAGGGTAAAAGAAGGAAAAAGGAAAGAAAAGGAATTATGAAGGATATTGATGGGGTAGACATAGTAAATTATATGTTAGGGAATGTACTAAAATGATTAAATGAGGATTAATTTGAGATTATGGTTTTGAATATGATGTTGGAATGAGAGAGATTTATAGGAAGAAATTAAGAAGTGATTAAGAGAGGAAGCGTGAATGAGAGAGTGGAATGATTATTAAGGAAAAGAATAAGTAAGAGCACGTAGTAAGCGGAGCTGTCGGTTTTTGCATGCAGAAAATGACGTTAAATAATGCATTGTAGACGGTGGAAGAACGTGATCTTTCTATTCATTCTTCTAAGTTCTAATTCTAATAACTAAGGGATTAGTCAGCTTCTTTTTTTTTAATAGAGGGATTAGTCAGCTTTAATTTTAACTAAGGGAGTGTCTATACATAATACATACGTGCCGTGATATTCAAACTCTCTTAATGATGGGAGATTTATTCAAGGTTCATAAATCTAATAAGTAATTACATCCAAGGTTTTCACAATTAGAGTTTGGAAAATTTACCAATCGTTAGTTGGTTCAGTGGTGATTGGCGCTGAACTTGGTAGGGAGGACCACGGTTCGATCCCCCGCAACTGTGATCGGGAGGGAGTTGAAACCACTTGATGCCAAAACTGACCCCCGAACCAGATTCAACTGGTGGTGAAAATAAAAAAAATAAAAAAAAAAAAAAAAATAAAAAAAAAAAGAGTTTGGAAAATTTGGATATATAATTCAGAAGTAGTGAGATCCAGTTAAAAAGTCACACGAGATGATCTAAAGATATTGTTTTATGTGGGAGCTGAAACTGAAAGGCATCTTCATCTTTTAATTAAGTTGATTTTATACTGTTAAGTCAGAGCAAATCATAAATTACAATCGGCCGGATGATATTATAGTTTAGTTGGTTCATGATTTGTTTCACCATTGCAATCAAATTTTCGGCTATCTAACTACCTACTATTTATTTTTACACATCAAATTTAATAGTATTATGATCTGAATGGCGTGCGTAAGATTTTCACACTTATAGTGAGAGATGACCTCTATATATGTTTATAAGTGGAGAGATTCTCTATTTAATTATAAGTTAATTTGGTAAAATTAAGATAAGCTCAAAGCGAGGAATGCCATATAAGGATCTTTAGGAAACTTTTCACCTAGACGATGGGGCGAGGGAGAAATGAACCCCGAAGGCATAGTTTGAGAATGAGGACGAATATCATATCCCTGCAAAGTTTACCAAAATATCCTAATTGTATATACAAATGTTTTTATATGTTAAAATTATTTTATCTTTTTATATATTTTATTATGTGTATAATATTTGTTGTTACGAAACTCACAATAATATGTCTACAATTTACGATTATTTATTACATTCTCAATCAAGTAGAAAGTCTGTTCAGAAATAAAAATTAATTGAGAAAAGAGTTTGTCACGGTTTCTTACTTTCTTATGCCAAATTTTTTTTATACGGAACTTCTTAAGACAAATAATTGTAGGGATAATTCAATAAGGATCAATGCTTGTTAGTTAGGTTGACAATTCTGATAATGACATAACCTAAGTGTATACGACTTTTACATTAGTCAACGTGTATACAAAAGTTAGTCACAACATGATGATAATGAGGTTCCAAGCATACTACTAGTATGTGGAGTGTGGAATAAAAATCCAAACCCAAATGGCCAAATCGATCTATTGGAAGTGGTCATAACTCATTTTCTAACTTATAGATTTAAATTGCATGGAAGCTTCAAATATGCACAACAAAGCACGTTTCACAAAGGTAATTAGACCCTTTTGCATGGCCACTAGATTATGGAAGACAATATATATAATACATTCAACTTGCTAAAACAATACTAGTTGGATTTGAATTTACAGTCAACTAATAGCTGTATGACCCGGTCAATGTAAATGTAAGTTGTAACAATTTGCGTGTTTTGAAGATCTGTTCCAATGTCAAAGCCTTAATTAATTAACATCTTAGTACTATATAAACGTGATTACTACAATTTTTTTATGAATGATTAAAATATAAATATTCCACACACTTGGATTTTTTTTTAAGGAAAATATATCAACAAAAAAAGAATGAATTATTATATGTACAACTCAAATATCAAATTATGCAAATAATTTTTTGAGGACGGTTCTAGACTACATGACATGAAGAGATGCATGTGAGCTAGCGTATCCCATATGCTTCATTTATTAACAGGGAACTCTACAAAATACACACAAAAATGGACAATTTTGTGTGAAAATTTGGTTATGCCATTGTTATTTAATTAAGTAATAATTTTTTGGGTGGGAGTGAGGAGGTTAGGAAAATAAAGTGTATTATTAACTAGGATACAGTTTGTTGGGAAAATAAAGTGTATTATTAGGCTTTAGATTAGGGACGAGGTTGGAGAAAGTGTAGGTATCATTGGTAGAGATGTATAGGTTGGGATGGGTGGAAGAGGGAGGTGGGTGGCAGTGGAGGAGGCGTTTGTTCATGTGGGAGGAAGAGATGGTTACGAAGTGTGGTGCTGTGTTGAAAAATGTGTTATTACATGTTGATGTTTCACATCGATGGACGTGGCAATTTTCAGTTTGGGGTCTTTTGATATATTTGGAATAAAATAGTACTATTGAAGGTGTCTTTTTTTTTTAATGACAAAGATAAATATATAATATTACGAATAAGATATCAGTACAAATAAGAGAAACAACAAAATAAAATAAGGAAGTGTATTAGAAATACACTCCTAAAACTACAATCATTTGAACCAAGACACCTGACAAAGGGGAAAAATAAGGATGAAGAGAAGACCGACAAAGAACAGACCGGTCACCACCAAGAAGCAACGGGACCTACAACCAGCAGATCACCTACTGCTATCGGTTCAAACACAAGATAGGTTGCACCTCTCACTCAAGATAGGTTGCACCTCCCACTCATAGAAGGTGTCTCTAATTGCATGAAAAATGTTATTATACAAAAGCGAGTATGAGATTACAAATAATTTGGTTAGCTAGTAGTTGGTACATTTGGAAATAAAGAAACAATAGAGTGTTTGATCTAAAAAACGCTTCTACAAAAACTCTTATAGATAAAATGAAAGTCTTGTCATTGTGGTGGCCGAAGTCGCGAAAGAAGTAATTTAATCATATGTTGCATTCGTAGTTGACTAATCATTTGGCCGTTTAGAAATTAAAAATATATATATATACTTTGTTGATCGAGGTGTTTGTAATTGTAACGTTTTGTATGATTATCAAAAATATATTCTAAAACTAAATAAAAAACTAATTTAAAAAAAGGAAAATACTAAATAGTCTTTCTTTACTAGTACTAGTACTAGCACCCACTCACATACATCTCACTCATAGTCATGTTGATGAAGGTCATGATGTGTTTACTGCGTTTTGTTACTTTAGTTACAAGAAAGACAATATTTAATTTTTGTCAGAAGATCGAAACCCAACAAAACAGAAGCGCAATAGCAAAATGCATAGGCATACACCACACTTTTTATACATCATGATTATTCCCACAAACATGTAACCATGATTATTAACAGCAGTGGCAAGAATCAACAACAAATTTTGACACTTTAGGCTGAAACAAACAGCAGTGATCAGAATGAACAGACCTCCCAATCCCAACCTCCGTGCATTGAGGTAAATGTTCCACCACCATTAGCAACTGCATACTCAAGGATTGCTTCTCTAGCACAATGTTCCCATGCTCTCGCTATATCTTTAATCAACCATGGTACATTAATGCTTTGGAGATTAAGTTTCAGCTTTGCTTTTGCTCTCTCAAATAGAGCTCTCAGGTCATCACTGTAATTCAAATTATTAAACACAAATTAAGGTCAACAACTACATATATTGCAAATATAATACATCATCTATCAAGTATGCCTATCTATCTATATTCACTATAATGAGTGTTGGATGACTATGAAGCACGGACATGACAGTGAGTGACAAATCTATATCGATAATAATTTGAGAAAATAACTTATTTTAGTTACACAAATGCGTATATGATACTGTGACACGCCTAATCTAAGGAGTGCATGTGCTTCCTAGTTAGATGAACACTATATATCTAATAGTATGTATATAATATGTTCATTACATAAAAGAAAATCATTCTAAGAGAATCTCCAATAGAAGTTGCAGAGGTTGTTTTTTTCCTGATATGAAGTGGCATAGAGGTTTGTTAACAAAATAATGCTATTTTTGTGTCGCATGAAATTTTTGGTTCTATAAATTTAGTCAAAGTAGCATATTTAAAGAATTAAGGTTTGGTTATTATCAACGATCCTATGCAACAAGCAAGATTCCCTCTGCATCATCTATACAAACAAAAAAAAAATTAAAACCATAAACCAAACACAAACATCATCATTTATATCATGTATCAGTTTAAATGTGACAGTTCACACAAAATTTACTTCATAGGTGTGGAAATAATTTACTTCTATAGAAGTTACATTTTGATGGTTTTGATTCAATATAGTTGATGGTAAATGAATAATTCTTATTTTCATTATTATCTATAGTAAGTGGAAATTTTGTGATCATGTCATGTTTATTGAGTTTTATAGTTGTCTAGTGAAGTAAATAAACACTCTGCAGCTTCAAACGAGTGTACAGAAAATAGTCTCATAGTATACAAACATTACTTAGTAAGTACTCAGAATTAGATGCATAGTTGCTCAAAAGTATAAATAAAAGATAAAACAACCATAATCTCTAACCTGACTTTCAACGGCAATTCATTGAGAATAACAAGAGAAGAAGACGGATAACTTGCAGGAATAAGCAACCGCAGCGGTTTGATCAGTGACTTCAAAACCAATATACAGTCATTAAGATGAAAACCAAAATAATCAATGTGAATAGTTCAAAACAAAATATAAAATCCAAAATATAAAATCATTCACCTTTTTATCAGAAGTGAATTTAGATACAAGGTTCTGATTGATAGTCACTGCATTGTACATGATTTTAACAAGTAATCCTTCACTTTGCCCAGCAGCTAGTCCAACCACAGTTGCAACATTTTTCTTTTCAGCGATAACCACCTCGCAGTCAAACAATCGATTGTTTATATCTTTTATTTCTGCTAAAAGATTCTGATTTTCCTGCTAGAGTTAACAATGTGACAGTAAGATTCTAGTAAGAAGTAATAAAAAATATGGTATACTCTTCTAGTAAATTTCAATAGTAAAAAAAGAAGAAATTACCACAGTTTTAGGGGGTTTTCCTTTCATTGTGAATGAGTCCAAGTTGGATTCTGCAGTTTCAGTGAATTGATTGAAACCGTCAAGCACGCTACCACAAATGCTAGAAGTATCAAATGCGGCCGCAACAAAGCTGTGAGGCATTTTGCATCCTGTATGAACAAATCATTGCAAGTCACAATCTTGCGGATGATCATGCATTAATATCGAATACAAATTATATACTTTAGCAGCAAGACCATACCTTCGGGAAAATTTGGTGGTCCTAGTTCATCAACCACCTCTTCATTCAAATGGACAACATCTTCATTCAAATGGACAACCTCTTCCATTTCACCAACTGCTACCCTCAGTGCTTCAGGCGAAATGGATGTCAACTGAAAATAATATCAAATTCATAGAGTTTACTATATGTATGTATCAGCACACATCTTTTATGAGCCAATGACAAAACAGGCACAAGTTTTATAGGCCAACCACTTTAATCAGTCGCTGCATTGCAGGACTTTGCTTTTCAGAATCGAGTGTAGGTTTCCGAGAAACTTGGTTTTGATTATTGCTTTCTTTAATCAAGGGTGAAATCTTCTGAGTGTTGGACTTGGTCCCTGCACCAAATGCTTCAGTTGCTGAAATCTTTGGAGAGTTGATGCTTTCACCAAATCCTTCAAGTGCAATGTTTGTCTGCTGTTGTACAGCATCTTCGGGGCCTACGATTGAAATATATAGTAAATAAATGTTTTCTAGGAAGCTCATATATAGAAGGTCATTTAAAAAACTACAAAAAAGAGTGAATAATTTTTACTCTTTGAGATCGACGGTTGATTTATACTGGGCGGTGAACTGTCAATTGGCATTGCAACTTTGTGATCTTGAAAACTGGCTGCAATGATCATCAGCCTAATGAGACAGTCGGAATGACCAATAGCGAAAATGTTGAGGCAAGAAAGTTTTAAATATCAAAACAAAATACTTCTCCAAACTCATCAAGAACATTATTTGGAAGATCGAAAACACAAGAAAACTTAGGAGACCAAAAATATTGATATTGTAATTGTAAATAAAGCAGGAAAATCGAACTTCCTGTTATGTAAATACACATGCTTAATATTGAAGGTTAGAAAAGTTTTCGTGACCTTGGAAGCATTATAGAAAACATACTTAATCCATTTCAATATGTAGAGAAATGAATAATTCAACTGAGGCAGAAGGGCTAGTGAGCAGATTTTTGGCTTCAGCATACTTCCCAAACTGTGCCCGTATTGACTTTAACCTCATTGCTATCAAAGTAATGTACTCATGCTGTAGTGTAAACAGATTTATTAGGTAAGTTATTAATCTATTGTCTTCAAAAGTTATTGCGCAAAGATCCTGAACTGAAAAACCTACAATACGGATAAAATATTTCGCAATGTGAAAGTCATAATATCGCACACACAAGCTTAAAAGTGATACCTCAGTTTTGGCAGAAACATTAACTTTCTCCTCAAATGTTTTTGCAATTTGAACAAGCTCAGGCAAAGAAACTTTTATATTGGGACAAACATACGCGATTAATTCATCGACACTGCATAGATGATATTACATTTAAACAGATGAGATCATGTCAGAATATTGAAGAACTTCATAAAATTTATAAACATACAAAATCAAACAGTACAAGATAAAAGGTATTCAATTAAAAGAAAACTTGTGTAGGCATGTTTCTTACACACTCTTCACAATCCTATTTCTGTTCTCTTTCATTTTCCATCTCTCGGTCGTACTGTTGGCAGTATTGGCTACTTTCTTACCGCGTTCCATTTCGATTGAGAAGTACTCAAAATCTACCTGAAAAATCACAAAATTTACGAAAAAATATAATTCCGAGATCATTTATACTATGAATTTGTATGAACGCTAATAACCTCTATAACAGTTTCAATGCAAAGGATTCAACATTGATCAAACATAACAATCAGATTATTTATTTATCAGAAACAGAATTTTGTATCTCAGTTTTAACATCACTATGATATGCATGAAAAGATCCAAACATCAATTAATCAATTATTGAATCTTATCTAACCTAAGCCAATTGAACTAGTACAAAAGATCCAAACATCAATTAATCAAAGATTCAATTCCAAACCTAATTAACAATTTCATTTTTGTAACCACATCAAAAGAACTCTTGCAATGCATGAATTAAAATATAAACATACTCAATGATGAATTCAGATATAGAAATTAGAGAAGAAAAAGATGAGTGAGAGAGTGATACTTACAAGAATCAAAGAGTGATTGAGTTCAGTGAATGAGAGAACAGAGCAAAAAAAAGAAAACTTTGTGTAGTTTAAGTGTCAAGTTTTCTTTTATATATACGCGCCAATGAATTGGGAGTTCAAAAAGACACATGTGTGAGACTACAGTTGTTATCATGTGTCTCAATGTATTTGATAGTTTCCAATTCTGTTAAGAGTTCGTTATAGCAATGACATGTGTCAATTGCTGATTGGTCCTATCTTTGATTCAGTTATGGGTGACCACAAAAAAAATAGATTATGCCTTTTAAATGAGAAATGATTAAAATGATGTGAACTATGAAGCAAGGACACTCCTCGAATTAGACGTGTCCATGTTGGACACACGTTAGGGTCGGACTCCGACACGACACTGATACTTATGATTACATTGAATTATGTCATTTTCTCAAATTATCGGTGTCAACGTGTCAGTATCCGTGTCGTGTCCATGTCTGTGTTTGTGCTTCATAGTGTGAAACTCAATTATTTTTTAATTAAACATTTTTTATTTGGATTGTGTCCAAGCAAGACTTACCTTAGTCTATGGATCAAATACATCAAACATTTTTTTCTTATAATAATAAAGACTAGAGAGAATAATTTAAAATGACGATGCGGCACTGGCACAATCAAGGATAGGTTGCAAGAGATCCTAAAATCAAGACAACTACTCAACCAAAATTAATTAACCTCAGGAATAATAGATTTCTATTGGATGTCTGTGTAAAAATAATATATACCGAAAGAGCGTGTCCGTTAAACTCAAAACAAAAAAGACAAACACTCTCTTATACTTTGTTTTGTATTGGATGAAATGGAGTTCAATTTGCTTTAATAGATTTTACTTTTTATTGTTGAAACATTGTAAGTTTTGTATTTTACTTCTCAGTTTCTCATAGTCTGTTGATGAAACTTTGTCAATTCATTTTGTTATCATGGAATACTTTGAATACTTTTTAAAATAGTTGTGATTTTGTTTGGTTATTGACAATATATCATCAGTTTTCATTGTCATTTATTCATGGTTATTATTACATATGGTATATAAGATGATGAAAAATGTCTTTGTTGCTTAACACTCATGTTCTATGAATCTCATCCATTTGATACAAAATAGAAAACCCTTGTTACTTATATCAGCATGCATCCTAATACATTTTCGTCATCTCTTTGCAGCCGCTCCACGGCGGTAAAGTCTTTTCTCTCCTACATGCACCCTCATATGGCGGTAAAGTCTTTTTCTATCCAAAGAGACATGAGTTTCCCTCTTCTTTAGGCCAGTAAACAGACAGTTTATTTTTCTGTCGATGAAGGTCATGATATGTGCACACCGTTTTGTTAGTTTAATTACAAGAAAGGTAAGAAGAAACCCAACAAAACATAAGCGCAATAGCAAAATGCATAGGCATACGCCACACTTTTTATACATCATGACTATTCCCTTAAACATGTACAAGCATAACTATTAACCGCAGTGGCCCGAATCAACAACAAATTTTGACACTCTTCGGCTGAAACAAACAGCAGTGACCAGAATCAACAGACCTCCCAACCTCCATGCATTGAGGTAAATGTTCCACCACCATTAGCAACTGCATACTCAAGAATTGCTTCTCTAGCACAACGTTCCCATGCTCTTGCTATATCCTTAATCAACCATGGTACTTTAATGCTTTCGAGATTTAATTTCAGCTTTGCTTTTGCTCTCTCAAATATAGCTCTCAGGTCATCACTGTAATTCAAATTATTAAACACAATTACACAAATTAAGGTCAACAACTACATATATTGCAAATATAATAATACATCATATATCATTAATAAGATACAATAATAGATACTGGAAACTTTATGATGATGGTTATTGAGTTTTATGGTTGTCTAGTAAAGTAAATAATAGTATAATACACTCTGCGGCTTCAAACCATTGTACTCAAAATAGTCTCAAAGTATACAAACAAACATAACTTGAATAGGACTCAAAATTAGATGCATAGTTGGTCCAAAGTATAACTGAAAGAGAGTAGAATCATAACCTGACTCTCAACGGCAATTCATCGAGAATAACAGGAGAGGAAGACGGATAATTTGCTGGAATAAGCAACCGCAGCGATTTGATCAGTGACTGCAAAACCAATATATACACTGTCAATAAGACGAAAACAAAAATAATAATTGTGAATTGTTCAAAACAAAATATAAAACCATTCACCTTTTTATCAGAAGTGAATTTAGATACAAGGTTCTGATTGATAGTCACTACATTGTACATGATTTTAACAAGTAATCCCTCACTTTGCTCAGAAGCTAGTCCAACCGTAGTTTCAACATTTTCCTTTTCAGTGATAACCACCTCGCAGTCAAACAATCGATTGTTTATGTCTTCTATTTCTGCTAAAAGATTCTGATTTTCCTGCTAGAGTTAAGAAACGTGACAGTAAGATTCTAGTAAGAAGTAAGAAAAAAATATATGGTATAGTATACTATTCTAGTAAATTTCATCGGTAAAAAAATAAGATTACCACAGTTTTAAGGGGGTTTCCTTTCATTGTGAATGAATCCAAGTTAAATTCTGCAGTTTCAGTGAATTGATTGAAACCATCAAGCATGCTACCATAAATGCTAGAAGTATCAAACGCGGTTGCAACAAAGCTGCGAGGCATTTTCCATCCTGTCGGAACAAATCATTGCTAGTCACAATCTTGCAGAGGAATATGCATTAATATCAAATGTAAATTATATACTTTAGTAGCAAGACCGTACCTTCGGGAAAAGTCGGTAGTCCTAGTTCATCAACCACCTGATCTAACAAATGGACCACCTCTTCAAAATCACCAACTGCTGCCCTCAGTTCTTCAGGAGAAATGGATGTCAACTGAAAACAATATCAGATTCGTAGAGTTTACTATGTATGTATCAGCACACATCTTTTACGAGCCAGTGACAAAACAAATAAGGAGCAGGCACAAGTTTTATAGGCCAACCACTTCAATTAGTCGCTGCATTGCAAGACTTTGCTCTTCAGAATCGAGTGTAGGTTCCCGAGAAACTTGATTTTGATTCTTTCTTTCTTTAATCAAGGGTGAAATCCTCTGAGTGTTGGATTTGGTCTCTGCACCAAATGCTTCAGTTGCTGAAATCTTTGGAGAGTTTCTGCTTTCATCAAATCCTTCGAGAGCCTTGTTTTTCTGCTGTTGTACAGCATTGTCGGGGCCTAAGATTGAAATATATAGTAAATAAATGTTTTCTAGAAACCTCATATCGAAGTTCATTTAAAAAACTACAAAAAAGAATGAACTAATGGTTACCCTTTGAGATCGACGGTTGATTTATACTGCATGGTGAACTGTTAATTGGCATTGCAATAAACTGTTGGATTCGCACATCATCAGGTGCCTGTTGCTTAAAAACGTTTACAATGCGTTGTATATAAACATGTATTTCTCTTGGTCGATCCTTCATATCAACGGTGATCTGGCTTTTACTCAGTTCAAAGAGCGAAAAAATATTTTCCATTTCATTCTTATGGAGTCTCAAATTGTTTAAACGTTGAGTAGATGGATCAGTCTGAAAAAATTTAATATAAATGGGAAAATTAGTAGTAAAATTAAGACGGAAAATATACAAATAAGAGTTGTCTAGAATCATAATTTGATTGAAAAATTCACAAACCTGAAGTCTTTTACAAACATATTTGTAATATGAACGGACTAGAAAGTCATAATTCCGTTTCAGAAATTGAAGCTGCAATAAAAAAATAACACAACATTATAGCTAACTATTGTTAATTATTGGAGAACCAATAAACTTAACAATCTACACAAAAACAAAGTTATTAGTAAGATAGTGGTTATTTAATTTCATCTCATTTGCTTTTTTTTCTTCGATAAACAAATGTTTGCATATGAAATTTTGGGAACAATTGTAGTAATATTACCCTATCATAAACATTCTTCTGCCAGTCTATGTTTGCATCTTTTCCTGCTTCAAGAAATAGAATGATCAGAATAATAATACATCTTCCTGCTTCTGCCAAAAGTTCTACTTAAGCAATTTCAACATTTATAGAAATAAATAAAATTCACCAGATGCTGAAGGACCAGTGAGCAGATTTTTGGCTTCAGCATCCTTCCTAGATCGTGCACGTATTGACTTTAATTTCGCTTCCACCAAACTAAGGTACTCATCCTGTAGGGTAAACAGATTTAGCAGGTAATCTACTATTGTTTTCAAAAGTTTATTTTAAGAGATTTTATATAATGCAGAAGCTAGTATAATTATGAAAAACTTTGAATTTTTCAGAAACTGATTTCTTGAAATATAAAAGTTCATTCTTTGAATTACGCAAACAAGCGAAGATCCTGAACTGAAAAATATACAAGAATTAAGTATTTCGCAATAAGAAAGTTATAATATTGCACACACAAGCTTGAAAGTGATACCTCAGTTTTGGCAGAAGCATTCACTCTCTTCTCAAATTCTTCTGCTCTTCGAACAAGCCAAGGCAAATTAAATTTTAGATTGGGAGAAACATGCTTGATTAATTCATGCGCACTGCAACGAATAAATTCAATTTAAACAGACGGGATCATGTCACCGAATATTGTAGAACTTCATAAAATTTATAAACATAAAGAATTAAAGAAAATCCGCAATTTGAATCGGATTTTTGTGTAGGCATGTTTCTTACACATTCTTCACAACCCTATCTCTGTTCTCTTTCATTTTCCATTTCTCGGTCTTACTGTTGGCTACATGCTTACCGCGTTCCATTTCGAATGAAAATCGAAAGAATGAATGAGTTCAGTGAATGAGAGAACAGAGCAAAAAAGAAAACGCGCCAATGAATTGGGAGTTCAAAAAGTTGTTATCATGTGTCTCAATGTATAGGATATTTTCTTATTCTGTTAAGAGTTAGTTATAGCAATGACATGTGTCAATTGCTGATTGGTCATATCTTTGATTCAGTTATGATTCAGTTATCAGTCTACTTTCAATTATCATGGAATAATTTGAATACTTTTTAAAATAGTTGTGATTTTGTTTGGTTATTGACAATATATCATCAGTTTTCATTGTCATTCATACAAAATAGAATTTGCTTACAAGTAATTCTTTCAAAATGAATGTGACATCAAATTATAATTTTAGAGAACAAAATAATGATTTGTCCAATAAAATTCAAAATAGCTGTCAACATCCATAAAAACGCTCGAAATTCTCAAACCCTAGTTACTCATATCAGCATGAATACTAATACATTTCCTTCATCTCTTTGCAGCCACTCCACAGCGGTAAAGTCTTTTCTATCCTACATGCACCCTCATACATCTCACTCAGCATCTTAGTTCACATGAATATGTTCACTCCGTTTTGTTAGTTTAGTTACACGAAAGGTAAGAAGAAACCCAACATAACATAAGGGCAATAGCAAAATGCATAGGCATACGCTACACTTTTTATACATCATGATTATTCCCACAAACATGTACAAGCATGACTATTAACAGAAGTGGCCAGAATCAACAACAAATTTTGACACTCTTCGGCTGAAACAAACAGCAGTGACCAGAATCAACAGACCTCCCAACCTCCATGCATTGAGGTAAATGTTCCACCACCATTAGCAACTGCATACTCAAGGATTGCTTCTCTAGCACAACATTCCCATGCTCTTGCTATATCCTTAATCAACCATGGTACTTTAATGCTTTCGAGATTAAATTTCAGCTTTGCTTTTGCTCTCTCAAATAGAGCTCTCGGGTCATCACTGTAATTCAAATTATTAAACACAATTTCAAAAATAAAGGTCAACAACTACATATATTGCAAATATAATACATCATCGATCATTAATAAGATACAATAATAGATATTGGAAACTTTATAATCATGTTATTGAGTTTTATGGTTGTCTAGTGAAGTAAATAATACACTGTGCAGCTTCAAACCATTGAACACAAAATAGACTCAAAGTATACAAACATAACTTGAATAGTACTCAAAGTTAGATGCATAGTTTGCTCAAAAGTATAAATGAAAGTGAATACAATCTAGTCTCTAACCTGACTTTCAAGGGCAATTCATCGAGAATAACAAGAGAGGAAGACGGATAACTTGCAGGAATAAGCAACCGCAGCGGTTTGATCAGTGACTGCAAAACAAATATACACATTCAATAAGACATAACCAAAATGACAAATGCGAATTGTTCAAAACAAAATATAAAATCATTCACCTTTTTATCTGAAGTGAATTTAGATACAAGGTTCTGATTGATAGTCACTGCATTGTACATGATTTTAACAAGTAATCCTTCACTTTGCTCAGAAGCTAGTCCAACCGCAGTTTCAACATTTTCCTTTTCAGCGATAACCACCTCGCAGTCAAACAATCGATTGTTTATATCTTTTATTTCTGCTAAAAGATTCTGATTTTCCTGCTAGAATTAACAACATGACAATAAGATTCTAGTAAGAAGGGAGAAAAAATATGGTATACTCTTCTAGTAAATTTCAATGGTAAAAAAAGGAGGAAGAAGATTACTACAGTTTTAGGGCGTTTTCCTTTCATTGTGACTGAATCAAAGTTTGATTCAAGCAAGCCACAAATGCTAGGAGTATCAAAGGCGGTTGCATCAAAGCTGCGAGGCATTTTCCGTCCTGTAGGAACAAATCATTGCAAGTCACAATCTTGCGGAGGAAAATGCATTAATATTGAATGTAAATTATATACTTAGTAGCAAGACCGTACCTTCGGGAAAAGTTGGTAGTCCTAGTTCATCAACCACCTCTTCAATTTCACAAACTGCTGCCCTCAGTGCTTCAGGCGAAATGGATGTCAACTGAAAACAATATCAGATTCATAGAGTTTACTATGTATGTATCAGCATACATCTTTTATGATCAATTTACAAAACAAATAACGAGCAGGCACAAGTTTTATAGACCAACCACTTTAATCAGTCGCTGCATTGCAGGACTTTGCTCTTCAGAATCGAGCGTAGGTTTCTGAGAATCATGATTTTCATTATTGCTTTCTTTAATCAAGGGAGTGTTGGATTTGGTCCCTGCACCAAATGCTTCAGCTTCTGAAATCTTTGGAGAGTTTATGCTTTCATCAAATCCTTCGAGGGAAATGATTGTCTGCTGTTGTACAGCATTGTCGGGGGCTGGGATTGAAATATATAATGAATAAATGTTTTCCAGCAACCTCATATAGAAGGTCATTTAAAAATCTACAAAAATATTGAACTAATGCTTACCTTTTGCAATCGACGGTTGATTTATACCACATGGTGAACTGCCAATTGGCATTGCAAAAAACTGTTGCTTGGATTGCACATCAGGCGACTGTTGCTTACTGTGCTTCTTAAAAACCTTTACAATGCCTTGTATATAAAGATATATTTCTCTTGCTCGATCCTTCATTTCAACCGTGATCTGGCTTTTACTCAGTTCAAAGAGCGAAAAAATATTTTCCATTTCACTCTTATGGAGTTTCAAATTGTTTAAACGTTGAGTAGATAGATCAGTCTGAAAAAATTTAATATAAATGGAAAAATTAGCAGTAAAATTAAGATGGAAAATATACAAATCAGAGTTGTGTAGAATCATAATTTGATTGAAAAATTCACAAACCTGAAGGGTTGTACAAACATATTTGTAATATGCACGTACTATAAAGTCATATCTGTGTTTCAGAAATTGTAGCTGCAATAGAAAATAGCACAAAATTATTGCTAACTATTGTTAATTATTGGAGAACCAGTAAACTTAACAATCTACACGAAAACAAAATTACTAGTAAGTTAGTGGTTATTTAATTTCATCTCATTTACTCTTTATTTTCTTCGATAGAAAAATTTTATTAAGTTATTTGTTATGTTAGTTTCAAAGGTTTGATCCTTGAGCCTCCTTCTTAAAACTCGTTTCTTAGTGCAGCAACTGAACTACCTACGCGCAACCAGTGATACCTAAATTGTTGCTTCATCCTAGATACTAGATTTACATGATTGAACCGGTATACAGTATCTGTGTGTGTCATTTATGGTGCTCTTTAGTCAAATTTCACAAATCGTTTTAACAATATGAAAGCAGTAGCGCGGGGGAGAAAGAGGAGGAGTTGATGGTAATATTACCCTTTCATAAACATTCTTCTGCCAATCAATGTTTGCATCCGTTCCTGCTTCAAGAAATATAATGATCAGAATAATAACACATCATCCTCCAATGATAAAATCAAATGTTTCTGTACCTAACATTAACATTATCGATCTAAGGTCAAACTAACGTATTTTTCAATGCAAAAGTTCTACTTAAACAATTTCAATATGTAAATAAATGAATAATTCACCTGTGGCAGAAGGGCTAGAGAGCAGATTTTTGGCTTCGGCATTCTTCCAAGACCGTGCACGTATTGACTTTAACATCGCTTCCACCATTCTAATGTATTCATCCTGTAGAGTAAACAGATTTAGTAGGTAAGTTAATGTTGTTTTGAAAAGTTTATTTTTAGAGATTTTATATAATGCAGAAGCTAGTATAAGAAAGTCATAATATTGCACACACAAGCTTAAAAGTGATACCTCAGTTTTGGCAGAAGCATTCACTCTCTCCTCAGATTTTTCTACTTGTTGAATAAGCTCAGGCAATTTAAATTTTAGATTGGGATTAACATGTTTGATTAATTCATCCACACTGCAACGAATATATTACATTTAAACAGACGGGATCATGTCAACGAATATTGAAGAACTTCATAAAATTTATAAACATAAAGAATTAAAGAAAAATCCCCAATTCAAATCATATTTTTGTGTAGGCATGTTTCTTACATTCTCTTCACTACCCTATCTCTATTCTCTTTAATTTTCCATCTCTCGGTCGTACTGCTGGCTACTTGCTTACCACGTTCCATTTCGATTGAGAAGTACACAAAATCTACCTGAAACAGAATCAACATGACTATGATATGCATGAAAACTCATCGAAAGTCATGAATCTAACCTAAGCCAATTGAACAAAATTAATCAATGATTCAATTCTAAACCTAAATAAACAATTTAATATTTGTAACCGCATCAAAATAAAATTAATGCAATGCGTCAATTAACATATAAACATACTGAATGATCAATTCACAATCACATATCGAAATTCGAGAATAAAAAGTCTTACTTGGTAGAATGAAAGAGTGAGTGAGTGAGGTTAGTGAATGAGAGAACAGAACAAAAACAAACGTTGTGAGGTTTGAGTGTCACGTTTATTATATACGCGCGAATGAATTGGGTATTTGATAGTTACCTATTCTGTTAAGAGTTAGTTATATCAATGACAGGTGTTAATTTCTGATTGGTCCTATATATCTTTGATTCACTTATGGACTTATGGGTAACCAAAATCAAAAGTATTTGAACATAAACCCAAACAAAAAAATAAATTAAAGGGCCTTTTTGAATTAGCTTATTTTTGAGCTTATGCAATATAAATTAGGTTTTATACTATTTTACGAATTCACACTAGTGAAAATTGTATTTTTATTAGCTATTTTATCATAAATTACATTGACAAACTTATAATAATACATAAAAATTATATAACTTGTATGGATAAACTCAAAAATAAGCTAATCTAAACAGGCTCTTAGTTAAGGCTTTGTTTAAGCCAACTTTTTTTAGCTTTTTAGTGCATGTTTGGTCTGTCTTACTTTTTATCTTATGCAATTTTTATGTATTATTATAAGTTTTTTAAGGCAGCTTATGATAAAATAGCTTATAAAAATTCAATTTTCACTAGTTTGAACTTATAAAATAGCATAAAATCTAATTTATATTGCATAAGCTGTTTGAATAAGCTCAAAAATAAGCTAGGTCAAACGGACCCTTATTCTCTTTAGAATGAGAAGTTGAGCTAAACACATTTTTAATAAAGCTCTTAACCATTAAAAGCAATTTTTTTCAATATACAAAATTGAATAAATGGAGCTTCTAAGAGAAGAGGTTGAAACTTACTTCTAGAAGAAAAAAAAATAGTTTTTTTTTTAAGTTTGTTTTTATTTCAGTATTATCTATTGTTATTATATATTTTTTTAAGTTTGTTTTAATTTAGGTATTATTAGATATTATTATCTTTTTCTAAAGTTTGTTAATATCTTTAGTAAATTAATCTAGTTTTGAAGCTAAAAAAACAATAATTATCAAACAACTTTAGTTTTTTTTTGAAAACTTTTATATTCACTTTTAATTTTCGGATAGCTTCTAAGACCTAAAAAAGTCAGGCCAAACGGGCCTTAAATTTCAAATTTACGATCGAGTCAATTTGAAATTGGAAAATTATTTTTGTCACCCTATATGTTGCTCGCGCACCCTACATTTAGACCAAAACACCATTTCGTGCCTTATGCCACGGATGTGTAAAAAGAGTAATTTTTGAATAATTTTCACCAATCATCCGCGCCTTAAGTAACGGATTATTAGAGTTTCGGTTTGGTCGGATTATGGTTTGGTCGGGTGACGGTTTGGATTGGTGGGTTTTTCAGATGAAAATTTAGGCCAAAAAGTTATGATTAGCGACTTCCTTCCTAAACTTAGAAATCAAACAATACGCCATTAAATTTAAAGAAAGAATCCAGAAAAAAAAAAAGTATAGATGTGACGAGAAAATTTTTATAAAGAAACATGGAAAAATAAAATAACAAATAAAAAAAGAATGAAAATAATATAAAGAGATCCAAAACCAACACAAAAATAATAGTCATGGAGGGATGAAGTTTGAGACAAGTTTGAGAGAATTCGGGATGATGGATATGATGAAATTATAAAGGATTAAATATGTTTTTGGTCCCTGCAATATGCACTTGTTTTGAAAAGAGTCCTTGTAAAAAAAATTAATTTTAATCCCTGCAATTTTTAAAAACTTTGAAAATAGCCCTTGAGTCGGATTCTCTGATGACATGTCACATTTTTTATGATGTGGCAAATGCTGACTAGGATTTAAAGACGACGTGTCCACTTTATGCTGACGTGGCACTGTAAAGTCATTTTTCTTTTAATTTTTAAAATAAAAATTACTTTTTCCATTTTCAAAAAACAAATTAATATAAAAAAAAGTAAAAAAGGGGATTAAAAATTCATCCACAAAGTCACAAACTCATATAGTAACCCCCAATCTCTTTTTCTTCTTCGACAAACCCATTCCCACCCATTCTCTCTTCTTTTCAAAAATCCTAACTACAACAATCTCACTTCATTCACTTTCACTCACTTTGAACTCAATCTCAGCATTTCCACTTTGAACTCAAATCCAACAACAACATACAAATTCACCTTCTGAATCTCTTTCCCATGGTTTTCACCTCCTCTGATCTCGATCTTGATGTTCTCGCTGTTCTCGATCTGGGTGAAACGGGAGAAAGTTTTAGTTGAAAATTAATTTGGGTTGTTGATAGTGTTTTAGAAAGGTTGTGTTGCTGTCTAATTTGGATTTCAATTGCTACCTTCTTTCAATCGCATGCTTTCTTCTTTGAATCCTAATCTCTTTCTTCTTCGTGCCTCTACTTATGTAGATGAATAACCTTAGACATCTTCTTCCTTGTGAATCGAATTTCAATCGCACCTGAATCCCTTTCTTCTTGTTCGTGTTTCTTCTTCTGTGAACCATAATCTCTTTCTTCTTCTTGATAATGTTTCTCAATCTTTTTTTTTTGGTTTGTTTATTCTTTTTTGTTTTAATTTTAATTTGTTAATTTGTTTTTTAAAAAAAATAAATTGGAAAAAAGGTAATTTATTTTATAAAAAAAAATGATATGTAATGCCCACGTGTCAAAAAATGTGCCACATCAGTTAATTGTCCATGTCACGTGTCAATTCAAGAGACATGGCATCCATAATTCCTATTTATGGACTCTTTTTAAAGTTTTTAGAAACTGCATGGACTAAAATCAATTTTTTTTTTACAGGGGCTCTTTTCAAAATAAGTGCATATTGCAGTGACCAAAAACATATTTAAGTCAATCATGAAAATATGAGACGAGTTTGGCAAATGGAAAGTGTAGATCCAGCTCATTGAAAATATAAATAAGTGAAATGAAAAATTCACATAAATTTTTAGTCAAAATCACACTTGTGATCTACTAAAGTAATTATATTATGCAGTCATAAAAATTACTTCATCGATCGAATTCGATTTTGTTGGGTCTGAAAATCCAACCCGAACCCATCCGTCGCATTCCATTTAAACTTAAATTCGTTCATCCATTTAACCCATGACCCAACCCACTATCACTCGATATTCAATTTTTTTATCGATTATGTCGGATTCGGATCGGTTCAAAACATCTTGTCTACCGTATTCAGTAGGTACAATTCAATGTCACATCATATTTTTATATTGAATTATTTTAAAATAAATTTAAATTTGAAATAAAATATTGCCTATTGATATTAGGCAAATGCTAAATAGTGCCGCAGGGGCACTTGTTAAGGATTCAAATATAGTAAATTTTTTTTGGAAATTGTATAGTCAATACAACAAAAGTTCAAATTTTGGTGTTTTCAATGCAAAAACTTTTGTTTTCTTTCTTTTTTTAGTTCTTTAACTAGTGTCCCGGGGCACTAGTTAGCAAGACCCTTGATATTAATACCCAACTAAATTCTAGATGGGTAATTGATAACAGTTTTTTTAAGAAAGTGATTGATTTTTTCTTTTTTTACAGAAAGTGATTGATAAGACTTTTTTTTAAGAAAGTAATTGATATTGATACCCAATTGACTTATAGAAAGTAAGTAATTGATATTGATATTCAACTAAACCATATATAAAAAAGAACGAAATGTTTAATATTACGGTACGTTTGATCTAACTTATTTTTGATCTTATGCAAACGATTTATGTAATTTTTATGTATTATTATCAGTTTTTAAGGTAATTTATGATAAAATAGCTTATAAAAATTTAATTTTTGCTAGTTTAAACTTATAAAATAGCATAAAACCTAATTTATATTGCATAAGCTGTTTGCATAAACTAAAAATAAGCTATGTCAAACGGACCCTTAGTGTCCAATAAAATTAAGACTAAAATGCTAATTAATGCATTATTTTTTGATTTTTTTGGGACATATAAAAATAAATGTATATGATCATATATATTCATATTTTTTAATTAAAAAAAATTAATTTACATGACCGAAAGAAGAACTAGTTAAGAAACTAAAAATAATAAAATTGTTTAAAAAAAATTTAACCCATGACCCAACCCACTATCACTCGATATTCAATTTTTTTATCGATTATGTCGGATTCGGATCGGTTCAAAACATCTTGTCTACCGTATTCTGTAGGTACAATTCAATGTCACATCATATTTTTATATTGAATTATTTTAAAATAAATTTAAATTTGAAATAAAATATTGCCTATTGATATTAGGCAAATGCTAAATAGTGCCCCAGGGGCACTTGTTAAATATTCAAATATAGTAAATTTTTCTTGGAAATTGTATAGTCAATGCAACAAAAGTTCAAATTTTGATGTTTTCAATGCAAAATTTTTTATTTTCTTTCTTTTTTTAGTTCTTTAACTAGTGCCCCGGGGCATTAGTTAGCAAGACCCTTGATATTAATACCCAACTAAATTCTAGATGGGTAATTGATAACAGTTTTTTTTAAGAAAGTGATTGATTTTTTTCTTTTTTTACGGGAAGTGATTGATAAGACTTTTTTTTAAGAAAGTAATTGATATTGATACCCAATTGACTTATAGAAAGTAAGTAATTGATATTGATATTCAACTAAACGATATATAAAAAAGAACGAAATGTGTAATATTACGGTACGTTTGATCTAACTTATTTTTTGATTTTATGCAAACGATTTATGTAATTTTTATGTATTATTATCAGTTTTTAAGGTAATTTATGATAAAATAGCTTATAAAAATTCAATTTTTACTAGTTTAAACTTATAAAATAGCATAAAACCTAATTTATATTGCATAAGCTGTTTGCATAAACTAAAAATAAGCTAGGCCAAACGGACCCTTAGTGTCCAATAAAATTAAGACTAAAATGCTAATTAATGCATTATTTTTTGATTTTTTTGGAACATATAAAAATAAATGTATATGATCATATATATTCATATTTTTTAATTAAAAAAAAAATAATTTACATGACCGAAAGAAGAACTAGTTAAGAAACTAAAAATAATAAAATTGTTTAAAATTTATGTAGTAAATATTTTTAAAATGTAAAGTATGTTATTTTTTTACTCTCTCCAAAATATAAATCGTTTTAACCATATTACACAAATTAAGAAATGTAATCATTGTTGTATAGAAAAGAGAAATTATGAGTAAGTTTACAAAATTGTCCTTCATTAATTGTATGGGAAAGATAAATGAAAGAATTGAAAGAAGTGAGAGAAATAAAAAGTTAAGGGTATAATAGGAAAAATAGCATTAAATGCTTCATTGGAATTGTAAAGCGACATATATTTTGGAACAAATTTTTTCTCCAAAACGACATATATTTTTAGAACGGAGGGAGTAATATAAAATTTAGTATTGTTAAATTCCTTAATGTATTTCGAAAATTTCGAAAATACTAGTAGTACTTAGGATGAACCTTCTAATAAATTACATATTCCATGTGGACTTTTTTATAAGCAAAAATTCTTTTTTTCACACTTATTAAGAAGTTGACTTTTTATCCTAGTTTTATGTGTAATTTCAATGAAATTCCTAAAATGTCATTTTACCTATTATGAAATCTACTTCTACTTAGATGTAATCATTATTAGTACTACTCCAACATAGATTACTTGTAGAAATGAATAAATGCATGTGTAGGGGTATTGTTGGAAAAAAATATTAATTAGAGTTGAATTTAATAACTTTTGCTTATATTTAGGACCAAAATTTTTTGTTGACTTTTACTTATAAATAAGGCCCGAGGAAGTACTGGACTCCATTTTAAAAACCAAAGTCATCTGCATTACCTTGGTTTGATCAACATTAATCGGTTGAAAGCAATTGTAAATCTCTGAAATACTAGTTGCATTCAATTCATACCTGCCAAGTGCCAACCAACCAGCTGTAAATAATTCACGTTCTATATCACGTGAAGCACCCCCAGAAAAACCTAAAATCAATGTGAACCTAATCATGTGCTGATTTAACTTTGGGAATTGTAAACTGAATTAGTCAAAGATTTGGCACATGATCATACCTGCAATGCACTCCCTGTTGATTTTTCACATTTTGTCCAAACTATCGGACAAAAAAATTGTACTTTTATATATAGTACTTTAAAAAAAGTCATGCTAATTAGTGTTTTCGGGACACTAGTTAAAAGTACAAAAAAAATAATTTTTATATTGAAAACATCATTTTTCTACTTTTTCAAACATTGACTGCACATATTTCAATATATTTTTACTATTTTAAGTATCCTTAACTATTGGAAAATAGAGAGAGCTCTTATTTCATTGATTTTCATTTTGATCAATTGATTATTACAGAGGAGGTAGAATCGTATTTATACATTGGTTGCGTAACTCAATTAACTAGATCTTACACACTAACCACTAGTGCCAGCTCAGCTGGGCAGTTACAACAAACTCCTAAGCTAACACCTAAGCTAACTCCTGAGCTAACACCTAAGCTAACTCCTAAGCACAATGAATTGAATCTTCTGCATATATGCTAATGCTCCATATATACTGATACCCCCCCTACAAACTCAAGGGGGCTCACGGCACGGCGGGAACACCTTGAGTTTGGCTCGAATAGAGGCAAAGCTGGACGGAGAGAGGGGCTTTGTGAGAGGATCTGCAAGCTGATCAGAGGCTGGCACATGAAGAACATTAAGTTGCTTTGCCAAAACCTTTTCCCTAACAAAGTGAAGATCTAATTCTATATGTTTGGTGCGTGAGTGGAGTGCCGGATTATGAGCAAGAGAAACTACACTGAGGTTATCACATAATAAAGTTGGAGTAAGATACTGCACCCGTAACTCATGAAGGAGAGACTGAATCCAAAGCAAGTCTGTTGTGGCATTAGCCATGCTTCGGTACTCCGCTTCAGTGCTGGAACGAGCCACCAATTGTTGTTTCTTAGAGCCCCATGAAATGAGATTCTGTCCAAAATAAATGCAAGAGCCTGAGGTGGAGCGTCTGTCATCCTGATCCGTTGCCCAGTCAGCATCGCTGTAGGCTCTGAGTGAAAAGGGAGGCCCAGTTACAGAAGGATTGATGATTAACCCATGTTGCATAGTACCTTTGAGGTATCTGAGAATTCGTTTGACTGCCTTCCAGTGAGAATCCAAAGGCTGCGCCATGAATTGACAGACCTTGTTGACACTAAAGGCAATGTCAGGCCTTGTTAGTGTAGCATACTGCAAGGCACCTACTGTGGATCGGTAAAGGGTAGGATCACTCATAACATCAGACCCAGTTTTGCTCAATCTGCAACTACTCATCATAGGAGAACCAATAGGTTTGGAATTGTCCATCTTGGTCTTGGACAATAAATCTCTAATATATTTGGCTTGATTAAGCAAAAGAGCACCAGTTGGTAAATGATGTACCTCAATTCCCAAAAAGTAGTCTAACTGGCCAAGTTGTTTGAGTGCAAATTGAACATTAAGCTTGTGAATAACATCATGTACTAACTGTGGAGCAGAGCCAGTAATTAAGATATCATCAACATAATTGAGTACATAAGTGCTGCTACCATGTTGACTATGCACAAGCAGTGAGGGATCACACCGACTCTTGACAAATCCCATTTTGAGTAGAGCTTGTGTTAGCCTATCATACCAGGCCATTGGGGCTTGCTTGAGCCCATAGAGGGATTTGTGTAACTTGCAGACCAATGACTTATCAAAAGCTTCAAACCCAGCAGGCTGCTTCATGTACACTTCTTCTTGTAGAATGCCATTGAGAAAGGCATTGTTGATGTCAATTTGTTGCACTGCCCATTTGTAAGTTACAGCCAGAGTAAGTAATATTCTTATGGTGACAGGTTTGACAACCGGTGAGAACGTTTCTGTGAAGTCAAATCCAGCTGTTTGTGAAAATCCCTTGGCCACTAAACGAGCTTTAAACTTGTTAACACTACCATCTGGGTTCTCCTTAATTCTGAAGATCCATTTACAACCAATGGCTTTCCTATGAGGAGGCAGAGGTACTAATGACCAGGTTTCATTGTCCATCAGTGCCTTGTACTCATTTTGCATAGCCTGCAACCATCTAGAGTCAGTCATGGCTAACTTGACGCTTTGTGGTTCAGCTTCAGCAAGAAAAACTTTGGGCTTTAGATTGCCAGTTTTGCCCCTAGTGATCATTGAATGGTTATTATGATTGGAAATCACTGGTGGGGCTGAGGGTGGTGGATGGCAAGACCTTGGTGAAGGTGTAGAGACAGGTGAAGGGACAACTTCAGTATTGTTAACAAGAGAATCAAATGATGGTGAGGTTGTGGCAGGGACAGTGAGGGCAGTAGGTACAGGTGAGGGACATGACCTAGATGGTGTAGTAGTAATGGTATTTTGCTGTGATGGGGAGGTAGTGCTACCAGAGGTGTTGTTCTGCAAGGGAAAATTGATTTGTGCAGGATAGCTTAAAGAATCGTGCAATGTGCCTGATGGACTAGAACTGGAGGGAAAGAGAGACATATAAGGAAACTTGAACTCATGGAATATGACATCTTTAGATATATAGACTCTGCCATGAGCATCTAGGCATTTGTGACCTTTGTGTTGAGGGGACATGCCTAAGTAAACACAGGGGCTGAATCTTAGCTGAATTTTGTGTTTGTTGTAAGGTCTCAAGTGGGGAAAACACAAGCATCCAAATACTTTGATTTGATTATAATCAGGTTGTGTCTTATGTAAGGCATGATAGGGGGAACTGAATTGGGGAATGGCACTTGAAGGAAGTCTATTTATGAGAAAAACTGCTTGAGTGAAGCTGTGATCCCAATACTTGAGAGGTAAGGAAGCATGAGACAGAAGAGTAAGTCCCATCTCAACAATCTGCCTATGTTTTCGTTCAACTGTGCCATTTTGATGTGACGTATGTGGACAAGTCAGTCTATGTTGGATGCCTAGACCATTTAATAGTTCAGTGAAAGGTCGAAACTCCCCTCCCCAGTCAGATTGTAAAGCCTTAATGGTGGCTTGGAATTGAGTTTTGATGAGAGCTAGAAATTGTGTAAAGGCCTTTAAAGCATCTGACTTAGCTTTGAGAAAGTATATCCAAGTATATTTGGTAAAGGTGTCTACAAATGTTATATAATAGCTATATCCATAATATGAAACAAAGGGCGCATGTCCCCACAAGTCACAATGAATAACCTCAAAGGGATTGGAATATACAGTGGTGGATAGAGGTGTATATAGTCTATGTGATTTCCCCATACAACAGAAAGTACAAGATGGAATAGAAAATTTATTTGAACAGGAAACATTACACAACTTTAATACTGACTGAATGGCATTACTATGGGCATGTCCCAATCTTAAGTGCCATTTATGAAATTCATTGTCAGGTGTAATAACAGAGATAACATTGTTACAATTGACTTGATTATTGAAAGCAGGAAACTGACTAGACTTAGAGCTACTACAGGAGGCACCAGTGTTGGTGAGAAACTTGAAAGGCTTGAATTGATAAAGGCCATCAGTTCCAACACTGCCTTCTAGCAATACTTGTTTAGAGTCTTGAGATTTGACAAAGCATTTGTAAGGATGGAATTCAAATATGACATTATTGTCTTGAGCAAATTTGCTAACAGACAAAAGATTTTTAGAGATATGAGGCACATGCAACAATTCATTCAGAGTTAAGTTTACACTAGGATTATTAGGGGATGTAAATTGAGAGTGTCCTAAAGATTTAATGGACACACCTTGGCCATTTCCCATCATAACCTGTTCCTGACCAGTGTAGGGAGTATAATAAGCAAGATTGTTGGGATTGAAAGTAAGGTGATGGGAAGCACCTGAGTCAGGGTACCAAGAGGCACTAGCTATGGACTCCACATCTGTTCCTGGTGAATAGTACTAAGGGATGGCAAGATGTGCTGAAGGTCTGATGTAAGGATTGAAGTGTGGAGGTCTATGTGCAGGGCCTGTATAACCACGATTAGCAGGACGCATAGCATTAGGATCATACCTGTACCAACAACCAATGGCATCGTGATTAGCTTTTCCACAAATTTGACGTGATCCTTTGCCTTGATTATGAGCATGACCTTTACCACGGCCGCGACCACGACCTCGAGTCTTGCCCTTACCACGCTGGGAATTCACATTGTAGTGTTCAGTACCAGCATCAGGAAGATCTGGCTCGTTCACAGATTCATTAGACTTGACTTCAGTGTGAGCGATGTGCGCAGAGACGCTGGGAGCACTGAGTTCTTGCTTGAACTTCTCAAATTGTGCTTCTTGAAGAAGGAGCAAAGCTTCAACATCTTCAACGGTTGGAGACTCAAACCTACTGTAAATCATCATAACAAAGGAATTGAACTCTTCCGGTAAGCCTTCAAGAACCGCATCGACCTGATCCTGCTCCGAAACGACATCGCCGACTGCAATTAGTGAATTGACGATCGTTTTGATCCGTAGTAGGTACTCATTGACAGATCGAGCAAGTTTCTTCGTATTCTTGAGTTCAGATCGCAATTGTCTTGCACGTGATTTGAGCACGGAGTTGAAATACTTGTGGATTTTATCCCACACCTCATGCGCATGGCGACAACAGAGTACACGAGGTAAAACGCTTTCAGATAGAGTAGATAATAGCCAAGTGAACAATGTTTGATCTTTTACTAACCATTGTTGATACGCATCTGAGTTCTTTCCTTGAGCTCGAGCTTCCATGGACTCAAATTGAAGCGGAATCTGAGGATTCACCACAAATCGGTGAAGATTATGTGCAGTGATAACGCCATTCACCTGTTGACCCCAAAGCAAAAAATTCTTCTCATCGAGTTTGATTGTGAGTGAATGAGTCAAACCAGTCTTGGTGGATTCTTTGGAGGTTGGAGGAAGAGTGTGAACGGAATCTGAGATCTGTTGACCAGTGGAATCCATTGAAGGAGCTTCTTCCATGGTGAAGAAGATGAAGATACGCGGAAGCGAAAAAAAAAAATCAAAGGCTCTGTGATACCATATTGGAAAATAGAGAGAGAACTCTTATTTCATTGATTTTCATTTTGATCAATTGATTATTACAGAGGAGGTAGAATCGTATTTATACATTGGTTGTGTAACTCAATTAACTAGATCTTACACACTAACCACTAGTGCCAGCTCAGCTGGGCAGTTACAACAAACTCCTGAGCTAACACCTAAGCTAACTCCTAAGCTTATTGAACTCCTGAGCTAACACCTAAGCTAACTCCTAAGCACAATGAATTGAATCTTCTGCATATATGCTAATGCTCCATATATACTGATATTAACTAGTGTCTGGGGGCACTAGTTAGCATTTTCCTTTAAAAAAAAATAAATTTTATACAGTACAATAGTAGTAGTAGTAGTATATTACAAACACACTTCGTTGAAAAAAAAAAAAAAATAAAAACATTACACACGCATATAGATATATAGGAAATAGTTAATACTATAAGAGACACTATAACAACTATATTAAGGTATTTGTTAAAGAATCTAATAATTAAAATTTGAGAGTGATCGAAATGCTAAATACTTTCTACGATTTTAAATTTTTTATCAATATTCTTCTGTAATTTCGAAATAAGTAAATATTCTTCTGAAATTGTAAAATGTCAATCAAATGCTCTTTCCGTTAGTTTGTTCTGTCATGTGCGATCAAAATAAGGATTTTTTGTATAAACAAAATAAGGATTTGCATGTGTACCTATCATATGGTAATCATGGCGATGATAAAGATGAAGATGATCGGAGATGATGAAGAAAGAATGATCACGATGATGATGAAGATGATCGGCGATGGTGATGATGATGCATGATTGGCATTTTGATCCCATTCTTTTGAGTTTTGTTAATGTAA
This sequence comes from Trifolium fragiferum, assembly GCA_954870985.1. Taxonomy (NCBI): domain Eukaryota; kingdom Viridiplantae; phylum Streptophyta; class Magnoliopsida; order Fabales; family Fabaceae; genus Trifolium; species Trifolium fragiferum. The sequence continues at coordinate 16,468,970 of OX940792.1, forward strand.
CAACGTGTTTGTGTTTGTTAGAGGGGGTGAAAGAAGTATATTTGACGAATTTTGATCGCACTTGACAGAACAAACTAACAGAGGGGGGATATTTGATTGACATTTTACAATTTCGGGGGGATGGGGGATATTTGCTTATTTCGAAATTGCAGGGGGGTATTTGACGAATTTTCAAATTGCAAGGCGTTATTTGACATTTTACTTTTAAAATTTCATATTTGAAATAATACATTATTTTTAAGGATTATTATGTGGGTACATTTAGATCTGAATTGGATGTAGTCAGCATTTTATATTCGCTACTGCTCAATAAAATTAATATTGTTATGATTTAAAAAATAAAAAAACTATATTAAAATTTGAACCGTTTGATTTTGACAAGACTGTTACGATTTATTGACTATAACTTGACTGCACAATAAAGATCGCATAAAATCTGTTTTCGAATACACTTATATATCCATTTAATATCATGAGATAAAAATAAAAAATCAATGTGATAAACAGATGATAGAAAGAGCGATAAAGAAAAATAAGATGTTGAATAGATATATAAAAGTAAAGGGTGTTCAAACATAAATGTTGTATTTCATATATTTTTTATATTAATCCTATAATTTTTAGAGGCAAATGAACTTTGATAATTTAGAATTCGAATTGCATCATAAGTAAAATCCAATTATATGAATTTTGTTGTTAAATACACACTTTCCCATAAAATATCATAAAATTTTATTCTTTTAACATTTTCCATTATAAATATATGTCCTTAACTCATCAGTAAAAACATAGATCGAGCAATTGAAAAACATCCCTCGTATCCAAGTCAACAAAAGACCAACATGAAATCCTTGTGTACCTTAATCATTGTTGTGATCTTTGCCACAATATTGATCCTTTCACTTGAGGTAAATGTAACCAAAGCTAGGACATACCCATCATCTTCATCCCAAATTTCAAAAATGCTTTCATCATTCCAACCTCTCTCCCATAAACAAGGGTCATCAAAATCAACTCAAGAACATGAGGTAGTTGCAAGCCTTAGACACATACCACCTAGCAGACCAAATCCAACACAGAACAAGTAATTAACATATTCCACTTAATTTCTTCATTAAGTGTCTCTAATTAGTCTAACCATTGTGTTTTAACAAAGGGTGTGTGTTTATCAGGTTAAAGCCTAAGATAAAGGATTGAGCAGATAAATTGGTGATGGTGATGGTGCTACATGGAGCTCTGGAGATTCAGACTTATAGCTAGCATCAACTCTGTTTTGCTCTAGCTTTACTTTTTTTGAATGTTTCTTAGCTTTAATTGTAATTCTTAGTTTTGTTAGTCATAGTGATATATATAATAGTTGAGTTTAGATTTCAATTTATGTTCTTTTGTTTTAGATTATTATTATAGATAGTATAGGAGGCAATGAATGTAAAGAAGTAAAATAGTAGCCATCATAATAAGATTGAAATTCGTTTATCTTATTATTTTGAACGGGTAACTCAACTGTTCTTAGAGAGTCTTTAATTTCATCTTATTATTTTTAAGTTGGACCTAACTAAATTCTATATTTTTACAATATGCATGTAATAGCAAAAAATACATTAACAAAAACTCTATAAATTGATTAAAGTATCCAAATCAAACCGATTTATTTGGTTCCATTTTATTTTTAAAATATAAAAAATTAAACTAATAAAAAATTCACTAATTCGGACATTAAATTCACTAAAAAACTAATTCAACTACATCCCTATGCACAACCAAGAAATTTGAATTAAAAGTCCAAATATTTTGCATAAATAAATTACAAAAACCAAACTAGTATTTTAATTAGTTGAACTGAGTACATTTTCAGTTAAAAATATTGAACTAAACAAAACTGATCCATTACACCTTAATCTAAACATTTTGTTTTAAGGGGACGTAAGGAGGATAATAGGGGGTGTATATAGAAATAATCCTTAACATGAATACCAATTATTATTTATTTTTGTTTTAAAAACAAAAAGCGTAAAAACTAAAAAGCTTTGCGTTGTGTACTGAACTCTGTTGAATCGGTTGGCAAAGTTGTGCTATTGAAACCCAACCCAGGTACTCTTTCTTCACATCTTCTCTCTTTTTGAAATGGATAATCTAAGGGCATGATTAGGAGATATGTTTTCAATTTTGGAATTTGTATTGCTTTAGCTTTAGATGCTTCGATTCCCGTTTTCTTGTTCTGTTATTTATTTAGTTTTTATTCCTAATTGAAATCAGATGCTTATGTTTGCCAATTATCCCAAATTATAGCCAGATTAAGCTTTGTTAATTAAACGAGTTTGGAGAAATTGATCAAGACAAGTTTGATATACTGTAGATAGGAATCCAATTACTAACAATTAATGAAATAATAAGCTATAATTAGGTGGGAAATGGGAATCCATTTGTCACATTTAATCACTTCAGCTTGGCTGCTGTGCTGTGTTGTGGTCTATGAATCACATAATTGAATGTAATCACATGTGTCGGTGTCATGTCTATGTCGGACACTCACACGTGTCAAATATCATACACGCCTTCTATTAGAAGTGTCGGTGGGTGCCATAGAGGTTGTTGTGGTTGCCATATTACGTTTTGGTAATTCCGCTTCCCCCATGCCATCATTCCATTGGAACTTATTCACCCTTAGAGCATCCACAATGGAGAACTCTATTTTTTGGTACTTAACTGGATCTCACGTGTACACATCATTTATTTATAATTTTTTAATAATAGTATATAATAAGTACTCAATCTCTTCAACCCAACACTCTTTAAAAAGTTCTAAATTGGTCCCACCAATAACACATTTCACCAATACCTCTATATCATTATTTATGGGTTCCACAAAAATGATATAGGTACCAATGCTTATTGCAGAACCAGTACCTATTAGGTACTCATTTCTGTTTTGCTCCAATGGAGGTACCTATTAGGTACCGATTCTTAAAAAATAGGTACCCACCATTGGAGATGGTCTTATATTCTTATAGTTTTGATATTTTTGAAATACAATAATATATCTTTATTATTTTTAGTAACTTTATTTTATTACATGTGTATCCTTTCAAGGAACGGATTATTTCTATATCAGATAGTATTTCTATCCGATACTCGTGTTGTGTTTGTGCATCAAAGATGTTTGTTAGTTGAATCTTGAAAATGGGCTAACATGAATGGAGCCTAAAGTAGCTTTCTCACATACTTTGTAACAGTGAACAGTCTATTTCAGTTTGTTGAAGCTACTCGGGTAGGATTTTCTGCAATATGCACTGTAGCTTTGTTGTGTCAGTATAGGAGTAAGGAGACGTGCGGTGCGGGTCTTGAAGGAGAAAAGTGATCCATTTAGTGTAAACTATTGGTTGCTAATGCCCTATATTCTGTCTTCGAGGTTTAGTGGAATGCTGTTTTTTTCTTAGTTTGCCTTGAAAATAGAGGTGGGACAAAAGAACTGCAAAATTCAGGGATGGATTGATGGAATACTTTGTGTCTGTTTGATATTCTTCTCAAAAAATGCATTTCAGTTTTCAAAAAATTAAAAACTACAAACATCTTCGATGAATTACTTTTCAACTAGCACTTATGATAAGTGTTTTTTAGGAATGTTTATGCTAAAAGATTATAGTAAATATTGGTCATTGGAGGGGATGGTTAGCATGGAGGCTAGAAGCAAATATAGATTGCTGAAGGATATCTGCGTGCTTGAGAGTGAGGTGCGGGGTGAACAAACCTATAGTTTGCTGATTACTTAAGAAGGGTAGTTGGAAGGAACATAATGGAAACATCATTTTAGTAGGTTGTTTAACTTAGCAACACATAAAGATGTGAAGGTGAGTGATATGAATCTTTGGGTTTAGGTTGTGTGGGTGTGAAGATGGGAGTGAAGGAGAGGACTATTTCAGTGAGAGGTGTGTATTCAGTTATAACTAACAGCATCTTGTGATGTGATTCATAAATAAAATAACCAACCCAGAATAAGGATAGATATGATGGTGTGCAATAAAGTGGTTCCATCAATATTGTATATTTTTATTTGTAGATTAGTTCTAAACAAGATCCCAACCAAAGATAACTTAACTACGAGAGGTATTCTTAATGATACTGTAAGACTGTGTGTTAGGGAATCATTCATTTTCAGTTTGTTTGTCAATATATTTGCATGAATACTTTATACTTGATTGTTTCCCATCTTTAAGTTCTTAGTTTTATTCGTGAGGATGGAATGGTGGAGTTTAGATTGCACTTCAAATTCTTCGATTGTTTTCAATTTTCTTGCCTTTGTTTCATGATATGAATATATAGCCAATTCTCTTTTGTTTATATTGCACTTGCACATTCTTTATTTTATGTTGTTTTGGTAGAACTTAAGGGTTAAAGTTGTTTCTACTTCATTGGTACTTATATGATTCTCCATTTTGTTCAAAGCAAAGGATTGTGGTAAGGGCCATATATGTATGTGTATCGTTCATTAATAAGAACAGCGCAGCATAGATGCAACCCATCACAGACCATTTTTGAATTAATATAAAATTGATTTTTATAAAAAAATATTTAAAAACAAAAATCGAAAAGCCAAAGAAACAGACCCTTACTCAATACTTTCTCTTTGTCTAAGCTTGTAGTATATAAACTTTCACACCTTACCCTTGATTTCAGGACAAAGTTTATTGCCTTTACTGCTTGCCATGGCAACCAGAGGAGTAATTACAGACAAGTGGTCAATGAGAGTTCTTTGGGCTTGTGCTATTGGAAGTGCTGTTAGTAAGCATTCTTAACCTTTTCTTAATGAAATCTACTTTGACGAGGCCTTGTTATCTAACTATCTTGTAACTTTGTTATGTTATGTTATGTATCTTCCATGTTCGCATAAAACTTTGTTCTTATTTATTAATCATATTTTTCTCATTGTCGATGACTACTATACCTGTCTAGGTCTGTATATGGTTGCTGTAGAAAGACAAAAACAGAATAGGCAGAAGATGCTGGCTGAAGGCTTGAACGGAATGGACTTGGGGGAAACCAATGAAGACGTTTGATCTGCATCGTACTCTTATTAATACTCTTTAGTATCGTTTCACATTTTCGTATCAAAATAACAGTTACAAATGGATACCATTTGCTTTTTCCATTAAAACATTAAATCTGTTGACATCATAATCTTTCTGAAAGGGTTTACTCCTTATGTAAATGGTTCATGCCTTTCACAGCATCAATGTTGATCTTGTAAGATACATGGTGAAGGGTTGCTTGGTGCTAGAGGATTAAATGATTAGCTTCTTCATCATGTTAAACTTGTCTACTTCAGAAGGTTTTATTTTTTTTTTTCTCTTTTTGAAATGGTAAATGTTAACATTGTTAGGTTTTTTTATATATGCTGAGAGTCAAAATTGAGTAATTAACCTCCTCATTATTTCACTTAATTCATTCATCCACCAAACCATTCTTATATCCCTCTTATACTTCTAGGTTTCCTATAAAAACATTTTCATTCTTGTATGTTTCAAAGAGTATAATTTTGATAAGTATAAGTACTTTTACACAAGTTAAAATCACAATCATTAATGTTTGTCCCGTAAAAGTAGCTAGTTATATTTAAAGTCAAACAATTTTAATGATCTTATAATTATAATTGAGGTTGGAATTATTTTTTAATGACTAAAAATTTCACTCTTAAAGGTGAATAAATGGAGCGTCCGAAGTTTTTGTAAGGTAAGAAGAAAATTTATGCGTCGGTGAGAAATAGAGATTCAAAGAAACAAAAGAGCATAGGACATATTAATGTGTGCTTGTCTATATATAAAACTTATTAAAAAAATAACAATGGCTAAATATGTTTGATTTTTTATAAAAATAAATATCATCTTTTAGTCCCTACAAAATTATTATTTTGAAAATGGTTTTAATCTATGCTGTTAAATAATTTTTCCAAAACCTAACAATACTAATTGCTAAATAGTAACATTGGTTGTTTCATAGAACATCTCCACTATGATGTTAACATACATGTTTCGAAGATTTTATTTTTCAAACATGTACAATTACAATATTATAATAAATTTTTCCACAAAAAGTGAGTTCAAATTTTTTAATTTTAGACTTTCGTTAATTTTATCTTAAAATTATGGCATTTAAAATATTATTTTATATATACCATATTCTAAATTTTGGTGGAGATAATTTTTATAATATTCTCAATATTCTGAAAGACAAAAATCATTCAAAAATATATATTGACTTAACTCCTTAGACTTTAATCAAGAACAAAAAATAAAAAACTTCATGAACTAAAATTATTTGCAAGATCATTTCATTGGGACTAAAAATGCATTGTTTTATGAAGACAAGAAAAAGAAGAAGAAAAAAAACTCCATGAACTAAAATTATTTGCAAGATCATTTTGCTGGGACTAAAAATGCAATTTTTTTATGAAGACGGAAAAAAAGAAATTGAAAATTCTAAAAGAACTCAAAACATATTTAATCCAAGAAACAATATTTCTAGAGAATAAAAGGAAAAGTACCAAGCTCCCTCCGACAAATATTTTTAAAGAAATGTGAGACCAATTTTGACTATAGTACACCCATCACTCAAGGATGGGCAATAGCCATTATTAATACAAATAACTTGAAAAAAGCCAAAAAAATCACTTATTCAGACAAAATAAGGAAACACCACCTAACTCCTTGCTAATCCAACACTGTTAGCAACTTTATGCCTCACCATTTCCATTAGGACCATTACTACAGCCAGCTCTTTGTTGTGAATCAGATTGTTGTTGCTGCCTCCTTAGATGTTCTTTGACATCAATGATTTATTACCAAAGCACAAATTAACTAATGCAAATTAAAAAATAAACCAAAATAGTAAATTGATTATTATGGTCGATCGACAAACCTGCATCGAGGCACCCTGCACTCCGATTTGTTGCACGCACGAGCATGCACTTGAATCAAGTACCACATTTTCTTGCAAAGATCACAGCCTCCGGAAGCGCGTATTTTGCAGTGCATACCATGGCAGAAGAGGCCCTTCACTTTGTAACAATTATTAGGAAATCGGCAACGTGCAGTACATTGCGATGCATGCACTAGAAGATCATGCATTTCACCTTGCTGTAATTACATTACATAATCCGTTAACATTAGAATCTATGCAGAAAACACTAACAAAAAAAAAAGAATCTATGCAGAAATTTCATAGCATTTATGGTTATAAGAAAACAATAACATCACATAAAGTAAATATCATAATACCAACAAAATTTAGAAACATGATACGATGGGAAGTATTAGAAATAAGTAGGTGAGGATTGTCACTTGCTTATAAAGACATATTCAGATCATCACATACGATTATCCTAAAAACTTAAGTTGTTAGGACAAAGCCACATCAATGATTTTTTATTATTTTTAAAACGCCTCCTCACGCAAGAATTCACTTGGGCTTGAAGCGTGGATGGGAACGGGGATCGAACTCTAGACCACTTAGTCATAGAGGCTCCAATAGCATATTAGAAATAAGTATGGGCCTAACTCATCCTTACAAAAACGGTTTATAAGGTGAGGACTACCATCACATATCCGATGTGTGACTTTTTAACACACATCTCCACGCCAAGAACTGAACAAGCTAGAACGTGGACTGAACAATAACGGGTGGCCGAAATAGCGGGCAGTCCTATAGATCTTATAGAGAGTCTCAGATATTATGTCAAATTACTTATATCTCAATAGCTTAAACTGTTATGATAGAGTCACATCAATGATTTTATATTATTTCTAACAGGAAGAAAGTCACGAAATACTTCAAAAAGAAAAAGATGTGACTATTTGGTCACCCTTAAAATGCAGCCACCCCCCTTTGAGAAATTTGATAAATCAAATGTTAACGATATGTTCAATTATAGGTTTGTGCTTGGACTATTTTTATTGATGATGTAGTTCGCATTTTAGAAAGCGAACTTAGGGGGTGTTAGCTATCCACTCTGAGAACCAAACCAGTAACAAAACATTTATAGGCTTTTTTACCAAGGTATTGAATGTTCGTCCTTAATAGACCAAATTCAACGGTGTTGACCACGACATGAAGGTTGATATAAATAACGGTCCAGACAATTTGTGTATCCTGACACCACATCGATGTGTCCACCTCCAGGCCAAGTCAAAATTAAAGGTGCGCCAAAAAGTTGGCCAAAGATTTGTCAAAGAAACCTAGTTATAGTCAGGACAAGGGTCTATGAAGCGTTCTTCGTCTTTATTTGAGCATGTAGAATCTCAATATCCAAACACACTTGTCTCCTAATCATCGTATGCAAGAAGAAAAAGTTTACAGAAATCTAGCTAGGTTCCACATTCGACACCTGTTGCATCACTGAAACGCGTTTGGCCCAACTTGGACCAGTTGTCTCTTTCCATGCACCCGTTTTTTGAAAATGTCATAGATGTTGCAAGGGACGCACTGCGGATTCCGTGTTGTTGCTGGCCTAATTGGAGAATATGTTGATGCTTATCGGATCATCCGTCCATGTTGATTTGTCAGTTGAGCTGAAGAAGAATATTTCTTGACTAATTCTGTTTTATGCAACATGAGGGAAAAAAACAAGAATGAATAATCACATTTGATATCATATATAACTCTTTTGTTACATGAGGAGCTGGTTCTAATTTTTTTTCCCTCACACAATAGGCCAAAAAAAAGAAACACCATATTAAAAAAAATTAACCTAGAAATATTGTGTCTTTTTTTCTTTTTCTTAACAAAAAATAGTAGTACTACTACTAGTACTGTTGACTTTGTTAAACTTGAATTCTTTTAGTGATGTTTCTTAGTCAGAGACATAGAAGGAATAAGATATTTGAAGACATACTTTGTTTAAGTCTCTTTTAAATGAACAAATGCAAAATTTATAATTACCAAATATTATTCAAGATACAAATTTAGACAAAATCAGTAAGTACATACAACAATTTAATGAATCATAGTTATAAAGGGTATTCAACACATAGCAAAATGTACCACAAAATACAATTTTCCAATCAAAATGCAAGAAAAATTCGGCAAAATAACTTCATCAAGGGTACATACAACAATTTAATCAATCATAGTTTTAAATACACCAACATAATAAGACGGTTCATAAGTTCATTTCATATCAGAAATGACGAAACCTTACGTCCAAGGAAGAAACAACATTGAAGGAGAAAAGCTCCCACAATGAAAAGCATAGCAAATTAGTAACGAAGGAACAAAAGTGCAAATATAGTCTAATAGCCAATGGGGGCACGTAAAACCGTCTCTTGTTGAATGATACTCTCCAAAACAGCTTCAGAGTATGTCAATTGATGCTTAAGATCTTCAACATCCTTGGTAACCTGTTTCTTAGAATCCAATAATTTTTCCAAGGCATCTTGAGATACTTGTATTTCAGGAAATAAAGCACGCCTCTCGACACCATCCAACCAATCTTTATCAAAAGCAAAGCTGCGCGCACCTTGTAATAGCTCCAAAAATTCAGAGTGGCATGAGCCAGATACTTCTATTAAACTATGGGTTTCGAGGAATTTCAATAGCTCAGCTAGTAAGTTGTAAGCACAGCCCTTGTATATATTACCAAAAGTGTCGTTTAAACGAACATTAGGATTCTTAACAAGAAAATCAGTTAACAAAGACAAGTTCTTGTAATCCAAACGATTCTTGGAGATCAGTTCCTCAAGCTCCCTCTTGACAACTAAAGAAGAACTTAAATCTTCTACTTTTTTAGAAGGGTCACCTGAAATTATAGGAAAGAGTTATTATGCCAATTTGAGCAGAACAAGTTAATTAAAAATAAAACAAAGCCATAAAGTACCTTGAGAAGGCACTGAAGGGAACTGAGATGCAATTGGAGATGTCATGCTAGGAGACGGTTTAGATTTGGAAACTATTATTTCATCATCCTTAGAAAATTGTTCCTCAACATTTGAGTTTACTTTCATCAAAGTATCGCCATTTAGAGAAACTAAACAACGTGAAAAATAATTAAAAGGGTGATGAGGTAAAAAGAAAATAAAATCGATCCAAAAAATCTTTACCTTGATCATTATTAGTCTTAGTTGTTCCTTCTATCTCAATACCCTGCTTAAAATTGAAAAGGATGTTTATGTTTATAGTATAATTCAATTCCTACATTTGAAAGAGAGTCAAAAACATCAAGGAAATTAGGGGAATTGCCTTTTGTTTAGAAGCAACTACTTGTATAGGTGGCTCATTCTTTGTTCCTGAAATGGTAGACACAATTGCAACTGCTATATTTTTCGATGTTGATCCCTCCAACTAATTTTATAGCATGAAAATGTCAATTAGTTGCAGCATATAATATTTAAGTAGTATTTTAAATAAAACTATTTCTTCAAAGATTTCTTGTTAGCTTTATATGCAATTAAAATGAAGTGGCACTATATTACATTACTTACTTGAGAAGGTTTGACTATAGTATCGGTTTCTCCAAGCGATTGTTGTTGGTTCATTGATCGTTCATTCAACATCTCCTAAAATAAGATCAAAATTATTAATTACATATATTACTAAGTAAGGGCTTGGATTGGACTATAAATTTGAAATGGCCTACAAATTACTTCTGAATGTGTTGGAAGTATTTCTAAATCTAGAACATTTTCAACAAATCCATGCTCTGCCTCTGATTTTTGTTTCATTTGCATCTGCACAAAAAATAAAATATTTGATTCAAAGACATTTTAATGGTGATTATGATCAAAATTATTTGGCTTAATTACAATTTTGGTTTCTATTTTTCCCTTAGTCTCCTTATTTTTATTTTCTTTAGGCAAATGTTACCTATTATTAGAGGAGAGGGGGCAACGTTAGTAGCCAGGAATACCTCTTCTTAACTCCTTCGGCGTTCCAACCCTTTACCATTGGGCTATACATTTAAACGTTAGTTTCCCTATTTTAATTTCAACTAGTTTTAGTCTCTCTCATAGAATTTTGATCTCATGTGTCAGGCTCCATAAGAGGAACAAATATGAAAGGAATTTGGTATTAAAAGGTAAAAGTAAAACGAAAAGATTTATTTTAGGGACTAAAACCATATTTTACCCGATTGTTACAAGTATTAATCAGTAAGGGCTTAGAGTATAAATTTGATATGACATGCAAATTACTTACTTCTGAATTTGTTGGTAGTATTGCTAAATCCGGAACATTTTCAACACTTGGAAGTTCAAAATCTTCATTGATTTCTGCAGTTGGTTGTTGTTCAATCCAAACATTTTCATCACTTTCAACACTTGCATAAAAATCTTTAGTGGTGTCTGCCTTTAGTAGTTGTTCAAATAGGCTCTTCACATTACAATACCAATCAAAACCTATGGAAAAATACATTTATGAATATCGTTAGAAAGATAAGCATTATTATATGATCAAAATGTCCACTTTCAATTGTAAATCTTCATTAAAGTTTAAAGATGTCCAGGTCTGCCTACTCATTAGAATTTACCACTGTTATATTTTATATTAAATTCAAACTTCTATTAGAGATTATTTTTACAGGAAAAATCGGCAATGAATCTAGCAAGGCTACACCCCATTTAAGGACTGATTAAAAGCAATTAAAATCACATATAAAGGTAAAACAAAAATCACATATTTGTAAAATCAAACTGAGATATTGGATATATTGTGTACCTATGCTGTAACGTAACTTTTCAATTTCTGTGAAGGTATTGGTTGTTGATGCTGAAGACAGAGTGAGCTGTTGACAATTCCGCACGAAGCGATTTTTTACAGCCTGAAGTTGATTTCCCTGGGCATCACTGAGGCTTGGCAGCATATCAAATGCTAAAATATTTAGATTTGGAATATCAACTTTCTGATCATCTTCACTTTTGAATATTTCTTCCAACTCATTTGCTTCTGTTATCAACATAACCCTTAGCTTCGGGAGCTCTATACATACAGAGAATGGAAAGACAGATTTCAACTTGTTGCACTTTATAACAGTAAGTGATTCTAGCTTTGGGAAGCATGTTCTTGAAGACAAGGAATTTGAATTTTTTTTATTCTCCAAATCAGCATCAATAATATGTTCCAACTCTTTGCATTCTTCTATTCTTAAATAAAGTAACTGTGGTAGGAATCTTAAAATGGAAGTGGAGAATGCAATTTTCAATTTGTCACATCGCACAATTGTTATCTGTATAAGGTTTTTGAAGGCAAATGAGTTTTTGGGACCCACACAAAAACTAGTCATCATAGGCAGATCTTTCAAGTGGATGTATTTCAAACCTAAGTCCACTTGCTGTCCATCTATTTCATTCAGGGAAAATATATTTTCTACATAGGAATGGTATAACTCAAGGATTTCCAATGTGAGAAAATGATCCACATTTCCACTCAGTTCCTACATGTATGTACATGAAATAAATTACCAGTAAGATAATAGAATTTCGGTGGTTAAATTCACAAACAACAAAAGATACATGGAAAGAGTGGAAAGAGGGATACCTTAATGATTGTATTATCTAGAGATTCTGAAACGGAATGAATAATGAAATCACCAATAGATTTGATATCAACCTGGAAACAATTGATGAGTTCAAGACATTTCAAAGAAGGAAATGTTGTTCGATATTGTTTGGGACACATGGCGACTAAACTTGGCAGATTGGTAAGACTTATGGAAATATTGTGTGGAAAATGAAGCCGAACCTCCACGTGGTTTTTATGATCATTAATGTCATGTCCAAATATGTATTCCAATTGCGCGCAACATCGAACGTAGATCTTATTCAATTTTGGGAAAACATTGACCCAATTATTGCCACTTGTGTTGTGATCTCCGGTGTCTATTATTATGTTCTTCAGCTCATCACAATTACTGATTCTCAAAGTTTCCAACAACATAATTGGAGCAATAGATAAGATAAATACCGATTTTATCTTCGGCAAGTGATCCAGTTCAATCTCTTTAGTATTGCAAAAGATGTTTATTTGTATTGGAAGATATTGAGCACGTTCCAATATGTTAAGGCGATATGAACTTGATTCCTGCAATGTAGTTATGTTATCCCAATGTAAAGGAACTCAAAATCAAACCAAACATTTATGCACTGTGCACACAAATTAAGGAAAATCTGTGTGTAAATATTTTCTCTTATAGGACACCTAATGATGGGCTTAAATGGTCTATAGTAAATTTAGTGCATCTAAGTTAATTTATTGCACCTAATGCTCACAGGGACATGTATTTAAGTTTTTTAAACACTTGAAAAAGATATTCAAATTATAATAATGGTATTGAATATTGATGCCCAAAGAAGTATACATTACATTGTTATTACTACCTCTGGAACTTATTATAAAAAAAAAATTTACTTTTTAGGTTCATAGAATGTTTAATGTATCTAGACTATGATATGGACCAAATACATCAAACGTTCTATGAACCTAAAAAGTAAACTTCTGATAATAAGGACTCTAGGGAGTATTACTTTTAGTTGTAATCAATGATTTGCTAATGTATTAACAGTAATATTTAGTTTTGGGGGGTTTCATGTACAAATGCTATAAATAATACTCCTTCGGGTCATTTTTATAAGAAACAACTCATTTTTTAGGTTCATTGAATATTTGATGTATTTGGTCCATAATATAGACTAAATATATTAATTATTCAATGAACGTAAAAAGTCAATTATTTCTTATAAGAAGTACATGAGGTAGTAAATATAAGTGTATCAAAAGATGACAGAAAAAGATGAGAGGCTTACTGATGCCACTGAGTATTCATGCGGTTGATCCCCATCAACATCAACCAATGGGATTGTGGTAGGACAACATACATGAGTCCAAGAGAAGGTATTGCATTTGATAGGATTCAATTGTATTTGTGCTTTGGAAGTGGAAGATGATCCCTTCACACATGAAGACAAGGGATGATAACATTCTTCAAAAATACCAATGAAGTTTGGTAATTTATAGAGATCCAATCTACTTACCGAAACCAGTTCAACATGTTGAGATTGGCCAAACACATATTTCAATTCATCACATCTATTTATTATGATAGCTTCTAGTACTGGAAGGTCTTGAGCACAGAGGGGAGGTAGTATAGATTCTAATCGGTGACATTTCTTAATATGAATAACTTTTAGTTTCGGAAACATTGAACCATGACTCTTATTATTATCATCACCTTCATCTATTTCTTCATCCTCTCTTCTTTCATCTGCTAGTATGGTTTCCAGTCCCTTGCAGTTAACTATTTTCAATGTCTCTAATTGCACTAGGTTTCGAGAAATTGACACTTCAAATAGGGAAACAAACATTGGGCACTTCTTAAGTTTGATGGTCTTTAGATTGCAGAAGTTTCGCTTACCTTTAAACAAGCTTTGCAAATGTTCACAATGCTTGATTGATAGCTTTTCTAAATTGTTCAATGATTCAAAGGAAAGGGATCCATTGAATAGTTCTTCCAAATTTTCCATTCTTTTCAGTTCTATTACAACCAACTTGGACAAGACATTTGGTACTTGAGAACCAATGGTGTTAACGAGGCACTGTAGTTGTGACAGTTCACTCAAATGAAGTTCAACAAGATCATTCATACCTTGTTTTACAGGAACAATATCAGGCATGAGATTTCTCCATTCCCCCTTAATTGTTTGTAGCATAAGAGCATCTGCTGTTTGCATGCAGTACTTGAGTGTTTCTTTTGAAAATTGACACGTTTCACCATCATCATCACCATCAAACACCACATATTTTGGGAATTTGATTCTCTCGGTGGGAGAAGAATATAAGATACTCTCACCATTATTGATATGATATCTTTGCAACTCAGGTAAGGTTATTTCCTGACAAAACTCATTGAAACTATATATGAAATACAACTCTTCAAGTGATGAGCATCTTTTAATAACTTCAAATGGATTATTCATTCTAATCTTGCAATGTTTCAACTTCAACAATTTAAACTTTCTCAGTTCTGTAATTTGATTTGGCAATTCATTGATTGTGCAGTTAACCAAATCAAGAGTCTCCAAACTTTGTAGGTTTTCCAAAATAGAGATGTCACCTAAATCCACATCATCAACCTTCATAGATCGAATATTTGTCAATAACCGAATTGAAGGCGGTAATGATAAAGATCGGTGGTAATTGCATGAAAAATACCAAACACGAAGATTGATAAAATTTTCAAAGAAAGAATTTGGAACTTCAATACATTCACGGTCTTCATCTTTATCCACCTTGACCATTAAAGTCTCAAGTTTGGAACCATCAAATTTCAAGTTAAAAATATCCATGCACTTCCCCTCACATAATAAATATTTGATATTTGTCTGATTTTCAACCAATGACTTTTGATTTTTATCAAACAAATTTACACATTGAATCTCTTTGTTCGCTATCCATTGAGCTGCATCACGAACCAAATCATGCATTTTTGGACGGTTTCCACTGACTTCCAACAACAAACAGGAATCTATGAGCTTGTTTTTTGCCACAACTACTTGGTTTCGAGCATCATTATAACTGCCATAATCTTCCCCAAAAATACCCACTCCTATGCTAAGTCTGGTTAGAGCTTCAACAGAATACTCTTCATCTTCTCGGAAAACCGAACATAAGAGGAACAAACCCTTGACTTTCTCATCCTTCAAATAATCATAGCTAAACTTCAAACATTTATAAATTCCAACCATATCATCATCAACACCATGCATGGATACACGCTGCTTCAAGGATTTCAATGTCACATCCCACTCATGCTCTCGATTTTGTTGACCCTTTAAACTGCTGGCGATAACTGAAATTGCAACTGGTAATTGTTTGCATTCCTTTGCAATTCTACGTCCCTTATCGATCAATTTTTTGGAGGAGCTATTACATATCCTGGCATAACTTTTGAACATGATCCATGCGTCTTCTTCAGATAAAAGATCCAATTCAATTCTCTTATCACAATCCATCATGTTGAAAGTTTTTATACTACGTGAGGTTACAAGAACTCTACAACCTACGTGATTATC
Organism: Trifolium fragiferum; assembly: GCA_954870985.1. Taxonomy (NCBI): domain Eukaryota; kingdom Viridiplantae; phylum Streptophyta; class Magnoliopsida; order Fabales; family Fabaceae; genus Trifolium; species Trifolium fragiferum. The sequence goes on from OX940792.1 coordinate 16,485,019, forward strand.
TCGTTTTGGAATCCCTATTGCATCAAAATCAAGAGGTGGGTCTCGATCCCACACATCATCCAGTATCACAAGAATTTTGTCACCATTTGTTAATCTGCTCCATAGTTTTTTGGGTCGGTCTGGTTCATTACAATCCACCAATTCCAATCCTAAAGGTCCAGCAATCTCATCTTGAATCTTTTTTATATCAGGAGTAAACGACACAGTCGTATCAACGACATAAGCAAATTGTTCAGATTGTTTTAATTCTTTACCCATTTCTTTGGCCAATGTAGTATTTCCGGTGCCCCCCATCCCTTGCAATCCGGTTATATAGTTGTTGTCATCTTTTAGTGCATCCAACAGTTCTTTGTATTTTGACTCTCTGCTTTCAAAAGAAATGTAATCTTTTGATGAATAGCGTTCAGCATCTGGAAGACTGCGAGGAAGTTCAATATTTTCAAGTTTCTCTCCCTTTTCTATTAGTCGTTTGATCTTCTCCAAGTTATTTGCCAACTCCTTTCCCTTTTTATATCGCCATATACAATCAAGACAAAATCCAAAAAAACATGTTGGTTTTGTTTTTGTGTCCACTTGATTGAGCTTATCAATTTCCTCTGCCCAAAAACCAACATTAGCTTGAATATCTTTGTCTCTTTCTTTTGCCACTTTGACACGTTGCACCATAGTTATCCTTTCCGGTTCCAACCTACCCCTTTCTTCTTCAAATTCCTTAACAATACATGTGAAGCAAAATACATGACGTGTTTCTGCTATTGCTGCATCAATCAATTTCTCCACGTATGACTTCACCAAATCACAGAGCAAACTTGCCATCTAAATCAATTTCAATAAAACAAAGTCAGGTATATATATATATATATGGTCACTAGCTTCAGATGAATTTGATTTAATTTTGAGCCTAAATTCCGAGTAATAAATATAGAATTAAAGGTATTATGATCAATATAAATAATGATTCACCGCAACATACTCTCTGTTCTGAAGTTAGTGTCTTCTAAAAAGTTGAAAGAATATAACAATTTATAATTTAAAAAAATCATCTTTATATATATATATATATATATATATATATATATATATATATATTAATTAATCAACAACAGTCTAGCCTTATCATATTTATATCGAACTCGTTGATATCTAAGTCTTCCTTAATAATTTTTCTAGGTCTTCTCTCTACATGCCCAAACCACCTTATTATTTTGTATATTCTAAAACCCACTTCAAGGTGAAGAATATGTTAATTATTCCTAGCTTGTGAATGAAGTTAGAGAAGTTAGGACCATGGAGTGTTTTGGTAAAAATGTCAGCTAGCTGATGCTGAGTGTTGACATGGAACAGCAAATTTAATTGAACCAGTTCTCAAATGAAATAAAAATCAATGTCAATATGCTTATAAAAGTCATGATAAGCAGGATTAACAATCAAATGAATTGCAGATTAATTGTCACAAAATGCACGAGTAAACATTTTAACCAAATAATTTCACTTGCAACAGAAGATAGGGCTCTATATTGAGCAGAAAATTTAGAGATTGCACGTTGTTTCTTTGCCTTCCACCAAGATACTACGTCATCACACAAAAAAAGCGCAAAAACCAGTGGTGGATTTTCTGTTATCCACACAACTGCCCCAATCAGCATGTGCATATGGTGAGAGAATAAAAGATTTGTTAGCATGAAATAATAAGCCATGAGTCACTAATGTAGTGAAAACCCCAAGTATGGAGCGGGACGAGACTCCAAACCTCACCCAAACCCTCCTCCCTCCAGGGTGTGTTAATGTTGGCCAAGGCTTGATTTCTGAAAACCATCTAGACCACCAAATCTATTCCCAATGGGATAGCTTGGATTTCTTGAAAACCTTCCATCCATATTGTTAGTTGGACATTTTCTACCTCCATGACCTCTTTAGATACCTCACAAAACTATTCTGCAGTTTCTTCAAGTTTTTCGGAACAACCTCCACCTCTAAAAGTCTAAAACCCCCTCTTCCTACCTTTTACCCCCTAACACTGCCTCTTCAACAGGTTTCCCCTTTGTGACTTCTACTCCGTCCTTCCTCCTGTCTTGAGAGTTGAGACCTCATTAATAGCATATGACGTTTTGTATGATTCGCACCCTTAACCCTTTCGAACCTAGCAATTTTGCCTTTAACTTGTAAGTTCCAAACCATATTTCTCCAAATCCACAACATCAACGAATCTGATGAAACCAAGTCTCTTCCTTAGCAATTTTTCCCTGATACCTTGAGAAGAGCACGCTTGAAGGTCCCAAGCCAACACCACTAGGTCAACCCAAGTGGGTTAGCTTAGCAGCACTTAATCTCACACAACTGACACAAGGTCAACCCCACTAGGCCAACCTATATATACTTTACTTTGTAATCTAAATTAAAATGGTTGATATTAAATCTTATTATCACATTGCATTTCTATTGCTATAGTACTAGCTCATTATACACTCCTATTATTAAATCTATTATCTTTCTGCTTAAAAAAATCTGCAGAAAGAAAAGCTAAAAGAGTTAAAGGCAACCATGAATATTTGTATACCTTGTTTTGCGTACTTTCAGTGCATATGATCAAGTTTTATGAACAATCTTCTTGTTTCTCCAATCTACACAAAGAATCCTGTGATGGTTAATGCAGTTGAAGTTATGCAGTTAACAAAAGCTGTAGACATATAACATGTGTAGGTTAAATTCAACATATGCTTTAGCCACACTTTGAATTTGTCAACATTCCACATACTCTGAATAGCAAAAAAATCATAACATATAGAACACGGCACACACACATACCAAAAGTTTATTAAAATTTAAATAGAGACTAATGTTAAAAAGTTGCAATTTGTAGGAACTTCATGCATATTTAAACTTAAATTTTTCATCAAAGAACTTTTAGTGTATATGCTCGAAAATCTAATTGAGAAACTTTTAAAAAACAATAATCAATTTGAGAAAATGTCAATAGGACATCTGGTCACTTTGCAAAAATTTATTTTATCATTCAAAACTTGCATTACACAAGCAGACTAATTGAATTGGACCAGTTCAAACCCTACAAAACCAACTTAGGAGGTGAAGGTTGTCCAAGCTTTATGTAATAAGCATTATATAAGTCATATTTTGTATGATAATTATTGTGTACGTTAATATCTTTTTTCTTCACTGGTGATCAAAACCTGATCCTTTCACTCTTTCAACTTTTTCATATCTCTTAAAATTAAAAAAGTAAATCGTCCTGAGTCATTCATTTATGCAAGGAATCTGTACTCAAACACAAATATAAGTACTAAAATATAAATAAATGATAATCTCTCGTTCCAAAATATAAGTAGTTTTTGACAATATTACACAGATTAAGAAATGTAATTAATGTCGTATGGAAAAGAGAAATTATAAGTTAGTTTATAAAATTGTCCTTCATTAATTGTGTTGGAAAGATAAATTGAAAAATTCAAAGAAGAAATAGAAATAAATAATTATGTGTATAATAAAAAAATAGCAATAAATATTTCATCGGTAACGTAAAGAGACTTACTTGCACCAAAAAAAAGAAAAAGACTTACTCTCTCCTGTCTTAAATATAAACAAAAGTTAAAACATATTTGGTCCAAATGTAAGCTAAATACATTTTAACTTTTGTTTATATTTAAGATCAGAAGAAGTATATTTTTGGAACAGATTTTTTTCTTAAAATGAATTATATTTTAGATCGGATGGAGTAATATACACAAGAAAAAATGCATTTATAAAAATGGAGGTGTCAACAGCAGGAAAAAGAAAAACATTATCTGAATGAAATGTTTAGTTACCTCTCATGACTCATTTCCGTTCAGTGAACAAAGTATTTTCCTACCCTTTCTCAAATTCTCAATTTGCAGGAAGAAACCTGAAAGGGACAATAACAGCAGAGATAGAGAGACGACAACGTTTCTAATCCCAATAATGTAGGCTTCACAACAACCAACCTATTAAATGTGTACAACGACTCCACTGTTCTTTCTTTTATGATTAGATTGATTCCCTCCGAATTTATTTATAAATAAAAATTACATTTAAGTTCTTTTAAATTGAATTTCGAACTAACCAAATTGTTTGAGCTCAAGTAGCAAAGAGCTCCTTCCAATGACGTATTCCGGAAATACCGGGTTCGATTCCCAGGGGAACAACGTTTGGCCAGTGCGCATGCCTCTACACACGAGTCGAATTAATCGCTCACCTTTGATGGGTCGAAAACCGGTGCGAAAGCCAAAAAAAAAAAAAAGTTTCGAGCTGAAAAAATACTAAACCTAACAAGTCGAATTGAGATGCTTGTATACTTTAAATGAGTCAAATTCAAATTGAAAAAAAATTCTTGTCAAATTTAAGTCAAATTTTAAGTTGAACCAATTATTATCAAGTCGAGCTTCAAATAGATTAAGCTTGACTCATTTACAAGACTCTGATTACTATTAGGAACATATCAAAAAACAAGTCAAAATTTTGTCCATAAAAACTAAATTAAAAATTGAGAGGATGAAAACATTTTATTTTTATTTTTGAAGACTAAAATTAAAATTAACTATATTAGAGATTAAAAAACAACTTATTTAATTATTTTTTATCAAATGACTTGTTAGTTACTCGTTTCCATATATTTTGTTATAACTTATAAGCACTACCATCCATATATAAAAACTAGATTTGTTTTTTATAATTTTTTTAAAATAAAATCGTATATATAATATCATTGCGTACGCTGGTCCAGTGTTGCCACAAAAATAAACATGTACTTAGAATATTATAATAATTTTTCCACAAAAAGTGAGTTCAGATTTTTTACTTTTAGACTTTTGTTAATTTTATCTTAAAATTATAGCATTATAAATATTCATATTTATTTTATACCATATTTAAAAAAATTATGGTGGAGATAATTTTTATAATATTCTAAACATCTAAGAAAAAAATCATTCAAAAATATATATATTGACTTAATTCCTTGGACTTGATTCAAGAAAAAAAAAAAAAAAACCTCTATGGAGTAAAATTATTCACAAGATCATCTGTTGGGACTAAAAAATGCATTTTTTTTTTCCGAAGGCAAGAAAAGAAATTGAAAATTTTAAAAGAACTTAAAACATATTTAATCCAAGAAATAATATTGCCAAAGAATAAAAGGAAAAGTACCAAGCTCCCTCCAACAAATATTTTTAAAGAAATGTGAGACCAATTTTGACTATAGTACACCCATCACTCAAGGATGGGCTATAGGCCAATAGCCATTATTAATACAAATACAAATAACATGACAAAAGCCAAAAATCACATATTCAGGAAAATTAAATAAAGGAAACACCACCTAATACCCCTTTGCTCATCCAACAATGTTAGCAACTTTATGCCTCATCATTTCCATTAGGACCATTACTGCAGCCAGCTCTTTGTTGTGAATTAGGCTGTTGTTGCTGCCTCCTTAGATGTTCTTTGAGATCACTGATTTATTCCAAAAGCACAAATTAACTAATGCAAATTAAAAAATAAACCATAATAGTAGTAAATTGATTATGATGATCGATCGACAAACCTGCATCGAGGCACCCTGCACTCCGATTTGTTGCAGACACGAGCATGGACTTGAATCAAGTACCACATTTTCTTGCAAAGAACACAGCCTCCGGAAGCGCGTGTTTCGCAGTGCATACCATGGCAGAAGAGGCCCTTCACTTTGTAACAATTAGGAAATCGGCAATGTTCAGTACATTGCGATGCATGCACCAGAAGATCACCCATTTCACCCTGTAATTACATAATCCGTTTACATTAGAATCTATGCAGAAATTTCATAGCATTTATGGTGATAAGAAAACAATAACATCACATAAAGTAAAGATCATAATACCAACAAAATTTAGAAACATGATATGATGGGAAGTATTAGAAATAAGTATGGGTCTAATATCTTTACAAAATCGGTTTGTAAGGTGAGACTGCCACTTGCTTATATTATTTTTAACACGCCCCCTCACGCAAGAGCTCACTTGGACTTGAAGCGTATAGAGCCTCTGATACCATATTAAAAATAAGTATGGGCCTAACTTATTCTTACAAAACCGGTTTGTAAGATGAGGACTGTCACTTGCTTATAAAAACATATTCAAAACATTACATATCCGATGTGGGACCTTTTAACACATCTCTCACGTCCAGAACTGAACAAGCTGGAACGTGGACTGAACAATAACGGATGACCCAAATAGTGGGTAATCATATAGATCTTATATAGAGACTGATACCATGTCAAATAACCAATTATCCCAAAAGTTTAAGCTGTTAGGATAAAGTCACGTTAATGGTTTTATATTATTTCTAACAGGAAAAAAGTCACGAAATACTTCAAAAAGAAGAATCTGCAGTGTATATATATATATACAGTGGCGGTACCAGGGAGGGGCTGGTGGTGGCCATGGCCTCTTCCCGCCTCAAAAAAATAATTTTTTTATAGGTATAGTATTAGTGTAAATTTATTATTAATAGTTTTAAGTAATTCTGTATACATATTTGTACAAATATTAATGTAAATATTAATTTAGAGTATATTTTTTAATGACTATAACGAACAAGTATTATTAAAAATATTAGTTTATATTATTGATGATTACGTAGGATGTTATTTTAAGCTATACAGATTAATTTTATAATAATGAACTTTGATTTTATTTGTCAAAAAATAATAGATAACTAATTGAATTTATAATATTGGATAAAATTACCAATTAAACTAGCATATATAAATATGATACGATATAAATAAATATGTTTATCAAATAGGTTTTTATTTTCTTGATATGAATTTATAAGTTTAAAATTTGGAATTACCAAATAGTATATTTGTGCTTTTTACGACTTATATTTTTATATATAATTATTTTTTACTTAATTTATACACTAAAAATTTTTATGGCTCCCCTAAGTAATTTTTTCTGGTTCCGCCACCGTATATATATATATATATATTGGCCACGGCCCACCCCACCCCTAAAAATTTTTTTTTTATAAGCATGGAGTATTAGTTTAAGTGTATTATTAATTATTTTAAATTATTCAGTATAGATATCAGTACAAATATTAATGTAAATTTTAGTTTAGAGTTTATTATTGATGATCGTAAGTCACTCGGTACACATATTAGTTTAAGTGTTGGTGAAAATATTACTAGTTCATAAGCCATATACTCTCTTTGTCCAATATTATAAGAAAAAAAGAAATTCATACTTATTAAGAAAATTAAAATATAATAATTTAAAGTATGATTTTTTGTGTTTTCCTTGAAATAAATTCCGTTAGAAGATGTAAAAATATTTTTTATTGGTAAATAATTATGTGAAAAAGAAGATAGAGTAAATTCAATGCAATTTGTATTAAATTTCATGAAAATAAGTAAAAATTAATTTTTTTGCTTATAATTTGGGACAAGAGAAAGTATTTTTTTTTTTATATAATATGGGACAGAGGAAGTATAAACTAGTAAGCTATAAGCTCATAAAAAAAATGTTACCCAATACTTTATTTTATTCTTTTCCATAGGAACTTATAAATTATAAGCCATAATTTTTTTACGCCCACCCAATTAGTTTTTCCTGGTTCCTGCACTATATATATTCAAATCTAAGCTGTTTGATCGGACAACTCTAGTTTCATGACTGCAACTTTACTGCACAAAAACTGAGGAGACTGAAATCTATAATTCTGTTTTGTGTCAGGAACTCAATTGATTGTAGAAGTAGTGAAGCATGACTAGCTACTATGTGTGAAGGGATGAGCACTGCTCCTTATATTGTGGAAAATAAGAGCAACGTGGGAATGAATGGAGAATAATTGCTTCAAAATGAAAATGCAACTAAATTGGACTAAATCAACCTTCTGCTGGAGAAGAAACCCTGCATTCCTTAACTAGACTTTTCCATCCCAAAACTTGACAATTTTTCTCTCTTTTTCCCCAATGCTTTTGATGCCTTGTTGCCAATCAATTGTCCTATGCCTTTTTCATTTGGGCCATTCCTCCTTTCATAAAATGTCATCCCCGGGGGCGGCTCTATGGCATGTGCCACATGAGCCATGGCATAGGACCTTTTAAAAACTCTTTAAAATGAGGGCTTTAAAAAAGAAATTATAGAGTAGTAGTATTAGTAAATTAGGAGTGTAAAAATTAATTATATTACAACAAACTGTAAGGCCCAATAGTCTATAACCCAATAAAAAGATTTAACGGCTTAACATTGATAGCAATTGAGAATAATCTCTTTGAGGATATACAATATGAAGACTTGATTGGTGAATTTGCTTCAAAAAATACTAAAATAATGAATCATGTTAAGTAGTTAAAAGATATTTTATTGTTATTATTCGACTATGAATTTTTTTATGTTAATTACAAGAACAATTTTTTTATGTTATATATTTCCAATTTAAATTGAGGATATTATTTATTTTTTTTGGATAAATAAGTCTTTACCCCCTGTAAAATAGGCGAGTTTTGCATTTGCCCCCTGTAAAAAAAAATTGTAGGAATACCCCCTTGCAATGTTCAAAATTTTTTTTGGTAGTGTATTTTACCCCCTATGTTTGGGAAAAAAAAATCGACAGGGGGTAAAATACACTACCAAAAAAAAAAATTGAACATTGCAAGGGGGTATTCCTACAAAAAAAAATTTACAGGGGGCCAATACAAAACTCGCTTATTTTGCAGGGGGGTAAAGACCTATTTACCCTTTTTTTTTAAATAATTCTTTTACTAAAGGGCCACTTTTACATTATGCACATAGCCTCCAAAAACTCGGAGACGCCCCTGGTCATCCCTTCATTCATATATGCCCACTTCTCTCTACCTCTTGGGCATTACGTTTCGCGCCTTTTAGAATTTCTCACGCACCCTTGAAAATTATCATAATAACCTTCTCATTATCCAGAAAGTGATCAATGGTCACATCCTAAAAAGCGAGCGTGAAAAAGATGTGACTATTTGGTCACCCTTAAAATGCAGACACCCCCCTCCGAGAAATTTCAAAAATAAAATGTTAACGCTATGTACAATTATAGGTTTGTGCTTGTTTTGTTTTTGTTGCTGATGTCGTTCACATTTTAGAAAGCGAACCTAAGGGGTGTTCGCTATCCACTCTGAGAACCATACCAGTAACAGAACATTTATAGGATTTTTTACCAATGTATTGAATGTTCGTCCTTAATAGACCAGATTCAACGGTGCTGACCACGACATGAAGGTTCATATAAATAACAGTCCAGACAGTTTGTGTATCCTGACACCGCATCAATGTGTCCACCTCCAGACCAAGTCAAAACTAAAGGTGCGTCAAAAGGTTGGCCAAAGGTTTGTCAAAGAAACCAAGTTATAGTCAAGACGAGGGTCTACGAAGCGTTCTTCGTCTTTATTTGAGCACGCAGAGTCTAAATATCCAAACACGCTTGTCTCCCAATCATCATATGCAAGAAGAAAAAATTTACGGAAATCTAGTTAATTTCCACATTCGGCACCTGTTGCATCACTGAAACGTGTTTGGCCCAACTTGGATCAGTTGTCTCTTTCCGTGCATCTGTTTTTTGAAAATGTCATAGATGTTGCAGGGCGCACTACGGGTTCCGTGTTGTTGCTAGCCTAATTGGGGAATTTGGTGATGCTTATCAGATCATCCGTCTTGATTTGTCAGTTGAATTGAAAAAGACTAGGGAAAGATATATAGAAGTGTTTGGTAGTGAAGACATATTCAATCAAATCAAGCGCACTCTTATTACAAAACGTGTTGGTCGGGCACTTGATGGATTTTGATTGGCTGCAGCCATGGCACAGCCTTCCACGTGACCAATAATATTTGGTCACGTGACAATCAGTTTTGACTGACTAGTAAACTCTCTTTTATTTAAGGAAAATGTTAACATGTGCCCATTTTATATATAGTAATTTTGATCTTAAAAGTTGTGCATTCAATTTATTACAAGTAAAAAATACCACTTATTTAGAAATTAATAGGCCTAAAATCATTATATGTATCGCCACATAAATTTGATAATAATACTCCGTAAAAAAAATTGATAATACAAATATAATTATAAATAGTATTGTGCCTTATTTTACCTCCCTAAGAAGTTTGATATTCTCAAAATTTTGATGAGTGCATTCAGCATGTATACCAATTATTTCTGCCGCCACCTACATATATAATGTACATTAAAGTAAAAACTAATGAAATGAAAATATACATATATTTATTTTTTATTTTTGAATGATAAATTGTTAGTTATTTGTATGTTTATAATGTTAAAGTAATTTGTCAGGACTTAAACTTCGAACTTCCAATTTCTTAACTCTTAGCTTAAACTAACTTAACCATTTGAGATATTCATTCCACACCAAATATACATACATTCATATATACATTTTGAACTAGAAACAAAAATATACTAAAAAATTCTATTTTACTCATTCCCAAATATTTATTGGAAAAGACATTAGGATTAAGATTTTAAAAAAGGTTGATTTCATAATCTAAACCAATGGCAGATCCATAATATTTTTTTTTGTTGTGGGGACTAAAAAAATATTACAAATAATTGTTTTTATAGTAGGGGCTAAAAAAAATTACAACTAATATTGCAACTAATAAAATTTCTTACAATAAAAATTTATCATAGTATTATCATAAAAATTATTCCTTTATAACAAAAAAATATATCATTTTGTTGTGGGGGCTTGAGCCCCCAATGCAATGTGAGTGCATCCGCCCCTGATCTAAACCATGTTTGACATTAATGCATTCGCGACTATAATTAATGTTGCTTCTTATGCATTTAATCATGATTCTCTGTAATATTAAAAATTATTGCACGATCTGGTTTAGATTCTTGATTATAAGAATTGATGAACAACAATTACTGAAACAATAAATTGAGGCGACAAATAATTTTTTTCAAATGAAAACAACATACTTCTTCGGCGCTACCATCTTTAATCACTTGATCAAAAGTGGCGTTCATGCCTTCCTTGATTAAGATTGTCAATTCACCGATAAGATATGGCTCTGTGAAGGGATAATGAATCAAATCAAAATTAAAAAAATCAAAAATTAAAAGGCAATTAAGTGATTTTCACCTTTAGATCGCGCAAACCAAGAATACACGTCGGCGATGAGTTGTTCAACTTTGGGGTGAGAGTTATTGTCACCAAGCTCATAATCAGCAGTTGTTTGGAGAGCCGACCAATTATTCAATATAAAACTGATCCCTTCATGGAATAATTCCAATAATGCTCCTTCTAATACTCTCGGACCCTCCATCTTTGCAATGAGCTTCGAACCGCAAAAACAAATTGAGAGAAGGCGACACGTTAGGGTTTATCCTTGTGCGTATTTAGTTTATTTATATGCCTTTGTAGGAAGCCTGCAAAAACCCTAATTTTTTTCCCTTATAATATCACAGGCTTAACATATGCAAGGGGGTGTTCGTGGGCCGCATTGTGTTGAGTTATGCCAACACCGAAATCCGAATTGGGCCAAGTTGGATAAATCCACTAATTTTTGGGTTTGGTTGGGTTGGATATTGGGTTACCCAAATTATGTATTTGTTTTATAAAATTAAATAACTAAATGACAAATTATCATACCTTTTTCATAAAAATAACTCGACGATTGTATTTTCTTAAAAAATAGTGTAACTTATTTGCACTATGAAAAATAACTACACATTGGGTAGGGTAAACCCGTTAAATTCCAAATTCAATAGTGAGTTACCTGAATAATTTTTCTATCGATCTTTTTAATATTAAATGACTAAACAATAAATCACCATGTTTGTTCTATAAAAAACTATAGCACTATTGGATTAGTGGATTTTTTGAGTTAGGTCCGGTTTTGTCCAAAACCCTATTTTTTTTATGAATTTTTCATTTTTGAAACCATAGTGAGCACAACCACATACCTTTTTTTTAAATTGATCTCCTTTGTCTTCTTTAGAGCAAAAATATGAACATACAAAGTAAAATAAGAAAACTTTGTTAAAACTCTGAGGAAAAAACTAAAACCCTTGCCGAAATAGAAAATACAAACACATACCTTCCTTTCAAAACAATATACCGATAGCAAACATAAGTTAAACTTAATTCGCAAAATAAAATAAAATTAGAGGAATCGAAAAATATGAGAGAAGGTTTCAAACGAGACATAGTGAAGTAAGTGTGTGTGTGTGTGTGTGTGTGTGTGTGTGTGAGAGAGATTTAATGATTATGTTGTGAATTGGACTTTCACTTTGACTCAAGTATTAAATCCAATAAATCACTAATAATAATAATAATAATAATAATAGAAGTAGGTATTATTATCTTTTGGGCTCAGTCGGATTTGCATTTAACTAGGCCTAAGAATCCAATATGAACATATCCGTCTTACACATTTTAAACTCAATTTTATTCACCGTTTAACTTGTGACCCGACCCACTACACCCAACATTTAAATTTTTTATCGGTTTTGTCGGATCAATTCCGGAAATCTTGTCGATCCCTAATTTTGCAAATAAGATGTGAGTTGAGTGAAATAAATTAACAATATTTTTTTAAAAAAATTCACAAACCCTAAACCCTAAAATATCAAAACTTCATAACCCTAAATTCTATCCCTTAAAAAACTAGAAAAATAAAAAGCAAGCTTAACTGGTGCCACCCCTCTTTGTCATAAAATAAGAAAGTTCAGTAAAATTCTGAAAAAAGGGGGGCATTTAAAAGAAACTATTTGGATTATATAAAAATAAAATTGAAATTACTTCACACAACTAATGAATGTTTTCATTTCAGGGTCGAGTCGACATATACCCTTTCAGCAAGGCATCGACAATATTGACAAACTAGTACCTTTAAATATTAGAATGACCAATTTGTGTTATTGTGGTGGTTCCATTTGAGTTCAATAAAATTGAAGATATATCAAATTTGATGACTACGTACCAAGTACCAACATTGTAATCACAAATTTCAACAGAAAAAATTCTCCAATCGACAAGGTTGCCATGATCCCAAATATGTTTAGTTACAATGCCTAATTTGTTATAACCGACTGTCTCCTGACTCTCAATCGATTGTCTAACCAATCTCGGCTAGCAAGTAATTTTGTTTTAGGTGAAAATATGTTAGAAGTTTCTAACGATAATTTTTTTTACATAAAATGCAAAGATGGGCGTTGCGGGTTCGAAACCACTATTAATATATAAAAATATTTTTACAACTTTATATTACACGAAATGCATTTACGGGACTTGCACGGAATTTCATTCCAAAAGACTTCCCAAACACATGTACGGGCAAGATATGAGATAACTCATGTTTAGAGTTTTGCAATCTTTCTTTCTTGAATGCTACTCTATCTTTTGAACTATGTTTCTGTTTAACACTTTAACTGTAATTTTGGAAATTCGAAAACTCCATGAATAATAAGGGGACCTAAAGAGGATTTCATCTTTCTTTTAGTTTTTTGTCATGATGTAGGCCAAGCTAGATTGAAATTAAGCAGCCCAACTGTTTTTTTATTCTCCATTTCTATTTTATTTCTTTTTCCTAAATGGATTCTCGGTTTCTTTAATATAGTGTTTCTTTCAATAGAAAAAAAACTCAATATTTCTTGGTTAATTGTGTTTTTTTAATATGGTGTTTCTTTCAATAGAAAAAAAAAAAATCAATATTTCTTGCCTAATTCTGTTTTATACAACATGAGGGGAAAACAAGAATGAATAATCACATTCGATATTATATAAGCCCAACTTAACTTTTTGTTACATGAGGAGCTGGTTCTAATTTTTTCCCTCACTCAATAGGCCAAAAAAAATAAAGCACCAACTAATTGTTTCTTGGTGCACGTTGATAGTTGACTCTAATTATTTTAATTTATTTTTTTAGTTAATCCACCGTGCTAATCACATTTTCTATTACATTTTCATCTCTTCATTAGTTCTTGTGAATGCTCTAGTTTGTTCCTTGGAAGTCTCCAAAACCTTCTAACTATTCTTCACTTCGAATAAGAAAAATTGCTTCATTGTGGTTAGTGCATAAGTACCTGTTTACACACATTAATAGACTAATTAAATATATTCACTTTTTTTACTAGATTAAGAATTAAATTAAATATTTTCTTGATATAAAAAAATATATATATTTTCTTATTCATTTAAATTTGCATTAGAAAAAAGACACAAGCTATTGGAATGGAATTATGTGCTAAAGCTATACTAGATTTATATATAAAAAAATAGACCTAATTTAAATGAGAAGTAAGTAAAAAGTATAGATATTGATGATAAACTTCATTAAAATTTAACAAGAAACTATTGGGTCAAATTGTTTAGATCAAGTTCATCATGTTTCCCACTAAAAAGATGCAAAAATACATAATTAATTTTTATAAAAGATACATTTATTAAAATATGGAAGTAGTTGGTGAGAAACATAACTAACTTGATCTAAGTTTTATCCAATATAATAACAATAACAATGTGAATTTGTCTTAGACTCTTAGTAATAATCATAAAAAATTAGAAGTTGAATTAGCTAAAAATGTTAATCTCCATAAGTAAGAAAAAAATGTTAACATAAAAAATATGCAATGATGCATGTGACATTGGTCAAACTTTTTATATTTAATTTTGCAATACCTTAAATATTGTTAGAATTGGTGGTTCAAGAATAATATGAACTTCTTGTAGGTACAAGATCATCAATTTGAAAGTTGAAATTGGAAACTTTCTTCTTTTGTCCCCTAAACATGACTTCCACTTCTACCAAAAATGTTGCACAAACTGGTCTATGGTCAGAAAATTTGAATTCTTTACGCACATATGAGAGTTGTTGTATTCCCCTTCCATGCCACAAGATTCTATCACACCTACAATTCTTAATTATTCAGATTTGTTTTAAATATTCTTGAAACACAAAATATGAATAAGCACTTAATTAAATTCCTTCAATAATTTACATTTTTTATGAGCTTAGAATAATTTACTAAATAAAAGTTGAGTTAAATGTTTGTTCAAACACTAACAAAACACACAATTTGGTTTATCATAAAAAATAAATTGATTACATACCAAGCTGGAGTTCTTCTTTTGTTCTTTGAAACCTTCACACCTTCAGCATAGTAAGTATCTGAGTTGAATGCATATTTATAAGTTGGTGCAAAGTAGATTTTTCCCTCTTTCCATCCCTTAAACACGCGACCGGCTTCCCTTTCCATTTTAAGCTGTCAAAATAATTTGATATACAATGCATAATCAGAAAAGTAACAAAAAGATTTCGTGATTCATGAAAACCATTAAGGAGACTAAGATCGAGGTTTTAAATTGCGGTCACATTTGCAGTTACATGACCGCAGTGCGGTTGTATACTGCAACCCCCGCCTAAGATACTTAGTGGCATCGACAAATTCACCAAATCAATAAATGGAAAGAGATAAACTACCTGATCCTTGTTAAAAAGTGAAGGCCAATCCTTCATTTCCACAAGCCTTTTTGCGTCATCGCGGCTCAAAGAAATTCTGTAATTCAAGTCTCCAAACCAAATAATTCGGCTGGAATTTTTTTTACCATGTGATCAGAAATTTTTGGAGCATAAACATGAAAAATAACTAACAAAGTTATAACAAAATCGGAAAATCTCTGCATTATAACTTGCAAAAAGAGTTTCAAATGACACTTACTCGTGATCTAAAATTTTGTCCGGCATCCTACTGTATTGATTCTTGCAAATCTTCGGAAACTGAGTGTTCTTTAGTATCTCTATGACATCAAGATTCCGACGTAGCTCATCGCCCTCTTTCTCTCCTGACGCCAGATGACTGCAGATAAAGCAAAAACTTGTCTGATAAAATGACATGCTCACAGAGATACACCCCTGCAGCCACATAAACAAAAGTTGGTAACACTTCTATGTTAAATAGTTGTTTTTCATCGATACTTCATAATTCGTATACACTTTTTGCATTTAATTAGAAACAGAAAAGGCTTATTTTATATACCTTGTTTCCGAGGCACCCCATGATACCGCGACTTGTGCAACATATTCTTAAATGTCCTACATATTGAATAAGTTCTTTCTTCATCCATACACTAACAAAAATTCCAACCATTTGTTTACAGGTAACAAGACTATATTTCATATGATTCGTAGCCAAAGCGACAGAAATTGGGAAATTGTCGTCTTCCTCTTCGGTTGAAGAATCGTCTAAATTGAAATTTGATTCTTGGCATCGAAAACAGAAATCCTTAGCAGCCTTCCTTTCCATTTCGAGTACGCAGTTACAACATTTTAGCCTCTTTCCATTCAATTTCTTGAAAGTTTTCTTAATCTTCTTTAGAGACGGCTTTTGAGAGAACAATGAACCGCCAAACGTTGCAGTCGGTTTTAGTCCGTTAGAGGTGAAATCTGAAGGGCCATTAAGTGATTGATTTATTAAGGCTAGCCATTTTGCAGCAGGTTCATTGTCTTCTAATACAAGCACATTTCCAGCATTCAAAGGTACAATCTCCTGAAAGCTAAAAAGTTTGAAAATCACAAATTATACTGAGAATTAATAAAAAAATGCAGAAATCATCAACTATAATGTTTTAGTGCCTAACACTGTTGTCAATCACGTATCGCAGAAAATAATAGTTTGTTCAAATTTCGCTATGCAACAGTGCTATATCTCGTTGTGGAACAATAGCAATTTGTTCAAATTCTTCTATACTATACTGTAGCACTATAGCGCCGTTGTTTAACGACACTGGTGCCTAAAGTGCCTAACAAATCACATCATGCTATTCAAAATTCTTCAATAGTTCAAGCAGACAACAAAACATGCACCAACCTATATTTCCAAATGAGACAAGTAAACTTATTTAGCGACGGACAGGTCAGAAAAGTTACGGTGAATGATATAGATGTTAAACCGGAATTAAGGATCCGCAACTAAATGACTAATAGTATTTTCTTTTGCAAAAAAAAAACATGAATTATGACATTGATATTGATGCGCTCGCGCACGAGAAAGCTTACCCCAAAACATACATATCTGGTTCATTTTGAACCTGAAGAAAATCACTCAGATCAAGGTTTCCACTAGGACATTGACCTCCAACATTCCATGTTGCAGCAAAAACTCTATGATTAAAAAAAAGAACAAGTAAATTACTATGATTGTTAATACCGTCACAAATATTGTAACAAGTTATAAGAAAACCTTATATTTACCTGAAATTCTGAACTGCTTCACAAGACATGGAAGATACTGAGCCTTGATTTTGGATAGATAAATCTGAAAGTGCTTCTGCAACAAAACTCAATCTATTATCAATCAATATAATAAAGGAATCTCGATATAGTAAAAGTAGAGGCTATATTGTGGATAAGAATAAGAAATTATACATATAATTCATTTTTACACACCAGCTTAAAGATTAAAATTGAATATATTCTAAGATTTGGATCAATTCACAAGATGCTCCACTTTATCTTATCATTTTTCATGTAAATCAAGCCATGACATGCCATCATCTAACATCAATTATTTTTTCAAATTTTCATAATTAAGAAATAAAATTTCCAAAAGAAAAAAATTGTGATGATAAATTATCTCAACCATTGGTTATATATACATATGGATAATAACATATCACTTAGCAAAAAAACAAAAGGTGTATTCTTTTCTCAAACCTCACTTAATAGTGAGAAGAAATTTATATCCAAGATGAAAATGAGATGGTCTTTTTGTGTAAATCAGGTATCCTCCGCACACAACTGCAGAGACCGATCTCTCAAGCCCTGTGGGACCCAAATGGGCAGCAAACTCTTCCTAAGAGTTTTAACATTGTTATACGCCCAAGTCAAAAATCGAACCAAGAAAATGAAAATGAGATGTTGTGGTATTAATTAACAAAAGAAAATGAATGCACCATTTTTCTTCATTTTATTTATTAGCCTAGCTGAAAAATTCAACCAAGAATATATATATATATATATAAAAAACTTTGGTTGTTCCATTTATAGCTAATATAAACTTTTATGCCAGCTAATCTTCTGATCTTTACAGATAGGATAGGTATTTTAAAAATATGATCATGCTTATATACATAAGATAGAAGAACAAAAAGGTTCCATACTTTAAGTCACAAAGGGAACAAAAGAAGTTATAAATATTCTCCAAACATAAAAGTAATGATTCATATTAGCATTCTATTCACATTAAAAGTAGTGATTCCATCTTTTCAGGAAACCAAATTGAAGTATTAACTTTAATCCACAAAATAATAACAAAAAATAAAACAAGATTAATTTACATTGTCTAAGCCATGCTTGTCACATATTAAGAAAAAAAAAAATATTATTATTCTTACATTACAGATTGCAAGAATATTTATTGTCTGCCTCTAATTTAGATGAACTAGAATGAATTAATTAATTTGAAATAAAACTCAACTCACCATGAGAATCAATTGAAGCTCTTTCCATTGTTCTTCCAATTCTTTCTCTCATGGTCAACACTTTCCAGATAAATGACTGATTAGAAAAAAAATAATTAAAATTAAATTAGCATTATGTAATAATCCTTACTCAACCAAAATACATGATCAAAACATTAGTAAGTTAGAGATTCAAACACACACGAAATCGCGTGTAACTGTAACGATTAATGAAGGAAAAAACCAAGACGAAGAAATTAACCTGTTTTTTCCTCTGTTGATTGGTTGGAATCATATCAGAAACTGCTTGTGTATCCTCAAATTCATTATCCATCTAAATTAATGGATTCAAGATTAATCAATGCATTTTAATCCAAAAAAGTAATTGATCAATGAACAAAAATACACTTTTCTCAGTAATCATTAACAATAAAAAAAGACATATTGAAGGACTTCATGCATAGATTTAGGATCCAAATCTGAGTCATTTTGAAATCATTGCTATATGCAAGCTATTAAGAATGTGTTCATAGGTTAAATGTGATTCTTATATCAATCAAAATCACAATTATGAAACAGAATATATATTTTCAGGACAAAATCAATAAGAGGAAAAAGAACCTGAAGAAGAGAATCCTTGTTGTAGAAGTGAAAAGTGTGAATGTGTAACAAAAAGGAATCATGAAACATACATATATACCAATACAAAGTATTTGATGATTTCAAAAAGGATACAATACAATACAAGAGAAAATATAGGTATAGATAAAAATAGAGAGAGTAGGGTGTTTCTTATTCTAAAATTTGGAATGAGAAATTTAGGAATATTAATGAAAACAATAAAGGGAATAGTCAAACAAAAAGGGAAGAATGGAATAGAATCTTATATGTTTCTTTTTTTGGTGAAAAATAATGTTATATGTTCTTCATTCACATTTATTTTTTTGGTACTAAATAAAATGACATTCATTCACATTTATTATTAGTATTATTTAAAGGGAAATGACATAATTTGATTGGTGATTGGTCCGAGTGGTAAGGGATTCAGGCGGACACACTTATAAGTTCGAGGGCAATTTTTCTTGTTAGAAATTGCGTTTAATAATTCAGATTCTAAATAAAAAGTCAGGTCAAAAGATTATTCAAATTATAATTTGAATTTGAGTTCTTCCAAACATTTTTTAATTGAAATCATTAATTATAATGGAGTTATTTCTATTTGAATGCCTTAAATGAATAGTTATAGATTAGATAATTGAATGTGAAGGTAAACTCACTTTAATTAAACCATGGTGGACACTTTATAAACCAATAACATAACATAATGTGGCAATGAGAGTTATGATTGGTCATAATTTTATTTGTTTTTTTATGAAATGACAAAGTCTTCATAATTTTATACACAGAAGTGAAATAGTCGTAATTTGAATTCTGATCATGACGTTTAGCATAACAATTTCAGCATTTTTATCAATTGAGCTAAGACATGTAGACGATTGTTATTTGTTTCTATTCTATTTAAAGAAATCTAAAAACAATAAAATGAATATCACATAAAATTTACATAAATAATAAGAATTTCTAGTTTAAATTCAGAACATTGAAGATACCTAATCCAACAATTTTGACATTTGTAAATTAAACTATACTAGTACTAATTTACATATAAAAATGTCTTATTTTTAGAGGAAAAAAAAGGAGAGAGCGTTGAGTTGATTAAATGGTGAGAATTGTCTTTGAAGTTTGTACCTAGTCATTTGTGTACTAGTTTGACTGATAAACGTTGAAAAGAAAACAACTTAACTTAAGTTTCTGTTAAGAGAGGAAAGAGGGTAAGGTAATACCAACCCCACGTGTGAGTGTGGTGTGGCTGCCTGCAAATAAAATCACAACAGTGAAGTGGGCGGTTTGTGCTATGTTTCCTTTGTGCGTGACACCAAAAGGTTTGCTTCTATACATTGTGTTACTAAGTAAGAAAAATGTTAAACAGTGACTTCGAATATTAGTTAAGAAGTTAAATATAGTAATATGTTATTAGAATTGTGTGGTCAACGTTTTAAAAATGTAAAAACTGTGATTTTCAATTTAAAAATTTCTTATTTTGGTTTTCTTAATCAGTATCCCGGGAGCATCGGTTAGCATGACCCTTTTATTAATTAAGACTTTATTTTGCAAAAATAGCTATTAGTTGATAAGTTAGGTTATTACTTATAATTTATGAGTGATGGCTGAGAGCTTATGAAAAGTCTTCTCACCTTGGGCTGATCCGCTACGGTTACATATTTGGTTTCTACTAGATATTTTAGTTTGTACTCCCTACTATTTGCATGTTACTCCTCACAATTTTTAAAATATTGTAAATTGGTCCATCCTTGAAAATATCATTTTAGACTTATTTACTAATTAATGACTCTTCTTTCCAGTCAAGAAACAAATAAGAGAATAGTGCAATTATGGTTTATGTGAAAGTAATCAAGAGCATTATCATACACGAAAATTTATCAACTATCACGATCATCTATATATATATATATATATATATATATATATATATGTGTGTGTGTATCATTTGAATCAATTCATTATTAATTGTTTTGGATTATATTTTAAATACATGAAAATATGCTTTAAGTTATAGATGTAATTTGATTTAGAGACTAAAATATATAATTTTAAAATTATTTTTTTCCTTCAATTTTAAAATGTGATTTACATTTACTATAGATTTATGTAATTTTTTGTGCCAAAAAATTCAAACTTTCACTTTAGCATAAAAAAAGAGTTTTCAATACAAAAATTTCTCTTTTTATTTCTTTTCACATAATAATAATATACATATATGTACTTCAATTTTGAATTAAATATACTTTTGGATCAATAATCATAGAGTTGAAAAAGTGGTCATAGTCCAAAGTTATGAATGAGGTAGACCCTTTATGAAATTGTTAAAAAGCTCAAAACCTTAGGGCTACAAATAAATTAGAGACTCTTCCAAATGGATGAATGGGCAGTCAAAGTCAAGAGAATGGGCCAATCTCAAAAGACAAGTAACTGAATGAATCTAGGTGCTTCTCAGCCAAATGATATTTCGATTTAATCAAAATGAAGAAAAAACAAAAACTGAAAATTGAAGCTGTTATAAAGTTGCACCTAAAATATAGTATGGTCCCAAAGATGATTTTCGGTCATAAATTATGGATTTAGATGTATTTGTATTGTATCCCCTATTTTCTTCCCATTCATAATTTCTGTCTTTCACATCTAAATCTAAAAATAAAGTCTTAAAATATTAATCAAGTGATGGAGTTTAAATTGTTAACGGACTAGTTTTAAAAACCAATCATTCAAAAACAGCTTTTTATTATGGGTTTTCTTTTTCTTACAAATAAGATTATTTACGTACTAAAAAAAGATAGAGTATTCGTTTTTTTTAGTAGATATCTGATCTCAGAAGAAGGGACCCACAAAATCCATAATTCGACCGCAATATTAAAAAAGTTTGACCAAAAATTATTCCCACAAAAAATTAAACTCGGATTTTTTCGAACAATCTGTCCTAAGAAAAAATCGTTAACCACTTGAGTTTATCTATAAAAATAGAGTCCTCAATTTTTCATATTTTAAAAGTTTTTGCAACTACTGAATTTTAGATTTTTTTTTACTAATATATTGAAAAATGAATTGACAAGTTATTTGACCGATTGAAAATAGGAGAACTGAAAATGCATTTAAATATCAATTAATTATGAAACAACAAAATATTTAACTAGACACATAGACAAAATTTTCTTAAATTCAATTGCAAGTAATTGGAGAATTGAAAGTACATCTAAACATACATTAATTGTGAATCAACAAAAGTATGACAATTGAAGCTACATTTAAACCTAAATAATTCATTCATTAATCAAACTCCTTTTCTTTTACCAAGTCTCTAACTTTTGTGGTACTACGCCACCCTGCAAAGGGACGAAAGCCAGCCTAGAATAACACCAAAATGGAGGCAATTTTTTCATTGATAAAAGCACATCATTCTCCCCAAAATAAAGGGTCACCATTTTATTGCTTTTTATGTGACAAAGTGGGCCTAATTCACTCCCACTTCACGGACACATTCCTTGATGTTCCTCCTTTCATGCCTCTCATAACCCAAATTTCAAGTTATCATCACCATTTTTCAAGCCATATCTTCTTCTAAAGAGTAGGACAGTCAATTCTCTCAATGACCCTTTGTCCCATTCTTTTAACATAATTGAAATCAATTGTTCCTTTTCTTTTTCTAATAAAAAACTATACAATTCAACAACAACAAAACTAAATAAGAAAAAAAAAAAGACAACATTGTCTAATGATGGTCCACAGGTCCTTGGCAAAACACTTTCAAAATTATTAGGTCGGACGTTATGACTTAAATTTGAACCCTGATTATCTCACTTGTGTGTGCGAGTTTATAATGGCTTTGTCATTTCATCTATATATAAAAAAATATATATTGTCTAATGATCGATGTTTCTTTTTTATATTAGAAATAAAAATATTTCGTCATGTAACTGTGCAATTCAAATGGTAATTGTCAAGAACATTGATTTGCAGAAAAAGATGAAGCTAGATAATTTAGTTATATTTTATAACATTTGGGTTGATGATGACCCTATCTTTAGACAAGTTGTGTCTTTTGCCCCTGTTGTTACGGATCATGTTATGGAATTTAGTTAAAACCTAGAATAGTAACTATGGCATATGTTTCAGCATGCATGACATCAATTATCATATTATATGCTCTGCATATTTTGTAAGCTAATAGTATATGGTTACAGTATGGCACACTAATGTCACTACCTGATCTCAGAATTTTGAACATTTTGCAATTACTGTTTATTGACTAATTATGCTACAATGAAAGTGATTATTAAACAATGAAAAGTTTATGCCATTCGCCAAATACATATGTCAGCAGAATCTAAATCTAATTATTAAAATTTAAAACAGTGATTTGTAAATGGAATATAAAGGTGTCATTTGTCAAAATATGATGTAGCCCCCAGTTTTAAATAGTCTACTATAAAATTAAATAATTAATAAAATAAGGATATACAGTTCTTATACAGCATGTTTTGAAAGTAATATAATGGTTTTTTAAGGAGAAGTTTAAATATTCATAATTTTAAAACAACATTTGAATGTTTGATTTTACGTTGGTAAAAATTGATTTTACATAAAATGTGTTAAATGTGAAGTAGTTTGTGTTTGAATAAATTTACGTAAAAGTAATAAATAAAAGTAACCTTGACCCTCTTAAGTATATGTCACGAATTCGATTCTCTGACTCATGCGTATGGAAAAAATTTGTTGGGAGAAAATCTATCTTGTGTGTCGTACATGTTCTTCGACGGAAACTAATCATCGCTAACGACACTGAAAACATAGTACAAATATCATGGTCGCTCAAAAAAAAAATTACATAAAAGTGAATTGAACAATAAATTACCGTAATTAAACATGTCAAAGTTAATTTTACGCCTTGAAATCAATTATAGTTGCTCCAAACATACAATCAAACATAATTAAGTTTAACAAATCCATAGAAATTATGAAGCACTCTTAATCACCAAGTGGGCAAAGAGAAGATCAGGAACCCACACGCTAAAGATCTAGCTTCTATGGAAACAATGAAAGGGTGTATAAAATACAAACCATTCATAAAAAATGTAATTAAGCTAGGCCTTTGATATAGCCAAGAGTCAATTTCTAAGGGATAGTCTAAATCCTACTAATAATAAGTGTGGGGAAACAAATTAATCAAACAACCCAATGTCAAATCAAAGTTAAACTTCGTTTACTTCTAAGCCTCTCAACAACTACAGAAAATCTAATTATTTTGAGACCATAGAAAATACATAATAATTCATAAAGGTAAAATAGGTTTGAAGGCAACAGTAACCATCCTATATAAATATCTTATATAACATCCATCTTGAATAGAAGTAGGTTGAATGTAAAATTAGTATATTTTTAAGTATAGATAAAGTATGACAAAAGTGGTAGATATTTGTGGTCTAAAGTTTGAAATAAGACCGTGGTATTGGGTTTTTGACTAATTTAACTCATATATAACTTGATAATTTATGTATTTGTGAAGTTTTTAGCAGGTATCTGCCTTCATTCAAAATTCATATGCAACGACTATCATCGCTGTATTATTTAGATCTCAAGTCTGAAACGAATATTTTATATCATTGTAAATGAATGAACTATTTACGAACACAGTATATGTCAAGCCTGCAAGGCCTGCATTTTACTCATTTAGTTCAATCTCAAGTTTGAGCTTGTTTATTTAATTATATTAAACCAACAAACTTGGTCAAAAATTTAAATCAAATCAAACTTGAATAATTAATAAAACTTCATCACATTTATACTCAAATTTCAAAGTAGGAGGGGGCATCCATAGAAATATTCAAATATTGAGCCACCTAATTATCGTATGCAAAGTATTGATGAGTGTGTATGTGTATTTCTTTTTCAAAAAAAAGAATTCTCTGGAAATGCTGGTGTGGATGATTTTATTTTGTTTTTAATGGAAATGTGTTAAACTTTTCCAAATATATTTTGATTTTAACAACTATAATTAAATATATTTTGCACTTATCTTCAATTATATTTCATCATTATTGAACTTACATCATAGTATAATTTAAAGAAAAAACGAAATTTGTTAATATATATTGCTAGTTTTTATATGGAGATCTGGGTATCATACTTCTTACATTCTTATCAATCTATTATTGAAATGAAAAGATTTCTTAATAATGTCAACTTAATAACTTCAGCTTTCAATTTATAAACACAAATTTGCCACTATCTCAGTGTCACGTGTTTGAGTTTCCATTTGAAGTCATGAGGCAGACGTGTTTCCATTTGAAGTCATTTTATATGTTAATGCAAAAAATTTAGCTTATCAGATTATAGTTTATACTTTATAAGTTACAAAAAATTTGTTTGATCTTTGTTTTTTATCACCAACTTATAACTTATTTTATTAATTTATAGTTAATAGTTTATTCATTATCATTTTTTTTTTCATTTTTACTATTATTATTCTAACAAAATTATTCACTTCAGTCAGTGATATACCATTACATATTCAAATAAAATGTATACAAAATAATTCACCTTATAATTCATGTTATAATTCATGTTAATTTAAAATGAAACAAGATATGCCTGGAACAATAATTCAAGATACCACATTTGGTCAAAATGTTATGTACGCAAGATTTTTGAAATAACAAAATAAAAGATTAAACATAAATAAATAAAAAATTATAGTGAAAAACATCCTTAATCCTAGAATCAATGAAGAGAAAATAAATTAGTAAAACTTCGTGGTTACACAAAAGAGTGAAATCTATCATCTTCCTAATTCAGAAATCATACACTAAATACATAATCCATTTCAATTCAGCAATAAGAAGTTAAATACACAAACAAGGACGATTACTGACTGCAATGCATTTAGTATATTGAGTCCATGAATTCCTACCTACATCTAAACAAATAATACTGAACAATTACACGGACACGGATAAATTTCAAGCAAACAAAATGATACATTATGGCTGGATTGCCATCATAGAAACCGAGTCAGATTGGTAACCGTGAACTCTCAAACGATATATACAGGTGTGTGAAGGGCTTCCGTGATTTGATGTAAAATCAAACCTTATTGTGTCGATAACACCAGAACCTGCTGAAGTTAACACATTGAAAGTTTGAGCATTACTCCTCTCAAGGTCATATCTAAACTCTGCCAGAAGAAACCTGTTTGCAGTATCAATTAGAGAATCGGAATTTTTCCCCTGCAGCCAACCAGAGATCCTGCAATCCTTGGGAGCGCTAGATCGATCATATGCTACACTCTGTTGAAAAAAATATATAAAAAACATATATATCAGTACAAAATCTAACAATATTCAAAGAAATGGTGAATTAATGAACAAGTAGAAAAGCAAAAATACTCAAGCCAGACTATGAACATAGCAGAACTGCCAACAAAGACAAGTCATTCAGAATGTAGATGACCTTATTGTAAACAACACTACTGTTACCTCCCAACTTGGTTTACAAAGAATATGGTCGGTAAATGCCAAAGCAGTAAAAATTAGGACAACTGGATGAAAAAGATCAGCGGACAGAAAATATTATGTGTAAAATGTAACAGTTCATGTATAGTGACAAAAAAGCAACATATGTGTCACACATAATCCAAAAATATTCACAATCCATAAAATGATTTTGCAACTCGCCCCGCCGTGATAGCGGCGCTATTTACAGCTATTGACAACTCGGTTTGTAATAAAATTTAATCACCTCTCGAGAACAGTTACACTCCTCAACTTTTCATTGTTATTTTATTCCCTTTTGGTCCAATCAATACACTTGAGAAATGGCAACAGATACTAGAATAACATCTAGCAGTACTGAGCCAATAAAAGCAGGTAATCAGAATCATCGTTGATCCGTACCATGAGGATTCAACAAAGTTTTAAACACAATATTTGTCTTTTTATCAACTTGTCAAACAGAAAAATTAACGGAAAATAACAAAGTATTTTAATCATAGATCAATTGTGAAGGAAAATGTGATATGAAATGGTTAAATATCCAATGCATTATTACAGTAAGTTACATCTCCAATACTTATTTTCTAGTTCCCCGCCTTTGCAGCAAATTAAAAGAAAAAACACAAAATAGGACATGCCCAGAGTAGAGAATAGTCCTCTTCAAATAAAGTTGAAAACCTAATACACTAGCAGTGTAGCAATTATGAGCAACAACAAAAATGAAAGTTGGACGGAAACTATGCCAAAATACACAAAGCAACTCAACAAATATGAAAAACACAAAACAAATCTGAAGGCAACCTAGAACTAAAGCAATAACTGGTCATCTAAGCCTCCTAAAAAACATAATAACTCAACATGGAGCTCTATCCCATTCATACAGTAAATGGACATGAAATTAGAGTTGTCTCCTTATGAGAAAATTTATTTGTCTTTATGTGTAACAAATAGATTTCCTCAACCATGAATATCATATACAGCATTTAACTTTAAAAACTAAGATAGCAGGATGCAGATAAAGAAATTACATTGAAAAATGAAAACTAATTAGACAGCAATATATAAGACTGAAGAATCAAAAAAGGTCTTGGAGACTCAAGTCACTCAACTAATCACATCTATTTGATATATTAGATCCTACATAACATGAACTTAGTAGCCTAAGTACAAGAAAAACAAATTGCATCGTCAACAGACTATGCCCATTTGATATAGTATGACCCTACATAACACAAACTTAATTTTAATCACATTTAGTAGCCTAAGTACAAGTAAAACAAATTGCATCTTCTTCAAACTACACTCATGATAACTCAATCAAAGTCATGACTTATAAATAACCCAGTCACATCTATATTTTTGGTACATACCCGTCACATCTATTTGATATATTACGGTGCTACATATTATAAACTTAATTTTCATCACATTCAGTAACCTAAGTACATGAAAAACAAATTGCATCTTCTACAAACTACACCCATCATAACTCACCCAAAATTGTGGACTTATCAATAAACCAGTTACATGTAGTTGATATACTATGATGCTACATAACAAACTTAATTCACGGACACAACATGCAGGTTCTAAAACTAACACATCAAAGATTATATCAATAAAATAATTGACATCATGGCAAAACATGATGAGAGCAGCAAATATTGGGATATAAATGTTCCTTAGTCTTCCTTACTAAACCAGTCACATCTATTTGATATATTACGATCCCACATAAGATAAACCTAATTTTCATCACATTCAGTAACCTAAGTAAATGAAAAACAATTTGCACCTTTTACAACCTACCCCCATCATAAGTACAAGATACAGAAATGGCATCTTCTACAAACTACACAACCATCATAACTCACCCAAAGTCATGGACTTATCAATAAACCAGTTGCCACGATGAGAATGCAGGCAAGTATAACAAGCATCTTAACTACTTCAAATTTCATACATTCAATGAAGTACACAACATTAACAGCACATCAAAGACTATACCAATAATTAAATAATAAAATGATTACCTTTGCTACATGTTCCAATGTGATAGCCTCGGGAATGATTTCAGCACGCAACCTAATCTGAACAAACCCGCTACTACCCTTCAACGGAAAACACTGCCCGGGCTCCCCAAAACTTGGGTTCAACATATTATTAGCTTTGGGGTGAACACCGTTTCTAGCAGACAACAGGAACCAATTTCCCCGCTCCATATCATAAACCTCCGAATGCCTCACAACCGCAGCTCCACCGTTTGCAAGAGCATAATCCACCCTCCCAAGTCCATCTGCAGCATGCTTCTCAATCTCACTCTCAACCACCCCTCTTGCAAATTCCCTTATCTCATCCAAACCACCACCCTCATACTCATTCCCCTTCACATTCTTCAAACCCTCAACGAATTTCTCAAACTCCTCTTTTGTCAACAATTCCTCTACCTTCAATTCACTCAAATATCTCTCCAATTTCTCACCCTTAGTCTCTAATTTCCTCAACTCATTCACCAATAATGCACCTTTTTCCTCAATTTTCGCATCCATTTCCTTCCTTAACCCTCCAACCTCATTCTCAATCTTCTTATCCACTACATCTACCTGTACCTGAATCATCTTCGTCATCTTCTTTAACGAACCCTCCAATTCCGAAACCCGGTCCTCATATTCCGAAAACCCAGCATACCCTCCTCCAACAACACCTTCACCAGATTTCAACGAAAACCACCTAATCAACTGAACAAACCCAACAAGCAACGCAAGTAACACAAAATTCTTAGCAAAGATTCTCGCCACAGTAACCCACTTTGGCTTCTCAGACTTCCCACCACTCTTCCGCACCCGCCGCAGCGTAGCAGCGGTAGAATCCCCTCCTGCAACCCTCTTTGACTTTGGACCCAAATCCTTAGAAAGAACAGCCTCGCTACGAATCGAGTGGTGACTCAAGTCTCGACCATTGCCGGTGGTTGATGGAGCCCTTCCGTCACCGGAAGTGACGACATTTGGAGATGCTGCGACGTCGTTTGCGAGGAGTTCAAGATTACTGGCGGTTTTCTTTTCAGTAGCGATCACGGGTCTCCGACGCGACCCCGGGTTCGCCGCCGTGATTGACACGGTGGAAGCCGACATCGGAATCGGCGATAAACGGTTTCAATTCAAAAAATCAAATTAGGGAAAAAACGAAATGGGAAATGGAAATGTTGGAAACCCTAAAATTCAAATTTTATAAAGAGATTGTGTTATCTTTTAGATCTGAAGAATAAGGATTTGAAATATTTGTTTGATTTTGTTTCATTATTTTTTGGGATCGTAGTGAAATTTTTGATTGGGAAGTGAGGGAGAAGTGAAACCGACGCGACGGTTCAGCGCGTGTTACTGAGAATAGCATGTGGATTGGGCTGGGTTTATTTGTTGGGCTCGAATTTATTGATGAAAGGGTGCGAATCGCAAGTACTTGGGTAGTGTCTGTTATCGATGAAATTCACTCATTTCCTAGGTTTTCCAATACGCTGATGTGGTTAGTCATGTTTAGGGGTGACCAAAAAATCGCGACCCTATTCAATCCGAGGAAATCAAAAAAAAAAAAAAAACGGGAAATGGACAGTTTGGATTGGGCCGCGGGTTTGGAAATTTGGTTTGAATTGAGTTGACATGGGCGGGTTCGGGTGGAGATAATTGGACGAATGTGACCCGAAAGACGCCCGCATTAATAAATCAGCTCTTTTTCCGTCTGTTCTTCACACTTTCTCATTTCACCTCAAATTCATAGAGACTGAAACAATCATGGAACATTTTAAAACATAAAATTTAACTTTCTTCATCTTTTTTATCTAAATTCATAGAGACTGAAACAATGTTATATTTTTAATTTTATTTGAAATTTTTGTTTTTTTCTTACTTTTTATGTTTATTAAATATTTAGGGTTTATAACACTTTTATTTTGTGTTTGTTTCATGATTCTCTCATCTCTTGTTGCATATTCTTAGAATTTAAATTGCAAAGATTGAGTTTGTTACTGATTTTATTATTTTTTTTAATTATTTTAACCGAATTAAAACCGCCCAATAACCTAATTAAACGCAACCCGAACCCGTGAATTAAGGCGGCTCATCCACTGTCCACCCTTAGTCATGTTAAATGTAAAGGCAACAAGGCGGCTCATCTTTTGGCTCACCACTCTTTAGTTAGGTTCAATGGGGTTTGAATTATTAAGGAAATGGGTGGGAATCGCATGTACTTTGGGTAGTGTTACTGATAAAATTCATTCATGTCTTAGGTATTTCCAATATATTATTACGTTTAGCCATGTTAAACATGAATGCAATAAGGCAGCTCATCTTTTGGCTCATTGCTCCTTAGTTAGAGTCAAATAGGGTTTGGTTGAAGGATATGTTTTTCTAGTAGAAGTCGGTATTTGTTTGTCTTGTAAGTCAACTCCATGATAAGCACAGTTGGAAACATATCAAAGAGCTTAATCGAATTCGGATGAGCCTATAAAATATCGCTTAGTGTTTCAGTGCTGAAAGAACTTTATGGGTATACAAATATTTGCATTCAACCAAACAATTCATCAGATGTGGCATCTCTATTCTTGGACCCTGAATTGACTGCTTCAATATGTAATTCGCGTTGTAAATATGTTCGATGGTTGTAGCCAACAATAGATGTCTCTTCCTTAGTGTCGACATGATATTCCTCCGAAGTGCCATATTGTATGTCATTTCACGGACCAGGTCCTTCTCGTTTGGTTGAAGCCGCCAAACATATTTATGACCTTGGGAATGTTAAGTCATTTCATGATTGCGTTCTTCGTTTGACAACATTTAAACTCCATTGTCCACTGCTCAACAGATAACTTTTGACTTTAAATGGACATCCACACTGCAACATTGTCATGTCTTCCCGTTCCTTGTGAACGTACTTCCTATATACATTGCCTCTTTGACATTCAGGTGTAACAAACCCCTTTTTACCATTCCTCTCATTATTAAACTTTGCAATCACAACACCAGATCCTAACTTGTATGATAAATCACGAACCTATTAAATCATTTGTTTGCGGTCATCAAACTTCGTTTTCATTGTGAATTCAGTGCATAAATCAACCTTAGGAGCCACAACCTTCGATGGTTCGTCAGCCGACTTTGCATCGTTCTTCGATCTTAGGTTGTTTGTCTAACTTAATAACAATCTTATGCCTATTCTCTTTTGTTTGCATTTGAATAATGCATAACAATTCTTAAAATTCAAAAAAAAAAAAAAAAAGAGTTTCAGTCCAAGAGTGGTTCGCTAAACAGGGTGTAAACAGGGATGGAACCAGAAAAAATTATCGAGGGTGGCGAAAATATATAACACTTGGTAAATAACATCAACTATAACTAATTTCTTTTGTCAAAATGTATCTATAGGTCCTTTAAGTTTTATGTTTAGTATCAGATAGGTCCATTAAGATTTTTAAGTTACAAATAGATCCTTTGAGTTTTGCGTTTGTATCAGATAAGTCCTTTAAGTTTTTAAGTTTTTTAAGTAACAAATAGCTCCTTTAAATTTTACGTTTGCTACAAATAGGTCCTTTAAATTTTACGTTTGAAACAAAGGTCCTTAAAAATTATGATCTAGATGTTATAAATTATTAACTTAAAGAACTTATTTGTTACAAATTATAAACTTTAAGGATGTATTTGTTACTTAAAAAACTTTAAAAGACCTATCTAATACAAATGTAAAACTTAAAAGACTTATATGTGCATTATACCAATTTTTAACCAAACATATTAACTCTCTTTAACCAATTTTCTCTTATATTTTTAGACCGAAAGAGTACTTTATAAAAGAATGAGTGAACCAAAAAGATAAGGGTGGCACACTATCAAATTTTTTTTAATGGCAGGGGTGGCAGTATATAAGTCTACAAAGGGATAGTATGGTAGTGGTATATACATGAGGGGTGGCGGCTGCCCCTTTTCTTCACTACCTAGTTCCGTCCCTGGGTGTAAACACTCTCATGCTAGTTCACACACTAAGATGCAGAATGTACCATTGTAAGGTGTTTGATGTGACTGAAATAAAATTATTAAGAAATGGGATGAGAATGGTTTTAGAGTGACATGTTATTTGCATTCAACTCAATGTGATGTTTGTGGAGTTCCGTAATGCTTGATTTGCGACTTGGAAACACGATTTCACCTAAAATGGTCGTTTTTTGAAGAGTTTGGAGGGGAAATAACGTTGGTGAAGCTGTATACTATTTATGTCTGAAAGTTCATGCATATATATATATATATATATATATATATATATATATATATATATATATATATATCGTTCGCTACGTAGAATGTGAACGTTTGAGAGTTCGTATTGTACATAGCAAACATTTTTTTTTCTTTCAAAATTTTCAAGAGAGGTGACTGTATTTTGACGGTGGCCCAACAATCACATTTTTGTCACATCCGTTCGCATTCTAAAAAATAAAGGGTTATTTTGATAATTTCAGTGGCACGTCAGAATTACTTGGGGCGCGAAAAAAAATAAAATCAATTTTAATTATAATTTTAATTAATTGTAAGAAAGAAAAAGAAGAAAAAAAAGGTCTTTTAATTGAGCCCAATGTCTCTTCATCTCTAACCTAGAGACACTGTTTTTTGTTCAAAACCAAAAATGAAAAACACGTTGCCATTTTCCTCCAACATACTGTAAAAATCTCATAGCATGAAATTCAGAATAAATTTTGGCTCACCATAGAAGTTACGAATTAAAGCTTCAAAGTTAACGCGCTTATAAGTTTAAAAGCAATTTTACTTAGTTGAAGCCAATCCCAGGCGATACCATTCCGCCACTGCACACCACTCGCCACTCGCCGAACCGGCCGCCGCTTACTACTGACACTCCGTAAGTCTCTCTCTCTCTCTCTCTCTCTCTCTCTCTCTCTGTGTGTGTGCTTATCCTCTCTCTTTGTGTTTTTCAATTTCACTTCAACCATAAAGGGAACCTCAATTTCTCATACGAGTAAAAATGGAAACTTTATTTGTTTTCTTCTTCTGGGTAACATTTACATTGTGCTATTAGTTTGTTGAACAATTTGCAATGCTATTTTGTAAATCTGTTAGTGTACTATTGTGCTATTAGTTGTTGATCAATATTGCAATGTTGTTAGGTCCTATTTCGGTAGATAACAGATTAATTACTTCTAATTGTAATGCTAACTTGTAAATGGGTTTGATTTATTGTTTTTGTTTCAAATTGTAAGTGGGTTTGTGTGCTATTAGGTTGTTGATCAACATTGCAATGCTATTGGGTTTGTGTGCTATTTTGGTTTAAGCTTTTAAAACATAGTTTCTTTCTCTTTTTATTTATGTTAAAAAATGTTGCTACATAACTTTGACGGTAAGTAATGATGGGTCTAAGGAGGTGCTTAATCTAAAGTTTCGAGCTTATGTTTTGCAAGTGTTTCTTGAGAGAGAGAGAGAGAAAAAAAAGTGATTTACTAAAAAGCTTTTCCAATTTGCCAACAAGGTGTTTGTTATTTTCTAGTATAAAGAATATCCAGATTTGTATGCTTCAGTTCAAAATCTAAGAATAGAGGGTTTAGATTAAGTCAATTACCAAGTAAGCTTTTTCATTTACTGTGTTGAAGGGCATTTTAGTAATCTGAAGTTCAAGAGATACTTAAAGTTTGTCGAAAAATTGTTCTAGTCAAGATTCGAATTCGGAGTTATAAGTTTGATTGGAAACAAAGGTAGTGTAGGTATTTTAAGTCATGCAATTTTTTGATAATAGAATATGTGCTTATTACAACTTAAATTTTTAGTATACAATATACATCATGATTTGCATATTTGATTTATAAATTTTATGTTGTTTCAGCGGCCCACACGGATACTTAAGTCTAGATTTGCCACTGTCACTCACTCAACCCTCTGTTAAACCAACAACATAACCGCGCAGCAATCATTTTCTGAATATTCAACCAAAAGGGTATTGTACTTCATTTCACAGTGATCATGAACTTGCCTTCATGTTTTAAATTCTTTGTTTTTTTTCTCAATGTTTGGATTGAATTGCTTAGCTATTGTTGTTTAAAACTCTGAAAACTTAGTAAAATCAATTCTTTATCTCAAAGTTTCTTTTTTGAATGTTGTTTCAGGGTGTCCTGTTCATTGCTATGAGCTTCTTGTGTATATAGCAAGGAGAAAATTTGGTTTTTTGTTGAACTCTTATGGAGATGGCTATAGTTGAATCAATAGGGAAGATTCCTTTGCAAGACCCACCTGAGGAAGAGTTTTCTGCTGCTGACTTGACATGGACCAAGTTTGGGAATGCTGAGCATCACGATGAGGTTGCCCTTATTCCTTATGATAGAGTTGATGCTTTTATAAATGGCGAGTGCTCTAACGTGTTGTGCCCAACTCGGTTTCATATCGAGAGAGGAAGGAAACGGACTATTGGCACCTTGAAGGAGTACAAGGATGATGAATATCTTGAGTACAGGCTGTGAGTTTCTGCCTTCATTCTTACACTTTATTCAAAAATATTATTTTGAAGTTTTTTTTACTCTTTGAGATAAAGAATATTTCGACTTTTATGACATTTTGTTATTTTTCTAGTATTTATTGCTTCTTTTATTTGTCTATGGTAGTGCATTAGAATATGGTGGTGCGAAATGCTTTCGTTTTTCCCTTGTAGAAATTTTGATGCCTGTTAAATTCCCTATTGTTTCACATGTTTTGGTAAGTTTGAATCGAAAAACATTTTCCTTTTGCTGTTGGAAGTATTGAATCAATGGCAGACTTGAAAACTAATATTTTGAAACTTAAGTGGTCATGTGCACAATTAGGATGCCAATGCTTATCTTATGATCTTGAACTTTATTCTCTTTGAAATTCTGTCATGCTTTCCTTTTAGAACATTTTATTGATGTTAAATCCTTAAGGTTACTAAATACACATTATCGTAAGTTTGAGCCGTTTTCCTTTTGTTGCCCTGAATTTAGAATCCATAGCATACTAGCAAACTAAGAGGTTGATACTAAAGAAGTCATTTGCACAAACTAATAGGTTGATTCAAATACTTATGTTTTCTTGTTGAAATTTTTTTATGTGAAGGTACTGGTGCTCATTTGGCCCAGAAAATTATGGAGAGGGTGGTGAGATACTACCTAGTCGGAAATATCGACTTAATACCCGAAATCGTGCGGCTAGACCCCAATCAATGCGGGGTTGTACCTGTCATTTTGTTGTGAAACGTCTCTATGCTCGTCCTTCCCTTGCACTTATTGTATACAATGAGAGGCGTCATGTTAACACATCTGGTTTTATCTGCCATGGACCACTTGATAGAGATGCTATTGGTCCGGGTGCCAAAAAAGTTCCATATATATGCAATGAAATTCAGCAGCAAACAATGTCCATGATATATCTCGGCATTCCAGAAGAGAATATCTTGGAGAAACACATAGAAGGAATTGAGCGATATTGTGGTTCAAATGCAAATAACAATAGCCTTGCTTCTCAGTATGTTCACAAGCTAGGCATGATTATCAAAAGGTCTAGTCATGAGCTGGATCTGGATGATCAAGCTAGCATCCGCATGTGGGTCGAACGCAATAGAAAATCTGTGTTTTTCCATCAGGATACTTCAGAGTCAGACCCTTTTATCTTAGGGATACAAACAGAATGGCAGCTACAGCAAATGGTTCGTTTTGGTCATCGTAATGTTGTTGCAGCAGACTCATCCTTTGGTGTAAAGAGACTTAAAGTAATTATTTTCAATTCACATCTTTTAAGTTACATTAGATTTAAGAGAATTATAGTTATCCTGTTCACATTGCTGCATATTTTCAATCAACCTAAGTTAATTATCTTTTCCTATTGGCAGTATCCATTATTCACCCTAGTTGTTTTTGATTCAAGACAACATGCACTTCCTGTCGCATGGATCATTACACGTAGCTTTGCAAAGCCTGATGTGACTAAGTGGCTGAAAGCTTTAATTGATCGAGCTCGTAGTGTTGAGCCTGGATGGAAAGTCAGTGGATTTATAATTGATGATGCTGCAGCTGATATTGATCTTTTGAGGCAAGATTTTTATTTATTTACAATGAGTTTGGTTTAAAGTTCTATAGTTGATTTTAATTGTCTTACTTCTGTTGTTTGCTTTTACAGAGATATATTTGGTTGTCCTGTCCTATTTTCTCTATGGCGTATTCGTAGATCATGGCTAAGGAATATTGTTAGGAAATGCAATAATATCGAGGTTCAGCGGGAGGTTTTTAAGCGTCTTGGGGAAATAGTGTACAGCATTTGGGGAAGCACTAATACATCGCTTGCCTTGGAACAATTTATGCTGGATTTTGTTGACCAAACTGATTTCTTGGAATATTTCAGAGTCTCCTGGGTGCCCAAGATTGGTTAGATCTTTCTCCTCTTTTCTCTTGCATACACATAAAATATACATGTTTGAATGAAGGCATATTAGCATGCATAGCTCGGATACAGCAAAGTAGGGGAAGTATCAGACCATCAAATGCATACTCCTAGGATACACTTGGATACATATCCTAGAAGTATGAGAACTATTTTTTATTAGATAAGTATGAGATACATCACTGATTCAACACGATACTGAGGGATATGACTTCAATGGATGCGAGGCACTGGATACAGATGAGTACATCTTTCAGATTAAAATAAAATTTAAGATATATGTTTTAGACTAGTTTTGGTTACGATAATGAAGATTGAAGAATGATCTCTGTCTCTGTCTTTAAAAGTATTTTACATGTATATAACTTCTTCTTTTTAATAAAAAATTGATAATGTATATAGGCCGTTTCATATCTTGAATTTTAAAATTTTCTCATATCTGTTTCATATCGCACCGGTTTCAGTACTACATGCATATCCTGGCTTCACCATATATTGCAGCTGAAGTGTTTTCTTTGTTTTGCTTCAAATGTTTAAGGTGTAGTCAATTACTCGCTGATCATGTTAACTTGCGGTGTCCTTAACCTTCTTTCCTCTGTTGTGCAGAAATGTGGCTTTCGACAATGAGAAATTTTCCACTGGCAAGCCAGGAAGCGTCTGGAGCCTTAGAAGCCTACCATGTTAAACTGAAAGCCAAACTTTTTGATGATTCACATCTTGGAGCGCTACAAAGAGTAGATTGGTTAGTCCACAAGTTAACAACCGAGTTGCATTCAAGCTACTGGCTTGATCGTTTTGCGGATGAAAGTGATTCTTTCCAGAATGTGAAAGAGGGATATATTGCTTCTACATCATGGCATCGAGCACTTCAAATTTCCGACGCTGCTGTCACCTTGGATGATAAAGACCGCCTCTTTGCCAAAGTGGCGAGCCAGAAAGATAGCAGCTCAACACATATAGTTTGGAATCCGGGATCGGAATTTTCATTCTGTGATTGTTCTTGGTCATTGCAAGGTAACCTTTGCAAGCATGTCACTAAAGTAAACATGATTTGTGAAAATCTTCAAGGTTTTCAACCATCAATGAGTTTTCGGTCGTTTGAAGAGGTTTTGATGGATCTATGGAGAAAACCAGTGGATGATTCGTTTGCGTTGGACGTGTCATTGGCTTGGACCCACCAAATGCTAGATCAAATCCAAAAACTTGTTGAACTGAATAACTCTACTGATATTGGTACTGTAGTTAACAACATGCCTCTGAAATGGGTTTCAAAGAAAAGCAGAACCTACATTGGCAAAAGATCTTCAATTTCTGCTACTCCTGGTAACCCTAACACAAAAAGTGTTGTTACGTATAAGAAGAATCGGAAGCGGAAAAGATTATCACGGCTAAGATGACCAGTTCCGTTTGTGATGTTTATTCCATGTTAACTCTGATCAGTGTAAACACTGGATTACATCCTATTATCATCGAACAACGATATTGCTATGAGTATGCACATGGTTGATAGTTAGAGATAGATAGAATGGAGGAAACAGAAGCAATTCCGGTTCGTAACTTTTGTTCAGCTTTATATTTGACAATACATGGAGTAGTTGGAAGCCATTCCATAATATTTTGCTCTCATTTCCACAGTCATATATGCTAGCATAAATATTCATTTATTGAATCTTTCTTTCCATTGTTCTAATTTGAAGTCCTTAGTTCACTTAGGAATATAGATCTTTCCATGGATAATTTCTTTTTGTTTTTGGCTTTGATGTTCTTGAATTTACTTGTTATGTACATATAAAAATTGTTGGCATATTATTGAAATAAGGTGCTGCTTGTATACTTTTATTGGTTAGAATTTTGAGCTTATTACTTGAAATAAGGTGCTAGTAAAAATTGTTGGCAGTACTTTTCTAAATATTCTGTTTTGTAAAGACTAAAACAAATTGTTACAAATGAAAATTATTTTCTGGCTTTCAAACATAAAGTACATATAATCACTCCAAAGTTATGATTTCTTGATACTATGTGTACGTCTTGCTAAAACTTGGATTAGTCTTTACAAAATATTTATGCATCTAGGCTTGGTCTTCCCCGTATTCCACATTTTTAGATGGATCCGACTCCTCTAAAGTGAGTAATAAATATCAACCGTTAATTAATAATTTAAAGGTAGATATTATCGATACATCACAACAACAAACTATGAGGTTGTTACAATGACAACTCTTTCTGCTCACTTTACACTTGACTTTAGAGGATCTAAATCCTTTCTAGACATGGTTTTCTCTTATTTTATTTTTTTACAAACACCAAGATTTAGCAGTGGCAGTATAGTATTTTTTTTTTAACTAATTGATTTAAAGTTGTTAATTTTCAATAGAATTCATGTAATATTAAAATAGTGACATATCTACCATATGTGCATCACATTATTTTAAAAAAGTTCATACGAACTCTGACTTGGATTTCTATCTTTTTAGTCAAAGAAAAATAAAAATGATAGGATTATTAATTTCTGAAAATGTGAAATAAGTGGGAGTAAAAAATATAATTAATCCTATTATTTAATTTTGCAAAAGTAGTCCTACTAATTAATTATTAGACAATAATATAACTCAATATATTTTAACTTTTTATCTATTCATGCGTTCCTTCTTTGTATGGCCTTTCTTGTTTTCTCTAGCGGGAGAGAAATCTATAATTGGTGATTGAGTAACTTAGCTTATTTGAGCTAATAATTGTTTATTATCCTTGTTAGGGACTCAAATTGCATCTAGTCAAATAAATCAACGTAAATCGTGTAAGATTGAACTATTTACTCATATTGTAAAGTTGATGTGGATCGATCTCAAGTAGTCATACAAAGAGAAAAGAAACAAACCGAATTAGAAATCTAGAACAAAACTTATGTGTTGTTGTATAAGTGTTGTTCACCAATTACAATATGCTACAAATTATTATTTTCAGTTTAACTTCAATGTAAAGGAATATAGTATTTCGTTCATATCAAAATAGGTTATATACAAGTAAATTCATCATGAATATTGGTAAAAAAATAGAGGTTATATTCCAAAAAATTTGCAAAGTCAAGCACATTCATATGAAAATCATACACAATTTCATCCTCCAACATTTGCAGATTTTCAAATTTAGTAGTTAGAAGCTGCAATCTTGACATCTTAACCTTTGAGGTGCCTTCATGAGTAGTCTTCAGAATTTCCCAAGCCTCTTTAGCCACAATGCACTGTTTAATAAACGCAAACATGTTTCTGTCAACTCCATTAAATATGGCATTCAGGGCTTTATTATTTCTAACAGACAAGTCATCCTCTTCTTTTGACCATTCCCCCTCTAGTTTCAGCACAACAATAATTTTCCTATCTTTGTCAACCACAACAGGATGTTTCCATCCAGTAACAATAGCTTTCCAAGTCCTGCTATCAAGGGATTTCAAGAGAGCACACATTCTTGCTTTTCAATAATCGTAGTTGGTATCATCCAACAAAGGTGGCCCGTTAATAAGACCTCTTTCCTTATCCATATTGCCAGAAAGTATTCCCTGGAGCTCACCCAAGTACAGACAGAGTGCATGCTCTGATGCCAATTGAAATTCTGGCACACATAGAGGACAAATGTGTTGTCCGATGTTCCAACACCTGTCCAGAAAACGTTGGACGTTGAGACAGTTGTTCCAACACTTGTCTCCACGAACAAAACAATACAAACAATAAAGCAAGTAAGCAACATAAAATTAAACTTGCACACAATGTTTGTTAACCCAATTTGGAGCAAACCTTTCATACTATGGGGGATAACACGCACACGCACGCACACGCACACGCACACGCACACGCACACACACACGCACACGCACACGCACACGCAGAGCGCGCGCGCACACACACACACACACACACACACGCACACACACTTTTGCCTAAAAGCTTCCAGTGTTGGCACACACTAACCTACCTCCTTGATTAAAAGCTTTGGAGAAGATTATCAAATACAACTGAATGAAACATAGTCCTTAACATGCATCAAGACAATGCAAGAAAGGATCACAAAGAGACTCAATAAAAACACATTAAACCCTAAAAACAAACACAGCTAGACTCTCTTGAGAAACTAGATCTTCACATACATATAGCCTGTGGCGATTTCAGAATTTTTTGCTTGTGGGGGCTAACAAATAGCATATATTTTGACTAAAAAATATGTTGTCATTTTTTATAAAACTTAAAAATAAGAAGATAAATTATGGTGAGTGTCGATTATAGACTTAGTCATGAGGGCTTAAAAAAATTAATAGCACTAGTATTAAAAGAAAAATATATATTTTGGTGGGGGCTTGAGCCCCCATTTACTATAGCCTGCATCCGCCACTATATATTGCCCTGAGCTGCTTGTAAGAAATATTAAGGGTTCAAAATTCTTGCTGGAATAAGTGTGAAAGATCTCTTACAAATTATATATCCTTACATAAGAAAATAACAAACAAATTGTAGCAAATATAAAAAAATTACAATAAATATAAATTAAACTTATACTAATTGTTCAAAAAATATTTAAATTATCAGCATATTCGACTTCCAAATCGTCCATACCACAAAGTGCTTAATCAAACTTTTTCTCTGTTGTGGTTATGATGATTTTACTTCCTTTTGCCCCATTTTCCAACAAAATAGGCATAAAATTATCAAACCAATAAGAATGACTATGCATATCTTCCAACAGAAGCAAATATCTTTTTCCACTAATTTGGCATAAAAGTTTTTGTTCATTGTCTTTCTTCTCAACTCTAGTATTTTTTTTAACATGTTCAGGATATGACACCCAAACTATGATGTCAAAATGTTTCTGGACTTTATCATCTTCTACCACAAGTTGAAGAAGTGCACTAGCACTGTTAGTCTCCTTTCCAATTATTTCAATAAGTTGATCATGACCATAGTTGCTTTTTTTTTGTTGGTGTTCAACAACGAATCTATCAACTCCTTCTCCTTGCTTACAATATTATTCTCATCAATGAAGGACTCTGTTTCTTTTCTTTTAGACGAACATCCACCCATTATTCTCACAATGAAATACTAATGTTTACGATACTTTTGACAAATTGAGGATTCCGTCATTCTCATGCTCCAATTTATAACGGTTAAAATAGAAAATATCTCCTGTAAAAAAAAAATATTTGTTAAGATATGCATAGGTTTTATATTATATTCGAATTTATAACGGTTAAAATAGAAAATATCTCCTATCAAAAAAAAAAAAGAAGAAAATATTTGTTAAGATATGCATAGGTTTTATATTATATTTGTTCAGAAAATATCTCTATCATTAGATTTGATTAAGTCCTATAATTATGGGATTTAGTCTACATTTAAATATATTTACTTGGGCACCAAGGAAGTATCTTACTATTTCACTTAAAATATTTGCATTTCTACAAAAAATATATAATATTATAAAAAATTTAATTGAATGCTTTTTAAGCATTTGTTGAGGATTTTAGGGTGTTGGCTTCATTTGGTAAAATAAGCCTAATTCCATGATGTGGAGCATGATGTGTGGCACATCAGGTTTCACATCTGGACGCCCTAGCTGGACGCGCTTTCTTTAAATTTACACGCGATCTTTTGAAAAGATTTGTTTTTCAAATTAAATCGTGCCAGCTTGCGCGCCAAGGAACAAGATAATCTTTCATGGTTCTGTTTTATTTTATTGGCCGACTTTGATCAAAAAGATTTGAAACAAATAATTAAAAGATTATGATCAAATAAATCTCAAGGCAAAATTTATTAAGGCCAACTCGTCGAAGCCCATGAAGCTTGTTCTATATAAAGGAAGACTGAAGACTAATTATTCATCAACTGAAATCAAGAAGCTAAGTCTACAAATTGAGTCTTAGGGTTTTAGTTCTTTAGTTGTTCATTGTTATTTGTGAGCCTTCACTTGGATCATAATTTTGATACAAGTAAGGACTGAGTTTATAGAGTTGTAATCTCTAGGTTTCCTTCTCCAAAGCTTTGAAGCAAAGAGTTGGATTGT
The DNA here is from genome assembly GCA_954870985.1 of Trifolium fragiferum. Lineage (NCBI taxonomy): Eukaryota > Viridiplantae > Streptophyta > Magnoliopsida > Fabales > Fabaceae > Trifolium > Trifolium fragiferum. The sequence goes on from OX940792.1 coordinate 16,528,086, forward strand.
GCAACACTCTAAGCCTTTAGGTACGAGTGCTTTGCTTGTCTAGGAGTGTGTCTCCATCTAAGTTTGTTTACTAAATCCTTACTGGGTAAGGTTGAGGGGGAGTGAGCAGAGGTTCTCATATCTAGGAGTTCCTAGGTAGAATTAGCATGGGTAGTGATTAAGTGAGAAGTTGTAAACGGGGGAGTTTAACTTTGAATTGATACTACCATAGTGGATTCATCCCTGGATTGGTATCCTCCAGAATAGGGCTTGTTATAAGTGCCGAACTGGGTTAACAAACTCATCGTGTTTATTGTGTCCTGCACTTTATATTGTTTACTTGTTCATCAAGTTCAGCATGTTCACGATGTTGACACATTAGGCTACACATCGTACGATTCCTAAAGTGTACACATCGTGCTACACATCTAACACTTGCCACCAGAATTTCAATTGGCATCAGAGCAGGCACCCTGCCTGTTTGAGGGTGAGCTCCAGGAAAGTTACTTTATGGAAACATGGACAAGGATGGAACAATGGTCAAAAACCACCTCTTCTGGATGGAACTAATTATGACTACTGGAAGCCAATGATGATTGCCTTTCTAAAGTCACTTGATAGCAGGACTTGGAAAGCTGTGCTCAAAGGATGGGAGCATCCCAAAATTCTGGATGCTAATGGTGTTGATACTGGTGTACTCAAGCCAGAAGAAGATTGGTCAGCTGCAGAAGACACTGCATCACTTGGAAACTCCAAAGCTTTGAATGCCCTATTCAATGGAGTGGACAAGAACATGTTCAGATTGATTAAGCAGTGTACTATTGCAAAGAATGCTTGGGAGATACTCAGAACAACTCATGAAGGCAATGCCAAGGTAAAAAGCTCAAGAATCCAACTTCTCAACACTAAGTTTGAAAACCTCAGGATGAAAGAAGAAGAATCAATTCATGACTTTCACATGAATTTGCTTGAGGTAGACAATTCCTTTGAGGCTCTAGGTGAGAAATTGTCTGAAGAAAAGCTTGTGAGAAAGATGCTTAGATCCCTACCCAAGAGATTTAACATGAAAATCACAGCTATTGAGGAAGCTCAAGACATCCCAAGTATGAAACTTGAAGAACTTGTGACCTCTCTTCAAACTTTTGAGATGAACTTAGGTGAGCAAACTGAGAAGAAAGGAAAAGGTATAGCTTTTGTATCTTGTGCTGATGAAGAGGCTGATGAATCAGATGATGATCTCTCAAATTACATAGCTATGTTAGGAAGACAATTCAACAAGCTTCAGAGAAGGGTGGATAGAAGACCAAGGAGGAATGTGAGGAAAATCCAGACTGATATCAGTAAACAAGGTAACACTTCAACAAAAACCAAAACTGATGATAAGTCAACTCAGAACAAGGGTGTTCAATGTCATGAATGTGAAGGCTTTGGTCATATAAGAGCTGAATGTGGCACATATCTGAAGAAGCAGAAGAAATGTCTGACTGTATCTTGGTCTGATGAAGACTCTGACACTGACTCAGAGAATGTTGTTGCTAATCATGTGAGTGCCATGACTGGTGTGTGCAGTACTGATGTTGATTCTGATGATGAAGAACTTACCTTTGATGAACTGGCCTCAGTCTACAAAAAGCTATCCATCAAAACTGAGGAACTATGCAGAATCAATGAAGAACAGAAGGTGGTTATCAGTCAACTAGAAACAGAGAATGCTCACCTGCAAAACCAAGTAGTTAGTCTTGAAAGTGAAGTCAAGTTGCTGTCAACCAATTTGAAGAATATGACCAAGTCTGTAAAGATGCTCAATACTGGAACTGACATGCTTGATGAGATCCTGAAAGTTGGAAAGCATGCTGGTGATTCATCTGGTATAGGATTTAAGAACAAACTTCACAACAAGAATACAAATTCTAAGTTTGTTCCTGCTCAGAAGAAACCTGACCCTGGCAGAATGTGGACACATCACACCCCACATCAGAGACCTACTGGCAAAGAGAAGTTTAATGCTTGGAGATGCCACTACTGTGGAAAGAATGGTCACATCAAGTCTTTCTGCTACAAACTCTATGGGTATCCCAAGAAAATGCCTCAGGTTCAAGCCAAATCAGCAAGGGTCACTCCGAAGAAGATGTGGAAACCAAAAGTTTTAGAAACTGCTCATATAGCTCACACTTCTCTCAGAGCATCTTCCAATGAAGATTTATATTTTGATAGTGGTTGTTCTAGGCATATGACTGGTGTTGACAAATTTCTCACTAATATTAAGCCTCATACAACAAGCTTTGTAACCTTTGGAGATGGAGCAAAAGGTGAAATCAAAGGCAGTGGTAAGCTCAGCAGCAAAAGTTTACCTGACCTAGATGATGTGTTACTTGTCAAAGGTTTGAAGGCTAATCTTATCAGCATAAGCCAACTGTGTGATCAAGGTCTTAAAGTCAACTTTACAAGGAATGAGTGTCTTATCACTTCTGACAAAGGAGAAGTATTGATGAAAGGATCTAGGTCTAGAGACAACTGATATCTATGGATTCATGAAGAAACAGCTCCTTCTACTACATGTCTTATAAGTCAGGAAGAAGAAATAAAGCTTTGGCACCAAAGACTTGGCCACCTGAATCTGAAAGGTATGAAGAAGATTGTGTCCAAGGAAGCAATAAGGGGACTACCAAAGCTGAAGATTGTTGAAGGCAGTATCTGTGGTGAATGTCAAGTTGGAAAGCAAGTCCAGATGTCCCACCCAATGTTGCAACATCAGGTGACATCCAGAGTTCATGAACTACTACATATGGACTTGATGAGACCAATGCAAGTAGAGAGTATTGGTGGCAAAAGATATGCCTTTGTGGTTGTAGATGATTTCTCAAGGTTCACTTGGGTAAGCTTCATCAGAGAGAAGTCTGATACTTTTGATGCATTCAAAGAACTATGCCTTAGACTTCAAAGAGAAAAGGATAGTGGCATTGTCAGAATCAGAAGTGATCATGGGAAAGAGTTTGAAAATTCAAGATTTTCTAAGTTTTGTGCTGATGAAGGAATTAAGCATGAGCTCTCCTCACCAATTACACCCCAACAAAATGGTGTAGTTGAAAGAAAGAACAGAACTTTGCAAGAGGCTGCAAGAGTGATGCTACATGCCAAGAAGCTACCTTACTACTTTTGGGCAGAGGCCATGAGTACTGCATGCTATGTGCACAACAGGATGACTTTGAGAAAAGGTACTTCAACCACACTGTATGAGATATGGAAGGGAAGAAGACCAGCTGTCAAACACTTCCATGTCTTTGGTAGCAAATGCTACATCTTGGCTGATAGAGAGCCAAAGAGAAAGATGGATCCCAACAGTGATGAAGGAATCTTTCTAGGCTATTCCCTAACCAGCAGAGCCTATAGAGTCTTCAACAACAGAACAAAAACTATGATGGAATCCATCAATGTTGTCATAGATGACTGTTCAGACAATGTGCCGGATGTTGATCCTGATGTGGACACATCTCACCCCCAACCTGAAGACTCTGAAGTTATAGAGATTCCTGAGAAGACTGATCAGCAAGAAGATGTGACTCTAGTAAACAAGGGTCCCTCTGTTAGAGTTCAAAAGAATCATCCAAAAGAACTCATAATAGGGACTCCCGAGTCAGGTGTTATGACAAGGTCAAGAGAGGTTGTATCCAATGCTTGTTTTGTGTCAAAGGTAGAACCAAAGAATGTGAAAGAAGCCTTGACAGATGAGTTTTGGATTGAAGCTATGCAAGAGGAGCTGAACCAGTTCAAGAGGAATGAAGTATGGGATTTAGTTCCTAGACCTGAAGGAGTCAACATCATTGGTACTAAATGAGTCTATAGGAATAAATCTGATGAAAGTGGTGTTGTGACTAGAAACAAGGCCAGGCTTGTGGCTCAAGGTTATTCTCAGATTGAGGGAGTAGACTTTGATGAAACATTTGCTCCTGTGGCACGTCTTGAATCCATAAGGTTACTTTTAGGAGTAACATGTATCTTGAAGTTCAAGCTATTTCAGATGGATGTAAAGAGTGTTTTTTTCAATGGATACTTGAATGAGGAAGTATATGTGGAGCAGCCCAAGGGATTTGTTGATCCAAATTATCCAGATCATGTCTACAGATTGAAGAAGGCATTATATGGATTAAAGCAAGCTCCTAGGGCATGGTATGAGAGGCTAACCAAATTTCTTGTGCAGTAAGGTTATAGAAAAAGAGAAACTGATAAAACCTTGTTTGTCAGAGAAGAAAAAGGCAAGTTCATGATTGCACAAATCTATGTAGATGACATTGTGTTTGGAGGAATGTCTGATCCAATGGTCAAGATGTTTGTGAATCAAATGCAATCTGAATTTGAGATGAGCCTTGTAGGTGAACTTACCTACTTTCTTGGTCTGCAAGTCAAACAGATGGAAGATACAATTTTCATCTCTCAAAGTAAGTATGCCAAGAACATTGTGAAGAAATTTGGAATGGAGAATGCAAATCACAAGAGAACTCCTGCAGCAACCCATCTCAAACTTTCTAAAGATGAGCATGGTGTCAGTGTTGATCAAAGTCTATACAGAAGCATGATTGGCAGTCTACTTTATCTCACTGCAAGTAGACCTGACATTAGCTTTGCTGTTGGTGTGTGTGCAAGGTACCAAGCTGAGCCTAAGATGAGTCATTTGAATCAGGTCAAAAGGATTCTAAAGTATGTCAGTGGTACAAGTGATTATGGAATTCTCTACTCTCATGGTGAAGACTCAAGATTGTTGGGTTATTGTGATGCTGACTGGGCAGGAAGTGCAGATGATCGGAAGAGCACTTCTGGTGGATGTTTCTTTTTGGGAAGCAACCTTATATCATGGTTCAGCAAGAAACAAAATTGTGTTTCTCTTTCTACGGCTGAGGCTGAGTATATTGCAGCAGGAAATAGTTGCTCTCAGCTACTTTGGATGAAGCAGATGTTGGGAGAGTACAATTTGCAGCAAGATGTGCTCACATTATACTGTGACAATCTAAGTGCTATAAATATTTCCAAAAATCCTATCCAACATAGTAGGACAAAACACATTGATATACGTCACCATTTCATTAGAGATCTTGTTGAAGACAATATTGTGACTCTAGAGCATGTTGCCACTGAGAATCAAAGGCTTTAGATGCAAATAGGTTTGAGGTGTTAAGGGGAAAACTTGGTATTTGCCTCTTTGCGGATCAATAGCCATAATAGCTATTCCGGCGTGCAACGGTTACCTGTCTTTCCCTCCATTCATAGTTGCACGCAATCCAAAGGCAATCATAACATATATTTTTCCAACGGCTATTTCGCGATTTTCTCCAAGAAATCCGTTTATTCAAGATATTTCTCTTATTGCCTACCACATTGTTCACCACATTTGTTTCTCAAACACTCAAACGACCTAAGAAATTTTTGATCTCTCTCAAACCCTTGTTCATCTCTCTGCAATTTTTTTTTAATCTTCGTACCACATAATCATCATCATCATCATCATCATCATCATCATCATGTCTACTGCAACCAAAACACCTCCTTCCACAAAAACAAACACTCCTCCATCATCACGAAAACCAAATTCCCCACATCAAGAAGATATGCAAAGTGACATGATCGTCAATGCAACCCCTGTTTCTATGCCATTCCTTCTCCTTCCACAGAAAAACCAAAGAAGAAGAAGAAGAAAAGCAAGAAATCCAAGACTGGTTCACCCAAGAGGGTTCACACCATGGAAAGCCTGCATACTGATCCCCTCCCTTCTGAATTTATTGATGCTAATGTTGAAGCATATGTGGGTATAGGTTCTTCAAACCCTAACCCTGAAAAGACTGTCCTAAGGACCTCTGGTGATCAAAGACATCCTATGACCCAGATGGTTATTGATTCTGTGCTCAAGGCCCTGCAAGAGCCTGATGTTGTGGCAGATGTTGGCACATCATTGCCACAAGGTGAAGAAGAGTCTCCTGCTAATGAAGAAGAGACTATCGTTGCTGAAGAGCAACCTGTCATTCCTGATTCTTCAGAACAGGAAATTGTTGAAGAAGATCAACCTGCTGAGGTTGAAGAACCTGAAGATGATACCCAGTTTGACAATGGTAAAGAAGCCAAAGGTTCTGTAGATGTGGAAGACTCCAATCCTTCTGACAAGGATGTGGATGGAGATACCAAGATTGTGGATGTGGAGGATTATGACTCTGACCTCCCTTTGAACATGATTGCTGAAGACAGCATTGCTAGAAGGACCAGAAGTGGAAAGGGTCCTGCTACTGTTGAAAGATCTCCTGCTGCTACCAAGGAGAAGAAGAAGCCTGTCAAGAGGCAAGTTTTGTATGGTCCCAAGAAGGGATACAGTAAAGTTGTGGTTCTACCTGCCAAGAAGAAGACTCAGAAAAGAAAAGAGGCACCTACAAGTGACTCGGAGTATGATGTGGAGCAGGATGTAGCTCACATCAGTGAGTCTGAAGAAGAAACTGATGAGGAGCGCAATGTGGAGCTTGATGTGGTCCACATTGAGTCTGCTGTGCAGAAGAGCTATAGGAAGAAGAAAATTCCTCAGGGAATACCTGATATCCCTGTTGGTCTGATTTCCTTCCACAATCCTGCACATGCTGGAAAATGGAAGTACATTGCTCACAGAAGGTTAGCTCTGGAGAGGGAGCTGAGTGCTGAAGCCTTGCAGTGCAAGGAAGTTGTAAGGTTGATCAAGCGTGCTGGCTTGATGAAAACTATGTCTGGACTGAGTGACTGCTATGAGAAAGTAGTCAAGGAGTTTTTGGTAAACATTTCTGTTGGCTGTGATAATCCTTTGGACAAGGAGTATCAAACAGTCTTTGTGAGAGGAAACGAAATACATTTCTCTCCTGCTGTTATCAACAAATATTTGGGCAGAAGTGAAGAGCCTTTTGCTGAGATGGAGGCCAATGACAACTACATAATCAAGGCCATCACTGCTGGAAAGGTCAAGACTTGGCCTAAGAAGGGAAAATTGCAAGCAAGCAAGCTCACTCCAATCTACAACATCCTGAACAGGATTGCTGCTGCTAACTGGGTACCTACCACACACAACTGTGATGTGGCTACAGGTTTGGCTAGGTTCATCTACACTGTAGGTAACAAAATTAATTTTGAATTTGGTACTTATATTTTTGATCAGACTGTCAAGCATGCCAAAACCCTAGCTGTCAAACTACCCATTGCTTTTCCTTCCCTGCTGTGTGGAATCATATTGAGCCAGAGACCTGATGTTCTGGGCAAGGATGATTTGTCTTGCAGAAGAGAGTCTGCTATTTCTTTTAGTCTCAAGCAGTCTGATGTGACTCCTGATGTGGGCACATCCAGCTCAAATAATGCTATGTCTAGGACAGACATGATTGCTGCTTTAAAGGAGACCTGTAAGGCTCTGGATGAGAAGAAGGCCAAGCTAGAAGTAGTCATTGCTGGACTGGAGCTTGAGGATGAGCAAACAATGGCTAAGGATGAGGAATTTGAGGAGGAGGAGCCCAATGACTCTGAAGCTGAGGAAACTGATGGGAGCCAGGATATTTGAATTTTGTAATTCATTAATATTTCTCTGTACTCAGTATTTCCTTGTTTTTGCTTGTATTTTGTGGGCTAGGCCCTGGATTTCTGTAGCACTTATGTGTGCCTGTTCTATACTGCTGCATTAATAATGGCCTGAGTGCCTTTTACTGTTCATGCACCATCATCTCTACATCTCATGCTATCTGCATTCTATGGTGTTTCACTTACTCTCTATGTGTTTGACTGTATTTGTCAAAATTATGGCTAAAAAATGGGAGTAAAAAAATAAAAATTAAAATGAACAATTCTTTGAAGTCTTAACTGCAGCAAACTGTGATGTGTGGCACATCCGACTACACATCTGACATACATGCTTATTTTTCTTCAAATGTTTTCTCAACGAATTTTTTGAAGAATTAGTTTTCTAAGGCATGTTTTTCTGAAGACTTAATCTGTACATTTTCAACTGGGTGATGCATTCTTAAGAAGTCCAATTGAAGATGTTTATTTGTGTGATGTTTGACACATCTGTGAAGTTTTAACTTGGTCATGCATTCTTAAGAAGCCAAGTTTAAAACATCTCTATATTTCTCTACTAGGTCATGAATTCTGAAGAAGCCTGTAGGGAATATGAGATTTAGGGGGAGTATTTGAAAAGTGCTCTAGTTCAAAGGGGAGTAAACTACTACTGGGTTTGCTACCCTCCCTTATGTGTGCATGGAATCTCATGCTTGTATGTGTCTGAGAATTTATTTTTCTCAGTCTTTGGGAATTTATTTTTCCTATCTTGTGAGAGTTTATTTCTCTCTTTATCTGTGAGGCTCATATCCGCTGCTGCATGCCTCTGATGTGCCTACACATCTCTCCAAGTTTTGTTGGGTAACTCAAAGATTATTTTAGCCCAAAATTTGCCAAAGGGGGAGATTGTTGAGGATTTTAGGGTGTTGGCTTCATTTGGTAAAATAAGCCTAATTTCATGATGTGGAGCATGATGTGTGGCACATCAGGTTTCACATCAGGACGCCCTAGCTGGACGCGCTTTCTTTAAATTTACACGCGATCTTTTGAAAAGATTTGTTTTTCAAATTAAATCATGCCAGCTTGCGAGCCAAGGAACAAGATAATCTTTCATGGTTCTGTTTTATTTTATTGGCCGACTTTGATCAAAAAGATTTGAAACAAATAATTAAAAGATTATGATCAAATAAATCTCAAGGCAAAATTTATTAAGGCCAACTCGTCGAAGCCCATGAAGCTTGTTCTATATAAAGGAAGACTGAAGACTAATTATTTATCAACTGAAATCAAGAAGCTAAGTCTACAAATTGAGTCTTAGGGTTTTAGTTCTTTAGTTGTTCATTGTTATTTGTGAGCCTTCACTTGGATCATAGTTTTGATACAAGTAAGGACTGAGTTTATAGAGTTGTAATGTCTAGGTTTCCTTCTCCAAAGCTTTGAAGCAAGAAGTTGGATTGTGCAACACTCTAAGACTTTAGGTACGAGTGCTTTGCTTGTCTAGGAGTGTGTCTCCATCTGAGTTTGTTTACTAAATCCTTACTGGGTAAGGTTGAGGGGGAGTGAGCAGAGGTTCTCATATCTAGGAGTTCATAGGTAGAATTAGCACGGGTAGTGATTAAGTGAGAAGTTGTAAACGGGGGAGTTTAACTTTGAATTGATACTACCATATTGGATTCATCCCTGGATTGGTATCCTCCAGAATAATGCTTGTTATAAGTGCCGAACTGGGTTAACAAACTCAACGTGTTTATTGTTTCCTGCACTATATATTGTTTACTTGTTCATCAAGTTCAGCATGTTCACGATGTTGACACATTAGGCTACACATCGTACGATTCCTAAAGTGTACACATCGTGCTATACATCTGACACTTGCCACCAGAATATCAGCATTAATATTAAAGTATAATAATAATAATATTAAAATAGATTATTAAAGTTTCTAAAATAAATAAAATGTCAATCCCCACAAAAAGAATGAGTTTCCACAAAAAAAAATCAAATATTCTACCAAAAAATATTTTATAATTTGTAATTTTTTTTTAAAAGTCAATCCCCACAAAAAGAAAAAGTTTCTAAAAAAAGATATAAAATTAGAGAATAGAGATTATAAAAAAAAAACTATTATAGTTTCTAAAAATAAAATAAAATTAGAGTTTCGATAATAAAAGAAATGTCAATCCCCACAAAAAAATATATAATATTAGAAATTCGATAAGAAAAACTTTAGACTTCTCTATGTAAAAAATAAATAAACAAAAAGGTTTTTCATCCATAAATCACAAAAACAGAATCATAAGCTGTAAATATCGATTGTTGTATGAAATTCAATTTTTTTATGCAATTTAATTTTACAATTCATAGGATTTATTAGACTTATCCAAAAAGACACAAATTCAAAACAGTTGTAAACCTGTTAACTGAAAAAGTCCACCCATGATATAATAAAACTCCTAAATTTCCTCATTTGAGTAAAAATTGCACCACTTTCAACACCTCATTGACAACATTCAACGGAAAAGGGCACTTCGAGTCCATAACTTGAAATAAGGCGCTAGTAAAAATTGTTGCAAGTACTTTCTCAAAAATTGGTGAGAATTATGAACTCTTGTATACAAATATACACATATATCAGTATAACAAATTGTTAGAAATGAAAATTATTTTATGACTTTCAAACCTAAAGTACATATGTGTATGTATGTCTTGCTGAGACTTGAATTAGTGTTTACAAAATATAGAAACAGGAAAACTAATTTTCTCATATATTTTTAGATATGAAATCTGTAATATCCCGCTCTTTCAATTATCTAATTAAATTTAATTAGAGCTTGTCTAATAATTCAAGGATTAATTAGAGGTAATTAACTAATTGAGTTTGGAAATTAAGAGTATTATGTGTTAAATTAGGAACTCTAATTGGACCTAAACTACACATTAGTATAATTATTTTTCCACTTGTAAATTAATTGACTCTAAGAACCAATTTCCCTCCAATGCTCTTCTCTCATTTGTGACTCATAGTCCACCCACTCTCATTTTTCTCCTCATAAACCAACACCTCATTATCACTTTATGACTCACCTATCTTAATTCATCGACACCTCACTTAAAGAGTGAGTCATACTTCCACCCAAGCTAAGCTACTCAAAACTCATGCAAGCTACTCTCACTATTCTCATTACTCATTTCAGAAAATGAGTCCAATGCTCTCATTTTTCTCTCATTCACAACACCAAACTCTATCTCCCATTCAAAAATCCAACACTCATGTTACCACCTCCTACAAACCTCTCATCCAAAACCCTTTTCTGCAGAAAAGCTTTGCATGCAATTCTAAATGAAATATTCAGTTGAAATCCTTCCATTTTTCCCTTTTCTAAATTCATAAAGAAACCCAAGTTCCATGAACTCCTAAACTCTTCCCCTCTAAGTCAATCACTCAAAAATTCTACCCTCACACTTCTAGTATATACTGCATGCATGCTATTTTCATAAAACCACGAATGCATGATCACTGGGTACGCTTTAGCCAACAAGGAAAAGTGGAAATCGGTAAAAATTGGCAGAATTCGTCTCCTCAGCCTGTCAAGCTCGCCTAGGCGAGCTAGAGTACTCGCCATGGCGAGTTCAGCAGCTAGCGCTGCACATTTCTCTCCGTTCGTGCTGTTTCTGGGTTCGTGGGCGTTGCTGGGGGTTGCTGCAGCTGAGTAGAGCTAAGGAGGCAAAGTTTAAAGCTTCTAATATTCAAGTGGGTTCTTAGGCTAGTGTAGTATAGTTTCCCAAAAATTATGATTTGCATGAGGACATAGGAATTCATTAGGTATAACTGCATGAGTGGAATTAATCCCAAATTCCATTCCATTCTGTTCATATTATTTATTTTTATGCTTCTGCAATATTTCAAATGAAGGTTGTAGGTGATATTCTTGAAAAATATTGATTCTCGTAAAACAGGGTAAATTCTGCATCTACTCGCCATAGCGAGCACTCATGGCGAGCTGAAGGTCCTGGGCTGAAGAACTTCGCCATGGCGAGCTCTGACTCGCCTAGCGAGTTGTTTAGGCCAAGACCTGTAAGTTCGCCATGGCGAGCTTGGTAACTCGCCGTAGCGAGCTAACCCAGAATTTATTCACTTTTTCCATTTCTAAAACCCTTGATCACTCGTTTTATACCTTCATCAGAAATATTTATTTTGCAGTCTTATAATTTATATAATATAAATAGGAGGTCAATACAGTCGGACTATTAGGGATAACTTAGGGAATCTAGAACTATGTATGCTCCCCGGGTTTTGGAAAATTATGGTAGTATGTATGAATTATAGAATCAGTCAATTATGTGCGAATTATTCATCGCTTTATGGACTTCCTTCGGAAGCTTCCATCAGGAAAATGTTAAAATGTGAGTTGTATGCCGGAAACACTTGGTGTTCAGCGGACAAGGCAAGCCTCCAAGAGATACTCACCTCCGAGTGCTTTGCGGTTAAAACGAACAAGACTAATAATTTGTGACACACCATTTATTTATGCTTTATGATATTATGATATGAATTATGATATGACTAATTAGGAGCCCCGGCTTAGTAGCCTTAGGAGGGTAGTAGGACCCACTGAGACTTAGTAGTCTCACCCCACTCCATTTATTTTTTTTAGGTAAGACAGGTTATTTCGGAGCAGGGACCAAGATTGGATCTGACAATTGGAGCCTAGCTTGGATTGTCAGCCTAGAAGACTTAGTCTTCTTCTCTGTTTTTATTTAACTTGCTATTCTGTTGTATAAATCTTACCGCTGTTTGTATTCGAACATTCACTATTATCTTAATGATAATCGTATTATTCAGTTAATCCTTTTAATTTATTGTACTCAGATTCCAATTATTAATGTTCTGACTAAATATTCTAGATAATTTAGTTGGGACGTTACCATTGGTATCAGAGCAGGTCGATCCAGTATCGGACCTTGCCATGAGTCATTACAATCCCTTTCTTAGAAGTACGGACCCTTTGGAGTCTGGACTGTTTACGCTGAAACCATCGCGTGCTGAGTCTGATCAGCTCAGTATTGTGTATGGTAGGCAGGGTATTACGGTTGAGAACCAAAGTGGACCACGATGATTAAGTAAAAAGATCGTAGTGGAGTTACAGTTCAGAAGCAATCGTTGGCGAGAATTCTCTCTAACCGGATGTTAGAGCTGAAGTAGTTAGGACTGTAAGAGTAAGAACAGTTGATGGAAGTACTAATCGCTCGAAGTAGAATTGTTCATGGAAGAGCGTAAAGGTGTAAGTCAATATAGTATCCAACTGACATCATGTGTCAGGTAAATTTCCCGGACTTGAGAGTAACTATGCCTTCCGGTGAACATGTTTACAAGAAACATGTGAGCCAAGTAAAATTCAATCCTCAGTAGACCGAGACTCTTTCTGAATACCTAGTCTTACCTTTCAGCCGCGAGAATTACCAGTGCTGTTAGATCTGTTTAGTACCATACTAGAGAAACCAAGTTGGAATGTTAGTCTGAGAAAATCCCCAATAGATTATCCTATAGGAAGCCAACTCTTAATGCCTCCCTGAGGATAACTTAGCATTACAACATCATAACTCGTATTCCTACCATACCGCGAGAAGCCAGGATCTGTTTAACATAACGAATAGGATTTCTTTTCCGATACCAGCTTAGGTCAGTTAAATAGCAAAACTTAGGGATCAATCTTGATTAGCGCAATAATTGGGAATCATTTTACGACACCTTTGAACACCTAAGTTAGTTCAAGAGACACCAACCTTGAGTATTAGAAACCGGAGTTGAACTGAAGTAGCTTCTCTAGGTAGCAACCAATATTTATACCTTACCGCTAGAAGTGAACGTTAACAGATAAACTAATTAGGAATTGCACCTTATAGGTTGGATTACCTATGTAGCCTCATTAGGTATAGTTCATCAATTATAGTGAACCAAAAATTTAGTGTTCTAAACTACCCAACCAAGAGTATAGGATAAATAGTCGGATTAGACTGCCTTCGATTCAAAACTCTCTTGCCTTCCGGTATGCCTTGTTACCACTTAGAGAACTACTATAGGTCTAGTAATATAATTTTAAACCTGACATGTTACATTAGAAATCACAACAAATCAGTTGGAACATAACCTTCACCCGGAATGACAAGTAGAACTATTTCTTGACCAAAACTTAGTTGCCAGATAATTTACTTAGCACTATCACGCATCACCTACACTAGCAGCTTAGTGTTGTAGTTTAGATAGATACATTGTGAGAGAATTAAGTCGAACCACTCGTACTAGTAAATTACTTAGACGCCAGCCTGCTATCTTGTCAATTAGTACATTATCAATAGGAACTCGTTGCTATAAGCAGTCAGTCTCTTGGAACCAACCTTAGCGTCGTAACACTAGCATTCATGCCTCAATAAGATGGGTAACTCAGAAGCTATCCTTGACACATTCAACTATCTAGATCAATTGTGGAGTACCTATGATAGTTATCTCGTATCGAAAATAACTAAGTTGGATTTATTCCTTATCAGCCATTTGTCATTCTTGTTTATTCAAACCTTCAAGTTAGGAATCCATTAGAGTTAGTCAGATTACCTTTAAGAGTACCCTCAATACCTTGTTTGAGCCGGAAACAATAAAAGTCAAAAAAAAAAAAAATTCCAATTTCATAATCATTCTTTCAGATCTTTGATAAGCTAAGTTTTGCGAATCAAATCATACTGGATTTGGGTATCCAGTAGACAAAGGAACTTGGAATGGATTCATTCCCTAACTTGCTCGATTTTGTCTCGGACAGACAACTCCTTCTCGTGCCCTATCATCTGTGGATTGTAATTATCACTCAGAGTAGTTCAAAGATAAACTTCCCAAATTCTTCGACACCAGTCAGTTAAACGGACATGGTGAGACTTCGTTTATAAGTAATCCTGTTCAATCTTATCGACCTTTTAATCAATACCATTAGTCAATTATCTGTGGAATTATTATGTTCAGTGTCAGTATCAGTTAATCGCATAGGTCTTCGTGCACCTGAACAACTCATCAGTATTTCAGTTGTGTTGCTTAATCTTTCGGAGCCTTATCAGTTACTTTCCCTTTGAGTTTCAGATCTTCCAGCTATGTAGGAATAGGAGCTTGTAGAAGTATTAGAATCTAGATACCTCATCAAATTTATTCTCTGAATTCAAGATTGGACAATTCATTCTCAGCCGACTGTTTCAGTTTCCCTGTACATTATCTACGCAGATTTAGGTCATCGTCAATCAAATTCCTCGTGTAGAAATATAAGAGTTTCCTTATTGTCAATCTTATTCTTGTGTCGAATGTGCAAACCTTCCGTGTTTAACAAACCGTTATTAGAATCCGGACACTTTAGCCAGAAATCTTTCGTGTCAGCCTATCAATTAATTATCTAGCCAGCCAACTGTATCCTTGAAGGAAGATTCGAACCTCAGTTCTTGATATGTTAAATGTACTACTTAACCTTAGTGTTGTACTAGGATGGATTGAAATGGTAGGTGGAGAATTTTGAAAGTACTATGGACTCGGTTGCAGATGAGTCTAACTCATTGGCAAAAGAATCTATAGTGCCTAATCGTTCTTCGCTCGTTTTATATTTTGATCTCTTCTAGAGTATGTTAACGACATGAACGGGACAGTGGTACGTGCGACGTGTCGCGGGCTGCAGCGTTCGGAATTGAGACAAATCTTAAAGAGAAAGATGTTGGATTGGCATTATCAAATGCCCAAACTTATTCCATTTCAGCTATTCATATAGCAACAACCAGGCCAGATACCGACATGTGGAGGTGTAATGTGAGATAACAATAAGTACGGTATGCCAAAGTGTTACCTTGTGGAGTTATCCAATAGAAGAGCTATTATTGGTAGAAGTTAATTAGAAAAGAAGAAATGGTGCGTCACGGTGTTAAACGAATTTGGAATAAGGTCGTGTTGACGCAGATGAAAAGGAGCGACTATAATTAGTCGGATCAGAGTGTGCAGCACGAGATCAGACGAAAGTATGGATTAGACGATCAATTTGGACGAATAACTCTTTGAGAGAGGAAAGTTTTATTCCAAGGAATAAAGATAATCAAGTATTCTTGAGAATAACACCAAAGTTAGGACTACGAGGTGTTCTCAAACAAAGAAGTTCTATCCGAAGTATGTAAGACCTTATCAGATCCTTCAACGCGTCGGTTCAGTAACCATCGATTAATTCTATTTCTATCCATGTCAGGGTTACGCGACGTGTTTCATGTGTCTCAACTTCGAAAATTCATTCCCGATCTTTATCACTCCTTGGAGATAGATAATCAGTCAGCCTTAACTTATCAGCCAAATCCAGTTCGTATAGTTGATTGTGAAAGTTGCGATCCTTCGGAACAAGAAAATTCCAACAATCAAAGTCGGATGGGCTCAGTCTCATGATGACTAACTCACACAGGAACGGAAATCTGTCTTGGGAAGAGTTATTCCTATCCTTCCTAAAGGAAAAATTCTGAATTTCGAGGACGAAATTTCTTTAAGGGGGTAGATTGTAACATCCCGCTCTTTCAATTATCTAATTAAATTTAATTAGAGCTTGTCTAATAATTCAAGGATTAATTAGAGGTAATTAACTAATTGAGTTTGGAAATTAAGAGTATTATGTGTTAAATTAGGAACTCTAATTGGACCTAAACTACACATTAGTATAATTATTTTTCCACTTGTAAATTAATTGACTCTAAGAACCAATTTCCCTCCAATGCTCTTCTCTCATTTGTGACTCATAGTCCACCCACTCTCATTTTTTTCCTCATAAACCAACACCTCATTATCACTTTATGACTCACCTATCTTAATTCATCGACACCTCACTTAAAGAGTGAGTCACACTTCCACCCAAGCTAAGCTACTCAAAACTCATGCAAGCCACTCTCACTATTCTCATTACTCATTTCAGAAAATGAGTCCAATGCTCTCATTTTTCTCTCATTCACAACATCAAACTCTATCTCCCATTCAAAAATCCAACACTCATGTTACCACCTCCTACAAACCTCTCATCCAAAACCCTTTTCTGCAGAAAAGCTTTGCATGCAATTCTAAATGAAATATTCAGTTGAAATCCTTCCATTTTTCCCTTTTCTAAATTCATAAAGAAACCCAAGTTCCATGAACTCCTAAACTATTCTCCTCTAAGTCAATCACTCAAAAATTCTACCCTCACACTTCTAGTATATACTGCATGCATGCTATTTTCATAAAACCACGAATCCATGATCACTGGGTACGCTTTAGCCAACAAGGAAAAGTGGAAATCGGTAAAAATTGGCAGAATTCGTCTCCTCAGCCTGTCAAGCTCGCCTAGGCGAGCTAGAGTACTCGCCATGGCGAGTTCAGCAGCTAGCGCTGCGCATTTCTCTCCGTTCGTGCTGTTTCTGGGTTCGTGGGCGTTGCTAGGGGTTGCTGCAGTTGAGTAGAGCTAAGGAGGCAAAGTTTAAAGCTTCTAATATTCAGGTGGGTTCTTAGGCTAGTGTAGTATAGTTTCCCAAAAATTATGATTTGCATGAGGACATAGGAATTCATTAGGTATAACTGTATGAGTGGAATTAATCCCAAATTCCATTCCATTATGTTCATATTATTTATTTTTATGCTTCTGCAATATTTCAAATGAAGGTTGTAGGTGATATTCTTGAAAAATATTGATTCTCGTAAAACAGGGTAAATTCAGCATCTACTCGCCATAGCGAGCACTCATGGCGAGCTCTGGCTCGCCTAGCGAGTTGTTTAGGCCAAGACCTGTAAGTTCGCCATGGCGAGCTTGGTAACTCGCCGTAGCGAGCTAACCCAGAATTTATTCACTTTTTCCATTTCTAAAACCCTTGATCACTCGTTTTATACCTTCATCAGAAATATTTATTTTGCAGTCTTATAATTTATATAATATAAATAGGAGGTCAATACAGTCGGACTATTAGGGATAACTTAGGGAATCTAGAATTTTGTATGCTCCCCGGGTTTTGGAAAATTATGGTAGTATGTATGAATTATAGAATCAGTCAATTATGTGCGAATTATTCATCGCTTTATGGACTTCCTTCGGAAGCTTCCATCAGGAAAATGTTAAAATGTGAGTTGTATGCCGGAAACACTTGGTGTTCAGCGGACAAGGCAAGCCTCCAAGAGATACTCACCTCCGAGTGCTTTGCGGTTAAAACGAACAAGACTAATAATTTGTGACACACCATTTATTTATGCTTTATGATATTATGATGTAACATCCCCGAATTTATAAATTGTCTAATTGATTTTAATTAGATTAATCTATTAAAAATTTAGATCAACGAGAGGTGGTTAATTTAATTTAATTTAACAAATGTTTAAGTGTATTGTGTGTATCTAGTTGGATTATAACTAAACTTAAGTCATACACCTAAACACTAAAGCCATGGGATTGAATTAATTAGCCAATTCAAACTCTCCCTCCCTTTGAGTCACTCTTCCACTCAAGGGATCAATCTATCACCTAACCAACACCTCACACTAGTTGTGAGTCATAATTCCACTCTAGAACAATTCACATTATGCATGCAAACTACCCCTTCACTCACCTATTCATTTTTTCCTATCAGCTGAGGAGAAAATCAGAAACACTCCCAACCTCTCTTTCTCTTCCCACGCCAAACAACAACACACACAAAGCTCCAAATTTCTAATCAATTCTAACATAAAAGTTTGGCTCTTACCATCACATGCACTAGCAACATTCAGAGATTCCAATCACAAGACCAAACCCAGTCCTGAATCCTGCAGAATCAATTCTATTCAAGTTCACATGAAGCTATACAACAAATACCCTTATCACACCAATTCCTTTACCAATGAGCTTGCATGCAAAACTGTGAACCTGAGCCCTTCCCTACTGTTCAACCTCAGCAATCACACTATAAATACACACATAACTCAGCTGATCAATCCATCCATTCATCTTCAATTCGTAGTCAAGCTTAAGGGTGTTTTCAAGTGTCAAAGTCCAATTCTGGTCCAGTCAGTTCGAGGGTCTTTAGGAGGTTGCTGTAGCTGCCTTAGAGAGCCCAGGAAGCAAGGAAAAGCTTCAATCCAGGTGGGTTCTTAGGCTAGTTTAGTTAGAATTCCCTTAATTTATGAATTTGCATGTTAACTTAAGAAATAAGGAATTAATTATGTGAGGAGAATTAGCTCCCAAATTCTCTTCTATTCTGTTATATATTGACTATATTGTATAACTGCACTTTCTCAGAGTTTGGTTGTAGGTGAATCTTTGAAAATATTGAAAATTCGTAAAACAGGGGTCTTTCTGACTTAACTCGCCGTAGCGAGTTGCTAGCGAGCACTCATGGCGAGCTCAAGGTTCTGGGCTGAAGAACTTCGCCATGGCGAGCTCTAGCTCGCCTAGCGAGTTGTTTAGGCCAGTACCTGTAAGTTCGCCATGGCGAGCCTGCTAACTCGCCGTAGCGAGCTAGCCCAGAATTACTTCACTTTTTCAGTTTTAAAAATGATTTAATCACTCGTTTTATATCATAACCGGAGAAAGATAAATTGCAGTTGTATAATGTATTTAATATTGTACGGAAAGTCAGGCACAATTCTAAAAATTAGGGATAACTTAGAATTAAGGTTGTATGATCCCCCGGGTTTGGGAATTATTGGTAGCATGTTAATAATTTAGTGATCAGTCGAATTAATAATATGATTATGTTATCAGTATGGACTTCGTTTTAGATGTTCCATTAGAAAAATTTATGTGAGCTTTATGCCGGAGCGCTTGCTGCTCGCGGATAAGGCGAACCCCTGAGACGTGCTCACCTTAGAGGGTTTGCGGTTTAAAATGAACAAGATAAACTTGTGTTACACCTTTACATTATTGCTTAAGATAATTATGCTATGGATTTAGTTTATGATATGACTGATTAGGAGCCCCGGCTTTATAGCCTAGGAGGGTAGTAGAATTCACTAGGACGAAGTGACTGTCTCACCCCACTCCCTTTTTGAAACAGGAAAGCAGGTTGAATAGGTAAGCTTTTGTGTTGGAGTCGCTGCCGCTGTTGGAGGATCGCATTTAGTCTTTCTATGCTTTCTTCATTATTTATTCGTGTTGTCTTTCGTTTCCGCTATGTTATTTGAACTCGTTTGTATTTCTGCACCTGTGCGTGCTTATTTGAATAAACTAATTGTAATGAACTCAGTACTATTTATAATATTCTACATTATATTCTAGATAATAATGTGGGGTATTACATTTGGTATCAGAGCAGGTCGATTCAGATCTTGCGTGATGTTCATTAGTATTACCATTCCAATCCCAGTAGTTGTCTAGTTTCCCTACATACGTTCTAGGTGTCATGTCATTTTAGGCCTAGCTAACTTGATTTGATATTGGCAGTTAGAGCGAAATGTCTGGAGAGAGACGAGGACCTGGGAGGCCACCAAGAAGGCAGAACGTAGCAGAGGAAGAAGAACCGCAAGTGTTTGGAGATGCTAACGCCAACATGTGGGCAGAGATGATGCATCAGCATCAGCAGTTTCAAGCCCAGCAAGCGCAACAGCATCAGGAGTTTATGGCCATGTTTCAGCAGCACATGAATGCTCCCCCTCCTCAAAACTTGGGGTCGAGCGCTGCCTTCCGAGAGTTTTGTAGGATGAGCCCTCCAGAGTTCTATGGTGAATATAACCCCGCTAAAGCTAGGGAATGGTTGCAAAGGATGACTGGCATTCTGGACTCCATGACTTGCTCAGAGACAGATAAAGTAACTTTCGTCTCCCGCTTCTTCAGGGGTGACGCTTGCAATTGGTGGGAAGGTACCAAGCAGTACATGGAAGCCAGCCATACGGAGATTAACTGGCAAAACTTCAGGCGTTTGTTCATTGGTCATTACATTCCGGAGAGCTACCAATTCCAGATGGAACGGGAGTTAACTGAGTTGAAGCAAGGTAGTCTGACGGTAGCTGAATATACCATGAAGTTCAACGAGTTGGTCCGGTATGTTGCTGATGTTGACGATGCCCCTACCGAGGCCTGGAAAATGAAGAAATACAGGATAGGGCTTCGAGCGGATGTAGCTCACGACGTGGCAATGCAGCAGATCACTAGTTTTGGTGATCTAGTGCAGAAGAGCTATCACGCCGAAGCAGGTCTCAGCAACATCCACAAGGAGAAGAATGAGGTGAATCAGAAGAAGAAGGGTTTGTTTGGTAAGTTTGGTTTGAACTTGAAGTCTAAGGGTAACTCCAGCATGGGCAAGCAGAGTCACTCTCAACGCTCGCCCAAGAACTGTTCAGACTGTGGATATCCTCACAGCGGAGAATGCATGAAAGGCAAGAATATGTGCTATTACTGCAAGCAACCTGGTCACTTCAGGAACGAGTGCCCGAAATTGAAAAAGCACGGAGAATCCAGTGGATCCGCAAAGAATAAAGGTCGGGTATATTCTTTAGACTGCAATGAAATAAGATCTAATAATGCTTTAATTATGGATGTATGTTTGTTAGGACAGTCTAAGGTCTTAGTACTCTTTGATTGTGGAGCCACCAACTCTTTTATAGCCGTAGACTGTGTCATGCGGTTAGGAATTCCTTCTGTACCTCTCGTACCCCCAATGTCTGTCGCTGTCGCTACTGGCGGCAGAGTCACTTCAAAGAAAGTCTGTCAAAATTGTCCCATCTTAGTCGGAAGTAAGGTCTACCACATTGATTTAATATGTCTACCTCTAAAGGACTTCGATGTCGTTCTTGGCATGGATTGGCTCTCAGCCAATACCGTGTACATTGGTTGTGCGGAAAAGAATTTGTTCATTCCTTCAGAAACTTCTGCAGAAAGTAGAGCCTTATCTGCTTTATTGCAAAACACTCACCAGTTGATCCAGTATTTAGGTGCCAGCAGCAAGTGTTTCAGTGTCTTGTTCACTATTGATCATGAGTCTAGTTTGAGTCCTAGCGATATCCCTATAGTTAGCGAGTATTTAGATGTTTTCCCTGATGATATCATGAGTCTCCCTCCCGAGCGTGAGATAGAGTTCTCTATAGATCTTGTTCCGGGTTCACAGCCCATTTCAGTTGCACCTTATAGAATGTCTCCATTAGAACTTCATGAGCTTAAAACTCAACTTGAGGAACTACTCCAGAAGCATTTCATTCGTCCAAGTGTCTCTCCTTGGGGAGCACCCGTGTTACTTGTGAAAAAGAAGGACGGTACTATGCGCTTATGCATTGATTACCGCAAACTCAATAAAGTGACTATTAAAAACAAGTATCCGCTACCTCGGATTGATGATCTCTTAGATCAACTCAGAGGTGCCACTGTGTTTTCAAAGATTGATCTTCGTTCCGGCTATCATCAAATCAGAATCAAATCCTCAGACGTGTCTAAGACGGCATTCAGGACGCGTTATGGGCATTACGAATTTCTAGTTATGCCTTTTGGATTGACAAATGCTCCTGCTGTGTTTATGGATTACATGAACAGGATCTTCCAGCCATACCTTGATAAATTTGTTGTCATCTTCATAGATGATATTTTAATCTATTCTCGCAATCAAGAAGATCATGTTGAACACCTCAGAATTGTTCTGGAAGTTTTGAGAGAGAAGAAGTTATATGCCAAGTTCAGTAAGTGTGAATTCTGGCTCTCAGAAATTAAATTTCTGGGACATGTCATTTCCCAAGGCGGTGTGTCTGTTGATCCATCCAAAGTAGAAGCAGTTCTTAACTGGGAAAGACCCAACAATGTATCAGAAGTCAGAAGTTTCCTGGGATTAGCAGGTTATTACCGGAGATTCATTCTTGGATTTTCGGAAATCGCCTTACCCTTGACCCGTTTGACCAGGAAAGGTACTCCTTTTGTTTGGGATGCCGATTGTGAAGTGAGTTTCAGGACGTTGAAAGAAAAGTTAACCAGTGCTCCAGTATTGGTCATTCCTGATACTAATCGGAAGTACGTGGTGTATTGCGATGCATCACATAAAGGTCTTGGTTGTGTTCTAATGCAAGATGGAGCTGTGGTAGCATATGCCTCGCGGCAATTGAAACCACACGAGCAAAATTACCCAACCCATGATCTGGAATTAGCAGCAATTATTTTCGCTCTAAAGATTTGGAGGCATCACTTGTATGGTGTCCAATTTGATCTGTTCAGCGACCATAAGAGTTTGAAATACCTGTTTGATCAGAAAGACCTGAATATGAGGCAGCGTAGGTGGATGGAATATTTGAAGGACTTCGATTTCAATCTCAACTACCATCCTGGCAAAGCGAATGTTGTGGCAGACGCTTTGAGCAGGAAAGCCTTATATGCTTCCGAACTCTTAATGCAGCAGTGTGGATTGTATGAGAAGTTCAGAGACCTGAATCTAAATGTTGTGTACAGAAAGAGCGGCATTAGAATCAACCGTTTGGAGTTGGCATGCGATCTGCGCTCGAGGGTAGTGCAGGCGCAACGAAGCGATATGGACCTTCAAAGGAGATTGAATAACCCAGAGTTCTCAATTGCGTCGGATGGTGCTATGTTGTATGATGGAAGATTGTGTGTACCTAATGACGATGAACTGAAAAGGCTGATTCTTGACGAGGCACACAAAAGTGGATTCTCGATTCATCCAGGATCCACCAAAATGTACCATGACTTGAAGCAGAACTACTGGTGGCCGAACATGAAGGCAGAAATTGCTGATTTTGTGTCTAGATGTTTGGTTTGTCAACAAGTGAAGATTGAACACCAGAAGCCTGGAGGTCCATTGCAACCGTTAGAAATTCCAGAGTGGAAGTGGGAACACATCACTATGGACTTTGTTGGAGGTTTACCCCGTAACCAGAAGGGTCAAGATTCAATTTGGGTAATTGTGGATAGATTGACCAAGTCAGCTCACTTCATTCCTGTGAAATCTACCTATAAGGCCACGCAGTATGCAGCTGTTTTTATAGAGCATATTGTGAGGTTGCATGGTGTACCTCTCAGCATCGTTTCAGATCGTGATCCAATCTTTACTTCTAGGTTTTGGAAAGCCTTCCAGCATGCGATGGGTACTCGATTGAGAATGAGTACATCGCATCATCCTCAGACAGATGGACAGTCTGAAAGAACCATTCAAACTCTTGAAGATATGCTTCGTGCATGTGTTTTGGAAGATGGCGGTAGTTGGAGCAACTACTTGCACTTGATTGAATTCTCTTATAATAACAGTTACCATTCCAGTATCGGGATGGCACCGTTTGAAGCTTTATATGGAAGAAAGTGTAGAACTCCTTTGTGTTGGACGGAAGTCGGTGATCGCGGATTGCTTGGACCAGACCTTATACAAGAGACGACTTTAAAGGTTAAGTCAATCCGTGAAAAGATGAAGGTTGCGCAGAGTCGGCAAAAGAGTTATGCCGACAGAAGAAGGAGACCGTTGGAATTTGATGAAGGAGATCATGTGTTCTTGAAGGTTACTCCGAAGTTGGGATTACGTGGTGTGTTTAGAACCAAGAAACTCTGTCCAAGATATATTGGACCCTATCAAATCCTTCGACGCGTTGGTTCAGTAGCCTATCAGTTAGCTCTTCCTCCTTCTATGTCAGGGCTACACGACGTGTTCCATGTCTCTCAGCTTCGCAAGTACATTCCAGATCCCTATCAACCAATAGTAATTGAACAGATTGATCTTCAGCCAGATCTAACTTATCAACCAGATCCAGTCCGAATTGTCGATCGTGATGTCAAAACTCTGCGAAACAAGAGGATTCCCATTGTCAAGGTTGAATGGGCGCAGTCTCCGGACAGCGAATACACATGGGAATTGGAATCGGACATGATAAACAGTTATCCTCACCTATTCTAAAGGTAAATTTCTGAATTTCGAGGACGAAATTTCTTTAAGGGGGGTAGATTGTAACATCCCCGAATTTCTAAATTGTCTAATTGATTTTAATTAGATTAATCTATTAAAAATTTAGATCAACGAGAGGTGGTTAATTTAATTTAATTTAACAAATGTTTAAGTGTATTGTGTGTATCTAGTTGGATTATAACTAAACTTAAGTCATACACCTAAACACTAAAGCCATGGGATTGAATTAATTAGCCAATTCAAACTCTCCCTCCCTTTGAGTCACTCTTCCACTCAAGGGAGTCATAACCAACACCTCACACTAGTTGTGAGTCATAATTCCACTCTAGAACAATTCACATTATGCATGCAAACTACCCCTTCACTCACCTATTCATTTTTTCCTATCAGCTGAGGAGAAAATCAGAAACACTCTCAACCTCTCTTTCTCTTCCCACGCCAAACAACAACACACACAAAGCTCCAAATTTCTAATCAATTCTAACATAAAAGTTTGGCTCTTACCATCACATGCACTAGCAACATTCAGAGATTCCAATCACAAGACCAAACCCAGTCCTGAATCCCGCAGAATCAATTCTATTCAAGTTCACATGAAGCTATACAACAAATACCCTTATCACACCAATTCCTTTACCAATGAGCTTGCATGCAAAACTGTGAACCTGAGCCCTTCCCTACTGTTCAACCTCAGCAATCACACTATAAATACACACATAACTCAGCTGATCAATCCATCCATTCATCTTCAATTCGTAGTCAAGCTTAAGGGTGTTTTCAAGTGTCAAAGTCCAATTCTGGTCCAGTCAGTTCGAGGGTCTTTAGGAGGTTGCTGTAGCTGCCTTAGAGAGCCCAGGAAGCAAGGAAAAGCTTCAATCCAGGTGGGTTCTTAGGCTAGTTTAGTTAGAATTCCCTTAATTTATGAATTTGCATGTTAACTTAAGAAATAAGGAATTAATTGTGTGAGGAGAATTAGCTCCTAAATTCTCTTCTATTCTGTTATATATTGACTATATTGTATAACTGCACTTTCTCAGAGTTTGGTTGTAGGTGAATCTTTGAAAATATTGAAAATTCGTAAAACAGGGGTCTTTCTGACTTAACTCGCCGTAGCGAGTTGCTAGCGAGCACTCATGGCGAGCTCAAGGTTCTGGGCTGAAGAACTTCGCCATGGCGAGCTCTAGCTCGCCTAGCGAGTTGTTTAGGCCAGTACCTGTAAGTTCGCCATGGCGAGCCTGCTAACTCGCCGTAGCGAGCTAGCCCAGAATTACTTCACTTTTTCAGTTTTAAAAATGATTTAATCACTCGTTTTATATCATAACCGGAGAAAGATAAATTGCAGTTGTATAATGTATTTAATATTGTACGGAAAGTCAGGCACAATTCTAAAAATTAGGGATAACTTAGAATTAAGGTTGTATGATCCCCCGGGTTTGGGAATTATTGGTAGCATGTTAATAATTTAGTGATCAGTCGAATTAATAATATGATTATGTTATCAGTATGGACTTCGTTTTAGATGTTCCATTAGAAAAATTTATGTGAGCTTTATGCCGGAGCGCTTTCTGCTCGCGGATAAGGCGAACCCCTGAGACGTGCTCACCTTAGAGGGTTTGCGGTTTAAAATGAACAAGATAAACTTGTGTTACACCTTTACATTATTGCTTAAGATAATTATGCTATGGATTTAGTTTATGATATGACTGATTAGGAGCCCCGGCTTTATAGCCTAGGAGGGTAGTAGAATTCACTAGGACGAAGTGACTGTCTCACCCCACTCCCTTTTTGAAACAGGAAAGCAGGTTGAATAGGTAAGCTTTTGTGTTGGAGTCGCTGCCACTGTTGGAGGATCGCATTTAGTCTTTCTATGCTTTCTTCATTATTTATTCGTGTTGTCTTTCGTTTCCGCTATGTTATTTGAACTCGTTTGTATTTCTGCACCTGTGCGTGCTTATTTGAATAAAGTAATTGTAATGAACTCAGTACTATTTATAATATTCTGCATTATATTCTAGATAATAATGTGGGGTATTACATATGATATGAATTATGATATGACTAATTAGGAGCCCCGGCTTTGTAGCCTTAGGAGGGTAGTAGGACCCACTGAGACTTAGTAGTCTCACCCCACTCCATTTATTTTTTTTAGGTAAGACAGGTTATTTCGGAGCAGGGACCAAGATTGGATCTGACAATTGGAGCCTAGCTTGGATTGTCAGCCTAGAAGACTTAGTCTTCTTCTCTGTTTTTATTTAACTTGCTATTCTGTTGTATAAATCTTACCGCTGTTTGTATTCGAACATTCACTATTATCTTAATGATAATCGTATTATTCAGTTAATCCTTTTAATTTATTGTACTCAGATTCCAGTTATTAATGTTCTGAATAAATATTCTAGATAATTTAGTTGGGACGTTACAAAATCTAACATATGGGCATATAAAACATTATTTGAAAAAAGTTCATATTGGATTTCTATCTTTTTAGTCAAAGAAAAATAAAAATAATAGGATTATTTGTGAAAATGTGAAATAAGTGGGAGTCAAAAATATAATTAATCATACTATTTAAGCATGGTTATATATCAAAATACCACCACAAGATACTGATCTAAGGTAACCCTTTGTTGCACCATATACAGTGCATCATTCAAGAAACAATGAGAGGATTCCATACAACCACATTAAACTGACGAGCATTAGGAACACAGATTAAAACAAAAAATGCCTTAAGCTAGAATGACAAATTCATGCATAGCCGAGAAAAAAGTTCTACAGACTGGTTGCCAACAATAGAAATATTGGAGATAAGTATATATGGTTCTACAAGAATTTTATTCGTCGCTACATATATAAAGCTGAATTATAATATAAAATATATTAAATATTATATATCCTTACGTAAGGAAATAAAAAACAAATTGTAGCAAATATAAAAAAATTACAATAAATATAAATTAAAATATTTATATATCCTTATCATTAGATTTGATTAAGTCCTATAATTATGGGATTTAGTTTACATTTAAATATATTTACTTGGGCACCAAGGAAGTATCTTACTATTTCACTTAAAATATTTGCATTTCTACAAAAAAATATATAATAATATAAAAAATTTAATTGAATGCTTTTTAAGCATTAATATTAAAGTATAATAATAATAATAATATTAAAATAGATTATTAAAGTTTCTAAAATAAATAAAATATCAATCCCCACAAATACAATGAGTTTCCACAAAAAAAATCAAATATTCTACCAAAAAATATACTAGAATTTGTAATTTTTTTTTAAAAAGTCAATCCCCACAAAAAGAAAAAGTTTCTAAAAAAAGCTATAAAATTATAGAATAGAGATTCAAAAAAAAATATTATTATAGTTTCTAAAAATAAAATAAAATTAGAGTTTCTATAATAAAAGAAATGTCAATCCCCACAAAAAAAAATATAATATTAGAAATTCGATAAGAAAAACTTTAGACTTCTCTATGTAAAAAATAAATAAACAAAAAGGTTTTTCATCCATAAATCACAAAAACAGAATCATAAGCTGTAAATATCGATTGTTGTATGAAATTCAATTTTTTTATGCAATTTAATTTTACAATTCATAGGATTTATTAGACTTATCCAAAAAGACACAAATTCAAAACAGTTGTAAACCTGTTAACTGAAAAAGTCCACCCATGATATAATAAAACTCCTAAATTTCCTCATTGGAGTAAAAATTACACCACTTTCAACACCTCATTGACAACATTCAACGGAAAAGGGCACTTCGAGTCCATTACTTGAAATAAGGCGCTAGTAAAAATTGTTGCAAGTACTTTCTCAAAAATTGGTGAGAATTATGAACACTTGTATTCAAATATACACATATATCAGTATAACAAATTGTTAGAAATGAAAATTATTTTATGACTTTCAAACCAAAAGTACATATGTGTATGTATGTCTTGCTGAGACTTGGATTAGTGTTTACAAAATATAAAAACAGGAAAACTAATTTTCTCATATATTTTTAGATATGAAATCTAACATATGGGCATATAAAACATTATTTTAAAAAAGTTCATGGATTTCTATCTTTTTAGTCAAAGAAAAATAAAAATAATATGATTATTTGTGAAAATGTGAAATAAGTGGGAGTCATAAATATAATTAATCCTACTATTTAAGCATGGTTATATATCAAAATACCACCACAAGATACTGATCTAAGGTAACCCTTTGTTGCACCATATACAGTGCATCATTCAAGAAACAATGAGAGGATTCGATACAACCACTTTAAACTGACGAGCATTAGGAACACAGATTAAAACAAAAAATGCCTTAAGCTAGAATGACAAATTCATGCATAGCTGAGAAAAAAGTTCTACAGAATGGTTGCCAACAACAGAAATATTGGAGATAAGTATATATGGTTATACAAGAATTTTATTCGTCGCTACATATATAGAGCTGAATTATTATAATATAAAATATATTAAAAATTATATATCCTTACGTAAGGAAATAAAAAAAAAATTGTAGCAAATATAAAAAAAAATTACAATAAATATAAATTAAACTTATACTAATTGTTCAGAAAATACTTAAATTATCAGCATATTCGACTTTCAAATCGTCCATACCACAAAGTGCTTAATCAAACTTTTTCTCTTTTGTGGTTATGATGATTTTACTTCCTTTTGCCCCATTTTCCAACAAAATAGGGATAAAATTATCAAACCAATCAGAACGACTATGCATATCTTCCAACAGAAGCAAATATCTTTTTCCACTAATTTGGCATAAAAGTTTTTGTTCTTTGTCTTTCTTCTCAACTTTAGTAATTTTTTTAACATGTTCAGGATATGACACCCAAACTATAATGTCAAAATGTTTCTGGACTTTATCATCTTCTACCACAAGTTGAAGAAGTGCACTAGCACTGCTAGTCTCCTTTCCAATTATTTTAATAAGTTGATCATGATCATAGTTGCTTTTTTTGTTGGTGTTCAACAACGAATCTATCAACTCCTTCTTCTCCTTGCTTACAATAACATTATTCTCATCAATGAAGAACTCTGTTTCTTTTCTTTTAGATGAACATCCACCCATTATTCTCACAATGAAATACTAATGTTTACGATACTTTTGACAAATTGAGGATTCCGTCATTCTCATGCTCCAATTTATAACGGTTAAAATAGAAAATATCTCCTGTCAAAAAAAATATATTTGTTAAGATATGCATAGGTTTTATATTATATTCGAATTTATAACGGTTAAAATAGAAAACATCTCCCGTGAAAAATATATATATATATTTGTTAAGATATGCATAGGTTTTATATTATATTTGTTCAGAAAATATATCTATCATTAGATTTGATTAAGTCCAATAATTATGGGATTTAGTTTACATTTAAATATATTTACTTGGGCACCAAGGAAGTATCTTACTATTTCACTTAAAATATTTGCATTTCTACAAAAAAATATATAATATTATAAAAAATTTAATTGAATGCTTTTTAAGCATTAATATTAAAGTATAATAATAATAATATTAAAATAGATTATTAAAGTTTCTAAAATAAATAAAATGTCAATCCCCACAAATACAATGAGTTTCCACAAAAAAAAATCAAATATTCTACCAAAAAATATATTAGAATTTGTAATTTTTTTTTTTAAAAGTCAATCCCCACAAAAAGAAAAAATTTCTTAAAAAAGATATAAAATTAGAGAATAGAGATTCTAAAAAAAAATAATTATAGTTTCTAAAAATAAAATAAAATTAGAGTTTCTATAATAAAAGAAATGTCAATCCCCACAAAAAATATATAATATTAGAAATTCGATAAGAAAAACTTTAGACTTCTCTATGGAAAAAATAAATAAACAAAAAGGTTATTCATCCATAAATCACAAAAACAGAATCATAAGCTGTAAATATCGATTGTTGTACGAAATTCAATTTTTTTATGCAATTTAATTTTACAATTCATAGGATTTATTAGACTTATCCAAAAAGACACAAATTCAAAACAGTTGTAAACCTGTTAACTGAAAAAGTCCACCCAGGATATAATAAAACTCCTAAATTTCCTCATTGGAGTAAACATTACACCACTTTCAACACCTCATTGACAACATTCAACGGAAAAGGGCACTTCGAGTCCATTACTTGAAATAAGGCGCTAGTAAAAATTGTTGCAAGTACTTTCTCAAAAATTGGTGAGAATTATGAACACTTGTATACAAATATATATACACATATATCAGTATAACAAATTGTTAGAAATGAAAATTATTTTATGACTTTCAAACCAAAAGTATATATGTGTATGTATGTCTTGCTGAGACTTGGATTAGTGTTTACAAAATATAGAAACAGGAAAACTAATTTTCTCATATATTTTTAGATACGAAATCTAACATATGGGCATATAAAACATTATTTAAAAAAAGTTCATATTGGATTTCTATCTTTTTAGTCAAAGAAAAATAAAAATAATAGGATTATTTGTGAAAATTTGAAATAAGTGGGAGTCAAAAATATAATTAATCCTACTATTTAAGCATGGTTATATATCAAAATACCACCACAAGATACTGATCTAAGGTAACCCTTTGTTGCACCATATACAATGCATCATTCAAGAAACAATGAGAGGATTCCATACAACCACTTTAAACTGACGAGCATTAGGAACACAGATTAAAACAAAAAATGTCTTAAGCTAGAATGACAAATTCATGCATAGCTGAGAAAAAAGTTCTACAGACTGGTTGCCAACAACAGAAATATTGGAGATAAGTACATATGGTTCTACAAGAATTTTATTCGTCGCTACATATATAGAGCTGAATTATAATATAAAATATATTAAAAATTATATATCCTTACGTAAGGAAATAAAAAACAAATTGTAGCAAATATAAAAAAATTACAATAAGTATAAATTAAACTTATACTAATTGTTTAGAAAATACTTAAATTATCAGCATATTCGACTTTCAAATCGTCCATACCACAAAGTGCTTAATCAAACTTTTTCTCTGTTGTGGTTATGATGATTTTACTTCCTTTTGCCCCATTTTCCAACAAAATAGGGATAAAATTATCAAACCAATCAGAATGACTATGCATATCTTCCAACAGAAGCAAATATCTTTTTCCACTAATTTGGCATAAAAGTTTTTGTTCTTTGTCTTTCTTCTCAACATTAGTAATTTTTTTAACATGTTCAGGATATGACACCCAAACTATAATGTCAAAATGTTTCTTGACTTTATCATCTTCTACCACAAGTTGAAGAAGTGCACTAGCACTGCTAGTCTCCTTTCCAATTATTTTAATAAGTTGATCATGATCATAGTTGCTTTTTTTGTTTGTGTTTAACAACGAATCTATCAACTCCTTCTTCTCCTTGCTTACAATAACATTATTCTCATCAATGAAGGACTCTGTTTCTTTTCTTTTAGACGAACATCCACCCATTATTCTCACAATGAAATATTAATGTTTACGATACTTTTGACAAATTGAGGATTCCGTCATTCTCATGCTCAAATTTATAACGGTTAAAATAGAAAATATCTCCTGTAAAAAAAAAAATTTGTTAAGATATGCATAGGTTTTATATTATATTCGAATTTATAACGGTTAAAATATAAAACATCTCCTGTCAAAAAAAAAAATTATTTGTTAAGATATGCATAGCTTTTATATTATATTTGTTCAGAAAATATATCTATCATTAGATTTGATTAAGTCCTATAATTATGGGATTTAGTTTACATTTAAATATATTTACTTGGGCACCAAGGAAGTATCTTACTATTTCACTTAAAATATTTGCATTTCTATAAAAAATATATAATATTATAAAAAATTTAATTGAATGCTTTTTAAGCATTAATATTAAAGTATAATAATAATAATAATATTAAAATAGATTATTAAAGTTTCTAAAATAAATAAAATGTCAATCCCCACAAAAAGAATGAGTTTCCACAAAAAAAATAAAATATTTTACCAAAAAATATATTAGAATTTGTAATTTTTTTTTTAAAAAGTCAATCCCCACAAAAAGAAAAAGTTTCTAAAAAAAGATATAAAATTAGAGAATAGAGATTCTAAAAAAATAATAATTATAGTTTCTAAAAATAAAATAAAATTAGAGTTTCTATAATAAAAGAAATGTCCATCCCCACAAAAAAATATATAATATTAGAAATTCGATAAGAAAAATTTTAGACTTCTCTATGTAAAAAATAAATAAACAAAAAGGTTTTTCATCCATAAATCACAAAAACAGAATCATAAGCTGTAAATATCGATTGTTGTATGAAATTCAATTTTTTTATGCAATTTAATTTTACAATTCATAGGATTTATTAGACTTATCCAAAAAGACACAAATTCAAAACAGTTGTAAACCTGTTAACTGAAAAAGTCCACCCAGGATATAATAAAACTCCTAAATTTCCTCATTGGAGTAAACATTACACCACTTTCAACACCTCATTGACAACATTCAACGGAAAAGGGCACTTCGAGTCCATTACTTGAAATAAGGCGCTTGTAAAAATTGTTGCAAGTACTTTCTCAAAAATTGGTGAGAATTATGAACACTTGTATACAAATATACACATATATCAGTATAACAAATTGTTAGAAATGAAAATTATTTTATGACTTTCAAACCAAAAGTACATATGTGTATGTATGTCTTGCTGAGACTTGGATTAGTGTTTACAAAATATAGAAACAGGAAAACTAATTTTCTCATATATTTTTAGATATGAAATCTAACATATGGGCATATAAAACATTATTTAAAAAAAGTTCATATTGGATTTCTATCTTTTTAGTCAAAGAAAAATAAAAATAATAGGATTATTTGTGAAAATTTGAAATAAGTGGGAGTCAAAAATATAATTAATCCTACTATTTAAGCATGGTTATATATCAAAATACCACCGCAAGATACTGATCTAAGGTAACCCTTTGTTGCACCATATACAATGCATCATTCAAGAAACAATGAGAGGATTCCATACAACCACTTTAAACTGACGAGCATTAGGAACACAGATTAAAACAAAAAATGCCTTAAGCTAGAATGACAAATTCATGCATAGCTGAGTAAGAAGTTCTACAGACTGGTTGCCAACAACAAAAATATTGGAGATAAGTATATATGGTTCTACAAGAATTTTATTCGTCGCTACATATATAGAGCTGAATTATAATATAAAATATATTAAAAATTATATATCCTTACGTAAGGAAATAAAAAACAAATTGTAGCAAATATAAAAAAAATTACAATAAGTATAAATTAAACTTATACTAATTGTTCAGAAAATACTTAAATTATCAGCATATTCGACTTTCAAATCGTCCATACCACAAAGTGCTTAATCAAACTTTTTCTCTGTTGTGGTTATGATGATTTTACTTCCTTTTGCCCCATTTTCCAACAAAATAGGGATAAAATTATCAAACCAATCAGAATGACTATGCATATCTTCCAACAGAAGCAAATATCTTTTTCTACTAATTTGGCATAAAAGTTTTTGTTCTTTGTCTTTCTTCTCAACATTAGTAATTTTTTTAACATGTTCAGGATATGACACCCAAACTATAATGTCAAAATGTTTCTTGAATTTATCATCTTCTACCACAAGTTGAAGAAGTGCACTAGCACTGCTAGTCTCCTTTCCAATTATTTTAATAAGTTGATCATGATCATAGTTGCTTTTTTTGTTGGTGTTCAACAACGAATCTATCAACTCCTTCTTCTCCTTGCTTACAATAACATTATTCTCATCAATGAAGGACTCTGTTTCTTTTCTTTTAGACGAACATCCACCCATTATTCTCACAATGAAATACTAATGTTTACGATACTTTTGACAAATTGAGGATTCCGTCATTCTCATGCTCAAATTTATAACAGTTAAAATAGAAAATATCTCCTGTAAAAAAAAAATATTTGTTAAGATATGCATAGGTTTTATATTATATTCGAATTTATAACGGTTAAAATATTAAACATCTCCTGTCAAAAAAAAAAAAATTTGTTAAGATATGCATAGGTTTTATATTATATTTGTTCAGAAAATATGTAACGCCCCAACTAAATTGTCTAGAATATTTAGTCGGAACATTAAAATTTGGAATCTGAGTACATTAAATTATAAGGAGATAACTGAATAATAGGTTATTATTAAGATAATAACTGAATATTTGATACAAACAGCGGAAAAAGAACTACAGAGAGATAACAAGATAAATAAAGCAAGAATGAAGACTAAGTCTTCTAATGCTGACGATCCAAGCTCGGCTCCATTCGTCAGATCCATCCTGGTCCCTGCTCCGAAATAACCTGCCTTACCTATATCGAAAAGGGAGTGGGGTGAGACAGTCACTTCGTCCCAGTGGATTCTACTACCCTCCTAGGCTATAAAGCCGGGGCTCCTAATCAGTCATATCATAATCTAATTCATAACATAATTATCATAAGCAATATAATTAAAGGTGTAACACAGAGTTTATCTTGTTCATTTTAAACCGCAAACCCTCTAAGGTGAGCACGTCTCAGGGGTTCGCCTTATCCGCGAGCAGAAAGCGCTCCGACATAAAGCTCACATAAATTTTCTAATGGAACATCTAAAACGAAGTCCACACTGATATCATAAACATGTTTTTATTTGACTGATCACTAGGTTCATAACATACTACCAATAATTCCCAAACCCGGGGAGCATACAATAATCCAATTCCCTATGTTAACACCTAATAGGCCGACCGTGATGACCTCCTGTTTATATTATTTAATTTTATATAACTGTAAAACATTATCTCAGTCGAGGGTATAAAACGAGTGACAAGTATTTTGAAATTGAAGAAAAATGAGTGAGTTCTGGATTAGCTCGCTACGGCGAGTTACCAAGCTCGCCATGGCAAACTTACAGGTCCTGGCCTAAACAACTCGCTAGGCGAGCTAGAGCTCGCCATGGCGAAGTTCATCAGCCCAGAACCTTGAGCTCGCCATGAATGCTCGCTAGCAACTCGCTATGGCGAGTTCATGCAGAATTGACTCTGTTTTGCGAAAATCATCAATTTTGCAAGTATCACCTACAATCCTTGGCTGAGATAATGCAGTATCATAAAACAAATATTATAGAACAGAATAGAGTGGAAATTGGGGCTTAATTTCCACACACACAGTTATACCTATTAATTCCTATAATTGCATGCATTTCATAAACTTGATTAAACTAACTAACTAGCCTAAGAACCCACATGATATTTGAGCTTTAACCTTTGTTCTAAGCTCTTCAACAGCTACTGAACCTCCTAGCAAGACCCACGAGCAGAGTTTGGAATTTGGAGATTTTGACACTTGAGAAAACCCCTTTAGTTTGAATTACGATTTGGAGTTGGTTTGATGCTAGAACCTCTGAGTTTGGGGTCTATTTATAGTTGAATTTCTAAGTCCTATACAGTACACGAATTTGCTAGGTTGTTGGCTGCATGTAATCTCATTGGATGAGCTAAGGGTGTAAATGAGGTTGTTGTTGTGTAGCTTCATGTGAGTGTTTTGGGAGGAGGAATTTCTGGTGAATCAGAACTGATTAGTTGTCATTTCAGAGGTGAAGGAATCTCTGAGGTGTAGTGCTTGCATGTGGAAGAATAGGCCAAGCCTTGGTGTTAAGGGAAGTTGGAAATTTTGGAGCTTTGTTGCATGTGTGTGTGTGGCGTGGGAGAAGAGAGAAATGAGAGGGAGGTGAGCTTCAGATTTTCTGAAGTGATCAAATGAATGGAAACCAGCTCTACTCCTGCATGTGTTGTGAGTGGGAGAGCAAGTGAGTGGATTTGTGAATCATAGGGTGAGTCATAGGAGGGAGGAATTGAACTTTTGAATTCTTGGCTTACTCACTTAATACTCATGGAATTAGTGTTATGCATAGTGTAGAACTTAATTAAATTTTCTAACTTATACTCATAACACTCTTACTCCAAGATTTAATTAATTTTGATTATCACCAATAATTCTAATTTTGTAGATGAAACTCTAATTAAAACTAATTATATGATTTTGGAATTTGGGAATGTTACAAAATATATCTATCATTAGATTTGATTAAGTCCAATAATTATGGGATTTAGTTTACATTTAAATATATTTACTTGGGCACCAAGGAAGTATCTTACTATTTCACTTAAAATATTTGCATTTCTACAAAAAATATATAATATTATAAAAAATTTAATTGAATACTTTTTAAGCATTAATATTAAAGTATAATAATAATAATATTAAAATAGATTATTAAAGTTTCTAAAATAAATAAAATGTCAATCCCCACAAAAAGAATGAGTCTCCACAAAAAAAATAAAATATTTTACCAAAAAATATATTAGAATTTGTAATTTTTTTTTTAAAAAGTCAATCCCCACAAAAAGAAAAAGTTTCTAAAAAAAGATATAA
Source organism: Trifolium fragiferum (assembly GCA_954870985.1). Taxonomy (NCBI): domain Eukaryota; kingdom Viridiplantae; phylum Streptophyta; class Magnoliopsida; order Fabales; family Fabaceae; genus Trifolium; species Trifolium fragiferum. The sequence goes on from OX940792.1 coordinate 16,564,978, forward strand.
AATTAGAGAATAGAGATTCTAAAAAAATAATAATTATAGTTTCTAAAAATAAAATAAAATTAGAGTTTCTATAATAAAAGAAATGTCAATCCCCACAAAAAAATATATAACATTAGAAATTCGATAAGAAAAATTTTAGACTTCTCTATGTAAAAAATAAATAAACAAAAAGGTTTTTCATCCATAAATCACAAAAACAGAATCATAAGCTGTAAATATCGATTGTTGTATGAAATTCAATTTTTTTATGCAATTTAATTTTACAATTCATAGGATTTATTAGACTTATCCAAAAAGACACAAATTCAAAACAGTTGTAAACCTGTTAACTGAAAAAGTCCACCCAGGATATAATAAAACTCCTAAATTTCCTCATTGGAGTAAACATTACACCACTTTCAACACCTCATTGACAACATTCAACGGAAAAGGGCACTTCGAGTCCATTACTTGAAATAAGGCGCTAGTAAAAATTGTTGCAAGTACTTTCTCAAAAATTGGTGAGAATTATGAACACTTGTATACAAATATACACATATATCAGTATAACAAATTGTTAGAAATGAAAATTATTTTATGACTTTCAAACCAAAAGTACATATGTGTATGTATGTCTTGCTGAGACTTGGATTAGTGTTTACAAAATATAGAAACAGGAAAACTAATTTTCTCATATATTTTTAGATATGAAATCTAACATATGGGCATATAAAACATTATTTAAAAAAAGTTCATATTGGATTTCTATCTTTTTAGTCAAAGAAAAATAAAAATAATAGGATTATTTGTGAAAATTTGAAATAAGTGGGAGTCAAAAATATAATTAATCCTACTATTTAAGCATGGTTATATATCAAAATACCACCACAAGATACTGATCTAAGGTAACCCTTTGTTGCACCATATACAATGCATCATTCAAGAAACAATGAGAGGATTCCATACAACCACTTTAAACTGACGAGCATTAGGAACACAGATTAAAACAAAAAATGTCTTAAGCTAGAATGACAAATTCATGCATAGCTGAGAAAAAAGTTCTACAGACTGGTTGCCAACAACAGAAATATTGGAGATAAGTATATATGGTTCTACAAGAATTTTATTCGTCGCTACATATATAGAGCTGAATTATAATATAAAATATATTAAAAATTATATATCCTTACGTAAGGAAATAAAAAACAAATTGTAGCAAATATAAAAAAAATGACAATAAGTATAAATTAAACTTATACTAATTGTTCAAAAAATACTTAAATTATCAGCATATTCGACTTTCAAATCGTCCATACCACAAAGTGCTTAATCAAACTTTTTCTCTGTTGTGGTTATGATGATTTTACTTCCTTTTGCCCCATTTTCCAACAAAATAGGGATAAAATTATCAAACCAATCAGAATGACTATGCATATCTTCCAACAGAAGCAAATATCTTTTTCCACTAATTTGGCATAAAAGTTTTTGTTCTTTGTCTTTCTTCTCAACTTTAGTAATTTTTTTAACATGTTCAGGATATGACACCCAAACTATAATGTCAAAATGTTTCTTGACTTTATCTGTAACACCCCGTTTTTCAAAGGCCCAAGGGTAGGCACTTTTTTATTTTATTTTAAAACACGAGACAGAGTGCGCGGAAAATATTTTACAAGAGCCGGCATTATTCATACAATAGGACTAAAGCAATAATAGTACGACCAACAAGGTGACTGAAATAGTACTATATGCATCATAGTGCTTCTCGGAGAAGCAAAGTGTGTACCTGAATACTTACATCCCAAAAGACAACCATCTAAACCAAAAGTATAAATACTCAGATACAGTTTATCCAAAAGAGTCAGAATAAAACTCCCTAACCAAAAAGCACGGTGTACAACGCACCGGCATAAACCTAACTAGATATACCACGCCACTCAATCACTGGGGGCTCAAGAAGCTACCGTCGTCCTCACGACCCACGGTATCAGGCGGGAATCCATCGTCTAGGGTGGGAGGAGCCCGTTCATGTATTATGGCAAGGGTCACCACACATATACATATATATAATACACACCGAATATACACATACCAAATACGGAAAGTAAATAGACATTTAGCATTTCCTTCTCAACAGACATTATAATTCAAATGCACACAAATCCTATCAATGCAGACTTTACAATGAGCGTGGCACCAATCACTGGCTGCCACATGCATGAATTCCGGAATTTAACCTCTCCGCAGAGAGTCGTAGGCTTCATGTGGACACCAATCACTGGCTGTCGCACACCTACTAAACCCCGCAGGGCAGGTGAAGCCACACAGACTATAACACCAAGGTGAAGCCACACAGACTCTAACACCAACTCAATAAAAATCCCGCAGGATTAGGTGAAGCCACACAGACTCTAACACCCGGTGCTTAGGTGAAGCCACACAGACTCTAACACCCGTACACGCAACTATGAAATGCATGAGCATATTTTATATTTCAGCATATATAGGGCAGTCACACAGACAAATCCCCGGTGAAGTCACACAGACAAACACCCATGTAGTCTCCACTGACATACACGTTCCATACATGCTCATGCAACAATCAATTTACATACACATATGTAATCATCCCCACATACCAATACATATATTCGCAAATCATATGTAAGACATACGCATGTATTTTAAACAACTTCTCGTCTCGAGAATACATAATTCATACATGCCAAGCATTCAAAACACACCACAACAACAAACATACACACATGCCATTAACGAAAAGTAAGACAGAAATAAAGGTGCCCTTACCTCGGCAAGCTTCCACAACTATTTCTCGCTCAACTCTACAAATCGCGCTTCCTAAAATTTAAGCAGCGTAATGTCAATAAAATACTCCCACTGTATTCTATCGAAACGAAACTAAAACCCAAAAATCTAGAGGGGTCTAAGGTACTTTCTAACACTCTCAGATAGTGATTACGAGACCTCCCTATATTGATAAAAAATTCATGAAGTTAAATACACTATTTCTCGCTACGCGAAAATATTTTCGTTTCAAAACAATTTATGAAACACTTTGATTCCTAACTCCAAGGCAATCAATTACACATAATAAAACCATTTGAAAACAACCCATGAGCTCTTCAAAAATTTTCACAAAAATAAAAGTTTACTTGCATCACAAGTTACAAGTTTTTCTTCTCAAATAAAATGGCCATAACTCGCTCATTCTTTATCCAATCGAGACGAGCCATATGCCAAAATCTTCATCTCGAAAAGACGGATCAAATGGTCAAGGATCTAGGTCACAAAAACAATTTTAAAATGACCTAAATGCCCTTAAAGATTTCGACTAGATTTTGAAATCACACCAAAATATTATTTTCTAAAACCAAGCCTAGTTAAATACTTGAATCATTACTAATTTCTCAAAACAACTCAAAAGTGATCAAGCTCTTATACAAAAACCATTATAAAACAAGTATAAAACTCTTCAAAACTTTTACAAAATAAATAGTTCACTTGCATCACAAGTAACTATCTTTTAATTCCAAATAAAGCCACTTAAACCATTCTTTCCAACACCATGATCATTCATTTCATCCCATGATCATTGTCTTCTCATTTAGGACTCAAAAATTTGAAAACCAATATGGTCACATGCCTAAAGTGCCACGGCCAAAACCAAAACAACATGGCTAGTTCGAAAAATTTCTTTTCAAAAGCATAGGATTAATCCTCTAGTCCCCAAAATCATTTAATTGAACTCTCAAAACATTTTCAAAACACAATTCAAAAACCCTAAGAGTTTTTCTCAAATCTCATGAACATAGAGAAAAATAATTTTCATATCTTTCAAAACTAAACAATTTTTCATATATCCATTTTCCTAACAAGCTCAAAAACAACATCATTAACACAAACACCAAACAAAAACTCATGTTCTTGATGCATAGAAATTTTCTCTAGAAACCCTAACAAGAAAATCTCATGAGAATCTATCTAACCATGGAAAGCAACACTACTAAGCCTAAACATGTTAGATAATCACTCATAAATAACTTCTAAGCAACAAGAATCATTTATGGACAATTTCTCACAAATTTCTCTCAAGAACATAACCTCTAAAGTTCATGAAACTCTAAGAATCTTAGCCACACAAGAGAAAGGAAGAGGTTAGTTACCTTAGGAGATGATTCCTAGCAATTTTCTCTTGATCCAACAAGCCTCTAATCAAGTGATTTGGTGAGGAAATAAAATTTTGCTCAAGGAAGGAAAGGGAAAGGATGGCCACGGCAAGAGAGAAAGAAGAATGAGAGTCTTGTGTGATTTTTCTAAGTCAACAATGATCAAACCTCCTTACTATGCTAAGGTCTTGCTTCATCACAACCATTGGATCAAAAAGCATAAAGTTTCAAGGCCAAACCCTAGCCCTTGGATCAAGTCTTGGTCACCAAGTGGCTCTCACAAATATCTAGATATTTATGAGCTTGCCAACTCATCTCACTCAGTCTCCACGTTCGCTCTTAAACGAGTCGTACCTCGCTAACGGACGAAAATCGCAAAAATATAAAGTTTACGAAATAAACGTCCGTCGTAAACCATTTCTAAAAATTATCGCTAAACCTTGATTCTCCGACTGAAACTTTTATCCTAAGCTCTCAAAAATATTCTGAATCCAGATTCCAACTCGCGTCGATATATAAAGTCTCTAATTAAAATTCGACGGAAAACAGAAACCGTAAATTTTCTAACAGCGGGTATAGTTTTCTACTCGTTTTTCCAATAAACGGAGAAAGTCAAATTTTGAAATTCTGAAGACACAGGAACGCTCTCATAGATAAATAAAGACTAAGGAACAAAAGTCTGTGCATTTCCAGCACACGAGCACAAAACAGGCTCCAACTCAGCAAAATTCTATTATCACGACAATACTCACAAAATCACTTAACAAAAACCCTAATATTCCCAGCCAATATTTATTTTCCTCACATAAAATGTATCGTGGAATTACAGGTCTTACATTATCATCTTCTACCACAAGTTGAAGAAGTGCACTAGCACTGCTAGTCTCCTTTCCAATTATTTTAATAAGTTGATCATGATCATAGTTGCTTTTTTTGTTGGTGTTCAACAACGAATCTATCAACTCCTTCTTCTCCTTGCTTACAATAACATTATTCTCATCAATGAAGGACTCTGTTTCTTTTCTTTTAGACGAACATCCACCCATTATTCTCACAATGAAATACTAATGTTTACGATACTTTTGACAAATTGAGGATTCCGTCATACTCATGCTCAAATTTATAACGGTTAAAATAGAAAATATCTCCTGTCAAAAAAATATATTTGTTAAGATATGCATAGGTTTTATATTATATTCGAATTTATAACGGTTAAAATATAAAACATCTCCTGTCAAAAAAAAAAAATATTTGTTAAGATATGCATAGGTTTTATATTATATTTGTTCAGAAAATATATCTATCATTAGATTTGATTAAGTCCTATAATTATGGGATATAGTTTACATTTAAATATATTTACTTGGGCACCAAGGAAGTATCTTACTATTTCACTTAAAATATTTGCATTTCTACAAAAAATATATAATATTATAAAAAATTTAATTGAATGCTTTTTAAGCATTAATATTAAAGTATAATAATAATAATAATATTAAAATAGATTATTAAAGTTTCTAAAATAAATAAAATGTCAATCCCCACAAAAAGAATGAGTTTCCAGAAAAAAAATAAAATATTTTACCAAAAAATATATTAGAATTTGTAAATTTTTTTTTTTAAAAAGTCAATCCGCACAAAAAGAAAAAGTTTCTAAAAAAAGATATAAAATTAGAGAATAGAGATTCTAAAAAAAAGTAATTATAGTTTCTAAAAATAGAATAAAATTAGAGTTTCTATAATAAAAGAAATGTCAATCCCCACAAAAAAATATATAATATTAGAAATTCGATAAGAAAATTTTTAGACTTCTCTATGTTAAAAATAAATAAACAAAAAGGTTTTTCATCCATAAATCACAAAAACAGAATAATAAGCTGTAAATATCGATTGTTGAATGAAATTCAATTTTTTTATGCAATTTAATTTTACAATTCATAGGATTTATTAGACTTATCCAAAAAGACACAAATTCAAAACAGCTGTAAACCTGTTAACTGAAAAAGTCCACCCAGGATATAATAAAACTCCTAAATTTCCTCATTGGAGTAAACATTACACCACTTTCAACACCTCATTGACAACATTCAACGGAAAAGGGCACTTCGAGTCCATTACTTGAAATAAGGCGCTAGTAAAAATTGTTGCAAGTACTTTCTCAAAAATTGGTGAGAATTATGAACACTTGTATACAAATATACACATATATCAATATAACAAATTGTTAGGAATGAAAATTATTTTATGACTTTCAAACCAAAAGTACATATGTGTATGTATGTCTTGCTGAGACTTGGATTAGTGTTTACAAAATATAGAAACAGGAAAACTAATTTTCTCATATATATTTAGATATGAAATCTAACATATGGGCATATAAAACATTATTTAAAAAAAGTTCATATTGGATTTCTATCTTTTTAGTCAAAGAAAAATAAAAATAATAGGATTATTTGTGAAAATTTGAAATAAGTGGGAGTCAAAAATATAATTAATCCTACTATTTAAGCATGGTTATATATCAAAATACCACCACAAGATACTGATCTAAGGTAACCCTTTGTTGCACCATATACAATGCATCATTCAAGAAACAATGAGAGGATTCCATACAACCACTTGAAACTGACGAGCATTAGGAACACAGATTAAAACAAAAAATGCCTTAAGCTAGAATGACAAATTCATGCATAGCTGAGAAAAAAGTTCTACAGACTGGTTGCCAACAACAGAAATATTGGAGATAAGTATATATGGTTCTACAAGAATTTTATTCGTCGCTACATATATAGAGCTGAATTATAATATAAAATATATTAAAAATTATATATCCTTACGTAAGGAAATAAAAAACAAATTGTAGCAAATATAAAAAAAATTACAATAAGTATAAATTAAACTTATACTAATTGTTCAAAAAATACTTAAATTATCAGCATATTCGACTTTCAAATCGTCCATACCACAAAGTGCTTAATCAAACTTTTTCTCTGTTGTGGTTATGATGATTTTACTTCCTTTTGCCCCATTTTCCAACAAAATAGGGATAAAATTATCAAACCAATCAGAATGACTATGCATATCTTCCAACAGAAGCAAATATCTTTTTCCACTAATTTGGCATAAAAGTTTTTGTTCTTTGTCTTTCTTCTCAACTTTAGTAATTTTTTTAACATGTTCAGGATATGACACCCAAACTATAATGTCAAACTGTTTCTTGACTTTATCAACTTCTACCACAAGTTGAAGAAGTGCAGTAGCACTGCTAGTCTCCTTTCCAATTATTTTAATAAGTTGATCATGATCATAGTTGCTTTTTTTGTTGGTGTTCAACAACGAATCTATCAACTCCTTCTTCTCCTTGCTTACAATAACATTATTCTCATCAATGAAGGACTCTGTTTCTTTTCTTTTAGACGAACATCCACCCATTATTCTCACAATGAAATACTAATGTTTACGATACTTTTGACAAATTGAGGATTCCGTCATTCTCATGCTCAAATTTATAACGGTTAAAATAGAAAATATCTCCTGTCAAAAAAAAATATTTGTTAAGATATGCATAGGTTTTATATTATATTCGAATTTATAACGGTTAAAATATAAAACATCTCCTGTCAAAAAAAATAATAATTTGTTAACATATGCATAGGTTTTATATTATATTTGTTCAGAAAATATATCTATCATTAGATTTGATTAAGTCCTATAATTATGGGATTTAGTTTACATTTAAATATATTTACTTGGGCACCAAGGAAGTATCTTACTATTTCACTTAAAATATTTGCATTTTTACAAAAAATATATAATATTATAAAAAATTTAATTGAATGCTTTTTAAGCATTAATATTAAAGTATAATAATAATAATAATATTAAAATAGATTATTAAAGTTTCTAAAATAAATAAAATGTCAATCCCCACAAAAAGAATGAGTTTCCACAAAAAAAATAAAATATTTTACCAAAAAATATATTAGAATTTGTAATTTTTTTTTAAAAAAGTCAATCCCCACAAAAAGAAAAAGTTTCTAAAAAAAGATATAAAATTAGAGAATAGAGATTCTAAAAAAAAAATAATTATAGTTTCTAAAAATAAAATAAAATTAGAGTTTCTATAATAAAAGAAATGTCAATCCCCACAAAAAAATATATAATATTAGAAATTCGGTAAGAAAAATTTTAGACTTCTCTATGTAAAAAATAAATAAACAAAAAGGTTTTTCATCCATAAATCACAAAAACAGAATCATAAGCTGTAAATATCGATTGTTGTATGAAATTCAATTTTTTTATGCAATTTAATTTTACAATTCATAGGATTTATTAGACTTATCCAAAAAGACACAAATTCAAAACAGTTGTAAACCTGTTAACTGAAAAGTCCACCCAGGATATAATAAAACTCCTAAATTTCCTCATTGGAGTAAACATTACACCACTTTCAACACCTCATTGACAACATTCAACGGAAAAGGGCACTTCGAGTCCATTACTTGAAATAAGGCCCTAGTAAAAATTGTTGCAAGTACTTTCTCAAAAATTGGTGAGAATTATGAACACTTGTATACAAATATACACATATATCAGTATAACAAATTGTTAGAAATGAAAATTATTTTATGACTTTCAAACCAAAAGTACATATGTGTATGTATGTCTTGCTGAGACTTGGATTAGTGTTTACAAAATATAGAAACAGGAAAACTAATTTTCTCATATATATTTAGATATGAAATCTAACATATGGGCATATAAAACATTATTTAAAAAAAGTTCATATTGGATTTCTATCTTTTTAGTCAAAGAAAAATAAAAATAATAGGATTATTTGTGAAAATTTGAAATAAGTGGGAGTCAAAAATATAATTAATCCTACTATTTAAGCATGGTTATATATCAAAATACCACCACAAGATACTGATCTAAGGTAACCCTTTGTTGCACCACATACAATGCATCATTCAAGAAACAATGAGAGGATTCAATACAACCACTTTAAACTGACGAGCATTAGGAACACAGATTAAAACAAAAAATGCCTTAAGCTAGAATGACAAATTCATGCATAGCTGAGAAAAAAGTTCTACAGACTGGTTGCCAACAACAGAAATATTGGAGATAAGTATATATGGTTCTACAAGAATTTTATTCGTCGCTACATATATAGAGCTGAATTATAATATAAAATATATTAAAAATTATATATCCTTACGTAAGGAAATAAAAAACAAATTGTAGCAAATATAAAAAAAATTACAATAAGTATAAATTAAACTATAACACCCCATAGATAAATCTAGAATAATCATGGAATATCATAAATGGTATAGAAATTCATTATTATTACATCAGAGGTTTATTGCACACGCAGGTGCCAAATACAACCAGAGTTCAGAAAAAATAACAGCGGAAACATAGATAACAATAACACGAGTAGATAATGAGGAAAACAAGAAAGCTAAAATGAAATTCTCCAAACAGCAGCAGCGACTCCAACACCAAGGCTTACCCTATCAACCTGTTTTCCTGTTTCAAATAGGGAGTGGGGTGAGACAGTCACTTCGTCCCAGCGAATTCTACTACCCTCCTAGGCTATAAAGCCGGGGCTCCTAATCAGTCATATCATAAACTAAATTCATAGCATAATCATCTTAAACAATAATGTAAAGGTGTAACACAAGTTTATCTTGTTCATTTTAAACCGCAAACCCTCTAAGGTGAGCACGTCTCAGGGGTTCGCCTTATCCGCGAGCAGAAAGCGCTCCGGCATAAAGCTCACATAAATTTTTCTAATGGAGCATCTAAAACGAAGTCCATACTGATAACATAATCATATTATTAATTCGACTGATCACTAAATTATTAACATGCTACCAATAATTCCCAAACCCGGGGATCATTCAACCTTAATTCTAAGTTATCCCTAATTTTCAGAATTGTGTCTGACTTTCCGTACAATATTAAATACATTATACAACTGCAATTTATCTTTCTCAGGTTATGATATAAAACGAGTGATTAAATCATTTTTAAAACTGAAAAAGTGAAGTAATTCTGGGCTAGCTCGCTACGGCGAGTTAGCAAGCTCGCCATGGCGAACTTACAGGTACTGGCCTAAACAACTCGCTAGGCGAGCTAGAGCTCGCCATGGCGAAGTTCTTCAGCCCAGAACCTTGAGCTCGCCATGAGTGCTCGCTAGCAACTCGCTACAGCGAGTTAAGTCAGAAAGACCCCTGTTTTACGAATTTTCAATATTTCCAAAGATTCACCTACAACCAAACTCTGAGAAAGTGCAGTTATACAATATAGTCAATATATAACAGAATAGAAGAGAATTTGGGAGCTAATTCTCCTCACACAATTAATTTCTTATTTCTTAAGTTAACATGCAAATTCATAAATTAAGGGAATTCTAACTAAACTAGCCTAAGAACCCACCTGTTAATGTAGCTTTAACTCTTGTTCCTGACTTTACTAACGGCTACAGCAAGCTCCTAAAAACCCACGAACAGAACTGACCAAAACTGGAACTTAGACACTTGAAACCCCCTTATTTTGCTCTACGAATTTTGTGAATGATTTGATGATGGATTGAGCTGAGGAATGGAGTTATTTATAGTGTTGTTACTGAGTGAATGAGCAGTACACAATTTGGTTTGGTTCTTGATTGCATGTAATGTTATTGGTTCAAAATGAGGTGTGAAGAGTTGTTGTTGTTTTGTGATTTTATGAGGTTCTTGAGAATTGATTCTCATCAGAGATTCTTTGTTTCTGAGATGTTTCAGGTGAGGGAATCTCTGTATATTATGTTGGAGAAGCTTGTGATGCAAAAAGACAACTTGTGACTTGAAAGAAAATAAAAACTTTGGAGGTTGTGTTAGTGTTGTTGGCGTGTGAAGAAGAGACAATGGAGGGAATAGCTTCAGCTGAAAATGTAAGAATGAGACATTCAATTGGCTTTGCATGAAGCTAGTGGGATTAAGTGTGAGTGGAGTCATGACTAAGCATGTGATTATGAGGTGTTGATGTGAGAAGGTGTTGCATAGTCTAGTGGAACAATGAGTCACAATGGGAAGAATTTGAATTCTAATGGTGTTGATTAAATCAAGTCTATGAGATTAGTGTTTGGTGTATGACTTTTGTTTAGAAATTTCCCAATTTAATACACATGACACACTCAATCTCTTGATTAATTAAATTAACCACCTCTAATTAATTTCAATTTTAATAAATATATATTTCAATCAAAATTAATTAGGCAATTTAGAAATTGGGGATGTTACAATCTACCCCCCTTAAAGAAATTTCGTCCTCGAAATTCAGAAATTTACCTTAGAAAAGGTGAGGATAACTGTTCATCATGTCCGATTCCAATTCCCATGTGTATTCGCCGTCCGGAGACTGCGCCCATTCAACTTTGACAATGGGAATCCTCTTGTTTCGCAGAGTTTTGACATCACGATCGACAATTCGGACTGGATCTGGTTGATAAGTTAGATCTGGCTGAAGGTCAATCTGTTCAATTGCTGTTGGCTGATAGGGATCGGGAATATACTTACGAAGCTGAGAGACATGGAACACGTCGTGTAGCTCTGACATAGAAGGAGGAAGAGCTAACTGATAGGCTACTGAACCAACGCGTCGGAGGATCTGATAGGGTCCAATATATCTTGGACAGAGTTTCTTGGTTTTAAACACACCACGTAAACCCAACTTCGGAGTAACCTTCAAGAACACATGATCTCCTTCATCAAATTCCAACGGTCTCCTTCTTCTGTCGGCATAACTCTTTTGCCGACTCTGCGCAACCTTCATCTTTTCACGGATTGACTTAACCTTTAAAGTTGTCTCTTGTATAAGGTCTGGTCCAAGCAATCCGCGATCACCGACTTCTGTCCAACACAAAGGAGTTCTACACTTTCTTCCATATAAAGCTTCAAACGGTGCCATCCCGATAATGGAATGGTAACTGTTATTATAAGAGAATTCAATCAAGTGCAAGTAGTTGCTCCAACTACCGCCATCTTCCAAAACACATGCACGAAGCATATCTTCAAGAGTTTGAATAGTTCTTTCAGACTGTCCATCTGTCTGAGGATGATGCGACGTACTCATTCTCAATCGAGTACCCATCGCATGCTGGAAGGCTTTCCAAAACCTAGAAGTAAAGATTGGATCACGATCTGAAACGATGCTGAGTGGCACACCATGCAATTGCACAATGTGCTCTATAAAAATATCTGCATACTGTGTGGCCTTATAGGTAGATTTCACCGGAATGAAGTGAGCTGACTTGGTCAATCTATCCACAATTACCCAAATTGAATCTTGACCCTTCTGGTTACGGGGTAAACCTCCAACAAAGTCCATAGTGATGTGTTCCCACTTCCACTCTGGAATTTCTAACGGTTGCAATGGACCTCCAGGCTTCTGGTGTTCAATCTTCACTTGTTGACAAACCAAACATCTAGACACAAAATCTGCGATTTCTGCCTTCATGTTCGGCCACCAGTAGTTCTGTTTCAAGTCGTGATACATTTTGGTGGATCCTGGATGAATTGAGAATCCACTTTTGTGTGCCTCGTCAAGAATCAGCCTTTTCAGTTCATCGTCATTAGGTACACACAATCTTCCATCATACAACATAGCACCATCCGACGCAATTGAGAACTCTGGGTTATTCAATCTCCTTTGAAGGTCCATATCACTTCGCTGCGCCTGCACTACCCTCGAGCGCAGATCGCATGCCAACTCCAAACGGTTGATTCTAATGCCGCTCTTTCTGTACACAACATTCAGATTCAGGTCTCTGAACTTCTCATACAATCCACACTGCTGCATTAAGAGTTCGGAAGCATATAAAGCTTTCCTGCTCAAAGCGTCTGCCACAACATTCGCTTTGCCAGGATGGTAGTTGAGATTGAAATCGAAGTCCTTCAAATATTCCATCCACCTACGCTGCCTCATATTCAGGTCTTTCTGATCAAACAGGTATTTCAGACTCTTATGGTCGCTGAAAAGATCAAATTGGACACCATACAAGTGATGCCTCCAAATCTTTAGAGCGAAAATAATTGCTGCTAATTCCAGATCATGGGTTGGATAATTTTGCTCGTGTGGTTTCAATTGCCGCGAGGCATATGCTACCACAGCTCCATCTTGCATTAGAACACAACCAAGACCTTTATGTGATGCATCGCAATACACCACGTACTTCCGATTAGGGTCAGGAATGACCAATACTGGAGCACTGGTTAACTTTTCTTTCAACGTCCTGAAACTCACTTCACAAACAGCATCCCAAACAAAAGGAGTACCTTTCCTGGTCAAACGGGTCAAGGGTAAGGCGATTTCCGAAAACCCAAGAATGAATCTCCGGTAATAACCTGCTAATCCCAGGAAACTTCTGACTTCTGATACATTGTTGGGTCTTTCCCAGTTAAGAATTGCTTCTACCTTGGATGGATCGACAGATACACCGCCTTGGGAAATGACATGTCCCAGAAATTTAATTTCTGAGAGCCAGAATTCGCACTTGCTGAACTTGGCGTATAACTTCTTTTCTCGCAGAACTTCCAAAACAATTCTGAGATGTTCAGCATGATCCTCTTGATTACGAGAATAGATTAAAATATCATCTATGAAGATGACAACAAATTTATCAAGGTATGGCTGGAAGATCCTGTTCATGTAATCCATAAACACAGCAGGAGCATTTGTCAATCCAAAAGGCATAACTAGGAATTCGTAATGCCCATAACGCGTCCTGAATGCCGTCTTAGACACGTCTGAGGATTTGATTCTGATTTGATGATAGCCGGAACGAAGATCAATCTTTGAAAAGACAGTGGCACCCCTGAGTTGATCTAATAGATCATCAATCCGGGGTAGCGGATACTTGTTTTTGATTGTCACTTTGTTAAGCTGGCGATAATCAATGCATAAGCGCATAGTACCGTCCTTCTTTTTCACAAGTAACACGGGTGCTCCCCAAGGAGAGACACTTGGACGAATGAAATGCTTCTGGAGTAGTTCCTCAAGTTGAGTTTTAAGCTCATGAAGTTCTAATGGAGACATTCTATAAGGGGCAACTGAGATGGGCTGTGAACCCGGAACAAGATCTATAGAGAACTCTATTTCACGTTCGGGAGGGAGACTCATAATATCATCAGGGAAAACATCTAGATACTCGCTAACTATAGGGATGTCGCTAGGACTTAAACTAGACTCATGATCAATAGTGAACAAGACACTGAAACACTTGCCGCTGGCACCTAAATACTGGATCATCTGGTGAGTGTTTTGCAATAAGGCAGATAAGGCTCTACTTTCTGCAGAGGTTTCCGAAGGGATAAACAAATTCTTTTCCGCACAACCGATGTACACGGTATTGGCTGAAAGCCAATCCATGCCAAGAACGACATCAAAGTCCTTTAGAGGTAGACATATTAAATCAATGTGGTAGACCTTACTTCCGACTAAGATGGGGCAATTTTGACATACTCTCTTTGAAGTAACTCTGCCGCCAGTAGCGACAGCGACAGACATTGGAGGTACGAGGGGTACAGAAGGAATACCTAACCGCATGACACAGTCTACGGATATAAAAGAGTTAGTTGCTCCACAATCAAACAAAACTAAGACCTTAGACTGTCCTAACAAACATACATCCATAATTAAAGCATTATTAGATCTTATTTCATTGCAGTCTAAAGAATATACCCGACCTTTATTCTTTGCAGATCCACTGGATTCACCGTGCTTCTTCAACTTCGGACACTCATTCCTGAAGTGCCCAGGTTGCTTGCAGTAATAGCACATATTCTTGCCTTTCATGCATTCGCCGCTGTGAGGATATCCACAGTCTGAACAGTTCTTGGGCGAACGTTGAGAGTGATTCTGCTTGCCCATGCTGGAATTACCCTTAGACTTCAAGTTCAAACCAAACTTTCCAAACAAACCCTTTTTCTTCTGATTCACCTCATTCTTCTCCTTGTGGATGTTGCTGAGACCTGCTTCGGCGTGATAGCTCTTCTGCACTAGATCACCAAAACTAGTGATCTGATGCATTGCCACGTCGTGAGCTATATCCGCTCGAAGCCCTATCCTGTATTTCTTCATTTTCCAGGCCTCGGTAGGGGCATCGTCACCATCAGCAACGTACCGGACCAGCTCATTGAACTTCATGGTATATTCAGCTACCGTTAGACTACCTTGCTTCAACTCAGTTAACTCCCGTTCCATCTGGAATTGATAACTCTCAGGAATGTAATGGCCAATGAACGAACGCCTGAAATTCTGCCAGTTAATCTCTGTATGGCTGGCTTCCATGTACTGCTTGGTACCTTCCCACCAATTGCAAGCGTCACCCCTGAAGAAGCGGGAGACGAAAGTTACTTTATCTGTCTCCGAGCAAGTCATGGAGTCCAGAATGCCAGTCATTCTCTGCAACCATTCTCTGGCCTTTGCGGGATTATATTCACCATAGAACTCTGGAGGGCTCATTCTACAAAATTCTCGGAAGGCAGCGCTCGACCCCAAGTTCTGAGGAGGGGGAGCATTCATGTGCTGCTGAAACATGGCCATAAACTCCTGATGCTGTTGCGCTTGTTGGGCTTGAAACTGCTGATGCTGATGCATCATCTCTGCCCACATGTTGGCGTTAGCATCTCCAAATACTTGCGGTTCTTCTTCTTCCTCAACGTTTTGCCTTCTTGGTGGCCTTCCAGGTCCTCGTCTCTCTCCAGACATTTCGCTCTAACTGCCAATATCAAATCAAGTTAGCTAGGCCTAAAGTGACATGACACCTAGAACGTATGTAGGGAAACTAGACAACTACTGGGATTGGAAAGGTAATACTAATGAATTCACGCAAGATCTGAATCGACCTGCTCTGATACCAATTATAACACCCCATAGATAAATCTAGAATAATCATGGAATATCATAAATGGTATAGAAATTCATTATTATTACATCAGAGGTTTATTGCACACGCAGGTGCCAAATACAACCAGAGTTCAGAAAAAATAACAGCGGAAACATAGATAACAATAACACGAGTAGATAATGAGGAAAACAAGAAAGCTAAAATGAAATCCTCCAAACAGCAGCAGCGACTCCAACACCAAGGCTTACCCTATCAACCTGTTTTCCTGTTTCAAATAGGGAGTGGGGTGAGACAGTCACTTCGTCCCAGTGAATTCTACTACCCTCCTAGGCTATAAAGCCGGGGCTCCTAATCAGTCATATCATAAACTAAATTCATAGCATAATTATCTTAAACAATAATGTAAAGGTGTAACACAAGTTTATCTTGTTCATTTTAAACAGCAAACCCTCTAAGGTGAGCACGTCTCAGGGGTTCGCCTTATCCGCGAGCAGAAAGCGCTCCGGCATAAAGCTCACATAAATTTTTCTAATGGAGCATCTAAAACGAAGTCCATACTGATAACATAATCATATTATTAATTCGACTGATCACTAAATTATTAACATGCTACCAATAATTCCCAAACCCGGGGATCATTCAACCTTAATTCTAAGTTATCCCTAATTTTCAGAATTGTGTCTGACTTTCCGTACAATATTAAATACATTATACAACTGCAATTTATCTTTCTCAGGTTATGATATAAAACGAGTGATTAAATCATTTTTAAAACTGAAAAAGTGAAGTAATTCTGGGCTAGCTCGCTACGGCGAGTTAGCAAGCTCGCCATGGCGAACTTACAGGTACTGGCCTAAACAACTCGCTAGGCGAGCTACAGCTCGCCATGGCGAAGTTCTTCAGCCCAGAACCTTGAGCTCGCCATGAGTGCTCGCTAGCAACTCGCTACGGCGAGTTAAGTCAGAAAGACCCCTGTTTTACGAATTTTCAATATTTCCAAAGATTCACCTACAACCAAACTCTGAGAAAGTGCAGTTATACAATATAGTCAATATATAACAGAATAGAAGAGAATTTGGGAGCTAATTCTCCTCACACAATTAATTTCTTATTTCTTAAGTTAACATGCAAATTCATAAATTAAGGGAATTCTAACTAAACTAGCCTAAGAACCCACCTGTTAATGTAGCTTTAACTCTTGTTCCTGACTTTACTAACGGCTACAGCAAGCTCCTAAAAACCCACGAACAGAACTGACCAAAACTGGAACTTAGACACTTGAAACCCCCTTATTTTGCTCTACGAATTTTGTGAATGATTTGATGATGGATTGAGCTGAGGAATGGAGTTATTTATAGTGTTGTTACTGAGTGAATGAGCAGTACACAATTTGGTTTGGTTCTTGATTGCATGTAATGTTATTGGTTCAAAATGAGGTGTGAAGAGTTGTTGTTGTTTTGTGATTTTATGAGGTTCTTGAGAATTGATTCTCATCAGAGATTCTTTGTTTCTGAGATGTTTCAGGTGAGGGAATCTCTGTATATTATGTTGGAGAAGCTTGTGATGCAAAAAGACAACTTGTGACTTGAAAGAAAATAAAAACTTTGGAGGTTGTGTTAGTGTTGTTGGCGTGTGAAGAAGAGAGAATGGAGGGAATAGCTTCAGCTGAAAATGTAAGAATGAGACATTCAATTGGCTTTGCATGAAGCTAGTGGGATTAAGTGTGAGTGGAGTCATGACTAAGCATGTGATTATGAGGTGTTGATGTGAGAAGGTGTTGCATAGTCTAGTGGAACAATGAGTCACAATGGGAAGAATTTGAATTCTAATGGTGTTGATTAAATCAAGTCTATGAGATTAGTGTTTGGTGTATGACTTTTGTTTAGAAATTTCCCAATTTAATACACATGACACACTCAATCTCTTGATTAATTAAATTAACCACCTCTAATTAATTTCAATTTTAATAAATATATATTTCAATCAAAATTAATTAGGCAATTTAGAAATTGGGGATGTTACAATCTACCCCCCTTAAAGAAATTTCGTCCTCGAAATTCAGAAATTTACCTTAGAAAAGGTGAGGATAACTGTTCATCATGTCCGATTCCAATTCCCATGTGTATTCGCCGTCCGGAGACTGCGCCCATTCAACTTTGACAATGGGAATCCTCTTGTTTCGCAGAGTTTTGACATCACGATCGACAATTCGGACTGGATCTGGTTGATAAGTTAGATCTGGCGAAGGTCAATCTGTTCAATTGCTATTGGCTGATAGGGATCGGGAATATACTTACGAAGCTGAGAGACATGGAACACGTCGTGTAGCTCTGACATAGAAGGAGGAAGAGCTAACTGATAGGCTACTGAACCAACGCGTCGGAGGATCTGATAGGGTCCAATATATCTTGGACAGAGTTTCTTGGTTCTAAACACACCACGTAAACCCAACTTCGGAGTAACCTTCAAGAACACATGATCTCCTTCATCAAATTCCAACGGTCTCCTTCTTCTGTCGGCATAACTCTTTTGCCGACTCTGCGCAACCTTCATCTTTTCACGGATTGACTTAACCTTTAAAGTTGTCTCTTGTATAAGGTCTGGTCCAAGCAATCCGCGATCACCGACTTCCGTCCAACACAAAGGAGTTCTACACTTTCTTCCATATAAAGCTTCAAACGGTGCCATCCCGATACTGGAATGGTAACTGTTATTATAAGAGAATTCAATCAAGTGCAAGTAGTTGCTCCAACTACCGCCATCTTCCAAAACACATGCACGAAGCATATCTTCAAGAGTTTGAATAGTTCTTTCAGACTGTCCATCTGTCTGAGGATGATGCGACGTACTCATTCTCAATCGAGTACCCATCGCATGCTGGAAGGCTTTCCAAAACCTAGAAGTAAAGATTGGATCACGATCTGAAACGATGCTGAGTGGCACACCATGCAATTGCACAATGTGCTCTATAAAAATATCTGCATACTGTGTGGCCTTATAGGTAGATTTCACAGGAATGAAGTGAGCTGACTTGGTCAATCTATCCACAATTACCCAAATTGAATCTTGACCCTTCTGGTTACGGGGTAAACCTCCAACAAAGTCCATAGTGATGTGTTCCCACTTCCACTCTGGAATTTCTAACGGTTGCAATGGACCTCCAGGCTTCTGGTGTTCAATCTTCACTTGTTGACAAACCAAACATCTAGACACAAAATCTGCGATTTCTGCCTTCATTTTCGGCCACCAGTAGTTCTGTTTCAAGTCGTGATACATTTTGGTGGATCCTGGATGAATTGAGAATCCACTTTTGTGTGCCTCGTCAAGAATCAGCCTTTTCAGTTCATCGTCATTAGGTACACACAATCTTCCATCATACAACATAGCACCATCCGACGCAATTGAGAACTCTGGGTTATTCAATCTCCTTTGAAGGTCCATATCACTTCGCTGCGCCTGCACTACCCTCGAGCGCAGATCGCATGCCAACTCCAAACGGTTGATTCTAATGCCGCTCTTTCTGTACACAACATTCAGATTCAGGTCTCTGAACTTCTCATACAATCCACACTGCTGCATTAAGAGTTCGGAAGCATATAAAGCTTTCCTGCTCAAAGCGTCTGCCACAACATTCGCTTTGCCAGGATGGTAGTTGAGATTGAAATCGAAGTCCTTCAAATATTCCATCCACCTACGCTGCCTCATATTCAGGTCTTTCTGATCAAACAGGTATTTCAGACTCTTATGGTCGCTGAAAAGATCAAATTGGACACCATACAAGTGATGCCTCCAAATCTTTAGAGCGAAAATAATTGCTGCTAATTCCAGATCATGGGTTGGATAATTTTGCTCGTGTGGTTTCAATTGCCGCGAGGCATATGCTACCACAGCTCCATCTTGCATTAGAACACAACCAAGACCTTTATGTGATGCATCGCAATACACCACGTACTTCCGATTAGGGTCAGGAATGACCAATACTGGAGCACTGGTTAACTTTTCTTTCAACGTCCTGAAACGCACTTCACAAACAGCATCCCAAACAAAAGGAGTACCTTTCCTGGTCAAACGGGTCAAGGGTAAGGCGATTTCCGAAAACCCAAGAATGAATCTCCGGTAATAACCTGCTAATCCCAGGAAACTTCTGACTTCTGATACATTGTTGGGTCTTTCCCAGTTAAGAATTGCTTCTACCTTGGATGGATCGACAGATACACCGCCTTGGGAAATGACATGTCCCAGAAATTTAATTTCTGAGAGCCAGAATTCGCACTTGCTGAACTTGGCGTATAACTTCTTTTCTCGCAGAACTTCCAAAACAATTCTGAGATGTTCAGCATGATCCTCTTGATTACGAGAATAGATTAAAATATCATCTATGAAGATGACAACAAATTTATCAAGGTATGGCTGGAAGATCCTGTTCATGTAATCCATAAACACAGCAGGAGCATTTGTCAATCCAAAAGGCATAACTAGGAATTCGTAATGCCCATAACGCGTCCTGAATGCCGTCTTAGACACGTCTGAGGATTTGATTCTGATTTGATGATAGCCGGAACGAAGATCAATCTTTGAAAAGACAGTGGCACCCCTGAGTTGATCTAATAGATCATCAATCCGGGGTAGCGGATACTTGTTTTTGATTGTCACTTTGTTAAGCTGGCGATAATCAATGCATAAGCGCATAGTACCGTCCTTCTTTTTCACAAGTAACACGGGTGCTCCCCAAGGAGAGACACTTGGACGAATGAAATGCTTCTGGAGTAGTTCCTCAAGTTGAGTTTTAAGCTCATGAAGTTCTAATGGAGACATTCTATAAGGGGCAACTGAGATGGGCTGTGAACCCGGAACAAGATCTATAGAGAACTCTATTTCACGTTCGGGAGGGAGACTCATAATATCATCAGGGAAAACATCTAGATACTCGCTAACTATAGGGATGTCGCTAGGACTTAAACTAGACTCATGATCAATAGTGAACAAGACACTGAAACACTTGCCGCTGGCACCTAAATACTGGATCATCTGGTGAGTGTTTTGCAATAAGGCAGATAAGGCTCTACTTTCTGCAGAGGTTTCCGAAGGGATGAACAAATTCTTTTCCGCACAACCGATGTACACGGTATTGGCTGAAAGCCAATCCATGCCAAGAACGACATCAAAGTCCTTTAGAGGTAGACATATTAAATCAATGTGGTAGACCTTACTTCCGACTAAGATGGGGCAATTTTGACATACTCTCTTTGAAGTAACTCTGCCGCCAGTAGCGACAGCGACAGACATTGGAGGTACGAGGGGTACAGAAGGAATACCTAACCGCATGACACAGTCTACGGCTATAAAAGAGTTAGTTGCTCCACAATCAAACAAAACTAAGACCTTAGACTGTCCTAACAAACATACATCCATAATTAAAGCATTATTAGATCTTATTTCATTGCAGTCTAAAGAATATACCCGACCTTTATTCTTTGCAGATCCACTGGATTCACCATGCTTCTTCAACTTCGGACACTCATTCCTGAAGTGCCCAGGTTGCTTGCAGTAATAGCACATATTCTTGCCTTTCATGCATTCGCCGCTGTGAGGATATCCACAGTCTGAACAGTTCTTGGGCGAACGTTGAGAGTGATTCTGCTTGCCCATGCTGGAATTACCCTTAGACTTCAAGTTCAAACCAAACTTTCCAAACAAACCCTTTTTCTTCTGATTCACCTCATTCTTCTCCTTGTGGATGTTGTTGAGACCTGCTTCGGCGTGATAGCTCTTCTGCACTAGATCACCAAAACTAGTGATCTGCTGCATTGCCACGTCGTGAACTATATCCGCTCGAAGCCCTATCCTGTATTTCTTCATTTTCCAGGCCTCGGTAGGGGCATCGTCACCATCAGCAACGTACCAGACCAGCTCATTGAACTTCATGGTATATTCAGCTACCGTTAGACTACCTTGCTTCAACTCAGTTAACTCCCGTTCCATCTGGAATTGATAACTCTCAGGAATGTAATGGTCAATGAACAAACGCCTGAAATTCTGCCAGTTAATCTCTGTATGGCTGGCTTCCATGTACTGCTTGGTACCTTCCCACCAATTGCAAGCGTCACCCCTGAAGAAGCGGGAGACGAAAGTTACTTTATCTGTCTCTGAGCAAGTCATGGAGTCCAGAATGCCAGTCATTCTCTGCAACCATTCTCTGGCCTTTGCGGGATTATATTCACCATAGAACTCTGGAGGGCTCATTCT
This sequence comes from Trifolium fragiferum, assembly GCA_954870985.1. Taxonomy (NCBI): domain Eukaryota; kingdom Viridiplantae; phylum Streptophyta; class Magnoliopsida; order Fabales; family Fabaceae; genus Trifolium; species Trifolium fragiferum. The sequence goes on from OX940792.1 coordinate 16,587,286, forward strand.
ACAAAATTCTCGGAAGGCAGCGCTCGACCCCAAGTTCTGAGGAGGGGGAGCATTCATGTGCTGCTGAAACATGGCCATAAACTCCTGATGCTGTTGCGCTTGTTGGGCTTGAAACTGCTGATGCTGATGCATCATCTCTGCCCACATGTTGGCGTTAGCATCTCCAAATACTTGCGGTTCTTCTTCTTCCTCAACGTTTTGCCTTCTTGGTGGCCTTCCAGGTCCTCGTCTCTCTCCAGACATTTCGCTCTAACTGCCAATATCAAATCAAGTTAGCTAGGCCTAAAGTGACATGACACCTAGAACGTATGTAGGGAAACTAGACAACTACTGGGATTGGAAAGGTAATACTAATGAATTCACGCAAGATCTGAATCGACCTGCTCTGATACCAATTATAACACCCCATAGATAAATCTAGAATAATCATGGAATATCATAAATGGTATAGAAATTCATTATTATTACATCAGAGGTTTATTGCACACGCAGGTGCCAAATACAACCAGAGTTCAGAAAAAATAACAGCGGAAACATAGATAACAATAACACGAGTAGATAATGAGGAAAACAAGAAAGCTAAAATGAAATCCTCCAAACAGCAGCAGCGACTCCAACACCAAGGCTTACCCTATCAACCTGTTTTCCTGTTTCAAATAGGGAGTGGGGTGAGACAGTCACTTCGTCCCAGCGAATTCTACTACCCTCCTAGGCTATAAAGCCGGGGCTCCTAATCAGTCATATCATAAACTAAATTCATAGCATAATCATCTTAAACAATAATGTAAAGGTGTAACACAAGTTTATCTTGTTCATTTTAAACCGCAAACCCTCTAAGGTGAGCACGTCTCAGGGGTTCGCCTTATCCGCGAGCAGAAAGCGCTCCGGCATAAAGCTCACATAAATTTTTCTAATGGAGCATCTAAAACGAAGTCCATACTGATAACATAATCATATTATTAATTCGACTGATCACTAAATTATTAACATGCTACCAATAATTCCCAAACCCGGGGATCATTCAACCTTAATTCTAAGTTATCCCTAATTTTCAGAATTGTGTCTGACTTTCCGTACAATATTAAATACATTATACAACTGCAATTTATCTTTCTCAGGTTATGATATAAAACGAGTGATTAAATCATTTTTAAAACTGAAAAAGTGAAGTAATTCTGGGCTAGCTCGCTACGGCGAGTTAGCAAGCTCGCCATGGCGAACTTACAGGTACTGGCCTAAACAACTCGCTAGGCGAGCTACAGCTCGCCATGGCGAAGTTCTTCAGCCCAGAACCTTGAGCTCGCCATGAGTGCTCGCTAGCAACTCGCTACGGCGAGTTAAGTCAGAAAGACCCCTGTTTTACGAATTTTCAATATTTCCAAAGATTCACCTACAACCAAACTCTGAGAAAGTGCAGTTATACAATATAGTCAATATATAACAGAATAGAAGAGAATTTGGGAGCTAATTCTCCTCACACAATTAATTTCTTATTTCTTAAGTTAACATGCAAATTCATAAATTAAGGGAATTCTAACTAAACTAGCCTAAGAACCCACCTGTTAATGTAGCTTTAACTCTTGTTCCTGACTTTACTAACGGCTACAGCAAGCTCCTAAAAACCCACGAACAGAACTGACCAAAACTGGAACTTAGACACTTGAAACCCCCTTATTTTGCTCTACGAATTTTGTGAATGATTTGATGATGGATTGAGCTGAGGAATGGAGTTATTTATAGTGTTGTTACTGAGTGAATGAGCAGTACACAATTTGGTTTGGTTCTTGATTGCATGTAATGTTATTGGTTCAAAATGAGGTGTGAAGAGTTGTTGTTGTTTTGTGATTTTATGAGGTTCTTGAGAATTGATTCTCATCAGAGATTCTTTGTTTCTGAGATGTTTCAGGTGAGGGAATCTCTGTATATTATGTTGGAGAAGCTTGTGATGCAAAAAGACAACTTGTGACTTGAAAGAAAATAAAAACTTTGGAGGTTGTGTTAGTGTTGTTGGCGTGTGAAGAAGAGAGAATGGAGGGAATAGCTTCAGCTGAAAATGTAAGAATGAGACATTCAATTGGCTTTGCATGAAGCTAGTGGGATTAAGTGTGAGTGGAGTCATGACTAAGCATGTGATTATGAGGTGTTGATGTGAGAAGGTGTTGCATAGTCTAGTGGAACAATGAGTCACAATGGGAAGAATTTGAATTCTAATGGTGTTGATTAAATCAAGTCTATGAGATTAGTGTTTGGTGTATGACTTTTGTTTAGAAATTTCCCAATTTAATACACATGACACACTCAATCTCTTGATTAATTAGATTAACCACCTCTAATTAATTTCAATTTTAATAAATATATATTTCAATCAAAATTAATTAGGCAATTTAGAAATTGGGGATGTTACATAAACTTATACTAATTGTTCAGAAAATACTTAAATTATCAGCATATTCGACTTTCAAATCGTCCATACCACAAAGTGCTTAATCAAACTTTTTCTCTGTTGTGGTTATGATGATTTTACTTCCTTTTGCCCCATTTTCCAACAAAATAGGGATAAAATTATCAAACCAATCAGAATGACTATGCATATCTTCCAACAGAAGCAAATATCTTTTTCCACTAATTTGGCATAAAAGTTTTTGTTCTTTGTCTTTCTTCTCAACTTTAGTAATTTTTTTAACATGTTCAGGATATGACACCCAAACTATAATGTCAAAATGTTTCTTGACTTTATCATCTTCTACCACAAGTTGAAGAAGTGCACTAGCACTGCTAGTCTCCTTTCCAATTATTTTAATAAGTTGATCATGATCATAGTTGCTTTTTTTGTTGGTGTTCAACAACGAATCTATCAACTCCTTCTTCTCCTTGCTTACAATAACATTATTCTCATCAATGATGGACTCTGTTTCTTTTCTTTTAGACGAACATCCACCCATTATTCTCACAATGAAATACTAATGTTTACGATAGTTTTGACAAATTGAGGATTCCGTCATTCTCATGCTCAAATTTATAACGGTTAAAATAGAAAATATCTCCTGTCAAAAAAAAATATTTGTTAAGATATGCAGAGGTTTTATATTATATTCGAATTTATAACGGTTAAAATATAAAACATCTCCTGTCAAAAAAAAAAAATATTTGTTAAGATATGCATAGGTTTTATATTATATTTGTTCAGAAAATATATCTATCATTAGATTTGATTAAGTCCTATAATTATGGGATTTAGTTTACATTTAAATATATTTACTTGGGCACCAAGGAAGTATCTTACTATTTCACTTAAAATATTTGCATTTCTACAAAAAATATATAATATTATAAAAAAATTAATTGAATGCTTTTTAAGCATTAATATTAAAGTATAATAATAATAATAATAATATTAAAATAGATTATTAAAGTTTCTAAAATAAATAAAATGTCAATCCCCACAAAAAGAATGAGTTTCCACAAAAAAAATAAAATATTTTACCAAAAAATATATTAGAATTTGTAATTATTTTTTTAAAAAGTCAATCCCCACAAAAAGAAAAAGTTTCTAAAAAAAGATATAAAATTAGAGAATAGAGATTCTAAAAAAAAATAATTATAGTTTCTAAAAATAAAATAAAATTAGAGTTTCTATAATAAAAGAAATGTCAATCCCCACAAAAAAATATATAATATTAGAAATTCGATAAGAAAAATTTTAGACTTCTCTATGTTAAAAATAAATAAACAAAAAGGTTTTTCATCCATAAATCACAAAAACAGAATAATAAGCTGTAAATATCGATTGTTGTATGAAATTCAATTTTTTTATGCAATTTAATTTTACAATTCATAGGATTTATTAGACTTATCAAAAAAGACACAAATTCAAAACAGCTGTAAACCTGTTAACTGAAAAAGTCCACCCAGGATATAATAAAACTCCTAAATTTCCTCATTGGAGTAAACATTACACCACTTTCAACACCTCATTGACAACATTCAACGGAAAAGGGCACTTCGAGTCCATTACTTGAAATAAGGCGCTAGTAAAAATTGTTGCAAGTACTTTCTCAAAAATTGGTGAGAATTATGAACACTTGTATACAAATATACACATATATCAGTATAACAAATTGTTAGAAATGAAAATTATTTTATGACTTTCAAACCAAAAGTACATATGTGTATGTATGTCTTGCTGAGACTTGGATTAGTGTTTACAAAATATAGAAACAGGAAAACTAATTTTCTCATATATATTTAGATATGAAATCTAACATATGGGCATATAAAACATTATTTAAAAAAAGTTCATATTGGATTTCTATCTTTTTAGTCAAAGAAAAATAAAAATAATAGGATTATTTGTGAAAATTTGAAATAAGTGGGAGTCAAAAATATAATTAATCCTACTATTTAAGCATGGTTATATATCAAAATACCACCACAAGATACTGATCTAAGGTAACCCTTTGTTGCACCATATACAATGCATCATTCAAGAAACAATGAGAGGATTCCATACAACCACTTTAAACTGACGAGCATTAGGAACACAGATTAAAACAAAAAATGCCTTAAGCTAGAATGACAAATTCATGCATAGCTGAGAAAAAAGTTCTACAGACTGGTTGCCAACAACAGAAATATTGGAGATAAGTATATATGGTTCTACAAGAATTTTATTCGTCGCTACATATATAGAGCTGAATTATAATATAAAATATATTAAAAATTATATATCCTTACGTAAGGAAATAAAAAACAAATTGTAGCAAATATAAAAAAAAATTACAATAAGTATAAATTAAACTTATACTAATTGTTCAGAAAATACTTAAATTATCAGCATATTCGACTTTCAAATCGTCCATACCACAAAGTGCTTAATCAAACTTTTTCTCTGTTGTGGTTATGATGATTTTACTTCCTTTTGCCCCATTTTCCAACAAAATAGGGATAAAATTATCAAACCAATCAGAATGACTATGCATATCTTCCAACAGAAGCAAATATCTTTTTCCACTAATTTGGCATAAAAGTTTTTGTTCTTTGTCTTTCTTCTCAACTTTAGTAATTTTTTTAACATGTTCAGGATATGACACCCAAACTATAATGTCAAAATGTTTCTTGACTTTATCATCTTCTACCACAAGTTGAAGAAGTGCACTAGCACTGCTAGTCTCCTTTCCAATTATTTTAATAAGTTGATCATGATCATAGTTGCTTTTTTTGTTGGTGTTCAACAACGAATCTATCAACTCCTTCTTCTCCTTGCTTACAATAACATTATTCTCATCAATGATGGACTCTGTTTCTTTTCTTTTAGACGAACATCCACCCATTATTCTCACAATGAAATACTAATGTTTACGATAGTTTTGACAAATTGAGGATTCCGTCATTCTCATGCTCAAATTTATAACGGTTAAAATAGAAAATATCTCCTGTCAAAAAAAAATATTTGTTAAGATATGCATAGGTTTTATATTATATTCGAATTTATAACGGTTAAAATATAAAACATCTCCTGTCAAAAAAAATAATATTTGTTAAGATATGCATAGGTTTTATATTATATTTGTTCAGAAAATATATCTATCATTAGATTTGATTAAGTCCTATAATTATGGGATTTAGTTTACATTTAAATATATTTACTTGGGCACCAAGGAAGTATCTTACTATTTCACTTAAAATATTTGCATTTCTACAAAAAATATATAATATTATAAAAAAATTAATTGAATGCTTTTTAAGCATTAATATTAAAGTATAATAATAATAATAATAATAATATTAAAATAGATTATTAAAGTTTCTAAAATAAATAAAATGTCAATCCCCACAAAAAGAATGAGTTTCCACAAAAAAAAAAAAATATTTTACCAAAAAATATATTAGAATTTGTAATTATTTTTTTAAAAAGTCAATCCCCACAAAAAGAAAAAGTTTCTAAAAAAAGATATAAAATTAGAGAATAGAGATTCTAAAAAAAAATAATTATAGTTTCTAAAAATAAAATAAAATTAGAGTTTCTATAATAAAAGAAATGTCAATCCCCACAAAAAAATATATAATATTAGAAATTCGATAAGAAAAATTTTAGACTTCTCTATGTTAAAAATAAATAAACAAAAAGGTTTTTCATCCATAAATCACAAAAACAGAATAATAAGCTGTAAATATCGATTGTTGTATGAAATTCAATTTTTTTATGCAATTTAATTTTACAATTCATAGGATTTATTAGACTTATCAAAAAAGACACAAATTCAAAACAGCTGTAAACCTGTTAACTGAAAAAGTCCACCCAGGATATAATAAAACTCCTAAATTTCCTCATTGGAGTAAACATTACACCACTTTCAACACCTCATTGACAACATTCAACGGAAAAGGGCACTTCGAGTCCATTACTTGAAATAAGGCGCTAGTAAAAATTGTTGCAAGTACTTTCTCAAAAATTGGTGAGAATTATGAACACTTGTATACAAATATACACATATATCAGTATAACAAATTGTTAGAAATGAAAATTATTTTATGACTTTCAAACCAAAAGTACATATGTGTATGTATGCCTTGCTGAGACTTGGATTAGTGTTTACAAAATATAGAAACAGGAAAACTAATTTTCTCATATATATTTAGATATGAAATCTAACATATGGGCATATAAAACATTATTTAAAAAAAGTTCATATTGGATTTCTATCTTTTTAGTCAAAGAAAAATAAAAATAATAGGATTATTTGTGAAAATTTGAAATAAGTGGGAGTCAAAAATATAATTAATCCTACTATTTAAGCATGGTTATATATCAAAATACCACCACAAGATACTGATCTAAGGTAACCCTTTGTTGCACCATATACAATGCATCATTCAAGAAACAATGAGAGGATTCCATACAACCACTTTAAACTGACGAGCATTAGGAACACAGATTAAAACAAAAAATGCCTTAAGCTAGAATGACAAATTCATGCATAGCTGAGAAAAAAGTTCTACAGACTGGTTGCCAACAACAGAAATATTGGAGATAAGTATATATGGTTCTACAAGAATTTTATTCGTCGCTACATATATAGAGCTGAATTATAATATAAAATATATTAAAAATTATATATCCTTACGTAAGGAAATAAAAAACAAATTGTAGCAAATATAAAAAAAAATTACAATAAGTATAAATTAAACTTATACTAATTGTTCAGAAAATACTTAAATTATCAGCATATTCGACTTTCAAATCGTCCATACCACAAAGTGCTTAATCAAACTTTTTCTCTGTTGTGGTTATGATGATTTTACTTCCTTTTGCCCCATTTTCCAACAAAATAGGGATAAAATTATCAAACCAATCAGAATGACTATGCATATCTTCCAACAGAAGCAAATATCTTTTTCCACTAATTTGGCATAAAAGTTTTTGTTCTTTGTCTTTCTTCTCAACTTTAGTAATTTTTTTAACATGTTCAGGATATGACACCCAAACTATAATGTCAAAATGTTTCTTGACTTTATCATCTTCTACCACAAGTTGAAGAAGTGCACTAGCACTGCTAGTCTCCTTTCCAATTATTTTAATAAGTTGATCATGATCATAGTTGCTTTTTTTGTTGGTGTTCAACAACGAATCTATCAACTCCTTCTTCTCCTTGCTTACAATAACATTATTCTCATCAATGATGGACTCTGTTTCTTTTCTTTTAGACGAACATCCACCCATTATTCTCACAATGAAATACTAATGTTTACGATAGTTTTGACAAATTGAGGATTCCGTCATTCTCATGCTCAAATTTATAACGGTTAAAATAGAAAATATCTCCTGTCAAAAAAAAATATTTGTTAAGATATGCATAGGTTTTATATTATATTCGAATTTATAACGGTTAAAATATAAAACATCTCCTGTCAAAAAAAAAATATTTGTTAAGATATGCATAGGTTTTATATTATATTTGTTCAGAAAATATATCTATCATTAGATTTGATTAAGTCCTATAATTATGGGATTTAGTTTACATTTAAATATATTTACTTGGGCACCAAGGAAGTATCTTACTATTTCACTTAAAATATTTGCATTTCTACAAAAAATATATAATATTATAAAAAAATTAATTGAATGCTTTTTAAGCATTAATATTAAAGTATAATAATAATAATAATAATAATATTAAAATAGATTATTAAAGTTTCTAAAATAAATAAAATGTCAATCCCCACAAAAAGAATGAGTTTCCACAAAAAAAAAAAAATATTTTACCAAAAAATATATTAGAATTTGTAATTATTTTTTTAAAAAGTCAATCCCCACAAAAAGAAAAAGTTTCTAAAAAAAGATATAAAATTAGAGAATAGAGATTCTAAAAAAAAATAATTATAGTTTCTAAAAATAAAATAAAATTAGAGTTTCTATAATAAAAGAAATGTCAATCCCCACAAAAAAATATTTAATATTAGAAATTCGATAAGAAAAATTTTAGACTTCTCTATGTTAAAAATAAATAAACAAAAAGGTTTTTCATCCATAAATCACAAAAACAGAATAATAAGCTGTAAATATCGATTGTTGTATGAAATTCAATTTTTTTATGCAATTTAATTTTACAATTCATAGGATTTATTAGACTTATCAAAAAAGACACAAATTCAAAACAGCTGTAAACCTGTTAACTGAAAAAGTCCACCCAGGATATAATAAAACTCCTAAATTTCCTCATTGGAGTAAACATTACACCACTTTCAACACCTCATTGACAACATTCAACGGAAAAGGGCACTTCGAGTCCATTACTTGAAATAAGGCGCTAGTAAAAATTGTTGCAAGTACTTTCTCAAAAATTGGTGAGAATTATGAACACTTGTATACAAATATACACATATATCAGTATAACAAATTGTTAGAAATGAAAATTATTTTATGACTTTCAAACCAAAAGTACATATGTGTATGTATGCCTTGCTGAGACTTGGATTAGTGTTTACAAAATATAGAAACAGGAAAACTAATTTTCTCATATATATTTAGATATGAAATCTAACATATGGGCATATAAAACATTATTTAAAAAAAGTTCATATTGGATTTCTATCTTTTTAGTCAAAGAAAAATAAAAATAATAGGATTATTTGTGAAAATTTGAAATAAGTGGGAGTCAAAAATATAATTAATCCTACTATTTAAGCATGGTTATATATCAAAATACCACCACAAGATACTGATCTAAGGTAACCCTTTGTTGCACCATATACAATGCATCATTCAAGAAACAATGAGAGGATTCCATACAACCACTTTAAACTGACGAGCATTAGGAACACAGATTAAAACAAAAAATGCCTTAAGCTAGAATGACAAATTCATGCATAGCTGAGAAAAAAGTTCTACAGACTGGTTGCCAACAACAGAAATATTGGAGATAAGTATATATGGTTCTACAAGAATTTTATTCGTCGCTACATATATAGAGCTGAATTATAATATAAAATATATTAAAAATTATATATCCTTACGTAAGGAAATAAAAAACAAATTGTAGCAAATATAAAAAAAAATTACAATAAGTATAAATTAAACTTATACTAATTGTTCAGAAAATACTTAAATTATCAGCATATTCGACTTTCAAATCGTCCATACCACAAAGTGCTTAATCAAACTTTTTCTCTGTTGTGGTTATGATGATTTTACTTCCTTTTGCCCCATTTTCCAACAAAATAGGGATAAAATTATCAAACCAATCAGAATGACTATGCATATCTTCCAACAGAAGCAAATATCTTTTTCCACTAATTTGGCATAAAAGTTTTTGTTCTTTGTCTTTCTTCTCAACTTTAGTAATTTTTTTAACATGTTCAGGATATGACACCCAAACTATAATGTCAAAATGTTTCTTTACTTTATCATCTTCTACCACAAGTTGAAGAAGTGCACTAGCACTGCTAGTCTCCTTTCCAATTATTTTAATAAGTTGATCATGATCATAGTTGCTTTTTTTGTTGGTGTTCAACAACGAATCTATCAACTCCTTCTTCTCCTTGCTTACAATAACATTATTCTCATCAATGATGGACTCTGTTTCTTTTCTTTTAGACGAACATCCACCCATTATTCTCACAATGAAATACTAATGTTTACGATAGTTTTGACAAATTGAGGATTCCGTCATTCTCATGCTCAAATTTATAACGGTTAAAATAGAAAATATCTCCTGTCAAAAAAAAATATTTGTTAAGATATGCATAGGTTTTATATTATATTCGAATTTATAACGGTTAAAATATAAAACATCTCCTGTCAAAAAAAAAAAATATTTGTTAAGATATGCATAGGTTTTATATTATATTTGTTCAGAGAATATATCTATCATTAGATTTGATTAAGTCCTATAATTATGGGATTTAGTTTACATTTAAATATATTTACTTGGGCACCAAGGAAGTATGTTACTATTTCACTTAAAATATTTGCATTTCTACAAAAAATATATAATATTATAAAAAAATTAATTGAATGCTTTTTAAGCATTAATATTAAAGTATAATAATAATAATAATATTAAAATAGATTATTAAAGTTTCCAAAATAAATAAAATGTCAATCCCCACAAAAAGAATGAGTTTCCACAAAAAAAATAAAATATTTTACCAAAAAATATATTAGAATTTGTAATTATTTTTTTAAAAAGTCAATCCCCACAAAAAGAAAAAGTTTCTAAAAAAAGATATAAAATTAGAGAATAGAGATTCTAAAAAAAAATAATTATAGTTTCTAAAAATAAAATAAAATTAGAGTTTCTATAATAAAAGAAATGTCAATCCCCACAAAAAAATATATAATATTAGAAATTCGATAAGAAAAATTTTAGACTTCTCTATGTTAAAAATAAATAAACAAAAAGGTTTTTCATCCATAAATCACAAAAACAGAATAATAAGCTGTAAATATCGATTGTTGTATGAAATTCAATTTTTTTATGCAATTTAATTTTACAATTCATAGGATTTATTAGACTTATCAAAAAAGACACAAATTCAAAACAGCTGTAAACCTGTTAACTGAAAAAGTCCACCCAGGATATAATAAAACTCCTAAATTTCCTCATTGGAGTAAACATTACACCACTTTCAACACCTCATTGACAACATTCAACGGAAAAGGGCACTTCGAGTCCATTACTTGAAATAAGGCGCTAGTAAAAATTGTTGCAAGTACTTTCTCAAAAATTGGTGAGAATTATGAACACTTGTATACAAATATACACATATATCAGTATAACAAATTGTTAGAAATGAAAATTATTTTATGACTTTCAAACCAAAAGTACATATGTGTATGTATGCCTTGCTGAGACTTGGATTAGTGTTTACAAAATATAGAAACAGGAAAACTAATTTTCTCATATATATTTAGATATGAAATCTAACATATGGGCATATAAAACATTATTTAAAAAAAGTTCATATTGGATTTCTATCTTTTTAGTCAAAGAAAAATAAAAATAATAGGATTATTTGTGAAAATTTGAAATAAGTGGGAGTCAAAAATATAATTAATCCTACTATTTAAGCATGGTTATATATCAAAATACCACCACAAGATACTGATCTAAGGTAACCCTTTGTTGCACCATATACAATGCATCATTCAAGAAACAATGAGAGGATTCCATACAACCACTTTAAACTGACGAGCATTAGGAACACAGATTAAAACAAAAAATGCCTTAAGCTAGAATGACAAATTCATGCATAGCTGAGAAAAAAGTTCTACAGACTGGTTGCCAACAACAGAAATATTGGAGATAAGTATATATGGTTCTACAAGAATTTTATTCGTCGCTACATATATAGAGCTGAATTATAATATAAAATATATTAAAAATTATATATCCTTACGTAAGGAAATAAAAAACAAATTGTAGCAAATATAAAAAAAAATTACAATAAGTATAAATTAAACTTATACTAATTGTTCAGAAAATACTTAAATTATCAGCATATTCGACTTTCAAATCGTCCATACCACAAAGTGCTTAATCAAACTTTTTCTCTGATGTGGTTATGATGATTTTACTTCCTTTTGCCCCATTTTCCAACAAAATAGGGATAAAATTATCAAACCAATCAGAATGACTATGCATATCTTCCAACAGAAGCAAATATCTTTTTCCACTAATTTGGCATAAAAGTTTTTGTTCTTTGTCTTTCTTCTCAACTTTAGTAATTTTTTTAACATGTTCAGGATATGACACCCAAACTATAATGTCAAAATGTTTCTTGACTTTATCATCTTCTACCACAAGTTGAAGAAGTGCACTAGCACTGCTAGTCTCCTTTCCAATTATTTTAATAAGTTGATCATGATCATAGTTGCTTTTTTTGTTGGTGTTCAACAACGAATCTATCAACTCCTTCTCCTCCTTGCTTACAATAACATTATTCTCATCAATGATGGACTCTGTTTCTTTTCTTTTAGACGAACATCCACCCATTATTCTCACAATGAAATACTAATGTTTACGATAGTTTTGACAAATTGAGGATTCCGTCATTCTCATGCTCAAATTTATAACGGTTAAAATAGAAAATATCTCCTGTCAAAAAAAAATATTTGTTAAGATATGCATAGGTTTTATATTATATTCGAATTTATAACGGTTAAAATATAAAACATCTCCTGTCAAAAAAAATAATATTTGTTAAGATATGCATAGGTTTTATATTATATTTGTTCAGAAAATATATCTATCATTAGATTTGATTAAGTCCTATAATTATGGGATTTAGTTTACATTTAAATATATTTACTTGGGCACCAAGGAAGTATCTTACTATTTCACTTAAAATATTTGCATTTCTACAAAAAATATATAATATTATAAAAAAATTAATTGAATGCTTTTTAAGCATTAATATTAAAGTATAATAATAATAATAATAATATTAAAATAGATTATTAAAGTTTCTAAAATAAATAAAATGTCAATCCCCACAAAAAGAATGAGTTTCCACAAAAAAAATAAAATATTTTACCAAAAAATATATTAGAATTTGTAATTATTTTTTTAAAAAGTCAATCCCCACAAAAAGAAAAAGTTTCTAAAAAAAGATATAAAATTAGAGAATAGAGATTCTAAAAAAAAATAATTATAGTTTCGAAAAATAAAATAAAATTAGAGTTTCTATAATAAAAGAAATGTCAATCCCCACAAAAAAATATATAATATTAGAAATTCGATAAGAAAAATTTTAGACTTCTCTATGTTAAAAATAAATAAACAAAAAGGTTTTTCATCCATAAATCACAAAAACAGAATAATAAGCTGTAAATATCGATTGTTGTATGAAATTCAATTTTTTTATGCAATTTAATTTTACAATTCATAGGATTTATTAGACTTATCAAAAAAGACACAAATTCAAAACAGCTGTAAACCTGTTAACTGAAAAAGTCCACCCAGGATATAATAAAACTCCTAAATTTCCTCATTGGAGTAAACATTACACCACTTTCAACACCTCATTGACAACATTCAACGGAAAAGGGCACTTCGAGTCCATTACTTGAAATAAGGCGCTAGTAAAAATTGTTGCAAGTACTTTCTCAAAAATTGGTGAGAATTATGAACACTTGTATACAAATATACACATATATCAGTATAACAAATTGTTAGAAATGAAAATTATTTTATGACTTTCAAACCAAAAGTACATATGTGTATGTATGTCTTGCTGAGACTTGGATTAGTGTTTACAAAATATAGAAACAGGAAAACTAATTTTCTCATATATATTTAGATATGAAATCTAACATATGGGCATATAAAACATTATTTAAAAAAAGTTCATATTGGATTTCTATCTTTTTAGTCAAAGAAAAATAAAAATAATAGGATTATTTGTGAAAATTTGAAATAAGTGGGAGTCAAAAATATAATTAATCCTACTATTTAAGCATGGTTATATATCAAAATACCACCACAAGATACTGATCTAAGGTAACCCTTTGTTGCACCATATACAATGCATCATTCAAGAAACAATGAGAGGATTCCATACAACCACTTTAAACTGACGAGCATTAGGAACACAGATTAAAACAAAAAATGCCTTAAGCTAGAATGACAAATTCATGCATAGCTGAGAAAAAAGTTCTACAGACTGGTTGCCAACAACAGAAATATTGGAGATAAGTATATATGGTTCTACAAGAATTTTATTCGTCGCTACATATATAGAGCTGAATTATAATATAAAATATATTAAAAATTATATATCCTTACGTAAGGAAATAAAAAACAAATTGTAGCAAATATAAAAAAAAATTACAATAAGTATAAATTAAACTTATACTAATTGTTCAGAAAATACTTAAATTATCAGCATATTCGACTTTCAAATCGTCCATACCACAAAGTGCTTAATCAAACTTTTTCTCTGTTGTGGTTATGATGATTTTACTTCCTTTTGCCCCATTTTCCAACAAAATAGGGATAAAATTATCAAACCAATCAGAATGACTATGCATATCTTCCAACAGAAGCAAATATCTTTTTCCACTAATTTGGCATAAAAGTTTTTGTTCTTTGTCTTTCTTCTCAACTTTAGTAATTTTTTTAACATGTTCAGGATATGACACCCAAACTATAATGTCAAAATGTTTCTTGACTTTATCATCTTCTACCACAAGTTGAAGAAGTGCACTAGCACTGCTAGTCTCCTTTCCAATTATTTTAATAAGTTGATCATGATCATAGTTGCTTTTTTTGTTGGTGTTCAACAACGAATCTATCAACTCCTTCTTCTCCTTGCTTACAATAACATTATTCTCATCAATGATGGACTCTGTTTCTTTTCTTTTAGACGAACATCCACCCATTATTCTCACAATGAAATACTAATGTTTACGATAGTTTTGACAAATTGAGGATTCCGTCATTCTCATGCTCAAATTTATAACGGTTAAAATAGAAAATATCTCCTGTCAAAAAAAAATATTTGTTAAGATATGCATAGGTTTTATATTATATTCGAATTTATAACGGTTAAAATATAAAACATCTCCTGTCAAAAAAAAAAAAATATTTGTTAAGATATGCATAGGTTTTATATTATATTTGTTCAGAAAATATATCTATCATTAGATTTGATTAAGTCCTATAATTATGGGATTTAGTTTACATTTAAATATATTTACTTGGGCACCAAGGAAGTATCTTACTATTTCACTTAAAATATTTGCATTTCTACAAAAAATATATAATATTATAAAAAAATTAATTGAATGCTTTTTAAGCATTAATATTAAAGTATAATAATAATAATAATATTAAAATAGATTATTAAAGTTTCTAAAATAAATAAAATGTCAATCCCCACAAAAAGAATGAGTTTCCACAAAAAAAATAAAATATTTTACCAAAAAATATATTAGAATTTGTAATTATTTTTTTAAAAAGTCAATCCCCACAAAAAGAAAAAGTTTCTAAAAAAAGATATAAAATTAGAGAATAGAGATTCTAAAAAAAAATAATTATAGTTTCTAAAAATAAAATAAAATTAGAGTTTCTATAATAAAAGAAATGTCAATCCCCACAAAAAAATATATAATATTAGAAATTCGATATGAAAAATTTTAGACTTCTCTATGTAAAAAATAAATAAACAAAAAGGTTTTTCATCCATAAATCACAAAAACAGAATCATAAGCTGTAAATATCGATTGTTGTATGAAATTCAATTTTTTTATGCAATTTAATTTTACAATTCATAGGATTTATTAGACTTATCCAAAAAGACACAAATTCAAAACAGTTGTAAACCTGTTAACTGAAAAAGTCCACCCAGGATATAATAAAACTCCTAAATTTCCTCATTGGAGTAAACATTACACCACTTTCAACACCTCATTGACAACATTCAACGGAAAAGGGCACTTCGAGTCCATTACTTGAAATAAGGCGCTAGTAAAAATTGTTGCAAGTACTTTCTCAAAAATTGGTGAGAATTATGAACACTTGTATACAAATATACACATATACACATATATCAGTATAACAAATTGTTAGAAATGAAAATTATTTTATGACTTTCAAACCAAAAGTACATATGTGTATGTATGTCTTGCTGAGACTTGGATTAGTGTTTACAAAATATAGAAACAGGAAAACTAATTTTCTCATATATATTTAGATATGAAATCTAACATATAACACCCCATAGATAAATCTAGAATAATCATGGAATATCATAAAAGGTACAGAATTCATTATTATTACATCAGAGGTTTATTGCACACGCAGGTGCCAAATACAACCAGAGTTCAGGAAAAATAACAGCGGAAACATAGATAACAATAACACGAGTAGATAATGAGGAAAACAAGAAAACTAAAATGAAATCCTCCAAACAGCAGCAGCGACTCCAACACCAAGGCTTACCTAATCAACCTGTTTTCCTGTTTCAAATAGGGAGTAGGGTGAGACAGTCACTTCGTCCCAGTGAATTCTACTACCCTCCTAGGCTGTAAAGCCGGGGCTCCTAATCAGTCATATCATAAACTAAATTCATAGCATAATTATCTTAAACAATAATGTAAAGGTGTAACTGTAACGCCCCAACTAAAAATATCTAGAATATTTAGTCGAAGCATTAAAAACTGGAATCTGAGTACATTAATTTAAAAGAAATAAAGCTGAATAATATATTATCATTAAGATAATAATGAATATTCGATACAGACAGCGGAAAAAGAAACTACACAAATCAACAAGTTAAATAAAACAAGGAAGAAGACTAAGTCTTCTAAGCTGACAATCCAAGCACAGCTCCAATCGTCAGATCCATCCTGGTCCCTGCTTCGAAAAATAACCTGTCTTACCTATATCAAAAAGGAAGTGGGGTGAGACAGTCACTTCGTCCCAGTGAGTTCTACTACCCTCCTAGGCTATAAAGCCGGGGCTCCTAATCAGTCATATCATAATCTATATCCATAGCATCATTATCTTTAAGCAATAATATAAAGGTGTAACACAAAGTTTATCTTGTTCATTTTAAACCGCAAACCCTCTAAGGTGAGCACGTCTCAGGGGTTCGCCTTATCCGCGAGCAGAAAGCGCTCCGGCATAAAGCTCACATAAATTTTCTAATGGAACATCTAAAACGAAGTCCATACTGATATCATGTTCATATAATTAATTCGACTGATCACTAAATTATTAACATGCTACCAATAATTTCCCAAGCCCGTGGAGCATACATCATTTCTAGATTCCCTAAATTAAGCCCTAATGATTATCTGTGATTAACATTCTGTTTAACATTATATTATTTAGATTACTGCAAATTATCTGAGACAATGAGGAAATAAAACGAGTATGAGGTTTTTAGAAAATAATTGAAAAGTTAGTGACTTTCTGCACTTAGCTCGCTACAGCGAGCAAGCCAGCTCGCCATGGCGAGATTATAGGTCCTGGCCTAAATCAACTCGCTAGGCGAGCAGGTGCTCGCCATGGCGAGTTTCATCAGCCCAGAAACCCAGCTCGCCATGCATGCTCGCTTGATACTCGCTATGGCGAGTTCATGCAGATAGACCCCTGTTTCACGAAAATCAACAGTTTAAAAGAGAAATACCTACAATCCTCATTTATAACAGTGCAGTAATGTAAAACATATAATATAGAACAGAACGGAGGGAAAATTTGGGAGTTACTTCCCCTCACACAACAAAGTCCCTAATTCCTAAATTAACATGCATATTTCACAATTTTGGAATCTAAACTACACTAGCCTAAGAACCCACCTGATAATAGAAGCTTTAAATCGCTCCTTGAGCTCTACACAGCTACAACAATCCTCAGCTACACTTACTAACCCCTTTTTGGACAGAAATGAAAGATGATGATCTTTCTAGTTTCCTTAGTTTCCAAGGCATCACTTGCAGCACCCTGAACCCAGCGTATCCAACATGCAAGGAAGTCCAGATTGTGGTTAGAAGGAAGGTACGAATTTTGGAATTAAAAGAGGGATTGAAGCTTGAGTTACCTATTCATACTTCCAAGGGTTGGAGAGGAAACAACTCTAATAAAATGCTAAGGGCAAGAACACAGCTTGACAGAGCGTGAAATGAACGTTTGAAGCTCACCAACAGGCCAGAACACGGAGAAATTGAGCTGAGGAACAATCCTGTCCCTGTCTAACTCGCCATGGCGAGTAACACAGCTGGCCATGGCGAGTTGCCCAGTCTCAGCAACTCCATCCACGCATTTTTGCTGCATTTTTCCAAAGATTCGCCTTTTCTTGATACCCAGAACATTTCCAATGTTGTAGGACTCGTATTCTTGAGGATAATAACACATGGAACAAGATGACTTCAAGAATGGGTTAGAATTGAGAGTTTAATTTAAAAAGGGGAATTATGAGTTCATGGAAGTTGAGTTTAAGAGAGGAGAAAGATGGGAGATTCAATGTTTGTTTTTGTATCATAGCAGCATGCAATGAGTTTTCCTGAGATTGGGATAGATGAGTGTAGAGGAAATTGAAGGATGTTGAAGCATATGAAAAATTGAGAGAATTTGTGGTTGTGTTGTTGTTTTGTACAACTTGTGAGAGAGAAGAGAGAAATTGAGAGTGTAGCTTCAGATTTTCTGAGATGGAAAAATGAGGGAAAGACTTGGCTTGATTGCATGTGATTAAGTTACAAGAGTGTGAGTGGATTAGTGACTCACCTCTAAGTGCAAGGTGTAGGTGTAAGAGGGAAAAGAAGGAATGAGTCACTAGGAGGAGGAAAGATTGAGTTCTTGTTTCAAATAACTTAACTCGGGATATTAGTGTCTTAAGGTACAACTTTAGGTTTAGTTAAGTTCCTCATTAGTACGCATAACACACTTAATTTCCAAGTCTTAATTTAATTAATCCCTACCAACTAATTTAAATTAATCAGACAAGGCTTTAATTAAATTAATTAGGTGGATAAATTTGCGGGATGTTACAATCTACCCCCCTTAAAGAAATTTCGTCCTCGAAATTCAGAAATTTACCTCTAGGAAAGGTAGGAACAACTTCTCTCGTGACAGGTTTCCGTTCCTGAAATGAGTTAATCGTCATAAGACTGAGCTCATCCGACTTTGATTATTGAAATCTTCTTGCTCCGAAGGATCTCACTTCACAATTAATTACACGAACCGAATTTGGCTGATAATTTAGGGCTAACTGAGTATCAATCTCTGAAGAGGGATAAAGATTGAAAATGAATTTCTTCGTCAAAAACACCTCGTAATTCCCACTTTGGTGTTATTCTAAAAAAAAACTCTTGTTTACCCCTACCCCTTGGAATAAAACTTTCCTCTCTCAAAGGGTTACTCGTTCTAATTTGAACTTTTAACGATCTTTCCGCCAGATCTAGTGCTGCGCACTCTGATCCAACTACTTATAGTCATCCCCTTTTTATCTGCGTCATCAAGTCCTTACTCCCATTTCCTTTATCACAACGACTCAACATCTCTTCTTTTCTAATTCACTTCCATTATTTCTATGTCTGCCACGCTCATTACGTCTTACTATACCGTAATTCTCATTCCACACTGCACTTCCACATGTCGGTATCTGGTCTGGTTGTCGTTATAAAATAGTTGAATGGGATAAGGTTGGGATAATGACAATGCAAAATCTTTCTCTTCGTGATTTTTCTCAAATCCGAACGCTGCAGCTCTCGTACGTCTCACGTACCACTGTCCCATTCATGTCGTTAACATACTCCCGAATAGATCAAAATATAAAACGAGCGAAGAACGATTAGGCACTACAGATTCTTTTGCCAATGAGTTAGACTCATCTGCAACCGAGCCCATAGTACTTTCAGAATTCTCCACCTACCATTTCAATCCATCCTAGTACGACACTGAGGTCAAGTAGTACATTTAATATATCAAGAACGGAGGTTCGAATCTTCATTCACGGATACAGTCAGTTGGCTAGATAATTCACTGATAAGCAAACATGAAAGAATTCTGGCTACAAACGATTGAATTCTAATGATGGCTGATTGGGTACGGAAGATTTGCACACTCGACACAGACAATGGCTCTAAATCCCTTATTCACCATAGTCGATGTGTCAGCGTATGAATTGAATTTGTAAAAAGGAAATTTTGATACTCTACACAAGGAATTGATTGATGATCTATACTTATCGTTGACAAGGTTCCGAGAACTGAATCAGTTGATGGAGAATGAAATAGTTCAAACTTGACTTCAAAGAATAGCTTTATGAGGTATCTAGATACTAATGCTTCTACTAGCTCATATTTCTACGTAACTGGAAGATCGGAAATCTAACTGGAAAATTAGCTGATAAGGATCCGAAAGATTTAACAACACGATTGAGTTACTGGTGAGTCGTTCAGATGTACGAAGACCTATACGATTAGTTGATACTGATACAGAACAGAATAGTTCGGCGGATACTCGACTAATAATACTATTTTAATATTTGATAAGCTGAGTGAGAGCTTGAACTGAATTTATACATGTCCTCTCTAGAAAACTAGATTCCACGAATTTTAGTTACTAACAACGTAACTGAAAGGTCAAAAAGGTTGAACATGATTGTTTGCAATTAAGGTCTCGCAATGTTAGTTTAACTGACCGATGACGAAGAATTTGGAAAATTTACCTTTCAACTACCCCGAGTGATAAACTACGACTAATAGATGATAGGGCACGAGAAGGAATTGTCTGTCCGCGACATAATCAGACAAGTTAGGGAATGAACCCGTTCCATATTCCATGTCTAACGGATACCCAATCCAACAGGGTCGGATTCTACTTAGCTTAGTAAAGGTCCGAAAGAATGGTCATGAATTTGGAGTTCGACTTCTATTGGTTTCGGCTCACATCAGGATATTGATAGGCACTCCTAGCGGAATTTGATTGACTCTAACAGGTTTCTAACTCGAAGATCTGAATAAACAAAATGACAAATGGCTGATAAATAATAAATCCAACTTAGTTATTTTGCTTCGAAACAATCTAACATAGATACTCAAAGGTTGATCTAGATGGCTGAAGGTGTCAATAATAACTTCTGACTTGCTAATCTGATCGAGGCTGGAATGCTAGTGACACAGTACTATTACTGATCTCACGGATGTAGGCTGCTTTATGGTGATGAGTTCCTATAGACAATGTACCAAATGACACTATAGCGACTAGCGTCTAAGGAATTTAATGGCACAGGTGGTTAGACTGGATTTTCTCTCATAAGGTATCTACCTAAGCCATGACACTAAGCTGCTAAAGTAGGGGATGCATATTAGTGTTAACTAAACTACCTGACACCTAAGTTTGGTCAAGAATTATTCTACTTGTTATTCCAATTGAGGTTATGTCCCAAGTAAGCTGGATGTGATTTCTAGGATAACGTGTTGAGTTGAAACTATCTTATTTGGTGTGTAGTAATATCCTATGTGGAAACATAACAGGCTGAAATGTAAAAGAATGCTGAAGCTAAGGTGGCCCTAGCCAACTATTTTTCTTATGCGAACGGTCGGGTAAATTACTGATGCTAAACTACTAGTTCAAGATGAGTGAACAACTACACCTGATAAGTCCAAATGGATATTAAAGTTAATAAGGTGAAATTCCTAAATGGTACATCTAATACTGCTCAACCTCTAGTGGTATGGTACAACTATTGGTCGTTCTTCACAAGGCTAATTCGATTAATTCTTGTTTCTACTGCTTACGAATGATACCTTAGGAATTGAGTCAGGTGTCTACATGGTATTGCAAAATGATTCCTAATTGTTACTTAATCACAGTTGGTCTCTAATAGTTTGCTTAGTCAACTGACCTAAGCGGGTATCGAAAAGAAATCCTATTCGTTATGCTAAACAGATCCTGGCTTCTCGCGGTACGGTAGGAATACGAGTTACAATGCTGAAACGCTAAACTATTCTTAGGGAGGCATTAAGAGTTGGCTTCCTATAGGATAATCTATTGGGAAGTTCTCAGATGAATATTCCAACTTGGTCCTTCTAGTATGGTACTAACAGATCTAACAACACTAATGAATCTCGCGGCTGAAAGGTAAGACTAGGTATTCAGGAAGAATCTTGGTCTATAGAGGGCTGAATTTTACTTGGCTCACATGTTTCTTGTAAACATGCTCACTGGGAGGCGCGGTTACTCTCAAGTCCGGGGAATTTACCTGACACACGGTGTCAGTTAGATACGATAATGACCTACGTTCCTACGAGTTTCCATGAACGATTCTACTTCAAAAAATCAGTACTTCCATCTTAACTGTTCTTACTCTTTCAGTCCTAACTACTTCAGCTCTAACATCCGGTTAGAGAGAACTTCCGCCAACGATTGCTTCTGAACTGAAACTCCACTACGATCTTCTTACTTAACCACCGTGGTCCACTTCGGTCCTCAACCGTAATACCCTGCCTACCATGCACAATACTGAGTTGATCAGACTCAGCACGCGATGGTTTCAGCGTAAACAGCCCAGACTCCAAAGGGTCCGTATTACAAAGAGAGGGATTGAATGACTCATGGCAAGGTCCGATACTAGACCGACCTGCTCTGATACCAATTGTAACGCCCCAACTAAAAATATCTAGAATATTTAGTCGAAGCATTAAAAACTGGAATCTGAGTACATTAATTTAAAAGAAATAAAGCTGAATAATATATTATCATTAAGATAATAATGAATATTCGATACAGACAGCGGAAAAAGAAACTACACAAATCAACAAGTTAAATAAAACAAGGAAGAAGACTAAGTCTTCTAAACTGACAATCCAAGCACAGCTCCAATCGTCAGATCCATCCTGGTCCCTGCTTCGAAAAATAACCTGTCTTACCTATATCAAAAAGGGAGTGGGGTGAGACAGTCACTTCGTCCCAGTGAGTTCTACTACCCTCCTAGGCTATAAAGCCGGGGCTCCTAATCAGTCATATCATAATCTATATCCATAGCATCATTATCTTTAAGCAATAATATAAAGGTGTAACACAAAGTTTATCTTGTTCATTTTAAACCGCAAACCCTCTAAGGTGAGCACGTCTCAGGGGTTCGCCTTATCCGCGAGCAGAAAGCGCTCCGGCATAAAGCTCACATAAATTTTCTAATGGAACATCTAAAACGAAGTCCATACTGATATCATGTTCATATAATTAATTCGACTGATCACTAAATTATTAACATGCTACCAATAATTTCCCAAGCCCGTGGAGCATACATCATTTCTAGATTCCCTAAATTAAGCCCTAATGATTATCTGTGATTAACATTCTGTTTAACATTATATTATTTAGATTACTGCAAATTATCTGAGACAATGAGGAAATAAAACGAGTATGAGGTTTTTAGAAAATAATTGAAAAGTTAGTGACTTTCTGCACTTAGCTCGCTACAGCGAGCAAGCCAGCTCGCCATGGCGAGATTATAGGTCCTGGCCTAAATCAACTCGCTAGGCGAGCAGGTGCTCGCCATGGCGAGTTTCATCAGCCCAGAAACCCAGCTCGCCATGCATGCTCGCTTGATACTCGCTATGGCGAGTTCATGCAGATAGACCCCTGTTTCACGAAAATCAACAGTTTAAAAGAGAAATACCTACAATCCTCATTTATAACAGTGCAGTAATGTAAAACATATAATATAGAACAGAACGGAGGGAAAATTTGGGAGTTACTTCCCCTCACACAACAAAGTCCCTAATTCCTAAATTAACATGCATATTTCACAATTTTGGAATCTAAACTACACTAGCCTAAGAACCCACCTGATAATAGAAGCTTTAAATCGCTCCTTGAGCTCTACACAGCTACAACAATCCTCAGCTACACTTACTAACCCCTTTTTGGACAGAAATGAAAGATGATGATCTTTCTAGTTTCCTTAGTTTCCAAGGCATCACTTGCAGCACCCTGAACCCAGCGTATCCAACATGCAAGGAAGTCCAGATTGTGGTTAGAAGGAAGGTACGAATTTTGGAATTAAAAGAGGGATTGAAGCTTGAGTTACCTATTCATACTTCCAAGGGTTGGAGAGGAAACAACTCTAATAAAATGCTAAGGGCAAGAACACAGCTTGACAGAGCGTGAAATGAACGTTTGAAGCTCACCAACAGGCCAGAACACGGAGAAATTGAGCTGAGGAACAATCCTGTCCCTGTCTAACTCGCCATGGCGAGTAACACAGCTGGCCATGGCGAGTTGCCCAGTCTCAGCAACTCCATCCACGCATTTTTGCTGCATTTTTCCAAAGATTCGCCTTTTCTTGATACCCAGAACATTTCCAATGTTGTAGGACTCGTATTCTTGAGGATAATAACACATGGAACAAGATGACTTCAAGAATGGGTTAGAATTGAGAGTTTAATTTAAAAAGGGGAATTATGAGTTCATGGAAGTTGAGTTTAAGAGAGGAGAAAGATGGGAGATTCAATGTTTGTTTTTTTATCATAGCAGCATGCAATGAGTTTTCCTGAGATTGGGATAGATGAGTGTAGAGGAAATTGAAGGATGTTGAAGCATATGAAAAATTGAGAGAATTTGTGGTTGTGTTGTTGTTTTGTACAACTTGTGAGAGAGAAGAGAGAAATTGAGAGTGTAGCTTCAGATTTTCTGAGATGGAAAAATGAGGGAAAGACTTGGCTTGATTGCATGTGATTAAGTTACAAGAGTGTGAGTGGATTAGTGACTCACCTCTAAGTGCAAGGTGTAGGTGTAAGAGGGAAAAGAAGGAATGAGTCACTAGGAGGAGGAAAGATTGAGTTCTTGTTTCAAATAACTTAACTCGGGATATTAGTGTCTTAAGGTACAACTTTAGGTTTAGTTAAGTTCCTCATTAGTACGCATAACACACTTAATTTCCAAGTCTTAATTTAATTAATCCCTACCAACTAATTTAAATTAATCAGACAAGGCTTTAATTAAATTAATTAGGTGGATAAATTTGCGGGATGTTACAGTAACACAAGTTTATCTTGTTCATTTTAAACCGCAAACCCTCTAAGGTGGGCACGTCTCAGGGGTTCGCCTTATCCGCGAGCAGAAAGCGCTCCAGCATAAAGCTCACATAAATTTTTCTAATGGAGCATCTAAAACGAAGTCCATACTGATAACATAATCATATTATTAATTCGACTGATCACTAAATTATTAACATGCTACCAATAATTCCCAAACCCGGGGGATCATACAACCTTAATTCTAAGTTATCCCTAATTTTCAGAATTGTGTCTGACTTTCCGTACAATATTAAATACATTATACAACTGCAAGTTATCTTTCTCAGGTTATGATATAAAACGAGTGATTAAATCATTTTTAAAACTGAAAAAGTGAAGTAATTCTGGGCTAGCTCGCTACGGCGAGTTAGCAAGCTCGCCATGGCGAACTTACAGGTACTGGCCTAAACAACTCGCTAGGCGAGCTAGAGCTCGCCATGGCGAAGTTCTTCAGCCCAGAACCTTGAGCTCGCCATGAGTGCTCGCTAGCAACTCGCTACGGCGAGTTAAGTCAGAAAGGCCCCTGTTTTACGAATTTTCAATATTTTCAAAGATTCACCTACAATCAAACTCTGAGAAAGTGCAGTTATACAATATAGTCAGTATTTAACAGAATAGAAGAGAATTTGGGAGCTAATTCTCCTCACACAATTAATTCCTTAATTCTTAAGTTAACATGCAAATTCATAAAGTAAGGGAATTCTAACTAAACTAGCCTAAGAACCCACCTGGATTGAAGCTTTACTTTGCTCCTGGCTCTTCTAAAACAGCTACAGCAACCCAGCTACTACCCACGACCAGATTGGACAGAACTTGAACTTAGACACTTGAACTCTCTATATTTTTTTTTTCTTCTAAGGACTTGAAGAATTGTTTGATGAATTGAACCTCAGATGTTAAGGGTTATTTATAGTGGTTTTTGCTGAGTTGTAAACAGTGAGTGTTTTGTTTGCAGAGGTACATGCATGGGTTTTCATTGGCTAGAAAAATGGTGGAGATTGGGGTTGTTGTTGCTTTGTAATTTGGCTAGGAATTGCTGAGAGTTTTCAGGGAGATTCTCTGTTACTTGGTGCATGTGAGGAATATCTGATACATGGCTACTGTTTTGTGTAGAGTTGTAAGAGCAAGAGACAAGCATGTGAAATGGAAGCAAATTGAAGAAGTTGGAACTTTGTGATATGTTGTTGTTTGGCGTGGGAGAAGAGAAGAGAGAATTATGATCAGTTCCTTGCTGATTAGAACTAACTAGTGAACAAGAGGTTTGCATGTGGTAAGAGAGAATTAATGGGAGTGGAACCATGACTCATTTCTTAGGGTGAGGTGTTGAGCTTGTGAGAGGGTGAGTCATAGGAGGGAAGAAATTTGAAACTTAATCATAATTAATTTCATGAGCTAGATTAAGGTATTAATCATGTAGCTTTAGATTTAATTGGAACTACTAAATCATACATATGATACTCCTAATTCTCATGAATTAATTATTTAATCACCCTTAATTAATTTTAATTTATGACAAATAGTCTCTAATTAAATTAATTAGGCAATTTTAGAAAATTGGGGATGTTACATAACATATGGGCATATAAAACATTATTTAAAAAAAGTTCATATTGGATTTCTATCTTTTTAGTCAAAGAAAAATAAAAATAATAGGATTATTTGTGAAAATTTGAAATAAGTGGGAGTCAAAAATATAATTAATCCTACTATTTAAGCATGGTTATATATCAAAATACCACCACAAGATACTGATCTAAGGTAACCCTTTGTTGCACCATATACAATGCATCATTCAAGAAACAATGAGAGGATTCCATACAACCACTTTAAACTGACGAGCATTAGGAACACAGATTAAAACAAAAAATGCCTTAAGCTAGAATGACAAATTCATGCATAGCTGAGAAAAAAGTTCTACAGACTGGTTGCCAACAACAGAAATATTGGAGATAAGTATATATGGTTCTACAAGAATTTTATTCGTCGCTACATATATAGAGCTGAATTATAATATAAAATATATTAAAAATTATATATCCTTACGTAAGGAAATAAAAAACAAATTGTAGCAAATATAAAAAAAATTACAATAAGTATAAATTAAACTTATACTAATTGTTCAGAAAATACTTAAATTATCAGCATATTCGACTTTCAAATCGTCCATACCACAAAGTGCTTAATCAAACTTTTTCTCTGTTGTGGTTATGATGATTTTACTTCCTTTTGCCCCATTTTCCAACAAAATAGGGATAAAATTATCAAACCAATCAGAATGACTATGCATATCTTCCAACAGAAGCAAATATCTTTTTCCACTAATTTGGCATAAAAGTTTTTGTTCTTTGTCTTTCTTCTCAACTTTAGTAATTTTTTTAACATGTTCAGGATATGACACCCAAACTATAATGTCAAAATGTTTCTTGACTTTATCATCTTCTACCACAAGTTGAAGAAGTGCACTAGCACTGCTAGTCTCCTTTCCAATTATTTTAATAAGTTGATCATGATCATAGTTGCTTTTTTTGTTGGTGTTCAACAACGAATCTATCAACTCCTTCTTCTCCTTGCTTACAATAACATTATTCTCATCAATGATGGACTCTGTTTCTTTTCTTTTAGACGAACATCCACCCATTATTCTCACAATGAAATACTAATGTTTACGATACTTTTGACAAATTGAGGATTCCGTCATTCTCATGCTCAAATTTATAACGGTTAAAATAGAAAATATCTCCTGTAAAAAAAAAATTTGTTAAGATATGCATAGGTTTTATATTATATTTGTTCAGAAAATATATCTATCATTAGATTTGATTAAGTCCTATAATTATGGGATTTAGTTTACATTTAAATATATTTACTTGGGCACCAAGGAAGTATCTTACTATTTCACTTAAAATATTTGCATTTCTACAAAAAATATATAATATTATAAAAAAATTAATTGAATGCTTTTTAAACATTAATATTAAAGTATAATAATAATAATAATAATAATATTAAAATAGATTATTAAAGTTTCTAAAATAAATAAAATGTCAATCCCCACAAAAAGAATGAGTTTCCACAAAAAAAATAAAATATTTTACCAAAAAATATATTAGAATTTGTAATTATTTTTTTAAAAAGTCAATCCCCACAAAAAGAAAAAGTTTCTAAAAAAAGATATAAAATTAGAGAATAGAGATTCTAAAAATGTAACATCCCCAATTTCTAATTGCCTAATTGATTTAATTCGAGATTAAGTTAAATTAGAAGTGATTAATTAAAATTAACTCATAGGGATTTATTATATTAGGTGTATTAATTTAGAGAGAGACCTAAGTTGTACACTTAGAATATTAATCACATGAGTCTAAGTTAATTAACATCAATTAGAATTCAATTTTTCCCTCCTATGACTCACTCCCTCTTAGGCTTAACACCTCACCTCCACCAAATGACTCATGGTTCCACTACTTGGCCTTAACCACTCAAACAACATGCAAATCCCTCATTCATTCATTCATTCATTATTTCAGCAAAATCTGAAACACAAAGCCTCTCTTTCCCTCCCTCAAACACGACAACAACAACAACAATGAACAAGCAACAAACTTCCAAAGTTACCACTTCACCAAACTCTAAAGGTTGGAGTTTTCCTTCACATGTTACTAGCTTCATCTAACAGAGATTCTTTCCTCTGAAAGCACCTTAGAAAATCAGAGATTCTCTGAATATCATTTGTTTCCAAGGGCTTCACATGAAGCTAAACAACAACCACATCAATTCCACCCTTAGTTCTTCCAATGAGGTTACATGCAACCACCATCAGAGCAAATTCGTATACTGTACAGGACTCAGAAACTCTACTATATATACCCCTTATATCCGTCAGTCCTGATCATCAAACCAAACTCAATTCTTAGAGCTAAAGCAAAGGGTTTCAAGTGTCAAATTCCAAGTTTCTTCCAAGTCTGTCCGTGTGAGTAGCTGTGGTAGCTGTAGCTGTTTAGTAGAGCCCAGGAGCAAGTAAAGCTTCAATTACCAGGTGGGTTCTTAGGTTAGTTTAGCTAGTTTTCCTAAATTTATGAAATGCATGCAAACATAGGAATTTATAGGAAATAACTGTGTGTATGAATTTAGCTCCCAAAATTCATGCTATTCTGTTGTATATCATTTAAAATGTGTTTCTGCACTGTCTTGAATGAGGATTATAGGTGTGGTTTATAAAATTCAAAGATTTTCGCAAAACATAGGCACTTCTGTGTGAACTCGCCATAGCGAGTTGCTAGCGAGCCTTCATGGCGAGCTCCAGGTTCTGGGCTGAAGAACTTCGCCATGGCGAGCATCTGCTCGCCTAGCGAGTTGTTTAGGCCAGTACCTGCTAGTTCGCCATGGCGAGCTTGGTGACTCGCTGTAGCGAGCAAGCCCAGAAATGACTCCTTTTTCTTATTTTCAAAGATAAATGGAACACTCGTTTTATGTCCTCGTTAAAGATTGATATTCTGCAGAAACGTATATAAATTGATGTTAAACAGAAGGTCAATTACAGTTGAATCTTTTAGGGTAATAACATAAGGAAATTTAGTACGTTGTATGCACCCCGGGTTTGGGAATTATTGGTTGCATGTTAATAATTTAGTAATCAGTCGAATTAATTATATGATTATGTTATCAGTATGGACTTCGTTTTAGATGTTCCATTAGAAAAATTTATGTGAGCTTTATGCCGGAGCGCTTTCTGCTCGCGGATAAGGCGAACCCCTGAGACGTGCTCACCTTAGAGGGTTTGCGGGTTAAAATGAACAAGATTAACTTTGTGTTACACCTTTACATTATTGCTTATGATAATTATGCTATGGATTTAGATTATGATATGACTGATTAGGAGCCCCGGCTTTATAGCCTAGGAGGGTAGTAGAATTCACTGGGACGAAGTGACTGTCTCACCCCACTCCCTATTTGAAACAGGAAAACAGGTTGAATAGGTAAGCTTGGCGTTGGAATCGCTGCTGCTGTTGGAGGATTGCATTTAGTCTTTCTATGCTTTCTTCATTATTTATTCGTGTTGTCTTTCGTTTCCGCTATGTTAGTTGAACTCGTTTGTATTTCTGCACATGTGCGTGCTTATTTGAAAATAATGTAATTGTAATGAACTCAGTACTATTTATAATATTCTGCATTATATTCTAGATAATAGTGTGGGGTATTACATTTGGTATCAGAGCAGGTCGATTCAGATCTTGCGTGAGTTCATTAGTATTACTATTCCAATCCCAGTAGTTGTCTAGTTTCCCTACATACGTTCTAGGTGTCATGTCACTTTAGGCCTAGCTAACTTGATTTGATATTGGCAGTTAGAGCGAAATGTCTGGAGAGAGACGAGGACCTGGAAGGCCACCAAGAAGGCAGAACGTAGAAGAAGAAGAAGAACCGCAAGTGTTTGGAGATGCTAACGCCAACATGTGGGCAGAGATGATGCATCAGCATCAGCAGTTTCAAGCCCAACAAGCGCAACAGCATCAGGAGTTTATGGCCATGTTTCAGCAGCACATGAATGCTCCCCCTCCTCAGAACTTGGGGTCGAGCGCTGCCTTCCGAGAGTTTTGTAGGATGAGCCCTCCAGAGTTCTATGGTGAATATAACCCCGCTAAAGCTAGAGAATGGTTGCAAAGGATGACTGGCATTCTGGACTCCATGACTTGCTCAGAGACAGATAAAGTAACCTTCGTCTCCCGCTTCTTCAGGGGTGACGCTTACAATTGGTGGGAAAGTACCAAGCAGTACATGGAAGCCAGCCATACGGAGGTTAACTGGCAAAAACTTCAGGCGTTTGTTCATTGGTCATTACATTCCTGAGAGTGACCAATTCCAGATGGAACGGGAGTTAACTGAGTTGAAGCAAGGTAGTCTGACGGTAGCTGAATATACCATGAAGTTCAATGAGCTGGTCCGGTATGTTGCTGATGGTGACGATGCCCCTACCGAAGCCTGGAAAATGAAGAAATACAGGATAGGGCTTCGAGTTGACATAGCCCACGATGTGTCAATGCAGCAGATCACTAGCTTTGGTGATCTAGTGCAGAAAAGCTATCACGCCGAAGCTGGTCTCAGCAACATCCACAAGGAGAAGAATGAGGTGAATCAGAAGAAGAAGGGTTTGTTTGGAAAGTTTGGTTTGAACTTGAAGTCTAAGGGTAATTCCAGCATGGGCAAGCAGAATCACTCTCAACGTTTGCCCAAGAACTGTTCAGACTGTGGATACCCTCACAGCGGCGAATGCATGAAAGGCAAGAATATGTGCTATTACTGCAAGCAACCTGGGCACTTCAGGAATGAGTGTCCGAAGTTGAAGAAGCACGGTGAATCCAGTGGATCCGCAAAGAATAAAGGTCGGGTATATTCTTTAGACTGCAATGAAATAAGATCTAATAATGCTTTGATTATGGATGTATGTTTGTTAGGACAGTCTAAGGTCTTAGTACTATTTGATTGTGGAGCCACCAACTCTTTTATAGCCGTAGACTGTGTCATGCGGTTAGGAATTCCTTCTGTACCCCTCGTACCTCCAATGTATGTCGCTGTCGCTACTGGCGGCAGAGTTACTTCAAAGAGAGTCTGTCAAAATTGTCCCATCTTAGTCGGAAGTAAGGTCTACCACATTGATTTAATATGTCTACCTCTAAAGGACTTCGATGTCGTTCTTGGCATGGATTGGCTCTCAGCCAATACCGTGTACATTGGTTGTGCGGAAAAGAATTTGTTCATTCCTTCAGAAACCTCTACAGAAAGTAGAGCCCTGTCTGCTTTGTTGCAAAACACTCACCAGATGATCCAGTATTTGGGTGCCAGCAGCAAGTGTTTCAGTGTCTTGTTCACTATTGATCATGAGTCTAGTTTGAGTCCTAGCGGTATTCCTATAGTTAGCGAGTATTTAGATGTTTTCCCTGATGATATCATGAGTCTCCCTCCCGAGCGTGAGATAGAGTTCTCTATAGATCTTATTCCGGGTTCACAGCCCATCTCAGTTGCCCCTTATAGAATGTCTCCATTAGAACTTCTTGAGCTTAAAACTCAACTTGAGGAACTACTCCAGAAGCATTTCATTCGTCCAAGTGTCTCTCCTTGGGGAGCACCCGTGTTACTTGTGAAAAAGAAGGACGGTACTATGCGCTTATGCATTGATTACCGCCAGCTCAACAAAGTGACAATCAAAAACAAGTATCCGCTACCTCGGATTGATGATCTCTTAGATAAACTCAGAGGTGCCACTGTCTTTTCAAAAATCGATCTTCGTTCCGGTTACCATCAGATCAGAATTAAATCCTCAGACGTGTCTAAGACGGCATTCAGGACGCGTTATGGGCATTACGAATTCCTAGTTATGCCTTTTGGATTGACTAATGCTCCTGCTGTGTTTATGGATTACATGAACAGGATTTTCCAGCCTTACCTCGACAAATTTGTTGTCATCTTCATAGATGATATTTTAATCTATTCTCGTAATCAAGAGGATCATGCTGAACATCTCAGGATTGTTTTGGAAGTTCTGAGAGAAAAGAAGTTATATGCCAAGTTCAACAAGTGCGAATTCTGGCTCTCAGAAATTAAATTTCTGGGACATGTCATTTCCCAAGGCGGTGTGTCTGTTGATCCATCCAAAGTAGAAGCAGTTCTTAACTGGGAAAGACCCAACAATGTATCAGAAGTCAGAAGTTTCCTAGGATTAGCAGGTTATTACCGGAGATTCATTCTTGGATTTTCGGAAATCGCCTTACCCTTGACCCGTTTGACCAGGAAAGGTACTCCTTTTATTTGGGATGCTGATTGTGAAGTGAGTTTCAGGACGTTGAAAGAAAAGTTAACCAGTGCTCCAATATTGGTCATTCCTGATCCTAATCGGAAGTACGTGGTGTATTGCGATGCATCACATAAAGGTCTTGGTTGTGTTCTAATGCAAGATGGAGCTGTGGTAGCATATGCCTCGCGGCAATTGAAACCACACGAGCAAAATTATCCAACCCATGATCTTGAACTAGCAGCAATTATTTTCGCTCTAAAGATTTGGAGGCATCACTTGTATGGTATCCAATTTGATCTTTTCAGCGACCATAAGAGTCTGAAATATCTGTTTGATCAGAAAGACCTAAATATGAGGCAGCGTAGGTGGATGGAATATTTGAAGGACTTCGATTTCAATCTCAACTACCATCCTGGCAAAGCGAATGTTGTGGCAGACGCTTTGAGCAGGAAAGCCTTGTATGCTTCTGAACTTTTAATGCAGCAATGTGGATTATATGAGAAGTTCAGAGACTTGAATTTGAATGTTGTGTTTAGAAAGAGCGGCATTAGAATCAACCGTATGGAGTTGTCATGCGATCTGCGCTCGAGGGTAGTACAGGCGCAGCGAAGTGATATGGACCTTCAAAGGAGATTGAATAACCCAGAGTTCTCAATTGCATCGGATGGTGCTATGTTGTATGATGGAAGATTGTGTGTACCTAATGACGATGAACTAAAAAGGCTAATTCTTGACGAGGCACACAAAAGTGGATTCTCGATTCATCCAGGATCCACCAAAATGTACCATGACTTGAAGCAGAGTTACTGGTGGCCGAACATGAAGGCCGAAATCGCAGATTTTGTGACTAGATGTTTGGTTTGTCAACAAGTGAAGATTGAACACCAGAAACCTGGAGGTCAGTTGCAACCACTTGAAATTCCAGAGTGGAAGTGGGAACACATCACTATGGATTTTGTAAGTGGGTTACCCCGTAACCAGAAAGGTCAAGATTCAATTTGGGTAATTGTGGATAGATTGACCAAGTCAGCTCACTTCATTCCTGTGAAATCTACCTATAAGGCCACGCAGTATGCAGCTATTTTTATAGAGCATATTGTGCGATTGCATGGTGTACCCCTCAGCATCGTTTCAGATCGTGATCCAATCTTTACTTCTAGATTTTGGAAAGCCTTCCAGCATGCGATGGGTACTCGATTGAGAATGAGTACATCGCATCATCCTCAGACAGATGGACAGTCTGAGAGAACTATTCAAACCCTTGAAGATATGCTTCGTGCATGTGTTCTAGAAGATGGCGGTAGTTGGAGCAACTACTTGCATTTGATTGAATTCTCTTATAATAACAGTCACCATTCCAGTATCGGGATGGCACCGTTTGAAGCTTTATATGGAAGAAAGTGTAGAACTCCGTTGTGTTGGACGGAAGTCGGTGATCGCGGATTGTTGGGACCAGATCTGATACAAGAGACAACTTTAAAGGTTAAGTCAATCCGTGAAAAGATGAAGGTTGCGCAGAGTCGGCAAAAGAGTTATGCCGACAGAAGAAGGAGACCGTTGGAATTTGATGAAGGAGATCATGTGTTCTTGAAGGTTACTCCGAAGTTGGGCTTACGTGGTGTGTTTAGAACCAAGAAACTCTGTCCAAGATATATTGGACCCTATCAAATCCTTCGACGCGTTGGTTCAGTAGCCTATCAGTTAGCTCTTCCACCTTCTATGTCAGGGCTACACGACGTGTTCCATGTCTCTCAACTTCGCAAGTATATTCCAGATCCTTATCAGCCAATAGCAATTGAACAAATTGATCTTCAACCAGACCTAACTTATCAACCAGATCCAGTCCGAATTGTTGATCGTGATGTCAAAACTCTACGAAACAAGAGGATTCCCATTGTCAAAGTTGAATGGACGCAGTCTCCGGACGGCGAGTACACATGGGAATTGGAATCGGACATGATGAACAGTTATCCCCACCTATTCTAAAGGTAGATTTCTGAATTTCGAGGACGAAATTTATTTAAGGGGGGTAGATTGTAACATCCCCAATTTCTAATTGCCTAATTGATTTAATTCGAGAATAAGTTAAATTAGAAGTGATTAATTAAAATTAACTCATAGGGATTTATTATATTAGGTGTATTAATTTAGAGAGAGACCTAAGTTGTACACTTAGAATATTAATCACATGAGTCTAAGTTAATTAACATCAATTAGAATTCAATTTTTCCCTCCTATGACTCACTCCCTCTTAGGCTTAACACCTCACCTCCACCAAATGACTCATGGTTCCACTACTTGGCCTTAACCACTCAAACAACATGCAAATCCCTCATTCATTCATTCATTCATTATTTCAGCAAAATCTGAAACACAAAGCCTCTCTTTCCCTCCCTCAAACACGACAACAACAACAACAATGAACAAGCAACAAACTTCCAAAGTTACCACTTCACCAAACTCTAAAGGTTGGAGTTTTCCTTCACATGTTACTAGCTTCATCTAACAGAGATTCTTTCCTCTGAAAGCACCTTAGAAAATCAGAGATTCTCTGAATATCATTTGTTTCCAAGGGCTTCACATGAAGCTAAACAACAACCACATCAATTCCACCCTTAGTTCTTCCAATGAGGTTACATGCAACCACCATCAGAGCAAATTCGTATACTGTACAGGACTCAGAAACTCTACTATATATACCCCTTATATCCGTCAGTCCTGATCATCAAACCAAACTCAATTCTTAGAGCTAAAGCAAAGGGTTTCAAGTGTCAAATTCCAAGTTTCTTCCAAGTCTGTCCGTGTGAGTAGCTGTGGTAGCTGTAGCTGTTTAGTAGAGCCCAGGAGCAAGTAAAGCTTCAATTACCAGGTGGGTTCTTAGGTTAGTTTAGCTAGTTTTCCTAAATTTATGAAATGCATGCAAACATAGGAATTTATAGGAAATAACTGTGTGTATGAATTTAGCTCCCAAAATTCATGCTATTCTGTTGTATATCATTTAAAATGTGTTTCTGCACTGTCTTGAATGAGGATTATAGGTGTGGTTTATAAAATTCAAAGATTTTCGCAAAACATAGGCACTTCTGTGTGAACTCGCCATAGCGAGTTGCTAGCGAGCCTTCATGGCGAGCTCCAGGTTCTGGGCTGAAGAACTTCGCCATGGCGAGCATCTGCTCGCCTAGCGAGTTGTTTAGGCCAGTACCTGCTAGTTCGCCATGGCGAGCTTGGTGACTCGCTGTAGCGAGCAAGCCCAGAAATGACTCCTTTTTCTTATTTTCAAAGATAAATGGAACACTCGTTTTATGTCCTCGTTAAAGATTGATATTCTGCAGAAACGTATATAAATTGATGTTAAACAGAAGGTCAATTACAGTTGAATCTTTTAGGGTAATAACATAAGGAAATTTAGTACGTTGTATGCACCCCGGGTTTGGGAATTATTGGTAGCATGTTAATAATTTAGTAATCAGTCGAATTAATTATATGATTATGTTATCAGTATGGACTTCGTTTTAGATGTTCCATTAGAAAAATTTATGTGAGCTTTATGCCGGAGCGCTTTCTGCTCGCGGATAAGGCGAACCCCTGAGACGTGCTCACCTTAGAGGGTTTGCGGGTTAAAATGAACAAGATTAACTTTGTGTTACACCTTTACATTATTGCTTATGATAATTATGCTATGGATTTAGATTATGATATGACTGATTAGGAGCCCCGGCTTTATAGCCTAGGAGGGTAGTAGAATTCACTGGGACGAAGTGACTGTCTCACCCCACTCCCTATTTGAAACAGGAAAACAGGTTGAATAGGTAAGCTTGGCGTTGGAATCGCTGCTGCTGTTGGAGGATTGCATTTAGTCTTTCTATGCTTTCTTCATTATTTATTCGTGTTGTCTTTCGTTTCCGCTATGTTAGTTGAACTCGTTTGTATTTCTGCACCTGTGCGTGCTTATTTGAAAATAATGTAATTGTAATGAACTCAGTACTATTTATAATATTCTGCATTATATTCTAGATAATAATGTGGGGTATTACAAAAAAAAAATAATTATAGTTTCTAAAAATAAAATAAAATTAGAGTTTCTATAATAAAAGAAATGTCAATCCCCACAAAAAAATATATAATATTAGAAATTCGATAAGAAAAATTTTAGACTTCTCTATGTAAAAAATAAATAAACAAAAAGGTTTTTCATCCATAAATCACAAAAACAGAATCATAAGCTGTAAATATCGATTGTTGTATGAAATTCAATTTTTTTATGCAATTTAATTTTACAATTCATAGGATTTATTAGACTTATCCAAAAAGACATAAATTCAAAACAGTTGTAAACCTGTTAACTGAAAAAGTCCACACAGGATATAATAAAACTCCTAAATTTCCTCATTGGAGTAAACATTACACCACTTTCAACACCTCATTGACAACATTCAACGGAAAAGGGCACTTCGAGTCCATTACTTGAAATAAGGCGCTAGTAAAAATTGTTGCAAGTACTTTCTCAAAAATTGGTGAGAATTATGAACACTTGTATACAAATATACACATATATCAATATAACAAATTGTTAGAAATGAAAATTATTTTATGACTTTCAAACCAAAAGTACATATGTGTATGTATGTCTTGCTGAGACTTGGATTAGTGTTTACAAAATATAGAAATAGGAAAACTAATTTTCTCATATATATTTAGAT
The DNA here is from genome assembly GCA_954870985.1 of Trifolium fragiferum. Taxonomy (NCBI): domain Eukaryota; kingdom Viridiplantae; phylum Streptophyta; class Magnoliopsida; order Fabales; family Fabaceae; genus Trifolium; species Trifolium fragiferum. Next base: position 16,624,802 of record OX940792.1, read on the forward strand.
ATGAAATCTAACATATGGGCATATAAAACATTATTTAAAAAAAGTTCATATTGGATTTCTATCTTTTTAGTCAAAGAAAAATAAAAATAATAGGATTATTTGTGAAAATTTGAAATAAGTGGGAGTCAAAAATATAATTAATCCTACTATTTAAGCATGGTTATATATCAAAATACCACCACAAGATACTGATCTAAGGTAACCCTTTGTTGCACCATATACAATGCATCATTCAAGAAACAATGAGAGGATTCCATACAACCACTTTAAACTGACGAGCATTAGGAACACAGATTAAAACAAAAAATGCCTTAAGCTAGAATGACAAATTCATGCATAGCTGAGAAAAATGTTCTACAGACTGGTTGCCAACAACAGAAATATTGGAGATAAGTATATATGGTTCTACAAGAATTTTATTCGTCGCTACATATATAGAGCTGAATTATAATATAAAATATATTAAAAATTATATATCCTTACGTAAGGAAATAAAAAACAAATTGTAGCAAATATAAAAAAAATTACAATAAATATAAATTAAAATTATACTAATTGTTCAGAAAATACTTAAATTATCAGCATATTCGACTTTCAAATCGTCCATACCACAAAGTGCTTAATCAAACTTTTTCTCTGTTGTGGTTATGATGATTTTACTTCCATTTGCCCCATTTTCTAATAAAATAGGGATAAAATTATCAAACCAATCAGAACGACTATGCATATCTTCCAACAGAAGCAAATATCTTTTTCCACTAATTTGGCATAAAAGTTTTTGTTCTTTGTCTTTCTTCTCAACTTTAGTAATTTTTTTAACATGTTCAGGATAAACATAATCATACTACCAGAGGTGAAAAATTGAGTTACTAGGTGTGTAGAGTCCTGCAACAATATACCGATAAATCTTCTTGCCAACAAAAGGAGCAAAGAACACATAGAAGCAAAACCAAGAGCCAAAAAAGGAGCAAAGAACACATAGAAGCAAAACCAAGAGCCAAAAAATGAGCAAAGATAAATTTTTTTCGTTTTTTGGTTTTAGTCCCTCCGTTTGCTACCTAAGCGTTTTTTTAACGGAATTGGACGGCAGAGACTAAAACGAAAAAAATTAACACATTGAAGGACTAATTTAGAACAAAAAAACTTACAGGGACTAAAACCAAAAAATTAAAAACATACAGGGACTGAAATGATATTTAAGCCTTCTATATATTATGATTATTAATTCCCAATAGAATCAAATTTTCTTGCATAAAATACAAAATTCAAACTAATGCATCCACCAAGTTAAAAGTAGTTGCCCTGTTTACAGTTAGAGAGCAACACATTGAATTAAACAACAAAAATATAAACTCTGAAACTATGCACAAACCATCAACAATAACTTCATATAGGTTAATATCTGAAACCTCATTATCGTAAGTGGCAGTACTTGGTTTACATTTATTCACGATTGCCTTTAAAACAGTAGTTTTACCGGATCCCTGTATATAAGCAAACTCATGAAAATCAGTAGATGAAAATTAGTAGATGTATATAAGTAAAAGTTTCTCAATCTATTACTAGATTTAATAACCAATATGCATGTCAGCGTGCAGGTGTTCATCTAGAGAAGCCCAACTGTAAAATGTGGAGCTCATCAAACAAGCACCAATAGTAAGTCGTCGGCAGTGCAATACCAGCTCGTTTGCCTCAAAGATTCCAGGATTAGTGAGACTGACAATCTGATAACAAAAGAAAATAATGATATAAGCATCAATGCTAATAGAGAAATATACTCTGCTAGCACAACAATTCTGAAGATTGATTCCTAAATGCTTTAAAATGATTATACCTGAAGTTGATTTGAGTAAAACTAAAACAATGGTTAAAGAATCAAGAGATTTATCATTACCTGAGGAAAATTAAAATCATGGTTAGCATCCTGTATAGATATGGTACAAGGAGAACAAGTACTATTGAACCCATAGATTCTACATAATCTTCCAACTAGGAACAAGTGCACCAGGATGGAGGTTAGGATTTAGGAAAGGACAGAACCAAAGAAGATTTCAAAACCAACTCCTAGTGAAGTTATTACCTTCATTAAGACTTCAAAATGAAATATTTCATCAAAATTCCTGTCCACACACTACAACATTTTTGAGTTTAGACCACCCTTTATTTGCCCACATATTAAAAATGGTGGCCTAAAACAGTTATAGGCAACGATTTTAGCACTGTTGCATATAAGTTACATATATATGGTATATTTTCGTTCTTTGATTAAAAACGCCACCTATTCCACAGTAAAGGCACGGTTTTAAACTGTTGATGTTTTTGGTCACACCAACAACCGTCAAAATTCCAAACTCGGGTCTGTTTTCTCAGTAACTCATTTTTCTTCCTGATTCAATTTGTTCTCAACATCTTTGTTTTCTTTAATTTTTTAGTTGAAGTGATATTTTTGTATTGTGTTGTTTTCTGTTTTGTTTTGATCGTATTGATTTGAAATGATTTTGCTTCAGTTTTGTTTTGATTTTGCTGAGATAAAGGGATTTGTTTGATTGAGTTCAAATCATATTTTGTTGGGTTAAAGTGATTTTGTCGAGTTGAACTGTAAGGGTTCTAACTATTAGCGTTCCTTTTCAAGAACCGTAAGACCATGTTGTTGATAGTAGTTGATACTATAATTGCTTGTGGATTGTGTTATTTGCATATCTGTGCATGACATTTTTCCAACTTGAATTGTTACAAGTCATTTGCATTTGTCGTTTGTTATGGGTCCTGTCTGGTTTGAGTTGTTCGGTTCTGTGTTGGAGTTTCGTGTTTGCTCTGTGCGTCTTTTTTGTTGATCTAGAATACTTAAGTTCTTATGTTGGTTCGGTTTTGTGTTTTGATGGGGTGGTGGTTTTTTGTACTATGTTTTTTATCGGTTTGAGGGTAGGAATAATGGTGTAGGCTGTTTGTTTTTTGCTTTGTAGTTGAGTTGTTCTCTGGTAATTGTATGCCTTCCTTTGTTTTCGTTGGTCAAACCGCAGCCTAAAGTTTATGGCACGCTTTTTCAGCTTTAAGCCACACTTTTTGAGCTGTTGTTTAATCTTTAAAATGCTGTAGTGACAGTTCCTTTCTTGATGTCTGGGTGTTCAGATTCAATAAATGGTCCCAGCTGCAATAAAATGCAATTGTCAACATCATCAAGTTTGCAATCTCATGAACTAGCTATTATTGTCTATGACCCCAAAATCAATCAATGATTACGATTGAATAAGTTGTGGTGAATTTACCAATACAATAAGTTGTGGTGGTCTTCGCTTTGCATATGCCAACAGTTCTACAAGAGGCTCAAACAGCAAACTGTCAGTAAAATCACTGGTGCAAAATTTAGTCATGTTTTAGTGTGTATAAATGCATAAACATAAAAGTAATAACAGAAAGTTAAGATGCATTGTTACCCGGTTGCAACAAGTAATGCCAAAGGAAACATCAACTCCCATATATTTATGGTCAAGTTTGCCAATGTCTTTGCACCCAACGTATGGGGAATATACGTAGCTTTTGGCAGCTCTTCGCATTTTGATATGCTTTCCTCTATACTAGACAACCAATCAATAAATCAAAAAACTTAAATTAAGAACAGTCTAAAATAATTCAAATTATTGTTTTTACCATATAGTGGCCAGATGCAATCTATATTCCAAATACATGGCCCAATATATATTACCATAGTTTCAGGAATGTGCAAAGAAAACTTTAACTGTAACTACTAATTACTAAACATAGTGCACGGCAATCGACTCAAACAAGCTACCATGAAGAAGAAAATTTGAATAGAGCTTATCATATACACTTAAAATGGACGATTTAATTATAGGACAAACTTTGCTATAAATTTATCATATTTATACATGAATTTCACTTTGGATTATGAAGCTGTTTAGGGATGCAAACATATTTGGATCAGAATAGATTGCCAGTAAGGCTATTCTATATGTTCCAAGGCTCTAGTTTTTAATGCTATTGATATTTCCTGCAAAGATGACGAATGCGGTTATGTTAGATGAAACACAAGAGTTTAAATGGTCAATACAAAATACGCCATAAGATTTGAACCAGAAACACTCAAACAATATAGGCATATATTTCAACCATCTCATGTTGACATGTAAAACAATCAGCCTCTACAATTTCTTTCGATAATAAACAATTTACTTTGACACAATAATAGACAGTTCAGCTCCTGAAGAAAAGTTAAATTTGCTCTAGTAATATTTTTCTAAATGAGAGTGTGACATGTCATTGGATATTATTAGATTAAAATGAATACAAAAACCATCATTTTATTTATTTATTTATTTTTTTGCTTTCTTCTAAATGAGAGTGAAGAACTTGGATCCTTGTGATCAATGGATAATCCATTGCTATCTATTTGAATAAATAGAAAGAATTGGTATATCATAAATGTAACTTGCCTTTAGCTTTGCAGTACTTGAAAACAAGCAGCTTGATGTGATTGCCTTCCCATGATCTAAAACCCATCCCACTTCACTTAGAGTTTCGCCATCCTTGTTTTGTTCAAACGAACACCGCAGTTGTGTAGGAAGTAATACAAAGTTTTCTCCATCTCTAACAGTCTTCTGCGTTTTGTCATCTAAAAGCTCTCGAAAGATCCCCTGGATTTAAATAACCAATAAAACAAGAACAATACATATATGAAAAAACAAAGGTTAGAGAGATCCTTGCACTCGCAGTGTTTGCGGTGCAATATCTGAAGCAATCATCGGTGGACATGTACTGAAGAACATGATCTTCTATGTCAGCAAGAGTGGGGCATTGAGTTTGCCAATCAAATACTTTGACCTCCCACTCTCGGTATGCTTCAGGCACCACTGATTCTGGAAGTTCGATTACCCTCCCTTGATTACTCAAATATGCTCCAAATCCATCCAATTCACCAGATATCCTTCTCGTAAATTGTGACCAAGCTTCATTACTTTGTCATGTGCCTAGAGAAAAGTTCTAAGTCCATCATAATATGGAATAGCCAAATTGGTATTTTAATTACCTAGTAATAGTATTGCATGAATTCCAAACAAGACCAGGGAAGCATAAATTTCTATCATTCTAGATTATATCTGCTATCCAAGACGGAAAAAGTCAACAGCAGTAACAAGTTAAAGAATCATAGTCACCAATTAAGTTTGAAATACCTAATTCTTCATACTCAATCAAAACATACAACAAACCAATAAATAAATTTCAAATACCTAAAGCTTTGAAAAATCTTAAACATGGTTAGCTGTTTCATGTAGGGGCGCTTTCTAGCAGTCAAATCTCACCTTCTCCCTCTTCTATGAAATCAGACATTTCCTTCAAAACATTAAATATTGAAAAAAACATTCAGATAAACTTTCATTAATACAACAGTAAACAGAGAAATTAGTAAATAGTACTAGACTCAAATTGACGGAAACCCTCATTTCATTCTATTTCTGGCTATAATTGAATTACAGGTTTCACACAAGCAAATTTCAGGAAATAATATGCACACCAACTGAACAAAGCTGAAGGATGAATCTCAGCGAAAAACAAATCTGAAACTTGATTGAAGGAAGCAGAACCTGAATATTTGAACTAAGATTGAAATTTCAAAAACCTAATTACCAAATTTCAAAATCATACCAAACTAAGTGAACCTAATTACAAAATTTAACCAAAGGAACCTGAATTATGAAGATTGAAGCTGGAGCTTTTGAGGTGAAGGTTGAAGGAAGATGAAATCAGTGAATGAATCTGAAGCTTTAAGGTTTATGACGAAGAATCAATCTAAAGCTTGAAGGTGAAATCAGAGTACAAATGTGAAGGTTGACGAAGAATCGAACCATCACTCATTGAAGTTTTGTAAGTGAAAAAAAAGAGGGAAACTCTAAGTTGCAGCAGTCCACGACGGTTTGCATCAAAAGGTCGCCAAAATGGCGGCGACGGTTGTTACCAAAATGCACCTATCATTAATTGTTTATTTTTTATTTTGACTATTTTTTATTTCTAACTAATTGATTTAAAATTATTTTTTTGACTAATTGATTTTAAATTGTTAATTTTTCAATAAAATTCATGTAATATTAAAATAGTAACAAACCTACCGTATGGGCATAACATTATTTTTAAAAAGTTCATACCGTAAGAACTCTGACCTGGATTTCTATCTTCTAGTCAAAGAAAAATTAAAATGATAGGATTATTAATTTCTGAAAATGTGAAATAAGTGGAATTCAAAAATATAATTAATCCTACTATTTAAGCATGGTTATTGATCTTACTTTATCAGAGCTGATCAGAGTCGATCTCAACAATGTTCTTTGAGCTTCAGAGTTCTTGTTGAAGTGAAAGAAAGTTGTGCACATGTATACACTCCGACGCTCAAGTCAGTGTGTGTAAGAGTATGGTTTTCAAAAGTAAAGAATAATGTATCTGACTCCTGTAAAATGAGGAGTATATATAGTTTCCAATGTTGAGCCAAGGTCCCTGATGTGGGAAATAAATACACATCAAGTGGCTGTCGAAAAACGGTTGAAGAGCCATAATGAACAGTAAATGTTCATCATTCCGAGGACGTGTGTTATGCTTCTCCTTGGCTCTTGTCCGTTGTATTGTAGCACTGATTTGGGCTGTCTTGCTTGGGTCGTGCTCGGTAATGGTGGAAATTGGGCCTTATAGGCCCAGTCCAGAATAGTTATATCTCAATATACCACCACAAAATACTCATCTAAGGTAACCCTTTGTAGCACCATATGTGCTTTGTATGATTCAAGAAACATTGAGAGGATTCCATACAACCTCTTTAATCTGAGGAGCATTAGGAACATAGATTAAAACAAAAACCATCTTAAGAATAACAAATTCATGCATAGATGATCGAGAAAAAAGTCCTAACAAAAGAAGTATTGGAGATCACCAAAAGGGAAGTTGATTTCCAATAAATAATCTTGGGATCTGGATCCTCTCCAATGTTTGTCTCTCATGTTGCCTCTCCTGTGCAGTTTCTAGCCATTAGATTGATCTATTGGTTGATTGATAAAAAGGTAATTAAAGGAGAGAGAAACTTCATCTTCTTCAAATTTTTAAGGATTTCTTCAACAACACTTACATTGGATAATTATTATGACAGAAATTGGAAACTCTTCCTGCAATCAAAAGTTCTCAAAAACTAAAAACCGTTTCCATTACATAAAAATTAAAAAACACACCAGTTTTTAAAAAATTGTATGAGAACCACTTTTGTTTTTCTTTCTCTCTTAGATTGATGTATGCAAAATAAGCTACAATATAATTTTCATTCTCTTTTTTCTTTCCTCTAAATACATGATTCATAGTTACCCCAAACTTCCAAAGCTTAATATGAAAATAAAATATTTTGGAGATTTTCAAAAATTATACAATTTCTTATTATAAAATTTTTATTTATTTGGGATCTAACAAAAAGTAAAGCCTCTGCAAACAACACCCATGGAGAAAGCAAATATATTTTTTTATTTGAAATCTAACAAAAATTAAGCCTTTCATAAACAACATGGATTGAGAAAGAAAAAGTTCCAGCAACCCAAGCTTTGGGTGTAGATGCCATGAGATCGATTTGGGTTGAGCACTTTGAATAATGGGGTGAATAAAAATGGTGTTATCAAATTAATAGATTATATTAAACTTTAATAAATCATTCAATCATTCGACAAATAGATATATTTGAGAATTAGGCAAAAATAATTGATTATAATGGTAGTGTGGTGGGTGTATGTCTGTTACGTTGAAGAAATTTTGGAAGATTGAAGAAGTTGAAGTTTCTCTCCTTTAATTACCTTATTGTCAATCAACTATTAGATCAATCTAATGGTTAGAAGCTGCACAAAAGAGGCAACAGGAGAGACAAACATTGGAGAGGATCCAGATCCATAATCTTGTTATCAAACCTCTTTTGTTTGTAAAAAACCAAATCACATAAATTAAGTTAATAATATAGCAGCAATATAATAACAATTTTGCATTGAGATGACCAAAATCTATGACAGTGGTATCAATAGCAACGTTAAGAGTAGAAACGAGCCAAAATCCAAAGACATTTTGCAAAAACACAATCCAAGGACACGTGGCAAGGATAAGGCAAATTACACATTAAGGATTAAGGAGTGACGAGGCATATATATTGAGGGAGCTTCTATCATACAGTCATACTTTTGGACTCTTTTAAAACATTCCCAATATTGACCAATAAGAGCCAAGTATTTCTTTGTCCCCACCATATTGCCATTATAGAGAAATTATATGGTGTGTGTTTTATATTATGCTATTTGGTACACCTTCATAGATCAAAGGTGTATATTTAAACTTCTCTATCATAAGATCGATGTTATGCTCTGATACCAGAATTTGATACCGAGTTTGAACAAAATGCGAAAGATTTTTCATAGATAAATCTAGATTCTTTTGTCCAATTTTTCAAGTTGTAAAGACAGTCCCGCTATTGAGCTTTATAATTTATGTAGTTCTTTTTATTCGGAGACTTCAAAATCTCTTTTAGGTGGTGCTATTCTAAGGCTTTGACTTCTAAATAAAGATTTTTCTTCTGTTTCTTCAAACAAATTTTTGTCATCTTCTATCAAAGAACAACTTTTTCTTGCAAGATTTTTAAATATAGGTGATTCTAATGTCACTACAGGTGTAAATAAATCATCAATATGAATTGTATCTTTTCCTGTAAATTCTATGCTGTGATGTGAATTACTTAAAGCATAATTAATTCTATAACATATTGTGAATGGATGATTACCTTTCTTCATAAGGTTTGGGTTTTCCATTTTATAGTGAAAAACTATAGATCTGTCTAGATCTTTATCTTTTAGGGATAGCCCCATTTGTAAGTTTATATCAAACTTAATTTTTTCCATATTTCAAATTGCATTTTCCTTGTGCAATTATTGATTGTCTTCTATCTTGAATTCTAGAATCTTCTAAAATTATTTCTAGGGGTGCGTCAATACCTTTCATGAAGGTGCTTTTAATTAAAATTTGAATGGTTGATATATGAATATAACCAATTTTCTTTCTTTCTTTTTCAGAAAGGTTTTCAATTCTTTTTTTAATCTGTGTCCTATCTATAGTAGATACGACTATATTTCCATGAGTAGTGTCAATTGGAATTGCTTCTTCTCCGATCATTATTCCAAATTTTAAAATATTTTTCCTTGAGAACAATTCCTTAAATTTATTAAACTTTCGTTTAAAGTTTTCTTCTGCAGTTAAGGATAAATCTGCTTCTTCTATTTTATGATCTAGTATTTTATCAACCAAATAACTAGATGTATCCTCTAATAGTGAGATTTCAGTCATATTTGATAATTTTTCAGAAAGGATTTGATAGTTTCTTCATGAAGTTTATGTCTTGGTTGTTCAGAACCATCTAACAATAAATATTCAGAAGTAATTGAATATTCAAATTGTTCTAGAAAATCTATACCAAACAGAAATTTATTTGGTTGTTCATCAATTAGTATTTTTAATTGAATTTCTTCTAATTTTCTTAGTTTTAAACGAACAATAGTAGTTCGTGACATAACTTTTAAAGAACCATCGAATTTGAAAACAGTTCTTGGTTCTAATAATATTTCAAAATTATCACAAATTTCTTTTGATACATGTGACCATGCAGCTCCTGTATCAATTAAAATTGGTACTATTTTTTCGTTTATCATACCAATAATATGATATTGAAACGTAAATTTTGAGTTTAATAGAGATATATTCATACCTGATCTGATCTTCTTTGAGATGTCTGTTGATGTATTTGATTTTAATGATTTCTTTGTTTTGGAGATGCTATCTTTGAATATAATCTGATGATTATATCTTTTGATATGAGTGATCCCTCCAGAGTATTACCTCAAAGATCTAGCTCCTCCAGAGTATTACCTCAAGAGCTACTTCTTAGAAACAATTCTAAGAACAGAAGAAATAATTCTTCAAAAACTAGATGATAGTTTCTTATTTATTTCTTAACTGTATTTACAAATGAGCTTCATGGCTCTTATTTATAGTGGAAAGGCTCATATAGTTGGTAACACGTCTTTTTCCACAACAGCTCACAAAAGAAAAAAGAGAACACCCACTAAAGAAAAAGACAAACAATAATAGACATAATTATTGCTTATCACTTAAGGTGATAAGATTTTCTTCCTAAAATGGACCCTTATCTGAGTCAGATGATAAGGTTTACTGTATACTTTTAACCAACTACATGACACATGACCCTGTGATGGAGATTTCTTTGTCTTCTTGTGCCGACGGTTTTTCTGGACAGTTTTCACATTTGTGTCCTTTGTAATTCTGTAAAAAGTATTGACAGCATTCTTCTTGAATTACCTTGGGTAATTTTTCAAGACCATCTTTCAATTGGTCAACTTTTTCTTCAAGGTTCTTGATTGCTTTGATGTCTTTGTCCTTCGCAGGCTTTCTAGAGTCGCTGTATACAACCATTGATGAATCTTCGTAAACAACTCTGTAATTTGTCTGGGAGGACAATCTAGTAATCTTCTGGTGAAAGTGTTTAATTTGTTTAAGGTAAATGGCAGGGTGCCATTCAGTTTTTTCTCTATTTATCACTGGATATTCTTTATTTGAAATTCTTATCTTGATGAGGTATAAGGGTTTTGTTGTAAGTTCCAGAGTAATCTCATCGTACCGTGGATATGTGGACTCAATTTGAATAAAAATTTATTTTCCTTTGGCAAACAAGTTGTTGAATTTTTGTGCCAAATTTTGTAATTCCTTTGGAAAGAATTTGAGTTCTCCAAAAGTTTTTCTGGCTTGTTCTTCCAAGTATATGGTATGGATCAACCCATTTTGAAAGAAGGATAGACATATAGTACTGTATATTCCAGGTAGTACGACTGCCTTGGTACAACCAGTTCTGCTAATTGGGTAGAAGCATTCAGTAGTGAATTCTTCTACATAGTGGTTTAGCCATTTCCATCTGAGACTAAATTCCATATAAGTTGGATCGGTTATCTGAAAATTCTTTTGATGTTCGAGCTGGCGAATTTTGTCAATTGACAACTTCTTTTTTGACTCCATTGTGGGAGATTTTTGGAGGTTTTTTGCTGTTGTAATCTCTTTGTATGCTCCATAAAGTGCCTGTTCAGCTTCTTTCATGGTTTTGTATCCTTTGTGACGTACATTCTTGCCAATGATGTGTTGTTTAGCTATTGCCCATTTTCTATAGATCCCTTTCACTGGACCATCAAAAATGACATAAGCTTCAAACTTTCCCATCTCATTGTCTACGGGATCGCTTGTTTGAATGGTTGTTAATAAACCATTTTTTCTGGCTTCATCTTCTTCTTCGACCTTATCAGCCCAAGACTTTTTGCTGTCTGACGTTGTACCTGAAGATTCTGCTTCTTGTTCTTTATTTGAATCTATATTCCAACCACTGGGTGATATTGTTTCAGTAGGAATTTTTGAGTTTTCTGGGGCAGTATACTTTACATAATAGTCATACTTTCCAGAAGGTTGTCCTAGCAAGTCCCAATTTTCTTCATTCTTGAGAATTTCATTTGAGTTTTTTGTTGGTGTTGAAGACTGGTTTTCGTCTGTTGTCATTTTTTGTAAACTTTTGAGTGTTGTAATCATCTCCCCCCTCTCGGCAGAGATTTTTGCTCTTTTGATATCTATGGCGACAAGTTGCTCGTCTTTTTGCTTGATGTTGTTCTGAAGTAGCTTTATGGCTTGCTCCATTCTCTCGTCAATGTATCTGCAAAACTATTTTGCTCAGATTTTATGTATTGAATATATGGCTCGAATTGTTGTAATTTCATCTGCCATCTTATTAGTCTGCCTTGTTTATGGTCTGCTTTAATTTTATATCTCCAAAATCCTGTAAGATATTTAGAGTCTGTACGAAGAAGAAACCTTGATGGTAATAAATCAATCTTCCATTTTTCTAATATTTTTACACACGCCAGAGTTTCTAGTTCCTGAATATGGTATCTAGATTCTGTATTTGTAAATGTACCAGAAATATATTTACATAAATGTAATTTTTCAGTATCCTTTATCAGGATTTTAGAAGCACTATAATCAATGCCTTTTGTAGTATCTGTCCCTTTTCTCAAAGTTTCAGATTGTTTTGATTGAAGATCTTTAGATTCTTCAATTTTATATCCTTTCTCATTAAGAGAAAGTTTTTCTTTACCATTAGGTAAGGCTCTCATACAGCCTGCCCAAGTTGTTTGTGATGCATCTGTCTCTACAATCAAAAAATCTTTTATTGTTGTGTTGTAAAGTTCAGGCAAAACTTGAATTTTTTCTGTAATGGTTTTAACAATATCAGAATTAGTTTCAGTCCAAGACCAAGGAACTTTTTCTGAAATTTTTCTTTGCAAATATTTTCTTTCTTTTGCTAAGTCTTTGAAAAATCCTTCGTTAGCAATATAATTTCAACATCCAAGAAATCTTTGAATTTGTTTTCTGTCAGAAAGCTCATTTGGAAAAGCTTGTATTTTTTCTTGGGTATGAGGTGCTAAACTCAGTTCCCCATTTTCTTTTAAGATTAAACCAAGGTATTCTATTTCTTTTTGTAAAAGTTTTGATTTCTTTTTCGAAATTACAATACCTTTTTCTTTAATTCTTAGAAGAACAGTTTCTATATCTTGAAGATGTTGTTCCTTACTTCCTTTTGTGAAAATAAGTATATCATCTATATATGCTACACATATATGATTTAAACCTTCAAGGGATTTGTCCATAAATCTTTGGTATATTGATGGTGCTTGTTTCAATCCAAAAGGTAAAACATTCCATTCATAGTGTTTTTGAGGTGGACATGAAAAAGCTGTTAACGGTTTTGTTTCTTCAGCTAGTCTTAGTTGATAATAACCAGACTTTGCATCTAAGGAAGAAAACCAATTACATCCTTTTATTTTTTCCAAAATAAAATCTTTTCTTGGTAATTTATAAGAATCTCCAACTGTTGCCAGATTAAGTTTCTTATAATTAATTACCATTCTTCTCTTACCTCTTTTTATTTCGTTGTGATTTTCGACATAAAAAGCTGGTGCAGAATGTGGACTTGATGAAGGTCTAATAAGGTCCTTATCAAGTAGATCTTTACATTCTTGTTGAAATTCTTCAACATCTCTAATAGAATATGGAATCCTATTTGGAACATTTATCTCGTCATTAGGGTTTTTGAGTTTAATGACTATAAGTTCATGGTTAGTGTTTTTAAGACTGTCTAGAGGGTTATCTGAACAAACTTCATCTAATCTTTCTTCTATACTAATATGAAAACTTCTTTCTTCCCATATCATTCTTAGTTCTCTAAGGTTTCCCTTAATAAGGTTTAAGATCTCATTTCTAGTAACTATTTTGGTGGTTATCATTTTGCTATTCTTAGGATTTCCTAAGTCCTTCCATTGAAGTGATATAGTATCCTTTCTTTGAGTAAAAGGTTCATATAACTTTAAAAAGTTATTTCCTATGATTAGGTCTACTCCTGAATCATGGAGGTAGATTGTTGGAACAAAAAACTTATATCCTTCAATTTCTATAGACACATCCCTAAGGTTAAACCATATCTGATGTTTTGATTTATCTGCAACTATTATTTCTTTTGGTTTGGTTAATCTTTCCCAATTTCTAGAGATAGATTTTTTCCCAAAACAAAGAGTTGCACCTGTGTCTACATAGGCTAAAAGGTTTCTATTTTTTAGCACTATTTTGATAAATGTCGCACTTGGGTTTCCTTTACCAAGTATCTTCTTCGACATCTGAATCTGTCTCTGTGCAGTATTCATAAATGTCTTCATCAGATTCTATGTCTGATTCTATAGGTTCATATCCTATTGCAAGTAAGACATTTTTCTTAGGATTTTCTTTCTTAGGGCACTCATTTGCATAGTGACCTTCTTCATGACATAACCAACATGTACATGATTTTTTGCCTTGTGGGCATATTTTCTTCTTAGGGTAAGGTTGTTTTTTCCTAAAGAATTTTTTGTCTCCTTTTCTGAATTTTCTAAAAGGGACTTTCTTGAATTTCTTTCTCTTATAAGGTTTTTGTGACCTTATTTTTCTAGGTTTCTTTCTAGAGTTGCAACCATAATTTCCTACCTTGTCTTGTAATTTGTTACAACAAAGGGATACTTGAGCTTCTCTTTTGGCTATCTTTTGACTACACATTTCTTGAAGCCAAATTTTTAGAGAAGTTATTCTTCCTCCTAAAGTATCATCTACTTTTCCTTCTGATAATGCTGAGATAAAGAACGTCTTAACTTGAGCTGATACTTTTTCTGGTAACTTGTCATAGAATAACTCTAACAAATTTCTAGAGATTCTAGTACTATTATCTATGTTGTAGTAATAGTCCTGAAACTCATAAATGAAATTATCTACATAGCACATATTGCAGATTTTTAGGTTGGTGATTTTCCAAAGGTTTTGGTCAGAGAATGCTATTTTTGATTGAATGGAATCTTTCCATCCTTTGAATTCTTTTACAAGTAAACTATAGACCCAGTCTACTACTAAGGTTCCTGTTAGGGGAATTGTTCCCATAACTTCTGGTGGTAAGGTAGAAATGTATTTGTAAGCATTTCCTCTAGTTTTATATTGTAGGTAGTTAAAAACATCAACTGCTCCTAAATTTCTAAGATCTTCATTCAACTGGATTAACACACTATTTGTATTGTACCAATCCCTAAGATCTTTTGCTGCATCAACACTACAGTCTATATCTAAAATTCCTTGTCCTTGAAATGGATTTTGTGAGGGTACATAATAATGAGGTACTTTCTGGAATTTTTGTTTGGTAAATTCTCTTTCGAATTCTGCAGGCCTTTTTGTTCCTGATGTTTCTGCTGGTTCGATTTTTACGAAGTGAGGATTTTCATTTTCTTCCTCTTCTTCTTCAGAGCTAAAATCATAAATGATTTGGTTCTTTTCTTTTGGTTCTTCGTCAACTATTTGACTTTTTCCTGATATATCTAAAGAGACCATAAGTCTTTCTAGATTTTCTAATTGCCTATTAAGGGCTTCTTCTGTATCGTCCATATTTAAAAGAAATTAGATGGTGGTTTAATTTTTAATTGTGTGGAATCAGAAGTTTCTTTGAGTTCAGAAAAATTTTCTTGAGATTGGATTTGTGTTATTTCTAAGATTTCTATTTGTTTTCCCTTATCTTTCTCTTCCCCCCTCTTAAGAAATTGAGACAACTTATCCAGAGCTAAATATTCTTCTTTATTTTCTAAGAGTTTTGAAAGATCTTCTAGTTTAATGCAGATTTTTTCTATATCTCTTTTCTGTTCCTCTTCAATTTCATCCATTCTTTGGTGGAATTTTTTATAACAACAATTTTTGATTATGTAAGCTAACATACATGCTATATTGTTTAGTTGTGGATTTGCTGTATGAAAAAGGTGAGGATATTTATGAGATTCATCTTTTTCATAACAAGTAAAATTTTCTTCATGAAAATTCCATGTTTCATAAGGTTTATACTTACCTTCTTCAAACTGTAAGTTTTCTAAATAAGATGTTAGTTTTTCTGTCCTATATTGGAGATCAGAAAAGTTATCTAAGACTTTTTGTAAAATGTTTGAGATACTACATTCAGTCATCTTGCCATAAATTTGAGATTTTTCTGAAGTAATTTAACTATTTGACCATATTGTTTGGATAATTGTAATACGATATTTTTAAAGAATAATTCTATGTCTCTAAACCATCTAATCTGTAATTTATACAGACTTAGTTTAGCTAGATTTGGAGTAAAATTAATTGTTCCATAAATTAATTTTTTATTTGGATTCCTAATCCAATTCATACTTAACTTATTTGCTACGAAATATTAGCTACGAATTATTAGCTACGAAATATTAGCTACCAATCTTATACTTAATGGCTTCCATTGTTTCCAACGGCAAGAGTTATTATGCATAAGGAATATCCTTATGCATGGTGCATAAACAAATCTCCACCATCCAATATTTTTTTGATCAATTAGATTTTTTGATCAATCAAATTCACTAAAGCATGCATGGTGGAGATTTATTTATGCACCATACATAAGGATATTCCTTATGCATAATAACTCAACCCGTTTCCAACCATTAGATTTAAGGTTTGCACATGGGATGCTTTTTCCATTTGCTACTCTAGATCTTGACTTTTCTGGTAAAGTTATTTTGATGACTTTATGTTAGAATTCTCCATATATTGAAAGGAAGACTTAGGTCATGTTTGGATTAACTTATTTTTGAGCTTATACAAACAGCTTATACAATTTTTAGGTATTATTATAAGTTTGTCAAGATAGTTTATGATAAAATAACTTATAAAAATACAATTTTCACCAGTTTGCACTTATAAAATAGCATAAAACCTAATTTATATTGCATAAATTGTTTGCATAAGCTCAAAAATAAGCTAATCCAAACAGGGCCTTAGACCATGTACAATGGTGAAAATTTTCAACACCCTCCTTTTCCACTTTTTACACTCCACATCATCTTCTCTCTCTTCCACTTTTTACACTTTTTACCCTCTCCAATGGTTTTTTCATTCAACACCCTACCCCACCACCTTCTCTACCCCACCACCTTTTATTTCATATTCTTATTTAAATTTCAATTTTTGTTTTTATGATTAAATAAAATTATAATTATCGATTAAAATTAAATTAAAATAATAAACACTTAACAAAATTATTTTAAATAATTTTTTTATTATATTCTTAAAGGACTAAAATTGCGAATTAAACATTAATAGAAAGATAAATAAGATTAAGATAGTGAAAAAATTGAGTTTTTTTTCTGTGTCCAAATGAAATGAACCAAGTCTCTATTTATAGAGAAAAAAAAATTACGAATTTTGGTGAAAAAAAAATAATAAAAAAAAATTGCAATGAAATAATCGAGTTCAAAGATAAGGATGTAATAAAAATCCAGGCAGTCAGGACGTGCCACCTGTCCCGTGCTCATTCTCTCTCCTTTCCCTCTGGCCGGTCACGCGCCCTGTCGGGGCGTGTAGTACACGCGCGGGCTGCGAGCCAGTAAACGCGTTCCACATGTCCTGCGTGGCATATTTTCAACATGTTTAACATATTCATCATCTCTTTCTTCCACATCATTTTCAATAGGTTCCCTCCAATGGTTTTCAATAGTTGAATGTATATTCAATAGGTCCATTGCACTTGGTCTTAGTAGGAAAACATTGAATATGTAATTGGTGATTAGTCACTTCTCTCTTTCTCTGATATTTTCTCTTCTTCACTGTAATTTTCTTCTTCTTTGATATTTTCTATTCCTCTTAACTATGAATTCCACATTGAAAGTTTACTAGTTATCATCTCAATTGTTAGTATCATTACATTATCATAGAAGTTACATTAAGAATTAACATTGCAATCTTTATATACAAATTCTCATATGTAGGAACTTATTTGTGAAAAGGTCTCCAAAAATAAGAAAATATTTAAATGATTAATAGTCTGATTGGTAAAATTAAGTAGCTTATTGCTGATAATTTATTAGTTGATAATTGAAAAGCTAGCTTATAACCGATAGTTGAAAAGCTAATTAATTGAAATTAAAGTGTTTGATAAAATTAACTTTTAAAAGTGATTGATAAATATAAAATGACATGTATGTTTAGTGGATAGTTTTTTTTTTATCTTTAGTGGGTGGGCTTTTTATTTAAAAAATAATAATAAAATTAAGTTAAAGTAAAAAAGAAAAAAATTATAAAAAGTTATAAACTCAAACGCTATTTAAAAATTAAAATAGTATCTCAAAAATACTGTAAACTAATAACAAAAACATTTTACTAAACTCATCTATTTTTTTTCAAACAAACTTATAAATTGAGGGGCGATATGATCATTTGACCACAATTGCAAAAGACTAAGGTGGTCCTCTATTTGTTTTTGCCATATTAATAAAGTGATCAAGTGACATTTTGTATGTGGATCGGATGATATTTATTTTTCATCATGGGTTTTTATTAATTTGTTAGTAGTGATAGTAATTGGAAATATAAATTATTTTTATAAAATAGATGATTTGTTGACAATTTTTTGAGCAAGTACGTACCTTTTAAAAAAAGCATCAAGTTAAAAAAGTCTTGACAACCCAATGAATTTATCTCGTATTGTCTATTATTTCAATTCAATAATGATATTATAAGCTAAAAGTTATAAACTCATAAGCAACTTGAAATAATATTTAAAAAATAAGTTATAAATCAGTAAAATAAACTATCAGCTCATGATAAAAAAACTGTCATCAAGCAGAACTTTTAGTTTGTATATGTTATAAGATATAAATTATAAACTAACTTTTTGTACCCGTCAAACATAACATATTCTCTGTATTTAGCGAATACTTAGGGTCTATCGGGCGAGTAGGGATCCTGGAGTTGTCCATTATTAAAGTTTTGAAATAAACCAACAATATAAATGTATGATTTTTGAGAATTGTTAACATTTTATACATCAAAGTTTTAATAATTATAATATTTATTTATTTTAAGAAAATGGAGATGATCTCTACTATGTCGGTCCATGATTTTTTAAGACTTTTCTTCTGCAATACGTATTTGCCAAACAAAAATACATTAAAGAAAAACTAATAAAAAAAAAATGAGAATAACTTATCCCAAAGAAACTCCATTTATAAAATCCCCGTCCCTAAATTAAATCCTTACACATATATATTAGCCTATGTAATATATCTACCCACTATAAGTTGAATGAGATAATTATATAAGAAATTAAGTGTATCACAGGTTGAAATATTGAATCCTAAAGAGTCAAATTTAGATATTACATTAGTTCAAAATAAGTTTCACAATTTTGAGTGTCTTTGTCTTATCTATTTCATTGAGTGAAAACAAAAAACTTGTCTATTTGATAAAAAGTTTTATTATTTCATGTAAATAAAATTTAATTTTATTATCACAAAATATTGTCATACATATTATTTTTATAAATAAATTGAACCAAAACTGAATTTTATTTGGTTAAATGGATGGAGTGGGTGAGAATAAACTTTTTTTATTTACTTAAAATATGAGAAAGAGTTGCATTGACCATAACCAAGAATAAAAGTGGTCCCCTTGTGTTTTTGTCCTCTTAATAAAAAGTGATCACATGACATTATGTATGGAATTAGATGATATACTTCGATTAATAAAAGTGGTCCCCTTGTGTTTCTTCTGTTTCTATTGGTTGGCCCTAAGAAATAGGTCGTTCAACTGTCAACTGATGCTTAGGAACATGAATTTCATAGCCACAATATAAGAAGGTAATGATTGTGTAGAAACCTTAACTAGTAGTAGTATATTAGTTTAAATCTAGATGACTTCATTTTTTATTTTAATGAGACAACCGTAAAAATTTATTTTGAATCTAGTCTAGATAACTAATAGCATAGGTTCTCACTTTATTAAGACGGTTTTGGTTTTAAAAGAATTCTAAAATTTGCTCAAGGCCAATCCTATCCGTAAGTCGAGCTAAAATTTGTGGAGATATAATATCTCTAATTTAAACTCAAATGAATTAAGATGGTCAATCTAATTTATATCCGATATTTATGTGTGATAATTGTAAAATAAATAAAATAAAATGTGTTTCATGATATAGTTTTTAATTATTGGATTTAATATTAATTATTTTTTATGGACTATCAAATAAAAATTGACTTTTTTATTTTTTATTGACTATCAAATAAAAATTTACTTGTTGGTTACACTTTAATTAAAATTAAGATGAGCCAAAAGTAGTAGGAGGTAAGTACTAAGAATCTGTGACTATCAAACGGTTACATGAGCGAGATGATCTTTTTGATGACTTTAAGAATCTGTCACTGTCAATTATGAATATTTGTCAATACCTTCTCGTACTAGTTTACTAACGAGAAGTAGCTGTACAAACTAACTTACAAGTCATAACTGGTCAAGCAAAAGATACTTTGGAGGGTGATGTTGACACTTTAATTTAATCCTTACTCTATTCTTCTGTCAAATTAAAAAACCACATTGTCCCACCACCATGCATATACTCATTTTGAGTTCGAGTTTGCACCAAAAATATTTAATTTGTACCAATATATATTGTCTAATATTACTCTCTAATAGAATTTCTTCTTTTAGTTCGAGTTGAGAAATGTAAGATTAATTGAATATTAAACTTCAAACTAATAATTGATTGTGCCGAACGATCTAAAGTAATCCTAAAAATTTATCGGTTAGGTCGGACACCATGAATCTACATGTGCGCGCGTTTTGAATCCCAACTCCTGCATTAATGTGTTTGAACACTTAAAAATAATTAAAAGGTAATTGTGCTGAATGAAATGGATATACTATTGGTTAATTAGCAGTTAACTCATTTTTTCTTACCCCAATCCGTTAGAACTAATTAATAATACTGCCGCGTGGGTGTGTTTTTTGTCCCTAAGTTGATATTAACTACCCTCTATTAGTTGAATGAGATAATTATGTAAGAATAAAATGGGAGAATAAAAGTGGTCCCTAGTTTATTTTGCCTTGATCACATGGTATGATGTCAAATGAGTTTGTTACTATGAAAAAAGAAGCTTCTTCTCATATTATTAGTGTGTGGACTTGCTAAGTGTGTGTGTGTGACCTTGCTGAGCAAGTAAGTTTTCATATATATATATATATGAGAAGAGGCTTAACCTCATCACCCTCATCAAAAACCAAACATCAGCTGCTTAACCTCATCACCCTTATCAAAAACCAAACTTAAGCTGTTTAACTTCAATCAAACATCAAGGTAGTTAAAAACTCCATGTTTCACTCTCACTTTGTGAGTTTTAATTTCTTCACTTGTTTTACTACTTTCACTTTGTAACTTTGTTTCTTTTCTTTCATTTAACACAAAAAGCCAAGTCTGAGTTTTTAAAAGCAGAGTGCTTGTTGAACCTAGCTAAAAGTGCTTGTTGAATCTAGCTAAAAGTGCTTGTTGAACCTAGCTAAAAGTCTGATTCAAAAAATAATAATTCCATTTCTTGAATAATCTTAACAAATTACTAATCACATGGTTTAATTAAAGTTAATTAACTTCTTTGAGTCTTTGAAAGTAATAATAAACTAGTTCATCCTTCTTACCAATTTCTTGCTTGGACGATTTTTTTTCTAGGATCACAAAAGTTAGCATCTGAGAAGATTAAGAGCATTTGAACTTGGAAGAAGGTTCTTAAGTGTTTGTTCAAAGTTTCAGGTATTCTCCTTTTAGACAACTTTTTCATTCTAAAAAGAGTTTCTTTTAATTACCTTGATATGTAACTATTTCCTTCTAAAAAGAGTTTTTTTTACCTTGATATGTAACTTTTTCATTCTAAAAAGAGTTTCTTTTACCTTGATATGTA
Organism: Trifolium fragiferum; assembly: GCA_954870985.1. Taxonomy (NCBI): domain Eukaryota; kingdom Viridiplantae; phylum Streptophyta; class Magnoliopsida; order Fabales; family Fabaceae; genus Trifolium; species Trifolium fragiferum. Next base: position 16,646,218 of record OX940792.1, read on the forward strand.
GTAATAATCTATTTGATGGTGTTGGTGATGTTGTGTTTTGTCATGTTAGATTGCTTGAAATTGTTTTAGTTGCATTGTTATAGCTTTTTGTTATAGCTTGAAATTGTAATAATCTTTATATTTCTTCCAAGAGTTTTTTAAAGCAAAATGCTTGATGAATCCTGAATTTCTATTCTGCAACTTTACTGTTATTGGGTCTAAATGAGTGTAAATAATGCACAAATCTAAACAAGAATTATATATCTTTATTTACCTGAGCAAAAAAATTATAATTTATTTGCTTCTTTTCTTTATTTAACACAAAAAGCCAAGTCTGAGTTTTTGAAAGCAGAGTGGTTGCTTGTTTTTTTGACATAGAAAGCAGAGTGCTTGTTGAACCTAGCTAAAAGTACAAGTAGCAGCTTATAACATGGTTTAATTAAAGTTAACTTCTTATCAATTTCTTTAATTAACCGATTCAAAAATAATAATTCCATTTCTTGAATAATCTTAACAAATTACTTATCACATGGTTTAATTAAAGTTAACTTCTTACCAATTTCTTGCTTTGACGATTTTTTTTCTAGGATCACAAAAGTTAGCATCTGAGAAGATTAAGAGCATTTGGACTTGGAAGAAGGTTCTTAAGTGTTTGTTCAAAGTTTCAGGTACTCTCATTTGCATTGTTATTGCTTTTTGTTTTCATACTAAAGAAGTCAGTCTTTATATTTCTTCCAGGAGTTTTTTAAAGCAAAATGCTTGATGAATCTTGAATCCTGAATTTCTATTCTGCAAGTTTACTGAATTTCTATGCACAAATCTAAACAAAAATTATATATCTTTATTTACCTGAGTAAAAAAATTATAATTTTATTTCCTTTTCTTGTTTTTCAATTGTTTTCCATCCTAACTTGTTTCCCACTCATCAAAGAATATCACATGAAATCAAACTAATAAAACTCCTAACACAAGTTTAAGAAACCATTCTTAGTGCTTATCATTTTCCCATCATTTCATTTTACTCTTTTGCTCTGAACAAAACAAACAAGTGTTTTTTTTCCTTCTCTGATTCTATTGCTTATAATTAACAGTACCACATTTTTATCCTAGGGAAAATGTCTAGTGATATATTCAGCATGATCTCGACCCTGATTGAGAAGCTAGGACCCCTTGCTGTTGATGTCTGGCATGTGAGAGATGAATTTGAGAAGGTGGCGGAAAATATGACCGAAATCAAAGCTGTGATTTTTGATGCAGAGGAACAGATGAAGCGAAATAACCATGAAGTGAAGGTGTGGTTGGAGAAACTGAAAAATGCACTTTATGACGCCGAGGACTTGCTTGATGAATTTTCCACCGAAGACTTGGTTCGTAAGGTGGTTATGAAACACAAGAAATTCAAAAAAGTTCGAACCTTCTTCTCATTTTCAAATCCGATTGTGTTTAAATTCAAAATGACTCTAAAAGTTAGAAAGCTTATGAAGATGTTTGAAGAACTTAATGTTGGTAAGAGAGTGTTTCATTTTGCTACAAACATGTCTAACCAACTGGCTATAAATCAAAGAGACACATACTCTTTCATTTCTGAGGAATGTGTTCTTGGAAGAGAAGACGTGAAACAACAGTTGTTAAGGTTGGTGTTGGACACTGGAAATGAGGAAGACATTGCCAATCATGAAGATAATATTTCAGTTATTTCAATAGTTGGACTTGGAGGACTCGGCAAAACAGCACTTGCTCAATTGGTATTCTCTGATCCGTCAATCAAAAATCATTTTCAGTTCACTGAGTGGATGTGTGTTGCCGATGATATTACTGGGTTTGATGATAAAGTTGTTGCTGCAAATATCGCAGGGTGTCGTAGTGATGATACAAAGAAACTAGTGTTCCAAACACTTAATGAGAAAATTCGAGGAAAAAGATGCTTGTTTGTACTGGATGATGTGTGGAATGAGCAAAAGGAACCTTGGTTTCAATTCAAGAGTTTTCTGGTGAATGTAGGTAAAGGAAGTAAGATCATCATAACCACAAGAAGTGCGTTAGTGGCCCAGGAAGCCGGGACAAGTCCATCTTCAACCTACTTTTTGAAGGGTCTTGATGAAAATCAATCATGGAGTTTATTTTGCCGACATGCTTTTGGCGGCATTGGAAATGTACCTGAGAATGAGAATCTGGTGACAATTGGAAAACATATCGTCAATAAATGTGCCGGGGTTCCATTGGCCATTAGAGTTATTGGGGCCTTAATGAGGAACATGAAAAGTGAGCAAGATTGGTTGAATATCAAAAACAAGGATCTTGTAAATATTGATGAACAAAATCAAAATGTCATATTTCAACTGATCAAATTAAGCTATGATTATTTACCTTTTCATCTCAGAAAATGCTTTGCATTTTGCTCACTGTTTGAGAAAGATTCAACAATTGACAAGAGGGTGCTGACTCGGCTTTGGATTGCCCAAGGGTTCATTGTGGCATCGTTGGATGAGAGTAGAAGTTTAGAAGAAATTGCTGAAGAATGTTTCATGACCCTACTTCACAGATCTTTCTTCCAAACTGTGGAAAGAAGCCACCAACCTTTCACCCGTCTTGCGAGAAATAGTTTGTTAACCTTCAAAATGCATGGTCTTATGCATGACTTGGCAAGTTCGGTTTCAAATAAGGAGCATGTTCTGATTAACCCAAAACAGAGGCAACCAAAGATTGATAAACAAACTCGTCACATCTCTTTCCCCGAACGGATATGTTATAGTTCACCTTCATTGCATGATCCAAGTAGTCTTCTTGTGGCAAACAAATTGAGGACATTTTCATCACAAAATGATGTATCAACTATGGGATTATTTTGCCCATTGAGTTACTCGGATAATTACAGCATCACTTATGGTCAATTTGACGAGGCTGCCTTTAAGCTGATCATGTTAAGTTTCAAAAAACTTCGTGCACTGACTCTTAAGGGCTTGAACATAATGAAACCTCCTTCTTGCATTGGTGAGCTAAAACATCTTCAATATCTTGATCTTTCTCAGAGCACAATTTTGTTTCTCCCAAAGTCTATTGCGCAATTGTATAACTTGGAGACACTTATACTTGATGGATGTTCACTTCTGAGAGAGTGGCCCAAAGATATGTGGAAGCTGACACGTCTTCGACATCTTGAGTTCATGGGTTGTTCTAACTTGGATTCCATGCCACTTGGTATAGGACAATTGACAAGTCTTCAGACATTGTCAATGTTTTATATTGACAAAGCTAGTGAACTTGGTGAATTAAATAATTTGACCAAAGATCTCACGGTTTTAGGGATGAGCAGTTTGAGGCGTAGTCCAATGGAAGTTGAGGGTATGAATTTAATGGGCAAGTCACGTCTTGAACAATTAAGATTGCTTTGGCATACAGAATATGATGAGTTGCAATGGATGAATACAGCAGTTTACCAGACCACCGATGTTGGCTTTGAAAAAGACGATCTAATTTTGCAAGGCATTCATCTGCACCCCAACACCAAGAAATTTGTTATAAGTGGATTTGGTGGGGTAGAAATATCTAGTTCGGTCAACTTGGTCAACTTATTTTCAAACTTGAGTGAATTGAGTTTATGTTACTGCCTAAGATTGCAATCTCTCCCACTTTCCATATTGAAGGTCAAATCTCTACACTTAGATCACTTGCCTTCTCTTGAGTGGATAGTCAACCACAACAATAGTGACAGCTCATCATCAGCATTTTCTCCATCTCTTGAAGTGGTCACTCTTAGTTATTTATCTTCGCTTAAAGGATGGTGTGCATGCAGTGAAGAATCAATTGCAAGGTGTTGTTATCATTTTAAGAGGCTTGATAGATTAGACATTGTTAAATGTAAAAGACTGATTTCATTTCCGCGAGGCACAAAAATCAGAAGATTGACACTTTCAAGGGTCGGACAAAAGATAATAGAAGAAGTCCTCAATCATTCCTCTGATGTAGCAATTCTTGCGATAACACACGCAAAACATTTAAAATCTCTATCAGGAGTCCTTCCAAATCTCCAAGCACTGAGTGAACTGTATCTTTCATGGTGTCCTAATATGGATCTGTCCAATGATGAGCATGGTTGTTACAACATGCAGTGGATACAACTCAAGAACCTCAATGTGTTGGAATTTGAAGGAGTCGCGGAGATGGAATACTTACCTGATGGGCTTGAACATGCAACTACATTACATAAGCTATGTATTGATAGTTGTCTCAAATTCAAATATGTAGCAGAATGGGCAAAATCACTGAAAGAATTGATTATAACAAATTGTCCGTCGCTGCCTGGGTACCCGGGGTACATCGTGTAACCCCATCACAATTTCTAAGTATTTCTTATAAAAAAATTCAAAAAAATAAAAATAAATAAAAGATGGAGATAGCTGACTGTGGCGGTGTTATTAGGGGATGTGATGGAATGTGCATCAGTGGTTTTTTCAAGTGTTTGGGTTTGTGTAACGTTTATATGGTGAAGCTGTACGTAAGGTGTGTTTGAAGGTTTGAGTTCTGCTAGACGTTTGTGATTCCTGGTGCATGTGGATTCATTAGTTGAGGCGCAGGTGATTATGTGGTAGGGCTTTGGTGACAATGATTCGTCTCTTTATTGAGATGGATTCGTAGGTGGCGGTTCAACATTCTTATGTGAAGCTAATCAGTGGCTGATCTTTAGCTAATTATGGTTGTTCTGCCTATGGTGATGAAAATGAGGCCTTTTGATTAAAGTAATAAAACTAATATATGATACAATAGCCAAGGTGTGCTTCTGATTTGGTATGCTTTGAAGAACTGTTTCAGTTTACTTCCAATAGCCAAGGTGTGCTTTTGTTTTAGCATAATAGTTAGCATAACTGTTTATTTGTGTTCAATTGTTCTAAGAATTCATTTAAAAATAACGTGTCCTGTCTAAATTCGTTTATAAGTTCGCTTATTTTGCACAGGTATCAACAGTATAGTTAAAGATTCCTCTGCAAGACTCACCTAAGAGTTTTCTGCTGCTGGCTTGCCTTGGACTGAATTTGGGAATGCTGAGCATCATGATGAGGTTGCCCTTATTCCTTATGATAGAGTTGATGCTTTTAAAATTGGTGAGTGCTGTAATGTGTTGTTCCCAACTCGGTTTCATATCGAGAGAGGAAATGAGCAAACAATTGGAACCTTGAAGGAGTACATGTTAATATATATATATATATATAGAGGCAATACAATGAAGAAAGGCATCAAGCCATAATTCCTGACAGTACAAGGATCATGAATATCTTGAGTACAGGCTGTGAGTTTCTGCCTTCATTCTTACAATTCATTCAATATTATATGCTTGTATGAAGGCATATTAGCATGCATATCGGGATAAAGAAAAATAGGGGAAGTTTCAAACTATCAGTATCAAATACTTATCGGATATCGATGCTCCTAGGATATGGTCGAATATGTATCCTAGAAGTATCAGAACTATTTTTATTTCTTAAAAAAAATATTGGATAAGTATGAGATGCATCACGATACTGCGGGGTATAACTTCAATGGGTATGATACACAGCATAAAGACGAGTAAACGTCATGTTTTGAAAAGTTAACAGATAGTACTTTGTTTGACTGAGTAGTTCTTACTTAATAATGTAATTATTTTTCCATGGTGAGCATTGAACATGACAATATTGAAATTCTTTTTCTAATAAGTCTAACTGCAACATCATATTTAGGGAAATGTACCTCATGCATATACCATATAGGGCTAATTATCAACAACCCAGTATCTATTGTCTGCTAATGATATACTTTATTCCCCTCACATTATATAATGGTGTAATATAAGTTTGCTTCTGATCATGATTTACTTCAGATGTGTGTGAGAGAACCTCCTTCAAGGTGTTGATTATAAGAGCGAATAGAAACTCAGGAAAGTCAGAAGAAGAACTTCGTTTTCAGGCATCGCATTGGGGATTAATATTTACATAAACTGGTACAAATTGCTTCTCTATCTTCCAATAATTATATGTTAGATATGTAATTTAATGTACTATTTTGCATTGTATAATTATGAGTGTCCTCATTTTTACTTATTTCAATTTGGTAGTGAAAGTTTGCAAGTGAGCGTTCCCTATGGATACAATGTCTGGTGATCATAGGGTCGAAGAAATTTTGAATCCTGTCATTAAGTAAGTCTCTATAATCAACTGGTTATCTCTCACGTAAGTACTAATGTCATAATTGCATAGACCATTACAGAAATTATGCACAAAATTATATGTAATGGACTAATGTCATAACAGGATAACTTAATGGAAGAAGCTTTCAAAATGAGGTGCACAGTATTTGCATTGGTCGGAGTCTTGTGGTATTTCATGACGGAGTTGCTGATAATTACAGGCACTGTTCTCAGAATGCATGCTACTGTCATTAGTAGTACAAGTCCTCTGCTTTTTCATATATCAATAACTGATGCTGACTAGAAGTGTTCTGGTAAGTGATTTTATCATTTAGATCTCACTAGGAACACGATACTCATTTCTTTTGACTTGCTGGTATATGGTATAATATTGCTACTTGTTTCAAATGTCATAAAATTTAAAAGGATTTATTGTTGTACACTTGATTGATAACATCCTATTTGTAGTTAATCTATGTTTCCTTTTTGACATTTCCAAATGCATGATTTCAATGACAGGAGTATTCTGTTGCTGCTGTCCAATACTCTCACAAGCTCCATTCAGCATCTGCTTGCTACTCATCCCTCAAACAAGTAACTTGTGCGTGCATCCATTCCAACTTGAATCGTTAATACGGGCGACTGAAGCATGCATGGGAACAAGACTTTTACAGTAATGTGACCATTATATATCGACAAAATGGGCATCATGCTATCATAACTTCCTGAGATGTTCCAGTTATTCCAAATCAAATTCCTGTGCTGAAGTTTACTGTATGATGGACTAGTTTAACACTAGCTAGTCCATGGTAAAAACCATCTTGTTCAAACTTATGTATCTATCATTTGAGATTGAGACTTGAATCTCCTACTAATTTCATTGTTTTATTGTCTTTTTATACAATTATGTATTAGGTCAATTCTCTTTCTCTTGAACATGTTTGTATTGTGAAACTTTGAATGAGATTAGATGCAGAAATATTTTGTAAAGACTAATCCAAGTCTTAGCAATACGTACACATAGCATCAAGAAATCATAACTTTGGATTGATTATATGCACTTTAGGTTTGAAAGCCAGAAAATCATTGTCATTTGTAACAATTTGTTATATGGATATATGTTTATATTTATATATTAGTATTCTGTGAAAACAGAATATTTAGAAAAGTATTGCCAACAATTTTTACTAGCACCTTATTTCAAGTAATAAGCTCAAAATTCTAACCAATAAAAGTATACAAGCAGCACATTATTTCAATAATATGCCAACAATTTTTATATGTACATAACAAGTAAATTCAAGAACAAGAACATCAAAGCCAAAAACAAAAAGAAATTATCCATGGAAAGATCTATCTTCCTAAGTGAACTAAGCACTTCAAAGGACTTCAAATTAGAACAATGGAGAGAAAGATTCAATAAATGAATATTTATGCTAGCATATACGACTGTGGAAATGAGAGCAAAATATTATGGAATCGCTTCCAACTTTTGAACCACTACTCCATGTCACCTAAAAGTATTGTCAAATATATAAAGCTGAACAAATGATACGCACCGAAATTTCTTTTGTTTCCTCCATTCTATCTATCTCTAACTATCAACCATGTGCATACTCATAGCAATATCATTGTTCGATGGTAATAGGATGTAGTCCAGTGTTTAAACTGATCAGAGTTAACATGGAATAAACATCACGAACGGAACTGGTCATCTTAACCGTGATAATCTTTTCCGCTTTCGATTCTTCTTATACCTAACAACACTTTTTGTGTTAGGGTTACCAGTAGCAGCAGAAATTGAAGATCTTTTGCCAATGTAGGTTCTGCTTTTCTTTGAAACCCATTTCAGAGGCATGTTGTTAACTACAGTACCAATATCAGTAGAGTTATTCAGTTCAACAAGTTTTTGGATTTGATCTAGCATTTGGTGGGTCCAAGCCAATGACACATCCAACGCAAACGAATCATCCACTCGTTTTCTCCATAGATCCATCAAAACCTCTTCAAACGACCGAAAACTCATTGATAGTTGAAAACCTTGAAGATTTTCACAAATCATGTTTGACGAAGAAGAAGACGGAATTGATCGTTCTCTACTTCATTTAATGACATGCTTGCAAAGGTTACCTGCAATGACCAAGAAAAATCACAGAATGAAAATTCTAATCCTGGATTCCAAACTATATGTGTTGAGCTGCTATCTTTCTGGCTCACCACTTTGGCAAAAAGGCGGTCTTTATCATCCAAGGTGACAGCAGAGTCGGAAATTTGAAGTGCTCGATGCCATGACGTAGAAGCAATATATCCCTCTTTCACATTCTGGAAAGAATCACTTTCATCAGCAAAACGATCAAGCCAGTAGCTTGAATGCAACTCGGTTGTTAACTTGTGGACTAACCAATCTACTCTTTGTAGCGCTCCAAGATGTGAATCATCAAAAAGTTTGCCTTTCAGTTTAACATGGTAGGCTTCTAAGGCTCCAGACGCTTCCTGGCTTGCCAGTGGAAAATTTCTCATTGTCGAAAGCCACATTTCTGCACAACAGAGGAAAGAAAGTTAAGGACACCACAAGTTAACATGATCAACGAGTAATTGACTACACCTTAAACATTTGGTGAAGCAGGGATATGCATGTAGTACTGAAACCGGTGCGATATGAAACAGATATGAGAAAATTTTAAAATTCAAGATATGAAACGGCCTAGATACATTATCAATTTTTTATTAAAAAACAGAAGCTATATACATGTAAAATACTTTTAAAGACAGAGACAAAGATCATTCTTCAATCTTCATTATCGTAACCAAAACTAGTCTAAAAGATATATCTTAACTTTTATTTTAATCTGAAAGATGTACTCGTCTGTATCCCGTGCCTCGCACCCATTGAAGTCATATCCCTCAGTATCGTGTTGAATCAGTGATGTATCTCATACTTATCTAATAAAAAATAGTTCTCATACTTCTAGGATATGTATCCAAGTGTATCCTAGGAGTATTGGTATTTGATGGTCTGATACTTCCCCTACTTTGCTGTATCCGAGCTATGCATGGTAATATGCCTTCATTCAAACATGTATATTTTATGTGTATGCAAGAGAAAAGAGGAGAAAGATCTAACCAATCTTGGGCACCCAGGAGACTCTGAAATATTCCAACAAATCAGTTTGGTCAACAAAATCCAGCCTAAATTGTTCCAAGGCAAGCGATGTATTAGTGCTTCCGCAAATGCTGTACACTATTTCCCCAAGACGCTTAAAAACCTCCCGCTGAACCTCGATATTATTGCATTTCCTAGCAATATTCATTAGCCATGATCTACGAATACACCATAGTGAAAATAGGACAGGACAACCAAATATATCTCTGTAAAAGCAAACAACAGAAGAAAGAGAATTAAAATCAACTATAGAACTTTAAACCAAACTCATTTTAAATAAAAATCTTGCCTCAAAAGATCAATATCAGCTGCAGCATCATCAATTATAAATCCACTGACTTTCCATCCAGGCTCAACACTACGAGCTCGAACAATTAAAGCTTTCAGCCACTTAGTCACATCAGGCTTTGCAAAGCTACGTGTAATGATCCATGTGACAGGAAGTGCATGTTGTCTTGAATCAAAAACAACTAGGGTGAACAATGGATACTGCCAATAGGAAAAGATAATTAACTTAGGTTGATTGAAAATATGCAGCAATGTAAACAGGATAACTATATTCTCTTAAATCTAATGTAACTTAAAAGATGTGAATTGAAAATAATTACTTTAAGTCTCTTTACACCAAAGGATGAGTCTGCTGCAACAACATTACGATGACCAAAACGAACCATTTGCTGTAGCTGCCATTCTGTTTGTATCCCTAAGATAAAAGGGTCTGACTCTGAAGTATGCTGATGGAAAAACACAGATTTTCTATTGTGTTCGACTCACATGCAGATGCTAGCTTGATCATCCATATCCAGCTCATGACTAGAACTTTTGATAATCATGCCTAGCTTGTGAACATACTGAGAAGCAAGGCTATTGTTATTTGCATTTGAACCACAATATCGCTCGATTCCTTCTATGTGTTTCTCCAAGATATTCTCTTCTGGAATGCCGAGATATATCATGGACATTGTTTGCTGCTGAATTTCATTGCATATATATGGAACTTTTTTGGCACCCGGACCAATAGCATCTCTATCAAGTGGTCCATGGCAGATAAAACCAGATGTGTTAACATGACGCCTCTCATTGTATACAATAAGTGCAAGGGAAGGACGAGCATAGAGACGTTTCACAACAAAATGGCAGGTACACCCCCGCATTGATTGAGGTCTACCCGCACGATTTCGGGTATTAAGTCGATATTTCCGACTAGGTAGTAATAGTATCTCACCACCCTCTCCATAATTCTCTGGGCCAAATGAGCACCAGTACCTTCACATGAAAATATTCAAATAGAAAACATAAGTATTTGAATCAACCTATTAGTTTGTGCACGTGACTTCATAAGTATCAACCTCTTAGTTTGCTAGTATGCTATGGATTCTAAATTCAGGGCAACAAAAGGAAAACGGTTCAAACTTACGATAATTTGTATTTAGTAACCTTAAGGATTTAACAAGAATAAAATGTTCTAAAAGGAAAGCATGACATAATTTCAAAGAGAATAAAGTTCAACATCATAAAATAAGCATTGGCATCCTAATTGTGCACATGACCACTTAAGTTTCAAAATATTAGTTTTCAAGTCTGCCATTGATTCAATACTTCCAACAGCAAAAGGAAAATGTTTCGATTCAAACTTACCAAAACATGTGAAACAATAGGAAATTTAACAGGCATCAAATTTTCTACAAGGGAAAAATGAAAGCATTTCACACCACCATATTCTAATGCACTACCAGAGACAAACAAAAGAAGCAATAAATACTAGAAAACTAACAAAATGTCATAAAAGTCCAAGGGAGTAAAAAAAACTTCAAAATAATAATTTTGAATAAAGTGTAAGAATGAAGGCAGAAACCCACAGCCTGTACTCAAGATATTCATCATCCTTGTACTCCTTCAAGGTGCCAATAGTTTGTTTCCTTCCTCTCTCGATATGAAACCGCGTTGGGAACAACACGTTAGAGCACTCGCCATTTATAAAAGCATCAACTCTATCATGAGGAATAAGGGCAACCTCATCGTGATGCTCAGCATTCCCAAACTTGGTCCATGTCAAGTCAGCAGCAGAAAACTCTTCCTCGTGTGGGTCTTGCAAAGGAATCTTCCCTATTGATTCAACTATAGCCATCTCCATAAGAGTTAAACAAAAAACCAAATTTTCTCCTTGCTATATACACAAGAATCTCATAGCAATGAACAAGACACCCTGAAACAACATTCAGAAAAGACCCTTTGAGATAAAGAATTGATTTTACTAAGTTTTCAGAGTTTTAAACAACAATAGCTAAGCAATTCAATCCAAACATTGAGAAAAAAAAAAAACAAAGAATTTAAAAAATGAGGGCAAGTTCATGATCACTGTGAAATGAAGTACAATACCCTTTTGGTTGAATATTCAACTCGGTAGTACCCCAGAACACCTTGAGTCGCATCAGCTATTGATATATGAAAAAGCAGAGGATTTGTATTATCCCAGTAGCATGCATGCATTGCTCATGTTCCTTTTCCAAACTTTTTCTGGAGGTGTGTATTTGTGGCAATCTTATCAATTCCAATCTTTCCATTATCATGTATCTTCTGCCACTCAAACAATGACTCTTTGAATCAACAACTCAATTTCTTTAACATAATGACTCTGAGAATAGGGCCTATAATTATCTGCAACTCTGGTATGAAATACCAGAAAACTCCGGCCAGTGCTTCAGTACTTTGCACCTCCATTAAGGAACTGTTTTTGCATCTGGGACCACCGTGTTTTTTAAGAAAGCTTCTTCCATTAAGTTTTCCTGTTACAGAGATGCTTAGCTAGCTGAATATTTCCATATCCGCTTTTTTCTTTCAACAGGAAAGATGCCTCATCATGCGCCTTATGATTTTGTTGATGGAATTGTTTTCACTCTTTTGTGCCTATGTGAATTTGGATCTCTTAATTAGTACTGAGATTTAAAGAGTAGGTTTTAACATAAAATTTTGTGCAGTTTTTTCATCAATTTCAGTTATCATAATTTCAGAAATAACACCTGCTCTAAATTTTGAACTGTAAAACATGAATAAATTGTAATTTTCGGATGAATCTTTTTGATTGATCCATGGCACATAAATTCCTTGTGCTCTTGGAGCTGAAAATTCTTATAATTTAACAGCCTAACATTTTTATATCTTGCAAACAAAACAAAGTCTGAACTAGCCAGACTTTATTATAGGTCTACTTGTAACTATGCAAGTAATTGAGTTCCATGAATTAATCAACTCATTAAAGGCTGTAAACTTATATCTCTGCAAGGTGATATCATCATATTAACACAATAAAAGGATAAAAGCTGTAAGAATATATGAAAATTGAAAATGTCTTAGATATCTTGGAGATAATCTAACATACTCTAAGATTAAAACAAAAAAAAAAAAAAAAAAAAAAAAAAAAAAAAAAAAAACTAATCCTATGAGATAATCTAACATACTCAAAAGATAATATCAAGATATCTGAGGCATTTTAGGCATTAGCCTTTAAATAAAGAAGGAAGAGATACAATGAAGTCTTTGCTTCAACTCCTTCAAAATTAATTTGCATAGTCTTTGCTTCAACTCCTAACATTTTTATATCTTGGAGCTGTAATTTAACAGCCTACCGTTTGCTTGCCGCCTAGTAAAGCCAACTAAGTAGTTACTATGATTTGAAAGTAATGATTTACAATCATCAATAACTATACCATACTATGAGTAATTAACTTTTGAGCTGTGAATATCATCCACTACTGTCTTGCAGTCAAGTTCAAACATTACATTTTGATAACCAAGCATAGCTATCCACATTATTCCTTGCTGCAAAGCCCAAGCCTCAGCTTCAGCTGGTGTCATGACTCCATTATTATAGGCAGACATTGCTATGATAAACTGTCCCCTTGCATCTCGGACACAAGCACCCACACTGACTTTCTTCTCTGTTGAAAAAATAGCAGCATCGAGATTACATTTTACAAATTCTGCTGGCGGGGGTTGCCAACGAGCCATCTGTTCATGCTGCTGCATTCAGGTTATACTCAACCTGTTAGGAGTAACCTGTGCGCGCAGCCTGCAATACTCCCTTAGCACGCGCAATAATCTGTTCCGGTGTCTCAGACTTGTTGTCCCATAGCTGCAGATTCCTTCTTTGCCAAATACTCCATGCTGTCATGGCAAAATTAACAAGCTGGAATTGATCAAGAGTATGCCATAGAGCTACAAACAAATCTCTAAAGCTTGTTCCATAATTGTATCTTTCTCCTAGATGTAATGCTATCAGTACATCCAAGAAAAATATGCAAATTCGTTTTTTGGTTTTAGTCCCTCCGTTTGTCACCTAAGCGTTTTTTTAACTGAATTGGACGGCATGGACTAAAACGAAAAAATTTAACACATTGAAGGACTAATTTAGAAAAAAAAAACTTACATGGACTAAAACCAAAAAATTGGAAACATACATGGACTGAAATGATATTTAGGCCTAAATTCAAACATGAGAAGAGAATGCCATGTGTTTAAGGCAAAAACATTAAATCAAGAAATCTTTTTTTTTTAATTAACTCTAGTGGTTAATGCTCCCCCTTGGACGGATTGTCCAGGAATATCCGAGTTCGATTCCTTGTGGGAAAAATTCTTGACTTGACTTTCCTAACCTCGCGATCGAACTCTGGATTACCGGAGTCACCTTCCCCTAGGAACTAAAGGGTTAATGCCAAAATAAAATCATGAAAAACATCATTTAAAATTGAAAAATTATTTGTGTTGTATTTACTGCTCTCTAGTCCTAATAGTAAAACTTGAAGTGGGAGACATGAATGAGTATGGGGAAAAATCCTGTCAGAGCCTAAGTTGAAGAAAAAATAATCTCTTCTACAACTACAATAAATATCTCCAAAAAAGTATATCATGTCATGATAGTTTATATAAACAAATCCAAAATTTCAGAAAACAAATTAGCATCTAGCTTGTAAATAGATGAAACAGAACTGAGTATCTAATCTCATTCAAAGTTTTACAATACAGACATGTTCAAGAGAAAGAGAATTGACCTAATACATAATTGTGTAAAAAGACAATAATAAAACAATGAAATTAGTAGGAGATTCAAGTCTCAATCTCAAATGATAGATACATAAGTTTGAACAAGGTGGTTTTTACCATGGACTAGCTAGTGGTAAACTTCAGCACAGGAATTTGATTTGGAATAACTGGAACATCTCAGGAAGTTATGATAGCATGATGCCCATTTTGTCGATATACAATGGTCACATTGCTGTAAAAGTCTTGTTCCCATGCATGCTTCAGTCGCCCGCATTAACGATTCAAGTTGGAATGGATGCACGCACAAGTTACTTGTTTGAGGGATGAGTAGCAAGCAGATGCTGAATGGAGCTTGTGAGAGTATTGGACAGCAGCAACAGAATACTCCTGTCATTGAAATCATGCATTTGGAAATGTCAAAAAGGAAACATAGATTAACTACAAATAGGATGTTATCAATCAATTGTACAAGTAGCCATATTTTTTAATTCAAGGTATATATTATGAGAGCTCAATCGATTTGCATAATCATGACTATGACATTAGTACTTACATAAGAGATAACCGGTAACCAGTTAATTATAGAGACTTACTTAATGGCAGGATTCAAAACTTCTTCGACCCTAGGATCACCAGACATTGTATTCATAGGGAATGCTCCCCCTTGGACGGATTGTCCAGGAATATCCGAGTTCGATTCCTTGTGGGAAAAATTCTTGACTTGACTTTCCTAACCTCGCGATCGAATTCTTGAATTGACTTTCCTAGCCTTGCAAAATTAGATCGTCTTTTTCAAAACCAACATCAGTGGTTTGATAAACTGCTCTATCCATCCATTGCAACTCATCATATTCTGTATGCCAAAGCAATCTTAATTGTTCAAGACGTGACTTGTCCATTAAATTCATACTCTCAACTTCCATTGGACTACGCCTCAAACTGCTCATCCCTAAAACCGTGAGATCTTTGGTTAAATTATTTAATTCACCAAGTTCACTAGCTTTATCAATATAAAACATTGATAGTGTTTGAAGACTTGTCAATTGTCCTATACCAAGTGGCATAATATCCAAGTTAGAACAACCCATGAACTCAAGATGTCGAAGACGTGTCAGCTTCCACATATCTTTGGGCCACTCTCTCAGAAGTGAACATCCATCAAGTATAAGTGTCTCCAAGTTATACAATTGCGTAATAGACTTTGAGAGAAACATAAATTGTGCTAGGAGAAAGATCAAGATACTGAAGATGTTTTAGCTCACCAATAAAAGAATGGGGTTTCATTATGTTCTAGCTCTTTAGAATCGGTGCACGAAGTTTTTTTAAACTTAACATGATCAGCTTAAAGGCGGCCTCGTCAAATTGACCACAAGAGATAATGGTGTAATTATCCGAGTAACTCAATGGACAAAATAAACCCATAGTTAATACAACATTTTGTGATAAAAATGTCCTCAATTTTTCTGCACAAGAAGACTACTTTGATCGTGCAATGAAGGTGAAGTATAACATATCCTTTCAGGGAAAGAGATCTGACGAGTTTGTTTATCAATCTTTGGTTGCCTCTGTTTTGGGTTAATCAGAACATGCTCCTTATTTGAAACCGAACTTGCCAAGTCATGCATGAGACCATGCATTTTGAAGGTTAACAAACTATTTCTCGCAAGACGGGTGAAAGGTTGGTGATTTCTTTCCACAGTTTGGAAGAAAGATCTGTGGAGTAGGGTCATGAAACATTCTTCAGCAATTTCTTTTAAACTTCTACTCTCATCCAATCCAAAGCCGAGTCAGCACCCTCTTTTCAATTGTAGAATCTTTCTCAAACAGTGAGCAAAATGCAAAGCATTTTCTGAGATGAAAAGGTAAATAATCATAGTTTAATTTGATCAGTTGAAATATGACATTTTGATTTTGTTCATCAATATTTACAAGATCCTTGTTTTTGATATTCAACTAATCTTGCTCACTTTTCATGTTCCTCATTAAGGCCCCAATAACTCTAATGACCAATGGAACCCTGACATATTTATTGACGATCTGTTTTCCAATTGTCACCAGATTCTCATTCTCAGGTACATTTCCAATGCCGCCAAAAGCATATCGATAAAATAAACTCCGTGATTGAATTTCATCAAGACCCTTCAAAGAGTAAGTTGAAGATTGTCCTTAACATAGTACTGTAACATCTTAAAGCTACCTCCTACTACTTTTGGCTCATCTTAATTTTAATTTTTAATTAAAGTGCAACCAACAAGTAAATTTTTATTTGATCTTTGAAGGATCTTGATGAAAATCAATCATGGAGTTTATTTTGCCGACATTCTTTTGACGGCATTGGAAATGTACCTAAGAATGAGAATCTGGTGACAATTGGAAAACAGATTGTCAATAAATATGTCAGGGTTCCATTGGTCATTAGAGTTATTGGGGCCTTAATGAGGAACATGAAAAGTGAGCAAGATTAGTTGAATATCAAAAACAAGGATCTTGTAAATATTGATGAACAAAATCAAAATGTCATATTTCAACTGATCAAATTAAGCTATTTACCTTTTTATCTACAATTGACTAGAGGGTGCTGACTCGGCTTTGGATTGCCCAAGGGTTCATTGTGGCATCGTTGGATGAGAGTAGAAGTTTAGAAGAAATTGCTGAAGAATCTTCAAAACGGTGGAAAGAAGTCACCAACCGTTCACCTATCTTGTGAGAAATAGTTTGTTAACCTTCAAAATGCATGGTCTCATGCATGACTTGGCAAGTTCGATTTCAAATAAGGAGCATGTTCTGATTAACCCAAAACAGAGGCAACCAAAGATTGATAAACAAACTCGTCGCATCTCTTTCCCTGAAAGGATATGGTATAGTTCACCTTCATTGCAAGATCCAAGTAGTCTTCTTGTGGCAAAAAAATTGAGGACATTTTCATCACAACATGTATCAACTATGGGATGATTTTGTCCATTGAGTTACTCGGATAATTACAGCATCATCACTTTCGGTCAATTTGACGAGGTTGACTTTAAGCTGATCATGCTAAGTTTCAAAAAACTTCGTGCACCGACTCTTAAGAGCTTGAACATAATGAAACCTCCTTCTTGCATTGGTGAGCTAAAACATCTTCAGTATCTTGATCTTTCTCGTAGCACAGTAATGTTTCTCCCAAAGTGTATTACGCAATTGTATAACTTGGAGACACTTATACTTGATGGATGTTTACTTCTGAGAGAGTGGCCCAAAGATATGTGGAAGCTGACACGTCTTCGACATCTTGAGTTCATGTGTTGTTCTAACTTGGATTCCATGCCACTTGGTATAGGACAATTGACAAGTCTTCAAACAGTGTCAATATTTTATACTGGCAAAGCTAGTGAACTTGGTGAATTAAATAATTTAACCAAAGATCTCACAGTTTTAGGGATGAGCAGTTTGAGGCGTAGTCCAATGGAAGTTGAGAGTATGAATTTAATGGGCAAGTCACATCTTGAACAATTAAGATTGCTTTGGCATACAGAATATGATGAGTTGCAATGGATGGATACAACAGTTTATCAGACCACTGATGTGGTTTTGAAAAAGACGATCTAATTTTGCAAGGCATTCGTCTGGACTCCAACACCAAGAAATTTGTTATAAGTGGATTTGGTGGGGTAGAAATATCTAGCTCGACTTCATAAAGTGCATTTTTCAGTTTCTCCAACCACACCTTCACTTCATGATTGTTTCTCTTCATCTGTTCCGCTTCATGTGATATTCTTTAATGAGTGGGAAACAAGTTAGGATGGAAAAAAATTGAAAAACAACAAAAGGAAATAAAATTATAATTTTTTTTCTTTTTTTTTTGGTAGTGAAATTATAATTTTTTTACTCAGGTAAATAAAGATATATAATTTTTGTTTAGACTTGTGCATTGTTTACACTCATTTAGATCCAATAACAGTAAAACTCTTGGAAGAAATATAAAGATTGACTTCTTTAGCACCAAAAAAAAAAAAAATGACTTCTTTAGTATGAAAACAAAAAGCGATAACAAATTTAAAGCAATCTACACCACATTAAAACTGGGGTAATTTTATTAGAATGATGCTAAATTAATTTTTTTTAAATATAATAAATTGATATATTTGTTGATCAAGAAAATTAATACTTCTTATTTTGATTTTTTTTTAAAAAGTACTTATCTCCTAATAAAAAATTATCACTTTTTTACCCAAGTATATGCAAATATATAATTTTTGTTTAGATTGGTTCATTGTTTATATTCAATTAAAGTTACCTAATAGAAGAAATTCACCGTTCATCAAGCACTTTGCTTTGATAATTTCTGGAACAAAAAAAAAGTCTACTTCTTTACTTTAAAAGGAAAACAATCTCTTTAGAATGAAAAAGTTGCCTTTTTGTGTTAAAAAAAGAGATGTACATTGAAAATAGCTATTACAAACCTCTATCTATCTCAAATAGATTATTACTACATATCAAGGTAAAAGAAAAGGAGAATACCTGAACTATTAGAACATTGAACAAACACTTAAGAAGCTTCTTCCAAGTCCACCAGCCCTTATTCCACTTAGATGTTAACTTTTCTGATAGTAGAAAATCGTCCAAACAAGAAATTGGTAACAATTTGAATGATTTTCTATATACGTTGTTTGAGGATTTTTTTTACAAGAATTTTTTTCAAGAGACAATATTCTCTCTAAAATCCTATTCTTGTATGGTGGCAAACCTCAATTCCTACAACTTGTCACACTCTTTATTTTTCCAATTTTCCTACGAATAGACAACTTCTATTTATAGAAAAATATATGTCTATTATTTTAAAAGCAATCTTTTAAAATAAAACTAAATCTCTTATTTTTTTTTTAAATAAATCTATATTCTATATGTAAAGCAAGTTTTTACTTTGCTTATGTGTCATCTCTACAATGCTATTTTGCTTATGTGTCATTTCTACAAAACTCAACAATTTTCAATATATTGTGTGTATTTCTTTTATTTTCTTCACCTACTAATTAATCATTATACACCTACCTATATTAATTAATTGAAACAAATAAAAAAACTTACTAATCATTATACACCTTAATCACTATTATTAAAAAGATGTTAGGAAAGATGAAGAGATCATCCATTTTAATATATTTTTTATTTGTGTACTTATTTTGAGTGTTAAATCTTTCATTCTTCACAACCTTTTAATTTCTTTTATAGTGAATAACGGTTTTTGAATTAATTATTGAATATATATATATATATATATGTGTGTGTGTGTGTGTGTGTGTGTGTGTGTGTGATTATCTATCTATCTATCTTCTATATATGGGTATTAGATTTCTATTTGAATGTTGGAATGATTATTAGTGTTGTAAAAGAATGGTAATTTTCTTAAACTTTTGTGATTTTAGATTGTGTCTTTTTTCTCTTTGTATTCAACGAGTTATGTTATCAGTGCAATGCATATTTTATGCTTTTATTTTTAGCAATGGAATTAAGAATGAAGAGTTGTTTAGCTTTTATAATTGGTTGATACAATATATTTGTTTTTCAATTTTTATGTATAATAAGATGGTTTGATTTTCTTTTTTTAATGTGCTTTGCAGATTATAGATTATCCTTGGTATTTCAATCTTCGTTCGAGAAATTTTTGGGGTTGTAGAAAAAATAATGTACTATTTCTCCTTTGTTTATTTATTGATGTTTCTTTTAATAATATGCAATATTTTTATATGGTAATGATGATATGATTCTATTATTTTTTTTGGAAGGTATTGACTAGTCAAATTTAAAAACAAACATAATCCAAATTAAATATTCTTCAAAAATATATTTTTTCACAAAATCTACAATATTATAACTTCCAATTAATTTTAAGAATTCAAGGTATATTCGTTCGAACGGTGAATAAAAAACAGGGTTAATATGTCTTTACCCCCGCAAAGTAGGCTTCGTTCGAGGTATATTTTTTCACTTTTTTTTTTGAGAATGCCTTTCAGCAAAATCAAGATTCTCTGCATTAGCCCCAAGTGGACAACTAGACATGGAATATTCCGTTTCGCTGACGTGACATGCATATGTGGAATTTTTTTAATTTTTATTTATTTTTTTCAATGATGACTGAGTAATGTATATTTTTAAAAAAAAAAAGAAAAAATATAATTACTTAAAAAAATATGAAAAAGTTAATTTAAAAATATAATAATAAAAATCTGAAATATTAATGTTTTGAAAAATATAAATAAAAATTAAAAATAATTTTTTTAAAAATATGTAATATTAATTATTTTTTTTAAATATCTGAAAAAAAAATTATTTTCTTTAAAAATCTGAAATATTAATTAAAACAAAACTGAAAAAACGTAAATTATTAATTTTTTCAAAAAAAATCAGAAATATTATTTTTTTCACAAATCTTAACAAACGAAAAACATATTGGTTTTTTTAAAAAATCTGTAATATTATTTTTTAAAAGAATAAAAAAAATAGGAAAAAAAGATTTTTAAACATCTGAATTATTAATTTAAAAAAAATTGAAAAAACATAAAATGTTAATAATTAAGATGTTTAAAAATCTTTTTTTAAACAAACATTTTATGTTTTTTTAAATTAATAATTAAGATGTTTATAATAAAAATTTAAATCAATATTTTTTTGTTTTTTCAGATTTTTGAAAAAATAAAGATTTCTGATTATTTTGAAAAAATTAATAATTTACGTTTTTCAAATGTTTTTTATTAATATTTCAGATTTTTTAAAAAATTTATATTTTTTTCAGATTTAAAAAAAAAAATCATTTGTTTAAAATTAATATTACAGATTTTTTAAAAAATTATTTTTTATTTTTATTTTTATTTTTCCAAACATTATTATTTCAGATTTTTTTTTTTTTTGAAATTTAAACTTTTTCATATTTTTTTTAAATAATTATATATTTTTTTTTAAAAAATAAACATTACTAGTCATCAGTGAAAAAGAATAAAAATTAAAACAAATTCCACATATGCATGCCACGTTAGCGAAACAGAATATTCCATGTCTAGTTGGCCACTCGGGGGTAATGCAGAAAATCTTGATTTTGTAGGGAGGCATTCTAAAAAAAAAAAAAAAGTATATTAAGGGTAAAGCAAAACTCATCTACTTTACAAGGTAAAAGTCTATTAAACCTAAAAAGCACTATGGATTTCAAAATGAAAATTTGCTCACCAAAGTTCACACTTTTTTCATAACAAACCCATATGATAATATACCATGTGGTCATTTATTTAGAAGACAAAGAAACTAGGGGACCACTTTTATTCTTTTCCCAATGTTGTTATGTCAAAATACAACCCTCGTTAATATTTTTTTTTTGTCAGGTAGTTTAGTGACTATAATTTCACTCTTTAAAAGTGAATAAGTGGGCGTATCAGGATTCAAACCCCGATCTGTACTTTACGTGTAAATGTCCTACCAACTGAGATAGACTCATGGGATAATATTGATTATTTTTAAGTAAGTAAAAACAGTTTATTCACACCCTCTCCATAAATAAATAAAATTCGCTTTTAGTTCAAATTATTATTTATAAAAATAATATTTATGATAATATTTAGTGGTAATACAATTAAATATTATATTTTAGGGATAAATATGTTTCAGGTTTCTGTAAATATTTAAAGTTTTGCTTTTAGTTCCTCAAAAAATTTTCTTCGACGAATATTAGTCCCCCAAAAATTTTCAATTAACATTTTTAGTCTCTATCTTTAAATCAACTCATGTGTAGACTTCATATTTTTTAATGAAATTTTTCAAAAAAGTGTAGAATATTTTAACAATTACTCCAAAAAAAATTTGAATTTTTTAACAAAACATGAATTAAATATAAATTTTTAAACACTAAAAATACGAAAATTCATATCTAATTTATGCTTTTTCAAAAAATTCTAAATTTTTCTGGGGGACATTGTTATAATATTCTAAACATTCGTAAAAAAAATTATTAAAGAATATGAATTTTACACATGAGTTGATTTAAAAGTAGAGACTAAAAGTCTTAATTGAAAATTTTTTAGGGTCTAATATTCGAAGAAAAATTTTCGAAAGACTAAAAACAAAACTTTAAATATTTACAGGGACCCGAAACATATTTATTCCTATATTTTATATACATAAAGTAATAAAACTTATTATGAAATAGACAAGTTTTTTGTTTTCACTTAATGAATTATAGATAAGACAAAAACTCTCAAAATTGTGAAACTTATTTTGAACAAATTTAATATCTAACATTTACTCTTTAGGATTCAAATACAGGCATGACTTAGTCCGAGATGTGTTTTTTGATATTTTTAGGTGTGCGGGAATCTCTGTGAAGAAAGAAGCACAGGTGAACTTCTTGACAGACCCACAAGAAGGGAGATCGACACTTCGGCCTGCGGATGTTTTGGTGTATGGATGGATAGGAGGGAAATATACTTGTATAGATTTGATTGAAGTTTCCTCACTTGTCGGACTAGGGGTTGGAGATTTTACAGTAGGACGAGCAGCCCTCAAAGCTGCTTCAAGCAAAATGGTCAAACATGAAAAAGCGTGTTCTGACAATCAACACGCTTTTATACCGTTTGTTTTTGACACATTTGGCTTTCTAGCACCAGATGCAGTAGATCTTCTAAAAAGAATTCAAAGGGTCATGCATAGTAATGTGGTGTCGCCTAGGTCTTGGAATGTAATTTTCAGAGATTGGGTTTTGCTATACAGAAAGGTTTAGCGGCGCAGCTTGTTGCTCGTTTACTTTTTATTTAGGTGTAATTATTTTATATATATATATATATATATATATATATATAAAATAATATATATATATATTCAGAACCAAAAAAAAATTAAAAATTTAGGTTAAATAATGTTTTTGACCCCCTCAGTTTTCCAATCTTACAATTTTGACTCCCAAATTTGAAAATTCACTTTTGACCCCTTAACTTTGTCACTAGCTGCGAAAAAGAGACCCATTGATTGACCAGCAAACACTTAGGTGGACATGTCTAAGTATCATATGCAAGCTATTATTATTAATACAAATAAACATTGTTTAAATTAAAAACAATAGTCTGTGTTAGAGCTGTCAAAAGAGGTTGGCCCGACCCGGCCCGCCTCGGCCCGGGGGCCATGCTATATAAAGGGACTTTAGTGGGCCGGCCCATTAAGCCTCATGGCCTGACCTGTTAAGCCTAGCCCAATAAGCAAAGGCCTATATGGCCCGATGGGCCAGCCCGTCAAACTTTTTTTTTTTTGACAATTTTTTTTTTTACAAAATAAATTCAATGGACAATAAAACTATTTATAATGATGATTGATTAAGTTGTTATTAGTTTTTTTCAAATCAAGATAATCATAACAAACTTGGTTTAATCTTAAAAAAACAACAAATTTGGTTTAATAATTATCTCCTAACTAACAAATCTCATCTTTTGTTACTTAATTATCTAAAGATTTAATGGTAACTAAAACTCCTTATTTTTAGCTAAAATTATTTTTAGAATTTTTTTAAAAATATTTTTTTTAACTCTTTAAAGGGCCGGCCCATAACGGCCCATTAAAAATATAGGCTCAAAGGCCCGGGCCCGATCAACTTTTTTTAAAAGCACGGCCCGTGTAAAACTATAGGGCTAATGCGCCGGCCCAATAGCCCGACCCATTTTTACAGCTCTAGTCTGTGTAAAAAAAAATTATAAACAATAGTCGACAAAATGAGTAATTATAGTGTTTATAAATTTAGGACGTCAAAACTGCAATTTTGAAATTTAAGGGGATAAAGTTAGGCTTTATAGTAGGGTAAGAATAGGATAGGCACTTTGTAAGGCCTAATTCGTCTGATCGGTCAAAATATTTAGAGCCCAAGTCTTATATGTAGTCTATTATGTGTTCGACCTTTTAAAAGTCTCTTGTCTGGTTAACAATCTATATGATATGAATGTATTTAAATAAGTAATGATATTTATATCTAAATAGACTAAAGAACTAATAAATTAATGAGATTAAAACTCCATTTGATGCATATTCAGTCTGTCGTAACTCTTCGTTTTCGGCGGCGACGATGCTAACTTGTTTGATGGTGTCTCTTTCTTCCGGCGGTGATGGATTGTTTGATTTCAAACTGTTATCATCTATGTGTCTGGTGTCCATTCTCATTCTCTGAATGTTTTCAAATCTATTGAGATTTGCAGGTTTCGAGGTTTAGGTTTGCCGTCAACACGTAGTAAAAAAAATGACATTTAAGAGAATTTAACTATATATGACATTATATTTCAATTCTAGTTTATAAATATACATTTAAATTTGCGAAAATTAATGTCGATTCTCTATATGACATTATATGATATATGACATGAGTTCCATGCGACAGGAAGTGCATGTTGTCTTGAATCAAAAACAACTAGGGTGAACAATGGATACTGCCAATAGGAAAAGATAGTTAACTTAGGTTGATTGAAAATATGCAGCAATGTGAACAGGATAACTATAATTCTCTTAAATCTAATGTAACTTAAAAGATGTGAATTGAAAATAATTACTTTAAGTCTCTTTACACCAAAGGATGAGTCTGCTGCAACAACATTACGAAGACCAAAACGAACCATTTGCTGTAGCTGCCATTCTGTTAGTATCCCTAAGATAAAAGGGTCTGACTCTGACGTATCCTGATGGAAAAACACAGATTTTCTATTGCGTTCGACCCACATGCGGATGCTAGCTTGATCATCCAGATCCAGCTCATGACTAGAACTTTTGATAATCATGCCTAGCTTGTGAACATACTGAGAAGCAAGGCTATTGTTATTTGCATTTGAACCACAATATCGCTCGATTCCTTCTATGTGTTTCTCCAAGATATTCTCTTCTGGAATGCCGAGATATATCATGGACATTGTTTGCTGCTGAATTTCATTGCATATATATGGAACTTTTTTGGCACCCGGACCAATAGCATCTCTATCAAGTGGTCCATGGCAGATAAAACCAGATGTGTTAACATACGCCTCTCATTGTATACAATAAGTGCAAGGGAAGGACGAGCATAGAGACGTTTCACAACAAAATGGCAGGTACACCCCCGCATTGATTGAGGTCTACCCGCACGATTTCGGGTATTAAGTCGATATTTCCGACTAGGTAGTAATAGTATCTCACCACCCTCTCCATAATTCTCTGGGCCAAATGAGCACCAGTACCTTCACATGAAAATATTCAAATAGAAAACATAAGTATTTGAATCAACCTATTAGTTTGTGCACGTGACTTCATAAGTATCAACCTCTTAGTTTGCTAGTATGCTATGGATTCTAAATTCAGGGCGACAAAAGGAAAACGGCTCAAACTTACGATAATTTGTATTTAGTAACCTTAAGGATTTAACAAGAATAAAATGTTCTAAAAGGAAAGCATGACATAATTTCAAAGAGAATAAAGTTCAACATCATAAGATAAGCATTGGCATCCTAATTGTGCACATGACCACTTAAGTTTCAAAATATTAGTTTTCAAGTCTGCCATTGATTCAATACTTCCAACAGCAAAAGGAAAATGTTTCGATTCAAACTTACCAAAACATGTGAAACAATAGGAAATTTAACAGGCATCAAATTTTCTACAAGGGAAAAATGAAAGCATTTCACACCACCATATTCTAATGCACTACCAGAGACAAACAAAAGAAGCAATAAATACTAGAAAACTAACAAAATGTCATAAAAGTCCAAGGGAGTAAAAAAAACTTCAAAATAATAATTTTGAATAAAGTGTAAGAATGAAGGCAGAAACCCACAGCCTGTACTCAAGATATTCATCATCCTTGTACTCCTTCAAGGTGCCAATAGTTTGTTTCCTTCCTCTCTCGATATGAAACCGCGTTGGGAACAACACGTTAGAGCACTCGCCATTTATAAAAGCATCAACTCTATCATGAGGAATAAGGGCAACCTCATCGTGATGCTCAGCATTCCCAAACTTGGTCCATGTCAAGTCAGCAGCAGAAAACTCTTCCTCGTGTGGGTCTTGCAAAGGAATCTTCCCTATTGATTCAACTATAGCCATCTCCATAAGAGTTAAACAAAAAACCAAATTTTCTCCTTGCTATATACACAAGAATCTCATAGCAATGAACAAGACACCCTGAAACAACATTCAGAAAAGACCCTTTGAGATAAAGAATTGATTTTACTAAGTTTTCAGAGTTTTAAACAACAATAGCTAAGCAATTCAATCCAAACATTGAGAAAAAAAAAAACAAAGAATTTAAAAAATGAGGGCAAGTTCATGATCACTGTGAAATGAAGTACAATACCCTTTTGGTTGAATATTCAACTCGGTAGTACCCCAGAACACCTCGAGTCGCATCAGCTATTGATATATGAAAAAGCAGAGGATTTGTATTATCCCAGTAGCATGCATGCATTGCTCATGTTCCTTTTCCAAACTTTTTCTGGAGGTGTGTATTTGTGGCAATCTTATCAATTCCAATCTTTCCATTATCATGTATCTTCTGCCACTCAAACAATGACTCTTTGAATCAACAACTCAATTTCTTTAACATAATGACTTTGAGAATAGGGCCTATAATTATCTGCAACTCTGGTATGAAATACCAGAAAACTCCGGCCAGTGCTTCAGTACTTTGCACCTCCATTAAGGAACTGTTTTTGCATCTGGGACCACCGTGTTTTTTAAGAAAGCTTCTTCCATTAAGTTTTCCTGTTACAGAGATGCTTAGCTAGCTGAATATTTCCATATCCGCTTTTTTCTTTCAACAGGAAAGACGCCTCATCATGCGCCTTATGATTTTGTTGATGGAATTGCTTTCACTCTTTTGTGCCTATGTGAATTTGGATCTCTTAATTATATTTTAGGGATAAATATGTTTCAGGTTCCTGTAAATATTTAAAGTTTTGCTTTTAGTTCCTCGAAAAAATTTCTTCGAATGTTAGTCCCCCAAAAATTTTCAATTAACATTTTTAGTCTTTAAATCAACTTATGTGTAGACTTCATATTTTTTAATGAAATTTCTTCGAATGTTAGTCCACCAAAAAGTTCACCTTGTTCATCAATTTGTACAAGATTTTTGTTCTCGAAGTATGACCAATTCTTGGTCTTGTGAACGCATCATGAATCCAAATTTGTAAATGGCGAGGGGAATACCGAAACAATTTTTAACGATAGCCTTGCTGGTGGAAACTAACTCTTGATTCACCGGTTCTTTTTTATCTTTAAAAGCATATAAACAAATCATTTTCCAAGAATGTTGTTCATTTAGTTTGTCCAAAGTGATGGACAAAGATGGATTTATTGTGTCGTTTATGCTAGCCACCTTCTTGCTTCTTGTTGTTACTATGATTTTACTTCCTTTTGTCCCACACTTGAAAAAACTCATCAATCCATGCCAAATGTTACAATGATCAATCAGCATGTCATCTAATACACGGATTTTCTTTTGCACCTTATTGAGAGTAATTATTCGAAATTTTCTGAAGATGAGAACAAGTTCTGAACATTTTTATTCTTGAGTGGAAAATTCATCAACATCATAACGAAAACCTTTGAGTTCCTTCAGCCATTTTTAACTTGATAGGTGTTGGTACCATGCTTTCTTTGCAACTTCTCTGCACATAAAACCGTACCCTCGATAACAAACAGGTTTTCCATCAACTTTTCAAAATGATCTCCTCTAATGTTCCATGATTTAACATCTATGGAATGCTGCTTCTCGATCATTTGCCCAATCTTGTTAGACAAATTATATTCATCGGTTTCTGTTCTTTTCTCAACCCCTTGCAGTTGCTTACAAGATATATTGGTAATTCTGTTAATGTCCATGATCTGTTTACAAACTTTCGAGATATTGAGGATTTGGTTCTTCTCATGTTGGAGTTTAAAGAGTTACATGGAAGACGGATCTCTCCATCTTAAAAAATATGCAATTCAGGTTTAATTGTTCGATCTTCCACATTAAATTCAAACATGAGAATGCCATGTTTTTAAGGCAAAAACATTAAATCAAGAAATCATGTTTTTTTTTTAATTAACTATAAATCCTTGGACAGATTGTCCAGGAGAATCCGAGTTCGATTCCTTGTGGGAACAATTCTTGACCTGACTTTCCTAATCTCGCGATCGAACTCTGGATTACCGGAGTCACCTTCCCCTAGGAACTAAAGGGTTAATGCCAAAATAAAATCATGAAAAACATCATTTAAAATTGAAAAATTATTTGTGTTGTATTTACTGCTCTCTAGTCTTAATAGTAAAACTTGAAGTGGGAGACATGAATGAGTATGGGGAAAAATCCTGTCAGAGCCTAAGTTGAAGAAAAAAATAATCTCTTCTACAACTACAATAAATATCTCCAAAAGTATATCATGTCATGATAGTTTATATAAACAAATCCAAAATTTCAAAAAAAAAATTAGCATCTAGCTTGTAAATAGATGAAACAGAACTGAGTATCTAATCTCATTCAAAATTTTACAATATAGACATGTTCAAGAGAAAGAGAATTGACCTAATACATAATTGTATAAAAAGACAATAAAACAATGAAATTAGTAGGAGATTCAGGTCTCAATCTCAAATGATAGATACATAAGTTTGAACAAGGTGGTTTTTACCATGGACTAGCTAGTGGTAAACTTCAGCACAGGAATTTGATTTGTAATAACTGGAACATCTCAGGAAGTTATGATAGCATGATGCCCATTTTGTCGATATATAATGGTCACATTACTGTAAAAGTCTTGTTCCCATGCATGCTTCAGTCGCCCGTATTAACGATTCAAGTTGGAATGGATGCACGCACAAGTTACTTGTTTGAGGGATGAGTAGCAAGCAGATGCTGAATGGAGCTTGTGAGAGTATTGGACAGCAGCAACAGAATACTCCTGTCATTGAAATCATGCATTTGGAAATGTCAAAAAGGAAACATAGATTAACTACAAATAGGATGTTATCAATCAAGTGTACAAGTAGCCATATTTTTTAATTCAAGGTATATATTATGAGAGCTCAATCGATTTGCATAATCATGACTATGACATTAGTACTTACGTAAGAGATAACCGGTAACCAGTTGATTATAGAGACTTACTTACTGAAATGTTCCAAGGTATCAGTTTGGACAACAAAATCTTGCATAAATTGTTCCAACTTCCAAGGGTTGTATTAGTGTTTCCCAAAATGCTGTCCACTATTGTCACCAGATGCATAAAAATCTCCCGCTGAACCTCGACATTATTGCATTTCCTGACTTTATTGCTTAGCCATGAACACAACCCTCCCCAAATGAGAACCAGTATCTTCACATAGAACAAAAATTCAACATGAAAACATAAGTATTGGAATCCTGGTTGTGCTAGTATCATCAACCTATTAGTTTGCTTGTTAGTCTGCTATTGATTCAAAACTTCAGAAAGCAAAAGAAAAATGGTTCAATCCAAACTTACCACCATGCTAAACATTAGGGAACTTAACAAGGATCAAAATTTCTACTAGGGAAACATGAAATCATTTCACACCACCATATTCCAATACTCTACCATAGCCAAACTAAACAAGCAAGAAATGCTAGAAAATGTTTTTTTAAAATGTGATAAAAGTCGACAATCTTCTGATCACATAATCAAAAGAGTAAAAAAAATCATTCTTTTGACTAAAAATAAAATAAAACCATATTATAAAGAAGAAAAACATGCTCATAATGAATTGTAAGAATGAAGGCAGAAACTCACAGCTTGTACTCAAGATATTCATGATCCTTGTACTGTCAGGAATTATGGCTTGATGCCTTTCTTCATTGTTTGCTCATTTCCTCTCTCGATATGAAACCGAGTTGGGCACAGCACATTACAGCACTCACCAATTATAAAAGCAACAACTTATCATAAGGAATAAGGGCAACCTCATCATGATGCTCAACATTCCCAAAGCAATCTTAATTGTTCAAGACGTGACTTGTCCATTAAATTCATACTCTCAACTTCCATTGGACTACGCCTCAAACTGCTCATCCCTAAAACCGTGAGATCTTTGGTTAAAATATTTAATTCACCAAGTTCACTAGCTTTGTCAATATAAAACATTGATAGTGTCTGAAGACTTGTCAATTGTCCTATACCAAGTGGCATGGAATCCAAGTTAGAACAACCCATGAACTCAAGATGTCGAAGACGTGTCAGCTTCCACATATCTTTGGGCCACTCTCTCAGAAGTGAACATCCATCAAGTCTAAGTGTCTCCAAGTTATACAATTGCGTAATAGACTTTGAGAGAAACATAAATTGTGCTATGAGAAAGATCAAGATACTAAAGATGTTTTAGCTCACCAATGCAAGAATGAGGTTTCATTATGTTCTAGCTCTTTAGAGTCGGTGCATGAAGTTTTTTTAAACTTAACATGATCAGCTTAAAGGCGGCCTCGTCAAATTGACCACAAGAGATAATGGTGTAATTATCCGAGTAAGTCAATGGACAAAATAATCCCATAGTTGATACAACATTTTGTGATAAAAATGTCCTCAATTTTTCTGCAAAAGAAGACTACTTGGATCGTGCAATGAAGGTGAAGTATAACATATCCTTTCAGGGAAAGAGATGTGACGAGTTTGTTTATTAATCTTTGGTTGCCTCTGTTTTGGGTTAATCAGAACATGCTCCTTATTTGAAACCGAACTTGCCAAGTCATGCATGAGACCATGCATTTTGAAGGTTAACAAACTATTTCTCGCAAAACATTCTTCAGCAATTTCTTCTAAACTTCTACTCTCATCCAACGATGCCACAATGAACCCTTGGGCAATCCAAAGTCGAGTTAGCGCCCTCTTTTCAATTGTAGAATCTTTCTCAAACAGTGAGCAAAATGCAAAGCATTTTCTGAGATGAAAAGGTAAATAATCATAGCTTAATTTGATCAGTTGAAATATGACATTTTGATTTTATTCATCAATATTTACAAGATCCTTGTTTTTGATATTCAACAAATCTTGCTCACTTTTCATGTTCCTCATTAAGGCCCCAATAACTCTTATGGCCAATGGAACCCCGGCACATTTATTGACAATCTGTTTTCCAATTGTCACCAGATTCTCATTCTCAGGTACATTTCCAATGCCGCCAAAAGCATATCGATAAAATAAACTCCGTGATTGAATTTCATCAAGACCCTTCAAAGAGTAAGTTGAAGATTGTCCTTAACATAGTACTGTAACATCTTAAAGCTACCTCCTACTACTTTTGGCTCATCTTAATTTTTAATTTTTAATTAAAGTGCAACCAACAAGTAAATTTTATTTGATCTTTGAAGGGTCTTGATGAAAATCAATCATGGAGTTTATTTTGCCGACATTCTTTTGACGGCATTGGAAATGTACCTGAGAATGAGAATCTGGTGACAATTGGAAAACAGATCGTCAAAAAATATGTCGGGGTTCCATTGGTCATTAGAGTTATTGGGGCCTTAATGAGGAACATGAAAAGTGAGCAAGATTGGTTGAATATCAAAAACAAGGATCTTGTAAATATTGATGAACAAAATCAAAATGTCATATTTCAACTGATCAAATTAAGCTATTTACCTTTTCATCTCAGAAAATGCTTTGCATTTTGCTCACTGTTTGAGAAAGATTCTACAATTGACAAGAGGGTGCTGACTCGGCTTTGGATTGCCCAAGGGTTCATTATGGCATCGTTGGATGAGAGTAGGAGTTTAGAAGAAATTGCTGAAGAATGTTTCATGACCCTACTTCACAGATCGTTCTTCAAAACTGTGGAAAGAAGTCACCAACCTTTCACCCATCTTGTGAGAAATAGTTTGTTAACCTTCAAAATGCATGGTCTCATGCATGACTTGGCAAGTTCGATTTCAAATAAGGAGCATGTTCTGAATAACCCAAAACAGAGGTCACATCTCTTTCCCTGAAAGGATATGTTATAGTTCACCTTCATTGCAAGATCCAAGTAGTCTTCTTGTGGCAAAAAAATTGAGGACATTTCCATCACAACATGCTGTATCAACCATGGGATGATTTTGTCCATTGAGTTACTCGGATAATTACAGCATCATCACTTTCGGTCAATTTGACAAGGTTGACTTAAGCTGATCATGTAAGTTTCAAAAAACTTCGTGCACCGACTCTTAAGAGCTTGAACATAATGAAACCTCCTTCTTGCATTGGTGAGCTAAATCATCTTCAGTATCTTGATCTTTCTCGTAGCACAATAATGTTTCTCCCAAAGTCTATTACGCAATTGTATAACTTGGAGACACTTATACTTGATGGATGTTCACTTCTGAGAGAGTGACCCAAAGATATGTGGAAGCTGACACGTCTTCGACATCTTGAGTTCATGGGTTGTCCTAACTTGGATCCATGCCACTTGGTATAGGACAATTGACAAGTCTTCAGACAGTGTCAATGTTTTTATATTGGCAAAGCTAGTGAACTTGGTGAATTAAATAAATTAACCAAAGATCTCACGGTTTTAAGGGTGAGCAGTTTGAGGCGTAGTCCAATGGAAGTTGAGAGTATGAATATGAATATAATGGGCAAGTCACGTCTTGAACAATTAAGATTTCTTTGGCATACAGAATATGATGAGTTGCAATGGATGGATACAGCAGTTTATCAGACCACCGATGTTGGCTTTGAAAAAGACGATCTAATTTTGCAAGGCATTCGTCTGGACTCCAACTCCAAGAAATTTGTTATAAGTGGATTTGGTGGGGTAGAAATATCTAGCTCGGCTTCATAAAGTGCATTTTTCAGTTTCGCCAACCACACCTTCACTTCATGGTTGTTTCTCTTCATTTGTTCCTCTGCATCGAAAATCACAACTTTGATTTCGGTCATGCTTTCCGCCACCTTCTCAAATTCATCTCTCACATGCCAGACTTCAACAGCAAGGGGTCTTAGCTTCTCAATCATGGTCGAGATCATGCTGAATATATCACTAGACATTTTCCTTGGTAAAAAAAATGTGGGACTGTTAAGCCATAGAATCGGAGAAGGAAAAAAAAAAACTTGTTTGTTTTGTTCAGAGCAAAAGAGTAAAATGGAATGATGGGAAAATGAGAAGCACTAAGAATGGTTTCTTAAACTTGTGTGAGGAATTTTATTAGTTTGATTTCATGTGATATTCTTTGATGAGTGGGAAACAAGTTAGGATGGAAAAAAATTGAAAAACAAGAAAAGGAAATAAAATTATAATTTTTTTACTCAGGTAAATAAAGATATATAATTTTTGTTTAGACTTGTGCATTGTTTAGATCCAATAACAGTAAAACTCTTGGAAGAAATATAAAGATTGACTTCTTTAGTATGAAAACAAAAAGCCATAACAAATTTCAAGCAATCTAACATCACCATCAATTAGGCTCATTTTTTATTTCTCACTACACCACATTAAAACTGGGGTAATTTTATTAGAATGATAATAAATTAATTATTTTTAAATATAATTCCAAAATTCACTTTATTTAGAAGGCAAAGAAACTAGGGGACCACTTTTATCTCAAATAGATTATTACTACATATCAAGGTAAAATAAAAGGAGAATACCTGAACTATTAGAACTTTGAACAAACACTTAAGAAGCTTCTTCCAAGTCCACCAGCCCTTAGTCCACTTAGATGTTAACTTTTCTGATAGTAGAAAATCGTCCAAACAAGAAATTGGTAACAATTTGAATGATTTTCTATATACGTTGTTTGAGAAAAAAAATTTACAAGAAATCTTTCCAATTGGGTACAAGAAATTAGTAAATCTTAATTCTACTTAAAACCCGAATCTCTTCCCGTGACCAAGAGACTCAATTTGACATAGTCTACCCAATTTGATCCCACAAGATGATCACAAACCCCTAGAATTATACCAAGAGACAATGTTCTCTCTAAAATCCTAGCCTTGTAAGGTGGCAAACCTCAATTTCCTACATCTTGTCAGATTCTTTATTTTCCTAATTTTTCTATGAATAGACAACCTCTATTTATAAAAAAAAATATATGCCTATTATTTTAAAAGCAATCGTTTAAAATAAAACTAAATCTCCTATTATTTTTAAATATATCAAATTTAAAAACAAACATAATCCAAATTAAATAGGAGATTTAATTTTATTTTAAAAGATTGTTTTTAAAATCATGGCACCAAACTTATTTTTTTAAAAATTATAATGAAATCTATATTTCTACTCATATATTGATATAGAGATATACTTGGGTAAAAAAGTGATAATTTTTTATTAGGAGATAAGTACTTTTAAAAAAAAAAAAATCAAAATAAGAAGTATTAATTTTCTTGATCAACAAATATATCAATTTATTATATTTAAAAAAAATTAATTTAGCATCATTCTAATAAAATTACCCCAGTTTTAATGTGGTGTAGATTGCTTGAAATTTGTTATCGCTTTTTGTTTTCATACTAAAGAAGTCAATTTTTTTTTTGGTGCTAAAGAAGTCAATCTTTATATTTCTTCCAAGAGTTTTACTGTTATTGGATCTAAATGAGTGTAAACAATGCACAAGTCTAAACAAAAATTATATATCTTTATTTACCTGAGTAAAAAAATTATAATTTCACTACCAAAAAATAAGAAAAAAATTATAATTTTATTTCCTTTTGTTGTTTTTCAATTTTTTTCCATCCTAACTTGTTTCCCACTCATTAAAGAATATCACATGAAGCGGAACAGATGAAGAGAAACAATCATGAAGTGAAGGTGTGGTTGGAGAAACTGAAAAATGCACTTTATGAAGTCGAGCTAGATATTTCTACCCCACCAAATCCACTTATAACAAATTTCTTTGGTGTTGGAGTCCAGACGAATGCCTTGCAAAATTAGATTGTCTTTTTCAAAACCAACATCAGTGGTCTGATAAACTGTTGTATCCATCCATTGCAACTCATCATATTCTGTATGCCAAAGCAATCTTAATTGTTCAAGATGTGACTTGCCCATTAAATTTATACTCTCAACTTCCATTGGACTACGCCTCAAACAGCTCATCCCTAAAACTGTGAGATCTTTGGTTAAATTATTTAATTCACCAAGTTCACTAGCTTTGCCAGTATAAAATATTGACACTGTTTGAAGACTTGGCAATTGTCCTATACCAAGTGGCATGGAATCCAAGTTAGAACAACACATGAACTCAAGATGTCGAAGACGTGTCAGCTTCCACATATCTTTGGGCCACTCTCTCAGAAGTGTCTCCAAGTTATACAATTGCGTAATAGACTTTGGGAGAAACATTACTGTGCTACGAGAAAGATCAAGATATTGAAGATGTTTTAGCTCACCAATGCAAGAAGGAGGTTTCATTATGTTCAAGCTCTTAAGAGTCGGTGCACGAAGTTTTTTGAAACTTAGCATGATCAGCTAGAACTGTAAAAATGGGTCGGGCTATCGGGCCGGCCCATTAGCCCTATAGTTTTACACGGGCCGGACTTTTAAAAAAAGTTATTCGGGCCTTATTGGGCCGGCCCCTCGGGCCAATATTTTTAATGGGCCATTATGGGTCGGCCCCACGGGCTTTTGGGCCGGCCCCTTAAAGAGTTTTAAAAAAAAATTAAAAATAGTTTTAGCTAAAAATAAGGATTTTTAGATAATTAAGTAAAAAAAGATGAGATTTGTTAATTAGGAGATAATTAACTATCAACTATGGGATGATTTTGTCCATTGAGTTACTCGGATAATTACAGCATCATCACTTTCGGTCAATTTGACGAGGTTGACTTTAAGCTGATCATAGAGCTGTCAAAAGGGGCCGGCCCGGTCTGGCCCACCTCGGCCTGGGGGCCATGACATATAAAGGGGCTTTAGTGGGCCAGCCCGTTAAGCCCAACCCGATAAGCAAAGGCCTACATGGCCCAATGGGCCGGCCCGACAAACTTTCATATTTTTTTGACAAATTTTTTTTATAAAATAAATTCAATGGACAATAAAACTACATATGTATCACCCACAAATTAATATCCATATAATTTGATTAATTTCTTTTTTATACTTTTCTATTTATAATGATTGATTAAGTTGTTATTAGTTTTTTTCAAATAAAGATAATCATAACAAACTTGGTTTAATCTTAAAAAAAAAAAAAACAAATTTGGTTTAATAATTATCTCCTAATTAACAGATCTCATCTTTTGTTACTTAATTATCTAAAAATCCTTATTTTTAGCTAAAACTATTTTTAAATTTTTTTTAAAACTCTTTAAGGGGCCGGCCCAAAAGCCCGTGGGGCCGACCCATAATGGCCCATTAAAAATATTGGCCCGAGGGGCCGGCCCAATAAGGCCCGAACAACTTTTTTTAAAAGTCCGGCCCGTGTAAAACTATAGGGCTAATGGGCCGGCCCGATAGCCCGACCCATTTTTACAGCTCTAGCTGATCATGCTAAGTTTCAAAAAACTTCGTGCACCGACTCTTAAGAGCTTGAACATAATGAAACCTCCTTCTTGCATTGGTGAGCTAAAACATCTTCAGTATCTTGATCTTTCTCGTAGCACAGTAATGTTTCTCCCAAAGTCTATTACGCAATTGTATAACTTGGAGACACTTCTGAGAGAGTGGCCCAAAGATATGTGGAAGCTGACACGTCTTCGACATCTTGAGTTCATGTGTTGTTCTAACTTGGATTCCATGCCACTTGGTATAGGACAATTGACAAGTCTTCAAACAGTGTCAATATTTTATACTGGCAAAGGTAGTGAACTTGGTGAATTAAATAATTTAACCAAAGATCTCACAGTTTTAGGGATGAGCAGTTTGAGGCGTAGTCCAATGGAAGTTGAGAGTATGAATTTAATGGGCAAGTCACATCTTGAACAATTAAGATTGCTTTGGCATACAGAATATGATGAGTTGCAATGGATGGATACAACAGTTTATCAGACCACTGATGTTGGTTTTGAAAAAGACGATCTAATTTTGCAAGGCATTCGTCTGGACTCCAACACCAAAGAAATTTGTTATAAGTGAATTTGGTGGGGTAGAAATATCTAGCTCGACTTCATAAAGTGCATTTTTCAGTTTCTCCAACCACACCTTCACTTCATGATTGTTTCTCTTCATCTGTTCCGCTTCATGTGATATTCTTTAATGAGTGGGAAACAAGTTAGGATGGAAAAAAATTGAAAAACAACAAAAGGAAATAAAATTATAATTTTTTTCTTTTTTTTTTTGGTAGTGAAATTATAAATTTTTTACTCAGGTAAATAAAGATATATAATTTTTGTTTAGACTTGTGCATTGTTTACACTCATTTAGATCCAATAACAGTAAAACTCTTGGAAGAAATATAAAGATTGACTTCTTTAGCACCAAAAAAAAAAAAATTGACTTCTTTAGTATGAAAACAAAAAGCGATAACAAAT
This sequence comes from Trifolium fragiferum, assembly GCA_954870985.1. Taxonomy (NCBI): domain Eukaryota; kingdom Viridiplantae; phylum Streptophyta; class Magnoliopsida; order Fabales; family Fabaceae; genus Trifolium; species Trifolium fragiferum. The sequence goes on from OX940792.1 coordinate 16,683,950, forward strand.
TTCAAGCAATCTACACCACATTAAAACTGGGGTAATTTTATTAGAATGATGCTAAATTAATTTTTTTTAAATATAATAAATTGATATATTTGTTGATCAAGAAAATTAATACTTCTTATTTTGATTTTTTTTTAAAAAGTACTTATCTCCTAATAAAAAATTATCACTTTTTTACCCAAGTATATCTCTATATCAATATATGAGTAGAAATATAGATTTCATTATAATTTTTAAAAAAATAAGTTTGGTGCCATGATTTTTAAAACAATCTTTTAAAATAAAATTAAATCTCCTATTTAATTTGGATTATGTTTGTTTTTAAATTTGATATATTTAAAAATAATAGGAGATTTAGTTTTATTTTAAAAGATTGCTTTTAAAATAATAGACATATATTTTTTTTTTATAAATAGAGGTTGTCTATTCATAGAAAAATTAGGAAAATAAAGAATCTGACAAGATGTAGGAAATTGAGGTTTGCCACCTTACATGGCTAGGGTTTTAGAGAGAACATTGTCTCTTGGTATAATTCTAGGGGTTTGTGATCATCTTGTGGGATCAAATTGGGTAGACTATGTCAAATTGAGTCTCTTGGTCACGGGAAGAGATTCGGGTTTTAAGTAGAATTAAGATTTACTAATTTCTTGTACCCAATTGGAAAGATTTCTTGTAAATTTTTTTTCTCAAACAACGTATATAGAAAATCATTCAAATTGTTACCAATTTCTTGTTTGGACGATTTTCTACTATCAGAAAAGTTAACATCTAAGTGGACTAAGGGCTAGTGGACTTGGAAGAAGCTTCTTAAGTGTTTGTTCAAAGTTCTAATAGTTCAGGTATTCTCCTTTTCTTTTACCTTGATATGTAGTAATAATCTATTTGAGATAAAAGTGGTCCCCTAGTTTCTTTGCCTTCTAAATAAAGTGAATTTTGGAATTATATTTAAAAATAATTAATTTATTATCATTCTAATAAAATTACCCCAGTTTTAATGTGGTGTAGTGAGAAATAAAAAATGAGCCTAATTGATGGTGATGTTAGATTGCTTGAAATTTGTTATGGCTTTTTGTTTTCATACTAAAGAAGTCAATCTTTATATTTCTTCCAAGAGTTTTACTGTTATTGGATCTAAACAATGCACAAGTCTAAACAAAAATTATATATCTTTATTTACCTGAGTAAAAAAATTATAATTTTATTTCCTTTTCTTGTTTTTCAATTTTTTTCCATCCTAACTTGTTTCCCACTCATCAAAGAATATCACATGAAATCAAACTAATAAAATTCCTCACACAAGTTTAAGAAACCATTCTTAGTGCTTCTCATTTTCCCATCATTCCATTTTACTCTTTTGCTCTGAACAAAACAAACAAGTTTTTTTTTTTTCCTTCTCCGATTCTATGGCTTAACAGTCCCACATTTTTTTTACCAAGGAAAATGTCTAGTGATATATTCAGCATGATCTCGACCATGATTGAGAAGCTAAGACCCCTTGCTGCTGAAGTCTGGCATGTGAGAGATGAATTTGAGAAGGTGGCGGAAAGCATGACCGAAATCAAAGCTGTGATTTTCGATGCAGAGGAACAGATGAAGAGAAACAACCATGAAGTGAAGGTGTGGTTGGCGAAACTGAAAAATGCACTTTATGAAGCCGAGCTAGATATTTCTACCCCACCAAATCCACTTATAACAACTTTCTTGGAGTTGGAGTCCAGACGAATGCCTTGCAAAATTAGATCGTCTTTTTCAAAGCCAACATCGGTGGTCTGATAAACTGCTGTATCCATCCATTGCAACTCATCATATTCTGTATGCCAAAGAAATCTTAATTGTTCAAGACGTGACTTGCCCATTATATTCATACTCTCAACTTCCATTGGACTACGCCTCAAACTGCTCACCCCTAAAACCGTGAGATCTTTGGTTAAATTATTTAATTCACCAAGTTCACTAGCTTTGCCAATATAAAAACATTGACACTGTCTGAAGACTTGTCAATTGTCCTATACCAAGTGGCATGGATCCAAGTTAGAACAACCCATGAACTCAAGATGTCGAAGACGTGTCAGCTTCCACATATCTTTGGGTCACTCTCTCAGAAGTGAACATCCATCAAGTATAAGTGTCTCCAAGTTATACAATTGCGTAATAGACTTTGGGAGAAACATTATTGTGCTACGAGAAAGATCAAGATACTGAAGATGATTTAGCTCACCAATGCAAGAAGGAGGTTTCATTATGTTCAAGCTCTTAAGAGTCGGTGCACGAAGTTTTTTGAAACTTACATGATCAGCTTAAGTCAACCTCGTCAAATTGACCGAAAGTGATGATGCTGTAATTATCCGAGTAACTCAATGGACAAAATCATCCCATGGTTGATACAGCATGTTGTGATGAAAATGTCCTCAATTTTTTTGCCACAAGAAGACTACTTGGATCTTGCAATGAAGGTGAACTATAACATATCCTTTCAGGGAAAGAGATGTGACCTCTGTTTTGGGTTATTCAGAACATGCTCCTTATTTGAAATCGAACTTGCCAAGTCATGCATGAGACCATGCATTTTGAAGGTTAACAAACTATTTCTCACAAGACGGGTGAAAGGTTGGTGACTTCTTTCCACAGTTTTGAAGAAAGATCTATGAAGTAGGGTCATGAAACATTCTTCAGCAATTTCTTCTAAACTCCTACTCTCATCCAACGATGCCACAATGAACCCTTGGGCAATCCAAAGCCGAGTCAGCACCCTCTTGTCAATTGTAAAATCTTTCTCAAACAGTGAGCAAAATGCAAAGCATTTTATGAGATGAAAAGGTAAATAGCTTAATTTGATCAGTTGAAATATGACATTTTGATTTTGTTCATCAATATTTACAAGATCCTTGTTTTTGATATTCAACCAATCTTGCTCACTTTTCATGTTCCTCATTAAGGCCCCAATAACTCTAATGACCAATGGAACCCCGACATATTTATTGACAATCTGTTTTCCAATTGTCACCAGATTCTCATTCTCAGGTACATTTCCAATGCCGACAAAAGAATGTCGGCAAAATAAACTCCATGATTGATTTTCATCAAGACCCTTCAAAGATCAAATAAAATTTACTTGTTGGTTGCACTTTAATTAAAAATTAAAAATTAAGATGAGCCAAAAGTAGTAGGAGGTAGCTTTAAGATGTTACAGTACTATGTTAAGGACAATCTTCAACTTACTCTTTGAAGGGTCTTGATGAAATTCAATCACGGAGTTTATTTTATTGATATGCTTTTGGCGGCATTGGAAATGTACCTGAGAATGAGAATCTGGTGACAATTGGAAAACAGATCGTCAATAAATGTGCCGGGGTCCCATTGGCCATAAGAGTTATTGGGGCCTTAATGAGGAACATGAAAAGTGAGCAAGATTTGTTGAATATCAAAAACAAGGATCTTGTAAATATTGATGAATAAAATCAAAATGTCATATTTCAACTTATCAAATTAAGCTATGATTATTTACCTTTTCATCTCAGAAAATGCTTTGCATTTTGCTCACTGTTTGAGAAAGATTCTACAATTGAAAAGAGGGCGCTAACTCGACTTTGGATTGCCCAAGGGTTCATTGTGGCATCGTTGGATGAGAGTAGAAGTTTAGAAGAAATTGCTGAAGAATGTTTTGCGAGAAATAGTTTGTTAACCTTCAAAATGCATGGTCTCATGCATGACTTGGCAAGTTCGGTTTCAAATAAGGAGCATGTTCTGATTAACCCAAAACAGAGGCAACCAAAGATTGATAAACAAACTCGTCACATCTCTTTCCCTGAAAGGATATGTTATACTTCACCTTCATTGCACGATCCAAGTAGTCTTCTTTTGCAGAAAAATTGAGGACATTTTTATCACAAAATGTTGTATCAACTATGGGATTATTTTGTCCATTGACTTACTCGGATAATTACACCATTATCTCTTGTGGTCAATTTGACGAGGCCGCCTTTAAGCTGATCATGTTAAGTTTAAAAAAACTTCATGCACCGACTCTAAAGAGCTAGAACATAATGAAACCTCATTCTTGCATTGGTGAGCTAAAACATCTTTAGTATCTTGATCTTTCTCATAGCACAATTTATGTTTCTCTCAAAGTCTATTACGCAATTGTATAACTTGGAGACACTTAGACTTGATGGATGTTCACTTCTGAGAGAGTGGCCCAAAGATATGTGGAAGCTGACACGTCTTCGACATCTTGAGTTCATGGGTTGTTCTAACTTGGATTCCATGCCACTTGGTATAGGACAATTGACAAGTCTTCAGACACTATCAATGTTTTATATTGACAAAGCTAGTGAACTTGGTGAATTAAATATTTTAACCAAAGATCTCACGGTTTTAGGGATGAGCAGTTTGAGGCGTAGTCCAATGGAAGTTGAGAGTATGAATTTAATGGACAAGTCATGTCTTGAACAATTAAGATTGCTTTGGGAATGTTGAGCATCATGATGAGGTTGCCCTTATTCCTTATGATAAGTTGTTGCTTTTATAATTGGTGAGTGCTGTAATGTGCTGTGCCCAACTCGGTTTCATATCGAGAGAGGAAATGAGCAAACAATGAAGAAAGGCATCAAGCCATAATTCCTGACAGTACAAGGATCATGAATATCTTGAGTACAAGCTGTGAGTTTCTGCCTTCATTCTTACAATTCTTTATGAGCATGTTTTTCTTCTTTATAATATGGTTTTATTTTATTTTTAGTCAAAAGAATGATTTTTTTTACTCTTTTGATTATGTGATCAGAAGATTGTCGACTTTTATCACATTTTAAAAAAACATTTTCTAGCATTTCTTGCTTGTTTAGTTTGGCTATGGTAGAGTATTGGAATATGGTGGTGTGAAATGATTTCATGTTTCCCTAGTAGAAATTTTGATCCTTGTTAAGTTCCCTAATGTTTAGCATGGTGGTAAGTTCGGATTGAACCATTTTTCTTTTGCTTTCTGAAGTTTTGAATCAATAGCAGACTAACAAGCAAACTAATAGGTTGATGATACTAGCACAACCAGGATTCCAATACTTATGTTTTCATGTTGAATTTTTGTTCTATGTGAAGATACTGGTTCTCATTTGGGGAGGGTTGTGTTCATGGCTAAGCAATAAAGTCAGGAAATGCAATAATGTCGAGGTTCAGCGGGAGATTTTTATGCATCTGGTGACAATAGTGGACAGCATTTTGGGAAACACTAATACAACCCTTGGAAGTTGGAACAATTTATGCAAGATTTTGTTGTCCAAACTGATACCTTGGAACATTTCAGTAAGTAAGTCTCTATAATCAACTGGTTACCGGTTATCTCTTACGTAAGTACTAATGTCATAGTCATGATTATGCAAATCGATTGAGCTCTCATAATATATACCTTGAATTAAAAAATATGGCTACTTGTACACTTGATTGATAACATCCTATTTGTAGTTAATCTATGTTTCCTTTTTGACATTTCCAAATGCATGATTTCAATGACAGGAGTATTCTGTTGCTGCTGTCCAATACTCTCACAAGCTCCATTCAGCATCTGCTTGCTACTCATCCCTCAAACAAGTAACTTGTGCGTGCATCCATTCCAACTTGAATCGTTAATACGGGCGACTGAAGCATGCATGGGAACAAGACTTTTACAGTAATGTGACCATTATATATCGACAAAATGGGCATCATGCTATCATAACTTCCTGAGATGTTCCAGTTATTACAAATCAAATTCCTGTGCTGAAGTTTACCACTAGCTAGTCCATGGTAAAAACCACCTTGTTCAAACTTATGTATCTATCATTTGAGATTGAGACCTGAATCTCCTACTAATTTCATTGTTTTATTGTCTTTTTATACAATTATGTATTAGGTCAATTCTCTTTCTCTTGAACATGTCTATATTGTAAAATTTTGAATGAGATTAGATACTCAGTTCTGTTTCATCTATTTACAAGCTAGATGCTAATTTGTTTTCTGAAATTTTGGATTTGTTTATATAAACTATCATGACATGATATACTTTTGGAGATATTTATTGTAGTTGTAGAAGAGATTATTTTTTTCTTCAACTTAGGCTCTGACAGGATTTTTCCCCATACTCATTCATGTCTCCCACTTCAAGTTTTACTATTAAGACTAGAGAGCAGTAAATACAACACAAATAATTTTTCAATTTTAAATGATATTTTTCATGATTTTATTTTGGCATTAACCCTTTAGTTCCTAGGGGAAGGTGACTCCGGTAATCCAGAGTTCGATCGCGAGATTAGGAAAGTCAGGTCAAGAATTGTTCCCACAAGGAATCGAACTCGGATTCTCCTGGACAATCTGTCCAAGGATTTATAGTTAATTAAAAAAAAACATGATTTCTTGATTTAATGTTTTTGCCTTAAAAACATGGCATTCTCATGTTTGAATTTAATGTGGAAGATCGAACAATTAAACCTGAATTGCATATTTTTTAAGATGGAGAGATCCGTCTTCCATGTAACTCTTTAAACTCCAACATGAGAAGAACCAAATCCTCAATATCTCGAAAGTTTGTAAACAGATCATGGACATTAACAGAATTACCAATATATCTTGTAAGCAACTGCAAGGGGTTGAGAAAAGAACAGAAACCGATGAATATAATTTGTCTAACAAGATTGGGCAAATGATCGAGAAGCAGCATTCCATAGATGTTAAATCATGGAACATTAGAGGAGATCATTTTGAAAAGTTGATGGAAAACCTGTTTGTTATCGAGGGTACGGTTTTATGTGCAGAGAAGTTGCAAAGAAAGCATGGTACCAACACCTATCAAGTTAAAAATGGCTGAAGGAACTCAAAGGTTTTCGTTATGATGTTGATGAATTTTCCACTCAAGAATAAAAATGTTCAGAACTTGTTCTCATCTTCAGAAAATTTCGAATAATTACTCTCAATAAGGTGCAAAAGAAAATCCGTGTATTAGATGACATGCTGATTGATCATTGTAACATTTGGCATGGATTGATGAGTTTTTTCAAGTGTGGGACAAAAGGAAGTAAAATCATAGTAACAACAAGAAGCAAGAAGGTGGCTAGCATAAACGACACAATAAATCCATCTTTGTCCATCACTTTGGACAAACTAAATGAACAACATTCTTGGAAAATGATTTGTTTATATGCTTTTAAAGATAAAAAAGAACCGGTGAATCAAGAGTTAGTTTCCACCAGCAAGGCTATCGTTAAAAATTGTTTCGGTATTCCCCTCGCCATTTACAAATTTGGATTCATGATGCGTTCACAAGACCAAGAATTGGTCATACTTCGAGAACAAAAATCTTGTACAAATTGATGAACAAGGTGAACTTTTTGGTGGACTAACATTCGAAGAAATTTCATTAAAAAATATGAAGTCTACACATAAGTTGATTTAAAGACTAAAAATGTTAATTGAAAATTTTTGGGGGACTAACATTCGAAGAAATTTTTTCGAGGAACTAAAAGCAAAACTTTAAATATTTACAGGAACCTGAAACATATTTATCCCTAAAATATAATTAAGAGATCCAAATTCACATAGGCACAAAAGAGTGAAAGCAATTCCATCAACAAAATCATAAGGCGCATGATGAGGCGTCTTTCCTGTTGAAAGAAAAAAGCGGATATGGAAATATTCAGCTAGCTAAGCATCTCTGTAACAGGAAAACTTAATGGAAGAAGCTTTCTTAAAAAACACGGTGGTCCCAGATGCAAAAACAGTTCCTTAATGGAGGTGCAAAGTACTGAAGCACTGGCCGGAGTTTTCTGGTATTTCATACCAGAGTTGCAGATAATTATAGGCCCTATTCTCAAAGTCATTATGTTAAAGAAATTGAGTTGTTGATTCAAAGAGTCATTGTTTGAGTGGCAGAAGATACATGATAATGGAAAGATTGGAATTGATAAGATTGCCACAAATACACACCTCCAGAAAAAGTTTGGAAAAGGAACATGAGCAATGCATGCATGCTACTGGGATAATACAAATCCTCTGCTTTTTCATATATCAATAGCTGATGCGACTCGAGGTGTTCTGGGGTACTACCGAGTTGAATATTCAACCAAAAGGGTATTGTACTTCATTTCACAGTGATCATGAACTTGCCCTCATTTTTTAAATTCTTTGTTTTTTTTTTTTCTCAATGTTTGGATTGAATTGCTTAGCTATTGTTGTTTAAAACTCTGAAAACTTAGTAAAATCAATTCTTTATCTCAAAGGGTCTTTTCTGAATGTTGTTTCAGGGTGTCTTGTTCATTGCTATGAGATTCTTGTGTATATAGCAAGGAGAAAATTTGGTTTTTGTTGAACTCTTATGGAGATGGCTATAGTTGAATCAATAGGGAAGATTCCTTTGCAAGACCCACGCGAGGAAGAGTTTTCTGCTGCTGACTTGACATGGACCAAGTTTGGGAATGCTGAGCATCACGATGAGGTTGCCCTTATTCCTCATGATAGAGTTGATGCTTTTATAAATGGCGAGTGCTCTAACGTGTTGTTCCCAACGCGGTTTCATACGAGAGAGGAAGGAAACAAACTATTGGCACCTTGAAGGAGTACAAGGATGATGAATATCTTGAGTACATGCTGTGGGTTTCTGCCTTCATTCTTACACTTTATTCAAAATTATTATTTTGAAGTTTTTTTTACTCCCTTGGTTATGTGATCAGAAGATTGTTCGACTTTTATGACATTTTGTTACTTTTCTAGTATTTGTTGCTTCTTTTGTTTGTCTATGGTAGTGCATTAGAATATGGTGGTGTGAAATGCTTTCATTTTTCCCTTGTAGAAATTTTGATGCCTGTTAAATTCCCTATTGTTTCACATGTTTTTGTAAGTTTGAATCAAAACATTTTCCTTTTGCTGTTGGAAGTATTGAATCAATGGCAGACTTGAAAACTAATATTTTGAAACTTAAGTGGTCATGTGCACAATTAGGATGCCAATGCTTTCCTTTTTAGAACATTTTATTCTTGTTAAATCCTTAAGGTTACTAAATACAAATTATCGTAAGTTTGAGCCGTTTTCCTTTTGTTGCCCTGAATTTAGAATCCATAGCATACTAGCAAACTAAGAGGTTGATACTTAAGAAATCATTTGCACAAACTAATAGGTTGATTCAAATACTTATGTTTTCTTGTTGAATTTTTTTTATGTGAAGGTACTGGTGCTCATTTGGCCCAGAAAATTATGGAGAGGGTGGTGAGATACTACCTAGAAGGAAATATCGACTTAATACCCGAAATCGTGCGGCTAGACCTCAATCAATGTGGGGTTGTACCTGTCATTTTGTTGTGAAACGTCTCTATGCTCGTCCTTCCCTTGCACTTATTGTATACAATGAGAGGTGTCATGTTAACACATCTGGTTTTATCTGCCATGGACCGCTTGATAGAGATGCTATTGGTCCGGGTGCCAAAAAAGTTCCATATATATGCAATGAAATTCAGAAGCAAACAATGTCCATGATATATCTCGGCATTCCAGAAGAGAATATCTTGGAGAAACACATAGAAGGAATCGAGCGATATTGTGGTTCAAATGCAAATAACAATAGCCTTGCCTCTCAGTATGTTCACAAGCTAGGCATGATTATCAAAAGGTCTAGTCCTGAGCTGGATCTGGATGATCAAGCTAGCATCCGCATGTGGGTCGAACGCAATAGAAAATCTGTTTTTTTCCATCAGGATACTTCAGAGTAAGACCCCTTTATCTTAGGGATACTAACAGAATGGCAGCTACAGCAAATGGTTCGTTTTGGTCATTGTAATGTTGTTGCAGCAGACTCATCCTTTGGTGTAAAGAGACTTAAAGTAATTACTTTCAATTCACAGACTATTGTTTTTAATTTAAACAATGTTTATTTGTATTAATAATAATAGCTTGCATATGATACTTAAAAGACATGTCCACCTAAGTGTTTGCTGGTCAATCAAATGGGTATCTTTTTCGCAAATTAGTGACAAAGTTAAGGGGTCAAAAGTGAATTTTCAAATTTGGGAGTCAAAATTGTAAGATTGGAAAACTTAGGGGGTCAAAAACATAATTTAAGCTAAATTTTTAATATTTTTTATTTTGGAAACTAGCAAAAATACCCGTGCATTCCTTAGAAATCATCAATAAAATTAGGTCTCCGTATTGACATAAATACATGTCCGTAGAAATTATTAGAAATACCCCTTGTTTGAGGAGTTATGTTAAGAACTGATAAAATTTATAATGTGATTTGATTGAATGTATGCGTACAATGATAAATAGTTAATAGTTCGAAATTGCAAAGTGAAATATGAGTAGAAAATATGTTACGGTAAAAAATATATGAGTAAAAAAGTAGGTAGTCATAGACATTAAATAGCTCCTTGTATCAATTAATTATATATGAGTAGAAATATACACTCCGATATGATTTTTTAAAAAATAGGCCCCTTATTAATATATAAGTAGAAAAATAGATACTCGTCGACATTTTTAAAAAAATAGTTCCCTTGATTAATATAAGAGTAGAATTATAGGCTCAATATAAAAAACAGACCCCTATATTAATATGTGAGTAGAAAAATAGGTACTCATTGATATTTTTAAAAATTAGCTCTCTATATCAATATATGAGTAGAAATATAGATTTCAATATAACTTTTTAAATAATAAGTTCGGTGCTATGATGCACGGGTACTCCATTTGAGAAAGAGTATCGGTACCAGAGATGAGTAGAAATGTTTATTTTTTAAAAATATTAGAAAATGATAAATACTAGTATGTTAGCCCGTGCCGTGCACGGGATTATTCTCTTTTTTAATATTATTTGAACAATTTAGTTAAAAATAGTAAGATAAAATTGATATAGATTTTGCATGATATATATTTAATAATGTTATAGGATAAAGCGAGATGAAGAATATTATTTCGCTTTCCGTTATACACTATTAAGAGATAGATTTTTTCTTTCATCTTCATCTCCAAGATTATACAGTGGCCCTTTAAATATAAAATAAGGGTAAATAGGTCTTTACCCCCCTGTATTATAGGCAAGTTTTGTTTTTCCCCCACTATAATTTTTTTTGTTGTGATTTGCCCCATGCAAAGTAAATTTTTTTTATTTTTCCCCTTGGGTGCAAGGAATTTGCACTTTTTAAATCGGTTGAACAGATTAACCGATTTAAAAAACATCACTTTTTAAATCGGTTTGAACAAAATAACCGATTTAAGAAGTGCATCCAAGGAACGAGTCCAAAAAATTCAACATTACAGGGGGCGAGTCACAAAAAAAATATTTTACACGGGGGAAAAACAAAACACGCCTACATTACAGGGGGTATAAACCTATTTACCCATAAAATAATTATAAACTTCATTCTCAAATGAAAATTTAATTAATCTAGGTGCATTTTTAATAGTGGGGTCGAAAGTGTTACGCGTTTCTCATTCTACACCTGTGAGAGATTCTATATCTCTCTGTCTCTCTCTCTCTCTCTCTCTCTCTCTCTCTCTCTCTCTCTCTCTCTCTCTCTCACTATTTCTACATTTCTCCCACAAGATCATTTTCATTTTTAATAATATTGATTTGCTTGTGTTCTTCATTTTCTTTTGAAGGTTGTCTATGTCATTTTTCATTTTATATTATTTTGAATGTTGTCTATATTTTTCTTTCAATTATTTATGAAATTGATTTTATTTAATTTACTTGAGTATGAAAATGCGATATATGTTTAAGGATGTTACAGGGACATAGTAGGATGAGAAGTACTCTCTCATTCCCCGTTCAACAACACTATGAGATTCTTTCTCCCTCCCTCTCTCTCATGTCTCTGTAGGGACTCCATCAACAAAAAATAATTGTAAATTTTATAATATTTTTCAAATGAATATTAACATACTTTGACCGTGTTTCTATACTCAAACTATTTTTTGTCATTGTACCACAAATAATCAATTTTCATGTGTGAGCGTCAAATAGAAAAATCTATATATGAATCTTCACTCACATTGATAAATTAGCATCCAGAAAAAGATTTGAACGAATGTTTATGGAAAACTTAAAATCGAAATTATAAATAAAAAATCCATTGATTATAAAAAATTAAAATTATATTAATTTACTTTAGGTTTCAATTCCCATAGATTTTTTCAGTTGGATGTAATATAGTGAAAGTGCGATGTACACATAATATGAAAAAACTCCCGTAATCAGAATTCAAATTTTAATTAGTCAATATATATTTTTAATAGTGTAGTGAGAAGTGTTTTATGTTTTCCTCTCTCTCTCTCTCTCTCTCTCTCTCTCTCTCTCTCTCTCTCTCTCTCTCTCTCTCTCTCTCTCTCTCTCTCTCTCTCTCTCTCTCTCTCTCTCTCTCTCTCTCTCTCTCTCTCTCTCTCTCTCTCTCTCTCTCTCTCTCTCTCTCTCTCTCTCTCTCTCTCTCTCTCTCTCTCTCTCTCTCTCTCTCTCTCTCTCTCTCTCTCTCTCTCTCTCTCTCTCTCTCTCTCTCTCCCCCCCCCTCTCTCTCTGTCTCTCTCTCTCTCTATATATATATATAGTCTCAGTTACACGATTTTATAGCGGTTCCATCAACAAAAAATAATTGGTAATTCTATATTATTTTTATAATGAATATGAATAAAATTTTTGTGCTCATTTATCACCATCTTCTACATACACTTTTCTTCATGGTGAACCAATTTTCATCGTGCTAAATAAATTTTTTGAATAAGGGATCCCCGTAATAAATTTTCATTTTATACCACCGAGAAATCCCCCCCTCTCTCTCAAAGCTCTATAGGGGTTCTATCAATAAAAAAGTTGTTAATTCTATATTCTTTTAATGGATATCAATAAAATTCTCGTGCTTAGTTCTCACTATCATCTACATACAGTTTTCATCATAGAAATCATGTTTCATCATGCTAGATAAAATTTTGAATAAATAATCCCAATGACAAAATATGAAATTATGGATAACTTCCACATTCAAAATTCAAATTTTAATTTGTCAATGTATATTTTTAATAGTGAGGGTTAGAATGCTCCCCGTTTTTCATTCTACACCATCGAAACTCTCTCTCTAATTCTATCCGTCTTCCGTGTCCATTACGGGACTCTATAGCTACTCCTTGAACAAAAAATAGTTGTTAATTCTTTATTATTTTTAAAAAAATCAACATAAAAATATTAAATGTAATTGAATGTTTGGATAATAGATACATGCCAAATCAAATTTTAGCCGAAGTGTTCACATAGTTTTTATATAGAAAATATATAATATTTAATCATGGATTAAATAAGTTTGTCGACATTAAAAATATAATATTAGAAAAGCTTTAATTAAATTTCACCAACGCAATATTATTAAAATATAATAATAAAAATATTAAGATACGTATAATATTAGAGTTTCTAAAATTTCAAATCATTGTTGTCAGGTCTCGAACCGAGTTCCTCTTGATTGAAAATAAATCCTCAACCAAGTGGCTTCTCAGGAGACAGACAGAGTTTCTAAAATTAAAATGTACCAATCCCCACAAAAAGAAAGAGTTTCTACAAAAAAAAAAAATATAATATTAGAGATTCTAAAAAAAAAAGTATTATATTTTTTACAAAAAAAATATACTCGCATAATATTAAAGTTTCTACAATTAAAAATATTAGAGAATCTCTAATTGAGTCACAAAAAAAAAAATACAAATTCGATAAAAAAAAAAAGATAAAAAAGAAAAAAGCTCTAGTTTTTTTTTTTTTTTAGGCAAAGAGAGAAGCTTAGTTGAAGAAATAAGGACATCCCAACTAGGTTGGCACCTCCCTAAGACCCAACAGACAAGCTAACTCCAAATATTATTAAAGAAAAAAAGAGGATCAACATACAACTTGGGGGGACTAGACGAAAACCCAAGTAGGAGCTCAGAAACAACAACTGCCTCATTAAAAACCTTACCTGTAAAACCCAATGGGCAAAACCAGGTGAAGGGAAAAAGAGTGCAGTGCTCCAGAAAAATACAAAGAGAAAACATCAAGAAGTACAAATTCTATAATTAGGCATGCCTAATTTATTACTATCTAAACAAGCAAACAAAAACGGAGGAGCGTGAGACCAAGTAGTAAACTCCGATGCAGATAGACCAAAATTAGCCAGAGTGTCAGCCACCTTATTTCCTTCTCTGTAAATATGAGACACCAAGAAATTCATATTACGCAACCTGACCTAAGCATTACGCCATCTATTCCTTAAAGCCCAACAAACCGGTTTCCTAGGATTAGCAAACGCAGAAACTACCAAAGAGGAGTCAGTCTCTATCCAAAGATTAGACCAACCCTTATCACTAGCCAGCTCAATAGCCCTCAAAGCGCCACAAAGCTCAGCATAAAAAGAAGAGGCAATACCAAGGGGCTCAGCAAACGCAAACACACAATCAGAAGAATGATCCCTAAAAACACCGCCACAAGCAGCAATACCAGGATTACCATTCGAAGCACCATCGATGTTACACTTATACCAACTGTACAAAGGAGGATTCCAAATGACTTCTTTAAGAATAGCAGTCTTAGGACTATGAATGACAATATTGAATCTTTTTAAGAAAGAGAAATCCTTGATATCATTAGAAGAAACCTTGCAAGTGTTATTCCCACAAAGCATAGTATTGGCCGAAATCAAAGAGATAGCATGTCTCCAGGAGATAGTACGATTATGAAACCTAGAATGATTACGAGCCAACCACACAGTGTTAAGTAAATAAATGATAGCAGCAATAATAACAATCTTACTTTGGGGAGCCCAAGGACCATCACAGAGAGACCACATATCTGCCATTTGATAGAAATGAATTGGTTGATCAAGACAACCAGCTAACCAAGACCAAAGCTTCACAACAAAGTCACATTCAAAGAAAATGTGGAAAGAAGATTCTTCAGTCTTATGACACAGACTACACATAGAGGGACCATAACAACCTCTAGTCTTTAAATTTTCATCAGTAGGCACCTTACCATGCATTAATCTCCAAACTAATAAAGACTTAGAAGGCGGAATATCATTGTTCCAAATGAGTTTGGCCCAAGACATCTCTTGATATTGGGGAGATTTGAAAAGATAAGCATCTTTAAGCTGCATATCACCATCATCAGTGTGTTTCCAAAGAAGAAGATCAGGAGAGCTCACCATAGGAATAGTAACCTGAGAAATAATAGTTTTCAAGGAAGGAAACATTTGCTCTATAGGAGGAGGGATACTCCAACTCCCATTACAGATGAAATCACCAACCATGGCCGAAAGAGAAGGCCTAACCTGGACGGGAATGTGAAGTTGACTGGCAAGAGAAGGGCCACACCAGTCATCATGCCAAAAACTAATATTTTGACCATCACCAAGTAACCAAACAGAATTATCTTTGATAGTTATATATTCATCCTTGATACTCGACCAAAGAGAAGAGAAAATATGATGTTGAATAGGCCTACCTTTCCTTAAAACTCGAGCCCTTAGAAGCTTAGCCCAAGAAGAATCAGAATGAAGCAAAGCCCAGCAAAGCTTGAGATTAGAAGCAGAATTCAAAGAAACAAGGGACCTAAGATTAAGACCACCCTGAGAATAAGGTCTACACATAGTTTTCCAAGAGACAGTAACAAGTTTTCTTTTCTCCATATCTCCACTCCAAATAAAATTTCTGATGCATTTCTCAAGGTCTTTAAGTAAAGAAACAGGCCAGGAATAGATGGAAATGCTATAGATAAGCATACTTTGCACCACCGAACGAACCAATTGCACCCTACCAGCGATGGAGAGGAGGGAAGCCTTCCAAGCAGATAATTTTTGTTTAATCTTATCAGCCACAGGTTGAAGATGAAGAGCAGTAGGTTTGCCTTTGAAAATAGGAACCCCCAGGTAGTTAAAAGGAATAGAACCCACCTTAAAATCCAAGAGCTGAACAATAAGGTGCAGCCTGCCAGGAGTGATAGAACCAGAGAGAATAGTAGACTTGGAAGTATTAATAACTTGGCCAGATTCCATCTCATAAAGATTAAACAGATTCTTCAATTCTCGAAGGCCTGCAAGATTACCTTTACAAAAAATAAACAAGTCATCTGCATAGAAAGAGTGAGAAGGAATGAGACAATTCCTAGTACCTTTAATTTGATTCAACCTGCCTTGGAAGACAATCTTAGAAATAGCTCTACTGAGCACATCTTCAGCCAAACAAAAGAGTAAGGGGGACAAAGGATCACCCTGCCTGACCCCTCTAGAACACTGAAAATAACCTTGAGATCGACCATTAACAGAAATAGAGAGAAAAGCATACTGCAAGATAACCTTAATCCAAGTGCAGAAAGTCTCATTAAAACCAAAAGCATGCAAGACTTTCAGCAGGAATTTCCAATCAAGAGTATCGAAAGCTTTTGTAATATCAATTTTGAGAGCCAGATTACCACCAAACGACTTGTTATGAAGAAGATTGATAGCTTCGGAAGCTATCCCAATGCAATCTCTGATGCTCCTGTCATGAATAAAACCTTTTTGTTCCTCAGAGACAATATCAGGCATAATGGAGGCAAGCCGATCTGCAATAATTTTGGAGATAACCTTGAACTTAAAGTTGGCCATAGCAATAGGTCTATAGTGCTCAATAGCGGTAGCATCTTCAGACTTGGGAATAAGATCAATAATATTGGAATTGAAACCAGGCAGGATCCAACTTTTGGTGAAGAACTCGAGCATGGCATTAATGACATCAATTTGAACAATGTCCCAATACTTCTGGTAGAAAAAAGCACCAAAGCCATCAGGCCCAGGAACACTATCCCCATTAAGGGCAAACACAACAGCTTTGATCTCCTCCTTTGAAGGGATAATGGTCAAGGCTGCATTGATCTCATCTGTAACAAGCTTTGGGATCACATCATCAACAAGCACAGAATTCTGCAAAGTCATGTTAGGGCAAAACAAGTTTTGATAATAAGAGACAATATGGTCAAAAATATGAGTATGATCAGTGAGGGTAATATCACCAACTTGAAGGGAAGAGATATGTTTAGAGGCATGTCTTATCTTGACAAGCCTATGAAAGTACTTAGTGTTTCTATCCCCAGCCAAATGCCAATTCACTTTAGCTTTTTCCTGCCAAAATAATTCTTGACGATTAAGAGACTCTTCAAAAGCACAGTGAGCGGCCTTCTCCTCCCCTAACAACGCATCTGAAGGACCAGAGAGTTGAATTTTCTCTTGAATATCATGGAGAGTGTGCTCAGTAGATTTGACAGCATCATTCACATTACCAAAAGTCGTTTTATTCCAAACCTTTAACTTACCTTTAAGGATCTTAAGTTTTTGGGAAAGAATATACATAGGACAGCCAACCACAATAGTTTTCCAACTAGAAGCAATGAGACTCCTACAATCGTCATGTCTAGACCACATTTTCATAAATTTAAAACAAGAAGCAAAGGTTGTAGAGGTAACCTGAAAATTAAAGAGGAGAGGAAAATGATCCGATTTATGCTTAACAAGGGTAGTAACATCAGAAAGACAACATGTATCCAGCCAGAGTTGATTACAAATTGCTCTATCAAGCCTCTTCTCAGTGTGACGAGAACCCCCTCTCCCATTATTCCAAGTGTAAAAGGCGCCTTTAGTGGGCAGATGTAAAAGGTGATGAGAATCTGACCAAGCTTGAAATTCTTTCATAGGGAGCGTGGCTGGCAAATGTCTGCCTCTATGCTCATGAGACCCGAGAATGACATTAAAATCCCCAATGAAACACCAAGGGAGAGCATATTGATTTTGAAGATTATTGAGAGTACTCCAAAGTTGTCTACGAGATAAATAATTGGTAGAGGCATAAAAAAGCTCTAGTTTAGTTGTATATATCCAACAATTTTGTTTTATAATAATGGATTAGAGAGATATATCTGATTAATTTAATAGTATATATCCAAAAATTTGTTTTCTTAAAAAATAATGGGTTAGAGAAGATTAAAAAAATACAAAATAAAATAGAAAAACTCTAATTGAATGCCACCTAAGCAAAAACTCTAATAACTCTAATTAAATGCCACGTAAGCAATTTTTCTTGAGAATGCACGAGAAGGTTCCGTGGGAATCTCGCTATGTATATAATAATAATAGAGATTAAACTTTTATAAAAATCTAAAATATTAATATTTTATTTTAAAAATCTAAAAATTAAACATTTTAATAATTTACAATGCATATTTTATATGTGAAAAATTAAAAATATCTACACATAATTTTTACAATCTTTAATTAGTAAAATAGACTTTATGGACTATATATAGCTTGTTTTATGAAAAAGTTTGAAAATTAGTATTTGTGAAAAATAAAGAAGATTTTACACATAATTTTTAGTAATGCGACTATTAAAATAGAATTAACTTTAGTATTAAAATATTAATATCACAAAGTTTTTAAAAAATATTTTTTTTTTTGTTTTTTTAAAATCTTTTTCTATTTATATTATAGATGGTTAAAAATCTTTTTTTTCGTATTTTTTTAAAAATAATTATGATTTTCAGTTTTAAAAAAATATGTTTTATGTTTTTTCAGTTTTAAAAATAAAATTTCTGAGTTTTTTTTAAAAATTAACATTTTATGTTTTTTCAGTTTTTTTTAAATTAATGATTCAGATGTTTAAAAATCTTTTTTTCCTATTTTGTTTATTCTTTTAGAAATTAATATTACAAATTTAAAAAAAAAAAAAAAAACCAATATGTTTTTCGTTTTTCCAGATTTGTGAAAAAATAATTTTTCTGATTTTTTTGAAAAAATTAATAATTTACGTTTTTTCAGTTTTGTTTTAATTAATATTTCAGATTTTTAAAAAAATTATTATTTTTTCAGATATTTTTAAAATTTTTTATTTTTTTCATTTTTTAAATAAAATTTAATATGACAGATTTTTTTTAAAAATATTTTTAATTTTTATTTATATTTTTCAAAACATTAATATTTCAGATTTTATTTATTATTTTTTTAAATTAACTTTTTCATATTTTTTTAAAATAATTATATTTTTTCTATTTTTTTTAAAAAAATAAACATTACCCAGTCATCAGTGAAAAAAATAAATAAAAATTAAAAAAATTACTCATGCCACGTCAGCGAAACAGAATATTTCATGTCTAGTTGGCCACTCGGGGGTTAATGCAGAGAATCTTGATTTTGCAGGGAGGCATTCTAAAAAAAATATGACGGTGGTAAAGTAAAATTCGCCTATTTTGTTGGGGTAAAGGCATATTAACCCTGTTTTTTATTCACCATTCAAACGGATATACCTCGAAATCTTAAAATTAATTGGAAGTTATAATATTATAGATTTTGTGAAAAAATATATTTTTGAAAAATATTTAATTTGGATTATGTTTGTTTTTATATTTGATATATTTAAAAATAATAAGAGATTTAGTTTTATTTTAAAAGATTGCTTTTAAAATAATATAGACATATATTTTTCTATAAATAGAGGTTGTAAAAATTGAAAAAATAAAAAGTGTGACAAGATGTAGGAATTGAGGGTTGCCACCATACAAGGCTATAATTCTGGGGTATGGGATCATCTTGTGGGATCACCTTGGGCAGATTATGTCATATTGAGTCTCTTGACCACGGGAAGAGATTCGAGTTTTAAGTAGAATTAGGATTTACCAATTGAAAAGATTTCTTGTAAAAAAAATCCTCAAACAAAGTATATTGAAAATCATTCAAATAGTTACCAATTTCTTGTTTTGACGATTTTCTACTATCAGAAAAGTTAACATCTAAGTGGACTAAGGGCTGGTGGAATTGGAAGAAGCTTCTTAAGTGTTTGTTCAAAGTTCTAATAGTTCAGGTATTCTCCTTTTCTTTTACCTTGATATGTAGTAATAATCTATTTGAGATAGAGATAGATAGAGGTTTGTAATAGCTATTTTCAATGTACATATTTTTCTTAACACAAAAAGGCAATTTTTTCATCTTAAAGTAAAGAAGTAGATTTTTTTTTGTTCCAAAAATTTTCAAAGCAAAATGCTTGATGAACGGTGAATTTCTATTACGCAACTTTAATTGAATATAAACAATGAACCAATCTAAACAAAAATTATATGTTTGTATACTTGGTAAAAAAGTGATAATTTTTTAGTAGGAGATAAGTACTTTTAAAAAAAAAATATTAAAATAAGAAGTATTAGTTATCTTGATCAACAAATATATCAATTTATTATATTAAAAAAAAATTAATTTAATGTGGTGTGAGTGAGAAATAAAAAATGAGCCTAATTGATGGTGATGTTAGATTGCTTAAAATTTGTTATCGCTTTTTGTTTTCATACTAAAGAAGTCAATCTTTATATTTCTTCCAAGAGTTTTACTGTTATTGGATCTAAACAATGCACAAGTCTAAACAAAAATTATATATCTTTATTTACCTGAGTAAAAAAATTATAATTTTATTTCCTTTTCTTGTTTTTCAATTTTTTTCCATCCTAACTTGTTTCCCACTCATCAAAGAATATCACATGAAATCAAACTAATAAAATTCCTCACACAAGTTTAAGAAACCATTCTTAGTGCTTCTCATTTTCCCATCATTCCATTTTACTCTTTTGCTCTGAACAAAACAAACAAGTTTTTTTTTTTTCCTTCTCTGATTCTATGGCTTAACAGTCCTACATTTTTTTTACCAAGGAAAATGTCTAGTGATATATTCAGCATGATCTCGACCCTGATTGAGAAGCCAGGACCCCTTGATGTTGAAGTCTGGCATGTGAGAGATGAATTTGAGAAGGTGGCGGAAAGCATGACCGAAAACAAAGGTATGGTTGGAGAAACTCAAAAATGCACTTTATGAAGTCCACTTATAACAAATTTCTTGGTGTTGGAGTCTAGACGAATGCCTTGAAAAATTAGATCGTCTTTTTCAAAGCCAACATCGGTGGTCTGATAAACTACTGTATCCATCCATTGCAACTCATCATATTCTGTATGCCAAAGCAATCTTAATTGTTCACGACGTGACTTTCCCATTAAATTCATACTCTCAACTTCCATTGGACTACGCCTCAAACTGCTCATCCCAAAAACCGTGAGATCTTTGGTTAAATTATTTAATTCACCAAGTTCACTAGCTTTGCCAATATAAAACACTGACACTGTCTGACGACTTGTCAATTGTCCTATACCAAGTGGCATGGAATCCAAGTTAGAACAACCCATGAACTCAAGATGTCAAAGACGTGTCAGCTTCCACATATCTTTGGGCCACTTTCTCAGAAGTGAACATCCATCAAGTATAAGTGTCTCCAAGTTATACAATTGCGTGATAGAATTTGGGAGAAACATTATTGTGCTACGAGAAAGATCAAGATACCGAAGATGTTTTAGCTCACCAATGCAAGAAGGAGGTTTTATTATGTTCAAGCTATTAAGAGTCGGTGCACGAAGTTTTTTGAAACTTAGCATGATCAACTTAAAGGCAGCCTCGTCAAATTGACCATAAGTGATGATGCTGTAATTATCCGAGTAACTCAATGGACAAAATCATTTCATAGTTGATACAACATTTTGTGATGGAAATGTCCTCAATTTTTTTGCCACAAGAAGACTACTTGGATCTTGCAATGAAGGTGAACTATAACATATCCTTTCAGGGAAAGAGATGTGACGAGTTTGTTTATCAATCTTTGGTTGCCTCTGTTTTGGGTTAATCAGAACATGCTCCTTGTTTGAAACCGAACTTGCCAAGTCATGCATGAGACCATGCATTTTGAAGGTTAACAAACTATTTCTCGCAAGACGGGTGAAAGGTTGGTGACTTCTTACCACAATTTGGAAGAAAGATTTGTGAAGTAGGATCATGAAACATTCTTCAGCAATTTCTTCTAAACTCCTACTCTCATCCAATGATCCCGCAATAAACCCTTGGGCAATCCAAAGTCGAGTCAACACCTTCTTGTCCATCGTAGAATCTTTCTCAAACAGTGAGCAAAATGCAAAGCATTTTCTGAGATGAAAAGGTAAATAATCATAGCTTAATTTGATCAGTTGAAATATGACATTTTGATTTTGTTCATCAATATTTTACAATATCCTTGTTTTTGATATTCAACCAATCTTGCTCACTTTTCATGTTTCTCATTAAGGCCCCAATAACTCTAATGGCCAATGGAACCCCGACACATTTATTGACGATATGTTTTCCAATTGTCACCAGATTCTCATTCTCAGGTACATTTCCAATGCCGCCAAAAGCACGTCGGCAAAATAAACTCCATGATTGATTTTCATCAAGACCCTTCAAAAAGTAAGTTGAAGATGGACTTTAATCAAATAAATATTTACTTGTTGGTTGCACTTTAATTAAAAATTTAAAGATGAGTCAAAAGTAGTAGGAGGTAGCTTGAAGATGTTACAGTACTATGTTAAGGACAATCTTCAATTTACTCTTTGAAGGGTCTTGATGAAATTCAATCACGGAGTTTATTTTATCGATATGCTTTTGGCGGCATTGGAAATGTACCCGAGAATGAGAATCTGGTGACAATTGGGAAACATATCGTCAATAAATGTGCCGGGGTTCCATTGGCCATTAGAGTTATTGGTTCCTTAATGAGGAACATGAAAAGTGAGCAAGATTGGTTGAATATCAAAAACAAAGATCTTGTAAATATTGATGAACAAAATCAAAATGTCATATTTCAACTGATCAAATTAAGCTATGATTATTTACCTTTTCATCTCATAAAATGCTTTGCATTTTGCTCACTATTTAAGAAAGATTCTACAATTGACAAAAGGGTGCTGACTCGGCTTTGGATTGCCCAAGGGTTCATTGTGGCATCGTTGGATGAGAGTAGAAGTTTAGAAGAAATTGCCGAAGAATGTTTCATGAGCCTACTTCACAAGTCACCAACCTTTCACTCGTCTTGCGAGAAATAGTTTGTTAACCTTCAAAATGCATGGTCTCATGCATGACTTGGCAAGTTCGGTTTCAAATAAGGAGCATGTTCTGATTAACCCAAAACAGAGGCAACCAAAGATTGATAAACAAACTCGTCACATCTCTTTCCCTGAAAGGATATGTTATACTTCACCTTCATTGCACGATCCAAGTAGTCTTCTTGTGTAGAAAAGTTGTGGACATTTTTATCACAAAATGTTGCATCAACTATGGGATTATTTTGTCCATTGAGTTACTTGGATAATTACACCATCATCTCTTATGGTCAATTTGACGAGGCCGCCTTTACGCTGATCATGTTAAGTTTAAAAAAACTTCGTGCACCGACTCTTAAAGCTTGAACATAATGAAAGCTCATTCTTGCATTGGTGAGCTAAAACATCTTTAGTATCTTGATCTTTCTCATAGCACAATTTATGTTTCTCCCAAAGTCTATTACGCAATTGTATAACTTGGAGACACTTATACTTGATGGATGTTCACTTCTGAGAGAGTGGCCCAAAGATATGTGGAAGCTGGCACGTCTTCGACATCTTGAGTTCATGGGTTGTTCTAACTTGGATTCCGTGCCACTTGGTATAGGACAATTGACAAGTCTTCAGACACTGTCAATGTTTTATATTGACAAAGCTAGTGAACTTGGTGAATTAAATAATTTAACCAAAGATCTCACGGTTTTAGGGATGATCAGTTTGAGGCGTAGTCCAATGGAAGTTGAGAATATGAATTTAATGGACAAGTCACGTCTTGAACAATTAAGATTGCTTTGGCATACAGAATATGATGAGTTGCAATGGCTGAACAGGTTTCACGTAACTCTTTAAATTCAACATGAGAAGAACCAAATCCTCAATATCTCGAAAGTTTGTAAACAGATCATGGACATTAACAGAATTACCAATATATCTTGTAAGCAACTGCAAGGGGTTGAGAAAAGAACAGAAACCGATGAATATAATTTGTCTAACAAGATTGGGCAAATGATCGAGAAGCAGCATTCCATAGATGTTAAATCATGGAACATTAGAGGAGATCATTTTGAAAAGTTGATGGAAAACCTGTTTGTTATCGAGGGTACGGTTTTATGTGCAGAGAAGTTGCAAAGAAAGCATGGTACCAACACCTATCAAGTTAAAAATGGCTGAAGGAACTCAAAGGTTTTCTTTATGATGTTGATGAATTTTCCACTCAAGAATAAAAATGTTCAGAACTTGTTCTCATCTTCAAACCAGCAGCTTATCTTTTCTTCCAAGATGGATACCAAAATTAACGACCTTACGAAGACAGTAGAAGGCCTTCAGAAAATTTCGAATAATTTTTCTCAATAAGGTGCAAAAGAAAATCCGTGTATTAGACGACATGCTGATTGATCATTGTAACATTTGGCAAGGATTGATGTGTTTTTTCAAGTGTGGGACAAAAGGAAGTAAAATCATAGTAACAACAAGAAGCAAGAAGGTGGCTATGAATGAAATATTATTTAGCTCTCACTAAACATTTAGCTCTCACTAAACATTGTCCAAGAATGATGCTTAATAAACCTGACTCATTTTCCTAAACAATGCTTAATAAACCTGTTTCTAATATTATTTCATTTACCCTTGTAAAATATATAGCCACCAAAATTGGAATGTCCAAACATGAAAGCATTTAATGTTTAGTGAGAGCTCAAACTCCATAGAAATCGAAAGCATCATAATAAAGACATTTAAGTTTGGAATCTGTGTTTCCTAATGCATCAACTAATCTTTTACTAATTAGTGTATCAGGTTGGTCAATGGCTCCGTTCCTATTTCATTCAAATCTAACAGAATCAATTACGACAGTGAAAGGGAACAACTTGCACAATCCAAATGACACATAATATACAGAGTTTCCTATCGCCAGAAGATGCCGAAAATTGTGCAAAATAAATGATAATGAGCCTGTCTCCTATTTTGGTCTCATTTCCACAGTCATATAAGCTAGCATAAATATTCATTTATTGAATCTTTCTCTCCATTGTTCTAACTTGAAGTCCTTAGTTCACTTAGGAAGATAAATCTTTCCATGGATAATTTCATTTTGTTTTTGGCTTTGATGTTCTTGAATTTACTTGTTATGTACATATAAAAATTGTTGGCATATTATTGAAATAAGGTGCTGCTTGTATACTTTTATTGATTAGAAAATCTTTGTTTAAGAGAATCATAGTTATCTTGTTCTCGTTGGCCGTTGCTGTATATTTTCAATCAACCTGATTTGATTATCTTTTCCTGTTGGCAGGTTTACGCTACAACGTTGTAACCACAAGTGATCTAGTATTCCCATGGCCGAAGAAAGTTTTACTCCCATGATTAAGTAAGACTCTCTAATCAATTGGTTACCTGTTATCTATTAAGTAAGTACTAATGTCATAATTACAGGTGCCCGTCAGTTCAAGTTGCATAAATTGTTGAGTTTGAATATCCTAGCAAAGATTCATCCGAAAATTACAATTTATTCATGTTTTACAGTTCAAAATTTAGAGCAGGTGTTATTGTTGGAAGAAAGCTTTTGAATAGGTGGAAAAGTGTTTAAATATTTGGGAGAGGATAGAAAACTTTTGAAAGGGAAGGCTACTTGTATTACTAAGTGTTTATAATTTTTTTGCTTGATACTTCTTGGTTTACAAATGACTAGCTCTCCCCTATTTATAGCTTGCAAGGGAGAGTTCTAGATACATCAAGAAATTCTTCTACACACTTCTAAATAGAGTGTTCTACACACTTCTCTCTACTACTACATACATTTATTCATATTTATTCCAACTACTAGCTATTTCTACACATTTCTAGAACATTCTTTGAGCTTACTACTTTATTACTAAATTGGGCCTAACACTTGATTAGTCCAATGGTCCAAATCAAGTTTATTATCCAACACCCCCCCTTAAACTTGATTTGACCATAAAATGTCTTCCTCGCCTTGTATCCTAAGAGAGTTATTTTTTAAAAATATCTATGAGTACCTATTTTTCTACTCATATATTAATATAGGGGTCTGTTTTTTATATTAAGTCTATAATTCTACTCTTATATTAATCAAGGGAACTAATTTAAAAAAAAAAAACTAGTTTTGAGACCCGTGTGAAATTATTGACTTTTATTTATAAAATATTATTAAAATATAAGTGACGTCGTGTACCAAAAAAAATAAAAAATAAATGAGGTTATTCTGCGATTTTTTTGTAAAACTTATTAAATTAAGTCTTTTTCTTATTAAAGCAATTGTCTCGTGTATGGTTTTTGTGTAATAAATTATAATTAATAATAACAAATATTTATTATTCAAATTTTTTTTATTAAACCAATTGTCCTGCGTATGATTTTTTTTATTAAAACAATTGTCCCGTGTATTATTATAACATATATTTATCAATAATATATTCATCAACAATTGTTTCATATATTATTATAATATATTATTCAATTCCCTTTTTATTAAAACAATTGTCTCGTGTATGATTAATTTTTTATATTAAAACAATTGTCACGTGTGTTATTATAATATATATTTACCTCGTAATTATTATACTCCCTCCGTTTCTTTTTACTTATCTTTTTAGAATAGTAACACCAAATTAAGGAAGTGTATATTTGCATTTCATCTTCCTATTATACCCTCGTTTTAATCCACCAATAAATTCATATTTTTTTCACACGTTTTCTCTTTCCAATAAATTTAATATATTATGTTAAAAAAAAAATTAATACGTTATGTTCCAAAAAAAATAAAAAAGGTTTAGTTTTCCAAATATATAGCATTAATTTGTTTTATTGAACAAGATAAGAGCAGTTGACAAAGGGTATAATTGACAAATCATACCGATAAAATACCAAAAGCACAATTAAATAGAAATGTTAAATCTAGCCCTAAAAGACAAGTAAAGAGGAACGGAGGGAGTAATATATATTCATCAATAATACACTTCTCTTGTCTTTTTTATATATTGGGCCCGTTTAATATAGTAATACTTTTAATATATTGGGTCCGTTTGAATTTTGCTTATTTTTAAGCTTATGAAAATACTTTATGATTATAATTTATAAATAAACTTTTATGTTAATTCATTAGGTTTTTTTACGCATGTTAATTCATAAGTTTTCATTGACAAAAATTATATATTTATAAACTGTTTTCATAAACTACATTAAAAAACTTATAATAATACATAAAAGTTTATATTTTGCATAAGATCGTAAATAAGTCAATCCAAACGAGTCCATTGTGTTTTTATTTTTATGTTCTTTTATTTTTAAGCTCATAAATAAACATCTTCTTTTATTAGGTTCTTCCATTTTTATTTTTATAAATAAGTTTTTATATGTTAAATTGAGTTACTATTTTTACATTAAAAAAAAGTTACTATTTTTAGCGCGTATCTTTTATTGTAATTTTTGTTTCTATTTTTATGAGTAAATTTATTTTAATTAACTTTTTTTTTGTTCCTATTTTTGAAGTTAAAATAAAATAGATTGGACTATTATTTTTTTTAGAAGTGATTTTTTTATGGGAAGATTTCTTTTATATTTATCTTCTTTTTTTCCTTTTTATTTGTTTAGAGATGTGGTTTTTAATGCTATTTTTATGGGAAGATTTTTTTATGCTTATCTTTCTTTCTTATTTTTTTATTAATTTTGAGTCAAAATTACATTTAAGGGCACAAAACTTGAAACACCGTTAAAAATGATAAAGACAAATTTGTTTTTTAATAGTAGTTTCTTTTAATATATCTATTTATTTACAATATATTAAAAGAAACTACTACTAAAAAACCTATTTTGTCCTTAGCACGTTTAATAATATTTCACTATTTATACCCTTAAATGTAATTTTAACTCTAAACTGGGAAAAAAATAAGTACAAAACAAAAATAACAAAAAAAGAAGAAGATAAGCATAAAACAAATATACTCATAAAAAAAAATACAAAACAAAAATAACAAAAAAAATCCAAAAAAAAAGCCTAAAACAAATCTACTCATAAAAAAATTAGAATAAAATAAATATACTCATAAAAATTGCAATAGAAAACACTTATGTAGATAAGCATAAAAAAATTCACTCTATTTTTGTTCACTCTATCCTTTGGTGGTGCGATGAGTGGCGTCGGCCCTCCACACCACCCTATCCAGATTTGCGCCGGAGATGCTTCGATGGGTGTGGTGGGTTTCTCTTCTCCCGGGTTCCCATCTTTCCGGTTTCGGTTTGGATTTCTTCCTCCTTGTCCGCGTCGGCTCTTTCTGTTGTGGTGGTGCTAGCGGCGGATCTGGCGGTTACCCTTTGTGGGTTGTGTTTCGTTGGGACAAACACCACCTCCGTTGCGGCGATGGTTGTTTGTTTGTGTTAGTTTTCTCATAACAGTACATGTTTGATTCATATGTTGTTGTTGGTGAGCTTTATGGAGTTGTTTCAACCACTATTGCCGTCTCTGTGGTGGTGGTGGTCGGTGGTTCTTCCGGTGGTGGCTCGTATTTGGTGACATTCTTGTTCTCTGTTTCTCTGATTGTGTTTCAAATCTGTTGAGATTTGCATGTTTCAGAGTTTCAAGCTTGTCTCCAATGCGTCGCGGCTGCTGCTTATTACCCGTGTCGGTCGTGGTGTTTATTCATCTCGCTTTGGCATTGGTTTGTTTGGCTTGAAAGGGTCTTTGATACTTGCTGCATTTTCGCAGGGAGTTGTTGGTACGTGAATCGGTTCGTGTTGACGACCTGTTCATTCGCCGTTTCCTACCTTAGCAAATGCTCATTTATCATTTTTTTTGCTATTTGGTTTCGCGTCCGTACGTGGGTTCGCTGGATAGCGCCTGATGAGTTTGTGTTTGCTTTGGTTTTTCTCACCTTTTAAGGTTGGCTCCAAAACCACTTGTAGTTACTTTTAATTGTTTTATCTTTGTTTACTACATTTTTGTGTGGTATACTGGGTCAGGTTGATGTCCCCCCAGTTCTCTTTGTATTATCTTTATTTTATGTTTAATATATTTGGGATAGGGCAGTCGGTTTCCTCTGCTCTCCATTTGCTTAAAAAAAAAATACATGAGAAGTGTATTATTGATGAATATATATTATAATAAAAAAAATTAATCTTACAAGGGACAATTGTTTTAATAAAAAAAAGAAATTGAATAATATATTATAATAATACACGGAACAATTATTGATGAATATATTATTGATGAATATATATTATAATAATACACGGGACAATTGTTTTAATAAAAAAAATTAATCATACACGGGACAATTGCTTTAATAAAAAAAAATTGAATAATAAATATTTGTTATTATTAATTATAGTTTATTATACAAAAATCATATACGGGACAATTGTTTTAATGAAAAAAATTACTTAATTTAATAACTTTAATAAAAAAATAGTAGAATAACGTCATTTATTATTTTTATTTTTTTTGTACACGACGTCACTTATATTTTAACAATATTTTATAAATAAAAGTTAATAGACCCGTGCGAATGCACAGGTCTCAAAACTAGTTGTAATAATAAGTAGATGTCTACGAGTATCTATTTTTCTACTATATATATATATATATATATATATATATATATATATATATATATATATATATATATATATATATATATATATATATATATTATGGATAAATATGTTTTTGGTCCCTATAAATATTACAAGTTTTGTTTTTAG
Organism: Trifolium fragiferum; assembly: GCA_954870985.1. NCBI lineage: Eukaryota > Viridiplantae > Streptophyta > Magnoliopsida > Fabales > Fabaceae > Trifolium > Trifolium fragiferum. The sequence continues at coordinate 16,713,592 of OX940792.1, forward strand.
TCCCTCTAAAAAATTTCTTCTACTTTTAGTCCCTTACAAATTTTCAATTAAAACTTTTAGTCCCTACTTTTGAATTAACTCATGTGTAGACTTCATATTTTTGAATGAATTTTATTTATGAATGTTTAAAATATTATAAGAATCTCTCCCATTTTTTTTCAATTTTTTAACAAAGCATAAATTTAATATAAGTTTTAATGTTTTTTGGTGCTTAAAAATTCATATTTAATTCATGTTTTGTTAAAAAATTCTAATTTTTTTTTGTCAGTGATTGTTAAAATATTCTAGACTTTTCTAAAAAAATTCATTAAAAAATATTAAGTCTACATATGACTTGATTTAAAAGTAGGGACTAAAAGTGTTAATTGAAAATTTTAGAGGGACCAAAAGTCTAAGAAAAATTTTAGATGGTCTAAAAATAATACTTGAAATATTTATAGGGACCAGGAACATATTTATCCTTATATATTAATAAGAGGCCTATTTTTTAAAAAATTATATCGGAGTTTATATTTCTACTCATATATTAATTGATACAAGAGCTATTTAATGTCTATGACTACCTACTTTTCTACTCATATATATATATATATATATATATATATATATATATATATTTTACGATAACATATTTTCTACTCATATTTCACTTTGCAATTTCGAACTATTAACTATTTATTATTGTACGCATAAATTCAATCAAATCACATTATCAATTTTATTAGTTCTTTACATAACTCCTCAAACAAGGGGCATTTCTACGGACATGTATTTATATCAATACGTAGACCTAATTTTATTGATGATTTCTAAGGAATGCACGGGTATTTTTGCTAGTTTTCAAAATAAAAAATATTAAAAATTTAAGCTAAATTAAGTTTTTGACCCTCTAAGTTTTCCAATCTTACAATTTTGACTCCCAAATTTGAAAATTCACTTTTGACCCCTTAACTTTATCACTAATTGCAAAAAAGAGACCCATTTGATTGACCAGCAAACACTTAGGTGGACATGTCTTTTAAGTATCATATGCAAGCTATTATTATTAATACAAATAAACATTGTTTAAATTAAAAACAATAGTCTGTGTAAAAAAAATAAATTAAAACAATAGTCAACAAAATGAGTAATTAGTGGTTATAAATTTAGGACGTCAAAATTGCAATTTTGAAACTTGGGGGGCTAAAGTTAGGCTATATAGTAGGGTAGGAATAGGCTAGGCACTTTGTAAGGCCTAATTCGTCTGATCCGTCAAAATATTTAAAGCAGGATTCGTTTGGCCTAACTTATTTTAGAGCTTATGCAAATGGCTTATTCAATATAAATTAGGTTTTATGCTATTTTATAAGTTTAAACTAGTGAAAATTAAATATTTAGAAGCTATTTTATCATAAGCTACCTTGAAAAACTTATAATAATACATAAAAATCGTATAAATTGTTTGCATAAGTTCAAAAATAAGCTAGGCCAAACGGGCCCGTAGTTTATTATGTGCTCGACCTTTTAAAAGTCTCTTATTCGATTAACAATCTATATGATATCAATGTATTTAAATAAGTAATGATATTTATATCTAAATAGACTAAATAACTAATAAATCAATATGAGATTAAAACTCCATTTGATGCATATTTAGTCTATCGTAGCTCTTCGTTTTCGGCGGCGGCGACGATGCTAACTTGTTTGATGGTGTCTCTTTCTTCCGACGGTGATGGATTGTTTGATTTCAAACGGTTATCGGCTATGTGTCCGGTGTTATTCTCATTCTCTAAATGTTTCCAAATCTATTGAGATTTGCAGGTTTCGAGATTTAGGTTTGCCTCAAACACGTAGTAAAAAAAAATGGCATTTAAGAGAATTTGACTATATATGGCATTATATTTCAATTCTAGTTTATAAATATACATTTAAATTTGTGAGAATTAATGTCAATTAATAAACTTAAATTACTAAAAAGTTAAAAATTTATAATTTAATTCAAAATACATAATTTAATATAATAACAATAATTTTTCTTCAAAAAAAATATAATAATAATAACATGTGATGGATCATTACACCAGTGTAATTTTAAAATAGTTACACTCATTAATATTCCTTAATTATATTTTGATCTGATGGCTATTAATGAGTCATATTATAAATTCATGAAATTCTATTAATAAATTAAAAAATCTTTTTTTTTCTTACCCATCTTTTCTTTTCTTTTTTGTTTTTATTACACCTTACGGTATCTATGTATTTTTTTTATTATATATTCATGCAATTTCAGTCCATAATATTTTATAAAATAATTTAATTATCCATAAATTTTAAAATTTTTGGATAAACTTTTTATAATATTTTAAATATTTTGTAAAATAATCATTCAAAAAAAAGTTTTGTTAACAACATAGATGAAATTTATGTGTATAATAATAATTTAGTAGGAATCGAAATATATCATTTTTTTATAAAAATAAAAATAATTGATAATTTTATAGAAACAAAAAAATATATTTAATCGTTAATTTTTTATTTTATTTTATTTAAAATTAAAATTTTGGAAGAGATCCCCAATTATTTATGTACAAAAATTGAGCAACTGCCATTTGGTTGAGTTTTTCACACTCTCTCTCTCTCTCTCTCTCTAGATTTTCTCACACTGATACACACTTCTGAAACTTTGTTCATCACACTTTTTTGTCAAACCCTTCTGCTCATTGCTCCAATCACTCACTCAAATCATTCAGATCGGTGTCTTTCTCTCTCCGACAAACAAAGGTTTGTTTTTTTCCCCTTTTCATAAGTTTTGTTACAATTTCATTACTTATAACACACTCTTTAGTCTTTCCTATCGATGATGTTTTTCTCTTCAAATTTACACTCTTTTCTCATTGCATGTGAAAATTAGAAACTTGTTCTCTAATGGGTTTGATCTAATTTTTATTTTTATTAAGATTTTTTTTTTTTTTGTGCTTCAATAGTGACACTGAATTTGTTGCATGCAATTGGGTTTCCTTTGAAGTTAATCATTGAAAGTTTGAATTTTGAATTCTGGGTGATTTTCTTCATTATCTTATGTGCATGAATTGGTTTTTTCCTGATGAATTTTTGTTCTTTATTTTGTTTGTTTTTTTCCTCATTTTATTGTTCTGTGAGATGATTGAAATAGTTCTGAGTTGAAGTAACAAAAGCAATTTGTGTGTTTTGAAAAATGGGGATTTCAGTTTCAGAGGAAATTTGATTTAGATAGATGTTGCATGCAAAGGGATCAAGGTTCAAATGACCCTTTTTGAAGTAATCTGAAAAGAAATGGAAAAATATTTTCTTTTAATTTTGTACCTAGGAAAGGTATTTATATTTGCTTATGTGAATTTTTAATTTGTTAGTCTCACATTATTTTATTTCATTGTCGAATTTGTCATTTGTTTATAGTTCTTTTATTAGATTTTATTTATACTTTTAGGTCTTACTTATTCTTCCTTTAAAAAACCCTTTTGGTATAGTAAGTAAAACAGCTTTAGAATGCTGTATCTGTTTTCTTTTCTTGTTTGGTTTCAATTTTTAAAGGGTACGAAACGGATTCTACTGCTAAATTACAAGATCTCTTGTTTTTCATCTGGAACTGGTTTAAAATTTCAATTATGTATTTAAAGTTATAGTCCACAAAGGAAATCGTAGTTTTGCTCATGCATGATATCATGTTTAATGTAAGAATTTCTTTGCTTCCCGTCAATTGACTTCTTCCATTGAATGCATTTCTAGTTTGCCGGTAGTTAGATCCTAAAAGCTTTCGGATGATCACTTTTTGGGGCAGGATTGAATTTTTTTATCACATGGTTCTATTTTCGTACTGCCAATGTGAGATATGAAGTGAATTGTTGACATAGGTAATTGGTAAATGGGGATCCAAACAATGGGATCTCAAGGTGGGGGAGATGGTAGTGGAAAACGGTCACAACTCCACTCTCTTGTGCGGCAAAATTCGATGTACAGTCTCACACTTGATGAAGTTCAAAATCAATTAGGTGACTTAGGGAAGCCACTGAGTAGTATGAACTTAGACGAGCTTCTTAAAAATGTATGGACTGTTGAGGTGAACCAGTCCACGAGTACGGATAATGAAGGGACAACACAAGGTAGTCAAGCTTCTCTACAACGTCAAGCTAGTCTGTCGTTAAAAGCTGCGTTAAGCATGAAGACTGTGGATGAGGTTTGGAGAGATATCCAACAAACGAAAGACAATGAGGAGAAGAAGTCACGCGAGAGACAACCTACTTTAGGAGAGATGACATTGGAGGATTTCTTGGTGAAAGCAGGTATTGTTGCAGAAGCATCTTCTGATAAAACCAATACCGATACTACAGCTGGGATTGATTCAAATGTAGCAGTATCACAGTTTCCTCAGCAAGGTCAGTGGATACAGTATCCACAACCGCAACCACAATATCAGCATCTACAACAAAGTTCAATCGGGGTTTATATGCCTAGCCAGGGTATCCCACAACCGTTACACTTGGGGGCTGGTGCTTCAATGGAGATTCCGTTCGCAGATAGTCATATGGCACTGGCTGCACCTCTTATGGGAACAGTGTTGGATACGCAGATATCCGGAAGAAAAAGGAGCACTCCAGAGGATATGGTGGAGAAAACTGTTGAGAGAAGGCAGAAAAGGATGATCAAGAATCGGGAATCTGCTGCCCGTTCAAGAGCAAGGAAACAGGTGTGATCTCTCTCTCTCTCTCTCTCTCTCTCTCTCTCTCTCTATTTTGAGTGTCATAAGTACTTAATATTTTATTTAATTGGTTTTTTCTGTAATGAAAACCCTAAACCTGAATAATAACTTTTATGAACAGGCTTACACAAACGAATTGGAGATTAAAGTTTCGCGCCTGGAAGAGGAAAACGAAATGCTGAGGAAACGAAAGGTTGGATTGTGCTTTGAAATAATAAGTTTAATTGCTTTAAGTATGTTTTTCTGATGATCCAAATTCGATTGATTCCCTAGATTGAGTAGTTTGTCCATTTATGGATTATACTGTCAGAATAACATAGGAGACGGTCTCATTTTCATTTATTTTACACAATTTTTGGCATCTTCTGGCGATAGGAAACTCTGCATATTATGTGTCATTTGGATTGTGCAAGTTGTTCCCTTTCACTCTCGTAATTGATTCTGTTAGATTTGAATGAAATAGGAACAAAGCCATTGACCAACCCAATTCCCCTGATACACTAATTAGTAAAAGATTAGTTAGTGAATTTGGAAATACAGATTCCAAACTTAAATGTCTTTACTACGATGCTTTCGATTTCTTTGGAGTTTGAGCTCTCACTAACATTAAATGTTTTCATGTTTGGACATTCCAATTTTAGTGGCTATATAGCTTAGAATGGTAAATGAAAGAAAATTAGAAACAGCTTCTTTTAAAGGAGATTCATGTTGAGGATATTGTTTAGGAAAATGAGTCTGGTTTAATTCCGTGATTGATAAACAGAAATGAACATGTTAGGTCTGACACAACTCTTTGATTATTCTGCCTTGAAGATTCCACGATGAATCTCACTAAGGAGATTATAAATTTTAAAATTTTCCATTTGTGCAGACGCCTTATTTCATGTCATGTTTCCGCTCAGAGCATAGAGTTGCTTCCCCTATGAAATTACCGCTTCATGCACTTGAGTTTCATATCATGAACTATAAGCCTTGAATTTCTGCTGCTTCATTATTTACTGCCATACTCCACCTAAGATTCCTTTTTCAGGTTCGTTGAATAACTAATGTACAGTACATGGACCAAATACATCAGTTATTAAATAAACCTGAAAAAGAAATCTTTGCTTATATGACCGGATGGTGTACTATATAAAAGCGCTACCTCTAATTCTCTTTGCATATAGGCACATTGTAACCATGTTCATTTTTACATTTTAAAATCATGCCAACAAACATGCTCTTTTATATATTATCTGATTATATTATGAATTTTTCTCTTCAACGCACAGGAGCTAGAGAATATGTTGCCGTGTGTACCAATCACCGAACCTAAATATCAGCTACGTCGAATCGGATCTTCTCCATTCTGAGAAATGTGTACCTATAAGTTGAAGTTTGTATAGATTAGTATCAGGGAATGTTTCTTTTAGTTCAATGTGGTATCTCTGTAATATGTGATGCTTTCTAACTCATCTGTTAAGTTCTTCTTAAGTAAATTATTGGTAATGTTGTAGTTTTATTATTTCATTTCATTATATAGCCATTTCTTTTTCTTTTTTTTTCGGTTACTCAATATATAGCTATTTCAATCATGAGTTAATTTTGTTTAGGTGTCTCTTGTAATAATCAAATATTATTTCTTCAACTGCATTTATCTTAAAAAAAAAAAACAATAAGTACACCTCACATAATTGTTTTTATTTAACAAATAGTCCCAATCGTTTAAATTAAAATCTGTGACCCACAAACATTACCTCACATGAAAACAACTTTATATTAATCAAGTTGCTACTACTCTTTTCATAATTATAATATTTATTCAGTGGCCTCTTTACATTTGAAAGATTATATCACTTCCTAAATTTACATTTATCTCATTTCATCACCTTCTTAACCACATAGTTATGATATGTACTCACTTATTTGTTGTCTACACTTCACATACACTTCTAAGATTAAGCATGTCCTGGTGGTGTCAGATTCGTAGTGTCAAGACATTGGCACGGCACTGACAAATATGTTTATATTAAATTATGTTATTATCTCAAATTATTGGTGTTGATATGTGATTGTCCGTGTTATATATGTCTTTGTTTGTACATCATAGTTTGTGCAACTCTTCTAACACTATGATGGTATATTTTTATAGTATATCTGTTGTGAAAATCTTAAATAGCAGTAAAAAATTACAAAAACCAATAATCAATCTTTGTGATAAAAACCAAGAACCAATGTTTGTGAAAACAAATCCATATCATCATGATGTGCACGCGTATATAGAAAGACTCCACACCAATGGCTTATGGCAGGCCATATATGAAAAGACCAATGGAAGACTTTTGATAATACTACAAAGTATAAAAGGAGCTTAATTACTATACAAAAATATAAATTATTTATTAACATATGTAACACATTGACAAATATGTGAATCCTTAAAACATGTAATTATGAGTTTGATCTATTATTTGATTGGTGCATCTGGTAAGATATGCCAACTTCTCAATTAAAGGAATCATTGTATCTTGAATGATTAGTTTCTGCCTTTCGCATAAAGATACCTTCAAAAACAAAACAAAAAATGTTAAACATTTTGTTGAAAAGTTTCATGTTGTATTTTTTTTTTTTTATAAATGTGCTAAAGCATTTGTAAAATCAAGTGATTAAGCTGAATTACTTAACAAAAAAGAAAGTCATCATGAAACAACTTTTCATTTTAGGTTATGAAAGAAAAATAGAAATCACTTTAATTAGTTTAGTTTATGAAAGAAAATAGAAATGAAGTATAAAAAACTATACATCATAATATGGATTTGGTTAAAGATAAAATCAAATTAGTTTTCCCTTTTGTTTTATACTTTAGCCAGATACACATTTCTAATTTCAATTAGGCCAAATAAAATGAACAGTTAAATTTAGAATACAATATCTAGCAGTTGACTCTCTCTTTGTCCATTCTAAAACAGCTCTTACCAGCCTACTTTATATTCCCTTCTACATATCTTAATTTAATTCATAAACAAATACAAAAACTTTATATTATAATCTAATGTCAATCTCAACCATTTCAATAACGCGTTTTGGTATCTCATTATTGAACATTTTATTACATACCCTCTTGTCTTTGCACATTTTCTAAGTCTTCAAAAAATAATCCATTTTTTCAAACATTTTTTTTTTGTTGTTAATTTCCATCACCATGGGATATGGAACAAGAAAACTCTCAGATGAGTATGAAGTTTCGGAGATTCTCGGTCGAGGTGGATTTTCCGTTGTTAGAAAAGGTACAAAAAAATCAAGCAATGAAGATGAAAAGTCACAATCACAAGTAGTAGCAATAAAAACACTTAGAAGAGTAAGTTCTTCAAATAATCCTAGTGGATTACCAAGACCAAAAAAAGATGTCGGAGAAAGAAGTACAATGATGTTTCCTACATTTAGACAAGTTTCGGTTTCGGATGCATTATTAACAAATGAGATACTAGTAATGAGAAGAATAGTCGAAAACGTTTCGCCACATCCAAATGTGATTGATCTTTATGATGTTTATGAGGATATAAATGGTGTTCATCTTGTGCTTGAACTTTGTTCCGGTGGCGAACTTTTCGATAGGATTGTTGCACAAGATAAGTATAGTGAAACTGAAGCTGCAACTGTGGTTAATCAAATAGCTTCAGGGTTAGAAGCTATTCATAAAGCTAACATTGTTCATAGAGATTTGAAGCCTGAAAATTGTCTTTTTTTAGATGTTAGGAAAGATTCTAGTCTTAAGATTATGGATTTTGGATTAAGTTCTGTTGAAGAGTTTACTGACCCTGTTGTTGGTTTGTTTGGATCTATTGATTATGTTTCACCTGAGGCACTTTCTCAAGGAAAGATTACTACTAAGAGTGATATGTGGTCTCTTGGAGTCATTCTATATATCTTACTTTCAGGGTATGTTCCTTTTTTTTCCCCTCTCTTATGTTGGAATTTTGTTAGGTTTTATGTTTTGTTCGCTAAAATTGTGGCATGCCATTATAATTTTGACATAAGTTATGCTGTGGAGTTTCGACAAAATCATGATGCTATTGTGATTTGTCAAACCTAGTTTTCTAGTAACGCGTCTCACGGTGTGATTGTTGATCACTTCTTTGAGGTGAAGCTTCCCCCAGACCGTTTGCATAAATAAAGAAAAATCCAAACATGTACATATATAAGCTTTTGTTCAAATCATAGTTTGAAGCTTTCTTAATGCTAAATTAGGGATGCATTAGGTGAGATTAGTTAGCCTAAAAAACTAGAAAAAGGAAAAGTCATCAATTGTTGAAATGAAATTAGTAACATGTATGTGTGTAAGATGAGGTCCATGAGTGAATCATGTTGGTTATCACTTCAAAATTAGAGGGCAAGTACTAAGAAATGGCTTTTTTTCCCTTATAAATATCATTACTCGTCTCGTAAGTACAACTCAGTTGGTAGCTGCATAGACATTGATATACAAAAATCTGAGTTCAAATTGAGATTCTCTACTTTTTCACACTTAAAGTGAGTCTAATTACTAGACTACATGAAAATAAATCTTATTACTCAATTTTGCCATGTTATTCATTTATACAAATTTCTCTTTTGGGCACAGCAATGTATGAAAACTAAGAAGCCTCATTATATTTCTCCTTAACTTAATGTAAATGAACTTGAAATTATTTTCCTATAATTGTTATACAGGTATCCACCTTTCATTGCTCAAAATAATCGTCAAAAACAACAAATGATACTTAATGTAAGTAATCTCTTTTTACAAAATAAGTTAAATTCATAATGCTTTTGCTTACTAATAAAATGTTTTGGAACAGGGGAATTTTAGTTTTTATGAGAAGACTTGGAAGGGAATTTCACAATCAGCAAAGAATTTAATCTCAAGTCTTTTAACTGTTGATCCTAGTAAGAGACCTAGTGCTCAAGAGGTATTGTACACTCTTACCAAATTCAGTAATCGGATTTGGGCATATCTTTTATTTTGGTATAAAGCACAACACATCTGCACATGTGATATTATGATAGTTTCATATTGGCGTATATGGATTCTCTGCAGTTAAATAGTGATTGTAATTGAATCTCAACCATCGAATTAGATCAAAAAAATTTATTGTACAATGTGTTATTGGAACAGCTTCTAAGTGATCCATGGGTGAAAGGTGAGAAAGCCAAAGATGATCAAATGGACCCTGAAATTGTCTCAAGGCTACAAAGGTTTAATGCAAGACGCAAACTTCGTGCAGCTGCAATTGCTAGTGTTTGGAGCTCTACAATCTTTCTTAGAACCAAAAAATTGAAATCATTGGTTGGATCCTATGATCTCAAAGAAGATGAAATTGAAAATCTCAGGATACATTTCAAGAAAATGTAAGTATATTGTACCCAACATTAAAAAATTATCATAGGAATATTTAATTATGCTTTCTTCGGTCTTTTTATAAAAGACACTTCACATTTTTAGATTAATTGAATAATTAATATATCTCATATATAATATTGTGAGTAAGATACTATTGGAGACTAATTTAACAAATGACTCCAATTTAACACAATTCTAGATAAGGTGCCAGTGTGGTGCGAGTGTGCGACATGAATTATTTTGTCCTTGTGGCCATAGTTACGACTGAATCGACTAAAATATTCAATATTAGAAAATTGATATGCAATTGCGATTGTTATTTAAAACCTTGGTTCGAATTGTATAGCATTTGATAGTTTTGATTTAAATAATAATGTTTTTGGGTTGTTAACAGATGTTCAGATAGAGACAATGCGACTCTGCCTGAGTTTGAGGAGGTGTTAAAAGCAATGAATATGCTATCATTGATTCCTTTTGCAGCTCGTATATTTGACTTGTTTGATAACAACCGTGATGGAACAGTTGATATGCGAGAGATACTTTGTGGATTTTCTAGTCTTAAGAACTCCAAAGGAGAGGATGCTCTTCGTTTATGTTTCCAGGTAAATTTCACCCAAGTTATGAATATAGGATATGTTTGGAATAACTTATTAAAATTTATATATTCATATAAGTTTTACGGTTCAGAAGAATTTATAAAAATACTTTCTAACATTTTTCATAAGTTCTTTAAAATAGATTATAGTTTATATTAAAAAAATTATTTGATTTTATCTTTTATCATAAAAATAACTTATATATAAATATTTATCATGATAATAATTTATGCTATAAATTGCATGTGTGTTGCTTATCTAAATAGGATTATTATCCATGTAGAGCTAACTTAAATTTTTTAGTGAAAACTGAAGTGGTCCCTGCAAATATAACAATATGGATCAATTTGGCCCCTCAACAAAAATAAATACATCTTTAATTTTTGTAAAAATAAATTGTGTTTAAGAGTCTATTTGGTTCAACGAAGTGTAAAAGTCTATTTCGTTCAACGAAAGTAGAAAAGTGATTTTAAAGGAGAGGAGGAGATGGAAAGGGAACTTTTTTAATATTGTGACATGCGGAAGAGTGAAATTTTAATGGAAAGAATGCATAAATTTATATTTGTCTCCTTATAATATTTAAGGTCAAGTAAGAATTCTTTTATATATGCTCCAAAACAATTGCTCACTATTATATGTCATAGCTCACTCTTTTAAAAAAATCATAGTCTTTGGTGCTAAAACATCAAAAATGTCAAACACAATGAATATAAAAACATATTAATTGTCAGAACATGCTTTCAACATATTGAGCTCATTAGTCTTTTTTTTCTTTGACAAACAGATGTATGACACAGATAGATCAGGATGCATCTCCAAGGAAGAAGTAGCATCTATGCTCAGAGTAATACACACTCTTTTCAATCAATTAGTTTTATCTTTTCACTTTCATTTTTTAACACTAATTAATTAATTTAAAACTCATTAAACAGGCTTTGCCATATGATTGTCTACCAACTGATATCACTGAACCTGGAAAATTGGACGAAATTTTTGACTTAATGGATGCCAATAATGATGGAAAAGTTACCTTTGATGAATTCAAAGCTGCTATGCAAAGAGATAGCTCTCTCCAAGATGTAGTCCTCTCGTCTCTTCGCGCATAATAGTTTCATTGTTTGTTTAGAATTGACGGTAAATTTGACAAAATGATCACCGTGATGCACCATATTTTTGTTGAAATTCTAAGGTTTTACTTTTGCAAAATTACATTAGTTTTCTGTAACTTTATTTAATTCACTGCAAATCTGAACATAAACTTCATGATGTGTTATGGTTTTTTAATACCAAGCATTTATTTTCTATGTTTTGAGAATATTTTTTTTAAGACAAATTCTATGGTACAATAGACTAATTCTAATGTACTGATACAATAAGTTTTCAAACTAATAGAAAAATGAGTATATTTTAGAAGAACTTTTTTTTCTATGTTATAAGATATTATAATAACTAAATATTATTCATCAAAGTTGTCAAAAAAAAAATTGATTTTTTTTTTATTGATAATAGTGAATATTGTTTTTTTAATGAAAAAATATAAAAAAAATTAGTATCATGATTATAAAAAATGATATTGTGATTTTTCTTATGAAATATGTTTTCTAAAATATAATAGTCAATAATTAACTTTTTAATTTATAAAAATTATTATTTATTTATCATTTTAAAGATTTAGTGTACCGGTACATTAGAATTTTACTAATGTACCGTAGAAGCTCCCAATTTCAATAAGTCAATACAATTTTTACAAATTAAAATTACATTTTGAGGAATGAATAAAATCACATTGTCCCACGGTCAAATCCACATTCTTTGAACATACACATTCTTTGGCAATTGGGGACTATTGCATTTTCATCTCATGCTAAAGCTTAGCTTGCATGGAAATACAATTGCGAAATATAAAAGCTAACTCGCTATTACATTAGTCCTTAAATATAAAAAAATTGCAAATATATCCACAAATGTTCCTTTACACTTTACTAGTCATTTTGTTATTGAATTTGTTTTATATAACTAATTTAGTACATAAAATTACTAATAAAATAGATATTAAAAATGCATATGTAATTTCGATACACTCATAGACTAACATATGCAGGGCCAAAAAAAAAATTGAGCCTTTTTATTTTAGTTTTTTAATCAACCTTCTCATATACCATATAGTTTTTTTTTTCTTTTTTATAATGAAGTAAACTTTCATAAATCAAAATAGCTGTTTGTCCAAAAAAAAGTTTTACACTATAAATAAATAAAAATTACTAATCTAAATATAAAAAAATCAAAATCATTATTGAAAAAAATAAACAAAAATTCAGATAAAAATATTCATGATATATGGTCTTAAGTCTTAAACATTCTCTAAGGTGGTGAAGCAGCTACCCCCACAATATATATAATTATTCAGTTGATTCAGTTTTCCACCAAAACACTCATAACTCATTACAAAATTCTAACAACAAAAACTCACTCACTCTCAATTCATTCGTTAGGGTTTTCGCCCAATTCCCAAATGGCAGAAGTTATCACCAACATTCCCTCCGATTCTCTCGACAAATCCCCAACCTCCTCCGCTCCTCCACCGCCACCACCACCTCCATCCTCCGCCGCCGATTCCGATCTCCCTCCACCTTCTCATCCACCTCCACACTCCTCCTATCGCCGTAGAGACTATCGCAGAGACGATAGAGATTTCGATCGTCCTCCTAATCGCCGTGATTACTATGACCGTAACATGTCTCCGCCGCCAAGGGATAGAGATAGAGACTTCAAGCGTAGACGTAGTCCTAGTCCTCCGTATCGTGACCGTCGATATTCTCCACCGCCGCGGCGATCGCCTCCACATTACAATTACAAACGCTCCAGGAGAGGTGGCAGTCCTCGTGGTGGTTATTATGGACCTGATGATAGGTTAGCGTAAAATTGCAATGTCTAGAATTTGTCATTGTTCTGGTGTTTCAAAATTTTCGATTATTGAATTCCATGTTATTATCTATTTGTTTCTGTTTCTTAGAATTTGATTTTTGGTGCATGAAAAAAGTGATAAAATTTCAAAAAAAAAATTTGAAGAATTTTTGAACTGTATGGGTAGTGTAAATTTGTGTTATGAGAATACACTAGAAAAAAATGAATCCAGTGTTTTTCATGTTTTGATTGAAGCTTTTGCCAGGTTTTTTAGGTTGAGAAATTATTTTTTGTTTTCATTTTTAATTAAAAAAATACCACGTTTTACTTTGTTTTCTGATTTCAATGATTTTCTGTAAAAATATTTGAAAACAATGTGATGATTTTAAAATTAAAAGTGAAAACAGAAAATGAAATCGGAAAAATTTCTTACATCAAATGATTTTTTGTTTTTGTTTCCATAGTTCTTCTGATGCACTTAATTTGATAATTTTCTTTTATAATTTGATATCTTAATTATTGAATAATATAAATTTCACCTATGACATGGATTCAAATGGACGCACAAATACAAAAAGTTTGATTATTCATTATTTGAGGATGAGTTTTTAATACGAAAAATGGTTTAGAGTAATGTTTGTTATCATTGTAGAAAAATCGTTTTGCTAACAATGTTCAATGAGTTAGTTTCTGTTAGCTAGCTGAGCTTAGATCATTTACTTCTATTTCCTTCCTCTATTACCCTAAATTATAGATTTTATGCTTTATCTGACTGTGTCTTCATCATTTGATCACATCAGATCTGGATATGATCATTATGGTGGTTATGATAGGGGTGGAAGAGGTGGTTATGATAGGGGTGGAAGAGGTGGTAATGATAGGGGTGGAAGAGGTGGTTATGCTGATGACAGGTCTTATGGTAGGTTTGGAAATCGTTCTGCAGCAGGATATCAAAATGGGATCTCTGGTATGTTAGTAGATGCTAATTACTTGGGTTTTTCCTTTATTTCGTCGTTACATTTCATACATGACAAAGCATTAATTGTTGTTTTATTTGAACTATTTGAATGCATAATAGTTAATCAGTATTCTTAGTTTTCACGGTCTGCATTGAGTATTGTTATCTGCAGTGTGTGTTAATCGCTAATGTTCTAAATCCAACTTTTGCTCGAAACCTGATGAACTACATCAATCAAGCAAAAGATACCTAATTTCAAATGAAAAGCCAAAATCCCTAATTTTACCATAATCGCCTAACAATTAATCAGAGAACAGTAAAGACCACAAACCAACAATGATAAGCACACATTGTTATCTCCAGAGAAGAATGATGTACAAAATACATCTTTTCAACCTTACCTCTCACGTCCACCTCACAAAACAACTAACTGGATCTGAATGTTGAAGCAATCAACAAAGCTCCACAATGTAGAGAAGGAGGCGCAGCCTATTAGGTAGGTTTTCTGCCTTCATATTTGAATGGATGAAGCAGTAGTGTTAAAACCCTCTGAAAAAAAGTTAAGGGTCAGAATACAGCTGTTTATGTGGCTTTACTGTGTGTAATCTGCCATACCCAAATGGACCTATTACCAATATATTCAGAATATTTGTTTTTAATTATATCTCTTGAATCGTTTAATAG
Organism: Trifolium fragiferum; assembly: GCA_954870985.1. Lineage (NCBI taxonomy): Eukaryota > Viridiplantae > Streptophyta > Magnoliopsida > Fabales > Fabaceae > Trifolium > Trifolium fragiferum. The sequence goes on from OX940792.1 coordinate 16,728,810, forward strand.
AACTATATCATCTACAAAACACATGCATCGATGCATTGGATCCTAGATTCGTCACGTAAGAAAATCCTATATGATCTTCCATTAGATCCTTTTTTTCTCCTAATCACTCTATCAGATGGCTTTTTTTGGTAAAAGAAATCAATGTGTATATATTATCTTTTATCTGATACCTTCCATCTAACTATTTAACTATGCAAAATATATTTCCATGGCTGATATTTGACCACACCATTTTGAACCGCCATATCCTGGCGTCGCCATCCTTCACAAAATACCCTCAGTGGTTGCCAAAAAAATCTGCCCCTGCAATCTGCCATGGCTGATATTTGACAACACCCCCTATTACAACTAAATTCATTCTCTAAATGTCATTTTCTTCTCTTAATGGTTAATAGTTTTGTAGTATAGCTCACGAGCTTTAATCTTCTACAATTAACACAGCTTTTCATAGTTCCCTTGTTCTGACCTCTGAATTTGATCCTAAGACTGTTAACGGCTTTTTCAATTTTATGCTCTGTGCATTGCTATTATTTATATGTGCTTATGTTTTTGGTACTTATCTTTTACAGATATGGAATACAATCGTGGTTATGCAGACTTGCCAAGTGGTGGTGCACAAAGGTCAGGTTTCTAGTTTTCTCTCAGTTGTACTGTTTGATGAATTTATATTACGTCCAAATTGTTCTCTTTATATCCAACAGATGTTTTTAGGGATTGATATTTTCTATGGAAGTCTAGATACAATGTTGACTGGATCTCCATACTAGTTATATAATATGGCTGTTAACAGATTCCTAAATTAGATTTCACCAACTTTTCTTGGCATTGCCTTTCTTGACCATATTTGATATCTTATTTAAGCTACTTGTCATCTTCTGGTAAATTCGGAGTAGATATTTTCAAAACTAGTCACTGCTTTTGCATAGCTCCTTTTATCTGTAATTTTATTTCACCACATACTGTTTGTGGGTTCCTCCTAATTCCATATCAAAGAACTGCAGTGCTGTATTCACATGTTGCCCTTGACTTAGCATGCTTTTTAGCGTATAGAAAGTTATATTATTACCATCAACAAACATAATCTTCGTCATGCCATCGGTCAATACACTGTATCCAATATTCATTTTTGCGTGCAAAATATATTGAGAGCAATATAGGCAGCTGAATAGAGATAATGGCTCCTGAGCTTACTGTTGTTGATTGGGTTGGGATTGTTATGGAGTATCAGCTATTGTAACACAATCAGAAATTCCTTTAAAAAATTCCAATATTATATAGTTTCATGTCTTGATTTTACTTTTCATTGTTGTATTAATCAACTCATGGTGAACGAACTGTTCAAAAGAAACGTTAACAAAGTACGTTTTCATATTTTTATAGTTAAGATCTTTATCCTCAACTTGCTTTTATTTCTAGTCTGTTTTTCTGCTTTTACTTATAGAACAGTTGTTTTTGTTCAGCACTAAATATCTACTTTCGATCCTTTAATACCTAAGTGTGTCTGCAACTGAGTTTCCTCAGTTAATAACGAAAGTAACACTTATTGAAAAGAATGACTATATTATTATTTGTTCAATGATTCTAAGTTGTCTTTATTTTACTTTGTCTAATAATTGATCTTTCTGGCAAAACTTGTTAACATTAGTATAATTATGACCTGTTTTAGAGAAGGGTTGATGTCATATAAACAATTCATTCAGGAGCTTGAGGATGATATACTACCTACTGAAGCAGAACGTAGGTAAGTTGACGAAAATAATCTTTTTCATTATGTCCGAGAATTCAAGTTATGTAGGAAATTTTCAGATCTTTGTTGACAAATGGCTTCTTATTGATTTTTCTAGGTATCAAGAATACAGAACAGAGTACATTTCTACCCAAAAGAGAACTTATTTCAATGCTCATAAGGATGAGGAGTGGTATGTGTCTTTGTATTCTCTAAATATTTATAGTTTTCAATCTTTAAATATTTACGATGAGATTACGGATTGCCATACTTTGCAAGTTCACACAAGCTGATGTTATTTTTCATTTCTTGTTTTACTTTTTTACATAGGTTGAAAGATAAATATCATCCAACAAATTTGCTCACTGTCATTGAAAGGTAATTTTATAGCAGTCTTATAGTTCTATTGAAGAACAGAGCATATTGTGTTGTTATTAATCTTAATGGGTCATTATTATTTGTCGGGGGGGGGGGGGGGGGGGGGGGGGGGGGGCGGGGGTGCTTACTTGATAGATAGTTGGATTCTAATTTTTATTACTTCATATATTTTAGGAGGAATGAAAGTGCTCGACAGCTGGCAAAGGATTTTTTGCTTGATTTGCAGAGTGGAACATTAGATATGTAAGTTCATGTCCTCTCTTTTACTTGCTCTTGTTTGTGCATTTCTCAGTCTGGCCTTTCTTTTTCATGCTCATGCATATTTTGTGCTACAAAAACCAATGCAGAAATCCAGGTTTAAGTGCCTCTTCACCCAGCAAATCAGGACAAGCTAGTGAGCCAAATTCAGACGAGGAAGCGGATGGTAAACGAAGAAGACATGGAAGGGTTTCTAATAAACAAAGTGATTTCTCAGCTGCTCCAAAGACTCATCCTATCAGTTCTGAACCAAGAAGAATACAGGCAGATGTTCAACAGGCTCAGTCCCTTGTTCACAAGCTTGACACTGAAAAGGGGATTGGAGATAATATTTTATGCAGCAGTGATCACAGTAAAGCTGATGATAAGTCTCATAGTGGATCTGCAGGCCCCACAGTCATTATACGAGGGCTAACATCTGTTAAGGGTTTAGAAGGCGTTGAGCTTTTGGACACACTTATTACATATTTGTGGCGGATTCATGGTGTAGATTACTATGGCATGATTGAGACCAATGACGCCAAGGGTTTTAGGCATGTGAGGCCTGAAAGAACAGGGCATGCAGAAACAGGTAAATCAGGGTCTGAATGGGAGAAGAAACTTGACTCATTTTGGCAGGGAAGGTTGAATGGTCGGGATCCATTGGAAGTAATGGCTGCCAAGGAGAAAATAGAAGCTGCAGCAGTTGAAGTGTTGGATCCATATGTTAGAAAAATCAGGGATGAAAAATATGGATGGAAGTATGGTTGTGGAGCTAAAGGCTGCACAAAGCTTTTTCATGCTGCTGAATTTGTGTATAAACATCTGAAGCTAAAACACCCAGAGCTTGCTCTTGAACAAACTTCAAAATTGCGTGAGGATCTCTATACTCAAAATTACATGAAGTAAGTAATAACGAAGACTTCTTTTGTTTTGTGGTTAGTATTGCGAGTATTGATGAAAATATCACTTATAGTGTGGCCTTAATATTGTTGTAGTGATCCAGATGCTCCTGGTGGAAAGCCTGTCATGCAGCAACCTCAGGTAGAACACAGTATCTATTGTATTTCTTTTGAATATTATAATCTATCCTCATTTCTAATTGTTATGGTCCTTTCTGTTTTTTTTCCTCTCAATTTGTAGAAAGAGAACAAGCCTTTAAATCAAAGGTTAGGTATGGAGGGTCGATTGAGAGATGATCGTGGGTATCGACGAGACCATGAACGGAATGACAGAATAAATGACGGAGATAGACCTGATTCTCCATCCCGTGAAAGGCAGTCTAAAGCACTAGAGATGGGAAACCATGATGAAACAATGTATGATGCTTATGCAGGGCCTGGGGTTCCTTTTTCCTCGGATATGCCTCCGCCAGTATTGATGCCTGTACCTGGTGCTGGGTCAGTTCCCTCTTCCAATTACCCTTCTTTTCACAATCTGATTGACATTTTTTTATTTCTTTAGATTTGGCGAGTGATTATATAATCTATAACTCTACAGGCCATTAGGACCCTTTGTTCCTGCTCCACCAGAAGTTGCAATGCAAATGTTAAGAGAACAAGGAGGGCCATCTTCATATGATGCCTCTGGAATAAATATGCCGTCTGGCCCTCATATAGGTGGACCGACACCAATAATTGCTGTTCCTCCAGCTTTTAGACCAGATCCTCGGAAGATGCGAAGGTAAAATGTTCTGTGATTTAAATTAGACCCTTTGCTCAGATAACTCCAGTCTGTCTTTTCCCACTCAATTATGTGATTTAAATTAGCAATTATTTTTATGTCCTCTTTTTAAGTGCATAGGTGATTAAAATCTCCAATCAGGCTTAATCCTCAGCTCAGCTTATTTGCCTATATTCTATAATGCTTGATAGTTCCTCTGTTTATTGTTTGCTTAAATGAAATTTTCTTTTTACTCCTTAGATATTATAGCCACAAAGTTTAGGAAACAAAAGCATGTGCCTGCTACATAAGAATGGAAATTTCAATTTTTTTATTTGCACTTGATTGATGTGGTCAAATTCATATTCTTCCTGTGATTAACTTTGTATGATAACCTTGTTTTGCCATCGGTGGTGCAGTTATCGAGATTTGGATGCTCCAGACGACGAGGTCACCGTGATAGACTATCGAAGTTTGTAGGTATCTTTGGGTGACTGGTTTTCTATAAATTCTAAGATTTAGTGGCCTTGCGGCCTGCAGAGTTGAACGCCGACCATGATATTGATATTTTTGCTAGGATCATGCTCTATTTCTTCTCTGAATTTTTTGGTGAAATTTATACTTCTTTGCGGAATTTCATGTCCCTGGCAATATTTTTGTTATTGTGAGAAATGATAGTAACAATAATCTGATTATAATTTATTTAAATCAATGGATTGGATATTTTTTTAATTAAAATGTGCATGCGTTTTGGTTTTTAATTAAAATGTGCATGAGTTTTGGGTAGCATTAAAATACAAAATACCCAATATGGCTGTAACTAAGAGTCATAGAAGGACAAGTCAAATGCTATTGATTTCTATGTGTCAAACAAAAACTGGAAAAGAATGAATAGTTACAAAAGCAAATCACATAAGCAGAAACGATATTAGAAATTAGTAGAAATCCCTTTTGGAGGGTAAGCAAGATGAAATTTCAAAACGAACTTTTGAAACGAATTTGTTTAGTATAAAGGAATTTGTTCAATTGTTTGGTGAATAATGCAACACTTCTCAAGAATTTCAAGTTGCAAACTGTAACGCCCCAACTAAAATATTTAGAATATTTAGTCGGAACATTAAAACTGGAATCTGAGTACATTAATTAAAAGAATTATAGCTGAATAATACATTATCATTAAATAGAAATGATTATTCGATACAGACAGCGGAAAAGAAACTGCAACAGAACAACAAGCTAAATGAAAATAAGGAAGAAGACTAAGTCTTCTAAGCTGACAATCCAAGCACAGCTCCAATCGTCAGGTCTATCTTGGTTCCTGCTCCGAAATAACCTGTCTTACCTATATCAAAAAGGAAGTGGGGTGAGACAGTCACTTCGTCCCAGTGAGTTCTACTACCCTCCTAAAGGCTATAAAGCCGGGGCTCCTAATCAGTCGTAACATGTTTTATTTCATAACATAATGTCATAAGCATAAATAAATAATGGTGTAACACAGAATTAGTCTTGTTGATTTTAAACCGCAAGCACTCTTAGATGAGCATGTCTCAGAGGCCTGCCTTGTCCGCGAACAGAAAGCGTTCCGGCGTGCAGCTCACAAAGTTTTACTAGTGGAACATCTAAAACGAAGTCCACACGTGATAATATAATCACATACATAATTGACTGATTCTAAATTAATTACATGCTACCATAATTTTCCCAAAGCCCGGGGAGCATACATAATTCTAAATTCCTAAGTTATACCTAATTTCAGAATTGTGCTTGACTTCCCGTACAATATTAAATACATTATACAACTGCAATTTATCTTTCTCAGGTAATAATATAAAACGAGTGATCATTCATTTTAAAAACAGAAAAAGTGAGGCAAATATGGGTTAACTTGCTACGGCGAGTTAACAAGCTCGCCATGGCGATCTTACAGGTACTGGCCTAAACAACTCGCTAGGCGAGCTAGAGCTCGCCATGGCGAAGTTCTTCAGCCCAGAACCTTGAGCTCGCCATGAGTGCTCGCTAGCAACTCGCTATGGCGAGTTGAGGCAGAAATGACTCTGTTTTGCGAATTTCAACATTTTTCAAAGGTATCACCTACAATCAAACTCCGAGAAAGTGCAGATTTATAATATAATCAATATTTAACAAAATAGAAGAGAATTTGGGAGTTAATTCTCCTCACACAACTAATTCCTAATTTCTTAAGTTAACATGCAAATTCATAAATTAAGGGAATTCTAACTAAACTAGCCTAAGAACCCACCTGTTATTAGAGCTTTAATCCTTGCTTCTGGACTCTTTAACAGCTACAACACTCCTCAGCAATACCCACGAACATAGACACATGCAGCAATTGCTGCTGAACTCGCCGTGGCGAGTAGTCCTGCTCGCTGAGGCGAGTAAGACAGGCTGAAGAGATAAATTCCGCAAATTTTCCAACAATTCCTCTTTTCTACAGCACTCAAGACCTACCCAGTGTTGCAAAATTCGTGTTTTTGAAAATAATTACACATGTAGCAGAGGATTTAGAAGTGTGGGTTAAGATTGAGGTGATGGACTAGAAGGGAAAGGTTTAGATTTCATAAAAATTGAGTTTCTTTATGAATTTGAGGAAGAGTGAATGGAGGGGTTTCAACTGAAGGTTCCATTTGAATTTGCATGCAGAGATTCTCTGCATAAGAGAGTTTGTGATGTAGAGTTTGTAAGGAAATTGCCAAACTCATAAAAGGGTAAAAATGAATTCTTGAAGGCTTGTTGTTTGTTTTGGATCATGATGAGAGGAGAATGACAGAGAGCTCTAGTGCTTATGTTTTTCTGAAATGGGGAAAATGAGAGAAGGGATTGGTTTTGCATGTATTTTGAATAAATGGAAGAGAATAATGAGTGTAGTGGTGAGGTGTTTGATCAATGAGGGAGTGAGTCATGAAATAGCATGTGTTATCATTGGAGAAAGGAGTTAGTGGGATTTGTAGTGGTGAGTCACTAACCTATGAGCTTTGCATGCAACATAAGAGGATGCATGGGTGATGAGGTGTTTGTTTGAAATGATAGTGGATTAGTGAGTCACAAAATGAGGATGAGTCACTAGAATGAGTCATGAGTAAGAGAATAAGAGTGGAGGGAAAATTAAATCACAAGTCTGTGAGATATTGTGTTAGTGTGTTGATTAGGTTCGTTTAAAAATTCTAATTTTTTACACATAACACAAGACTTAATTTAATTATATTACCTCTAACTTATTTTAATTTATTAGACAATGCTCTAATAAAAATTAGTTAGGTAATTGATAGAGTGGGATGTTACACAAACGCAAATAAAATATATTTTTTTTGTCTTTTTGTTTTTTTTTCAAATTTAACTGAGTCTGCGTTATGCAATTTGATGGAGTGGACAAAAAATTAAACTGAGTCTGCCTATTTTTTCCATGCACATGAAGAAAAAAAATAGAAAATACAGAAAGAAAAATGGAGAAGTAAGAAATCACAAAAATGATGGCAGAATTTGAGCACCTTAATCACAAAAATGGAGTTTTTTTTATTATTATTTTTTTTACATATTTTGGTTACTATTGATGTTGTAGAGGTGTTATATAAGTGAACATTATCTTTTGGCAATAATATATAAATGAATTTTATCATTTTTAAAACTTACGACAGAAATATACAACTTTGATGAAAAACACAATAGTTACAACTTAAAAGTTTAAACACACCACCATGGTATTTGGAAGGCTCTTTGGAAAGTCCAGCACCTAGATGTGTTAAAGACCTATGGAGAAGGACTACCTACCAACTAGGAAAAGATTGAAAACAAAATTGACTAAATTGGATCCAACTTGTCCTTTACCATGCTAAAAAAGAATCTCAACGACTTTGTTTTTTTTTCTGCAATTGGCTTACATGTCCAATTCTGGACTGTCTTGATTTGCTAGGTAGATTGCTTAATGTTAGTACTGTAGTTGCTATTAAGAGGTGTAATATCATTTCCAGTTTTGCAACCTAATATTGGTATTTTATTTGGGTTCATACGGAAATAGATTTTCTATTGTAATTGTGTCACCTAGTTACAGTTGTGATCATCCAGTTTGAATCAACAAATCAGGACAATGAAGGTGATAAATGGGGTGGGGTCATAAAACACAAAAACACCTAACATTTTAAGTCTTCCCTTTTTCGTAACCGATCACGAGAGAAATACAAATGGGTGGACCCATCACTTTACCAAACAAGAAATAAGCATATTAATTTTCTGTCTTGTTATCACGTTATAAGTAGTTTAGCTTATAAAAAATGTGATAAGCAGTTTGGCTTACCTAGACTAAAGTTATATATTAATTTAATTGATAATTTATTATTATTTAAAAGAAAATTAAAATTAAAATTTTATATTTAAAAGATAACTTTATTTTTGTTTTTAAAGTATTAAATATATAAATCAATTAAGATTATTTATTTAAATCAATTAATTTATTTAAATTCATAATTTAAGATTATTTCCTTAAAGAGCTTGTCCCACATGTGATAAGAATATAAAACAAAGCATAAAACTAATTTTGAAAGTAAAAAAAAAAAAAAAAAGGTTTATGTAGAAGTAGCAAAAGACATGGTTATTCTGCATAGGAACACTTCTCTATTTGCCTTTAAAAAAAAAAACAATAGCACACCAAAAGCCAAAAAAAAACTAAAGCTCGTGTAATGAGGCAATTGTGTCAATATTTCCCCTGTTTTTCCAAACACACCCCTCAGACTAGTACAATCAGTGACAGTGTGGTTCTTTCCTGAGGGTGAAGAAAATTCTAACAATAACATGCAACTTCATCTAACATATTATACTAATATCTACAAAAATCAAACTTCTGGCAAGAAAACACATCTCATGATGTTTCCATAATGCACAAAATCAACCAAACACCCTCCTTATACAAAGCCGAAAGATCCTTGTCCTTCTGTTATAGCATATAAAAGTTTTTCCTTCATTATGGCCTGAAAAAGAGTAGGCCAAAAATTATTCCAATACTCAACAAAATTGAGAAAATAAGTTTCTGTCAGAAACAATGAGAAAATAAAAGTATCATCCTTACTTTTGAAAGGTAAGGAGGTAGCGAAAGTCGGTTAATACACGTCATCGCACAAGGCAACGATTCCTCTGTCACTAAAATCTGTTAAATACAAACAGTCAAACACAGATACAAACATTTGAAAACAACTTTCCCTAATATTTACAAACCTTGAAGACTGTTAACTTGGGATTTAAGGCTGCTAATCCTCCATGAGGAAGCCTTGATGTAGCTGTCACAAATTGTAGAAATAGCCTTCGTTGCTCCAGGTTGAAGCCTTGAAGGACTTCAAACAACTATACAAGGGTAGATATATTTTAGTAATAAAGCCTAAAAATATGATCCAAACTATTAGGGTTTTTTTAAAACACTTACATTCACAATGGCAATACTTTCTTGCATGTATCCGCCATCGAAGGCAACATGCTTGTTAAGCTCTTCCAACTATTATAACAAGAAATGGTTAGGATTAATACTAGAACGAAGAGGCTTAGGCATGTAAAATTGAATTTAATACGTACGCTCCAACTATTTTCTTCTTGACCACACAAGGTAGCCTCAAACTCTTTCTCAGTAAATATAGAATAAGTCTGAATGGCAGTAGGATACAGTCCTCGTTTGAAAACCTGAAAAAATGTTGTAGAACTTTTTAATCACCCTTCTTTTGTATTATTAAAGACTCGATTTAGAAGAGATATATCTAGGAGTACTCAATTTAGAAGAGACTCAATTAAAATATATACAAATTTCCTTTATATGGTATCAGATTGCTCATTGCTTAACTAGCTTAAATTATCACCCCTAACAACCATTCATACCCATTACACGTTCCACTCCTATATTATCTCAACAAATACAACCAACCCCACCTACACTTCCTCACCCAACAAATTCAAACCCACCTTCACATAATCAAATCCCCACTCCATCTCAACAAGTCCAAAACACAACTGACATAACTCTCAACTTAATTTCCTCACTTCCCACTACCTCGTCCAGTTTTCCAAGTACAGTCCTTAACGCATCAAAAACAAAATCCATTGCCCAACCAGCTAAACACACTAGTCCCATCCATACTCGCTCAAAGAGTGGAATTTTTAAACCAAAGAAAATCAATCTAGTCACCAAATATCCATTACCCAATTCCATTGAACCAACATGTGTATCTCAAGCTCTCAAGTACCCTGAATGGCAGCAGGCAATGACAGATGAATTCATGGCTTTCATGCGCAATGGAACATGGACAAGCATTTGTTATTTCCTTTATAGTATATACCTGCTTAAATCCCTGTTTGAAAGCCTCCATTTGAACTGTAATTCCAGATCCAATAGTTCCATCTTTGACAAATAAAATGTAGCCTTCTAAATTTATGGAATCTACCTACAAAAATAACAAAACAAAAACGCATATTAAATCTGAATCTGAAAATGAAGTAGAACTGAACTATATAAGTAAATAGTCTTACTGGAACATCTTTTTTATATCCAGAACTGAATTCCTCATATCCAGGAATAACAAAACTAAGCTGAAGGTCTTCAATTGTTCCATCTTTATATCTTAAATCTGACTCTGTAATCTTTTTCTGGCTAACAAACTCCTGAAGTTCTAGTAATATTCTGCCAAGATGGGGTTCAAATGATTGTATATCATATATGGACAATTCCTTCCCTAAAATGAGTTTGTAAAAAGCTTTGGACAAATGGATGTCCAATAGCTTGCCACTTTGAATTGCCTTGCCAACTATTTGCCCTAAAAGAACAAATTTAATCTTTACTTGTTCAATAGATGATCCTAAACTCGGACAAGGGAAAAGTCCAGAAGATACATCTTTTCTCCACATTAAATCACACTTCTGAAATTCTTTAGAAACTAGGGTGTAGAACTCTGAAGTTGGTCCAGTATCAGTGCCAATTTCATCAAGAAATTCCACTCTAAGTTCTAAATCTTCACTTGCATGTTGATCCATCAATTGCTTAGCAGAATCCAGAATAGGATTACGAGACACAATACCTGTCACTACTTCGCCCAATCTAAAATCAGCCATAGTTTCCAAGAAATCTGGATTTCGATGAGAGTATGCGACCAGTTTAAAAAATCTAATCCTTGTTTTGTAGCTGAACAAAAAAGGATAAGTAATTATTACATGAATCCACCAGGGTGGCAAACACAGAGGTTCTGTCACGAATTTATTATCCAATTGGTTGTTTAGCTTTATATCCAATCCATTGTTAACAAAGTCCTCAGGGCATCCTATACCAAGATTATGAATTCTACTAAGAAATTGTAGAATAATGTGGCTTTCTTTTTCCACGTCGGAAAAATCTTCAACAAAATCTGGACCAGAATTTGAGCTTAACCTTCTATAGGTTATTGTGTGATCGATAAACGGCCACAGTTCGGCGCAAAGATTATGATCATCACCATAATACTGGTATTTGTAAAGGAGTAATGCTTGGTAAACTGTTGGTAAACTGAAAACCTAAAATCTTGTTGCATTCCAAAAATGTAAAAAACCAGTTTCTGCTTATAAAATTTATAAATCATATATATATATATATATATATATATATATATATATATATATATATATATATGTTTTTTTAAGACAAATAATAAATTATCAAAAAATATAAACTAGAAAAATATGTTAGAAATTATACAAATTAAAAAACTAATAATAAATGAGTAAATTATGCAAAGTTTACCTTTGGCCACAACATTTGTTGAACTCCACCAAATGTTACAATAGGATCCATATAGGTAATATCCCTTTTTGGCGTGTATCTTTGGAGAGTTGTCTCTCCCTCAGCTGGTATAAACGAGAAGCACATCCAATGAGAGTAAGCGTCCTTAAGATCTAATACATTCTCCACGGAAATAACTAGAAAATTTTCAAAATCAGTTAATGCTTTGTGGAGGTTTGTGAGTAACAGTGCAGTGTTTATGATGGACTCCACATGAAGTATGTGGTTCTTTTCAATTATCATCTTCAACATTTCCTCCAAGATGATTAATACATTACCATCTTTAGAGCTGTAATTTTCAGCACTCATCAAATCATTAAACTTCTTATTAAGAAGTTTAAACTGACTTTGAATGTCCTCAGTTGATGAAGCCATTGTTTCCAAATCCTACACACAATACATTTAGTCAGTCATATATAACCCAAAATCTTTAAATAAAATGAATAGTAGAAACAACCATTATAACAATTACTACAAACAAAATAAAGAGGAAACATGTATCTAGGTCTATTGTGTCCTTTAAGAACCGATTAACTGCAAACAATCCCCAGTTGAAATAATAAATTCAAGTTGCCCTAGTTTTGAACCAATTACGTAACCAAGCTGTGCCATAAAAGGGTTTTATTGGGCTAAAGGGGAGTAAGAGAAGCAAATTCTGACCCGACAAACATCAATTAAATTCAATTACACCTCAATTTCATTTTCAGATTATCCTTATTTAATCTTATTAATAATATACTATTATTAAAAGAGAAAAGCAAGATTAATAGAAAAAAATGAAAAGAACATGAACGTGTGTTTTAATCTTATCAATTACACTCAGAGTTCCATATTCTTCTTTCTAGAAACACGCCGCTGCTTCTTCTTTTCTTTCGATCGGCACAACCGTCGCGTCTCATAGTCGTCATCTCCAATCGATGCTCGCCTTTCTCCGTTCAACGTATTATCTCCGGTTCGCCTTCGAGCACACCTCCGTTTCACGCTCTCTCTCTCTCTCTCTCTCTCTCTCTCTCTCTCTCTCTCTCTCTCTCTCTCTCGCTCTCCGCATCATCTGATTCGCCTAAAAGGCCTCAAATCTCTTCTAATCGGAAAGGGGATGGAAACCCTAACTATATGAATCATCCAAATTCATCCATAATTTCAAGAAGACAAAGCATAGAAGAACTCTAACGCGTGGATTCGAAGACTTACCTGAAGCGAAGTATCAAGAATGAAGCCAAAAGAAGACCAGAGGAGATTCCAAGCGATTTGAAGCGAAGTCTCAAGAATGAAGCCAAAAGAAGACCAGAGGAGATTCCAAGCGATTTGGCGAAATAAACGCAAGAGTTCAGGTATTTTGTTCTTACTGCCGATTACTCTTCTTCGATCTCTTTCGTTTTCACCGAACCTTGTTCTTCTTCTACGTTTCTGCGGTGTTGTTTTGAGAGTTGTTGAGAGTTCCGGTGATTGAGAGTGGCTGAGCACAAGCTTAGTGAAGCTCTAATGGTGAGCTTCACAAGCTTTTGAGTAGTGCGTGTGGCGAGGGTTGAGAGAGAGAGAGAATGAGAGGAATGAATTCAGAGAGGTTTGTGACTTATGGATCATCAGTTTGAATCTTTGGAGGAAAATGATGTATTAAAAGGAAACAGGTTCGAGTGAGTTTGGTTTGGAGTGAGCTTTGGATTCAGTTATGCAAGTTTGGGAATAGGCTTGGAGTTTGTTAGTTGAGGATTGGGAGAATTGAGTTAGGGATGGAACTTGGTTAGGATTTTGTTACAGAGGTTTGGGAGTTGTTTGCAGGTATCAGGTTCGGTTAAGTTTGAATTTAGTTTGGTTAATTGGCTTTGGTGTTAGTTATTTGAATTTTGCCCTTCTGTTTTTTTTCTTTCTGTTATAACATTTCCTCCTTCTTTTGTATTCTCATTTCCTTTTGAACTGATGCAGGGCGGTTTAATTGAGGGAATGGGGGTGGAAACTGAACTGGTTTATGGGATGCTGCAGGTTTTTTTGAATGTGTGTATGTTATCATGGACATGAAGGCATGGTAGTGCAAACTTGAAGCTGCGGTTATGAGGTGCAAAATTAGGTTGGTGTTTGAGGCAGGTTTTGAATGATTTTGCCGTAGGATGCATACGGCGACGGATCATGGCTAAAGGGCCTGAAGCATGAAGAAAACATTTGAAAGGTTTGATTAGTGCTCAGCTCAAGAATTTGAAGTTTGAATACCTGTGTAATGTATTTATCCCAGAATTGAGGAATAGCAATTTTGTAGGTTTTAATATTACTCCTATTTATCACTCCATATGTGTTGTGGCGATCAATACTAGGTGGGAAAGCCTATGAATACAAAGTGCATGAGTGTAATGTCAGCTAGGCTTTGAACAATGAAAACTATAGTAAATTTGAAACTTAATGGCTAATTATTCCACATTAATGATGGAATGTTTGAAAAATTATAGGTTAGGATCTTTTAATTTCATCTTTCCTTGTTACTCAAACTTCTTAAATTTCTTGTTTAAGGCACCCCTCTTAAACATAGGGTAGACTTAAATAATGTATTCCGACCATTCCCTAACACTTTATAATAACAAATCAATCTTCCAAACCCATATTTCCACATGATTACAAGAATAACATGAATTTGACCTTAGGGTCATAGTACTTGTGGTTTTAACTGTCGAAAATGACATAAGAAAAGACATCACTAATAGCCTTCTATATAATTGATCAACATTTTGCACCAGATGCTGCACGCAATTGAAAATTTAAAATCACATTATCAACAAATTTTTTCTGTCAGATAGGGGATATTTCGATTGCCCATTTTTGTTGGTTTTTAAGTAGTTTTAATTTGTTTTTACAAATTATGTAACATCGGGAGCTGGGGATGTTTGTTTTTGCTTATTGTGATTTGTTGAAGTTGAATACTATGTTTATTGAGGTGAGAGTTGAACAATACAACTCCGTTTTAATTATGCTATGAAAGTTAAAAATTTGTGAGACTAAATCCTAGAGTTGCTATGTTGCTATTACTTGATCTAATAATGTTCAGCCGCAGATAATCTTGCAGATACACCTTTTGTTCTATAGCTCCGGAAGCTCTCCTTTGCCGCAACTTCTAATTAGAGAAAAAATTTACCCAGAAGTTACACACTTAAAAAGATAGATAAGAAATAGAAATTAGAGAAAGTGAGGAAATCGACAATAACATGTTTGTGTTGATTTGAATTAGAAGTAAACTTTAATTGAAGTAAAGAGAAAAAAAAAATTAGAGAAATGTTTGAGAAATTTTAACTTCTTGCTACTTATAATTATACTTCCTCCGTCCCTAATTGTAAGACGTTTTGGGTATTTCACACCGATTAAGAAAAATAATCATTATTGTATAGAAAAGATAAATTATGTATGATTTTACACTATTGTCTTTCATTAATATCACACAAATACAAACTTAAATTAAATTCATTTTGTTATTGTTAAATTTTTCCATCAAGGAGAAGCATTTGAACACCGGTGAAGTTTCCAACGGAAGATGGTAATAATAGCCCAGAAAATTTGTTGTTGCCCAAAATTTTGAGACATTGAAACAGGTTGAGGAAAGTTTCTCGATAAGAGATTATCTTGAAGGTAAATTTGTATGAGTTGTGTAAGATAAAAAATTCCTTTTGGAATTGACCCATTAAGAAAATTCTCACCTTTTTAAAATCTACTTAAAATACCACATTTTACAAGTGAATATGAAATGGAACCAAGTAACCAACACTACTTCAATTTCACCATCTTTTTAAAGAAAATAGTACATCCATATATATAACATCAATTAGATTGATTGAAATCTAAACAATAACTTCATCCTCTCCCTATCACTCATCCAAATTATTACTACATTGTTACATATTGCTGATGGGTATATCGTTATAATCAATACACCTTCAAAACTTAGGTGTAAAATTTGTTAAAAAAATCAAATGGTTAAAATTAAAAGAAAAAATAAAGTCTGTAGTGGATACTCAACAATAGTGTCTCACCTAAGACATTTAAAGTTAAAATCAACAGATTGGACTAAATTATTTAACCAAATTCTTTTGGAAGGACTAAAAAGTAACGTTTATTAAATAAGGGACCAAAATTAAAATATGTATTAAGCCAAAAATCCAATCCTTATTTGGTAACTGAACAAAAAAGGATAAGTAATTATCACATAAAACCACTTGGGAGGCAAAAATCGAGTTATTGTCACGAATTTATCATCCAATTGGTTGTTTAGAAATTTATGGGGTGGATTGAGGAATCCTCAAATAATATATATATATATATAGAGAGAGAGAGGAGGGATCCGTTGATTCCATCGACTTACTCCGTTTAATAACTTGATATCGGCATTATATTTCTTCAATCCGACCGTTTAAATTCAAAGATATCATTGAGTAGATCAACTCTATAAATTTTTATAAAAATTCAAAAAATGTAGTTATGTATTCGAACTATTGAAATTCGACGGTTTTTTGTAAAGTTTATTGTACGTTCAATTGAAGTTATCAGAAAAAGTATCAAACGGTTTTAAATTTTTATAAAAATTTATAGAGTTGATCTACTCAATGAGATATTTAAATTCAACGGTCGGATTGAAGAAATATAATCCCGATATCAAATTATTAAGCGGAGTCAGTCGATAAAGACTTACTCTCGAAGTCAACAGATCCCTCCTCATATATATATATATATATATATATATATATATATATATATATATATATATATATATATATATATATATGGCGTATACTATGAGAATGCCATTTTTATTAATGGAGGAAAGTGATAACTTCTCGTCAAGTATAATTTTAGAGTCTTTTTTAATTAAGTTTAGGTTTATTTTTATTAGTTTAATATTTAATTTAGAGTCAATTTGAATAAATTTTGGTTTTTGGTTTATTTTTATTAGTTTAATATTTAATTTAGAGTCAATTTGAATAAATTTTGGTTTTTGAATCCATAAGTTAATTGAGTACTTATACTTTTAAGGGTTAAATATGTTTTTAATTCCTACATTTTGCTTTATAGTCAAGAATAGTCCCTATATTTTTTTATAATTTAAAAAAACCCTACCATTTTTTCCATAATCAAAATTGGTCCCCGCCGTTAATTTTTTTTAACAAAACGCTGATGAGGCGCAATTAGCCAGTAACACGATGACACGTGTCTTTTACTATGACTTCAGTTTGGGTTGTTGTTGTGATTTTGCTTGAGTTTATGGTGATGAAGATGGGGTTATGTTGGAGGAAGAACGGTAGAAAGAAAGAATTGGTGTGGAAATGTGCACAATAAACTTGATGAAAAAAGACACATGTCACCATGTTATTGGCTAATTGTGTCATGTCAGCATTCTGTTAAAAAAAAATTAACGGCAAGGACCAATTTTGATTACGGAAAAAATTATAGGGTTTTTTTAAATCATAAAAAAAATGTAGGGATTATTCTTTACTATAACTTATAAGACAAAATATAGAGACTAAAAACATATTAAACGATACTTTTAATTGATTCATTAATCAAGGCTATATTTGGCCCAACTTTTTATTTTATTTTACATCTTTTTAAAAGAAGAAGCAGGGCCAAACACGGTTTAGAACAACAAGTACTTATATTAAGAATCAACTTTTTTATAAAGAAGAAAATTAAAGAAAATGAACTTCTAAATTAAGGTGAAAAAACTTACTTTTCAAAAGCGGACGCAACCTATTTTGAGTGTCACCTCTTCAAATCCCGTTGACAAACTTTTTGGTTTTATTTTGTTTTTTCTGAATTTGTTTGTTACATTTACAGTGCACTATACAAAAGGCAAATGGACTAATGGAGCCTAAACAAGTGTAACTGTAATATATCATATGAACTCTTAATTTGAATTCAATTGTAGCAGTTTATTTTTTGGTTAATTCTATAATGTTTATTTATTAAATTAAAATATTAACAATTTGGTTATTATTATTATTATTATTATTATTATTATAATTATTATGTTCCATTGTTCATATATTCTGTTCCATTATTGATATATATTTACTAAGTCAAAAAAATTATATATTCAATAAAAATTATTTATTCAACTCTTTCAATATATTTTCTATTCTCATTAATCAATTTCTCTTTTGTAAAATATTTCACTAAAATTTGAAATGAAATTATTTATAAATTTTTATTCTTTTATAAAATAAATTGTATTTTATATATAAGTTATAAAATATTATTTATAAATATTTTATGATATATTTCTATTAGGTAATTTTGCCAAACAGACCCATAGTCTCCACTAAAGCTAGCTTATAGCTTAATTTTGCCAAACAGACCCATAGTCTCCACTATTTATTTTAAAATCTAATAGTAGTTGATATTCATTCTCATATTATATTTTGAAAAGAAACGCGCGTATGGTACTGTACCGTACCCGTGTGTCCCAAATGTTTGAAATAATATTTTAGTATGATTTTAAATATATTCTTCAATTACTATAATATAAATAAAAAACAGGGTTGTTGGAAACCTTGTGCATCTGTAGTCTCACTCGGCGCTCAGTTTCTTCACCGGTTGCCGTCCACTGCCCTATGTTCATCAGTTGGCTTCTGCTTTAAGGTTAGCTTCTTCCTCTTTATCTCTTTTCTAATAAATATTAGATTTAGGATTTCTCTAATAAATAGTGAGAAAATAATATTTATATCAATGGAACTTTTGTATAATAGTTGATTCTTTTATTTTTTACAGACACATCTGCTGCTAGCTTTTACTACTATACTTCAGCAGTATAAGGAGCCATGTAAATGAAAATGCCATACTCATTCATTCATTCATGTTTGAATTTGTAATTATTATAAGGATATGCTAAATGATTTGGGGGTGGGTGTGTTTACAGGTCGAGGATATTTGTGAACAATCTCCCTAAATATGTTGCGGAGGATCGACTTAGAGAATTATTTTCTCAGAAAGGAGAAATAACTGATGTCAATCTGCGTACCAAGTATTCTTTCTTTAATCTCTCCTTAATCCTCATCAACACTTATTTACAATTTAACTGAATTGCTGCTTAATTCAGAAACGGAAAAAGTCGCCAATTTGCCTATGTTGGCTTTCGCACAGACCAGCAAGCTCAGGAAGCGATTCTATATTTTAATAAATCTTACCTTGACACGAGTAGAATTACCTGTGAGGTTGGTTTTTAATTCCATTACTATTACTATTATTTTTAAATTCCTTCACACTATTATATCAAATAATTATCTTATTCAATGTGTTTATTACTGAAACTGAAAGCCATAAAAAAATGGGATACCATGTTCTCATAAATCAAACAGGTGTCTCTGAAACGCAGTGATGCAAATCTTCCTCGTTCGTGGAGTCGGCATTCAACAAAAAAGGGCAATAAAGTGATCACTCCAAATGCAAAAAATCATGCTAGAGCTAAAGGGCATGATGACCCGAAGCTTCAAGATTTTCTTCAGGTCATGCAACCTCGCGCAAAGTCTAAGCTGTGGGAAAACGACACTACAATTGTATCCAACGATGGTAACAACCAAGCAACATTGAATAAAGAGACCAATGGTACATCAATTGCAAACAATCCTATCTTAAGCGATACACAAGTAGTTGGATTACCAAATAATCCCGAATCCGACAAGTCACGTCAGCTTAAGCATGATAAAGTAATGACTGATATGGATTATTTCCAGAGTAGAGTGATAACAGAGTGGTCTGATTCTGTAAGCAGCAATGATGAAAATGACATTGACAACAGTGATTCAGAATCTGCTGATGACAATGACAAAGATAACCGTAGTCATGGTAGTGAACGTGAAGAAGAAGATTCTGGTAATAACCCTTCTGAAAGAAACCCAATAAATGGTGCTCAAGAGTTAGATACTTTTAGAGAGGATGTTGGCAACGATAAGTTTCAAGTGAGTGCAACTGAGGATAAGAAAGAAGTTTCTGAGTCATGTCGACTGTTTGCCCGTAATCTGCCATACACGACCACGTACTTTCTCAAATTCTCTTATGGATCCATGTTTCATATTGTTTTTCCTGCTTTTCCATTTAGTATTTTTATACAGAATGAATGTCTTATGATAGTTAATATTTTATGTTAGGATTATCTTTTAATGATTCTTTCGTTTCAATTGATCTTAAATTTTTTTATTTCTTAATTGGTTTTATCATTTATTGTTACTCTGTTACAGGGAGGAGGAACTGGAAGAGCATTTCAGTCAGTTTGGTGGTTTCTCACATGTTGATTTAGTTGTTGATACGGAAACAAAACGATCGAAAGGAATAGCTTATATTTATTTCACCATTCCAGATTTTGCAGCCAGGTAATAACGGCTAGATGGATATAAATTGTTTTCTCACCTTCATTTATACCAACTATTGTTATATTGTAAGTCTTTCTTTTAGTTCATGGTTGAGCAGTAGAATTTGTGAGGTAGTGCTTTTAAAGCATTACGTCTTTTTTTTTTTTATAAAAAAGTCTAGGTTGTAGATGTAGGCATAAACATTATTTTGTTCATTTTACTATTAAAGACTGATAAGCATTAAGTTGCTTCTTTTGAATAATACTTTTAAGCAGATAAAATAGTATATTTTGTACTTAATGATCAAAATCTGGATTTTCCACTTAGACCTTGTCCTGAAAAATAATAGGTATTACTATGTAGTACTATATTGGTTTGAGTTATAGAAACATTCCAAGAATCTCTTGTAATTTATATGAAATATTTTCAACAAATTAATCAAAGTAGGTTGGAATTGGATAATCCCCGACCAATTGAAATGTAGTTTTAGCTACAACAACTTCACTAGACTTTAGATAACTTTTATATCTTCTAACACTAATAATGTTTCTAAACTTCAGTTGGTAATTGTCATTTCCGATTGTAATTTATGCAAGTTTATGAAAATGTTTATCAGGGCGTTACAAGAGTCTGACAATTCAATCTTCCAGGGGAGATTATTACATGTTATGCCAGCTATACGAAGACCTTCAAACAATGAAGAGTAAGGAATAATGTTGCATTATGGAAGATGTTAAGTTGGATTATCATGTATTTCATTGTATGCTTTACATGTTGTAGGAACAATGTTTCCAAGGCCCGAGGAACAAAAACTCTCAAACATATAAGAGAAGAAGAGAGTAATGCAGCTGAAGCTAGTGGAGATACCAGAGCATGGAATAGTCTGTTTATGCGCCCTGATACAGTATGTTTCTTTATGGTTAATGAATTGAAAGCTACGATTCTATTATTTCATCCTTTTTGAGTAGCCAATTTTGCAATAGTATATTCAAGTTCTGAATAACGTTCATGCGCCCTGTCAATTTTGCTTCCTCAAATGTTTTTGGTTATACTGTATCGCTATCAGGTTGCTTTTCCTCTTATTTATAGATGTATGCAGATTTTAATCATGTGTTGATGTTAATAGATTGTAGAAAATGTTGCTCGGAAACATGGTGTTAGTAAAAGTGATTTACTGGATCGAGAAGCTGATGATCTTGCTGTACGTATTGCTCTAGGAGAAACACAAGTGATTTCAGAAACAAAAAATGCATTTAAAAAAGCTGGAGTGAACGTGGAAGCTTTGGAGGAGCTTGCAAAGGGTAAAGTTGTTGGCATTAAAAGAAGTAACCATGTAATTTTAGCAAAGAATTTGCCCTATGGTGCTACCGAAAATGAACTTGTAAAGATGTTTGGGGAATTTGGTAGTTTGGATAAAATAATTCTCCCCTCCACAAAAACATTGGCCCTGGTATTTTTCCTCTCCTTGTCATGTTATTTATTTTGGTGGGGTACATTTGATAGCTCATTATCTCATCCTATAGCCTAGTTCTGTTATAATTTCTATTAAAAAATTTCATTCGTTTACGTCTGAATCCAACTTTCAATAGTATTTCAGTTTTCAGAATGTGATTGGAAAACAGTCCTGTGTCCTAATATCCAAAAGAAAAAATAATTAACATTCTTATGTAGGAACTTGTTGAGTTGACACTTTTTTGCATATATGTTTAATTGATTGGTGAAGCTTGTCTTCAGCAGCGAGGCTTTTAAAAGTTATTGCTTTTACTGTTACATGTTCATTATTA
The DNA here is from genome assembly GCA_954870985.1 of Trifolium fragiferum. NCBI lineage: Eukaryota > Viridiplantae > Streptophyta > Magnoliopsida > Fabales > Fabaceae > Trifolium > Trifolium fragiferum. The sequence continues at coordinate 16,750,710 of OX940792.1, forward strand.
TTATTATTGTTCAGGCTTTGAATTATTTGGAGATGGTATTTCAGGTTGTTTTCCTTGAACCAGCAGAAGCGAAAGCTGCTTTTAGAGGTTTAGCTTACAAGCGTTACAAGTAAGATTTTTTTGTTTCTTTTGTTCACAAATTCCATGCAGAATTGTTAACTGGTAGTAAGTAATATATTTTATTAACTTGCTTTGTGTTCTGTTCAATGTAGGGATGCTCCCTTATACTTGGAGTGGGCTCCTTCAAATGTTCTTAGCCCAAAAGCAACATCTCAAGATAACGAGAAGAATTGTGGAATTGGTGAAAAGGATGTCAAGCGACAGATACTGGAGCAAGATGTGGAAAGAATATCAGATGTGGAAATTGATCCAGACAGAGTAGAGGTTTGTCATTCTTTTGATCTAGTTTGTTGTGATACATTAGTCTTCTGTGATAAGTGATGGAAAATAGAAAAACAGAGAAATGTAAGGTCAAAGGATAAACATAAAATTAAAATCAAAATGTATAGACTCTGAATATAATAAACAATGAATTGCAATATCATTTATTCCGGAGGCTATTGATTCTTTGTATTTGTTTTAGGCTATTGAGGCAGACAATATTTATTTAAAATTGTTTATATTAACCATTGGTAAATAATCTATCATGCTTCAGGCTCGGACCCTGTTTGTCAAGAACCTAAGTTTCAAGACGACAGATGAAGGTTTGAGGAAGCATTTCAGTGAATGCATGAAAGAGGGAAAAATTTTGAGTGTCAAGGTAATTGGGTTCTAGTGTTAAGCAACACATTTTACTTTTTATGACTTGGCTGTTTTTCATTCTTTTTTTTTTCTTTAATATATTATAGGTGATGAAGCATTTGAAAAATGGGAAAAATGTTTCTATGGGGTTTGGATTTGTTGAGTTTGACTCCACAGAGACTGCTACAAGTGTTTGCAGCGATTTAGAGGTATTAAAACATTTGAAGTCCTAATTATAATTAAGTATGGTTGTTTTACAGAGACATGTTTTAATTATTTTGTTGGTTTGGTTTATAGGGGACTGTTTTGGACAGTCATGCTCTTATTTTACAATTTCGTCTTGTCAAGAATGATGCTAAAGTACAAAAGAGAGTTGGGAAAGGCAAGAGTTTAACTAAGCTGCTTGTGAAAAATGTTGCTTTTGAGGCAACAAAGAAGGATCTGAGACAATTGTTTAGCCCGTTTGGCCAGGTGATTGATTATTCATCCTTTCAGACAGAATATGTCAAAAGTTTTCCTTTCATTCATGTTTGTTGACTCCAAACCGTGCAGATTAAAAGTTTAAAGTTGCCAATGAAGTTTAGAAAACATAGAGGCTTTGCTTTTGTGGAGTATGTTACCCAGCAAGAGGCAGAAAATGCTCTTACAGCTCTCTCAAGCACCCACTTGTATGGCAGACATCTTGTAAGTGAAACTGTGTTTTAGGCGGTGTCGATTATTTGAAATTAGATTGCAAATACATGACAAACTTATTATTCGTCAGGTGATAGAGAGAGCAAATGAAGGCAAAAGTTTGAAGGAACTGCGGGATCAAACTGCTGCTAAATTTAATCAACATAGCGAATATCAATATGCTAATAACTTATCCAAGAAAAGGAAAGCCGTCGGTATGCTTGATGAAGAAAACATAAAGTTTAAAAGGTTTTAATATTAATGTCCTTACAATTATTTCTATGTATATAGTTGATTCTCTAATTAGTAGGACTACATCATCAGCAAACTGAATGATGGATCCAGAAATTTTAAGTAGCTTAACCTATATATAAATTCTTCAAAGGCCACTGAGCATAAATCGTTCAATGTTAAACTTTCAATCACTCTTTATTAGAGAATTTTAGATCCGTTCAAGTTGACAGTCCTTCTAAGCTTATGTAACTAGTTTACCTTCTTCAATGTCATGAAATAGTAAGTCAGTGCGAACTTCATTCGGATTTTGAGAAGTTTCACAATGTGCAATTGTGCATGCCCAATTTTCCCATCATTTATCTTGATTACCCTACATGATTTTATAGGAATGTAGCTAACAGTAACAGAAGAACTAAAGTCTCTACTCTTCAAGCAAGCAATCTTAAACTTCCAAATGTTCCTAATTTCAATAACCCAAAGTACAAATAAACTAAGTGTTTGTGGAGAAGTTAAATGTGCGAGCTTATGTAACTAGTTTACCTTCTTAAATATCATGAAATAGTAAGTCAGTATGAACTTCATCTGGATTTTGAGAAGTTTCACAATGTGCAATTGTTGCATGCCCAACTTTCCCATCATTTATCTTTGATTACAGTGCCATCGGCAAAGCGTCAATATTCCAAATAGCGAATTTTCACGCTGCAAGATGTTATAGGAATGTACCTAACAGTAAAAGAAGAAGAACTAAAGTCTACTCTTCAAGCAAGTAATCTTAAACTTCCAAATGTTCTGAAATTTAATTCCAGTAACCAAAATACAAAAGGGATGAGAATCAGTGGCAGTCAGTTCTGTAACAAACAAAGTAAAAATATCAGTTATTTTCAATGTATTTAATAATAAATAAAAACAAATACAGCATAACATATATACCTCTCCCTTCCATGATAGACATATCCAATGAGCATGAAACAATCAATGGTTTCTATATGAAAACCTTCATTCATGTATACAGACAGATCTGTTGAAGTCAGAGCAGTAACATATGTATAAGCCAGAGAAGTAAAATTATATCACTTGTAGTAGGTGCCTCTATATCCACCTGAGGAGTAACCTTTGTATCAGTTTGAGTCCCCATCTTAGAATTATGGGGCATCTCTGTCTCAACCACCATCTTCCTGTCACTCTGACCCTCTGCATCCTCAACTATTATATGGACATCCTCAACAATCGCAACAACGGGCTCATCATCAAGATCTCTAGTCCATCCTTTAGCTATATATCCTCTACGTCAGATATTGCGGGGTGCACAAAGCTATTTGGCCGCAATCCGCTTCCTGGGGAACCTGTCGGGGCTATTCTTCCCATTGGATATGTGAATCCTCGACGTTATCTCCCCCTCGCACGAGCCATCGCTGCAACAACTACAACTATGTCATACTCCCTAGAAGCAATCGTCTTGTTTGATCCTCTAGTCCTCAACGCAAATTAAAAAATAAATAATGAAAAATGAACTACCACATTTTTTTAAAATCCATATATCATCATGGTTTTTTTGGATTTTTAGAAATATCCGGCTAAATCAACCAACATTTTCACTACCAGTAATTTCAAAATAGTCGATATAATTACATGCATTTTTACCATTTTTTTAATACCTGGTATCACTGCATGCATTTTTATTGATTTTTTCAAAATATTCAATTGAAAACATACACTTTTACCAATTTTTTTTAAAAAATATTTGATACATGATTTGCATTTTTATCGGTTATTATAACAAAATAACTTATACTACATATAAATAATTAAATTCAAAAGTGAATCTATATCATTATTAATAAAACAGGTTATTATAATATAAATTTAAAACAAATAAAATATTTAATTAAAATTTATTTAAATTAATATATAATATACTAAATGCATAATAGGTTAAATATGTTTTTGATCTCTATAAAATTATCAAATTTTTTTTTTGTTACTATAAAAAAATTGACATGTTTTAGCACCTACACAATTATTATGCAGGTAGTTTTAGCGTATGTTTGGTTTCAATTATGGAGTAGCCATAATTGATTCTGGACGTGTAGAATTGATTCTGACGTGTTTGGTTTTTCGAAAGTAAAATTGATTATGCCTCCAGAATTGATTCTACTTGAACCTAAAAATCGTAGCTTCTGATTCTATAATTGATTTTTACATTCAAATTTTTCGTTAAACTCACTTTTGCATGAATATATCCAAATATAAACCACTTTAACTTAAAATCAATTTTTGGTAAGAATCAATTCTATCAAAATCAATTCTTACCACCGCAGAACCAAACACACACTTAATCTAATTCGTTAAACTAATGTGTATTTTTGAATAATTATTTTGTATACAGGTTTTGAACATTATAAAAAAAAATGGAAAAAATGAACTTAAAAATTGATTTTTAGGTCAAAATTTTACTTACTTTTATCATTATTTTTTAAAATTTATATTTAATTCTGCTTATTATAAAAAATTCTTAAATTTAGTAAAGAAACTTAGCATAATATTTTAAATATGTATGAAAACAACTATTTAAAAATTTAAGTATAATTGATTTTTTAAAAAAATTTTAGAAAATAAGAAAACCTTAAACTACATGAAACTTTGAGAAATTTATAAAAACCAAAACGTATTTAACTTAAACCCTATTAAAATTCATTCATCTTCATCTGCGTTTCGGTGACATTGTTCACACTTCACACGTTGGACATTTCAATCTTCAACTCCAAACAGTTGAAGCGAGGTATGCAATTTCAAAACCTTCATTATTAGGGTTTTATCTTTCTAATGTTTAATGCCATCCCAGTTACATTGTTTGGATGAAAATTGATTCTTTTATTTTTCACAGACACATCCGCTGCCACCTTTGTCTACTATACTATAAGGAGCCATGTATGTAAGTGAAAATGCGATACTCATTCATTAATGTTTCAATTTCTAATTCCAAGGATATGCTAAATTATTTGCTTGTGGCTGTGTTTCCAGGTCCAGGATATATGTCAAGAATCTCCCCAAGTATGTTGCAGAGAATTATTTTCTCAGAAAGGAGAAATTACCAATGGCAATCTGCCTACCAAGTATTGTTTCTTTCCTTAATAAATCATTAAATCCTCATGGACACTTATTTAGTATTGAATAAAATGTTGGTTAATTCAGAAACGGAAAAAATCGCCAATTTGCCTATATTGGCTTTAATAAATCTTACATTGACACGCGAGTAGAATTACTTGTGAGGTTGGTTGTTCATTCCATTACTGTTATATCAAATAATTATCTTATTCCATATATTTATTACTGAAGCTGAAAGCCATAAAAAAATGTGATACCATGTTCTCTCATAAACCAAACAGGTGTCTCTGAAACGCAGTGATGCAAATAATTAAATCCTCATGGATCTCTTGTAATTTATATGAAATATTTTCAACAAATTAATCAAAGTAGGTTGGAATTGGATAAATCCCCGACCAATTGAAATGTAGTTTTAGCTACAACAACTTCACTAGACTTTAGATAACTTTTATATCTTCTAACACTAATAATGTTTCTAAACTTCAGTTGGTAATTGTCATTTCCGATTGTAATTCATGCAAGTTTATGAAAATGTTTATCAGGGCGTTACAAGAGTCTGACAATTCAATCTTCCAGGGGAGATTATTACATGTTATGCCAGCTATACGAAGACCTTCAAACAATGAATAGTAAGGAATAATGCTGCATCATGGAAGATGTTAAGTTGGATTATCATGTATTTCATTGTATGCTTTACATGTTGTAGGAACAATGTTTCCAAGGCCCAAGGAACAAAAACTCTCAAACATCGAAGAGAAGAAGAGAGGAATGCAGCTGAAGCTAGTGGAGATACCAGAGCATGGAATAGTCTGTTTATGCGCCCTGATACAGTATGTTTCTTTATGGTTAATGAATTGAAAGCTACGATTCTATTATTTCATCCTTTTAGGGTAGCCAATTTTGCAATAGTATATTCAAGTTCTGAATAATGTTCATGCGCCCTGTCAATTTTGCTTCCTCAAATGTTTTTGGTTATACTGTTTAGCTATCAGGTTGCTTTTCCTCTTATTTATAGATGCATGCAGATTTTAATCATGTGTTGATGTTAATAGATTGTAGAAAATGTTGCTCGGAAACATGGTGTTAGTAAAAGTGATTTACTGGATCGAGAAGCTGATGATCTTGCTGTACGTATTGCTCTAGGAGAAACACAAGTGATTTCAGAAACAAAAAATGCATTTAAAAAAGCTGGAGTGAAAGTGGAAGCTTTGGAGGAGCTTGCGAAGGGTAAAGTTGATGGCATTAAAAAAAGTAACCATGTAATTTTAGTGAAGAGTTTGCCCTATGGCGCTACCGAAAATGAACTTGCAAAGATGTTTGGGGAATTTGGTAGTTTGGATAAAATAATTCTCCCCTCCACAAAAACATTGGCCCTGGTATTTTTCCTCTCCTGTTACATGTTCATTATTATTATTGTTCAGGCTTTGAATTGTTTGGAGATGGTATTTCAGGTTGTTTTCCTTGAACCAGCAGAAGCTAAAGCTGCTTTTAGAGGTTAAGCTTACAAGCGTTACAAGTAAGATTTTTTTGTTTCTTTTGTTCACAAGTTCCATGCAGAATTGTTAACTAACTTGCTTTGCATTCTGTTCAATGTAGGTATGCTCCCTTATACTTGGAGTGGGCTCCTTCCAATGTTCTTAGCGAGAACGAGATGAATAGTGGAATTGGTGAAAAAAATGTCAAGCGACGGATACTGGAGCAAGATGTGGAAAGAATATCAGATGTGGAATTTGATCCAGACAGAGTAGAGGTTTGACCTACTGAATTATTTTTGTCATTCGTTTTGCGTGGTATTGTTATACATTAGTCTTTTGTGATAAGTGATGGAAAATAGAAACAGAGAAATGTAAGGTCAAAGGATAAACATAAAATTAAAATGTATAGACTCTGAATAAAATAAAGAATGAATTGCAATATCATTTTCTATATTGATTATCAACTTTGTCATCTATTCCCATCAGGATTTTTTTTTTTTGTCATCCACGGATGACTGAGTCGGACTATATTTATTTAAAATTGTTTATATTAAACATAACTATTCCTGTGATTTGATTAATCTATCATGCTTCAGGCTCAGTCTCTGTTTGTCAAGAACCTAAGTTTCAAGACAACAGATGAGGGTTTGAGGAAACATTTCAGTGAACACATGAAAGAGGGAAAAATTTTGAGTGTCAAGGTAAATGGGTTCTAGTGTTAAGTAACACATTTTACTTTTTAGGACTTTGCTTTTTTTCATTCATTTTTTTTGCTTTCATATATTATAGGTGATGAAGCAAATTAAAAAATGGGAAAAATGTTTCTATGGGGTTTGGATTTGTTAAGTTTGACTCCACAGAGACTGATACAAGTGTTTGCAGCGATTTACAGGTATTAAAACATTTCAAGTCCTAATTATAATTAGGTATGTTTGTTTTACAAAAAAATTTGTTGGTTTGGTTTATAGGGGACTGTTTTGGACAGTCATGCTCTTATTTTACAATTTCGTCTTGTCAAGAATGATGCTAAAGTACAAAAGAGAGTTGAGAAAGGCAAGAAGAGTTCAACTAAGTTGCTAGTGAGAAATGTTGCTTTTGAGGCAACAAAGAAGGATCTTGCACAATTGTTTAGCCCGTTTGGCCAGGTGATTGATTATTCATCCTTTCAGACAGAATATGTAAACAGGTATTCAAAAGTCGAAATGTGATTTTGCTTTATATTCTTCCTGAAACAGCTTTGAGGCCTTTCCTTTCATTCATGTTTGTTGGCTCACAGATTAAAAGTTTAAAATTGCCAATGAAGTTTGGAAAACATAGCGGCTTTGCTTTTGTGGAGTATGTTACCCAGCAGGAGGCACAAAATGCTCTTAGATCTCTCTCAAGCACCCACTTGTATGGCAGACATCTTGTAAGTGAAACTATGTTTTAGGCAGTGTCGATAATTTGAAATTAGATTTCAAATAGTTGACAAACTTATTATTTTTCAGGTGATGGAGAGAGCGAACAAAGGTAAAAGTTTGGAGGAACTGCGGGCTCAAACTGCTGCTCAATTTAATCAACATAGCGGATATCAATATGCTAATAACTAATCCAAGAAAAGGAAAGCCATCGGTCTGCTTGATGAAGAAATCATCAAGTTTGGAAGGTTTGGTTAGTGCTCAAGAACTTGAAGTTTGTAAACGTTTGAATGTATCCCAGAGTTAAGGGATAGCTATTTTGTAGGTTTTAATATTAATGTCCTTACAATTAATACTATTTATCACTTCATACATGTGTTGTGGCTATCGATACAAGGTTTATGACTATTCTAATGCTTTTCTAATTAAAAATTTATGAATTATATTTTAAATATATTTGACGAAATTTTAAATTATTTATAAAAATTATTAATTTAAGTAAATTTCTCCATTTATTATACATTATTGACAAGAACATGTGAAACCAGAAAGACAAGAACATGTGATGGATCTATAGAACAACATCATGTATTCAAATACATAACATGGGTTTGAGGTACACTTCAAGCACTTTGAAAGTGTTTGTGCTGATATTCCTTTATTTGTGAAATGTGAATGAAACATGGTTAACACCTTATAAAGAGAGATTTGTTGCTGCATGGACTAACAAAAGCACTCATTTAGGGAACACAGTAACAAACAGGTACATGATATATGACATTTTGATGTTATTATTATTTATGTTTAGGTTTAGAAAACATATTGAAACATGTTTTTCTATTTATGGATCTTAGGGTGGAGTCTGCTCACTGGAGACTATAAAGCATGCCGACTATAAGTTGGGGTGATTTATGCCGAAGTTGGAATGATGTTAACACCATGTTGAAGTTGTAGCTTGGTTCCATCAGTGTGTCATTTCAAAAAAGTATAGTCAACATTGTGCATCAGTATAACATTCCAATCTATGCTAGGTTGCACAGTTTTGTCTCAAGACAATGTATAAACTCTTTGGAAAAGTACTTGAAAGGGTAAAATTTGTTGGTTCAAGCAAAGAGAGATGTGGTTGCTTCATTAGAACAACACATGGGTTACCGTGTGCATGTCAGCTTGCATGTTTTCAAGTTCTAGGCAACCCTGTTCCTTTAGACTCAATCCATGTATTCTGGACAAAACTGTACATTAAAGATCATGATGAGAGTAATACAAAGTGGGATTTGGAAGAAGAGTGTGAAAAGTTGAAGAAATATTTAAGTACTTTGGATATTGTAGGTCAGAGTGTGTTGAAAAAAAGTTTGTGATCTAGCATATTCATCCACAACTTCATTGTCGTATTTATTTCCCTTTCCATGAGACTTAACATCACATTTTCTCCCTTATCTTAGCTCCACCTATTTATACGAGTACGCACGCATTGTTGTTGGTTTTGTCAACGATAATCATTTGGTTCAGGTAAAGTTGAAATCTGATTGTCCATTGCCTTCCGTCATTGACCGTTGGAGACAAAATTGTACCGATGAAGCAAAAGCATGAGAATCAGCATGCGCGGGTCGCTTTAGACACTAGGAAGACCTCTATAGGAAGTCATTGTAGTTTGTTTTTTAAACATATATGTATGACATTTATTATATATTATGCCTAGTACTAATTTTTTTGATTTTATTTTTTAACAAATAATTTTTTTAAAAAGGAAAAAAAAAACATAACGTGCAGTATTACCGGAAATTTCAACTTTTAGATACAGTTTTCCTAATTATCGAAAATTTACCATTTCCGGTATACCCTCCAGTAAAAAACAATAAATTTAATGAAATTTATGGCACCGTGCGAAATTTCTGATATTTTTCGGTAAATTTCTGGTTCTATAATGGAGACATTTACATAAAAATGTCAGAAAAGGAGGTGTCTACTATAAATGTGAAGGTGACAAATTAATTGCTCCAAAACGTAGGCGCTGGAGCAGGTGGAATATCAGTTCCGAAGATAGCCTCGGGAAGTAAGACCTTGTCAACTTGATAAATTGCAACAGGATTAGTTGCATGAACTGCACTTGTCACTTTAGTAATTGACCATCCTGAGTTAATGCGAATGGTTCCTGAATCACCGGTGAAATTCAACGTGTAATCGCCTCCTGCGAACGTGGGAGTTAAGCTAGTTTGGCTAAGGTTTTTGAAATCGGAAAGAGAATAGAAATGTGGCAATGCATGGAAAAGGATCACGTGTTTGATTTGATCATCTTTGAGTTTGGATAAAAACGGTTTCTTCAAGGAATTGAAGGCACTGTCCTTTGGTACAAAGATAGTGATTCCTTCTTCTGTGTTGTTTGCTTGGTAAGAATGTGTCCAATACTTTTGTGGATTCAAGGTCTCCGAGAAAAGTGTGAAATGGGCCAGAAACATTGAGTAGTTCAGTAAGGTTTACATAATGAAGATTTCTTTCCCCACCCCCAGCTTTCTTTTTCACCCCCTGGGTTTCCATTTTTAACCTTTGAAAAAAAGTTCAGTACGCGCGTACCGAACTTTTTAACACCTATTTTTCAATATCGAAAAAGTTCAGTACGCGTGTACCGAACTTTTCGGAGGTAAAATCAAGGGTAAAGTTGGATTTCTGGGGGGTGAAAAAGAATGACGGGGGGTGGGATGAGAAACCTTCTTACATAATCAGGTGCAGGTGCTGGGGCCGGAGTTGGAGTCGGCTCGATTGGGGTGGGTGGACTTACAGTTTTGGCAAATGCTGGTGAACTTAGAAGAAGCAGAATGTTGCTAACAAGAAAAATCATCGAAAACTTCATATTTGATTGTTTTCTTCAATTCAATTCACCAATCTCTCCAAATTCCTATAAGAAAAAAGCTCATGAATGTTAGATCTCAACAAAAAAATTACTATATTTCAAAGTGAAAAATTACTCAATTTCCTGATTACATGTGAGGGTCTGCAAGACGGACTACTACACTAGGTTCAATATTTATCACACAGAGAAACTGAGGCTAAATAAAGCCTCATAAAGTCCGTAGTGATTTTGTCATAGTTAAATGTGCGATTAACCTAGACATATCCTCTAAAAATTTGAGATGACGACGATATACTAATAAGAAAATATGAACTTCAAGTTCAAACTTCAAGCTCAATTTCGAATGCATAATAAACAAATAAATCTTTCAACTTTGTCTAGATAACGTTCAACATTTGTAAACAATTAACTTAAATCTATAACCAGATCTTGCAAAACTTAACTAACATACATCAACAACAGAAAATTATTCTATAGAACAATAAATGTATAAAGAAAGATCTAGGAATTCTAATTGTAACAATAGATAGCGATACGATTGACTGTTGGTCTCTGTGGGTTCAAAAATATTTTATATTACTTCGACATTTCCGTGCACTTGCGGATCTCATCAATTGTATGCTTATCCATCTTAATTTTTTTTTTTGAAATTCCACTTGTTCATTCAACTAGAAAAAGGAACAAGGTTACAAGATATTTGATCAACAGTAGGGACATACCCCAACCATGTCTTGGAGCCAACAACTTTAGCTCTTCCAACAAGTTCATGAGCTTTTACATTAAAAATTCTACTGATATACATTACATTAGCATAGTCAAGACTTCTAATAAGCTCCTTACAATCTAAAATAACGTGATTAATAGCAGCTAACACTTGCTTACTTTCAATACATTTAACTACAACTTGTGCATCCGTTTGAATGGTTACCTTCTTCAAGTGCTGAGAAACAGCTAGCTGCAAAGCCCACCTTACACCAAGAGCTTTGGCCAACAGTGGGTCTGTGCTGATATCCTCCTTACGACAGGCTGAAAACGTAAAAACTCCATCTTGGTTTTGTATAACACACCCCCAACATGTTGTTCCATCACTATAACAGCCAGCATCAACCTGCACTATGAATTCAGAACAAGGAATCAACAACATTGTTGCAGCAGATTCAATATGATATGCTTGTTGGCTTCTCCTTGTGTTAGCAGAATTAAATTCACAAATAAACTCCACTGCTTCCCTAGACACATGTTCAGGATCAATCAGCTTCTTCTTAAATATCAAATGATTTCTAGCTTTCCAAACCTTCCATAATGTTGAGCAAAAAATTTGAGCTCCATAGGGTTCCTAACATGTGAGCCACTCTAGTAACCACAAATTAATATCAGTTTGTAATGGAACCCGTACACCCAACGGCAATGAGAACCACACACGTTTAGTGAACTCACAATACAAAAACAAGTGTTCTGGGGATTCTTCATTCATGTTGCAGAGAGCACAAGTTGGGTCAAGAGTCACACCTTTCCTTTTTAGAATAGTCCGTGTAGGGAGGATACTCTTACCCAATCTCCATAGGAAATTTCGAATTCTATTTGGCAGAGGAGAACGCCATATCTCTTTCCACAGTGCTCCATTAGGACAAGAAGAAGGGCCAGCTCGATTATGTGCAGACGCAACGCTTAAAAGCTGTGTTGCAGACCTCACTGAATATTCGCCATCCTTTTCCCAATGCCACAGTAGCTTTTCAGTTGGTAATCTAAACGAAAGAGGGATGCTCAAAATATGATGAGACTCTTGTTGATTAATACACAGCCGGACAAGGTCCCTCCTCCACTGCTTAGTATCATGGTCGATTAGCTCACTCACCCTTGCTTCAGAATTTAAACACTTGATAGGGCTCATTACTTTGAAACCAGAATTTGTCGGAATCCAATTATCATGCCACACCTTCACCTCCTCCCCATTACCAACTGCCCACCGCGATCCTTTTGCCACTAAGTCTCTAGCAAACAACATACTCCTCCACGCATAGCTAGGTGAAAACCCCGCTTTAGCTTCCATAACTCCTCCTCTAGGATAATACCGACTCTTGAAGACTCTAGCCATAAGTGAATCAGTTCCAGTAGCTATTCTCCAACAATGTTTTCCAAGTAAAACTTTATTAAAGTTGCTTACCCATCTTAATTATATTGATAGGAATGTATGGAAATCCGTCCAAATTGTTCCATTTGCAATTACCATGACCAATACATATGATGTTGTTTTACATAAACCGCAAGCACAATGGAACGTGGAAGATGAGACAAAGTTGTCATATGATTGGAATGAAATAAATGTTCTCATATCCTCTTTAGGGGTTGATGAATATTACCGTGTTTCTCATTGTACAACTGCTAAAACTATGTGGGAATCATTGCAATTTTACCATGAGGCTACTAATGAAGTCAAACAAGCTATAATCAATACTTTGAATCAAGAGTTTCAACTATTTCATATTAAGCATGGTGAAACCATTACCGATATGCAAAAGAGGTTCACCCATCTTGAAAACCGTTTGAATGCACTTGGTAAGCCCGTTTCCAATGAAGTTGCTACTAACAAAGTTCTAAGATGTCTTAATAGGGAATGACAACCTAAAGTCATCGCAATCATGGAAGCTAACAATCTCTTGACATTAGATATTATTACTTTGTTTGGAATGCTTGAATAACATGAGCAAGAGCTCATTTAATTGGAGAAGCATGAAGGAGAATAACAAGGAAAATGAGGTAGACAATAAATCTATTACTCTTGTGGCTTATAGCTCTAAGTAAAGTACTCTACTATAGAGCAAGATGATAGTGGAACTAGTGATGATGAGTGTTGTTAGAAGGTATCATAAGTATATTAAGAGAAATAGATTGAAGCATTCCAACAAAAATTTCATCAATTATAAACGACAAAGATGAAAGTAAGAAGGAAAAATATAAGGGTTCATGCCATAATTATGGAAGAGTCGATCATTAAAAAACCGGATTGTCCATGCCATAATTATGGTTGACTTGTCACTAATGTTGCAAGAAAGATCATACCATTGCAAAAATCAAATTTAGGAGATTTCTTGTTCCTAAAGTTTTTTTTCTTCAATTGTTGCCTAAGTGCAACATAGTTTCCACTATGGGAGTTGCTTGCTGACCAAGGAAACAAAAGGTTTATTTTTGAAGAAAATCTGTTCATCGTAGCATGATGGAATGTATCGTAGCACGATGAACTTACTTAGTGAACAAGCTGATGAAACGCACGAGATCAGTTATAATTTTCAACTGAATCTTTCCATCGCAGTACAATGAGTCCATCGTAGCACGATTGCTTGCTGAGGCCCATTGGGAAAACTATAAATAGAGCTCCCAATTCCTCATATTATTAATTTAGAAATAATAGAATATTCTCTATTACTCCTAGAGTTGTTCAGAGGAGCTCTAAGGACATAGCTTTCTCCCCTTACGGGAAAGTTATACTCGGCAAGGTATGTTTTCTTTAGGTTTTTTATATTTAGATTCTTATAATTTAATTATGTAAGTCTTTTGTAATAAATGTCTTAGGTTGTGGTGGAGAAGATGAATTCCTCTATGAATATTTGGGTCATGTGATTGAGTCAAAGTTATAATAAATGTTATTCAGTATTTTATTTGTTATTTACTTTCTTGCACTTTAATAACGCATTCTCGTAATCTGGCCGGATAAGCAAGAGTGCCCATAGAATAAATATTAGGGTTATCTTTAATAGCAATATTAGGGTTTGCTTTAATATTTGTCCGGAACTAGTAGTAAATATGTTAGATGAATAGATACGGTAACATCCTGAACTAGTTGTGAATTGAGCAATTAGAGGAGGAATCAGGAACTAGTTGTGAATTGAGCAATTAGAAGTTGAATAGCCCGAAACTATAATCTAGAGGCATTTGATGGTTGATGAAAATAATGCATATATGTTGAATAACTCACCTAGTAATTAGGATATGTGATACATCGAGGTTAAGCTCTCGTAGGTACCTTAGTAATTAATGTAGGGAAACCTCACATATATTAGGATAGTAGTAAGGTGCTACCACAACAAGGATAAAATCAACGCCGAATATTAATTTGAATAACTATGTTATACACTGATCATGTCAACTATGAGCAAGGGAGGGAGTTTAACCACCATACCTATCCTCAATGTTTCTTGAATCACTTTATTTATTTTCTGCAAAGCATCTCGCTAATTTTATAAAACAAAACCTTATTCAAAATCCAAAGCGAATGCAAAACAACGAACTTGAATAACGCTGATAATGCTTTGACATGATCCCTGTGGATACGAACTCCTTCTACACACCTAGAGTGTGATGTAATATCATTTCAACTGTCTCTTTGTTCGTAAGTATTTATTTATTGCGTTGCATATCTATGTTTCTTGAAATTTGATTGCATGTTTATGTGATATAATTGATGTATATATGATGCAATCCCATGAATGTTCACTTCCAAATTTTTTGTTGTTAACCTATGAGTGTTTTCAATCCATATGCTTATAGTAACTTCATGTTTTAATCATGGTATTTCATCATCATATGTATCTCATGATATAAATTCTAAACATTTGAATGCCATTGTATTTGAGCATGTTATTTTATATTATTCTACTCTGACTTTATTCTGGTAAATTTGTAATGAATTTATATTGCATTTTGTCTGAGTTGTTGTTTATTTATGTTTATCCATTTTTACTTGACGCTTCTTACATTTTGTGGCTTTTCTTCTTTTTGATGTTCTCAAAGGGGGAAAAGCTATGCAAGAACTAAAACAAATTCTAGTTTTGCAAATATTAAATGGAAGATGCACATATCTGCTCAAAGACTAGAAATAAGTCGTATGTTTTGCCATCATAAAAAAGGGGAGTATGTGAGTGCAATATCCTCTCTTAGATGTTTTGAATGGTGTCAAAACTAGGAATGTGTAGTATTTGTACATTGGTTCTTATCTTACTATGTCTAGGTTGCATTTTCATATTAGGACACTTATAAAACAAGTCAAAATCATTTGGACAAGTAAAAAATATGATTTTTTTTATGAAAACTATGTTAGGAGTCGATATATCCATGTTATGAGTCGACTCCCTCTGAAGAAAAGTTGAAACAAAACTTTCTGATGTGAATGAGTCGACACATAGACATTAGGATCCGACACATGACACGAATGGTTCGACTCCCTCGAGCTGTTAGTCGACTCCATCTGTAGCAATTTCCATTCAAAAGATTTTTTCCTCATGGAGCCGACTCCCAGGCAACATGGGTCGACTCCCCGGCTCCTAGGAGTCAACTCCCTCTTTGAATGTATCGACTCCCACTGAAATATTTTTCATTAAAACTTTTCTGACTTCTTGGAGTCAACTTCCAACTCGAATGAGTCGACTCCCTTGACTTAAATTTGTCCAAAAATATTATTTTGCAAGTCCATTTTTTTGTTATTGAGTCCATTCATGCATCATTTTTATTCGATTGAAATCAAAAATATACAAAAGGATTTTCATCATTTTCATTCTCTCATTAGTACATACATACAACAACTACTAAAGATATGAGGCATGGTTTCTCATAAAAACTCATTGTAATGTATCTAAGAGAAGTCGACTTGCCAACACTTCTTTAGCCAAAAAGAGTTAGTTTTGGCACAGGTACTTTTCACTGAGAGATGGTTTGGTTTTGTTGTAGTTCAACAATGTTCTGCTCTGGTTTTAGATTTTTTGGATAGGACTTGGGATTGGAGAAGGACTATAGTGTGTCATGGTTTGTATTTCAATTGAGGTTTTTTTTGCAATCTTGTTCTTATTCTTGCAATTTGTATATCTTATACTTTTGGTTTAACTGATATAATATATTTGCTTATTCAAAAAAAAATTATCTATAATTATTTTTCATTGATTATCAAACAATTAGATAAGATTTTTGTTCAAAACCTTTAAAATTTATAACGGGTACAAATCCTCACAATACTCGATATATAAAACCCATATTTAAATTTTGGAGAAAACCGGAGTTCGACAAAATTTGAAAAACAAATATATCTTGCCTGATTTATAAGTGTACGTCAGTGCAAAGCAAAATATACAAGTAAAAAAACTTGTTTCGGTCATTACATGAACCCTCTCACAAATATCTGAATGTCCATCAGACTTCACATCGAAGTCCAATAGAATCCATGAGAAGGAGGCGTGACCCAATCTCATTTACTTAAATATTATTATTTAATAAGTTGGTGCGCACATCACGTATTTTATCGGTATGCTCTTGCTTGTTCTCCACTAAGCTTGGCAAATTGTATATTTGAAAATAGCAATATAAAGTCTATAATTCTTATTGTGGTAAGCAATGTGGTACTATAAATAATGATAATTAATACTATAAGCTAGCTTCTTTTATGTAATTTTCATTGACGTGATAATGCTATTTTCAAATTATTATTTAATGGCATGGTTTGGCGATCAAAATTAGCAAGGTTTGACGCCATTCCAGCTATTTCATTAAGAGAGTTTAATCTTTCTTAACCTTGTTGTTGTTGTTGTTGTTTAAATAAGAGTCTTTGCTTTCTCATGTTGTGTATTCATTATTATTGAAAATTTATTTATTCAAACCATTTCTTGTGAGATTAGAGTCCAGTTCAAAATAATAATATGTGGTCACAATTTAAATATGACATATAAATCAAATTACACACAACAAATCATACATGACATAACTTTAGACATAACTTTAGACATAACTTTTAGAAAAATGTTAAATACATAAATAAGGAAAGTTTGTCTTAAAACGCGTGCATTCAATTCATTGAAAGTGTAAAAAGTTATTTTATCAACATTAATTTTTTGTTTTATTTTTATTTTTGGAATGTTTAACAAGTGCACCAGGTGCACTGTTTAACATGACCCTGACTTTTATCATGTTGATCAACACAAAAATATCAATACATAAGACATTTGGTATTTTCGAAACTCAATGAGACTATTTTTTTGTCAACAACACAATATTTAGACTTTCAAAAAACTTTTGTTTAGGTAATTAATGGGAAAAACCTTAAGAGTGGAGAATGTACTACAAGAGTTATATTATTCACCCAAGTCTTTGTATGGTTTAGGGCACATGGTTCTAGTGAGACATGTAAGCTATTATTTGGTTTAGAAAGTTTATCGAGGTAAGGACATTTTTAGATCATATATATCATTGAATGCAGGTGTGTTGTTTTTGGGGAAACGGATTTCCTGCTGTTACAACAGGATGTTATAAAAGTTATGAACCGTCCGATCACAATCGTGTGGTTGATATCGTTTCCTGTAACTTTATAAATAAATTAATTTGATCCGTTCGATCTGATGATTAATGGTTGAAATTCTCTAAAGCATGAAAACTGTATAATTCCCTATTACAGGGAATTCACATCCGTTTTCATGTATGTTGGGTTGAGTTGTTTCAAGAGTTATGAATCTTCTGTTGTACTTGATAAATGTATGCTTTTATATCATTTTTGTGGAAAATATATAAATTGCTACTAATTAATGAATTGTCTGGTTTATGATTAATTAAGTATAAAAAAATATTGTTTAAACCAAAGGGACATAATGTACTGTATATGTATAATCACAAAAAATAAGAGACATCATAAAATAAAGTATCAAAAACTATTACTTGACTCAAGCATTAAACCAAAGGGATAATACCAAAAATAAAATAAAGAATACGAGACAACATAAAATAACATCTTGAACGGTTAAGAATCTCATATTGGATGGAAGACGACCTAAACATGAATTTATAAGCAAAAACAATTTTCCCCATTGAATGCATGCGTGCTATTTTCGTGGGATGTCCAATATGCTTGTGTACTTTCATATTTTTGAACAACTTTTAGTATCATAAGAACCACTCCTACAAAAACTTATAATTTTTTTATATAAGATGAATTATTTTTGAATTTTTATGCGTAGAAAACTAAAAAAAATATATCTAATTCATTCGTGGTTAAAAAAATTTAAACTTTTCAAAAGGGATTCTTATAATGTGTAATAAACATGACCACGAAAAAAAAAAATTTAAATGATGTTCACGAGTTGACCGAAAAGTATGAACCAAAAATCATTACAAAAATATTTGAGGATCAATATTTGCTAAAAAATTTATAGGGTCTAAAAAAAATTAGAAATAAATATATTTAACCCTTGTATGCACGCAATTTGTGAAAAATGAGGGCAAAAATGATGGTTTACTTCATTAGCGAACCCTCCAACTTTTTAAGTGCCTATTAAACTTCATAAGATTTGTGCTGCTCTGATAAGGCGTGACACAAGTCTTAGGGTGTGTTTGTTTCAAGAAAGGGAGGGGAGGGAAAGGAAGGAGAGGGAGAGATTTTAATTAAATATATGTTTGGTTCGAAAGAGGAAAGGGGAGGGGAGGGATTTTTAGACAAATTTACCTTTCTTAATTTTAAAAATTCATCTATTCAATAAAATATTTTAAAAATAAATTTAACATAAACATATAAAATATAATTTTACAAACAATCAAATGCTATGGTATATATTTTTTATTATGGAAAAGGCTACATATATGTATATGTAACAAACATGAGGGAACACGTAAAGTTGTGTGTGAATATATATGAAGCACTCCCATATACAGGTTATAAAACAAACATATTAAACAAAACAGTTTAAAAAGAAAAGTATGTTAAATAAAAATAAATAGAACATGTAGCAAAAAATTACGTATCAATTCCTTAAAAAAAAAACTTACGTAACAAAAATATTGAAAAAAGAAGAAGTTAGAACCGTATAAATAATTGCAGTCAAGAAGTATAAAAAAGAATTTTCAATATGATATCTCAAGCTTTAAATTTTTAAAAGGGTAATTTTGACATTTTAAAATAAATATGACGATATTTGTGTCAATATAATTAAAGTTGCAATAACACATTTGATCTTCCCTCCCCTCCCCTCCAAATCCCCCCAATTTGGGGGAGCAAAAGTTGCTCAATATTCCCTCCCCTCCCCCTCATAAAAAGTTGAATCAAATATAAAAATTTAAAATATCACCTCCCCTCCCCTCCAAAATCCGCAAACCAAACAGACCCTTAGTTCATTTGTTCACGTCACTATTATAGTATTCCATCATTTTAATATTCTCACTTGAGTTACAGACTTGCGTTACCAAGCCCAGCAATTAACAATATCAAACTATTCATTATAAACTTTACAAAATGTACTAACATCAACGATGTGGATCCCACTTATATATAAAACAACAATATCGAAATGAATAGTACAATAATCGTCACACCGTTTTTTTATCATTTTTTAACAATAATATTAGTAATCAGTAATCACCGCACCGAGCAATTCTTACTTGGGCACAACCTCAAATAAAATACATTTAGGCACACTTACATAAAAGAGAAAAAATAAATGTTAAATAATATAGTCACATCATCAAATATTAATTAATGATTTTATTTTTAAATTTTTTTAAATCATGTGTGTGTGCCCAACACCTATCATTAGTGTTGTGTCTATCTAAGTGTTCCTCTCACCACACCATACTAATAGCATTTCATATAACAATGTACATAACGGTTTTCATATCCTAATTTTTTATTTTTATTGGAATTATAATCATCATACCATATACTAATAAGTTTTCATATAACAACATAACAAGAGGAAAATTACAACACATAGCAAGCTCTGCATACCCCCAAAATTGGGCAACATAGCAACCAAAGAACCTGTCCTTATAGCAACGCTGAGACATAACACTACAGCAACGATATTAGGCTCGGGCATCGCATCAGGGTGATTTTCCGTTGTAGAAGACCCTTCCTTCATTCTACCACCCGTCCGTTTTGTACCCCTTGTCTGTGTTAGGGCACGCTCTCTACGGGTCGAGCTGTGGACAACACTATCCTTATCCGCTCGTTTACGACCAACTTCTTCCATACTTCCTGCAACATAATGACAACCAACATTATTATATCAATTCTAACATTCTACACAACTCAAAACAACTAATTTTAATCATCATCAATTAATCCAAATTCTAAATTCGAATCCTATAACAAGATTATCGTTGTTCTAAAGATTATCGTTATTATACCCTAATTCTAATCCTATCAACATCATACAAAACTCAACATTTAATCCAAATTCTAAGCAACATATAATACAATTACAATATTCAACAATCGTTAACTTAATCAACAATCAATTAACTTCATCAACAAAAACATTAACTTAATCAACAATATTCAACTAATATAATCAACAATATTCAATTATCATAAACCCTAAATCCTCAAATACTCTAATCCAACACATAAACCCTAAATCCCCAAATCAAAATCCCTAAATTACCAATTCATTTTTTAGCATGCAATTGACTGTTATAATCAAAATCAAACAAGTAAAACAACTTTAAATCAAAAAATCAAAACCAATAATTGATTAAACAAACTAAATTTTAGGGATTCTTACTTTGATTTTCGTTGTCTAAGTGACAAATATCTTCACAGTGTCCCAAACCCTAGTTCCACGCTTCCTTTGATCGAAATCGACTACAATTCAATGATTGGATGCTTGCTCGATCAAAATCGCCCTGATAATTGCCCCCAAATCATTTCCCAATCGTTTGCTTCCTCTTACTGTAATGATATTCGAATCGTTGTTTCGTTTCTGATATGACACGTTTTCGTTGTCTATGCAACGAAACTAAGTGTGTTCATGAGATTAGCAACAAACACTTGCGTTTCGTCACCTAACTGACAAAGAGCCTTGTTTCGGTAAGCTGACAACGAACTTCAAGTTTATTTGTTCAGACACGCGCGTTCGTTTTGTAGTCAACGAATTTTTTTTGTATCCGTTGCGCAAACAACAAATTATTTGATCACGTTCTCAGATGTATTTTGGGATTTTAGGGGGGCTTGGGAGCAATTAGAGGGCCTCAATAGCAAATTTCTAAAAATTTTCTCCCATGACATTTTCGATGGCCTGGTTTTTTTTGGTACAATATGGGTTGGTTTATACTATGTATTCCTATTTTTTCGCTGATTCTATAGATTCCGACATAAGCATTACTCTCTCCGTTCCTTTTTACTTGTCTTTTTAGAATAATAACACCAAATTAATAAAGTGTATTTTTACATTTTATCTTTCTATTATACCATAGTTTTAATCCACCAATAAATTTCTATTCTTTTGCACACATTTTTTTTAATAAATTTAATACATATATTATATACAAAAAAAAAAACAAAATTT
The DNA here is from genome assembly GCA_954870985.1 of Trifolium fragiferum. Taxonomy (NCBI): domain Eukaryota; kingdom Viridiplantae; phylum Streptophyta; class Magnoliopsida; order Fabales; family Fabaceae; genus Trifolium; species Trifolium fragiferum. The sequence goes on from OX940792.1 coordinate 16,772,491, forward strand.
AATAATTTTGTACAAAAAGAAATAGTTTTCCAAATATATAGATTTAATTAGTTTTATTGAAAAAAAGTAAGAGCAATTGACAAAGGATATAATTGATAAATCATACTCATAAATACTAAAAAGACAAGTAAATAGAAACGCTGAATCCAACACAAGACAAGTAAAAAGAAACGGAATGAGTATAAATTTGTCGCTAAGCTTCCTTCGCGCTATCATAATATATTCTTCACGAATATCTTCCACATCTATTCGAACGCCGGGGTCACTAAGATTTAGAAAAGTAATAGTATACCTATTTGAGAAGGAAATTCATTTGAATTTGGTGGAAATTTTTTTTATATCCTCTAGTTGTTGCCTATTAGATTTTAAGCTTAGATTCTTTCAATCGGTTTTTTCTTTTTAATATCATCTAGTTGTTGCCTATTATTATTAGCTTCAACATTCACTCCAGCTTTTTTAAATATGTTTTTTGTTTCTGAAATCACTTGTGTTTCTCCCAGAGCAATACGTACAACAAGATCATCAGCTTCTCGATCCAGTAAATCACTTTTACTAACACCATATTTCCGAGCAACATTTTCTACAATCTATTAACATCAACACATGATTAAAATATGGATACATCTATAAATAAGAGATTAAGCAAACCTGCTAGTGCTAGCAATACAGTATAACCAAAAACATATGAGGAAGGAAAATTGACAACACAATTATGTTAATTCTATCACTAGAAAACCACAAGTTCTGATTTTCTACAGAAATTATAGATAAAATAAACATTATTCAGAACTTAAATATACTATTGCAAAATTGTCTACTAAAAAAGGATGAATAATAGAATCATAGCTTTCAATTCATTAACCATAAAGAAACATATTGTATCAGGACGCATGAACAGACTATTTCATGCTCTGGTATCTCCACTAGCTTCGGCTGCTTTCCTCTCTTCTTCTCTTCGTTGTTTGAGAGTTTTTGTTCCTACAACATGTAAACCATAAAATGACAATACCTGATAATCCAATTTAACATTGTCCATGATGCAACATTATTCCTTACTCTTCATTGTTTGCACGTCTTGGTATAGCTGGCATAACATGTAATAATCTCCCTTGAAAGATTGAATTATTCGACTCTTTTAACGCCCTGATAGACATTTTCATACATTTGCATAAATTACAATCAGAAATGACAAGTACCAACTGAAGTTTAGAAACATTATAAGTGTTAGAAGATATAACAGCTATCTAAAGTAACAAAAATATTGGATACTCATCAGTCATTAAAAGGGAAATAGACAAAATATTGTTTGTGTCTACATCTGCAACCTGAAGTTTCTTTCAACGAAAATGACTTGATGCTTTAAAAGAACCCCCTCACAAATTGTACTGCTCAACCACGGAAACTAAAAGAAAGATTTACAATATACCAATAGTTGGTATTAATGAAGATGAGAAAACAATTTCTATCCATCTAGTTGTTATTACCTGGCTGCAAAATCTGGAGCTGAGAAATAAATAAAAGCTATTCCTTTGGATTGTTTTGTTTCCTTATCAACAACTAAATGAACCTGTAAGACATCACCAAACTGACTGAAATGCTCTTTCAGTTCCACCTCCCTGCAACAGAATAACAATAAAATGATAAAACCAACAATAAGAATAAAAATATTAAGATCAATTGAAACGACAGAATCATTGAAAGATATCAGTAACAATACATGGTACGCAGATTGACATCAGTTATTTCTCCTTTCTGAGAAAATATTTCTCTTGGTCGATCCTCCGCAACATATAGAGGGAGATTCTTCACACATATCCTCGACCTGGAAACACACTCACAAGTCAGAAGTCACAACCGAATCATTTAGCATATCTATTTCCGACCGTATTCATTAAATAAGACAGAAGATGGATGAACTATTGGAATAAAGGATATGCTGTGTTTATGTTTCTTTCTGTATTTCTGTCTTATGTTTTCGGTTCTGTCAGCCTAACTCAATTTGAAGGAAAGGACGATGGAATTATGTAATTAAGCAAAGTACAATGGAAGGTTGTACAAAGAAGGTAAGCAACAGAAATAAAGTCGTTACAAGTGAGAGAAAATATTCATAAGGATCATGGGAAGAGAGAAGAGATCAGTCACATTCCACACACAATCCCTCACAAATTCACCTATTTATCATATTTGGGATTGCGCTTCCTCATTCTGTTGCTTCTTCTGATTTCCACAAATTTTGGAGCAGTGGCCACGTCCTCACTTTTGTCTCCTATGCATGGTACATCATGCCTCATCATATTCTCATCCTCTCAAACTTGAGAGGGAATAGGTAAAGGATTTAATAAACCAGCAGGCAAGGAAATAGTGTGCTTGGCTTGTTGACAGACAGCACAATGCTTAACATAATCAGTAATTGGTTGCTTCATCTTAGGCCAATAAAATTGACTTGCAATACAGGCAGTGGTTCTAGTAATGCCAGCATGACCACCCAAGTGAGAATCATGAAATTCTTGCAAAATTTGTTTGATTAAGGGGCTATCAGGTCAGGTGGAATAGCTAATCTATCCTTCCGATAGAGAAGATTATCCTTAACCATATAACTAACATGAGGAGACTTGCCAGACAAGCCAAGCAGCAATATAGGACCAAAATGTGAACACAAGGGCAATGCTTTTTTGAGGGCTTGCAAAAGTAACTGTTGTGGTTCTGACCATGCAATTGAAAACATTCGAGAAAGCGCATCAGCGGCAGTATTGTCCTTGCCAGGCTTATATTCAATGGTGAAATCAAATCCAATAAATTTGCGCAAGCTTCAGTGATAGCACGAAATTCCCTTAAATAAGCTGAGTGTTTCTGAACAGTAGGTCCTAATTTCTTGGAAAAATACGCAATGGGGTGTCCTTGTTGACTAAGTATTGCGCCTATGCCTGACCCCGAAGCATCAGTCTCAAGTACAAACGGCTGAGTAAAATTGGGAAGTATTAAAACTGGGGCGGAAGTCGTAGCATGCTTAAGAGCCATAAATGAAGCTTGTGCAGAAGCTCACCAAGTAAAGCTGTCCTTCTTCAACAAATCAGTCAATGGGGAGGCAATAGTGGCATAAGACTTGATGAAACGTCTATAATATCCCGTCATTGGACGGAGTAAGCCAACATATTACTGCCTGCACCTTGTGGTTGTCCATCTTAACACCTTGACCTGAAACCACATGACCCAAGTACTCAACTTCTAGCATACCAAAAGAACAATTGGATAACTTGACAAACAATGCATTGCCACTAAGGAGTTGGATCACAATATGCAAATGTTCCAAATGAGTAGTCCAAGAAGGGCTATTAATGAGAATATGGTAAGGCATGATGTACCATACATAGGAGACAAAAGTGAGGACATGGCCACTACTCCAAAATTTGTGGAAATCAGAAGAAGCAACAGAATGAGGAAGCGCAATCCCAAATATGATAAATAGCTCATGCAACTAGTTTTCTTCAATTTCCTTGGAATTAAAAATTCAAACATGAACGAGTACCGCATTTGCACTTACATGGCTCCTTCTAGTATATTTGCACAGTTACACCGAAGTATAGTTGACAAAGCTAGCAGCAGATGTGTCTATGAAAAACAAAAGACTCAATTATTATACAAAAGTTCCATTGATATAAATATAATTTTCTCACTTTAATCTAACAAGTAAACAACAATCAAATAATGGTAGGATCGCATTGTTATTCGCAAATAATGGCGCTGCATATCATTCGTATAGTGGTGTAGCAGATAGCGGGAGAGCCGCAATTGCAATTTGCGAATACTAAAACAGAGGTAACAAAGTAAACATAAATTCCAACAAGATACATACATACTGATACTTAATAATTATAAGTTACGAAGATAAAAATAGAATTTTTTTATTGAAAAATACAACATTTATTTATCATAATCAACTTTATTTATCATATTTACTTATTTAGTTGTTTGCATCAAAATAAGTTCAATTTTGTCACTGAAACAGAAGCAAACAGAGGCGCATAACAGAGCAAGAGAAGCACACGATGCAGAAAAACTTACAAGGGCGACGACGTTAGGAAGATCGACGGCGCACAGACAGCAGGGACGAACGACGTCGCTAGGGTTTCCGTTCTACCGGCAATAGTGCTGGAACTTGAATGGTAAGTAATAAGGAATTTTTTTTTTCTTTTTATTTTATAAGCACTGGGGCCCACATCGTTAATGTTAGTATATTTTATAAAGTTTAGAAAAATGCTCTTTAGGCTTCCTTATTTGCTACCCAAGCCCTCTGTGTTGACGAAATTGTCCTTATGACAAGTTTTGGAACTTAAATTTTAAAATTAATTAGTTTTGGAAGCTATATTCCAAAATACACTACTATGTATTATTTTCGATCAAAATAGCTATACAAGTTGAATTTAAAACTTACAAACCGAATTGTATTTTATTTTTGAAATTTTTTTACGCTTTGGAACTTACCATCCAAAGTATTTTTTTAAATTTTTTTTTATACTTCGGAATTTAACATCTGAATTTTATTTTATTTTTTTAAAAAATTACACTTCGGAAATTATAACCGAAAACGGACACTGACATTTCCTCGTTGTTGTGTCTTCTTTCTTTAACTTTGTTTTCATTTTTTTGTACTCACCGACTCTTTCACAACTCAATACAAAATACTTTTTCCTTCGGCCATAACTGTTATCTGAGCAATGCCGGATTCATCAATGTTTGATTTCAATTCAACCAGAGGTTCCGCCATCCTACCACATACCTATATAAATCAATACAATAAATACATATCAGAAACATGCACTACAAAGCTGGAAAACCAAAATTCTGTCAAATTTGGATTTTATCTTCCAAAATAATTTTGGAATGCACTTTCCAAAATCTAGGTTTACAGATAACACTTGAAAACTCAAAAAATAAACCGATTAAAGCATACATTACCTGTTGGATGACACCAAATAAGTGTAGCAATCCTCTATGAATGAATAAACGTTGATTTCAAAACGTGAAAAAATCAACTTGTATAGCCATTGGTCGAAAATAATACATATTAGTGTATTTTGGAATATATGTTCCAAAACTAATTAATTTTGGAATTTAAGTTCCAAAACCTATCTTAAGGGCAATTTCGTCAACACGGGGGGCCTGAATAGTAAGTAGGGGGCTCTAAAGAGCATTTTTCTAAAGTTTATAAGAAATAATTTGATATTGTTAATTATCGGGCTTGGTAACGCAAGCCTGTAACTCAAGTGAGGGTATTAAAATGATGTAATACTATAATAGTGATGTGAACAAAAGACTAAATAATGATATTTAAGAATAATAATTAACACTTGTGTCACGCCTTCAACTATAGAGTGTCCTTGGACTTTGGGGATACGTTGGATATAATATGACGACGTCGAAACATGGGTGTCTGTGTTTTATGCTAGTTGACTTATCAGAGCAGCAAAGCACAAATCTTACGAAGTTTTTGATCTTGTTTTTCACAAATTGCGTGCTGATATTTGTTTCAAAATAATAATTTGACGGCACTTAAAAATTTTTGAGTGTTCATTAATGAAGTAAACCACCATTTTTGACCTTGTTTTACATATTGTGCGTGTACACTTGTGTTTGCAATAACTTTGGTAAATATAGGAAATAGATTCCCTGGGATTATAGCAGGATGTTGTATTCAATTTCAACCGTCCGATCTTATCCGTCCAATCTATTATCTACGATTCAGATTGAAAACTGTGTAACTACATGAAACAATTACATCAGGTAATCCAAGTCTTTAAATATAGACTTGTATATATACATGATTATGCAACGACATAGCAAGGTAAATATTCTCTAAAGGCAAACTTTACGTGTGTGATATATTCTATGTGGTAAATTACATGTAAATGATTTTGGAATTTTACCTTTACGCAGGCGCTTCACTCCCACTAAAATAAATAAAACCTCTTAGGATTAGATGCCATCCATTCTCATTAATCACACTATGTATAGTCCCATCAGACATACACGTATTGAGTTCTATAAAAACCTGATAGGAAAAACAACGTAGGTGGTTTCGGCCAATGTCATCTTCGAAGTAAGGCATATTATCGTTGCTAGGATTGAGTCCGAACTATACCTCTAACTAGTTCGCAAAGGGTGTGATCAAGGTGGTTTGTAAGGAGTTAAGTACTCTTTTAGGGGGGGTTCGATGGATGGGAGCAATTGTTTTGATGATTCAATTTTGAAGGTTGTTTCAGGTTTGTGCTCAATAGATGATGATGGTGGGTAACATGGGCTGCGTTGGGAGTTTGGGAGATTCAATAATAAATCTATGAATTATTTTTTCTATTTCTTTTTATTTGTCGTTTAAAATTATGATATAAGTGTATAAAAACTACGATAAAAAACAAAACCAAACCTTAATTTCTATATATTCAATTTAGTTTTTGAACTGTACCACATAAAGATTAAAAAAAAAAAAATTGGTTTGGTTTGGTTTGGAAGGAAAAATTGTTGGCTTAATAAGTTTTTATACACTTACATCCTTATTCCTATGTACCTATACTCGTTGTTCTCTTTAGTCTCTCATTATACAATATATTCTTTTTATTAAAAAGAAATCTCTATGAAATGCTAGTTCGGTGTTTATAATTACATTCCTATGATTTATAAAAAAAAAAAAAAATATATCTAAGTAGGGATGGCAAAAAGGGTCAACCCGCCCTGTCATTAACCCGTCTAAAAAGAGGCGGTGCGGGGTGGGCTAACTAGTTATGGTGGGTTGAAAATCTCACCCCGCCCCGTGTCTTGGCGGATGGCGGGTTGGCGAGAGTGCCCCGTCAATAAAATAAAATTTTTAAAAAATCAATAAATTCACAAAAATATCGTAAAAAATTATAAATAAGATATAATCAAAACAATCCAATGAAATCAAAATATAATTATAAACTAAAAGGTGTCCCAAAAATAAATAATCAATCAACATTGAACATCCATAATTTATAAAACTAAAAAATCCACAATAAAACTTTAAGAAAATACTCAATTTAAATCAAAACAAACATAAGTAAGGAACGCAAACAAAACTTGGATTCAATGTTTAATTGAGTAGTTGCTATTTTGTTTATATGGAGTAAAATTTAAAGATTAATTTATAATGGACCAAGATTTTTTGCAAAAAAAGTAAAATTAGTTCAACCCGACGGGTCAACCCGCCCCACCCCGTCGTCACCCCGTTCTTTTGCGGGTTAGGCGGAGCGGACCTCTCTACTCTTGGGGATTGAAAATATCAACCCACCCCGTCAAAAATGGCGGGCTAAACGGGGCAACCCGACGGACCTAACTCATTTTGCCATCCCTATATCTAAGAGAAGACTTATATCATTTTTATAATAATTAAATATATATAAGTTAATAAAAATAGTAAGATTCACATTTGAACAAGCTGTTTATTTAACATCTTCCATAAGTCATACTTATATACTTCCATTCAAAAGTACTAATATATGAATTTCATCCATAAGTTCAATCAATAAGTGGATCAAATGTAAATAATTCTCTAATTATTTGAAAATTAAAAACATGTTCATAACAATTTCAATCCATGTTACTTGGAATAAGAAATAAATCATAAAACTTGAAGCTAAAATAGCAGCCACTTCTTGAAATTTTAATATCAAATACAAGCTTTTCCTCATCGACAATCTTCAAAAGACAATTATCATCCTCTTTCAAGTCACAATAATTAATTCAAGCCAAACCTGAGAGAATTCAGCATGGGAATTATATTGATAATAATACAGAACTTATATAAGCAACATACTTCACCTATATAGCAAAGGTCACAATTTTCTCATTTTTTGAAATAAATTTTCTATAAAGTTTAATTGATACAAATTGCAGCTACCTAGCCCTATTTCTTAGCACGAAATTCTCAATGTGTTTATGTGTGCGTGTATTATTTATATAAAAAAAATAAGGAAACTAAATTCATACTTTGCCCTAAATATTCAAAATTTTAAGGATGACCTTGATACGTATTGTGTTTGTATAAAAAATCTAAATTTAGTCTAGAAGTCTTAGCTCAACTGACAAAAATGCCGAAATTATTAGGCCGGACGTCATGACGCGGGTTCGAACCCGGGATCTCACAGTTGTGTGAGTTTAATTTCAGTGGATTTACCACTTCATCTAAGACAAAAAAAAAAAAAATCTAAATTTAATAAAAGGGGAAAGAGAAGAAAAAATATGATAAATGAAAAAAAATAGTTATAAAGAAATTAGAAATATAAGATGGTAGTGAAAACAAATAATGGCAAGTAAATAAATTACCTTCAAAATAGGGTGCACTCATGTCCCTTTTGAATAGAAAAAATAGCAACTTGGAATGAAACGGTTGTTTCATTGGACTTGTTTAGCATAAAAACACATACATCACCAAATTCCAAACTATTGTCATCACGAAATTTACTCCAACCAACACTTAATGCAGATTGAGTATTTAAATTGATGTTCAAATCAACATTCCAAGTTCTATCTTGATTAACAAAAAGAGTAGCAACTCTTCCATCCATCATTCTCATATGTTTCTTAACAAATTCATTTGGTATGACCTGTTTTGCAATATAATTGGTTTTCACATTAAAAAAGTAGTAACAAAACTCATAACAAATTGCTAAATGGATGCAATTTACATGTGTAATTTTTTTTTTGGCAAATAATAATAATTAATGAAATCAAAATCAAATATATAAATTTCTATTGAAATTGTTAAGATTAAGAGTCTCACATCGATTATTTCAAAGTGCTCAATCTGGTATTAAAGTTACGAGATTCTCCCATCTATTTTTATAAGTTAAGAGTCTCCCATCTATTTGGGTTTGGCTCTCCTCATGTGCTTAAATCCTAACAATCGGTGATTTCATTGAGAGTTGGCCACATAAACGACTATCTATGGGCTTGATTAAGGTGCTCCACCCTATACTAATAGGTGAGTGAAGCCCCCGAAAATAAAAGGAATATTCTCCCACCTTTTATCGAAGCATGATACTCTTCCATCTATTGAACTAATCTTTTGGATTAGACTCTCAAATCCTAACAGAAATTGTGATCAAATATATAAAATAGTTTCTTACCAAGGTTTCTCTCCCAATGTATGTCTTTAAGATCATACATGTAAAGAAGTTCTTATCCGAGACAAAAATTTTCTTCACTTTCTCATACAAAATTCTGCTTCTCTTCTTAAGATAAGCACAGCTACTTCCTGCTAAGTATTTGAGAAATTCATTAAGAAAATTATTAAATAGCAACATCTAAAAAGTAAAACAAAAAATAGAAACATAACATAATGATAAAACAAAACCAACCATTAACTATAAAATTATTAGATATTGCATCTGCTTGGACTATTCTCTTCTCATGCTCAGATTCTTTTACTTTTTTTGGGTTGATTATTATTTTCTTACTAACTTTCGAAGACGGCGATGGAGATTTTGGCCTTTTACCACACAATGTTGAAGGATCTTTAATGATTTTCACAAGACAATCACTCTCTTCGGCCGCTTGAGACTCTTCTATAGTTTCTCCTAAAGGATATTTTATTTCTAATCCACATTTTCCGAACCCAATAACATTAAAGAGCGAATTTCGTTGATATTGAAACACCAAAAATTGTGAATCACCCAAAGACAAATAGTTTGCAAATTCTTTCCATCCTTTGCAAAACCAAACATCATAATCACTAGTTTTCTCCCAAAAAACTTTCTTTTCAATCAAATTTGGAAGCCTTAGAGTAACTGGATTTGTTATTCCTTTCCAATGCCTTCTCACAAAATTTATTGGCACTCTCTCACACACAATCAATATCAATATTGATCAAAGAAAAAAAATTATTTATTTAATACAACAATATTATTTTAGATCAATTGGAGTAGCTCTAGTTGTTATGTACTAAAGAATTTGCATGTGTATTAGTTTGAACATTATTAATAAAATTCTAATTATAAAAAATAAATAAATTTGAGAAAAAAGTATTTTTTTTTATAATGATTGAAAAAGAAATTGTGAAACAACAAATAAAATAATTTTAATTATGAAATTGAGAACTAGATAAAGTAAATACATAATTAACAATATATGTGCAGTTTCCATGAAAAATCTATTTAAAAAACACCTACTCTCTAACAATAACGAAATCTGATCAAAAGTTTTTCAAACACACAAGACATTTTTCAATACTTTTTTTTGTATGGCAAATAATTAATATTATATAGATATATAATATGGAAGAGGTCATAAACTATATATTTATATTTTACCAATTTGTAATTCATATTTAGGTTGTGAAAAGAAACAGCGAAGATTATGTACAAAAAAAAAAAAAAGAAACAGCGAAGATTTGTTACCAATTTTCCTTGTTGAATGGTAGTTTGAAGAATAACCTTGAAAAAGTGGACACCAAGACTTTCATGATTAAGTTCTTGAGAAGACATAGTTCTTTTCAATTCTAAACGGAATGAAAATATGAAGAGTGTTTCAGTGGAAAAGAAGGGTGTGATGATATATTAATGCACAATTAATTACATTTTCAATTAATAGCATAAACTTTCAACTGCCAATACAAATTACATTAATATCGTGTAGTTAACACTTCCAATGTATTGGTTTCATTCTACGGTGCACCATCTTTTTTCCATTGCTACCTCCGTTCCAAAATATAAGTCGTTTTGGAGAAAAAATTTGTTCTAAAATATAAATCGTTTTACAAGTTCAATGAAGTATTTAATGTTATTTTTCCTATTATATCCTTAACTTTTTATTTCTCTCTTCTTTCAATTCTTTTATTTATCTTTTTCATACAGTTAATGAAGGACAATTTTATAAACTTACTCGTAATTTCTCTTTTCTATACAATAATGATTATATTTCTTAATTTGTGTAATATGGTCAAAACGACTTACATTTTGGAACGGATGGAGTAAATTTCACTTTTTAGATACATTGAATAACTAATATATTCAGTACACTTTTTAGACTAAATACATTAGTTATTCAATGTATCTAAAAAATGAAATTTGTTTATACTTAAGGCCGGAGAAAGTATCTTGGTTTATTGAATTACAATAAAATTTAATATAATGATTTATATATGAAAGAGTAGATCCGTAAAATGTAAAGATTATATTGTGGATAAATTTACGGATACTCCATCATTTGAGAGAGAGTATTACTATCGCATACATATTTGTATCTTAGGGGGATGTATTGTATTGAGATTTTGTGAGATTATTTTGGCCTAAAAAAGTCTAGAAGATTTTAAAAGATTTTATAGAATTGTATTGACTTTTAAGACTTTTTAAAATATTCTTGACAATCAGGATTTTTCAATTTGGATTTTAGTGAATTTATAACACATATTTGTAAGATTTCAAAAGACTTTACGAACTTTTTGATTGAAAAAAAAGTTCTTTTTTATTCTTTTCTTTTTCTCCAATTCATTGTACATTCTATCAACGAATTTGTCTATCGTTTGAGCAATTTTGAAATTACCGAATAAAAAAAGAAAAGAGGGACGTTGAAACTACACCAATAGCCCCTCACCTAGAAACAAAACCTCAACGCCCACTCTATAGAGAGAGCAAAACACCATCCCATGGAAAATAAACAAATCATAAATAGAATCAATAAAAAACAAATCACAGGAGAACAAAATCCAACACACCGTAAGCAAAATCCAACAACCAAGACCAGTTAACAGAAAAACAAAAACGCAGTACAATAGAGAAATAATCATGAATGTTGAATTTAACAAAGAGAAACATGGACACACATCAATGAAATAACGATGGCTGAATATCCAAAAGGAATGAGCAAGAGTATGACGGCAGAAAAAAGTCCGGGGAGAGAATGAAAAAGTCTTGAGAATTTGAGTGGGATTGTTGAAAGAGTATAGTATGTGTATTTTTAAGTAAAAAGTCTCACAAAATCCACTTCATGGAAGAATCCATTAAAATTGGTAGATTTTTGAATACCATGAGACAATTTATAAATCATGAGAAATCTCAATTGAATACCATAAGATTTTGTTGCCTTAAAAAAAAAAACATCGTTGTCTTAATTGAATACCACAAGATTTGTTTAAACTTTATAAAAGTCTTGATTGAATACCATAAGATTGTTTCACCTTAAAAAAGTCTTTTAAAATCCTTTGAAATCCTAATTCAATACACCCCCCTTAATAATTTATGCTCATGTACGTACTTTAGTAAATGTCGTATCTCGTATCGGTATTTATATCGGATATTAGTATTGTACCTAGGCAACATAAGACTTGACTTAACCTAAAATTTAATTATAGCACATTTAATCTATCTTCTCTTACACATTTAATTATAGCACTCTTTTATTGCACTCATATGGTTTTAATTTTTGGGTCATGTTAACATGTGCCATAAGGGCACAGACACATGATAAACTATCTTAATATAGAAATTATACATTTACTAATGTAAGAAATTTAATATCTAAAAATAAAAATGCACAAGTTTCAAATAATAATTTATATTTTTGCTTCCTTAACATGTGTTTTTAAAGCATATATTAACATTCTCCTTATATATTAAATTCTTAGAACGGTCTCTACATTCACTTTGACTATTTAACTTAGTCGATCATTTATATTTTTAGAAGTAATTTTTTTAAAAAAAGCACACAATTCAAACCTTCACTTCTTATGTAAAACTTTGCTACTTCAAAGTCACAATAATGTATTAAATAATTTTGTACCCAAAAAAAATTAAATTATTTTAAATTTGTGTAAAATGTTTACAAGTAATTTTCTACTATTTTATAGCAATTTAATGCTATTTATTTACTTTTTATTCTTTTATATTTTATGAATTTTTTCATTTATATTATGGAATATATATTAAAATAGGAAGGAGTAAGAATCTAAATTCAGTCAAAATAGGAAGACTAAAATTTCAAATTGTAGAATAAATGAGCTAAAATTCAAATTCAGTTAAAAAAAGACAAATGATTACTTGATAAAATAAAATGTTATCTAAAATGATAAAGGAGTTTAGAACAATTTTTGGTCGCGTTGTTGGTTCACTTCAAAGATAACATTACAGGAGACACACAAAATCCATTCTCGCTCCAAACTCAATTTCCATTTTTCGTTAACTGGTACCTTTCCTAATTCCTATGCTATCTTCTTCATTTCATTTTTCCATTTTCACCTTGTTTTGTATCTGCACACCATGTGTTTGTTTATTTGTCCAACTTGTTTACACGCTGTAGAATTTGCTGTTTTGTGTGTTCACAATTTTATGAGTTATTTGCTTATTAACTGATTATTCAATTACAAGTATTAGATTGTTAGAGGGTCACCCAAGAACAGTTGAAATGGTAAGAGTTTCTTTTAGCTTAACCAGAGGTCACAGGTTCAAATTCAGTCATAGAAATGTAGTAATGTTAAATCCCTTCAGGGGGAGTTTTGCTGCTTATTTGTTGTCTTACTCGAGGGGTTAGTCTATGCAGTAGTATGAGAGGATAAAATTAAAGTAAAATTAGAAGAGGGTCTTTTTGTTGTTGTTGTTGTTGGAGTATAAAAAAAGGAGGGTTTATGATTTGTGATGTTTTCATTTTGAGTTTATCGTAACCTTTTAGTTCTGTTAAGTTGATGATAATCGGGTTTGTACTTTTCTTAATGATAATCCATGAACTCTGACGCAAACACCAGACACGCATTGATACGTAGACACTAACAATAATTTAAGAAAATGGAAATGGTTGAATGTAATAGCAAGTGTCAATCTGATGCGTGTTAGACACTGAACACACCTTCCATTTGAAATGTCAATGCTACCTGAATTATAATATAAATCGGTTAGTACATTGTTTATCTTAGGATGTGGAAACTTGAAACTAGGTAGTAATTTTTCTTTTTATGTTATGATATTTGTTTTGTGGCTGTTTGCTTTATTTGTGCCTATAATAAAGTGTTGTTTAGAGATTGAATGATGTTGGTTTTTGATGTTATTAAGGTTGTTGCTGGCTAACCTGCAAAAGGGGAGACAGCAAAAATAATACATGTCTGATTCCATTGCCTCTTCTTCTAGTTGGATCCATCAATGATGATTAATGAGTAACTCAATGTGTGGAAGCATAAGAGCCTGATATCTCCATTTGCATATTTGGCTTTGTGATTTTCCTGCAGCCAGTGGCAAAGTTTTATGTAATTCTGTCTCAAGCAGTGATGGAAGCAGCAAAAGTTCTTTCACACACCAAAGCTGTACCTTTTGGTTTTTCTATTGTGAGCAACAATGTCTCGCTGAGACCTTTCAACAAACAATTTCATGCCGATGTAGTTAATAACAGTCATCAATTCCACCCAAGGCCCAAGCACATTGAATTTCGATTGAATTGCACCAATAAAAACTCTTTTCCCTCCTTACTTAAACCGACAAGAAAAAGGCCTGATTTGTTACCTTTTTCCAAATGCTCAATTTCCAATGAAGCTAGCACAGATTCTAGTAATCCAGTCTTAAAGTACTTCAAAAGCCTATCATTTGATTCGATAAAAGCTACCGTTCTGCAGTTAACTCCCATTGATATAGTGAAGTTGACGGGGATATTAGCTGTCATAGCTACAGCCACAAAATGGACGCTTAATATGCTCTTAAATCCTTTCTTCTGGATGTATTTTAGCTGGACTTGGATGTACTGGCCATGGTTGGTGGCAGTAGTGCTTGCAGTTTATGGGTTATATTGCTTTCGAAAACACAGGCTTGGTGAGGCAAACACATTTGAGCAATTGACAATCGTTACATCAGCTTTTACATGGCTCACCCTTGTTCCACCAGCTTATTTCAATGGCTACCTAGAAGGCTGGCCTTTGGTTTTCTTTTTTGTATATCATTACTTCTTTTTCTTCAACGTTAGTGTCCGGAAGCGGCTATATGGAGATTATTATGCTCGACGTCATGACCCGAAATGGGATGTGAACTTGCCAACGTGGTCTCGCCTTTTATTCAGTGCAGGAATCATGGTTGGCCACTGGCTTGCAGCATTTGAAGCGCCAGAGCTTAGCCTTATACATAGTGGATGGAGCAATCTTGGAATCTGGGCTTTGATTATTGTAACTCTTCTGTTTCATTATAATTCAACATTTTATCTTGCTAAGTATTCAGAAAATGTGGTGGTTCCAACTTCTGTTGTGCGATTTGGACCTTATCGCTTGTTGCGCCATCCAATATATTCATCGACGGTGCTTTTGTTTGTGACATATTGCGTTGCGCTTCGAGCACCCTTGAGTCTGCTCTTCATTGTAGCAGTTTGTTTGTTATATTATAAGCAGAAAGCAGATATGGAGGAGGCTTTGATGGTCGAGACTTTTGGCCAGATATACACGGAATATGCAGACAAAGTTAAGTTTAAGTTTATTCCTTTTATCTATTAGTTAGTCTCCAGAACTGTAGCTGTCAATTGTCAGAATCTCATTAGAGTGTCAGATTTAGCCAAAAGATAGTGTAGCTTATTGAAGCCTATGTATGACTTTGTTTACTCTTTAGTATGTTGAACTTAACCTTAATACTATGGTCCCTGTGCACTTGTGGTGAATTTTGTTATTGACTTTCCAATATTTGTATTTAGATTTCCATTGTTTGAATTTATATACTCTTTCTAAGGTTGTTTTACACAAACTAAGAAACACATATGATTAATAGACAAATTCTAATATGGACTAGTGCTCCAAATGGTCCATGATGGACAAGGAACAATCACCTTTAGATTAATCTCGATTAATATGCACCTTCCCCACTTGATTTTTAACAATCACCTTTAGATTAATCTCGATTAATATGCACCTTCCCCACTTGATTTTTACTTCCAAGTTCCAACTCAGTTCTCTCTCCTCTCCATCACTCTACTTTTTCCCTCTTTTGGATTTTTCTAAACTAAAATTTTGTAATTAATCTCTATATATATAAAATGTGAACCTTTTTTCAAAGTTAAATGTACACATGGCAATCTACATTCATTCTCCTCCCATATTATTTTAGCATTCAATACTTTTAATTCAAAAAAAAAAAATCACAATAAAGGAATGAATAATAAAGGATGAACAAATTAGGTACAATATCACGTAATTTAATACTATTGAACACAAAGTTGACTATTCTATTATTATTTTCCTAAAAAAAGGAAATCGGTGATAACAAATTTCCTTTGAATTGGGTTATATTTACATATTTTTAGCGATAACATTTTTTTAATTTATTAATCAAATCAAAGTAAGTCAATTATTTATATAAAAATCATAATTTTAATTTATATTTTCTTTATATATATTTTCACACAAAAAAAAATAATTAAATGTATATATTTAAAAAACATATATATGGTACGTCTAGAAGGGTTATACTTATGCCCCTTTTGTCCATTAAACAAAAAATATCAAACTTTATTTTTTGTTATAAATCTCTATATATATAAAATGTGAACCTTTTTTCAAATGATAATGTACACATGGCAATCCCACATTTCTTCTCCTCCCATATTGTTTTAGCATTCAATACTTTTGATTTTTTTTTTTTTAAAAAAAGATCACCATATATAAAGGATGAACAAATCTATACTTTTATTATTATTTAGGACAATTACCATAATTAATAAGAAATAATTCACCTTATTTAAGAAATAATTCTTTGTCTTATTTATGAACAAATCTTACATCACCTTTTCTCGCAGAAATTTCATAATTAATTAATGCAATTATAACAATAATTCTTTGCTTTGACACTAAAAACACATTTTCATTTTTTTTTGTACAAAAAACACATTTATAGAACTGATAAGACATTTTTTTGTACAAAAAACACATTTACGGAACCAATAAAACTGTTTTTTTTACGGAATGCATATTTATTTTGACTACTACTATGATAACCTTCACAATTATAAGGTACTTTTTTTTTTTTTTATCAATTTAAGGTAATAGGTATAGTTTAAGAAATAAAATATTCTTAATAAAAGCATGGATCATTATAATCGTAATTTTTTTTTCAATCTTGATCTATAATAATTGGCAATGATTTTATAAGTCAAATTCTTCCAAATATCTTGCTCTCAATTAGCATGCAATAATGTATTTGTCACAATTAGCATCATTATTTTTACGACAATTAGTATCATATTAAATGTTTTTTTATTATAATTCTCATAGTCTTCACTCATACCAATCTTATATGAGCTGGATTATGGTGATTAATTACACTAATTATAGTAGTCTCTATTTGCTGCTATATAGTTTCTTCCCTATGTCCATTGCTCAAGTTCTTATTCCTATGCTGTTTTAGTTTCATATTTTTTAATTTCAATTTCAATTTTAATTATTTCTCTTTCTCTCCTTTCTTTTGTTTCACATTTGGTTTATTGGTTATTCATCAGATTTCTCTTCTTCCTTATGCATGCTCGCTTAACTTTGAAAATAAATCATCGAAGATTTTTTTTAAAAGGTTTGTTGTTTTTCTGACCATTTTTATTCTTTACTTATTGCTTTTTCATTTTTTTATATACATATGTGTTTACAGGTAATTTGTATTTTATTCAGACATTATCGGCCACTAACAAAGATTAGTATTTTTGATTTTTTCTTTTTGAATTATAATGATATTTTTTTCTTTGCCTTAGTGATTTAGGTACGACTGTGCTTCAGGTAAGGTAACTAATTGTTTTTTGTGATCAAAGACTAACTACAAAATGTTCTCACATTGACATTTGCATCAAAGACTTCAGAGAAGGTAAAACTTTTTTAGAAATTGCTTACTTTTTTTTAAGCACTTACTTACTTTTGTTGTTTGTCATATTTTTTAACTTTTTCACTATTACTATTATTATTCCTAAAAACAGTTAGTATATATATTGCGCTTGATTTCATTTGGTTTTAGAAATTCTTATTGCATTTTTTAAGTTAAATTCGTTCCGAGAAGTTTTTTTTGTTTATTTTGTCTAGGTATTGAAATTTGCGACTATTGTGTGTGACACAGAGGAAAGTTGGATGAAGACTGTGGATCAATTTATTTGGCGTAGTATTTGCTCTATAATACTATCCAGTATATAGGGCAACACAAGGATATTTGAACTCCATCCGGAATACTCGAATCCATAGGATATGAGTTTGAATTTTTACTTTTTATACTCCTTTAAAAATTGAGACATGTATGAGGATATATATCCAAACTAACTAATTGATTTGTGGAGGGAAAAATATGTCTCCACCCCATTGTCATGTCTAAATGGAACTCCTAAAAATATACACAAACTTTGTGTGAGTAAATTCATCTTTAATTTTATTTAAAATATATTTTTATTTGTTGAAATTTTATAGATTTTGTAGTTTGATCTGATGTGCATGTGGCTTAACCAAATGAATAATCTTTTATCATTATTTTAACATAAATTATCATAATAATCAAATTAATAACAAAGTTGACCATCACACATAAACAATTGTTCCTATTTATAACTGGAATAATAATTTCACATTAATTACAATTATCACTACAATGAAACAAAGAAACAAATTCCTCTTCAATATAAAAAAAAATAAAAAAAAAATAAATTATGATACAATATTTATCACTATTGCTTATAAAAAGTAACAGTAGTGTGCAATTTTAAAAGGAAATAATATTTTAATGAGATCATATTAATATAGTCAATGCATTAAAGGTAGTGATTGATGTAACAACATGCATACTGTTTATTGCAATTTTTGCGGGACATATATTTGTACTCATATATTAATACGGAGGCTATCTTTTTTTCTTTTGGTAGTTTTTACAGAATCGATGTTTTACTCATACGAGGAATTTTTTAATTTAAACGAGAACCTATATTTTTATTTATACATTAATATGATATCTATTTTATTTTTGTAATTTATATTGTAGTTTATATTGCTACTCATGTTGATGCAAAAACCTATTTTTATTTTATTTTTTTAATTTCTTTGAGATCTATATTTCTAATTGTAGTTTATATTGCTACTCATGTTGATGCAAAGACCTATTTTAATTTTTAATTTTTAATTTCTATGAGATCTATATTTCTACTCATACATATTTTTATTTCTAATCATATATTTTTTTTTTTTTGGTTTTCACCACCAGTTGAATCTGGTTCGGGGGTCAGTTCTGACATCAAGTGGTTCCAGCCCCCTTCTAATCATATATTTCTATTCACATATTGATACGAAGGGCTTTTTTTTTAAATTTATACGAGAACTTATATTTCTATTAATCTATATTAATATGCCCATTTTTTTTGTAATTTTTACGAAATCTATATTTTTATTCATATTAATACGAGGATTATTTTTTTAATTACTACATAAAATTATATTTCTTTTCATATATTAATACGAGATCTATTTTATTTTTGTAATTTATACTTTAGATTATATTTCTACTCATATATTATTACGGAATATTTATTTATTTATTTCTATGTGACATATATTTCAATTGATACATCAATACGGGAACATATATTTGCACTTATGCATTAATACAAATGACTTTTTTGTTTTATAATTTCTATTTAGATCTATAGTTTACTCATATATTAATACGGAGATCTTTTTATTTTATAATTTTTATGAAATCTATATTTTTAGTCAAATATTAATAGGGAGATTTTCTAAAAATTACAACGAGGAACTTATGTTTCTGCTTAAGTATTAATACGAGAATCGATTTTTTTTGTTATTTATATTATAGTATATATTTCTTCCTTATATATCAATACACATATTATTTTTTTGTAATTCGTCCACCTCAAAGCCTTTTTACAAAATCTCAAAGTCTCTTCCATATATATATATATATATATATATATATATATATATATATATATATATCCTGTAAATAAATTATTTTTCATCAACTTTATAATTCTTTTAGGGGAGAATAATAGAAACAATAACTAGGATAATTTTTTATTGTTTTGTTCACCACCAGTTAAATTTGGTTTGGGGGCCAGTTCTGGCATCAAGTGTTTCCAACCCCCTCCCGGTCGCAGTTGCGGAGGATCGAACTGTGGTCCTCCCTATCAAGTTCAGCGTCAATCACCACTGAACCAACTAACGATTGGTAACTACGATAAATTTTTAATTTGGTAAAAAAAATACAAACTATATGAATCTTCCCTTAGAAAATATATATGACACTATACATAAATTTTAGAGTCAGTGTTTATGTTTATCACTTAAGATATTTTAATTATATAATATTGTAAATATTTATGTAGTTGTCATTAACTATCTTCTATTAGCAATTAAAATTTTAATTTTTTAGATTAAAGAAAAATATATTAAAATATATTATTTATAATTCAATAAATTTAGGCTAAACTACACATTTAGTCCTTACATTTATTTTTGGTTTCAATTTGGTCTCTTACATTTAAAAAGTTTTATTTTGGCCCCTTACATTTATTTTAGGTTTTAATTTGGTCATTTCCGTCAGTTTTGTCACATGTGGCAGACAGTTTGCATATAAGAAAAGACACGTGGACACTTGGATGTACGTATTCAATTGAAACGGTGTTAATGACAAAACTAATAGAAAATGACCAACTTATGCAAACGGTTGAAATGTAAAAGACCAAATTGAAAATTTTTAAACTTAAGAGGTCAAATTGAAACGTAAAATAAACATACGGGACTACATATATAGTTTAACCATAAATCTACAAACGCAATTTTACCCGTGCTTGGCACGGGTCTGGATACTAGTTGTATTAAAAAACTGTGATATCGTGTAAACATTTTTTTTAAATGGTAAACATGTTTTTTTGTTACATGTGCAAACGTGTTTTTTTTTGTTACATGTGTAAACGTGTATTAGTTTATAAAATCTATTTATTCTTTAAAATTATTTTTGGATAAAAAAATATTTTTAAATATGAATATAATAGATTCATTAAAATAAATTTTCGTCCATAAAAAATAACGAATATTAATTTTAGTCTTTAAAAAAAAAGTTCTTGCCCTCCAAAAATTTCTATTTGATTGTTTTATCTCTAATGAAAATAATTTAGAAATGTCCTTGATATAATAGATATACATAAAATAAACATGACTTTAACATAAACGAGTCATAACATGTACATAAATGTCATTAAAAAAAAAAAAAAAAAAAAAACCGAACCAAAAAGTTTTGAAAGGACAGAAATTTCATATTTTTATTTTTAAGGATTAAAAATATATGTAAACCATTTAAATTTAAATAATTGATTAATACTCAATTTAGTAAAATACAGTGGATAAATTAGCTAACAACAAAGTGTTTAATAAAACTAATGGTTAAATCAACTAAACTATCACAAAAACTAAGTGTTTAATGACACTAAAATTCCTTTCTGTATTTATTTTAGTTAATAAAATTAATTAAATATCATTTTTTTTAATTTACATTATGCATACCATGTAAAGAAATTGAAGGAAAACGATGAAGATGATGGAAAGTTATAAACTAGCTTGTAGGTGATAACTACAAGTTAGATGATAGTTGAAAAGTTAGCTTATAGCTGATAGCTAAAAAACTAACTGATTGAAATTAAAGTATTTGGTAAAAAGTGGATGATAAATATAAAATGACATAAAAGGACATATATGTTTAGTGGGTAATTTTTCTCTTTAGTGGGTAATTTTTATTTTATAAAAAATAATAAAATTAAATTAAAGGTTAAAAATGAAAGAAGAAAAGAACTGTAAAAAACTATAAGCTATAAGCTCAAACGCTACTTGAAATCGCATCTCAAAAAAAAATATAAGCTAATGAGAAAAACTTTTTACCAAACACATTTTATTTACCAATCAACATTATAGCTATAAGCTAGCTTATTTTGTTTACCAAACAAACACTTAGAGTTATAGTGACTTCAAAATTTAATTCTTACTAGTTTATACCCGGTATTTAAGTTTGTCATTATATTTATGAAAAAATGTATTTAAATAAAATATTTAATTTTTTTTAGAAAATATTGTTAAAATATAAATGAAACTATTGTGTCTTTTATTGTAAAACTTATTAAATTTGTTTTAAAAAAACTATTGTCCCGTGTACATTTTTGAATAAATTATAATTAGTATGTTATGATTATTCAAATATTTATTTATAATACATAAAAGAGTTTATAAATGCATAAATTTATTTTATTAAAAATTGGCGAGGACAAATTATGTTTTTTGAAATATAAGTCTAAAATTTATTGAGTGAAACTAAGGGTAGAAGATTTAGAATATTATTATGTATTTTTATAATTTAAAATTTGTCTCACGCATGATAATTATTTTAAAAAATTTATCAGTTAGAATTTATCTCGTATATGATAGTTATTTTAAAACTTATATTGGTTAAAATTTATCATGAATAAGATAGTTTTCTTGAAATTGTTATTTGTTATAACTTGTCTCGCGTATGATAATTATTTTGAAATTATTATCAGTTAGAATTTGTTCCGCATATGATAGTTATTTTAAAATTTATATCAGTTAAGACTTATCCCGTATAAAATAGGTTTTTTGAAATTAATATACAAGTTAGAACTTGTCTCCTATATGATAATTATTTTAACATTTTTTTTCAGTTAGAACTTATCGTGGGTAAAATAGTTTTTCTGAAATTTTAAAATTAGTTAGAATTTGTTTCACGTGTCATAATTATTTTGAAATTTTTATAATTTAGAATTTGTCTCGTATATGATAGTTATTTTAAAATTTATATTTGTTAAAAGTGATCATGTATAAGATAGTTTTCATGAAATTGTTATTCGTTATATCTTGTCTCATGTACGATAATTATTTTGAAATTTTTACCAGGTAGAATCTGTCTCGCATATGATAGTTAATTTAAAATTTATATCAGTTAGAACTTATCACGTATAAAATAGTTTTTTTTGAAATTTTTATAAGTTAGAACTTGTCTTTTGTATGATAATTATTTTGACATTTTGATCGGTTAGAACTTATCATGTGTAATTTATTTTTTATTTTATTTTGATTAGTTAGAAATATTTTGGAATGCACGGGTCTATAAATTAGTAGGGGTCCTCAAATCCAATTCAAATAAAAACTGCAAACCGATCTAAAAAAACCGAAAACCGTAAAAAACCGAATATTTTTGGATGTGTTTGGATGTTCTTTTAAGAAAACCGCTGGATCGGATCAGATTTCGGATTGATTTCTCAAAACCGATCTAAAACTGAACCAACCGCATACATATGCATATATTTTAATACTTATTTATATTTTTATTGGTATGAATATATGTTGAATTAAACTATTTTTTTTTGTTCATTTTAACGTTTGATAATACGTATTTATATTTTACAACATCGTCGCTCCACACAGTCAATTTAATTTTTCTCCCATAGAATATCACGAAGAACAAAAATAAATAAAGATTAGCATAGAAAAATAATTTAAGTTAATGTAAAATCCTGTTAGTAAAAGTTAATAAAGAAAAAATATTGATGCATACTATTTCATTCATGAAAATCATATCGATTAAACAATTTGATATCGATCTTTAAAATTTGGAATTTTCTTCAAAACAATACATTGTAATGAAATAATCTATTTAATTATTTATTGTCTCGTGAGTTTAATTCGGTTGGTATTGCATTATATATGCGGTGCCAGAGTTTGAAACTCGGTCGTTCTATTTATCCGTCTTAAGGGCGGAATTTATAGTCACTAGATTACTTGACAAAAAAATTTATTTATTACTTAATTTAATTAAACAATGTTAATCCAAGTAATTAGTAATTTAACTTAATTAAAATAATAAGTAATTATTAATTAGTTTATTGAAATTCTTGTTTTATTTCAATTAGCTAAAAAAAGTAAAAGATTAAAATAAAAAACGTTGTTTCTAATTAAAAAAAGAAGTAAAAGAGAGAGAAAATAGATTTTATTTAGTGTTTGAAGTCTTTGATGATCTCTATGCACCTCTTTCATCTAATGGTTAAGATTGAAAAAGAAATTGTGAAAAGTAGTGGTCCATCATGGACCATTTGCTCAACCCGTCCATGGAAGCATCAGCCATGATTAATAATCAAATTTCAAACTTATTCTTACTTTTCATTGGCCCACTCACCTATATATATATATTAAGGAAGAGAAGAAAAATTAAAGAAAACTCCCAAAGAAATTAAGGAAGAGAAGAAAAATCAAAGAAAATAAAGTGGTTCAAGTTCTTCTCATCACATTCATCCATTTGTCAGATATATGTAGATGATTTAGTTGCCAAGATTAGTGCATCAGCAGGCAAGAGTACAATGATAAGAATGTGTGAGGGAATATTCTAACAGAATACTGAGTGCATGTGACAATTTACATGCTTCATGTGTTTTAATTAAAATCAAGTAACAACGGACAAGACTATTTTGGTAAATTCGTAGAACGCACGAGAAAATTGGTACAATGGCAAAATAAATTATCAAATTGATAAGTTTCTAATCCTTTGAAGCCTTGTCAAATGAGCCCAGTTTTCACCCTAAGCAGAAAAGTCCCATATTAATGGTGACCGAAAACACAATTTGAGATTGAGTGAGGAAGAAGTAAAATTACAATAGATAAAAGCTCGTGTGTATAAAAAAAATGGAAATTAGGATTTAAGGTTCAATTTTTATTTTATTTTTTGTAAGAAAATTTGAACGAATATGATTGAAATCATCTGATGTGACTTTTCATGCGGTTACGATGTATTCACACATGTGAATGAAAATCACACCCCAAATGTGGTGTGAGGCGGTTGCAGAGGCTACCGCATTAACCATATTGCAACCACAATTGCGGATGCGAACCACAATTTAAAACAAAAAATGATAAGTTAATGCACTTTAGATAAGGTCATATCGTACAAATACTCGAGTTCGATCTCTAATTGAGACAATCCTTGACCAAGTTTTATTGCCTACAACATGTCAAAATGTATTTATCCTTAGCCCAGTCTTAGATGAATATTGCAATCAAGAAAAATATATATCTTTAACTGTTCCATTTCTTCATCTCCTTAACCAATGGAGGAAAACAAAACAAAGGAACAAACTAGTTTGAAAAAAAACAACTTAAATATGGTTTATGCTCCTTTTTGGTGTCTACTAAAATCCAAACCTAAAATGAAAGACAAGAAAAATCTAAAACCAATTGTAACACTTTCACAATTCACCCAATCTTCACATCAATCTATCCACCAATCACAAACAACACATCCAAACCAACAATTTCTAAACAAAACCAACAAATTCTATTCCATGTAGCTTCATCCAACACCTCAAAATCAAATAGTATTATTACAAAGAAAATGTAGTTGTTGAAGATGATGGTGAAGAAGATTCTAAGGATGATTCCTTCTCCTTGTTGTTATCATCTAATAATCCTCCACAATCAATACCCTTCAAAACTTCACTGATATTGATATCACTTTCAGCACCACCATAAGGTTCTTCTGTGTTGAACATCAAACCAATGTCTTCCACGAAACTCGAGCCATCAAATATGTCAAGTAAATCTTCATCACCTTTGTTGAAATCCATGTTTGTGTCTTGAAACTCTAACAACCCATTAAACATGCAGCTCCAATCTTGGTCAAAGTAATGATCCATAGCATTGACTTCCTCATGAACCATTGGAGGCACATGTTGTTGTTGAACTTGTTGATGCTGTGGTTCCATTTGTTGTAGAATTTCTGGTGGTGGCGGCGGTGGTGTCGTTTGTTCTTCTGAAAATTCTTCAGAATCAGAGGAATTATTAGGAACAATTTCAGTTATTGTTTGTTGTGGTTCTGTTTGTTCTGTTTCATCATTTTTCTTATTCTTCACTTTGTCCATGTAGTTGCTTATGTCAAAATTTGTCACTGCATTCATTCCTCTGTACTCTATTGCTGCCATATCATATGCCACTGCTGCCTCTTCTTGAGTTTCTTCAAAACAAACCACAAATTTATATCATAAGATATTAGTCATTAAAAAATGTGTATACAAATTTGCTCATATCTGTAACCATGTAGTTGGAATGTATGCATACAAAATCATGTTCATTCATGCGGTCGACACTTTGTTTTATTTTGATCCAACACTCGGTGACGTGTTGACTGCGTGAATGTACATGATTTTGACTGCATTCAATCTAAATCATTATAAGGATTTAGAAGGATTTGGATTGAATGAATTCAAAATCATGTTCATTCACACAGTCAACACATCATTTGATTTTGTTTCAAGGTCACATTGATGTATTGACTGCATGAATGTACAGATTTTAACTGCATTCAATCCAAATCCTTCTAACAATTGGTTAGAATGTATGTATTCAAAATCATGTTTGTTCACATGGTCAGTTGATCATTTGATTTTGATCCAATGGTCACTAATATACCGACTACGTGAATACATAGATTTTGACTACGTTCAATCTATCAACAATGCTGACATATATTTGTATATTACTGCATAAAACACATCTTGATGACATAATATTATATATAATGATATATGACTGAATAAAGGTCTTAAATTTTTTTTAATAGTGAAAGTGTATCATTTTTTAAGTTAATTAAAAATTGTTTGCTCACTAATCAATTCATAAAAGAATAAAACTTAGCATAAAGTTAACTTTATGACATAAAATCTTACAATGTTTATAAACAAATATGTGAATCAAGAATCAGGGATCAGGATTACTATTCACGTGCCTACTGGATTTTTGGGTGGGAGAAGTTGTTAATGTCTTGTGGATCTAGTTAACTTTTTAACTTGATCTTAGCTTTTTATACTTAAGATTAAGAATATAATAAATTAATAATCAAACATAATTTCATTTTTAATATGAGATTGGAACATTTTTTATTATAGCTTTTGACCGACATGTTGGCAGGGGATTGTGGATACTGCATGAGTCAAGGATCTGCTGTACCCTCTCCTACATGCTTATCTATAGGGTTTAAGGCTCTATAGTCAAATGTTAGATTGAACTTGGCCAACAAAACAAATTATGCATAACAAAATAATACTATTATAAATATATTTAGACTCTTTTAAAAATAAAATAAAAAATCGAAGGTGTGACACATAAACATCTATCTTATCTATCTAGTCTAATACATATATAACATAACAATAGACACATGCAATTTTTTTTAAAAAAAATAATTGATTAATATTAGTTATGTGATTAAATTGTTGGGTTAAATATGTTTTTAGTCCATACTTTTATGTGAGTTTCGACTTTTAGTCCCTACATTTTTTTATTATAGTCCCTATATTTTTTAATTATATTTTTCATCAATTTTTTATGACTAGAATAACAGAATTGATCACATAGGATACCTTAAATTGACTAGAATAACATTTGTATTGAATGACGTGATATCTATGTGTCATCCTATGTGGCTGATTTCGTTATCCAAGTCACAAAAAATTGACGATAGGGACTAAAAATGCTAGCAGCGAAAATGTGGGGACTAAAAATATAATTAAAAAAATATAGGGACTAAAACTCGAAACTCGCATAAAAATAGGAAATAAAAACATATTTAACCCTAAATTATTTATATTTTAAATCTTTTTTTAATGAATTGTGCGCTTAAATATAATTGATTTGGGGTTGCTCTTTATAACATGGGGACAATTTATTGAAAATAAAATTGTTAGTACAGTTGACAAGTACCTATTATTAGACTTGATGGCAAGGATAAAGAAAAATTGTGACTCTATGTTGAGAACATTAATTTTTTTATAAAGGGTGCTTCGGTAAATTAAAATTTTTATTTTGTATTAGATTGATAAATTTATATTAGCAATTCTAAAAAATATTATTAAAATTTTTTTTGCTAGAATTACTAGAATTTTTGAATTAGTATTAAATTTTATTTTACTATAAGGTGAAGAAATGCAAAGCAAAGAAAATAACATTTGTAGCTAGCTGTATTTGAGTGTCCTATGCTATGTGGTGAGACCAGAAATTGATGCATATTTCTGCAACTAGAGGACAAGAATACTGCAATAGCTACAGTTCATGCAATCAGCACAACTCACACACATGGATTGGAGCCTAAACTGCAGCTTTAACTCAATTCATTCATGTTAATTATGAGAAATTGTACTCTAGTTTTACAACCTGTAATTTCAATTTTAATAAAATATACCACCTCCAAGTGCATTATTGTCCTTTACTTAAAATATCTAATTTTGACCTAAACTAAGGGGGTGAACCTATTGGACCCAGGTTACGAAAGATCGAACAATCACTAATGTCATGACAACGCGATTGTGTGTAATTTAATATCGAACTTATTAATTTTTTGGTGTTAATTTAAAAAATATGTTAATTTAAAATAAAATTAGTAAACTTTTGGAAGACAAAAAATTAGAGGTGTGGGGCAATTTATGGATTTGAAAAAGGACCAGAATAAATTCTCTTTGCCTTCATGGGACATAAATGGAAAATTAGTACTTTGCATTGGACAAATTGTACTTTCTCATTTATATAGATTGTCACATGCCACGTGTCCTCTTTTTAAGGCATGGTTTGCATAAATAGTAGAGAAATTGGTTAGTAATAAATAAGTTATTTTTAAATTACACTAATTTAAATTTTCATTTTGATTAGTTAGTTTGGTTATAATCATTTTCCTAGAATCCAAAAATTTGAAACAATTTTGATAAAAGAATAAAAGTGCTAATTTAAACTTACTGTATGTGCCCAAGTAGAGGTATTTGTTACCACAAACTCTTCCAATGCGAGCTTCCCAGCGACCATTATGGTGATGCCTATTCAAATGTAAGATTATTGATTATTTCATAAAGAAATTTTGTACAATTTAAGATAATTTAATTGCAAAGTAAATTATGACAACAACTATGCTATGCACATCTCATTAAAGTAATGTGGACATGACATTACTGAATTCTTGTTTAAAAAAATGGTAAGCATATACATGCTAAAGTGGCACAAACAAACAACTAAAAAATCGACTGCGGTTTCAATCAGGACCGTTCATAATAATTTGAACGGTCACAATTGATTTGTGCAGTTTACGATATTAAACTTCTAATCAAGTACTTCTATGAAGTTCTGTCATATATACAAATATCAGATATAGCGACACCTAGACACCGATAAAAATGTGAAAGAGAATTGAACGAATATAATCATATGTGTCAATGTTATTTCAGTGTTTAAAATTGACAAATATTTGTTTGACAAAATAATGAATGATTTGTATAAATTTGAATGCATCTATATATAGCTTAAACCTACCTGGCAACTCCACGGTACTTAGAAATGCCTCTAGAAAAGCCACTGCTTTGCCGCCGCAAAGAAGCCAAATACTCTTCTTTTGAGGACTTTTCCATTTCCTCAAACTCTTTTGCATAAGTTTCTATCTGCAAAGTTCTTCCACAAATTAGCATTACACAAAATGATTTTTTTTTTCTTTCCAAAACATCAATATAGTCCTAAATCATGAAAATAAACAGTTGCGCCGTAAATACAGTTCAGTTGGTAGTTGCAGTCTTGCAAATATATCTGATGCGCGGTGGCTAGAGGCGGATCTAAGGTCCAGCTAGCCTGGGCACTTACCCGGACTCGGCTGAAAATTTTCAGAATTTTAAGGATTAATTTAGGAAAAAATTAAAATTTTTAGGGATTAATTTAAGGCAAAACAGAGTTATTTTGTTCAAAACTTAAAATTTTCAATACAAAATTGAAATTGGCCGAAAACTTTTGGTATTTTAGGAGTTAGTTTAGGAAAGATTAAAATTCTTAGAGATTAATTTAAGTCAAAACTGAGATATTTTGTTCAAAACTGAAATTTTTCAGGGCAAAACTGAAATTTTTATTTAAAATTAAAATTTTGCCAAGACTTTAAAATTTTTCTGACTCTGCCACTAGCTGTGGCCATGAGTTTGAACCCACAAGTTCTCATTATTATTTTTTTGCCACAGTTATTTAGTGTGTAATTTATTTGACCAAAAGAAAAGTTAATTAAATTAAAACAAACATTGGTCATAGTAATCCTATTTTGATCATGGCAAAATAACCATGAAAATTGTCTTAACTCTTAAATATTATGCATAATTTGACTTTACATTTGATATTTTGAGACCAAATTAATTTTTCTTATTTTTCCAAAACAAAATAGAACTCAATTAATTTTTCATTGACCAATTTAAACCTTTTAATTTTTAACTTATGAATATAAAAATTAAATAAATATACCGGGAAATTCAAGGTTGCATCTTTCCCCCAATACTTAAGTGCTGCAAGATCATAGGTACGAGCTGCTGCTTCTTCAGTATCATAAGCACCTACATCAACATTAAAAAATAAAAAAACACAATTAATTAATTAATTATTAAAATTAAAATAACATAATTTTGTCCAAGTGAAGTGTGAAGTGACCACATCATGATCCGAATCTTTCTAAAAAAAATCAATAATAATTAATTAATATTAATAACTTATAAAATTAGAAAAGTTGACTAGGATTGTCTGAGATCAAAGTACATGAGAAAGATTACTTACCCAAATAAACTAAACCATCCGCAAGTGTTTGTGAACGTTGCAATGACACAGATATTGCAAAGAATAAAACAAAGTCAGAAATAGATTATAATCACCATTAATTTAAATAATAAACAAATTATAATAGATCTCCTTGTTTTTCTCTCACTTGTCCTCCATGTTTTTTTAACAATATTTTTCCTACCTTAATTTAATTAAAGGTTTTTTTTTTCTTTTCGCTTAAGCGACCAGAAGCTCACGACAGAGTTTAACCTTGTAACATCAAAGTAGTAAGTTCGAATTTCCTCAAAACGGTGTAAAATGGTTATATCACTATAATTAGCTCCAATTTTTATTTAATTTAAAAATACTAAAAATTTTCCAAAAAAATAAAAACCAAATACTAAAAAAACATTTAGTAAAATTACCTTGTTTTCCCTTCTTGCTTTGAATGTTGTTCCAAGAACTCTTATCCCAAAGATGAGCTTCAAATCTCCCAGTCCACCTATGTCTAATTTGATCAAAGAAAATAAGTAACATGCAAATGAAACTAAAAACCCATTAATAAAATTCAAAAGGGTAATTAAAAAGTGATTAAATTTCAAACCTTGTAACTCCTCTATAAATGGAGCTTCTTCTGCTACCACCATTTGTTTGGTTCTTTTTCTGCTTGAAATTTTGTGACTTGAGATTGAGATTCTTTTTTGGATTCTTAGCACTTCTTTTTTTCTCTGATTGAATTGGATTCTCAAATCCAATTGAAGATGAAGATGATGAACTTGAAGATGGTGGAGACTTTTTCATTTGAAGCCTCAATTTATCAATGCTACAAAACAAAACAAAACAAAAAAAAACACCCTTTTGTCCTAATTAAGAAAGAACACAATGTGTGTGCTTTTGAAGTGAATTACACAAAAATGGTCTTTGAATTTGATATCAAGTTTCAATCTTTCTTTCCTCTTTTGTTGATTTTGTATTGTATGATACCATGTTTGTATTTGTAGTGTTGGTTATGATAATTGATATTAATAGACTAATAATAGTACTAATTTGGGTTACCTAAAGTGGTTTACCAAAACTTAGAGAAAAAGAGAGAATAACAGAGTGAAATAAGGAAAGGAAATTGGTGTGTGTTTGTGTTTTTAAAATGAAAGACAAAAATATTTAAATATATAGTAGTAGTATATAAATAAAATGTTTTAACCATGGTTTGGAAATTAACCATAGGCTTTTTAAAATGGCTTGAATTCTGAATAACACTTGTCAAAGTGGCAGCCATGCTACCAATAAGAGAGTTTGTATTAAGGAATCTCAACTTTATTTGTCAGCATATTAAATTTTGGTAAATTCTTATATACAATGAAATTTGATTGAATATCATAGTATGTGAAAAGGTTATTTAAAATTTAAATTTATATTAAAATAAATTAATACAAAAATATGACATGATATTAAATTTTACTTATAAATATCAGTGTCTAATCAAATTTTGAGATAGTGAGGTATTCATTTTAATTTTATTTTACATTTTGCAAAATATAAAAATAATAAGAAAAAAAGTTGAACATACCTGACTTTAATGGTGTCAAGTGTCTATGTCAGCTGCTTTGTGCTATTTCTGAAACATATTGGTTGGGAACAAAGCCATATGAGAGAGGAGAAAAAAAATATAGTATCATAATTTAAATTAGTTGGGAATGTTAAGGCAAAGTCATAGAATAAATTTAACCAAATAATGAAAGAAAACAAAAATGTTCACAGAAATTATGCAAGATTTGAAGACTCTTGCCATTTTGTTTTGTTTGTTTGCTCACTCTTTTTTTTATCCCACACAATTGACCATAGTGTTTATTTTGGCTACTTTACATGAGTACATATAAGCTATAGTATGTCAAATTTGTGTGTGCAATTTACTGGACAGTTAAAATAGTCAGTGACTTGGAAATTGAATCAATAGTCTAAGTAGGAATAATTTGTTTCACAGATTCAAACATTAATAAAATTTGTTGTCAAAAACCAATCTAATTATTTAGTTTGAATTCTATATTTAATTTATCTATGACATAACTACATGTTTTTATCAATTTGGTTAGACGAGTTGCATATCCTTTTTTTAGCATCGGGGGACCATTTTATTTTGGGGAAAATGCACTTAAAATTAACCACAAAGGTAGTCAAAGTATAATATTTGTATTTCAACATTTTAGGGATTAAATTGTTAAACACTAGATGGATAAGTGATTGTTAATATAAGTAAAACGATTCATAAACTTAATGTCTTAAAGTTTTGATTAAAAATGTAATGTCTAATTCACTTGTGTGATTCTCTGGAACCACCCCCTCCACATGAGTTATTACACAACGGTGGTATCAAACTCATGTTTGATTGCCTCATTGTGTCAAAAGTCTTCACCACAATGACAGACAAGTGGCGTGTCCCGCTGATGGATCTTCGACAGAGCTGCAACTAGGCATGGCAACGGGTAGGGTTGGATGCGAGTTTTACACCTCACAAATCCACCCTCAAAATCACCACCCAAATTCAAATGATGTTCGGGTGGCAAAACAAAATCCACACCCATTAGGTTCGGGTTTTTCCATCCAAACCCACAGAATTGAGCATGCATAATTAAAAGCCCGCAGCAATTGGCCCGAATTCTGTTTGATCATTACTATCTATAAAAAGATAAACAATCATCCTATAAATATCTCTAACATAGTATAAAAAAAATATGTTAAGAAAACAATACACTATAAAATAACAGGGCAGCACATTTCATATAAAATTCTAATAGTACCAAAATATTACTAGCATACACCAATTCGGGTGGGTGTTCGAGATTGGGTTTGAGTGGTCTCAAACCCGCACCCATAGTATCAGTTGACACCCAAACCTATTCAACTCGGGTTTCACCCGTTGACTTGGATTTGGATTTGAGTGGACCTCGCGGGTTTGGGTTTTCCTGCCATCCCTAAGTGTAAGTGAAAAAAAAAAACTATCATTTGAGAGGAGCATACCCAAAAAAAATGAACTGACTTACACTTGATGACCAAATTGTAGGTGTTTCAATTGTGGGTAAAAATTTCAAAGTTTTACATTAAATGGAAAAAGGGATGTTGAGCACTAGATAAGTGAGATGACTAATAAATCCATGTCTTAAGATTTTGGATAAATATGCAATGTCTAATTCACTTGAGTGATTGCATAAAAATCAATGTGATGATTACTCCATTGCTCAAAGCATTTCTTTCATTATTTTCACCATTCAAAGTAAAAGTTTTCATCATTTAAGAATTTATTTCTTTGAAGCTAATTTTTTATCATCCCACTTTCAACACTCTTCCTCAAAGAAATATTTCTTAGTCTCATGAGCTTACCTCAATTGGTAGGACAATGCATTATATTTTTAGGGAACCGAGGTTTGAACCCCGGTCATTCCACTTATCCACCTTAAGGGTGAAAGCTACTTAACCAAAAAAAATGCTTCTTATCGTTTGACAAATTTTATTCAAAGAGGAAGTCATGAATTCATCGATCATATTCAATATTGTATAATTTGTATCATAGATCCAAAACATGTTATAATGATGATACTAAAAAGCCATCACATATCATAGATTGATATCGTCTTCAATTACTCGATATGAAAGTGAAAGATTCAATAAATATTATATTAATAATATTTATTTATTGAATATTTCTCTCTTCTGACGAAATCGTCCAGTAATTGAAGAAGATCTTGACATATCATACATCATAAAATTAATATCGATCAATCAAAGAACAACAATCGTACACATCATTAATTAAGCATCCATGTAATTCGTGACCCAAATTCTTAGAAGAATTCATATTAAAAAAAACACCAAATTAAAAAATTAGGTTTTTACCAAACATGATAATTTGTACTAAAAGACTCGCCGGTAATCACTAAGTTGATCCCCAATTTCTCAAATAATTTATATCATTGAAGGAAAATAAAATGAATATTTACTCACCTCTTGTAGACTTTCTAAAGCCCCAATTGTTCTTGTCGCTTACGGCAGTCTACCATCCGTCAAGTGTTCTATACTTTGACCTGCCTACCACCAATGACTTAGTATGAATTCTTAGATCCCTTTATAAACATCGTTCAAAAGTGTTTTAGGGTTATTAGGATCTCATTTTAGTCGATTTTTATATTTAAGCCCAAAATATTTTTCAAGGATTTTGAAGTAAAACAATGCATGTAAGTTTGCTGACGTAGGAAAATCAATTAATTATCATTGTAAAAATATTATATATGCCGTTTAAATCATTTGAACTATTGGATAATTATTTTTCACTAGTGAGAGTCCTTAATAACAAAATTTTGGAATTAAATTTGAATTTCTTTAGAAAATACTTGAATATTGTGCTATAAAATCACTGGATCAAACTTGATACATGACTAAAACTATTTTATGTGCTTAGTGTGGTATTTTGCCCTCTTAAATTTGACATATTTATGTTGGGCCATTAGAAGAGCCATAGTACATTGGATATTTAGCAATCACACTAGTAAACTAGACAATGTAATCCCCCAATTATCCCATTAGGATTTACTTGTGGTAATGTAGGATTTAAGATTACATAATTGCCCTCGAGAGACTCTTTAATATTTATTAGTATTGGTAAAGTATTTGTTTCCTAGGTGTTTCACGATTGTCGTGTTTCTATCACGTGAGTGATGCAATCTTATGCACGCAAAATTTTTGTGTCTTGATTCCGCACACAAGGAAACTGCACACACACGATCAACTTGCTTTCCATATAGGGATGGTAACCAAGTCCAAACTCATGGGGCCCATCCACACCCGCATCCGCACCTGAGTCAATGGATGAAATCCGAGTTGATTGGGTTTGGGTTCGGATGTCACCCGATATTTCGGGTGCGGGTTTGGGATCACTCAAACCCACACCCGAAACTCATACATCCACCCGCTTATATAGTTAATTATCTAATTGCCCCTTAAGTATATATAATTGCAACAAAAATTAATATATTTTTCCCTTAAGGATGCTCTGTTAGTGTATCATTTTACTTAATTCACTTATTAATATATTTTGCCTTTTCAAAAATATTTATTGTAATTTAGTTTTAATTGTAATTTTATTATTGTCTTGCTGCAGGTTTGGGTTTGGGTTTGGGTGGACAAACCCGAACCCAATGGGTGTGAGTGCGGGTTTTGTTTTGCCACCTGAACAACCTTTGGGTTCGGGTGTTAATTTCGAGTGTGGGTAGTGTGAAACCCGCACCCGTGGGCACCCGTTGCCATCCCTATTTCCATATATTCAACCGGTTTATTCGGTTTTATTTTGGCTCTGTTTGGCAAAATTAGCGATTGGCTGATAAGCTAGCTGATGGCTGATAGCTTATAGCTTATGGCTGATAGCTGATGGCTTATAACTGATGGCTGATAAGTTAATTCAAGTGTTTGGTAAAATTAGCGGTTCAACTAGCTGATAAATGTAAAATGACATAAAAGGGTATTGTTAATTCAAAATAAAATTTATGTCAAATTAATATTTAATATACTTGAAATTTAAAAATTAAATGTACTAATATAATATATATTTTTTATATTACTAAACTAATTGTTATTGGTTGAATTTTTTTTAAAAAAAATTATGGGTTATCTTATTGACTTTTTTATTAAAAAAGTATGGTTTTTATTTTTACAAAATTAAAAAAGTATTGTTTATTATTATATTTTGGTCCAAAACAATAATTATTAGCCTATTTTATAAAACTGAACAACGTTATTTTTTTATAGTGAGTAGCATACATAAGATTTTCTTTTTGGTAGTGCATACATAAGATTTATATTCACGTAAAAATTGTCATAAGATAATAATGAATGATTATGCATGGTTTATAAAAAAAAAGGTATGGTTTATATTTATTAAAAAAAACTATGGTTTATCTGGTAGCAAAAAAAAAGGTATGGTTTATTTTAAAGTGAAATAAAAAAAAAAGGGTAAGAGTGAACATTAGTAAAATAATAAGGGGTAAAAATGGAAGAAAAAACAATAAGCTATAAGCTTATAGCTTATAAGCTACTTGAAATAGCGTCTGAAAAATAAGCTATATGTCAGTAAAATAAGCTATAAGCTCATACAAAAAAGTCTGTTACCAAACAGATCTTTTAGCTTATAAACTATAAGACATAAGCTATAAGCTAGCTTTTTTAGCTAGCCAAACAGACCCTTTGTTTAATCACGCGGTTCGACCACTGACCTAATGGTTGCACTAATAAATTAGTGATCCAATATCCTTACTGGTTTAATGTCCGATCCAATTTTTAAAACATTGTGTCCATCATAATATTTTATTCTCATTAATGCCGATGGTATTCTTCGCACCTTCTAAGAAAAAGATTGTTCAATAATATTAATGAATGAATTTATTATTATCGCAATCAATATACTCATTTTGAAGCCTATGACTTTGAAATTGAATGTCACACACATTTCTTCAAGTGAGAATTATAGTTGCATTTATGAGTGTCAAAGAGGATTTGCACGGCCCTGGTTTCATAATATGGTGGCTGCGCATTGTTATGAAAGAGGGCTGCGAAGGAAATCTTTGTGCTTTATTTTTTTTTTTAATAAAGAACGAAATTATAATTTACATATTTAAGTTTTAGCTTAATATCATTTTATTTTGATTTTATCAAACTCACTAAAAAAACACACTTATACATGGTGTGTGACTATTTTGTTAGTGAAGTATAAGTTTAAAGGTGTTGCTAAAAAAAAGTTTAAAGGTGAACACATTGTATTTTTTAAATATCAAACACATTATTATTTATTAAAAAAAAGGAAAATAAAATGTAGTAAACAATTTGAAAAGTTTGAAGTCTCAAAATATTTTCCATATCACGACTTTATTTTTTTTTGGTCAGGTAGCCTCTGCACACAACTGCATATACTAATCACTCAAGCCTTATGACATTACAAAAATCACTCTTGCAAGAGATTAATTTTTTTATAAAAAAAATGATAAATTAAATATTAATTTTTTAGCACTTAGAAATTCATATTTAATTTTTTTTAAGAAATTCTAATCTTTCGTGAAAAAGATTTTATAAATTATAATCATAAATACAAAAAATCATTCAAAAATATGAAAAGTACTATGAGTTGACTTAAAAATAGATACTTAAAATTGTGATAGAAAATATTTAAGGACCAAAATTAATGAAAAATTTTATAGAAACTGAAAATAAAACTTAGAATATTTAACTCATATTATAAAAAGAAAATAAAAAACCTTATTTAACTCTTTATTTTTTAAAAATCATTTGTTCGAGTTTTTTTCCTACCGACCTTCATATTTTGATTTAAACCTATTGATAAGTTATGTACTATGTACCGGTAAACTAACAACATTAAATTTTAAGGTGTTGTGAAGTTGGTATTTATTCCATCAAAAAAATTTCAATATTGTTGGAGAGAAGTCAAAAATTGACTTGAAAGGAGTTTTGTGTCACTCTCTCCTCAACTCTCAAAGACATAGTTGTCAAAGAATACTCGCAATGAAAATTACTTTTATCATCTTATGAATTATAGAGTGCGTTCTACGAAATGATAAAAACACTCTCATTTGTTACTTAAGTTACGAACATCCTTTAAAAACACTTTATCAGATTTATTTTTATAACGTCCAATACTTAAATAATGGATAATATTTTTAAAATTTTTTCTTTTTTTACATTCGTTACTTAAGTAATGAAAGGGTAAAATAGTCATTTCGTAGAGCACACGAGTAACTAGGCCGGGGTACTCTAATTTGACGTCCAAATAAGTATAGTAGAAATGTTGCAGGGTGAATTTGAGTGATGGTCGTGGTAGACAAATTGAGATTAAAAAAAAAAAGGGGTGTGTAAAGAAATAAAACGCATGTTTTATTGTGTCACGTCATTGTGATCAAGGATTTATTCCATGATTGGTTTGTTAAGAAGTGCAGAAGGCCTAACAAAAGAAGTGTCTGGCTACACTTGGGTGAGGAGGGGATTTCATTCTGTGCCCCATTTTCCCCTCTCTCTCACCCTTGAAAATATTTTGAATCATTTGTAAGTTGAAGGTTAAACTTTTCCCTAATTTCCTATGAAAATATTTTGAATGGAATATTATATGAGTGAGTGGTATTTCATTGCTCTCTGGTAAATTGATAGAATTCTAGGGGTTGTATGATTGGTCGATGCTATATCATAGCCTCTCTTGCCAGTAGCCGATCAAAATTGACCACCAGGGCAGTTGTGACATAGCATCGACCAATCACATGCACCTTAGAATTCTATTAAATTGATACATCTTTTTCATTTTTTAATCGTCTACTCATATCATATGGTGTTTTATTCAAAATATTTTCATGGAATGAGAGAAGGCTGAAGGGGACAAAAGGATTAAATTTCAATAAGTTTCGCTAGTTAAAATTCACACTTTAAGTAGCGAACTGTGTTTTTTCATATTTTGTGTTTTTACATATAAAATAAATTGGTTCTTTTAGTTTGTAACAGATTACACTATAAGTGAAATTTTACTCACTTATCAGGCTAACAGTGTAATATGTTATGAACTTAAATGATCAATTTAATACTTCAAAAATTAAAAGACTAATCTATTTTAAATGTTAAATTTAAAGATTGCCTTGACTTATTAATCAACGGTTTTTTTTTAAATTAAAAAAACATAATGTTTTAGACATAAGTATCACCAACAACATTGTAAAAAAACCAAATGTTTGAAATCAGCATGTATCAATAAAAACAATATATATAGCAATCTCTGTTGTATGTTAAGAATTGTGAAACTATTTTAATTAAAGTAATTTATGCAGGCTAAGAAAGTTCCTCTCTTTGTTTTGGTTAAATAAAATATTACAAATTATTTCTTTCTGGAGTTGTATGTTGAATTCAATTCTTTCATGTTACTTTTCAACTTATAAATATATATGAATCAGATTTGAATCATCTAAAGTGAAAAGAAAATCAAAATTTATTGTTTTAACGAATAATTCACTTAAGAGGCGAATCCATAGAAATCACAGACCATTTACTAATCAAAGAGACTACAAGATCCTACTCATCTAAACGTTTTTTTTAAAAAAAAAATCTAATGCTACAGAGAAAATGCAGGATGATATGAAAAGTATTTGTATCTTGAAAAAAAGTGTAATTATACAAAAAAAAAAAAACAAAAAAAAAAAACAAAAAAACAAAACTTTGTTTCACTTTTAGATGAATTGGAGGACAATAACATGATGTATATCCAATTTAATTCACCCATTTCATGTACAGATTGTTAACATTACAAGGTTAAGACGACCAAAAGTTACCACCTCCACATAGTAAAAAACGACCAGAATCAATTCTATTTTTCAGTATCACCCTGTCAAACAACAAGCTCTCAGTTGATGTTTGAAAACTATAATCACGCAGCTCGCCATAATTCGATCTCATAGTTGGCAACTTCGAAACATTTTTTTCAAACTTTTTTATGTATTGTTGGATATCTTGTTGAAGTATCGCGCCTTCGGATGGCATCTGTGCAAAGGAGAAACAGGTTTTAGAATTAGAATCAGTTTCTTTGCTATCAGCAGTAGAGCTGACTTGACCATGACTAGCTTCCTCGGAATCAATGCTGCCTTGTGGCTGCTGCAATGTTCCGTAATGGATATCATGATATTGTTGAGTTCCTGATTCCTGTAAAAATGTACAACATTTATTTTAAATGCTCGCTATGGAGTAAGTTTATGCAAACATATATGATTAGTTTAGATGTTAATGGATTAAGAAACATATATATTATGCAAGAAAAGAATAACAGATGTACTAAGTAAATTAGAAACTGAAGAAGCATTTGAACTTGCCTCGGTTAAACGAGATGGAGTAGGTGGACCAACCATACTGAGCGGAGGATCCTCTTGGGATGAAAAGTCCGAACTATCGAATGTTGATAGTGACACACACTCGTCAAAATAAGCTTTGGCATCTTCTGCAAGACGTTTTGACATCCTTTTTCTTTCAATACTTGACTGAAAACATATTTTTGGTTCATTAATATTGGAATAGAAACGAACATAACAAAAGTATGTCCACCAGCACAGATAGTACGCAATTGTTTCCAAACATCTATTGTAACAACATGAGTGTCATGAAATAAATGAGTTAATTAAAAAATATATGTAATATTTTCGATAAAGTTCTATGCATCTTTGAACATTAAGCACTTGTTTAGAATATGGTCTATGAACAACACAGAAAACATACATGCTATATATGTTGTGGAGGCATAGTATTGAAGAAATACATAAAAAAAAGTAGGAAAAGAAGAATTAGAGTAAATAAAATGTGAAAGGAGCCTACTTTTCTTGATAGACGAGACTTGGGTATATTAGGGGTCTTGGGATATGGAAGAACTTCTCTCAAGATTCTATCCAGTTCTCGTACTCGATGTTCTTCAACCGCTAGATCTGCTCGAAGACATCTAGCTCGCTCTTCGGCCTGTAAGTACGAAAAAATTTACTCAATAGAAAGCAATATAAAATAACGAAAAGTTAACCATATTTCATCTGCACCAGGGTTTACCTCTTCAAGCTTTTTGGTATACTCACTTCTAATCTCCAATGCTAATTCTACTGTACCAGGGTTTAGCAAGTCAGGATGAATATCAGCCATGTTGGTAACAGTAATGGCTGTAGGATTACTCCTTTGAATAGCCTAAATTTCAAGAAAGCCAAAAACGAGTCAAAGAATAGCATAGAATTTCGTACTACAATATTTTAATAGCACCAAACTCTGTGGACTTGTGATGAGGAACTAGAAATTTGGAGTACATATGAAGGCAAAAACCAAAATATACAATGAGTAATTGACCTGCAGTGTGCATATTTCACAAACAAAAAAAAAATCAAAAGATATTCATAAGAATGCACACATTGCTAAAATTCGTGTAAAAAATACAAAGTTGTATCTAAGTAATAGAACGGGGCCAGTGCACTTCCCAACTATGAAAATTTATTGAAAACCTAAAGAGTATTTTACGGGATGATTGTTAGCTTAAAGTTTGATGATTCATTCCCTGAGAATTGCTATGCAACTTTATAGTTTTTAGGCTAAATGTAAAGCCTAAACCTAAACCATGGTTCTAATTTACCGTTGCCATTGTGGTTATGAATGCAATCATTGCGATTGCAGGTATTGTGACTGATGCAATGCAGATTATAGTCATAGCAAAATAAAATTAATTTATATTTGCACCAAAAAGAGATATTGTTGCAGTGTGATATTGTATTGTAATCCATTTCATTTTGATGTGCCTGTCGAGGCCATATGCTACAGCCCAATCTTGTGATTTAAAACTATTCTACAATAGCATGATGCAGTTGAGGAAGTCTACTGTCCACACCAGCAGTGTTGTCGATGGCAGATGGTGGAGAGCCAAAAACCTGCCATACTGGCCAACACGTGGCTCCGCCATATCCAAGTACAGCGCTGTGGCACCACCATCCTTCACAAAGTTGGCCATGGTGAAAATCCAGAAGAGACTCAAATCCAGAAACCGGCCAGTGCGGACACTGATATCCGCCATGGCCGATATTTGACAACACTGCACATCAGTTGACGCGGTACAATTCAGAAATCAGAACCATGGCCTGAAGCCCTGAACCTACTCAACCTCTGTCATTCTCTTTTTTGTTTGAGAAAATGGTTAAAGAGACTACAGTTGGTAATAACTGCCAAATTTTCAAGGTCAAATTCTGTGCTGTTACCTAAATTTTGTGCATCTACCAATTATACAAAATTAAGTGGTCCTCTATTCTTCATTTTGTAATAGTGCTCAGCTAGTAGGTGCTTTATAATAATGATGAGTATGTATTGTTTTTAATGGCTTTCGACATATTTATAACATCAATACTCACACTTACACATAGAGGATTCCATTGAACAGTGTCAGACTGTATAAATACCATTGGTCATATCAATTTAAATAGAGCCGGTTAACTTCAAGCGCTATAGGAGAAAGTAATGATCTCATAAAACTTACACTTTCGAGATCAATCTGAATCTCAGAAATAGCTCGCCTCACTTCAGAACGAACTGTTTCATATATTTCACTGCTTTCTGGCTGATCCCTTTGTACTGACTGCAGAAGTCAAAACCCATGTTTATACAAAAAGTTATCTACGTATTGAAATTAACAATTATTTTGAAAAAAAAAGGAATGTCATTTTCAAGTATAAGTGGATGACTCATATGACTAATAAAGACTACAAGATTTCCTATAACGCTGTAATTCACCTTCTGTTCACAAACTGCTCTGATAGTTTTCTCGTCACAACCAAACCCAGAACTTGCTGTAGAAACCGCATCATCAGAGTTTCGACTTTGTAAACCAGCCTATGAGACAAACATAATTAGGATTGAAAAATGAAGGAATCATTCCACTCCTCATTTCAATTATTTTAATATAAAGAACGTACCGAAGTTGCAGCAAAACAATCTGATACCGCAATAGCCGAATGCTGACTAGACCACCTGCGTAGATCTTTCTCTTGATCAATCACATCTTTATCAGTTCTTCCAAACAAACCACCTTTTCTGTTACTCCCACCTAACTTCAGACCCTTCCTATCTTTACAATCAGCTTCACTCTGCGCAAAAAATAAAGTTACAAAGTAAGTAAAATTCCTTCCATACTCGCGTTTTCGTGTTCCTCATCGAAACAACAAATAAGAGTGCATTTGGTTGGTGAAACTGGAAACATTTTCTATTATTTGAAACAATCACAGCATGTTCTTTGCTTTCACTTTATTCTTGGTTTTAACATATATTCCTATATAGATCTTTTAAAAAGGGAATTAAAAACAAAAGAATCTGAGATATATCATCATTAGTGAAAATAAAATATAAATACCTGAAACATTTTCATAAAACAAACAACATTGAGAACTTCTTTGGTTTGAGAAAATATTTCCTGATATTTTAGCGTTTTAATTATAAATTAATTTCTTGTAAAAAATTGGGAAAAAAATAAATTTGACATTTCCTTTCCAATTATCGGCAAATACATATATATAGAAAATCATTCTCCAAAGAGTGTGAACTAACATTCAAAACGCCATATACCATAAACAAGCCAAACTTTGACGTCGATCACAATATGTATACTCAGCATTTCCTCCATTTACCAGTCTCACATAAATATATGTATAGGTATAGATTCATGTCAAGCTTACACTGCGTATAGAAACTTTGTACCGCAATCCAACCAACAAATCATTGAATTGAAAATACTTATGAAATAAAACTTACAAACCGAAAATCGTTTGATATAAAAATTGTTTGTTACTTCATCATATAATTTTACTTTTAAGATATTATTGGCACATTTTATGGTGTACCAGTACTCTAAAGTCATCCGAAACTCCATCGGTGATTGACGTCAGCCATTGGAAGTAGAATTTCACGGTTTTTCTTATTATAACATCTAAGACAGCGACGTGAGCCGTGTCAATTTAACAAAAACACAAGAATACATGTGCCTCAAAATCAAACTCGTTTATTTTCACTCCCTTGTTTTTGTCAAACCAGCACTTATCACATTGACGTCTTAGTCATAACTCATAAGGAAGAAGAGAATCATGAGCTTCTACTTCCAAATGTAGTAACATTGTTGGTGTTTTAGATAATATTTACCTATCAAGATGGTCTCACGTAGAACTTACATATGAGGTATTAAATAGCTGTCGCCATAAAGAATTCGCAATTTCGGTTGTTACAAATGTTGTGTTATGGATTTCGGTCGTCGCGGTGTGAACTAATCACATAATGTATAATAACTTAACTTTCATTGTTTCTTTATAATTTCATAACCTCTTTTCATAATTTTTTTCAATGAATTTGTTTCCTCTAAAACGTAGATAAGGTTAGTAAAAATGTGATTTATATCCATAAATACAAGATTCCGTTATGACGCGGCAGTTTTCACAATAACCGACATTTTCTTTAATAGATAATCGAAATGACAAGTCATTGAAAACTCATGACAT
The DNA here is from genome assembly GCA_954870985.1 of Trifolium fragiferum. Classification (NCBI taxonomy): domain Eukaryota; kingdom Viridiplantae; phylum Streptophyta; class Magnoliopsida; order Fabales; family Fabaceae; genus Trifolium; species Trifolium fragiferum. The sequence goes on from OX940792.1 coordinate 16,817,149, forward strand.
GCAGAGTTCAAACTCCGGTCATAGTGTCTTATCTAACAATTTTGATAGATTTTGCTATTTAAGCTACGATTTGTGCAACGTTTTTCAAAACATTATATAAAAGATTAAATATGCATCTACTTAGATAATTGTAATGCAAAGACTAATGTAACAGAAAAGCTTCATCAACAAAAAGAAAAAGCTTCGTAACAAAAAATGTAACAGAAAAAGTGCATATACCTCAGAAGTGGAATAGTTAAAGTTCCGCCGCGAAACCGGACACTGAGAAGCAGAACGTGTCGATCTCCGACCCGTATCCACTCTAGAAACACTCCGACCCGGTTCACCATTTCGCGCAGCAGAGCGTCCTCTAACAGGCGCAGAAGTTTCTAGAAACGGAACATTTGCTTCATTGGATTTGGAAATTTGGTCAAAGAGAGGATTATCCCTTTTATTAAGAAACTCAGTGGAAAAATCGAAAGTGTTGTTGGTTCTTGAAAACGCGCTTACGCTTCTTGACCTTCGAATTGGAGGAGCTCTGTTAGTGTTGGTGGTGGTGGTGGGAGTTGAAGTGGAAGAAGATGATGATTGGTTTCCTCTTCGTGAAGAAGATTTGAAGGCTGAAAATGCCATCACGGGAAAATGAAGGAAAATGTGAGAAAATAATAATGGAAAATGTGTCTGTGAAAGAATAAAATGTAGTTTGCAATTGCATCTTCGGTTGAATCGAATAACCAGCGAAATTTCTTTGTCTTGTCTTTGTTTATTATTTTCCTTTTCGGTAAAACTTTTATTTATTTTTTGTTGGATTTAATTCAAATAAATAATAAATGGTATAAAACTTTTTTACATGTATATTCAACCAAATCAAGAGATATAAATAGGGATGGCAAAGCGGGCCAACCCGCCTCGCCCCGCCCCGTCATTAATCCGTTTAAAAGGGGCGGAGCGGGGCGGGCTAACTAATGATGGTGGGTTGAAAAACTCAAACCGTCTCGTTTCATGGCGGGAGTGCCCGTCAATAAAGTTTTAATTTTTTTTTTTATAAATTCCCAAAAATATCATAAAGAATTATAAAAAAAAAGTAAAATAAAAAACCACTCGAGTAAATCAAAATATAAATTAACAAGGCGATAAGAAAAATAAAATTGTCATTCAAACTTCAAAACATTCATGATTATAAAACCAAACAAACCGTACTTATAATAAAACCTGAAGAAGTGCTTAGTTTAAATCCAAAACAAACAAAACTTGGATTCCATTTAAATCCACAAAAATGTTAAGGTTTAATAGTCCATCAACACAAACAAAACTTGAATTCAATGTTTAAATTCACACCAACAAAAATAAACAATAAAAAATAATTAATCTTCAATCCAAATTAACAACATCATTGATTGATGTCTGCTTCGATGTTGACGGTGAAGCTTCCTTTCCATCATTCTCATCATCAATATATATATTAACCTTATTAGGTCAATTGAGTTGAGTTTATTTTATAATATGGGTCAAAAACAGAGAGCTCATTAATAATGGGCTAAGATTTTTTTAAAAATAAAAAATTGGTTAGACCCGACGGGCCAACCCGCCCCGTCGTTGTCCCGTGTTTTTGCGGATTAGGCGGGATGGGCCCCGCTCTTTTTGCGGATTGAGAATCTCAACCCACCCCGCCAAAAATGGTCGGTTAAACGGGCCGACCCGATGGGGCTTGACCCGTTTTGCCATCCCTAGATATAATCAATCGTTAATTGCTTTAGTGGTGATTGACGCCGAATTTGGTAGAAATGATCACGGTTCGATCCCCACAACTGTGATCAGGAGGGATTGAAACCACTTAATGTCAAAACCGATTCCCGAACCAAATTTAACTGGTGATGAAAACCAAACAAAAATCACGACATGTAGATATTGGTTGAGATATTTAAGGAAAAAATTTATAAACATACACTATAACGTGATTTGATTGAATGCATGTGTAAAAATATTTTACGCCATCGATGTATAGTAATTAATCTCTATTATTTTTAGTTTTTGAGTTTAATAGATATCTGATTGTGTAAAATAATTTTGGGTAATCATTCGATAAAATATTATTAATTTATTATTTATTATATTATAGTATAATTAAGTTTAAAATTTTGTGCAATTCAATAAAAGAAAATAATTTTAGGCTATTATTTATTAAAAAGTTATTAATTTAATATTTTCTTTTTTAAAGTATTAATTTATTATATTATACAATTTATTATATTATATTATACAATTAAATTTAACATATCTATATAATTTGATAGAAGAAAATATGTTTATTGAATATAGTGCAAAACTATTTTATACTATTGGTGTATTTTCTTTTTTACATTCATGTGACCTTTCGGAATCGGTTTGGATCTCAATTTATTTAGAAGTGTTAATTTTTTTGACGGTTATTTAGAAGTGTTAATTAATTATTATTATCATTGTGATCATAAGATTTTGTAGCAAGTAAAAGGTTAAATAACTGTTGATTGCATGAGATTTTTCAAGATTCTTTCTATGTTAGAAAGCTTGGTTTTGTATGACAAATTTTATTTAATAAATTTTTGGAACAAATTATATGGTCAAATATTTTGTAAAACAAAAATATATATGGTCAAATATATGTTTTATAGAAATTATAGAATTTTTACCAATTGTTAATGGTCAAGGGTCAAAGTTATAAAAAAAAATATATATATATTAATCAAATGATCTAACAAGTGGTTTTGAGTGATTTAAATAAGATAGAATTCAAGTTAAAAGTTTTTCTTATTGTTCAAATAAAACTGAAAGTCGAGATTTCAAAAACGGTCCAAAAACGTTTTTCTGGCAATGAGCTAAATTCAAATAAACACTTATTAATGAGTCAATCCATCATAAGATAAAAATGTACTTTATCAGATTAAATACAATATACAAGATCATAACATTACAAATGACTTTTGGAATCATTGAACAGAAGTGAATGTAAAACATTCTCTTTTGGAAAGCTTTAAGGAATTAATAATAAATTATTATCTTGATGAACTTATTCATTAAGTGGAGCTCCAATAGATTTTTCATAGTAAGTCATGGGCTAATGGGATTGCAACAATAAAATCTAAAGCAAAGACAAGTGGATCAAATCAAGTACACATGTTTTACTTCTCTTACAAGCAAAGTCATAGAGTGAAAACATGACAAAATTACTTTTGCAAGTGCACCTTTGCAGCACACGCAGGCGTTAACAATTGTGCTTTGTTAACACCTCCAAGCATTAGTACCTCTCTCATGCAAGCCTGTAAACATGTTTTAGTCTTCACTCATCATGCTAGATTTTAAGAGTGATTAAAGAACAACCTGAGTTTTACCAAAAACAGCACCCATCAGTGTCAAATTTGAATCTAGATTCGAAAGTCAGCCGAACTTCAACTTCTTAATATTAATAAACCATTGTCAACAACACTAGATCAAAACTAATCATTTTGAAACAAGTTAACACCGTATAAAAATAAGAAAACAAAAACACCACATCAAGACAAACAACGTTGTTTTAAGACAACAAAATTACAAAAAAGAAATTATATATAACTAAAAGGAGGAAGGAAAAAAAAAGAAGACAAATTAGAGGGATGATCTTTCTTATAGATATGGTGAGAATGAGAGAGAAAATCATCAAATTCTATTAATTTCAATTAAATTAGTTGTAAAAAAAACTTAATAGTAAAACAAATAAAACATTAATAAATATCACATAAAAAAATTTATGCAATATTATGTGAAAATATAATATATAAAGTTCTTTAATATATACATTAAGGTTATTTTAAGAAAGTGTTCGGGATGAAGTTTCCGCGGAGCAGAGGATAAAATTCTATCACTATCCCCAAACCCTCTTCGGAGTGACATTTCTCATGTTTGGATCTTCAAACATAACAATTCCCATGAAAATGTCCATGTACAAATCAAATTGACATCGCTATAAAATGTAACCACTAGTCACTTTAGTTATAATAAATCAATAAATTCGTGTTTTTTGTTGTTGCTATGTATAGCAAATACTCCTTCCGTAATACTTTATAAGTAAAAAAATTATTTTTTAGGTTCGTTGTATATTTAATATATCTGGTGTATAATATGGATCAGATAGATTAAATATACAATGAATCTAGAAAATGTATTTTTATTTATAAAGTATTACAAAATGAGTACTCAATAACTTTTTTTTTCTCACATAAGTCGGATATTTTGTTGCGTGTAAGTGCAAAAACTATCCTCGAATTTTATGGAACCTAAATGGTTAACAAACTCTACCTAACAATGCCAGATATCCAAACCATGATCCGGATCCGAATCCAAAATCTTAGTTAAGCTAAAAGAGACTATTCACACTATCGAAATTTGCTATCTAGGCCCCCTACTTGCTCCCAGGCCCCCCTAAAATCCCAAAATACCCCTGAGGTAGTGGTCAAAAATTTCGTCAGATAGACAACAAAATATAGGGATAAAAATATTGGCACAAGATTTCGTCAGATAGACAACGAAACTGTGAAAATGTAGTTTCGAGACATTAAACTGTGGTTCGATAGTTTCGTCAATTTGTCAACGAAACGAATTTTTGTCATCGTCTATTTAACAAATTTTTTGATTAGTGACATTTTTGTCGGGGCCTGGGAGCAAAGATGGGGCGCCTATATCGCAATTTTCCACACTATCTCACCAAAATGGGTTACAACATACCACCCAATCAGGATTCGGAGGATCCCGCTCGATTCGAGTCTCTTGTCGCTTAACAGAAGCTGTACCAACCTTCATGTATTCAGACACAGGTAACTAATTTCATCAAAACCTAACACAAATTAATCATCAATTTTCATAATAGTTAGTATTTGATCCTTATTAAATGTTTCTACTTTTTGAAATATTGATATCTATAACTTGTTTGTTGGATTGGATGGATATGCCTTTTTCCACGACTTTGAATGACGATTCCATTCCCAAACTATTATTATGTAAAATTCATAGGAAATATTTGGATTTTTTGTTCTTTTTCAGCATAGGAAGGGGATGAACAAAGGGTTTATTATGATTACATTTACACTGAATTATGTCATTTTCTCAAATTATTATCGGTGTCGACGTGTCAGTGTTTGGTTTCGGTGTTCGTGTCCGTGGTTCATGTTGATTCAACTTAACTAGTTTAAGAAGTAATGGATTTGGATTCTCTCCTTTTTTTTCTCTCCAATTTTTTTATATGTCTATCTCTCTCATCATCATTTATTTATTTTTAATTTTTAATTTCTCTTTCTTCACACTCACAAAACAAGAAATTGGAGAGGGAATTGGAGAGAAATCATAGGAGATGATCCAAATCCAGAAGTAACAATACTTGAGAATCTATTTTCACAAGTTGTAGAATATTATTCTGATCAACATAGTGTTAGAAACTGGTAGCAAAGGTAAACAATTTATTAATTAACCACATAATATCATTGATCTAACCTCTGAGGAAGGGATTCTTAGTCATAAATTCATACAAATACAAACACAATGTTAACATAGACACTGACACTGTTACAAAGGAATGACAGAACGAGGACACACTAAACAATGACTAGGTTATCATGGTTCTCCCAATAACCAATTAACCTTGTCTTTCCCTATTTATTCTTAAAACATAAGACACTTAAAAGTCACGCATAACTGATAAATTGTCCCTAAGCCACTCCTTCCAATTTGTTCTTAACCTTTTCAAGTTTAAATGACTTGAGTTCCTCAATTAGTTCCTTCAATTTGGTGTGAGAAGAACCACCAAACTCTATAGCTTTCTTTGCGGCACCACTAAGTGCTTTGGCTCGTCTCCTCATTTCCAAACACTCTTCTCCACTTCCCATCAACAAACCAATTGCTTTTCCTATATCCTCCCTCTTCACAACATCCTCTCCAAACTCATTCCATTCTCTCCATTCTTTTGCTCCAACTGCCACACCAATCCTCAACACATCAACCAACAACCTCTCATTGTAAAACTGCTCGGCGAAAAGAGGCCAAGTAGCCAATGGCAAACCAGCATTCACACTTTCCATAATAGTATTCCACCCACAATGTGTCACCACAGCTCCAACTGCAGAATGTTCTAGTATCAGAAGTTGTGGTGCCCAACCCCATATCAAATAGCCCTTGTTTCTTTCCTTCACTCTCTTCTCAAACTCCCTCAAAAAATCACTATCTTCTCCATCTTCAATTTTTCTTACAACCCAAATGAAATCTTTACCTGAATCTTCGAGTGCATGAGCTATTTCAACAAGTTGAGGACTAGGGAACTTGTTCATGCTACCAAAACTAACATAGACAACAGAATCCTCTTCTTTAGAATCAAGCCACTTAAGAACCTCATCTTTTTCTGAATCTTGTTCTATACCATGCCCTCTACCAGACTTATCCGAATTATCTTGGTTCGCCCACAAAGAAACTGGTCCCACACCCCAACTCTTGGTTCCCATTGCTGTTTTGTAATGGTCCTCATAAGTACCTTCAATCTCATGATAGCTATCCAACAGTGAGCCATAGCTTTTTCTCTCTGATTGTTTAATCATCTTCATCAAATAAGTATAATCAGTTGGTGCTCGAAGCCAATCCGGAAGTTGCAAACGCGTCATTTCCACCTTGTGAGGCAACCCAGGAAGCAGAAAACTCTCGCTATTCGATTTAACGTTCGCATGAGGGGCAAATACTTCAATAGAGTTCATTGCAGAATGAGAAAAGTAACTTCCACCAATACAAATCAACCTTGGAATTCCCAACTCATCAGCAACATCAACAGTCCAAGGATAGAACATGTCTGTGACTATGAAATCAGGTTTCATGTCGCGGAACAGTTGTTTGAATTGTTCTTGGAGAACCATCAATCCCTGATATATTTTGGAACGTATTTCATTAGGAGTGTCAGCATTTAAGCTTTCCATTCCTTCTGGCAAACCAGGTACTTGTGGAAACTTGACAACATGAGTTCTAATGGAACGGCCGTGGTTTGAATCACGGTCGATGGAGGTTTGAAAAATTGCTGCATTTGATGGTGTGGTGATTATGGTGATATCCACACCATGCATAGCAAAAAGCCTTGCTATGTCTACTACAAAAAGTATATGACTTTTTGATATGAAGGGGAGAAAAACAGCATTTAGCATTTTTTCAGCTTCAACTTGGACACCAAAGGATTCCATCAGAATTTAGTTTGATGGTAGGAGATAACTTTTTTCTTTCCTACCGATGAATTGATATTTGGTCTATTGGATATGTTATTATGAAACAGACTTGTGTCAAATTGTCTATATATATACTATAAAATGAAAGGATTGTCCTTCGTCCCAAAATATAAAACAATTTTGTGTAAATCGTGAGAATTAAGAATGTTAATTATGATATTAAATTTGTTGACGGTTAATATTATTTTTACAAGCTCATACGATAAATGTTTTTTCACAAAACATTTTTTACATATTGTTGAAAAAGATGCAACATATTTAGGGGTATGGTAGTAAAGCAATAATCAATGCAATTGAAAATTTAAAAGGAGTCTTATAAAAGGAACATGTATAAAACTTGAGAAAATTTTATATTTAGGAGCATATGTTGTGTATTATATAATAGGATTAATACCTCTCTTGGTTCCTACAAAATTGAGCGAATTCGATTTTAGTCTCTACTATTAAAAAATAATTGGATTTTATCCCTATAATTTTAAATTCTTCACTTTATTTTAAGTTCCTCGTTTAGTCTCTACAATTTTGTTTTTTCCCTGTGTTTGGGAATCATATGCGAACTCAATTCACACTTCACACAAGTATTGTTTCACACAAGTATTGTTTAAATTTCTAATTTAAAAATTTATGTAAAATTGAAAATCCAAGTTCACATACCTTTAAATACTCAGATTTTAAAAAACATATGTGATCTGGCTAAACATAACCCTATGCAAAATAAGACAACATATCCATTGTTTTAGTAGTTTTGAACATAAACTGAGTTCACATAAGTTACATAAATTGAGTTGCAAATTCTACATGAATTTAGATATCTGGAACAGTTTTTAAACCAACTGTAAAAAAAAAAAATTTGAATTTTTTTGGTCACTTTAAAGTTTAACCTGACTTTTTGAGGTGCATGAATATAATAATGTTTTTACAAGAAGAACACGTGTTATGGGGCAACTGTAATTTAGGGTCCACTATGAATCAAACAAAACAAGGAACATAATCAAATGAACCAGAGACAACCTGTTATCGTGCGACAGACAGCTGTCAAAGTAGTATCAAATGAATTGATCAAATATAAGAAAATATATTCTTACAATCAACATGTATTTATACATTTTGTTTTCAACATTTTTTATTTGTTAATTTCATAAGATATAAATATTTTGATTTTACAATGTGGTGTCTCTCTAGATATAGTGCTTGAAAGGATTGATTTTATTATTTAAAAAGAATTAACGACGCAGCTTGTTATATGTTTGTCTTTCATTAAAGTGTTATTATTTTATAATATTATTTATTTATTATAAAAAATTGCACTAGAAAAAAAAAAAAAAACTAGACACAAATTATATTTTGAAACACAAAATTGACATCAAATTTCAACATCAAATTGGATGTTTACTCCGATTTAGATTGGTTAATCATATTTTATTCTCTTTAAGGAATTTAAGCAAATTTGGGTTCCAAAATCTTTTCCATCATAGCTTTTTATCTTATTTTTAAATTAACCCATGTGTATTTTTTATATTTTTAAATGAGTTTTAATATTTATTTATATAAATTATGAAAAATGTTTCCACAAAAAATTAAAATATCTTAATAAAATATGAATTATATATGAATTTGTAACCACCATGAACATAATAATTAATATTTAATATACTTTTATATAAAAAATATTTAGTCAAAAAAAAAACTTTTATAAAAAATTAAATTTTGGTGAGTGTGATTTTTATAATATAATAAACACAATTGCGAAAAGTAATTCTAAATATTGAAGAATAAATGTGAGTAGACATAAAATAGAGACAAAAAATTATACCAAAAAATATATGAGTACCTAAACTTGAGAAAAATGAGAGTAAACACAAAATACGTGATATTTATAATAACAAAAACTTATTTAACCTAAAATTAAACAACTACCAGAATATATACTCTGCTATGAGTACGTTTGTCTTTTGTGGGCATAATGTCTGAATCAACCATATACTCGTGCTATGCGTGAGCCTTTTTATATTATTTAATTAATCATATGGTAATGTAACGCTCCACAAATCTGTTTAGATTTTGTTTGTGAGTTGGGTTTTGGAAAGAATGAGAGGGAAAAACTTATTTTTCTTTTTTAAATTAAGAATATTATAAAATATTTTTAAAAATAATTTTAAGTGTGATTGAAGTATTATAGTGATAACTTATCTTTCTTCTTTCAATTATTATTTTAAAATAATAACTATAGATCTACAATTTAAAAAAAAAAAAAAAAAGTTTTTCCCTCTCTTTTCCTCCAAAACTCAATTCTAGTATACTGTGTCAGTACTCTGTAATGTCTGTACTCTGTATATTTCAATCTATATATCTATAAAATGAGAGTTTTTTTCAAATTCAATTGTACCATGGTATTCCTACAAATATTTTCTTCTCATATTGATTTATCTTTTGTTTAAAAAAAAAATCTCACAAACTCACAATAAAGGTAATTTAATTTCTTTCATTCCAATATGTTAACCACTTCATATCAATTTGTATACGTATACTAAATATAGCAAGCAATAAAAGTGATTTAATTTCCTACATTCCAATATGTTGACCTCATAATGTCATAGAATGAGGAAAAAATTTAAAAACATTAACTTCTAAAAACTAAAAAATCAAGATTTTTTAAATCTTTCTTCAAAAAATGAATTTTGCATTAAGAAGTTTATATATGTTTCTTGATTGAGTATTTATTTATATAAAAAAATTGTGTATTAATTAAAACTAAATTATTTGTATTTGCATGGAGAAAAAATGAAATTATTTTCTTAATATTTTTTTATTGTAAGGAATATATTAAACAAATTTGGTCCACATTATTAGCATTTAATTTAATTGATTTGATTCATACTTTTTGAGATTTTTGGCTTTCTTGAGAAGTTTGTATATTACTTTTTTTCTTCTCTTAGAAGTTTCATTCTTTCCTTTTATGAAATCAAAATTAAAAATATGTTTCATTTTTTTAATATATATAGGAAGCCTACTACGTATAAAATCACCAAATTTTCAATCTTCATTCTCTCTTATTTTATCTCTCATTACTTACTATTTTTTGTCTACACCCACTTTTTAAATTTCTTTATTGTTTCTTCTTTAATCATCATTTTCTTATGTTGTTTGTTTGTGTGGTTTTTTATGTTGTTTTTTGACTATTCATATTATTTTCTTTTGGTGTTTATATTTTTTATTTATTAATACTGTTTATTATTTTCTTCCAAAATGATGTATTTTTTTAATAGTGTTGTGTTTATATTTATCATCCATTTTTCCATTGCAAACTTTATTTTTTATATATTTTTTTGAACAAGGTGATCTTTTTTTTTTTGTAAATTTTCTGTTTACATAGGATTGTGTATCACATGTTTTGTACAATATATATATATATATATATATATATATATATATATATATATATATATATAGAGGAGGGATCCGTTAACTCCAGGAGTAAGTCTTCATCGACTTACTCCGCTTAATAACTCGATATCGACATTATATTTCTTCAATCCGACTGTTGAATTCAAAGATCTCATTGAGTAGATCAACTCTACAAATTTTTATAAAAATTCAAAACCGTTTGATACTTTTTTTGATAACTTCAATTGAACGTACGACAAACTTTTCAAAAAACCGTTGAATTTCAATAGTCCGAATACATAACTACATTTTTTGAATTTCTATAAAAATTTGTAGAGTTGATCTACTCAATTAGATCTTTGAATTCAACGGTCGGATTGAAGACTTACTCCTGGAGTCAACAGATCCCTCCTCATATATATATAGAGGCATGATCAAATGACACCAAGGTGTTAAATTTGATATGAAACCAAATCACAACCCTTCATTTTATTTAATCAAATGGCTTGAAATAATTAATAATATAATTAACACTATCAAATATTATGTTATCTCTTTTCAAATATTTCCTTTAATAACATATTTTGTATCTCCTTCTCTCTACTAAATAAAAAGAAACATTAATTATCATAATAATCTTACACACCATTCTCTCACTAAAATCTTTAGACACATGACACATCCATGGCCGCAAGGATTGTTCTCAAAATTCCATGTCAAGTATCAATGTTTGAGAAAATTTTGAAGGAAGTCGTGAATAATTAATTCCATGTTAAGTTATGTCATAACTGATATAAAGAACATGATACAAGCGTATTGAAAACATCAACATGATTCCTCATGCCTACAGAACACGAGATTTTAGTATACAAGAAATATGTTAACAGTCTTCACCTTTCAATCCCCACACATTGTGAACAAATACAATTTATTATAGAACTTGAATTCGAACAATGTTGCAAAGGTGTAGATTGTTTCTTGAGAATATGAAAAATAAACTCAAAACGTGTTTGTAGTAGAGGAGTTGCTTTAAGCCGAATCAAATTGCATCACATCGATGTGAAATTTGATGGCAAATTAATAAAAAATGGTTAGGATTAATATCTTCAATTAATATCAATGGCAACCATTTTTTTATTAATTTGATGTGTTTTTGTTGTAATAATAGATCTCTTACAATCACTTTTTTTTTTTGGAATTTGAAGAACCAAATATCTCATTTTTACGATCTTACTATTAATTTCTGCACCAGGAACAAATACCATGAATTGTAAGAGTTTTATCTTGGTTGCATGTTTTTCAACTTTTTCATTATAATTTGTCAATAATTTTTTTTGTTCGTTATATATAAAACAACTATTTCGTGAAGATCGATGACACTAGCACGAACATAATACATTACATAAAATATCGATCAGTTCCATTGTTCCAATCTACACAAAAAGACCAAGATTAATGGGTTCCAATAGATCAGAAAGTTTGGTAAGGTATGATATGGTAATAAATAAAAAAAGATTTGTTTTGCTTTCTAAAATAGAAAATTAAAGACTAGGTACACCAAATAATTCTTGACCTTTGATTGAATTATAATAGATGGTTAGGATTTGGTGTCATATCAAATTTGACACCTTGGTGTCATTTGATCCTGCCTCATATATATATATATATATATATATATATATATACACACAACTAATTCTATTGACCAGTTTTAATTCAAATGTTATTGCTCTCCTGCCCAAGACCTCCACTGCAACTTCAGTCTGGTCAAAAGATTAACACAGCCAAATCCACCATATATTATGGTTCCATAACCCAGGGCAAGATCAACTTAATTGTCAACCTTTTGAATTTTCAAATAGGCTCTTTACCTTTTAACTATTTGGGTGTTCCCTTATTCAGAGGTAAGCCCAAGGTAAGTTTGCTTCAGCCAATTGCAGATAAAATTCATTCGAAACTTTCAGCATGGAAAGCCTCTTTGTTGTCAATGGCAGGTAGAATTCAACTAGTCAGAGCAGTGATTCAGAGTATGCTTATTTATAGCATTACAATTTATTCCTGGCCGGTTTCTTTAATCAAATTAATTGAAAAAGTCGTAAAAAATTTTATTTGGAGTGGAGATGTCGGACAAAGGAAATTAGTCACTGTTGCTTGGAAGAAAATTTGTAGGCCTTTCTCTTAGGGAGGTCTCAACATTAGATCTTTGACTTGTTTGAATAAAGCTTCAAACCTTAAGCTTTGTTGGTCTTTGTTTTACTCACAAAGTTCTTGGGCTAAGCTACTGCTAGCTAGAGCAGTTAGAGGTAAAAAGGTCATTCAACATCACATTTATTCTTCTTTATGGAGCAGTTTAAAAGAAGAGGTAACAACAATGTTTGACAATTCTATTTGGCTTCTTGGTAATGGCAAAGATAAATTTTTGGAACGATAACTGGTGTGGTCCTTCTCTTTCTCAGGTGTTTAATATTCCTGATCATATCAGTCAAAAACTCTCTTCTTCAGTCAGTGATTACATTTTTAATGGGCAATGGAATATTCCTCCCCAACCATGTCTCACAATTTCAACACCCTCAGCTTACTTGTGCAACAAGTTACCATCCCTTTGGAGGATTCACAAGATTTATTGTTATGGAAGCATACTGATTCAGGTGATTTTCAGCTAGATGATGCTTATCATTTCAATTTGATTCATCTGCAAGATATTAATTGGGCAAAATTCATCTGGAGCCCTGATATTCCTCCCTCCAAATCTTTGCTTGCTTGGAGACTCATGCATAACAAAGTTCCAACAGATGAAAATCTAAAACTCAGAGGTTGTTCTCTACCTTCTATGTGTAATCTTTGTTGTAAAAAAGAAGAGTCATCATTTCATATTTTCTTTGAATGTGATTTTGCGGTTAGAATTTGGTCTTGGTTAGCAAATTGTTTGGACATGGTTCTACAGTTTACTTGTATGGAGGATATGTGGAAGCTTTGTGATTTGAATTGGGCTCCTCAATGCAAGGTTGTCATCTCTTCAGCTTTGGTCAAATTGATTAATGCCATTTGGTTTGCCATAAATCAAGCAAGGTTTTATAGCAAGCTTTTCAACTGGCAGTCCATCATTTCCATGATCATTGCAAATGTTTCTTCTTTTTTTTTTTGGTACAAATTGCAAATGTTTCTTTATCAGGTAATAATACTAAAAAGACTTCCTCTAATTCTATTAGAGACTTCATTATCTTGAAGCATTTTAAAGTCTGCATTCACCATCCCCTTGTTCCTCTCATTAAAGAAATTCTTTGGTTGCACTTTATCTTCTCCTACTAGTTGGCAACAAGCTCTTGATTTTATAAAAGATAGTTTAAAGAAAAACAAGTTAGGTTTCTCTAGTTTTAGATTTGGTTGTTACTGGAGTTTTGGTTTTATGTCCCCCCCCCCCCCCCCCCCAATTTGTTTGTATTTTGCTTCTCTTTTAATATATTTTGTGTTGGTTAGCTTCTAGCTACCAACCTTTTTGCTAAAAAAAAATATTCTATCGACCGGTGGACTGAATAATTCGTTCTTTGTGAAAAGTTTAAGATTTTAAAATCTCACCACATATTTTTTTTTACAATGTAAAAATAATTGCTATGTTGCAATATGTTTTGATGATAATTGTTAATTTCTAGTAAATAATCATACAGATTCCAAGGTACAAATATGTACGTACTTTCGAAGTCTAAATTTTTTAACATTTAATTTTTAATAAATATTAAATTTTCTTTATTTTTTATTATTAGTAGTTATCACCGAATCAATGGTTACATGTTTTTTTCTTTCTTGTTTACATATTCAGCAATTATTTCTAAGAATGATTTTCCTTTTACATTGTCGGTTCCATATAATTCGTTTGATGATAACTTATAAATAAGAGAAAATAAATTGAAATTATATGTTGAATTTGATTGGTTATAATTGTGGCTTGACTGAAAATTTATAATGCCTAAAGTGATGCAAAATTTAGTTGATTGTTGATTTGATTCATACTTTTTGAGATTTTTGGCATCCTTGAGAAGTTTGTATATTACTTTTTTTTTTTTCTTTTCTTAGAAGTTTCATTCTTTCCTTTTATGAAATCAAAATTTAAAATATGTTTCATTTTTTTTAGTATATATAGTAAGCCACGTATAAAATCACCAAATTTTCAATCTCCATTCTCTCTTATTTTATCTCTCTCAATACTCACTATTTTTGGTCTACTCCCACTTTTTTAATTTCTTTATTTTTTTCTTCTTTGATCATCATTTTCTTATGTTGTTTGTTTGTGTGATTTTTTATTTTGTTTTTTTTTTAATATTCATATTATTTTCTTTTGGTGTTTATATTTTTTATTTATTTATTAATACTGTTTATTATTTGTGACAGCTGTACCGGACAAAATCCTAGGGGCCCAATAATGTAATGGCCCAACAAATGGCTCAAGCAAATCAAACAAATAACTTGGCGGGAAAGGCAAGGCGTGGGCGAGATAAAAGACCAAGGGTGACGCCCTCAGATATGATCACGTCGCCTAGGAGGAAATAACCACCCACTACCACCACCTACACACGGTGGAGAAGAAAAACCACCCATAACCACCCCTGTAACACGGTGGATACAGCGGAAACCACCCACGACCTCCATGGAGAGGAGTGGGACGGTTTATAGATATTTTCTGAATGTAATCCTCCTCTATAAATAGAGGGGAAAAGCTCATTGTAAAGGGTTCGACTTTTGGTAGAAATTGCATCCTTGTACTATTATTATTCATTAATATACTTGGACTCACCCCCTTATATTTTTTACCATAACATTTTGGCGCCCACCGTGGGGCCGCAGTAAAACGATTCCCAACCTACCACTAAAACCAGACAACCTACGAAATCCTCCTCAGAAATGGCAGGAGGAACACCCGTACACGAAAACCAAAACCACCTAACCTTGACGGACGCAGTGGCGGAGTTACGACGCCTGCAGGCCAAGGTTAACGAGATAGACAAGGAAAAAGCAAACAAAGTGGATGAAACGGAGGAAAACAACATCACCAACTCCCAACCACTAGCACAAGACCTCTAGGATGCGAGGGTACCTGACAACTTCAGAACACCCCACCTCCCAGACTTTGACGGAAAAACAGATCCAACGGAACACCTGATGGCAGTGGGTACCAAGACCGCCATCATCGGCGCAACGGATCATCTAAAGTGCAAACTCCTCTCAGGCACACTGAAAGATGCAGTCCTGAGATGGTATATGAATCTGCCCAAGAATTCCATAGAAAGTTGGACAGATTTTCAACAAAAATTCACACAACAATTCGCCGGTTCCAAACACATAAAGGTAACGGCGACCAATTTGCTCTCCCTACGACAAAACCACAACGAGTCGCTACGGGAGTACTTGGCGAGATTCTGCGAATCAACAAGCAAAGTAAGCAACCCAAACCAGGAAATGTTTGTCTCCGCCTTCCATCACGGCCTTAAGGCGGGACACTTCAATGAATCTCTGGCACAAAAGCCAGCAACATCTATGCAAGAGGTAACAAGAAGAGCAGAAGGATATATAAAGGGTGAAGAGAGTAACGCTGAGAAGCGGATGAGAGACGCCAGAGAAAGAGGCCCAGTAAACAGAGGAAACGGCCAGAGCGGGTTCTATCACCATCATAGACGCCCAATTCCCAACCACCATGGAGTTGAGCGTCACAGGAAGCCATATCAACCCCCAAGACACTTTCAGGAAGGTAGAAAGGAGTAAACACCACTCAACCGCCCCCGAGTCTACATCATGAACGAAATCCTAGAAACGAGATTAGGAAGATTACCACCATAGAGAGGCAAAGACCACACCATGGGAATGAACCCCAACGCCTGGTGCGCCTATCATAGATGTAGGGGCCACGATACTGAAAAGTGCTTCAGGCTAAGAGACCTAATTGAAGAATTGATAAAGAGTGGTCACCTGAGGAAATTCATAGAAGACGCCGCCGCGGGAAAAGTGGTTATCCCAAAGGTGCAACCTAATCATTCAAAGGATCGCTCAGAAGGAGATGATCCAGGCAAAGGGAAGAGGATCTCTGTGAAAACCATCGCAGGCGGATTCGCAGGAGGTGGAGAATCCTCAAATGCTAGAAAGCGTTATGTAAGGAGGATGGATCAAAACGAAAAATTTATAGGACATACTGCAACGACGCCCGCCCCTGATTTATCATTCACCAAGGAAGACAAGAGGGAAGTCATGCCACATGATGACGACCCCCTTGTGATACAAGTGCAAATACTGAACTCTGACGTAAAAAGAGTGTTGATTGACTCGGGAAGTTCAGCAGATATCACGTACTGGGAAGCCTTTAAGGCGATGCAACTGTCAGACGAACATCTCTTGCCCTACAACGACACGTTGGTAGGCTTCGCCGGCGAGCAAGTAGAAGTGATGGGATATACCACCCTCTTGACTACGTTTGAAGAAGAGGAGAACGCCAAGACTATCAAGGTGAGATATTTGGTAGTTAAAACCCCATTCACATCATACAACATTATCATTGGAAGGCCGACCTTCAACACACTTGAGGCGGCATTGTCAACCCTCTATTTGTCCATCAAATACCCCTTGGACAACGGAAAAGTAGGAACGATTAGAGGAGACCAAAAGCTAGCACGGAGATGCTACGAGTCTAGCCTGAAGATCAGGCACAAGCAAAGCAAAAAGACAGAACCGATGGCGTCGCCCAAAAAAGGAGGCGGAGTTAACATGATCTCGCCCCTAGACCTCGATCCAAGAGAAGATTTTACAGAAAGAAGAATGAGTCCCATTGAAGAATTGGAACAAGTCCAGATTGGCGACATGCCACACCAAGTAACTAACATTGGAACCACTTTGAAACCCGAGGAAAAAGAAAAGATCGTGGCCATGTTGAGAAAGAACATAGACCTTTTTGCATGGAAACCATCGGATATGCTAGGAATCGACGAGAGCGTGATAACACACAAACTATCCATCGCACCCAACGTCAAGCCCGTATCACAAAGAAAGAGGAAGATAGGAGAAGAGAGAAGAACAACAGTAAACGAAGAAGTGGAAAAGCTAAAAGCAGCAGGCTTCATCGAAGAAATAAAATACCCGTCATGGCTGGCAAACGTAGTGATGGTAAAGAAAGCGAATGGCAAATGGAGGATGTGCGTGGATTTCACGGACTTAAACAAAGCCTGCCCAAAGGATCCATACCCTCTGCCTAACATAGATATGCTTATCGATGGAGCCTCGAGATATAAGATGTTAAGCTTTATGGATGCCTACTCAGGGTACAACCAAATAAAGATGAATCCTGCAGACGCGCCTCACACGGCTTTCATGACTAATACGTGCAATTATTTCTGTAATGTCATGCAGTTTGGTCTGAAGAACGCTGGCGCCACCTATCAAAGGCTGATGGATAGAGTATTTTCAGAACAGATAGGCAAAAATGTAGAAGTATACATTGATGATATGGTAGTGAAGACCACAGAGGATGGCGAACACGATCAAGACTTAGACGACATCCTCGCCTCAGTTAGAAAGTATAACATGAGATTGAACCCTGAAAAGTGTTCTTTCGGAGTCCAATCAGGAAAGTTCTTAGGCTTCATGCTCACAAATAGAGGCATAAAAGCTAACCCAGACAAATGCCAAGCCATAATCGACATGAGGAGCCCAACGACAGTGGAAAAGGTTCAACAACTGGCAGGAAGGATTGCAGCCTTGTCAAGATTTCTATCCTGCTCAGGAGAGAAAGCATTCCACTTTTCTCCACTCTAAGAAAAAGTGAGAGATTCATATGGACCCCTCAGTGTGAAGAAGCTTTTCAAAAGCTCAAAAGTTTCTTAGCGTCACCCCCAATATTAACTCGCCCTCAGAAAGGAAACACCCTATACCTCTACTTGGTTGTTTCAGACAACGCCCTCAGTTCGGCGTTGGTACAAGAAGTCAACGGCGAAGAAAAGGCGATATATTTCGTAAGCAGGACATTCAAAGGCGCTGAAGCCAAGTACCAGAAGATAGAGAAGCTATCCTTGGTCGTTGTTATCACAGCAAGGAAACTAAGACAATACTTCTAGAGTCATAAGGTAGTGGTCAAGACGGACTATCCCATAAAGAAAGTTCTGAGGAAGCTTGATCTAGCAGGGAGAATGGTAGCATGGGTAGTGGAGTTATCAGAGTTTGATATAACTTTCTCCCCTAGGGGTGCAATAAAATCGCAGATTTTGGCGGACTTCATATTGGAACTATCAACCCCGCCAAAAGAAAACAGCGAGGAACCTTGGACACTTTCAGTCGATGGTGTGTCTAACCTGAAAGGAAGCGGGGCAGGAGTGGTCCTGGAAGGGCCTGATGGAGTACTAATAGAACAATCCCTGAGATTCGCCTTCAAAACAAGTAACAACCAGGCTGAGTACGAAGCCCTGCTTGCCGGAATGAAGTTGGCAAAGGAAATGGAAGTCACGGACCTCAGAGTAAAAAGTGACTCACAGTTAGTAACTAATCAAGTGTCAGGAGAATTTCAAACAAGGGATCCCCAGTTGGCTAAATATCTTGAAAAGGTAAATAAATTGGCGAAATGCTTCAATTCATTTCAGTTAATATATGTACCAAGGGAGCAGAATGCTAGGGCGGACTTGCTATCCAAGCTCGCCAGTACCAAGAAACCTGGAAGCAACAGAACCTTCATCCAAGAAACCATTGCAAACCCACGCATCAACGAAGAGGAGACTCACATGATCATAGAAGAAGAAGATTGGCGAACTCCCATAATCAAATACTTACAGAGAGATGAACTCCCCAGCCCAAGAGAAGAAGCATATCGGGTCAGGAGAATGGCGTCATGGTACTCCATGCTTGGAGATAAGCTATACAAGAGAGGATTCTCAGGCCCTTTGCTACTATGCGTAAGCAAAGAGGAGGCCAAAGGAATCCTAGAGGAAGTTCATGAGGGATCATGTGGAAGCCACATAGGGGCGAGGTCATTGGCAGGCAAGATCCTCAGAGCAGGATTCTTCTGGCCAGAGCTACACAGTGACGCAGCAAGATATGTAAGGGCATGCGATAAATGCCAGAGATTCTCAAACCTACACTAAGCCCCAGGAGAACCCCTCAAATCAGTTCTTTCACCTTGGCCCTTCTTCATGTGGGGCGTGGATATATTGGGCCCTTTCCCCACCTCGTGGAAACAGGCCAGATGGATCATAGTAGCAGTGGACTACTTCACCAAATGGGTAGAGGCGCAGCCTTTATCTAGCATCTCGGCAGAACAGGTGAAGAAATTCTACATGCAGGTTTGGTTTACCCAAATACATCGTGTCAGATAACGGCACGCAGTTTGCAAGCGAGAAGGTAGTCACATTCTGCAAGGAAAAGGGAATTCAAAATACTTTCATATCGGTTGAGCATCCTCAAGCCAATGGACAAGTTGAGTCAGCCAACAAGGTCATATTAAAAGCTTTGAAAAGAAGACTGTCAAGCAAAAGGGAAGCATGGGTGGCTCACCTCACCGCCATACTATGGTCCTATTGAATTATTACGACATATTGCCCAAGTGGGAGATTGTTGGAATATTTCATGATATTTCAATAATATTATGTGGGCAAATATCTTTGTTAATTATATTAACTATTTATCAATTAAGAGCCTAATTGATTAAGTGATCAAATAAAGTTAAAAGGCTAATTGGATTTCTATTTAGGAATTAATTAATTAATTAATTTGATATGGGCTCAATATGAGTGGATGTCACGATGGCCCATTTCGGAATAATGGGAACCCTAATTGGCCATCACATTATATATAGGCTATGGTCACCAATATACCAGAGACACACTGCATATCGTCTCTTCTCCCCATCTGAAGAGCGCTTAGGGCATAAAGAGTCTCGGTTGAGGAAGAACACAAGCCACCGGGTGTTCGTCATCCGTCTCTAATTGCGTTTCAGGATTGCTATCGGCGAGACCTACGGTTTGTTCATAATCTTTTATAACCAGGTATTTCTAATACTAATCTTTGATAAATCAACATGTTGTAGATCCTATAATTATATACATGTTCATTGTTTATTTGGCTTCCGCACTAAAGTAAAAGATTAAAGTTTTAATCTTTCTTATTGAGCATGTATTATATAATTGATTAGTAAATTAATTCCAACAATTGGTATCAGAGCGGGTCTTCATAGTTGATTTATTGAGAATGTTGTCAATGATTTATGGGTTGCACTCGGTGTTTGGGTTTTATGTTTTGACTTGAATTCATTCGAACCCTTATTTCAACATTTGAAGATTGTACAAAATTTTGATTAGAATTTGACCTTTTAATCATTATGTTATTGGTCTGTTGTGGGGTTATAATCCAGTTCATTCATCTAAAGTAAAAAAAAAACATTTGGTTTTATCTCAGGTTCACAAATTAAGATATTTGTTACGATTATAATTGGATTTAAATTCAAATTTGATTATTTATTTAATTAATTTATTTGAATTTAGATGTAGCTTTTAATTTGTTTTGAGGTTGTTTTCGATTGACGAAATTCTTGGATGGTTATGTCATATTTGATTTGTGGCATAATTATATATTGATTTTAATTAACTATTTTCATGCCCAGTATGGATTTTTTGATTTTTCTATCAAGTATAAGGCAATTTGGTTATGGTTATTGTTGTTGGCAAATTAAATTTTTGACTTTTATATTATTGTTTGCCTCTTAAAGTTTGTGGCCATAATTAAGGATTATCTCTATATGCAATTCAAACTTATGTGATTCTTTTGTTTGTGTATCATATACGTGTGTTATGTTTTGGCGTATGTGAATTGTTTCATGAGTTATCCTGGAAATAATTTCTTCGGGTGTTTAGGAAATAAACTTTTGTCCATACATGTAGTTTTCTTGTAGACAGAATGAATATAATTTTGGTACAAAAGTTTTGAAATGCAGAATTTATATCTATAAATAAGTTTGGATTCAGAGACTAAACTTACGTCTATGTGAATATTTGATTTTGCTTGAGTTTAGCTTTATTTTAAATCAAATCTTTAAGTTTGACTTTTTTTTTTTAAAGTTTGTCATTAAAATTGAAGATCCGGATCTATTAGTGTAAATTTTGATTTGAAATTAAAATTGATTCACATAATTTTATACCTAAAGTTCATTTTGAGAAATAAGGCATATGAAGATTCAGTGTATATATATTTGGTCATTATATATATGTTTTCTACAAAATTAATTGCTGTTGAATAGCAATTAATAAAGATTCTCAAAATATTCTGATCCAATTTGATACAGTATGTATGAAACTAAAGTTTTGATTCTTGGGCTTATGCCCTCTCCCATATCAAAAAAAAAGTTTTGATTCTTTAAACTTTTGGGAATTATAGATTTTATAATCATTTGTTTATTTATTTAAAGAATCATTGAATATATGTGAATCAATTGTGGCATGAATAATTTTTGGTATATATAAAGGTTCAATTTTATTTAAAATTAAATATTTAATTTATAGCATGATTTTGATGTTTGAATTTATTGTTATTAAGTTTCTACAATAATTTCCTTTAGTCATGCTTTTCAAATATTCTTCATGCCAATTTTTGTTTGATAGTGAGAATTTGTTCTCACATTAAGGAATGTCATTTAATCATATGATTATGAAGGGACATCATAAAGGAATATAGCCTACATTTTGTGAGTAGTGCCTTGTAAATTTAAGACTTTTCCCATTTGATTTAATAAATTGCCAGGTGATTTTGATTGAGTTGGTTGAAGCAACATGTTGCAAAAGTAACCTCTGTTGTGTAGATTTGATTCAATTGAAATCACAAAATATGTATAAAATTATTCATGCGAGCTATTTTGGTCTTCCAAAAGGTAGACACAGTTTGGCCGAATAATTACAAACATATATACTCAATTTATTAAATTGTCTAGTAATTTTGATTGAGTTGGTTGAAACAACAAGTTGCAAAAGTAACATCTGTTGCGTAGATTTGATTCAGTTGGAATTACAAAAGATGTGGTGTGGAATTATTCATGCGAACTGTTATAGTCGGCCAAAAGGAAGACACAGTTTGGCCGGATAATTTCATTCCTGTGATGGTAAATGTGTAGTAATTATTAAGTTTTTCCATGTGGGTAATGGTTGGTGTCAAAGACGCACATTATCTGACAAGACTTATTACCAACATTTGACCATTACGTTGAGAGTACCGCTAGCAGTTAATTCTTGGCAATCAAAGATTGTGGATTAATGGCGCGTTTGGTATCTTGTTTTTTGTCTTATAATTTACAAATAAAGATGCACATGTCAATGTAATAATTTATTGACATGCATCATAAAATTGTGTTAGTGTAAATCTGTACAGGTATTTATTGGATTACATTCACACTTATAATGATAAACGTGTGACGATCATAAGGATTTATTGTTTGTCAATATTGATTATCAATGTTTGATCATTTTCACAAAATACCACTAGCAATTGATGTAATTTTCTAAGTGTTTGTCATCAATGGTGCATTAGATATTTTGGTGAGTAATTTTTTGTTCTCTATAAACTAATATAGTTTATGTATTTGCAAAATAACGTTGGAATTTAAATTCTTAAATTCTAACTTTTTGGAATAAAAGAAGTTAATTATGTTCTTGGATCTAGACCTTCGATAAAGATGGAGAAACTCAAATTCTCTCACTATTCAGTAGATTTAAAGTGAGAATCAAGTTTAGAAAGTGAGTATACT
Source organism: Trifolium fragiferum (assembly GCA_954870985.1). Taxonomy (NCBI): domain Eukaryota; kingdom Viridiplantae; phylum Streptophyta; class Magnoliopsida; order Fabales; family Fabaceae; genus Trifolium; species Trifolium fragiferum. The sequence continues at coordinate 16,840,525 of OX940792.1, forward strand.
CCTAATCACGTAGGTCGTGTGATCATAAAATTTTGTTTTCCAAAGACATTAGAGGTGTTATTTAAGATGACATTAAATTTATGTCATATTTTCTTTGCTTAAATTAAAGTGCTTCTAAAGCAATAAGGCGAAAGATAAGCTCTCATTGGAGAGATGAAATTTCATTAAGATTGTTTAGCAAAGAAAATATTAGGAGCACATTATGTAACTATTTAATCTTGTTAAAGCTTTGTGCTTTTGACAATCAAGCGACCTTGTTGAAAATATATCTTTTAGTGTTCTTTTTGCACAATTAGTTTATCGCTATTAAAGTTAGAAATGATTATTTAAAATGATCATTTCATAAAGTGTGCAATAAAGAAAATATTGAAGCAAGAGAAAATAAAATAGTGCTCATTATGTAAATACCTCAAAGGATAAGGACATATAAAGAATAATAAGAAAATATGATTTAAACTGACAAATCTCCAATGATGTTGAAAGACACATCAATCTAGAGGGGAAATAAGTCGGTGAAAATTGATTGTATTTAAACTATTTGTTAGATTGTTGTTACTAACTTATATTTGTATTTAAAAGACAATTTGTGGATCATTATTTGATTTGAGTTTTGTTTTAATTCTTTATTATTACTTTAAAACGAGGGATTCAATATGTCTTTTAAATATAAATATTATTATAGTCAATTCGGTTAATGACTTGTGACAATCTAGAATTGTTGAAAATTTTGAAACATATTAACTTTGGTCCCATGTTAATGAACATTTTGAGATAGAAACTTCAAAGTCTCTTGAAGATATTGAGTTTGGGGGAGAGATATGGTAAAAGAACAAAATTGAGTGAGGAAGAATTGGTTCTAAACCAATTCATAAATTTGCTATTTATATAGTAAATCTGGATCCTCGTAAGGACATTAGTGTTCTTCCTCTCAATTAAGTTAAGAAATTAATTCATAAATATCAAACTCGATACCTTCAAGAATTGTGGCGTCGAGTGTCATAAAGTAGTGACTGAAAAGAGAAATTATATCTACTTTGATATGAAAACTCTATTAGGATAGTCACGACACTTGTTAGTTATTATAATTTTGGAGCTTCATAAGATGGATATCAAGATAATATTTCTTAATGGCGACATTATGAAATACAATAAGGTGCAATAAGAGAAATTTTGTGTCAATAGACACAAAGTAGATGGTTTGCAAACAAATGAAATCCATTTATGAGTTTAGGAAGTTGTCTCATTAATGGTACCATAAAAGTCTCATCAAGTAATTGTCTCGTTTGGTTCTGAGATGTATATTATAGAGAGTTGTGGGTTATACAGGTTCAGTGGGAGCATGTTTATATTATTAGTTTAATATGTCGATTTTATTTTATCAAGTCAAAAGTGATATATGATCGCTGTGCGAAACCAAGATATCACTAACAAAAGTTTAGTGACAAAAGATCTTGGGCACACCTCTTTTGTATTAGGAAATTTGATACTTAGAGATCATTCTCATTGTATCATTCGGTTTTTCAAAAGATTTATATCAATAAAGTTGAAAGTAAATTCGACATGAAAGTCAATAAACTAAGGGATTGTTTTAATCATAAAGAGAGATTGTTTAAAAGTCTCAATAATTGCCCAAAAGAAAATCTGAAAATTTAGAAAATAAAGTGTTTTCTTATATGCTTTAACTTTGAAAAACTTATGTATGATCTTACTTATATGCATCCGGAAATAGCGTATATAATAAGATCATTTGGCAGATACTTGAGCAATTCAAAATTTGAATTCATGAAATGAAGCAACCATGAGGATTGTTATAGAGAACAAAAATAATTTGTGCTCACATATCGAAGATCGAATAATTTGGAGATCATCAGTGTGTTCGACTCCGATCATTTTGAATGTCCATTTATAATGGAAATTCTAACTCAAGAAATGACTGTAAGTATTTATGTCACTTGGTTGCATAAAGTAAAAGATTTTTTGAAAGACAACTCAAGTTATATTGTGACATAAATTAGTCAGATAATGCTTCAACAAATGTTTTATTGCTTATCAATTTATAAGTTGTTGAAGGAAAGAACATATAGATATAAATTTTATGCTAGCTGACTCACTATACGAAGACTTGACACTTAAGGTCTTTCATATTGTTGTTGTCACTAAGGATGTCTTGGATTAGTGGGAGTCTCTATTTAATTATGTTCTAACTTTGGTATTGATACAGATTCATAATTTTTGTTAAGGTTTTCTGCAGAAATAAAGTTTAAGGTTATTATTGTTATAACCGGTTTTGTATCCTTTGTGCAAATATTGAATTTGCAAACTTCAATTTGATCTCACTAAAGATTTAAGTTGGACCAGTTGGAAATAGACATGATTTAGATATCACATTGCATGAAATTTCCATGTCACTCATCCATATCGATCTATGTCGTCAAGTACATTGATATGGTGGTCGTCGGGGTTCCGTCACGTTATACGTCAGTGACGACAGCCGCGGTGGTCCCATCATTGATGTATGAGATGGACCAGATTGTAAGGTTGAAATCTAAAGATAAATAGCATTCGGATGCGCGCCTAAGGAATAATGATATAATTATTACGACATATTGTCCAAGTGGGAGATTGTTGGAATATTTCATGATATTTCAATAATATTATGTGGACAAATATCTTTGTTAATTATATTAACTATTTATCAATTAAGAGCCTAATTGATTAAGTGATCAAATAAAGTTAAAAGGCTAATTGGATTTCTATTTAGGAATTAATTAATTAATTAATTTGATATGGGCTCAATATGAGTGGATGTCACGATGGCCCATTTCGGAATAATGGGAACCCTAATTGGCCATCACACTATATATAGGCTATGGTCCCCAATATACCAGAGACACACTGCATATCGTCTCTTCTCCCCATCTTAAGAGCGCTTAGGGCATAAAGAGTCTCGGTTGAGGAAGAACACAAGCCACCGGGTGTTCGTCATCCGTCTCTAATTGCGTTTCAGGATTGCTATCGGCGAGACCTACGGTTTGTTCATAATCTTTTATATCCAGGTATTTCTAATACTAATCTTTGATAAATCAACATGTTGTAGATCCTATAATTATATACATGTTCATTGTTTATTTGGCTTCCGCACTAAAGTAAAAGATTAAAGTTTTAATCTTTCTTATTGAGCATGTTTTATATAATTGATTAGTAAATTAATTCCAACACGATATCCCTAAATCTTACGAGTTGGATACGACGGAAATGCGTTGAAACACCATGGCGTTATCTATAAATCTTACGAGTTGGATACGTCAAAAATAGAAACGGCGATATCCCTAAATCTTACGAGTTGGATACGACGGAAATGCATTGAAACACCATGGTGTTATCTGTAAATCTTACGAGTTGGATACGTCGGAAATAGAAACGGCGATATCCCTAAATCTTACGAGTTGGATACGACGGAAATAAAATAGGCTGCACATGCCAAGAAAAAAGGCGCACAAAGCAAGGCACAGGCGACATCATAAACGAACACGCCATGCACAAAGGGCTAATCCAATAAATCGCCAAAGAAAATTAAAGGTACAATGCATGTCATTTTTTAATCACTTTTAACAATAATATCATATAACATAACAGTGCAGAAAAGGAAAAGAGGCTAGACAAAGGACTCATCCTGACAAAGTTCATGGAAATCCATATTTCATTGATAAAGGAAGTTACAATGAAATCAAGATACAAATTCAAAGACAAAGGTAAAGAAAATTACACTGAAATCAAGATACAAATTCAAAGAAAATAAAGAGGAAGTCCTAATAGTAACAAAGGATCCCCAGTCGCCAAAGGATCCAGCTTCTTCAACGAGAGAAAGAAACCCGAAGACAGGCTCATCAGTTCCTCAGTTCCCCAAGGTCCTAGTTCCTCTAGCAAGAGGAAGAAATCAGATGGAAGGAACAACTCATAAGAGCAGAATTACTCAGGAGTTTTCCCTGAGGCCTTTCGTGGTTTCTTCCGTGGTTTTTCCTTAGTTTTCACGGTGATCCGGGATCCTTCTTCTTCACCAGAAGATTGGACATCAGGAGAAGATTCCCGAGGATCATAAGTCCTCAAGAATTCAATGAAATCTTCATCGGCGGAGCCAGAAGAATCTGACGAAATGGCAATAGTTTCCACTTTGATTCTAGAATAAGGTTTATCTCGCCCAAGTTTAGAGACAGAGACTCCTCCCTTATGTTCATTTTTCTGAGACTTTGACCTGGAGACTACACCCTTCTTCATGGATTTATTTTTGTTATCCATTGAAGGAGCAGAGATGGAAGTGAAGAAAAATAGATGAAGAGCAGGGTATTTATAGGAAGTTGTCGAAGGATTCACAATAAATGCATGCAAAGAAGTTACAACTACCCATATTTGAATGCATGGGAAACTGCGCCACGCTTTAATGGTTATGTTGACCACATTGGTAACTGCAAAGAATTCTTGGGAAACGGCACAAGGGCGACGCCATTGTCTGGGGTCACTACGCCCAAATATTCATATCGCCTCGCCTATTCAAGTGTACAGGCGAGAAGGTTCTTATTCAAGCAAATATTATTAAAACACAACAAGAGCAACAGAAGAAACACAAACAAGTAAATGAAAAGTAATGTGATTATAATAAAGCCACAACAGGGCATACAAAAATTGTCATAAAGCCACAGCAGGGTGTACAAAAAACATTCATCAAAAGCCACAAAGGGCATATAGGAATAAGATTACAAAAGTACAAGAAAACATGGATCATGGAGTAGAATCAGAAGGAGGAACGTAAGGAACCAGCTGGCCGTCCTTGATAATCATCAGAGCATTAGCTTCTCCGAGGCGCTCAGCATCAATATCAGACGACGCCTCCTTCAAAGCCTTCACATCCTTGGCGTGCTCATCCTTCAGCTTCTGCAACGCCGCCTCATGACTCTTCTCCAGATCTTCCAAAGCCTTCTTGCTCTCCGCCTTGGCAGCCTCCATATCAACAATAAACTTCTCCTGAGTGGGCTTAACCTTCTCCTCCATGGCGTCCAGCTCTTGGTGAACCACCTTCATCTTCTCCTGGGCGGTGGAGACTTCATGTTTTTGGCGAGACGCCAAAGCGTAGTTGAGTAGAAGTCCTTTGAGCTCATAACCCAAGGAGAGCTTCAACAGTTCAACAGTAGGAGTGGAGCCAAACCGAGCACCTCCACCAGACATGTTCACAACCCTCTCTATGAATACCTCAGGATTGAAGAGAGGATCCCAAGGAGAAGGTACAGATTCGTTTGAAGCAGCAGGGGGAGGAGGAGAGATGACGTCCTGGTGCACAGAAGCACGAGGAGAAGGGGTTTTTTTCTGCATCTTCTTCCTGCGGAGACACAACATCCACGTTGGACCCCGCCATAGCACTTGAAGACCTCAATTTCTTCTTAATGGGCTGCTCGCCCTTTGAACTTGCTCCAGTCTCAGAGCCTTTTCCTGGAATGGAGACGGAGATCCGCCCCTCATTCTTTCTCTTGTTCTTATTCTTGGGGGCATCAGCATCCGCCACGATCAGCTGGCTCAAAGGATCAACAGTGACCACGGCTTCCCCAGAGGCAGCGGCGGCGGCATCCTTCTCCTTCTTGGCCCGAGACCTCAACAGGAATTCCATCCTCTTCTCCTGGGAAACAGACTTCATCCTATCTGCAAACATAAAAGAAACAGTTAGTCGCCAGAAGCGAATAAACAATATTGAAACAAGAAAATACTAAAGGAACTTACTCATATAATCCTCCAAAGATTCTATGTGACCCTCAGCATTAAGAAGGTCGCCCACATTCAGGATACACAGCGTCTCAATGTAGGCGACGCTCTCCCTCTCAAACTCATCTAGGCTTTCATAGCGAGTCCCTTTGATGACTCGAGGGTTGGGAGTCCAATAGAAGGGAAACAGAGGCTCATTGTTTTCATCAAACATCACGTCGGGAAAAGACTCCCTGCCGCGGACACGCAAGAAGGTATCCTTGTAATTTTTTAAGTTAGAAGTGTACAGTTGGAAACGCTTTCGGTTCGGCTGACTTGATAGGTAAACTTGAGAGTCAGGAGAGACATTTTTTATGGTGAAAAAGGAAAAGAAAACAGCAACGAAAGGTTTCTCTATCTCCAACCCTAAACAAGCCAGTTGGAAAGCCTTCATATAGCCCCAACTGTTGGGACTTAGTTGACACGGGGCGACGTTTAGAGTTCTAAGCATGGAAACCTCAAAGGAGGTGAAAGGAAACCATATGTTGAAGGAATTGATAATGGAAGTGTACATTTAAAAGAAGTGGGGTGATTGGGTGTTAGTATCAGTGACGATCTCATCCTCGCCCACGGGTTCAGTGACGACATCGTTCTCATTCTGAGAACCTGATAGAATGGCCTTCCGACTAAAGGCCAAAACAGACTCCTGGGTTAGGTACTTTGAAGATACTTCCGTGGTCTCAGGAGGACTCTAGGCGACGAAGATGGCTAGAGTAGTATCCCTTCGTTTTCCTGTGAAAGACGAAGGCGAGATTATCACACAGTCACTATCACTACTCTTAGAATCACTAGAACTAGACGGAACATTCATCAAAGACTTAAAGTAACCATCATAATCAAGAGAACCGTCGGCCCTTGTATGATGGTTACGTATCTGGGCTTCTAAAGCAGAACCGCGAGGAGGAATTTTGGTGAAACCCCCCTCTTCGTCATCGCTCAAACTTCGCAAAATAACCATTTTTCCTACTGTAAACCCTAGAAATCAGAATGGGAACGCTAAAAAGAGAAAGGATAGATATGAATACAAGAATAGAAGTTACCTTAAATATCGGAAGTGAAGAAGTAGTGGGATCGTGCGAACGGAAGTTAGCCGAGAAAATAACTGCGCAAAGTGGGTTTGAAATTTCAAAGTGAAAATGCAAAGGGAAAAAACGTTGAAAGAAGAATACCAAAGTGATGGTGAAGTCCCTGTTTTATAGGAAAAAATACAAGCAAGTGGAGGGCAAACTGAAACGTCCTAATACCCAACGGATAAAAGAAGGAACCTGCTCGCGTGTCAGCAATGACGTGTAAACGCGGACACGTATCCCCAGACAGGGCGAGAAAGCCAAACGTTTGAAATTCAGCGATATCGCCAATGGGCGAGGTCAAGCATATTATGAGAGCTAGTCAAAAATACATGACGGAAAAGAAATCAGCAAATTAAACAAAAGTACCAATTCGTTTCATTCATAAAGAAATTCAGAAAATTACAAAGGGAGGCGGAGCAAACTCAACGCCATTTGAAGAAACTGAAGGAAAGCAACATATAACAGAAATAACAAAGTAAAACTACTTAAACGCCTTATAAGCCGCCTCGACGGCACGGGCGTGGCAATCCTCAATCAAGCCCTTCTGTTTCTTTGCTACTTCGGAGTCCATGGCGATCTTCCTTGTAACATCCCGATATTTTACTTAAGATTTTCTTAATATTATCTAAATTTATGATTTAAGAAAATTATAGCACCATAAGTTTAATTTAAATTGGGAGACTTATTTTTATTTATTCTATTTATTTAGTTTATCAATTTGGTGTGAAAATTATATGATATTCATTATTTGCTTGATTAGTTAATTGATAAATAAATTTTATAGTCGTTATTTTATACTCTATTTTATTTTAGTGTTTGATGAGATAATGATTATCTTCATTATCTAACTAATTTATGAGTTTTTTGAAATTAATTATATATTTGTCTTAGATGGGGAGTAGCAACTCAACTTTTGACTAAGTCTTATTTTTGTGTGTTCCAACGTGAATGTTCTGAGCAAGCAAGTATTGGCTACATTTTTGTTTTTATGATCTTAAAACCAATTACCCTATTTAATAGCATTATTATCTGGGTTAATATTCCACTATGCAAGCCACTCACATAGTTAAAATTATTGACCATCAAATATCTACAGCTTCTCTCACGTTCTCCATGTTCTACTTGACCTATCATAGCTAAAACCGTTATTTTCCCCATGTAAGTACCCAATCTATGCCTCTTAATGATCCTAATTATGTTATACATGATTTTCCTCACGTTCTCTCCCTTAACCTTTTGTGTGCCATGTAAATTAAACTCCCTAAAATCCCAATAGACCTTAGATTTCCCTCCCATTGGCGGAAAATATTTCTTGTTCCAATTTCTCTCAATTTGAAATTAAACAATACATATCATTACTTTAATTGTTTGAAACCGTTTTCTAGAGCCCTCTCACCCAATTTCCTTCCGGTGCATTAGCAAGCAAATGGAAGTGATTCAATTGCCATTGTGTTAATTGATTAGGATTAAGACTAAGAGATTATATCAAGTTATTGCCTTGCCTTTATCAAGAAGATAATGAAGCTATATCTCTATGCTAGGGGACCCACGCCTAGTTTCCCTTGCACTACAACTTTCTATTCTATGGTTTCTATTCCCCTCAAATCACGTTTAACACCAAGTTAACTGCCTCCCATCTTTCAATTTTGATTTCAACAATGAAGCTTTAATTTTCTTCCCTCGTGTGAGCATCACTTTGTGGATTTTAGTGTTTCTTTGGCTAGGAAGGAAAGCGCTTAAGGTAAGGAATTTTTCCCCATACACTCATGTACTTAGGATTTATGTTATAAATTAATAATAAAATTGTGAACGTATAAAGATAAATGATGATAGAATGAATGATAGAATTATTTTTACTACGTTTTATGCTATTTGTATACATTGAGTGATATGTGTGGCTGATTGCGTATTTAATTATGTGTTTTCTTGGTGTGTGGTTGATTGTACATTTAGTTATTTTTTCGGTTCTACTCAATGTTATTAAAGGTGTTAATCTTGTCTCTTAATCTGGTGGATTTAGAGATGTTTTCGATTCAATGGTGAATTTATGGAGTTTGAAAGGAAAGGTTTAAACTTTCAATTGGTTTAATGGTGTTGGTTTTAAATGAGAATATCTATGATATACATAGCATGGCATATAGCGGTTTGATAGGTTGGTTCGGAATAATACCCAATGGTGGGGTACCGAACCTTAATACCCAGGTGGGGTATTGTGTCCAGGTGGGACACTGTCCAGGTGGGACTTTTTGCTCTGCGGAGAGATGATATCCGGATCATTGTAGCTAGTTGCATTTCATGCATTGTTAATTGGTATAAAGGGTTATTTAAAATAGTTCTTTCATCGATTTTATTTGATTTCTTCTTTTTGGTCGACCATTTTATTATTATTTTATCACATTTACCTTCCGTTCGGCATGTTTCAATTTGGATAAGGAAATTGACCCTTACATTAAATATGGTTGTAGGTACCAAAGAATTTTGAAGTTGATGTGTTGCTTGTACGTGCGCGGGGATAAATAAAGGGTTTTATGATTACATAATTGTAAATTTAAATGAGGCTTTTGAACAATTTTATTGCTTTGTAAATTTACCATATTCTAAAGTTGATGACTTGTAATATTTGAATTTAATAAGTTTTTCCTAAATTTTCCAATGATTAACGATCTTGAAATTTTGAAAAGATAACGATGTTGACTTGTTTTTAAAACAATGCAGTATTTTTCAAAAAGAAATAATAGAATTAGTCTTAATGTCTCAGACCAAAAATCCGGGATGTTACATTCCTCATATCATCAATAAGGGCGTCATCCTTCTCTTGGAGACGGCATAGGTAGGAACGAGTTCGGATCAGTTTGGCAACGTCGTATTGGATGTCCATCTGCAGATTTCTCTTTCTCTTCACAAGGGGCCTCAGCTGGCTCTCCAAGACATCAATTATGTTGTCTATGGCTTCCTCCGCTGAGAGGGAAAGGGCCATCACCTCTTCCTGAGACTTGATGCGCTCTTTGGTCATTTCAATCTTCTTCTCCAAAGCCTCAGCAAGTTCCTTTTGACAGTATTCCACGTTCTCAGTTGACACAATAAAGGCGCCGTCGTCCAACAACATCTTCGCCAATTCCTGCACCACGGCCAGAAAGGCACGCTCCTTCTCCGTCAGCCTCCAGGAATAATCCTGCAACTCTTTCACCATAGAGGAAAAATCCTCCACCTAGTCCAGTAGATCGTCAGTATCGTAACACAGCATGTTCCTCAACTGAAGAAGAACAGGCATGGCATGTGATTCCGGGCAAAAAGCAGGAGAAGCCATAACTGAAATGTGAATGAAACAAAGAACAGATGAGGGATGAGTAAATTTGTCTACAATAAAGCTTCTATTTATAGTTAAAGAAAAGGGAGCATGATCAAGAGTAATGGGCGGTTATCTCACCACGTCCGGCCATTATCACCACTTCGCCTCTTTGAGCCTCGTGCTTGGGGGGCTGTGTACCGGACAAAATCCTAGGGGCCCAATAATGTAATGGCCCAAGCAAATCAAACAAATAACTTGGCGGGAAAGGCAGGGCGTGGGCGAGATAAAATACCAAGGGTGACGCCCTCATATATGATCACGTCGCCCAGGAGGAAATAACCACCCACTACCACCACCTACACACGGTGGAGAAGAAAAACCACCCACAACCACCCCTGTAACACGGTGGATACGGCGGAAACCACCCACGACCTCCATAGAGAGGAGTGGGGCGGTTTATAGATATTTTCTGAATGTAATCCTCCTCTATAAATAGAGGGGAAAAGCTCATTGTAAAGGGTTCGACTTTTGGTAGAAATTGCATCCTTGTACTATTATTATTCATTAATATACTTGGACTCACCCCCTTATATTTTTTACCAGAACAACAGCTAAACTAATTGAGAGGCAAGAAAGAAATGTATCATATTCTCCCAAAATGATTTATTTTTTCAATAGTGTTGTGTTTATATTTATGGTTAATAGGTCTTTACCCCATGCAAAATAGGTGAGTTTTGTTTTCCCCTTGTAATTATTTTTTTAGAGATTACCCCCTGTAATGTTTTTTATTTTTTTCGTAGTGTATTTTACCCCCTGTATTTAAAAAAAAAATCGGCAGGGGGTACATTACACTACGAAAAAAAATAACAAAACATTACAGGGGGTAATCTCAAAAAAAATAATTACAAGGGAAAAAACAAAACTCGTCTACTTTGCATGGGGTAAAGACCTATTAACCCATATATTTATGATCCATTTTTCCATTGCAATCTTTATTTTTTATATATTTTTTTGAACAAGGTGATCTTTATTTTTGTAAATTTTTTGTTTACATAGGATTGTGTATTACATGTTTTGTACAAAAACAAAAAAGAAATATTTTAATCTCAACTAATTCTATCGACCGATAGACTGAATAATTCGTTCTTTGTGAAAAGTTTAAGATTTTAAATTCTCACTATATATTTTTTTTGACAATGTAAAAATAATTGCTATGTTGCAATATGTTTTGATGATAATTGTTAATTTCTGGTAAATAATAATACAGATTCCAAGGTACAAATATGTATGTACTTTCAAAGTCTAAATTTTTTAACATTTAATTTTTAATAAATATTAAATATTCTTTATTTTTTATTATTAGTAGTTATCACCGAATCAATGGTTACATGTTTTTTTTCTTTCTTATTTACATATTCAACAATTATTTCGAAGAATGATTTTCCTTTTATATTGTCGGTTCGGTTCCATATAATTCGTTAGATGATAACTTATAAATAAGAGAAAATAAATTGAAATTATGTATTGAATTTGATTGGTTATAATTGTGGCTTGATTGATAATTTATAATGCCTAAAGTGATAAAAAAAATTCACACTTCCAAATTGATAGCACGTTTACTAAAAAATTTAATAGTATAAGTTATTTCCATAAATAAGTATATTCAAAATGTGAATATAACTTTAGATTAAAACTCAATAAATCAAGAAAGATATATTTATCTGTATAAACTCTAAAGCATTTTGAAAGCTATATAATTTAAATAATGTTTAACTACACATTTTGTCTTTTACGTTTATAAGTTTCAATTTAGTTCTTGGACTAAATTGAAACAAAAAAAAATTATAATTTAAACAACAAAAGATTATTAATGAAATAAAATGAATGAATTGAGACAAATTTAGTCCTTCCATTAAAAAAGTATTAATTTGTTCTTTTACGTTTACACCATTTACATTAGTTAGTCATTTCTGTCAGTTTTGTCACATGTGATAGACACCTGGACACTGGAACACGTGTATAACTATCAAATTAAAATCTAAATTAAACATAGGGGATTAAATATGTAATAAAGCCTTAAAATAAAATTTAAGTAAGCTAAGCAATATCGTCACGAAGAAGTCCAAACTTATTTTTTAGGAAATCATCTTGAATGTAGGATGACATGAAATTCCATCAAATATAGTCCATGACCATGATTATCTATTTTATCCGTACAAGAGTTTTTTTTCTTCATATATACTGAGGAGGAACTTAGATACAATGATGACTATAGACGTACAAGGATATTGAAGTTGTTTTCTTCTTTCTTCTACTTATTGTATTTTACTTTATATGTTTATGATATCTTCTATGCTCATCTTCAATATGTATTTTACTTTATATGTTTATGATATCTTCTATGCTCATCTTCAATATGTAATAATTTATCTTAAAAATTATATTTGATAGCATTTATTTTATTAGATTTTTTTTTACTCTCAAGTCTATTATTTTGCAAAAGAAAATCAAAAGTTTTTAATACTTTGAGCCATTCCACTATATACTTATCATATTTGTCAAAAAGAAAAGTAAACAACAAAAGATTATTAATGAAATAAAATGAATGAATTTATTTATTTGTTTTATAGAAATATTCATTTTACACAAAATGTTTTAATTTACAATAAAATATGATTGTACTATGTGCGTATTATATTAAATGATTGTCCCCGTGATTTTAATTTAATTAGTAGGGACATCGCGTTGTGTAGGGGTTGAAATTCGAACCCTATCCCATATATTCATCCGAAAATTGGAATTTATAGCCACTGGATTACCTGTTTAATAAAAGGATAAATAAGTCCCTATCCCTACAAATGTTTTTTTTTAATCCTCTCTTGCAATGTTGGCGAATTTTGTTTTAGCCTCATCTATTGACTTTTTGTGATATAACAGACAAAAAGTCACTGTCACGTCAGCAAAAGTCGCTTTTTTGTTGAAATGACAATGCACTTTTGCTGACGTGGCAGTGACTTTTTGTTTGCCACATCAGCAAAAAGTCAACCGGGGGGGGGGGGGGGCGGGGTGTGAAACAAAATCCGTCAACATTGTAAGGGGGTATTTAAAAAAAATTGCAATGGGAAAAATAAAAGTCGTCGACTTTATAAGTGGTAAAGACTTATTTATCCAAAAAAAATACCAAAAACTATTTAATTTATGTATTTTTTTATTTATAAGTGATCTATTTATACATATATATTAGTAATTATCATTTTTAGTTTATAGGGTGTCTATATTAATACTCATATATTGATATAGTGACTGTTTTGGTAAATATATATGAACTGTATTTAATATTTATACTCATATATTAATATGGGAGCCTATTTTTTATTTGTAATTTAGACGAGACTTATATCTATACTCATATATTAATCTGAGATTTTTTTTTTATACGAGACTTATATTTATTCTCATATTTTAATACGTGCCCTTTTTTGTTTTGCAGTTGCTACATGTACCTATATTTATAATCATATGTTAATATACATGGTCTATTTTTTTCTTTTTCTTTTGTAATATATAAGAGATCTATATTTATACTCGCAAATTAATGTGTGACCTATTTCTTTCTAATTTATGAGTCCGTGAGTCTATATTCCTACTCATTAATATGAGGACTTATATTTATACGAGACTTATATTTTTAGTCATATATTAATACAAGACTTTTTATTTATTTATTTTTTAGTTTATATGATATCTATATTTATAGTCATAAATTAATAAGAGGTCCTATTTATACTCAAAATCCGTCAACATTGTAAGGGGGTATTTAAAAAAAATTGCAATGGGAAAAATAAAAGTCGTCGACTTTATAAGTGGTAAAGACTTATTTATCCAAAAAAACATACCAAAAACTATTTAATTTATGTATTTTTTTTATTATTTTTTTTTTTATTTTTTTTTTATTTTTATTTTTATTTTTTTTTTTTTATTATTTTTTTTATTTATTTATTTATTTATTTTTTTTGGAAGTGGATTCAAGTGTTGTTAGGCAAGTTCTGCTTCAACATGGTATTGGGAGGCCACTTGGTGGATCGTTAGTTATTCGTATTCGTCGGTTGTTGGAGCTAGATTGAGAAGTTGTGATTAAGCACACGTATCGGGAAGCAAATAAGTGTGCCGATGTTCTCGCCAATATTGGTTGTACTCTTGAGTCGCATATAATGTATTATGCAGTTTGTCCTAGGGAATGTCATGATGTGTTATTAGCTGATGTAATGGGGATAGCGACCCCTCGTGTCGTCTCTGTGTAGTTATTTTCTTTTTCGGGCTTAGGCCCTCATTGATATCAAAAAAAAAAAAATTTATGTATTTTTTTATTTATAAGTGATCTATTTATACATATATATTAGTAATTATCATTTTTAGTTTATAGGGTGTCTATATTAATACTCATATATTGATATAGTGACTGTTTTGGTAAATATATATGAACTGTATTTAATATTTATACTCATATATTAATATGGGAGCCTATTTTTTATTTGTAATTTAGACGAGACTTATATCTATACTCATATATTAATTTGAGATTTTTTTTTATACGAGACTTATATTTATTCTCATATTTTAATACGTGCCCTTTTTTGTTTTGCAGTTGCTACATGTACCTATATTTATAATCATATGTTAATATACATGGTCTATTTTTTTCTTTTTCTTTTGTAATATATAAGAGATCTATATTTATACTCGCAAATTAATGTGTGACCTATTTCTTTCTAATTTATGAGTCCGTGAGTCTATATTCCTACTCATTAATATGAGGACTTATATTTATACGAGACTTATATTTTTAGTCATATATTAATACAAGACTTTTTATTTATTTATTTTTTAGTTTATATGATATCTATATTTATAGTCATAAATTAATAAGAGGTCCTATTTATACTCATATGTTAATACAAGACCTATTTGTTTATAATTTTTACGGGATCTAACTTATATTCATATATTAATACAAGGGTCATTTTTAATATAAAAAAAATATACGAGATCTATATTTATAGTCGTTTATTAATACGGGGTCTTATTTTTTTTTTTTTTGTAATTTAGACAGGATTTATATCTATACTCATATATTAATTTGAGATATTTTTTTCTAATTTATATGGGGCTTATATTTATTCTCATATTTTATTATGAGGCCTTTTTTGTTTTGTAATTGCTACAGAGACCTACTCCCTCCGTCCCATTTTATTTGAGCCAGTTGACTGCCTCACGTTTGCCAATGTAAAACTTTAACGATTAATATCTTTAATTGTATAATAGTAAAAATTATAAAAATTTGATATTTTGAAAATATAAATCGAGACGAATCCAACAAGATCTTATATGCTAATATTTATTTTTATTTGTGAATAGAAAAATAGAGTCAAAACGAGATATATGAATAGTGTCTATAGTCAAAATGGCTCAAATAAAATGGGACGGAGGGAGTATATATTTATAATCATATATTAATATACAGGGTCTATTTTTTTCTTTCTTATTTTGTAATCTATAAGGGACCTACATTTATACTCACTAATTAATATGTGGCCTACTTCTTTCTAATTTATGAGTCTGTGAGTCTATATTCCTACTCATTAATATGGGGGAATGTCTTTTATAATTTATACGAGACATATATTTATATATTAGTAGATGAGTCTATTTTTTATTTTTTTTATAATTTACATGTGGCCTATATTTATACTTATATATATTAATATAAGAATATATTTCATTGCAACTTATATGAGGGTCTTATATTGTAATTTATAAGAACCAATATTTTTACTCATATATTGATACAATTTTTTTTTACTTAGAAATTAATATTTTTTGTCAAATATATAGTGTATTCTTTTTTGGTACATAAATATATAGTGTATTCATTAATTAATAAAAACTTTAAGTTTTCAGTCTAAAGTTAAATATATTAAAATATTTTTTTTATAAGTCAATAAATCTACAAACGTATTTTTACCCATACTTGGCACGGGCCTGGATACTAGTTAATATAATTAAATGAGTGTGGCAACTTAAGTAGGATCTCAGAGGCGTAAAATCTTTAAAAAAAAGTTTGTATTTTAAGATGTGAACTGAATTTGCTATTTAAGTAGCGAATCTTATCAATTAAGGGTGAAAAAAATATGGGAGATACAAAAATATTAAATTTTATAAAATTTGCATTTTAAAATATGAACTGTTTTTTTTCTCTCTCAATATGCTATTTACACACTCGCATCATATATTACAAGGGGTATAATTGAAAAATTGAGGGCGCGTGAAAGACTCTGGGGTGAAAAAATAAGAACTCATTATTAGTTCACTTAAATAGTTGTGTAGTTTCATGATAGCATGAGAGAAAAAAAAAAAAAAAAAAAAAGGACAAATTGCACACCAGTAGCTAAATAGTCATTAGTTGTGTTTATTACATGTCCAAATCATAGTTAATTGTCTTTTCAGCCTTTTCTATGGACTTGTATAATAGAAAATAGTCCAGTATTATTGACTGTTAGAATATCGCTCCATATTAAATTGTCTAAAATATAAGGGTTTATACATAATCGGTATAGTATTTGGTATATTAAAATTACAATACATTAATTGAGTTCGAATTACAAGCATAAGTGTTACATACAAAGTTTGATGATAAAAATAGTTTCATATATGTGAATTTCTAGCCTCTAGACTATCTAAAAAGAAAAAAAAAATAGTATCATACATAACATAAACATAATAATGTAATAATAAAATAACAGAGACATCAAAGTAAAGTATCAAACCATCTTCTCTCGCAAATAGCAAAATTTGCACTAATAATACCATGTACCACTGGGATTAGGCTTACATGACTTTGGAGTGGGAAAGTCATGGTGCCAATGGCTCAATCTAATCCACTAGATTCATCTTACGCTTCAGATATTGCCACATGTCCAAGTTTTCATTTATTTTAAAAAAAATATATGAAAACTTACATTTACAAAAACTCACAAAACACAACCCAGAGCTTCTTCTTCTTATACTTCCATGGTGATCTTCTTCAACCTCCATGTATGGCACCGCCCAACACCTCCATGTAACCACACCTCGCCGTTGACGCTGAGATCGGTCTGATGCAGCCTTGCACAACCACCAACAAATCAAAATCAACCCGGTCAAGTTTCATACCTCTTTGAGGTCGTCGGTGGAGTGAAACACGACGGCCATACAATATGATGACGGAGTTGAAGTACGACGACGGTGGAAGATGACAGTGGCGGAGAGAGCCTGACGACGGTTGGCTGAGATGGGCGATAGAGTTAATTGATCTGATTTTTTTGTTTATTTTTAAAATTTAAAAAATAAAAGTTGACACGTGGCATAATATAAACTGCTTGATTGATTTGACGAACGTGATTAACCCAAAGGCAGGCTGTCTTTCCCGCCCAAAAGTCACACAAGCCTTGTCCTGTACCACTGCACCTCAAACACGACATTGAATGTTGGCAGGCATTGGACAATTACGGTGGACCACCTTCACAAGTGGTCCACCGTGGACAAGTGATCTACCGAATATAAATTTTACATAATTTATTGGTAGATTGAAAGTTTATATCATATAGAGCATCCATAAAATTTTTTTAAAAAATTGAAAATCATTTGATATTTTATTGGGATTTATCAAGATTTACAGTATTTAATAAACCGTTAATCTTAATAGATCTCAATAACATATCAAATGATTTTCAATTTTTCTAAAATTTTCTATAGATGATCTATATGATATAAACTTTCAATCCAACGGTGGATTTTGTAAAATTCGTATTCGTTATAGGATTTTTCATGAATGGTCCACCATGAACCACTTGAAGAAGTGGTCCATGTTAGAATTTTCCTATAAACCAAACACTTCAGTATTTGGACATGCAAGTTTATATAAAATCATATACATTCTGTGAGTATAATAATTTTTTTTATAATATAATTAAGACATTATGTTTAAGTGGTTAAGAAATTTTACCAAAAGACGAATTTTTTAGAAGAATTTGAGTTTAATTTTTTGGTCGAATTTTACTTATTTTACGGGCGAATTCCGAATTACTATGACTCCTTCCCTAGAAACTGGAGGGTTAACACACAAAAAAATGATTTTAATTCTTTTTATTTATATAATTATAATTAATTAAGACATTGGCCGTTGGACTCAAGTGGTTAAAGAATTTCACGAAATGACAGCTTGTTCAGGAGAATCTGAGTTCAATTTATTGATCAAATTTTACTTATCTTGCGGCCGAACTCTGAATTACTAAGGCCCCTTTCCCTAGGAAATGGAGGGTTAACACCAAAAAAACAAATTGATTATAATTATTAACTAAAGTTAACATTTTGAAGGATAATATTTCCCGTACAAAAAAATTTTAAATTTTGCACTCCCTGAACCAGGGTCCTGGCTCCACCACTGAAGATAAGTATCCAACGAACCCCATTTAATTACACCAAAAACATAATTCTTGTTTGAAACTTAATTGCAGGAATCATCGCTTCGAAATCAACAGCGTTTCATCCTCAGAGGCATGGACAAACTTTGCATCCTGGACTCGGAAGATTCAAATCCTTACGTACTACTCCCTCCGTCCATAATTATAAGCTCCTCTTGGAGTTTTTCACACATATTAAGAAAAGTTGATAGTGTAATTAAAGTGTACTTTTTGAATATCACAATTACTTAATTGTCCTTGGTGAAAAGATGTATTTGTAGTTGACTTTTCGTATTCCAATGCAAAGTAGTGTTATGTTTGGAAAAGTAATAATAAATGTGTCTTGGAAATTGAAAAGGGGCTTATATTCAGCGACAAATTTTATCTTTGTAAGGGTGCTTATAATTAGGGACGAAGGGAGTATATAACAAAGACTTGAGGGGCAACTATTATGGACTGGACTAAAACCCACACATAACAAAAGGCCATTAAGTTATGAGGCGCATAGCTCTAATACATCTCGCCAAGCACATGATCAATTTCCACGAGAAAGGACACGTACGTTTCTATATCACATGGGTTCAACCAATAAGAATTCAATATAGTACTACTAATACTATTTCGGGCTCCACTAAGGTAGTGTAATTGTCACTCTCCATGCATACTCATGCAAGGTTATAGGCTTATAAATTAATACACATATATCTCAAACACCTAAGGTAAGCAATTTTCACCCCAATTCCTAGTATTTTTCCCTCATTCAAATATTAACTTAGCGTTAAAGTGCTAATATTTTTGCAGATGCATTTCCACTTTGTGCCTGGAGTTCATAACCAATACACTCAATCATTCAATCTCTCAATAGGAGTAGTTTTGTTCTGCCCGTTCATAGCAACTTCTTAATGTTAATAAACCATTGTCAACGACACTAAATCAAAACTAATCATTCAAATAACAGGATCGGCCTTGTGCGTGCAACTGCAAAGATTAATCCCTCGAGTTTTGTTGGACCCAGATGGGTGACAAATTCTCCCTAACACTGCTGCATGTCCAAGCCATGGATTGAACTTGAGGGATTGAGGGATGATGGTTCGGGGAGTGTTTTACGAAAAAGGTGGGGGATGTTGCAGGTACTTTTTTTCTGGACTGATCCATGCTTGGGAGGAATTCCGCTGAGCGAAAGGTTTGGGTGTTCATTCGAGTTGGCTGAAAACAAGTCGAGCACGTAGTTGATACATTTCATTATGGGTGGGACGTTGGCCGGGAGGCGTGGGTGTGTCGGAGACAGTTGCAGGTGTTGGAGGAGATGTTGGGGGAGTGTGAGTCTTTACTTTTCCCCTTTACTTGTGCAGATTAAATACCCAGATTTGTGGAGGTGGCAACCTGATCCTAATACATGTTACTCAGTGCGTGATGCGTATCAACTTTTGACTTCTCAGGATTCAGTGATTTTGGGGACGACACAAGATCTTGTGTGGCATTCCATCTTTGCGCGACGCCTTCTGCACGATCGACTGCCAACGAAGTCAAACTTGATAGTTCGAAGCATTATCTCTCCATATGAGCACTTTTGCATGTCTGGCTGTGGCGGCATCGAAACGGCTAAACACTTATTCCTCTCTTGCAGTACTTTCGGGTTCCTATTGGCACTTGTTCGATCTTGAATTGGTTTTTCGGCGGTTGATGCTCACGTCCTTCCCGACCACTTTGTTCAGTTCACGTTTTCAGCTGGGGAGTTACGAGCACGTTGGTCTTTTTGCAGTTCATTTGATTTGCTTGGGTCGTCTGAAACGAAAGAAATCATCGCTTGTTCAGAACGCATCAAGTCTCGTGCATCATTTATTAGATAAAGTCAAGGTGTTCTATTTTAGGTGGGTGAAGATGACAAATGCTAATCTAGACTTAAATCTTCATTGTTGGTGGTCGAACTCATTACTCTTTTTGGATATCGACTAATGTCTTATACTTTTATGATATTTCCTCGCATTGACTTTTGTATAAACCCATCGTAACTTTTCTCGGCACACCTTGTAGTGAGGCGACTACTCATTATATATTATTCCATTTTCACTTGTTAAAAAAAATACTATTAATTTTTAAATAACCCAACAATCAACATTCTTCAAAGAAAAAAAAAAAATACATAACCCAGCATTCAAATTTGAAAACATGCAAAAATGGGCTACATACAATACCAGTGCCACCCAATCAGGATTCGGAGGATCCCGCTCGAGTCCCTCCCTTGTCTCTCAACAGAAGCTGTACCAACCTTCATGTATTCAGACACAGGTAACTAATTTCATCAAAACCTAACACAAATTAATCATCAATTATAATTAGTGTTTGATCCTTATGAAATGTCACTACTTTTGAAATTTGATATCTATGTGTTGTTTGTTGGATTGGATGCATATGCCTTTTTACATGACTTTGAATGATGATTCCATTCCCAAACTCACTCTATTACATATTATTATTATTATTATGCAAAGTTCATAGGAAAGATTCGGATTCTTTGTTCTTCTTCTTCTTCAACATATAAAGGGGGAAGAACATAGGGTTTATTATTATTAATATTATTGATCATATTTCTGCATTTTCCGTGCACAACTATCAACAATTTGTTTGTCATTTATTATTGGAGAATGAATAAGTTATGAAACACTGACACTCCTTAGGCAAATAAGGCGAGTCCCGACACGACACCGACACTTATAATTACACTGAATTATGTCATTTTTTCAAATTATCACCAGTGTCGACTTGTTAGTGTCGTGTCCAGTGTTTGTGTCCCCGCTTCTTGGTGAATTAGTTTTGTTTGAAATTGTTTATTTCGTTTAGATAAATAAAGTACTCTCTTTGGTCTTAAATATAAGCGAGTGTCAAAAAAATATTTAGTTCAAATTCGTTTCGACTTTTGCTTATATTTAAGCCCGGATGGAGTAGTTTGTTAGTTAGGTACTCATGTTCTGTTGGGTTTAAGGTGTTATTAGTTCGTGGTTCTGGTTAAGTCTCACACTAACTATGAATTGACTATGAATGGGCAAAATGTTGAATATATAAGAGAGATGATCTGTATAGCTAATGACTTATGATTATCGATCCTAATCTTATGGTCCTGGAGCATCAGCCTGTTGTTTCTCCCGATGCTCCCCCAGGGCCCAGACTCCCCAACATGTTCATGTTGTTATGTTGCTTTCTTTTTCATTCATTTTAATTACAATGTCTAGTAGTGCCTAACTGCCTGATTTCACTAACATTAAAAATATATCTGGTGAAAGTACATGAATGTATATGATATTTGATTCAACTAAACTTATAACACCCTATATCACATTGTCTAGAATATATTAAAGAGGGCATACATAATCAGTACCTCGATACATTAAAATTACAATTGAAATTCAATATTTCAAATAGAAGCACGAATATCGGAATAGTCTAGACACTGGACTGAAACATAAAACATAATACAAGAATGTCATAGAGACGAAGTCTGAAGTATAACACCTAGTACACAGCAAATGAAATACACCAATCATATGCAATTGATAAGCAACTAAGAAACACATCCATAAGGCCTCATTATTTACTACATAGCCTGCTTACCCTTGTCGTGGTCCACCTGGTTACCTAAAAACAAAAGCGGGGGTGAGACAGTCACTTCGTTTCAGTTAATTCCATTTACCTAAGTGTTAGAGCCTTATCTAACCTGTCTGTCAGTTGATCAAATTCTGAATAAAGTCTTATACATAAATCATATCATAAAAGCAGTAAAGTGTAGCACACAGTTATTATCTTGTTCATTTTATCATCCAGGGACAGGGACACTTCGAGGTAAGCTGGTCCCGGAGTGCATGTCCATGCATAATACCGATAATAATGTACGTTGGGTTCCTCCATAGGCTTGCAGTGCTTATTTCATTACATATTGAGATTCCTAATAATATACGGGAATCATCATAGTACATTAATGAACAAAGTCCACACACAGGATGATAAAAATAAGATAATGTTTCTAACATGACATATAGAATGAGACAAAGATATTAACTTTTTGGAAGTAAGATTATTTTTAATTATGGCTTATGAAGAGATTATGATGTGTTTTGTGTCAGATTGCTGACAAGGCTGAATTTGGAAGAAGCTTATTTGAGAGGCTAGTAATGTTGAATTACAATAAGCATATGCTTAATCTTCAATATAGAATGCATACATCTATAAGCAGATTCCCAAGTAAAGAGTTCTCTGGTGGTCAACTTTCTGATGCCAACATTGTAAGAGAAATAACTTACAACAAAAATGTTTGGCCCTTACATAGTTAATCTCGATCATAGTTTGAAGAATGTGATTGAAGTTGCTGCTATCTCTGAGATTATTGGAAGACTTAAAAATGGTTTGTTTTCTCTTTCTCTCTTTCTTAAGTCAATATGTTAGTTAAGCAAATTTTTAGCAATAGAATACTATTACTATGATATAGTATAGAGTAGTTTTGATTGACATGTGTGAATTTATCTACTGAAATAAGCACTTATGACTTATGAGACTATTTGGAAGAGCTTGTGGACACTGATTATGACTTGCTGATAAGCTATTTTCAACTTATTTCATTAAGATCTCTAGGATAGCTTATTGTGAAAAATAGGAAGAAATATTTTTCTGAATGTGCTTGAGTTGATTTTGCACTCAGCACCAGATTTTATTTATAGAGTTGGTAACTGCACAATAGTCATAAATGCATATGCAGTTTACAATGGTGTAATAAAGATGATACAACTTCCTAAGATACATTGGATATTTGAACTTAATCTTCTAGTTGTAAACAGAATATTAGCTACTTGGAAAGTGTAGAATAATTAATATATTTAGTTTCCAACACTCCCCCTCAAGCTGGTGAATAGGTATTCTCCATTCCCAGCTTGGACACAATTCTATCAAAGACTGGGCAGCTGAGTCCTTTGGTGAAGATATCCGCAAGTTGACCTTGTGAAGGAACATACGGAGTACAAATCAAACCGCAATCAAGCTTCTCTTTGATAAAATGTCTATCCACCTCGATGTGTTTCGTTCGGTCGTGTTGAACTAGATTGTGAGCTATACTAATCGCTGACTTATTATCACAATAAAGCTTCATAGGTCCATCCCATTTAATCTTCAAATCTTCTAAGATAATCTTCAGCCAAAGTAATTCACAAATACCTTGTGCCATAGCTCGAAACTCAGCCTCGGCACTAGATCGGGCCACAACATTCTGCTTTTTACTCCGCCAAGTTACAAGATTTCCTCCAAGAAATGTACAATACCCTGTAGTGGATCTCCGATCAATAACTGAACCCGCATAATCAGCATCCGTATAGGCCTCAAGAGTAGCACTTCCATTCCTTTTAAACAAAATTCCTCTTCCTGGAGTTCCCTTAAGATATTGCAAAATCCTATGAGCTGCAAGTAAATGAACTTCTCTCGGATTGTGCATAAATTGACTAACCACGCTTACGGCAAATGCAATATCTGGCCTTGTGTGGGAAAGGTAAATTAGTTTTCCAACCAATCTTTGATACATTTCCTTATCCACCACTGCACCTTCATTCACATTTCCCAACTTATGACTTGGATCTATAGGGCTGCCCACAGGTTTACAAGCTAGCTTACCTGTTTCCATGAGCAGATCTACGATGTATTTTTGTTGAGATATGAAAATACCCATTTTTGAGTGAGCCACCTCTATTCCTAAAAAGTACTTCAACCTCCCAAGAGTTTTCATTTCAAACTCTTTTGCTAAATGTTGAGACAAGACTTGTTGTTCTTTCTGATCATTTCCAGTCACAATGATGTCATCAACATATACCAACAACACTGTTACTCCCCCTGAAGTAGAGTGTTTAATGAACAGTGTATGATCTGCATTACTCTGTTTGTACCCTAAGACTGTCATAACCTTAGTAAACCTTCCAAACCATGCTCGAGGTGACTGTTTCAACCCATATAACGCCTTTTGCAACTTACAAACAGAATTGACAGCAACATTTTTCCCATAACCAGGTGGAATCTCCATGTAAATTTCTTCCTCAAGCTCTCCATGTAAGAATGCGTTTTTTACATCAAATTGTTGTAATTCCCACCCATAATTGGCAGCAAGGGATAATATTACTCGAACTGTGTTCATCTTTGCCACTGGGGCAAAAGTTTCTGAATAATCTATGCCATAGGTTTGTGTGAAACCTTTAGCAACCAATCTTGCTTTGTACCTCTCAATTGTACCATCAGCCTTGTATTTTACATTGTACACCCACTTGCAACCAACAAGTTTCTTTCCTTCTGGCAAAGCAACTAACAACCATGTTTTATTTTTCTCCAATGCCTCCATTTCTGTATCCATAGCTTGCTTCCAATTTTTATCGGATAATGCCTCAAAAACATTAGTGGGAATTTGGATGGTATTTAAGTTTGCAAGAAAGGTTTTATGGGTTTGAGAAATTTTTTGAAATGAAATATAATTTGAGAGAGGATATAGTGGCCTTTTTGTACATTCTCTAACCCCCTTTCTAATGGCAATCGGGAGATCATGGTTATTTTCAATTATTGGGGTTCCTATTTCATTTTGTGGGGCTGAAATATTATCTTGTAAAACTGAAAAATCAGAATTTGTTACCTGTATTGAAGGACTTGGATCGGTCTCTTGGACATGTGTTGATTCAGGAATGGCCTTCAATCTTCTTGTATACACCAAATTCTTACCAAACTTGTCATTTTCACCTCTGTTTTCAGCCAATGCTTCATCAGATTCACATTCAAATCCATCTTCAACTGATGCCTCATTTTCTAATTCATTTCCAGACACTTCTCTTGACTTGAGCTCATGCAAATTTGTTTCAAGATCAGGAAGAATAAGAGTTTCTAGATTATTACCTTTATCTTCACCAAGAGTCTCCCCCTGAAGATAAGGTTGAGTGAAATAGGCTTGTCCTTCATGAAAGGTAACATCTCGAGACACAAAGAATTTTTTTGATGGAGGGTGGTAACACTTATATCCTTTTTGAGTAGTTGAGTACCCAACAAAGACACATTTTAGAGCTCTAGGATCAAGTTTTCCTCTACCTTGACTATGGATATGAACAAATGAGACACACCCAAAGACTCGTGGTGCAAGTTTATTAGTGGTAGAAATGTTCGGATAGAAGGACGAAAGAATATCCATAGGACTCCTAAACTCTAGAACTCTAGAGGGTAGCCGATTAATGAGGTATGTTGCTGTGCGAACAGCTTCTCCCCAAAGATACTTTGGAACATTATTTTGGAACAACAGTGTCCGGGTTTGGTCAAGAAGGTGTCCATTTTTCCTTTCTGCAATTCCATTTTGTTGTGGTGTTTTCACACAAGAAGACTCATGAATTATTCCTTCTTTTTCACAAAAAGGAGTAATGACATGATTGAAGTACTCCTTCCCATTATCTGATCTAATTCGTTTGATATTTGCACCAAATTGATTTTTTATCATTGAGAAAAAATTTGGGAGAACAGTACTTACTTCAGATTTATTCTTAATAAGAAAAAGCCAAGTAACTCGGGTACAATCATCTATGAAAGTAATAAACCATCGAGCCCCGGACACACTTGGAATAGTGGATGGACCCCAAACATCGGTATGGACAAGGTGAAAAGGAATTGTGCATCTTTTATTATTCAAAGGAAAAGGTACACGCTTATGTTTTGCAATTTCACATACTTCACAATGAAGAGTCTCAACTTTTACATCAGAAAACAAAGATGGAAACATAATTTTGATGACTCCAAAAGAGGGATGTCCTAATCGACAATGCAAAAGTAAAATCTTTTCTTTGCTTGAGAGAAGTGTCTCTGACATTAACGAGCAAACCGGAAGATTCTTTGCTATAACTAGCTGATTTGGTTCTTCAAGGTAGTAAAGGCCATTCCCTTCTCTACCATGTCCAATCGTCCTCCCCGAATCCTTGTCCTGAAATACACAATGGTTGCTGTGAAAAGTTACACTACAAGATAAATCTTTAGTAAGTTTTTGTATAGAGACAAGGTTTGTGGACAGTTTTGGAACATGAAGGACATTTTTTAAGATAATGGAAGGAGTTATTTGGATGTCACCAATACCAGCCACAGTAACTAGAGTACCATCAGCAGTGGAAATTTTCTTATTACTAGGGCTGGGGTGATATGTGGAAAAGTATTTGGATGAAGGTGTCATATGGTTGGTGGCTCCTGAATCTAAGATCCAAAGTGAAGTAGGAGGTATATTTGAGACATTAAACCCAAATGAAATTGGAAGCATACCTGAATACGCCAAAGTACAAGTACCTGCTGGTTTATCCAAGTTCTTGAGGAAAGCCCTCATTTTTCCAATCTCTTCTTGGTTAAGGCTATTTAATTCAGAATTGCTTGAAGATTCTGCTTTGTTTTCTTCAACTTTTTCAGCAACATACGCCTGAGCATTCTTGCGATATACCCCGCCAAGAGGGCCTCCCTTCTTTCCTCCACGATTAGGAGGTTTTCCATGCAACTTCCAACAATTCTCACGAGTATGTCGAGGGTTATTGCAGTAAGTACAACCTGTTTCACCCTTCTTTTCCACCTTTGCTAGTCCTCCACCTCTATGACTTTCAGTTATCATGGCTGAACTTTCAATAGATGGAGTATCTAGCATTAAGTTTCTTCTACTCTCCTCACTTCTTACGATGGCAACTACCTCATTTAAGGAAGGAACCTGTGGTTTTCCTAGAATCTGAATTCTCACCTGATCAAATTCAGGATTTAGCCCCACAAGAAAGTCATAGACTCTATCTTGTTCAATAAACTCCTTAAGGACAGCTGAATCTGCTGCACAATGAGTTTTTATCACGCGATAGTGATCCAGTTCCATCCAAAGAGACTTCAACTGGTTGGCATATTCTGTAACAGATTTATTTCCTTGCTTAGCAGCAACTGTTTTCACCTTCACATCATAAACTTGGGCAGCATCTTTAGCCTTTGAATAGGTTTCCTCTATTGCATCCCAAATTTCCTTTGCAGTGCTAAGAAACATGCAAGTATCACTAATCTCTGGAATCATTGAGTTCCATAGCCATGCCATAATCATGGAGTCTTCCTTATCCCATGCAGTAAAAGTTGGATCTTCCTCTGCTGGTCCATTTCCAGTTAAGTGACTGAGTTTGCCTTTTCCTTTTAACACAGTACGAACAAGTTGAGCCCACTTTAAATAATTTTTCCCATTTAATCGATAGGCAGGCTGAATGCTCTGTAATTCTCCGGACTTATTATTCTGGCCTTGAGAGCTTCCTTCTTGAGCAAATGGATTTACAATCTCCTCCTCCATAGATAGGTAATAGAAAGTGTACAGAACACTATATACTTGGAAGGACTTGACAGCCACAAGTGCCTAGTCAAGTTTTTTTTTTTTTTTTTTAAGTTTCTGACGGCAAAAAATGCCCAGTCAGATTTGCGGAAGCAGAGTCCCCTAGAGCAGGAGCTCTGATGCCATGTGAAAAATAGGAAGAAATATTTTTCTGAATGTGCTTGAGTTGATTTTGCACTCAGCACCAGATTTTATTTATAGAGTTGGTAACTGCACAATAGTCATAAATGCATATGCAGTTTACAATGGTGTAATAAAGATGATACAACTTCCTAAGATACATTGGATATTTGAACTTAATCTTCTAGTTGTAAACAGAATATTAGCTACTTGGAAAGTGTAGAATAATTAATATATTTAGTTTCCAACACTTATGATAACAACTTATAGCTTATATGTAAATAGTTTGACTTTATTTTATCATTTGTTATATAAATAGTTATATAGCTTATATGTAAACTGAATTTTTATGTCAGGATTACTGATATTCTATGGTTATATTCTACGTAAATGTCATATCCCAAACCCGGGGAAAATTTCCCAAGCTTAGTTCCTATGTGTTCAGCATTCTAGGGTTGTTCATCAGTATTAAAAATAGTGAAAAATCATGTTTATAATTATAAATCATTAACGTACTAACTAGGAACCATTAGGGCCTTAAAACAGTGAAAATTCAGCAAAATAGGTCTCATGAATCGACTCACCAAGTCAGAGCAGACCGGTGAATCGATTGATATGTTAATTTTTCACCCTGAGGAGTCCATGAATCGACTCATGCAGTGCAAAAACAGGGGATTCCGTTTATCAAAGCTACCAATCGATTCACTTACTGATCAATCGATTCACTTACTGGATCAATCGATTCATGCGACTTAAAATGAGGTTTTCCATGAACTTATCAAGTTAAAAAACAAGTGTAAAATCATACCAAATGGTCTCTAATTCATATATCAACAACATAACCAATTAATACCCAATTTCCACACAATTATGCATTAGAACAAACTGTTGAAGGACAATTCTTTGAAAGAAATTTTAATAAAACCTATTGTTATCATGCATTTTTGTTAGTAATAGGGAAACTAAGGTTACCTAGCCTACTGAGAAGAAGAGAGAGTTTGGTTTTTGCTTTCTGACTCAGGAAAGTGGAATGGAAGAGAAGGTAGTGGTGTGAGGTGGTTTTTTGACAATACTCACAAGTTGTACTTGTACAACGTTCAATGACAAAAACAATTATGAATATTCTGATGAACATAGTGATAGAAACTAGTTCCAAATGTAAATTACTTATGAACTAACAACATAAGATAGATACTGTTACAAAGTAAAGACAGAACAAGGACACACTAAACAATGACTAGGTTCTCTCAATAACCACTTAAACAAACTTAACTTTCACGCATAACTGATACTAGAATGATGCTTAGTAAGTTCATACCAAAATTGCAATAAATTATCCCTAAGCCACTCCCTTGAATTTGTCCTTAACCTTTTCAAGTTTGAATGACTTGAGATCCTCAATTAGTTCCTTCAATTTGGTGTGAGAAGAACCACCAAACTCTATAGCTTTCTTTGCGGCACCACTAAGTGCTTTGGCTCGTCTCCTCATTTCCAAACACTCTTCTCCACTTCCCATCAACAAACCAATTGCTTTTCCTATATCCTCCCTCTTCACAACATCCTCTCCAAACTCATTCCATTCTCTCCATTCTTTTGCTCCAACTGCCACACCAATCCTCAACACATCAACCAACAACCTCTCATTGTAAAACTGCTCGGCAAAAAGAGGCCAAGTAGCCAATGGCAAACCAGCATTTACACTTTCCATAATAGTATTCCACCCACAATGTGTCACCACAGCTCCAACTGCAGAATGTTCTAGTATCAGAAGTTGTGGTGCCCAACCCCATATCAAATAGCCCTTGTTTCTTTCCTTCACTCGCTTCTCAAACTCCGCCAAAAAACCACTATCTTCACCATCTTCAATTTTTCTCACAACCCAAATGAAATCATTGCCCGAATCTTCAAGTGCATGAGCTATTTCAACTAGTTGAGGACTAGGGAACTTGTTCATGCTACCAAAACTAACATAGAGAACAGAATCGTCTTCTTTAGAATCAAGCCACTTAAGAACCTCATCTTCTTCGGCATCTTGTTCTATACCATGCCCTCGACCAGCCTTATCCGAATTATCTTGGTTCACCCACAAAGAAACAGGTCCCACACCCCAACTCTTGGTTCCCATTGCTGTTTTGTAATGATCCTCATAAGTACCTTCAATTGCATGATAGCTATCAAACAGTGAGCCATAGCTTTTTTTCTCTGATTGTTTAATCATCTTCATCAAATAAGTATAATCAGTTGGTGCTCGAAGCCAATCCGGAAGTTGCAAACGCGTCATTTCCACCATGTGAGGCAACCCAGGAAGCAGAAAACTCTCACCGTTCGATTTAACATTTGCATGAGGGGCAAATACTTCAATAGAGTTCATTGCAGAATGAGCAAAGTAACTTCCACTAATACAAATCAACCTTGGAATTCCCAACTCATCAGCAACATCAACAGTCCAAGGATAGAACATGTCTGTGACTATGAAATCAGGTTTCATGTCGCGGAACAGTTGTTTGAATTGTTCTTGAAGAACCATCAATCCCTGATAGATTTTGGAACGTATTTCATTAGGAGTGTCAGCATTTAAGCTTTCCATTCCTTCTGGCAAACCAGGTACTTGTGGAAACTTGACAACATGAGTTCTAATGGAACGGCCGCGGTTTGAATCACGGTCGATGGAGGTTTGAAAAATGGCTGCATTTGATGGTGTGGTTATTATGGTAACATCCACACCATGAATGGCAAAAAGCCTTGCTATGTCTACTACAAAAATGAGATGACTTTTTGATATGAAGGGGAGAAAAACAGCATTTAGCATTCTTTGAGATTCCATCAGAATCTAGTTTGATAGGAAGAGATTTTGTTTTTCTTTCCTACTGATACTGATGAATTGATATTGGTATATTGGTTCTGTTATTATAGGCCTCAAAAACTGACTAATATGAAATCATCATTCCTTCTAAATGAATCTAAGTGTCAGTATGAATCAAGCATATACTCGTGTCTCGTGCTATGCGTGGGCCTTTTTAATTAATTAATTAATCATAGTAATGCTACTAACGCCCCACCAGTACACGTTGAATAAAATTGTCGTCTTCTGTTGCACGTTACAACTTACAAGCAGTTCCAATAAAAAAATTTGAAGTTTGAATACCAAAAAAAATAAAAATACTTTGAAGTTTGAAACAAATTATATTTTATTTGTAGAAGGAATGATACTATCATAATTTTTTATTTATTTTTTTTAATTTTAGCAATGTGGTGTCTCCTAGGTCCCTAGATGTAGTTTTTAAAAGGATTGGTTTTGCCATCCAAAAAGGATTAGCGGCGCAACTTGTTGCCCGTTTGCCTTCAATTAAAATGTAATTATTATGGGTCGGGATCAAATGACACCAACTAGTTTGACACCAAATGTTACACCGCTCAATAACGCTTTAACGAATTCGAATTTTACAAAATCCACCGTTGGATTGGAAGATTATATCATATAGATCATTCATGTTAAATTTTATAAAAATCTAAAAACATTTGATATGTTATTAAGACCCGTCAAGATTAACGGTATTCAATAAAAACGCATAAACCGTTAATCTTAACGAGTCTCAAAAAACCGTTATACATTCAGGGACTTATTTGCAACAAAAAAAGATACAGAGACTAAAACAAAAAATTCGCGAACATACAAGAACGAAAATGATATTTAAGCCATATTATAATCATGAATACAAAAAATAATTCAAAAATGTAAACTTACACAAAAGTTTGATTAAAAGTAAGGATCAAAAGTTGTGTTTGCTTAAAAGTATGAACCAAAAGTTGTGAGAAAATATTTGAGGAATCAAAAGTTGTTAAAACTTTTTATAAAACTAAAAACAAAATTCGAGATATATTTATAAGGATGAACTACTTTTTTTAAAGCAAATAAACAATACATTTCATTCAACACCAAAGGTTCAATACAAAGAGGAATAAATCAACATAATGGTGACTATCATAAGAAATGGCTGCCCTTGCAAGGGAATGGGCCGTCGTATTCGGTTGTTGCTAGACAAAATTTACCTCAAAGTTGGACAATGAAAGTAAACTATTCTTAATGCTAGTAATAAGGGAGCCTAATTGATGACAGAAATTTCTGCATTATTTTAGGTAATATTATTAATAGTAATTTGATCAAGATAAACCCAAATACGAAGAATAACCTAAAAAATCGAGGAAAAGCATCAAGACGAAGCAAAGATACGCAAAAGACAAGAAAAAGCCAAAAAAGTGAAGAAAGCACTTCATCGTAGTATGATGGCTCCCATCATACCACGATGGGAGCTGTTTGTTGGCCAAAACATCAGAAATTATATTTTTCAAGGAGATCTTGTCATCGCAGTACGGCAGTACGATGACATAACTTGGCGATCAAGCTGATGAAATGCACAGGATCAGTTATATTTTTGAACCGAATCTTGCCATCGCAGCACGATGGGCTTATCGTGGCTGCGATGCCTTGCTGAAGTCCATTTGAAAAACTATAAATAGAGCTTTCCTCCTCCATTATTTTTCATTCAGAAATAGAAGAACTTTCTCTTCTTTTTAAGGGAGGTTCGAAGAAGCTCTACAGGCATAGTTTTCTCCCCTTACGGGAAAACTAACTCAGCAATGTATGTTTTCTTTAGGCTTTTCTAGTTAGATTCTTGTAATTTAATTATGTAAGTTTTTTGCATTAGATGTCTTAGGTTGTGATGGAGAAGATGAACTCCCCGATGAATACTTGGGTCATGTAATTGAGTTAAAGTTATAATAAATCGTTATCAGTATATTGTTTGTTATTTATTTTTTCGCACTTTAATGACGTTGCCCGAAATATGGTCGGATAAACGGGACCGCGTATAGAATAAATATTATGGTTCACTTTGATAGTAATATTAGGGTTCACTTTAATATTTGTCCGGAACTAGTAATAAATAATGCTAGATGAATCGAGACGATAACATCCTGAACTAGTTGTGACATAGCAATTAGAGGAGGAATCAGACACTAGTTGTGACATAGAAATTAGAAGCTGAATAGCCCGAAACTAGGATCTAGAGGCATTGAATGGTTGATGGTCATAATGCATGTTTGTCGAATAACTCTGTTTAGTAATTAGGGTATGTGACACAGCGAGGTTAGACTCTCGTAGGTACCTTAGTTGCGAATATAGGGAACTTCACTTACATAGAGTAGTAGTAAGGTACTACCATAACAAGAATAAAATCAACGCCGAATAATAATCTGAATGACTATGTTATACATCGATTATGTCAAGTATGAAGAAGGGAGTAAGTTCAACCGCCATGACTATCCTCTATATTTCTTGAATCAAAACTTTATTTTTTCTGACGTATTACACTTATTTTTATAAATTAAAAACCTTTTTCAAAAACTCAAAGCGAATGCACAAATCACAAACTTGAATAGCACTGACGATGTTTTGGCACGATCTCTGTGGATACGAACTCATTCTAGACACCTAGAGTGTGAATTATTACTCGACGACAAAATGATGCACTTGTCAGACCGTAGTCACTAATTCAGATCTTCCACCCCTTTTGAACAGCTAGTTGCACTGTATCTAATAATACTACTACTTCACCTTCTAGGATTGACATTCTTGAGTTATACTTTCTTGTGAGGGCTCCTATGAATTCACCATTGTTGTTTCTTACACAACATATTGTAGTTGTAATGGTTTGCTGTTCGAAAAAGTCTGCATCGACGTTAATTTTAAGCCATCCTGCAGGGGGCTTTGTCTACTGTGTACCATGTTGCACCGTCTGCTGTTGTCGATGTTGGGACAAGATTTTTTTTAGCTTCAACCAGTTATGTCGTAGCTAGAATGTGTGTCAACCAACCTATTTCTGCGAGCTTTGTGAGTTTCTCCATATTGATGTGTTTTTTGTTTTTACAAATGCACTAAAGGAGCGCTGCAACACGACCTGCAACATTCTGCTTTTCTTTACTGCAAATATCAAACAACAAATCCTCTATATTATTAGATCTTGTCAACAAGTGCATTAATATATGACTAAAACCAGATGATGACAAGCTAGTTATAACTTGTGGACACATAACAAGATCATGTAAGTTGTCTTCGAGATCAATATTACACAAGGGGCATACATACACGACAAACTCTCCAATGCACATGGCGTGCCTTAGGAGGGGCATTCACCAATCTTTCATGAGCATTCGCTAACCCTCCCTAACCATATACTTCTCTTCTTTATTCCCATCCCAAATTAATCTATCTTCTCTAACAGTTTGAAATAAAGGCATGAATAGAATAATTTGAGCTAAATCACTAATGAAAAAATTTTGGACTTTTTGTTCATCCTATCTTCTCTCCCCCTCCATCATAAGTTGGTTCACATATAAGTCATGAATCTCTTACACTTGGGATGAATTCAACCACATCCTTTCTTCCCTTCATAACCATTGACCCATCCCTAACTTCCCACTCGCAACCTTTCTTCAACACCTCCATTGATCCCCACAAGCTCCTCTTAGAGTAACTAGGACTGTGTCCAAGATTTGCATCTACAAAAGATGAGTTAGGGAAATACCTTGCTTTAAGCACCTTTGAAACTAGTAGATCCAGGTTGTACATAATTCTTCATCCCTGTTTTGCAATCATAGCCTTATTGAAAGCTTGAAAATCACAAAATCCCAACCATCCCATGCTCTTCGGAAGTGACAAACGGTCCAAAGCCATCCATTTAATGCCCGTGTTATTTGACCCTTCCTCCCCACCAACATCCATTTATCAATCTTTCAATTTCTTGTATTGTTGTAGATGTAATGAGGTAAGTGCTCATGATATATGATGGGATTGCTTGTAGGACCACTTTAATCATTACTTCTTTGTCGGCTTTGGACAATGATTTTCCTCTCCACAAGTTCATCTTTTTCCACATCTGATCCTTAATAAAGGAGAAAATTACCTTCTTAATCATCCTAATCTTTGATGGCAGCCATATGTATTTACCGATCCCAAGAACATGACTCACGCCTAGAACTCTATCGAGGTCTTCTTGGGTAGCATGACTGATGTTACGACTTATAAAGAATTCAGACTTATTTAAGTTGATTTGTTGTTCAAATGCCTCCTCATAAACTTTTAGGATAGATAATAATTGGTTCACCTCCATCATGGATGCCTACAAAAAATAAAGCAATCATCAGCAAAAAGCAAGTGAGACACCATTGGTGCACCCAATGCATGTCTCCTCTTCCCACCGCCTGATTAATGAGGGCTTTCAAACCTTCTGCCACTATAATGAACAAATAACGTGATAAGGGTTCTCTATGCCTCAACCCTCTCCCTAGGTAAATATGGCCTACTTTATCATAATTCAAAAGCACCAAATAATTTACCAAGCTCAGACACATCACCGTTCATCTTATCCACTTCTCACCAAAGCCCAATTTCACCAACATGCTTTTAAAGAACCCCAAATCCACGCGGTCATAGGTCTTACTAATATCAACCTTAAGCGCCAAATTCCCTTTTCTACCTCCAGTTCTCCTCTTCATAGCATGAATCACCTCAATTGCCACAAAAGCATTATCATATATTGATCTCCCTTCCACAAAGGACGATTGTTCTGGAGAAATACATTTATCAAGGCACGCCTTCAGCCTATTTGATAGTAATTTGGAGACCACCTTATAAAGCACATTGAATAATGATATGGGACGCAAATCCTTCATAGCCATTGGGTTATCGCACTTCTGGACAAGGCAAATATTTGTTTCGTGGAGACTTGTAGGGAAGTAACCCCTTTCAAGCCACAACCGAACCTCCCAAAAGTGTTGAAAGAAAGCTGGGTTAAAACCATCGGTACCTGGGGCCTTGTCATGATGCATTTGGAAAAGTGCCACCCTTACCTCCTCCTTAGAGACCGAGGCAATATGTTTCTCATTATCCTCATGTGTTATTTACTATGAATATTTTTCAACACCGGCTAATGAACTCCACTATTGGACTTAAACAAGTCTTCAAAATATTTTTGAGCTACTCCACATAACCCCTCCCGGGTAGTTACTTCTTATCCCCTCTCATCTTCTAACATCCAAATTCTCTTCCACCTACTTCTGGCTGAGGCAGACATATGTCAAATTTTTGTATTCGTGTATCACTCTTTCAGCCAATACATTTTGGCCATATTGTTTCCAAAACAATTCTTTTTGAATTAGAATCTTTGCATGACGCTCTGAGGCTTCAATTGTTGCCCTCATCACTACAACCCCCATATTGTTTTCAAATCAATTCTTCTTGAATTAGAATCTTTGCATGACGCTCCGAGGCTTCAATTGTTGCCCTCATCACTACAACCCCCCTATGCTCCTCCATCTCTTTGTATTGGATATTTTCTTTAAAACGTGTTCTCTTCCAACTCCCCCACCCCTTCAATTTTGCCGCGCACATAGTAACACATTCTTCCACATCCAACATCTCCACTACACCCTAACGTTCACACACTACTTTCTCTACATCACTCTCATAGAGCCAACTATTCTCAAATTTAAACCGGTAGTGACGTCGGACATTAAGAATCATCTCAGTATGAAGCAACATAAAGCAATGGTCCAAATGAGAAGCCAAAAGGTTTATTTGCTTCACATTAGGAAAAAGATGGAACCACTTATGGGTGACCAATGACCAAAGCTCGATCCAGACGCTCTTCTATCATGTGGGTGTGCCTCTACTCTTAACCCATGTGAATGGATAACCATCTATCGAATGTTAGATAAATCACAATCATTTACTCCTTGTCGGAAACCAGCTAGCACACAACCAATTTGGATGTGGATGGATCCCTCTTTTATCCTCTTAAATAATATAATAGGTCATTGAAATCTCCAATGATACACACAGGGGCCAAGACTTTGTGACATACTATCTCCCGTTCTTAGTATAAGAACATTTTTACTTTTTAGATTTATAAAATGATTAATGTAATTGGTCTAAAAAATGTACTGGATACATTAATCATTTTCAACAATCTAAAAATAAAAAAATTTCTTATATGAAATAGATAAATTAATTATTTTCATAAATTTAAAAAGTGAAAATTTTCTTATATAAGAGACTATATTGAAACAATAATTTTATTTGAAAGAAAAAACAAACTAGTCTTGTTTGGAACTGGGCTGAGTGTGACAACTATCAAAGCGTCACTGTTCAATTCAATTCAACTCCAACATTCCGACTTCGCCGATGACCGGAAACTCTTTACCACCGGTGAAGCTCACCGACAGTGGCAGACCAGTTCTGTTACCGAACGAAATCGAGTGCTTCTTCCTCTCCGGCGTCGACCTTCTCTGCGAAGACGAACCTAACACATGGTTCCCTCACCTAAAATCCGGCCTCCTCATCCTCACAACACACCGTCTCCTCTGGCTTCCAGACGCCGCCGTTGCTGCCTCCACCTCCGCTTCTTCCGTCCCCCTTGCTTCGATCTCCCACATTTTCCCCGCCAAGAAGTCCCTAAAATCGGTATTCGCCTCTCCAAGGGTTCGTTTCCAGGTGTCTCCATCGCCGGAGCGTGGAGTTGCTTCGGCGGGATCGAGATCGGTGGTTGTGACTGTTGTGGTGAGGGGAAAAGGGGATTGTGATGCTTTTGTGGCGAAGTTTTGGGAGAATTGGAGAGCCAGAGCGTGGGAGGAGTCAGAGAAGGCTACAAGTTCGAGCTCGAATGTGGCGGCTGTGGCAGGTTCTTCGTCGAGCGGGATTTATTCGAGTGATGGGACGGTAAGGATGGTAGGAGTTTCGGGGATATTGAGGAAAGAGCAGGAAATGTGGGAGAGTACTGATAAGAGTTTGCAAGATGCTTTTCAGGATTTGAATGCTCTTATGGTAATGTCTTTCTGTCTAATTTTTTTTCTTTATTGTAATTTTTGTTAATTTGGTGTGATTATATTGGAACAAAATGAGGATTATGCTTAGGTTGAGTTGAATTCTATAGAGCATCTGCAACTGCAAATAACAAGCAATGTCTAAACCCCCCATGGGTTGGCTTGGTGGTGTAGGCTTGGGACCTCGGAGTGTGCTCCTCTCTAGGTCTCAAGATTGAATCTTCCTTGTGCCAATTTCTATGTTGGACTAGTCCATGCATGGTTTTTCTTTGGCTTCAATCCCTGCTAGTAGACGGTGGGATTGGTCCCCTGAATTAGTCGGTTTTTGGACCAGATACCTAGTTTCCAAAAACAAAACAAGCAGTGTCTACCTTTCTTTGGGATGTTATTTCACGTATCATGTATGTATTTGTATGAATGCTTCGTAGGTTGAATTGCATTCTTTTATCAATAGTCTAGTTGGTTTTGTGATTGATAAAACTGTAACTATTATGGCTATAATAGGATTTTGTTCATAAATCATAATTCACTTGTGCATCATTTTCCAAATATTCATGTTTTATCATAATTTCTATGA
Source organism: Trifolium fragiferum (assembly GCA_954870985.1). Classification (NCBI taxonomy): domain Eukaryota; kingdom Viridiplantae; phylum Streptophyta; class Magnoliopsida; order Fabales; family Fabaceae; genus Trifolium; species Trifolium fragiferum. Next base: position 16,879,124 of record OX940792.1, read on the forward strand.
ATGGTGATAGAAGTTATGGCGTTGTTTGATCTATGTATCCGACTTCTCTTGTGAAAAATCTTCTGTTTTCAGTTCATTAAAATTTTTGTTAGTTACTTGCTAACAAGGAGAAAAAAGACTATTGAAGTGAGCAATTGTATTGCAATTCTAGAAACAATGCAAATGCCAAAAATAGTCATTTTGGTTATTTCCTGAAATATTTCATTCCTGGCTAACATTTTATATTCTCGCCACCACAATGACTCAATTTAAAAGTATATTTTCTCTTTGTTAACAAATAAAACTAACGAATTTTAGGAAATGAAAATTGAAAATATTTTCACAGTAAATGGGGCATTAGGTGGTTGTTTCTATTTTTGTAGATATAAGCTGCATGTTTCTCATGCTAGGAAAGGTATTTTGAACAATATTATCTCTGTAAACTCATAATGTGCATATATAAATTTTATTTTATTTTTTATCTTTGAAGATTACACTGTTAATTTGTGTACATAGAATAATTAATGGAAAATGAGTTTCCTTTACATTATAGGTTTAGTTAAATAAAGGTGAACATGGTCCAATTTCCTTTGTAAGCTAAGTTTTGCCTTTAAGATGTGCAAACAGGTGTCAACTCTTTGTTTCTCTGACTTGATTGTGAGAGTTGTAGTTAGGGCTAGAAGAAATTCTGTAATATTTTAACTAGTTTTGTTTTTGGTTTGTGTTAAGCTTAAACTGATTTAAGTTTTGGATTAATGATGGATTTGCAGAGCAAGGCTAAAGAGATGGTGATGCTAGCGGAAAAAATGAGGCTAAAACTTTTGTCAGGCTCAAATTCTCAAACAAATACAACTACTGATGAGGAGATGGGTTCAAAGGAAGAGATGCAAGAATTGTTATTGAGTGTTGGTATAATATCCCCCGTTACAAAAGAGTCCGCGGGTGCTTTGTATCATCAACAGTTATCTCGCCAGGTTCTCTCTTATCTCTGCTCGACAATCATTCACTATTTTCTTAGTAATCAAAAGACCGTGCAAATTGTAACCTTTTTTTTTTTTTGGTAAGACATGCTTTTAAAAAAGTCTTCAGTATAGATTTGGCCTTTTTGCCTTAACACATACAATACAACTGCTTTTATCTAAAGAATTCTCAGTTAAGGCTTATGATTGTTCATTGATTAAATCGTGTTAAGGTTTCTGAGGTTCCTAGGTACATGAGTTTCGTTAGTTCCAACTTCCAAAGGAATATAAAACCATTCATGAAATTTGATTATAGTGTTGGACCATATGTTGATAAACACGTTAATGATGAATGTCTCTTTGCCATTGGTAATGACAATTAAGGACTTACAGAACTAGTATCAGTGGCAGATGGTATTAGAGAGGAAACTATAAAATTCTAGAAACCAGGCTAAAAGGGATAACATAAGCCGAGCCAGTAGAAGATATTTCTATTAGAATTAGAATACAGAAGATCTTCTCTATGTGCGCTTCATCAATATGCATGGAGAGGATATCAAGACAGGGTATCACTTTCTTTGCAGTACAAATTAAGATCTTTTAAGTTAATCGTTGTAGGAGAGTCTTAGATGAGCTCTCTTACTCATGCTCTCTCATTCCTAGGGAGAAAGATTTAAGTGTTTTCTGTTTATTTATTTATTTGCTATTTCTTCTACTCATTGATCTGTACTTTTGAAATTATGGAGTTAATTAATGGCTGCTTGACTGATTACCATTTGTTAGTTTCTGTTTGTTAAAATTATTCTAATCTATCCTTTCTTATACTTAGTTGGCAGATTTTGTTAAAGTTCCACTTGATAGAGCTGGAGGAATTATCAATTTAATTGACATTTATTGTCTCTTCAATCGTGCTCGTGGGACAGGTTTCAATACTCTGCCATCTGTGTTCCCTTGGAAATGATTAATTTTCATTCAAGTTGTAGATTCTTTGAATTAATACTGTCCTTGTTTTGGCCGTCTAATAAACAGAGTTGATCTCACCCGATGATTTGTTGCAAGCATGCTCTCTATGGGAAAAGTTTGATGTGTATGTATGGCATTAACTTCTATTTCAATTATTTCTGCTACTGCATTGTTGTAAATTGTGGTCAAAGCATAGAACCAATGAGTAGAGTACTTCAGTTCATTAGGATTCTAACTTGTTTAATCCTTTGATGCAACCCCCTTTGGGATTTGTTATATTTCCATGCATTGACTTTGTTATTCGATTGTTTCAGCCCAATTGTTCTGCGGAAGTTTGATAGTGGTGTCATGGTAATACAAAATAAGTCCCACAGTGATGAGGAGGTATGCTCATTTTATCTTTTTATATGCAACCATTTTTATATTAGGTTTTATTTATGCTGTGCCCTTATTGTGACACTGTAAAGTTGTGTAGAATAGCTTGTATTTATACTAGTTATGTTTTCTTAGTAAGCCCTAAACTAAGGACTTTTGCTGGGTACTTTCGAGACAGTGTAATATGCCTGATGGGTCCCACAGGCCACAAGTGAGGGTGTACAGTCACCGCCTAGGACTGTGATAAAAAGCAGTTGCATTTGAGTTATTTGATGTGACCTTAATTATGGTTGGCTTAAAATTTTGTGTTTGCTTGCAAAATTGGAATATGATTGCTCTCTTTCTTCAGAAAAAGTTAACTGTCATCAGAGGACAAAACTATCAGTTCTTTGCGCATAAGTTTGGTTGTTTTCTGTTTGTTTGCCTGGTTAGACTATTGAACCATTGATTAGTGACCTGACCTTTTGCCTTTTTGGATATCCGGTCTAGATTATGCAAGTCTCTTTAGCTTTTTCCATTTGTTTATGCATAAAAGTAATTCGTCTGTTTTTCTTTTACTTAATATATCATGTTAATATTTGAATTCCAAATTTGAATCTCAGATCTCCCATTCGTGATCTTGAGAGAAGATTTCTATATCTGTAACGGCCTACACAATATTTGCCAAGTTTTGCTGATTACATTAACTGATTCTTTCATTTGCCATATAAATTTCTCGGGGTATGATGTGTGTATAATGAATATACCTTCAATAATTTACAACATTGACATGAGATCATATTTTAGATTAATTCTTCCCTCTGCCAAATAATTTTTTTCGGTTATGATATGTATATAAAGTATAATGAATCTATCTTCTATAGTTTGCTACATCAACTTGGGCATGGGATTATATTTTAGACTAATGATTTTTATCTCCTCTAATATGTAACTGTGTGTATATATTGTAAGGTAAAAACTTTATTTTATTTTTAATTTTTGTGAACTTGTGGATCTTCATTTAAGTTTGTCTTGGTTAGACATTAACTTGTTATGTTGAAATCGAAGCTGGTCAAATATGATTTCATTAACTAACTGTTGTTTGATGTAGGTTTTCACTAAAATTAAAGTGCTTGTTATGAAGCCTGATGCTCTTCGATCTGGGATAAGTCCTAGTGATGCTGCAAAGACACTAGGAGTTGCCCCAGCAATGGCAAAGGAACATCTCTTGTCTGCAGAGAGCAAGGGTACACTGCTGTACTACTTTCTTCAATAATTTTAGCAAAATATCTTTATTCTGATTTTGTCTCGTCTTTCCCAGGTATACTTTGCAGAGATGTAAGCCCTGATGGATTTCGCTTTTATATTAACTTGTTCTCAGAAATTGATCGAGATGATATGCATTTGTAAGTGAACTTTCTATACCTGATACGTAGATTTGGCTTCTTTTTTTTTTTGGATTATTGATGTTTTGGTTAAATATGTTCCTTGAGCTAAAATTAATATGCGCACTAAGAATTATTTTTCAGTGTTGTTTAGTATTTGTTGTTCAGTTGCCTTATGTTCTGTTTTATCTTTCCTATGCTGTCTTTATTTTTAAAAATTCTAAATGAAACAATCATTGAATTCCTCCACAATCCACAGCAAGAAATTTTATTTTTACTTTCGGCCCATCCTCTTTGAAGCTTCATGTTGCAAGATTTTTTATTAATTTTTAATAGATAATATTGTAAAAGTCTTTCTACTAGTTATATACAAATAGAGTGTGTTATTGTGTCTATTTGAAAATCGGTGCTTCACTTTTGAAATCTCTGGCCTTGCAGTTGAACTTTCTGCTTAGCAGTTGCTCGAGTTATTGATTGATATCCCTATTCCTACATCGTATTGGTTTCTAGTTTGATATGTTTCAATGATAGAAAATGATTTTGTTCATTGATTGATTTCTTATTTGCACAAGTTGTTTTCTAATGAAGTTTTGCATATGCCATTTTTGCAGAGTGAACGATCATGGGATTTATGCCTCATGGGTAAGAGCAATCCCTGCCCATGGTTAGAGTGGCAAGCTTGCTCAATTAAAGGTATATCGGACAAATTTCGAGTGTCTAGAACTTGCCCCACTTTGTAGTCTGTGTAGATTCTTCTCCTTTTCATCACTATATATGAATATTCACTGATAGAGCAAGAGGAGGAAAATATTATTGGATATACTTTGTAAAGAACATTTTTAACAAAATAACCATAAAGAAACACCAAAACAACACTTTATTCATATGGGCATAGCATTGTGAGTTTGCCTCTTTGGCAAATGGAAGCAAGAACTAAGCTCAAAGTTACATTACTTTCACTCAGATCAATAATTGTCCTTGTTGGATTTTTAATCTTTAAATTTGACACAGATAGTATATCTATAAGATACAGGCAAATAAAAAGTGTTGCAAGAATCTGAGAAGTTGAATTAAAGTGTTATTAGAACTCAAACTGCATGTTTGATGTGTATCCAAGTGCAGCAAGATGAGTTCCTATGGCTTTATTCATAGGTGGTGGACCACACCTAAGTATCTGCAAAATGAAATAATTTATTTTATTTGTAAAGTAGTATATGTCAATATGAAAAAGAAAGAAAAGTGATTAATTGTTAATTGGCAATTAAACCTGGATATCTGCGGATGGTGCTGGACAATGGGATTCAATCATTTCCTTTGATATAAACCCAACTCCACCATTCCATTCATTTGGAGGCTGTCAAGTGTAGAAAATATATCAAACACTTTATTCTTCATTTTTTTTGTTTATATATAATGAATTGTAGACCACAAATTGTGGTCACAAAACTCTTTATTAAGAATCCTTGAAATGGTTGGAATGAATTGAGCAACAAACCTTATTAAGAACATGATAGACATGGAATCTATGAGGAAATGTGTTTGCAAAGCGATCTAGTTCTTCCTGCATCACCAAACATGTTTTACTCGACATTTAAAGTTAGCCAAACAATTATCTTTTTTAAATTCAATTTAATCTTCTTTAATCTGTTTACTAGGTTACCTTAAGTAGGATATCGTCCACTGTTACATTGGCATAAATGAGGTACACCTTTGTTTTATCCTTTGGGTTTTCTACTATGGCTCTTATGAGCTGCAACAAAAGATGAAAACCGAGAAAAAAAAAAAAAAAATCATTTTTGGATACATTCAAGTTATAAAGATGAATTTAATTACTTTACTATGGTGAAGCTCTTTGGATGAAACTTATATCAAAGTTCTTATCATGGAAAGCATACACGAGTTGTTTTCTTAAGTTATATCCTAGAACTTATGAAAATAACTAGAAAAAAAACTAATTCAATATTGTTATAATTTGTTTTAATAACTTAAACACTCACAAAATTTATATTAGTAGATAAGTTCAAATAAATCAGTTTAAACATGCCCTAAATATGGTATTATTTTGAAAAAAACACACAGACTAAGGAAATTATTTTTTTTCATAAATGATTTTAAAATTTTATATTTTATGCCAAAACTAATCTTGGACTAGCATGAGAAAAGAAATATCTCTCTAATTAATGCACTAACATTGAAATAGAGTATTTGATGTTATTTAATAAGGATATAAATGGAATTGTGTATTTAATAAAGAATAAATTTAAAAAGTGTTTCTTATAAAAATGTTAAATTTATTTTTTCTAAAATTGTTTCTTATAAAAATGACCGGTATTATTTTTCCACCATCATATTATATGTCTTGGCTATACTACATGAATAGGTTCATGTTACAAAGTACACCTTTTCAAGTGCCTAAAATGGCAACTTCATTTTTGTACCTGAAACATTGGGGTAATGCCTGAGCCTCCAGCAATCATTCCAAATGCCCTAACTTGGCCAGGTTTATAGCTGAATCGTCCCTACAAGCTCCTTATATATCCATTATTACATTTTCAAGTGTATACATGAATATGAAAACTATACACAATTTTATTGGGGTTAACAATTTGTTTTCTCAAATTATTTTTATTTTTCCTTAGAAGGTAAAGTACCTTGGGGCCCTTCACGGCTAGGTTATCACCTTCCTTCATTTGTCTAAAATGGTGGGACATTTTTCCATTTGGGTACATCTGCTTGCACATATAGTTGATGTACATGATTATTTTTACAAATAAAGTTTGATAATTATGGTAAAGATAAATTCATTTATGATTTTGTCAAAATTTGTCTAAAAAAAAAAACTGTACCTTCACAACTAATTCAAAATAGCCAATATCTGAATCCAATGTGATTGGAGTATATGATCTCATAACTTCCTCTCCTTGACTATCTCTTCCTCTGCTCAATATTTAAATAAAAATGTTAAATGATTAGTGATTTTTTGCTTTTTTTTTTCTCAATTTTTTTGTTATGGAAAGTGACACTCATCTCCTCTAACTCTCTAACACATGTCTCTATATATGTGTGACACTTGGATTTGGATTAAATGCTCATTGCTTCATGCAGTCGGCTGCAGTCATCTCATCAGGACTGTCTGATCTTAATCAGACGGTTTCTATTTAAAATAGTTTTTAATTTTTATTTAATATTAAATTTTAATCATCAAATCAGAGCCGTTTATTTCTAATCGTGCGGCTTAAATGTTGTGACACATACATTATATCTATTTTGTCAAATATATTCTTTCTAAAAATGGAGGGTGTGTCAATCAAATAGACTTAAGGGGATTTGTCTGTGCAATTTTTTCAACAAACATTTTTGGTAGTTGTTTGCTTAAAAATAGAACGAATGTATGCATAAATGAGTGTCTTTTTCATCTAGCTGAGCATATGATTGAGAGTTCTTTCTTGAATGACATCACCAGAGCAATACTATGGGGAATCTTTTTCAAACCTGACAAGTATGTTTTTTCCAACAGGAAGTCCCAATATTGATTTAGGAGTAGGAAGGGCAAATTTGAATCTTGCAGCATTTGGGCTTATCTGAGTCTTCTTTACAAGTTTAAATTCTTTGAAATTTTTGGGGTCCAAGCTACCTGAAAATTTTTGTCGTTTAGATGGTCACATTGAAAGAACCTTATGCTCAATGGTAAGTTGGAAGTAGTGTTTTAAAAATCAAACCGAACCAGAAAGTTCAAACAATTGAACCATGAACCGACATTGTTTACAGTTTAGTTATTTGAGCGATTCAATTCATGTTTCATCCTTGTTCGAGCGTGTAATACAATATTGAACCATGATATGGAAGTTTCTTTGATTTGAAGTTTGATTCGAATTTTAAAACATCAGTTGAAAGAGATCTTTACCATCTCATATAAGTGCATATAAGCGCCTTTAGATTATATAATTACAGTTCAAAATTAATGAAATGAAATATTGAAAATGATAAATGACTTTGAAAATTGATCACAGAAGTTAACAAAATCTAGTGAACACACCTTTAGGGTTCTTGCGATAATAAATATAAGCAGCAGTTAGGCCAACAGCAACAAGAGCAATTGCACCATTCAGAAATTCAGGCTCCAAGTTCTGAGCAAAAGGTAAGGACTTCAAATACAATGTAGGGATGATAAGTGTCATATTGAATGGTAACTCCAACATTATGTACTAAAAATGGCTAATTAATCAACAATACCATGCTTTATATATATACATTTGTACATGAACACTGAAAAAGATATATTAATTCCTTTAACTAATTATTCTTTACTCCTAGCTACTATATGTGAAGCAAAGAATAATCCCAAACGTCTCAAGAAGGATATCATATATATTCTACTATACTTTTACAATATATTTTTTTTTATAATTATACTTTTACAATATTTCTTACATAAAATCATGTATACATTCTAGTTGAAAATGATCATCTACATAAAAGGTATTGGAAGTATATGTAGTTGGCAGTATTGGAAGATGAGTAAGCACTGCTCCAAAGCTCTTTTTTCCCATTGGATAGCACTTTAAAAATGATGTTATTGTCTTTTCGATCGGTATAATTTAGACATCGCATTAAAAATTATAATGTTCATGTCATTTAGTAATGTGTATAGAAAGAATGCTTTTAGAATTGAGAGTTAAGAGTATCTCATTCCTATAAAATTGGTTTGTAAAATAAGGATTGTATTTACTTTATAAATACATATTCAGGTCATCTCGCAAGCGATGTGATATTTTTTAACAAATACAATGATTGATATTTATTATTGATTCTTCTGGACTAAATGCATTTAAAGATTCTTTAAGTTTCATGTTTGTAACAGTTGGTCTTTTAAGTTTTTTAGATAACAAATAAGTCATTTAAATTTTTAATTTGTTGCACTATTACCCTTCAAGTTAATCTTCTCCAATATATGTGTCTTTTTCATCAAAATATTCACCATAGTGGAAGTTAAAGTTAACAGCATGAAGTGAAAGGTTTGAGAGACTAAGAATAAAATTATTCGACCCTTCTACATGAGAAGAGTATATATAGCCCTCAACATGGAGTTAAAACCATCAATGTGAGGACGAATCTCACGGCCTCGACGTTGATGGCTATTGGAATAACGATTGAAAAATTATGATTGACAATAAATGTCAATGCATTTGGTGTCAGATGTTACAGAAGTTTAGGCTTCAGTGGTCGTTATGCAGAAACACGTGGCTCTGAGCCAACATAAAATTGGGTTGAGCTCGACGCTTAAGTGGGCCGAGCTCGACGCTGAGTTGGGTTTAGGCCCAGTCCAGAACACTTTTCTTATAACTGAAACCTGAAATTAAAAAACAATTGAATTTAGGGTCGGCCAAAATTTTCTAACTAGAAGAAGGTTTGGTGAATGCAAAGATAAACAAATGTGAATTAGTCAAATCTTTTTTAAGTTTAATGAGGTCCACAAAGGTAGTGAGAGTCATAAATTCATTCAAAGTTCAATGGAGCTTGACAATTTAACATTTTATTTTTGTTTCATGTTTATAGCGTCACTAACCGAAGCAACTATAAGCACGAAGACATGTTCCAATGAGGTAATGCACACATGGATAGGAACAACAAGAAATGCCACGAGCGAGGAAGATTAAGACCAAACGCGAGGATTTCCAATTTAGCGTCCGCTGAAGCTGACTCTACAAAATTTATTAACAAAAGTAAAATTAGAAAATATTTGAATCTAACAAAGCAGACACTAAGGTGCCAACCATTGATCTAAAGTCTGCCATGGTATATGCTATATATAACTTTTCTTTTAAAATTAAAATTAAAGGGAGAAAGCATCCACTAAATAGACGCAAATGTGACGCTATTAGCGTCCGAGGACTATATCACCTATTTCTTGTAGTGAACTGGAGAAATCACACACTTCCTGCATAACTAGTTGAGTAAGGCTAAATTTTGAAGGCCATGTTGTTTTGACCAATAGAATTAGTATTTGCATGTAAATATAGCACTTGTACATTTTAGGGTAAATAGGTTTTTATCTCCCTACAAAAAAAAAAAACACTTTTGGGAGTAGTTAAGGAATCTATAACTAAGAGACATAATTTCTTCCATAGTGTAATCGCTTTAAGCAAAGAGAATTGCAGTTTGAAGCAATTATAGGTGAAACTTGGACTAATTTTTAAGTTTTACAATGTTATAAGACTCAGCTCAACACTTACATTAAGGCCTACAGCAAACAATTCTTTTATATATATATATATATACAGGGTCATACTAAACTGTGCCTCCAAGCACTTGTTAAGTATGAAAAAAAAAAAAAAAAAAAAAAATATTAAAAAGATAACTTTATATATTTTTAAGATATTAAATGTACGTATTTCGAGACAAAATTTTTATTTAATATGTTTAACCAATATCTCGGGACACTATTTTATTTAGCATTTACCTACGTATAATATAAAAAATCCATGTATAATATGTTCGCTTTCTTGTGTGGTACCGCACCTAAATATTAATGCTTACAAACAACCAATTAAAACCACACAACATATTAAAAACTTAAATATATCTTCTCTCTCTTACTAATTTTGTTTTTTTTCTACAATCTCTCTTACTAATTATTCTCTCCCGGTTGTTCATTGTTTTTTTATCATCAATGTCATTGAATCCATTCTCGTTATAATCAATTACTCTAAATTGACTCAAAATGTAACCTTAAAAATTCCAAATCGACTCAAATTAAGATGGGTGAAGCCTTATGTTTGTCAACTTTATATTGTCTTTATGATAAGAAGATCCATAAATATCAATCGTTAGTTGGTTCAATGGTGATTGTCGCTGAATTTAGTAGGGAGAACTACGGTTTGATCTTCGCAACTGCGATCGGGAGGAGACTGAAACCAATTGATGCTAAAACTGATCCTCGGACCAGATTTAACTGGTTTGTGAAAAAAAAGAAATTCATAAATAAAGATGAGCGAAGCCTTAATTAGAAATTTTAGTTATTGAATCAAAAGACAATAACAAGGTTTTTGTAATTTGATCGTTAATAATAATAAGTTAATAGTGTTTTCTTTCAATTTGTGAATAAACTATTATAATATTAGTTAGCCATTGATTTATGCATTTTCCAGTATATGTTTGTCATGGCATATGTTGTTGAAAAACGAAATGAATAGCAAACCAAACAACGGCAGCGAGAGAATATGGAGTGATTACTTTTTTTTTTTGGACACAATGGAGTGATTACTAATACTAAGAGAGAGGAAGATATAAAGTTTAAAATATTTAAATTCTTAATGTGTTGTATAGTTTTCATTGGTTGTTTGTAAACATTAATATTTAGGTGGAGAATTCTAACATGCAGTCATTAAAATGACTTCACCAAAAAAGTCAAGATCTAGTGTGGCAAAGGCACAAAAATTTCTATGTGCAAATCTCAAATCTAATGGCTAGAAACTAAGCAGCCCATTAGCACAAATTTAGTAGCAAAAATTTGGAAGCTAATCCGTAGCAATTAAGATTAGTCCAATGAATAATATGATAGTAAAACGATACGGGAATGAATTCCTAATAAGTCCATGTGGAAGATTAATTTATCCAATAATAAGCTTTAAACCTAACATAGCTGATCTTGCTCTATACAAAATCCAAATTAGATGGTTTAAGAGACTACACTATTGGTTTAGAAACTCAGGAAACCTCTATTTAGCTAAAGAATATAAGAAACTAGCTGAAATTCTTCAAAAAAGACTTCAGAACATTGCAAGATGACTGAAGAAAGTCTAACAAGTAAATTACATAAAATTTTAGATAACTTCTCTGATTTACAAGATAGGATAGAAAAACAAACATCCTATTTAGAAACTTTACAGTCTGAAGAAGAAAGATATAAACCATATGAAACATGGAAATTTCATAATGGAATAAACTTTGATTGTTATGAAGAAGATGAAACTCATAAGTTTCCTCACCTCTTTCATACAACAAATACACAGCTAAATAATATATCTTATATGATAGCATACATGATAAAACTCTTAGAAGACAAAAACCTTCAATTTTCTCAAGGGGGGAAGAGAAAGGAAAAGAACTAGAAATAGAAAATATTCCTAGGCTTCTAGAAAACCTCGAAGAAACTTCTGTTTCTACACAATTAAAAATTAAACCACCATCTAAATTCTTTTAAGAATGGACGATACAGAAGAAGCCCTTAATAGGCAATTAGAAAATTTGGAAAGACTTATGGTCTCTTTAGATATATCAGGAAAAAGTCAAGTGGTTGACGAAGAACCAAAAGAGAAAAACCAAATTATTTATGATTTTAGCTCTGAAGAAGAAGTAGAGGAAGAAAATGAAAATCCTCACTTCGTAAAATTCGAACCAGCAGAGACATCTGGTACGAAAAGAACTGCAGAATTCGAAAGAGAATTTACCAAACAAAAATTCCAAAATGTACCCCATTATTATGTACCTACACATAACCCATTCCAAGGACAAGGAATTTTAGACATAGACTGTAGTTTTGATACAGCCAAGGATCTAAGAGATTGGTACAATACAAATAGTGTATTAGTCCAGTTAAATGAAGACCTTAAAAATTTAGGACCAATTGAAATTTTCTATTTCCTACAATATAAAACTAGAGGAAATGCTTACAAATACATTTCTACCTTACCACCAGAAGTTATGGGAACAATACCCCTAACAGGAGCTTTAGTAGTAGACTGGATTCATATGTTACTCGTAACAGAATTTAAAGGATGGAAGGACTCCATTCAATCTAAGATAGCATTTTCCGACTAAAGTCTTTGGAAGATAACTAACCTAAAAATCTGCAACATGTGCTATGTAGATAATTTCATTTGTGAATTTCAGGACTATTATTACAACATAGATAATAGTACTAGAATTTCCAGAAACTTGATAGAACTATTCTATGACAAGTTACCAGAAAGAGTATCAGCTCAAGTTAAAACATTCTTTACTTCAGCATTAGCAGAAGTAAAAGTGGATGATACTCTAGGAGGAAGAATAACCACCCTAAAAATTTGACTCCAAGAAATGTGTAGTAAAAAAATAGCCAAAAGAGAAGCTCAAGTATCCCTTTGTTGTAGTAAACTACAAGACAAAGTAGGAAATTATGGTTGCAACTCTAGGAAGAAACCCAGAAAAACAAGGTTACAAAAACCCTATAAGAAAAAGAAATTTAAGAAGGTTCCTTTTAGAAAATTCAAAAAGGGAAACAAAAAATTCTTTAGAAAAAAAACAACCTTACCCTAGGAAGAAAATATGCCCACAAGGCAAAAAATCATGTACATGTTGGTTATGTCATGAAGAAGGTCACTATGCAAATGAGTGCCCTAAAAAGGAAAATCCTAAGAAAAATATCCTACATGTAATATATGCAATGGGATATGAACCTATAGAATCAGACATAGAGTCCGATGAAGACATTTATGAATATTGTACAGAGACAGATTCAGATGTCGAAGAAGATACTTGGTAAAGGAAATTCAAGTGCTACATTTATCAAAATAGTGCTAAAAAATAGAAACCTTTTAGCTTATATAGACACTGGTGCAACTCTTTGTTTTGGGAAAAAATCTATCTCTAGAAATTGGGAAAGATTAACTAAGCCAAAAGAAATAATAGTTGCAGACAAATCAAAACATCAGATATGGTTTAACCTTAGAGATGTGTCTATAGAAATTGAAGGATATAAATTTTTTATTCCAACAATCTACCTCCATGATTCAGGATTAGATCTAATCATAGGAAATAACTTTTTAAAATTATATGAACCCTTTACTCAAAGAAAGGATACTATATCACTTCATTGGAAGGATTTGGGAAATCCTAAAAATAGAAAAATAGTAACCACCAAAATAGTTACTAGAAATGAAATCTTAAACCTTATTAAGGGAAACCTTAGGGAGTTAAGAACTATATGGGAAGAAAGAAGCTTCCATATTAATATAGAAGAAAGGTTAGATGAAGTCTGTTCAGATAACCCTTTAGACAGTGTTAAAAACACTAATCATGAACTTATAGTCATTAAGTTAAAAAATCCTAATGACGAGATAAATGTTCCAAATAGAATTCCATATTCTATTAGAGATGTTGAAGAATTTCAACAAGAATGTAAAGATTTACTTGATAAAGACCTTATTAGACCTTCATCAAGTCCACATTATGCACCAGCTTTTTATGTCGAAAACCACAACGAAATAAAAAGAGGTAAGAGAAGAATGATAATTAATTATAAGAAACTTAATCTGGCAACAGTCGGAGATTCTTATAAATTACCTAGAAAAGATTTTATTTTAGAAAAAATAAAAGGATGTAATTGGTTTTCTTCCTTGGATGCAAAGTCTGGTTATTATCAACTAAGACTAGCAGAAGAAACAAAACCATTAACAGCTTTTTCATGTCCACCTCAAAAACATTACGAATGGAATGTTTTGCCTTTTGGACTAAAACAAGCACCATCAATATATCAAAGATTTATGGACAAATCTCTCGCAGGTTTGGATCATATATGTTTAGCATATATAGATGACATACTCATTTTTACAAAAGGAGATGAAAAACAACATCTTCGAGATTTAGAAATTGTTCTTTTAAGAATTAAAGAAAGGGGTATTATAATTTCAAAAAAGAAATCAAAAATTTTACAAAAAGAAATAGAATACCTTGGTTTAATTTTAAAAGAAAATGGAGAACTAAGTCTAGCACCTCATACCCAAGAAAAAATACAAGCTTTTCCAAATGAGCTTTCTGACAGAAAACAAATCCAAAGATTTCTTGGATGTTTAAATTATATTGCTAATGAAGGATTTTTAAAAGACTTAGCAAAGGAAAGAAAGCATTTGCAAAAGAAAATTTCAGAAAAAGTTCCATGGACTTGGACTAAAGTTGATTCTGATAATGTTAAAACCATTAAAGAAAAAATAAAAATTTTACCCGAACTCTACAATCCAACAATAAAAGATTTTTTAATTGTAGAAACGGATGCATCACAAACAACCTGGGCAGGTTGTATGAGAGCCTTACCCAATGGTAAAGCAAAACTTTCTCTAAATGAGAAAGGATATAAAATTGAAGAAACTGAAACTTCGAAAGAAGAAACAGATACCAAAAAAGGCATTGATTACAGTGCTTCTAAAATCCTGATAAAGGATACTGAAAATTTACAATTATGTAAATATATTTCTGGTACATTTACAGATACAAAATCTAGATACCATATTCAGGAACTAGAAACTCTGGCGTGTGTAAAAATACTAGAAAAATGGAAGATTGACTTATTACCGTCAAGATTCCTTCTTCGTACAGACTCTAAATATCTTACAGGATTTTGGAGATATAAAATTAAAGCTGACCATAAACAAGGCAGATTAATAAGATGGCAGATGAAATTACAACAATTCGAGCCATATGTTCAATATATAAAATCTGAGCAAAACAGTTTTGCAGATACACTGATGAGAGAATGGAGCAAGCCATAAAGCTACTTCAAAACAACATCAAGCAAAAGGACGAGCAACTTGTCGCCCTAGAAATCAAAAAAGCAAAAATCTCTGCCGAGAGGGGGGAGATGATTACAACACTCAAAGGTTTACAAAAAATGACAACAGATGAAAATCAATCAGCAAAAGGCTCAAGTGAAGTTCTTAAAAAAGAAGAAAACTGGGACCTCCTAGGACAACCTTCTGGAAAGTATGACTACTATGTAAAGTATACAACCCCAGAAAGTTCAAAAATCCCTATCGAAACAACAGTACCCAGTGGTTGGAATATAGAACAAGAAGCAGAATCTTCAGAAACAACCTCAGACAGCAAGAAGTCTTGGGCTGACCAGGTCGAGGAAGAAGATGAAGCTAGAAAAAATGGTTTATCAACAACCATTCAAACAAGCGATCCCGTAGACAATGAGATGGGAAAGTTTGAAGCTTATGTCATTTTTGATGGTCCAATGAAAGGGATCTATAGAAAATGGGCAATAGCAAAGCAGCACATCTTAGGCAAGAATGTGCGTCACAAAGGATACAAAACCATGAAGGAAGCTGAACAGGCACTTTGCGGAGCCTACAAGGAAATTACAACGGCAAAAAACCTTCAAAAATCTCCAACAATGGAGTCAAAAAGGAAGCTGTCGATTGACAAAATTCGCCAGCTCGAAAAACAAAAGAATTTCCAAGTAACCGACCCAACTTACATGGAATTCAGTCTTAGATGGAAATGGTTAAACCATTATGTGGAAGAATTCACCACTGAATGCTTCTACCCGGCTAACAAATTTAGCTGTCCCAAGACAGTTACATTACCAGGAATAAATAGTACTACATGTCTATCTTTCTTTCAAAATGGTTTAATCCACACCATATATTTGGAAGAGCAACCCAAGAAAACTTTTGGGAAACTCAAGTTTCTTCCAAAAAATCTACAAGATTTGGCAGAAAAAATCAATAATATATATGCCAAAGGAAAATAGATCTTCCTAGAGGTCGATTCAACATATCCTTGGTATGATGAAAATACCTTGGAGCTGGTCACAAAACCAATATACTTAATCAAGATTGGGATATCCAACAAAGAATATCCGGTCATGAATAAAGAAAGTATAGAATGGCATCCAGCTATGTACGTCAATCAGATGAAGAATTTTCGTCGGAAAGTTTCAAGATTGTCATCCCAGACAAACTACAGAACAATCTACGAAGACTCATCAATGATCGTGTATAGCGATTCCAGAAAACCAGCAAAAGAAAAAGATATCAAGGCAATCAAAGAACTTGAAGAAAGAATTGACCAACTGAAGGATGGTCATGAAAAATTACCAAGGGTAATTCAAGAAGAATGCTGTAGATATTTTTTACAGTATTACAAAAATCATAACTGTAAAAACTGTCAAAAATCGTCGGCACAAGAGGACAAGGAGGCTAACAGCACGGATCAACTGGCCACAATATAAGACAAAAAGTATGCAGTGGTACCTTATCACATCTGAGTCAGATGGGGACCACTTAGTGATAAATAATGTAAAAAACTATTTGTCGTTTTTCTTAGTGCGTTTTTCTTTTTAAGTGCGCATCACTTTTTCTGAGTGCATGTCACTGTTGTGTGAGTGCGTGTCACATTTCTGAGTGCATGTACAATGTCATGGAAAGGGACGTTTACCTAATGTAAGCCCTTCTCCACTATAAATAAGAGCTCTAAGCTCAATTGTAAATTACAGTTGAAAGAAATACGAAACTATTAACTAGTTTTTGAAGAATTATTTTCTTCTGTCCTTAGAATTATTTCTAAGAAGTAGCTCTTGAGGTAATACTCTGGAGGAGCTAGATCCTTGAGGTAATACTCTGGAGGGATCAACCACATAAAACAATATAATCAAACAGATTATATCCCAAAACAACACAAACATCTTCAGATCGAAGAATTCAACAAAACCAGAAACAAAGAAAATCATATTAGGTATGATTGTTATTATCACAACACTTGTTTATTATATTATGCTGTTTGTATAACAGATGGAAAGTTCGAATTTTAGAACTCAAAGATTATTTTCAATTTTTTTTGAAATTGAATATACAGAACCTAGTTCTGGTCATATATACTTAGAATTAGTCTTGATAGAAGACTATGATAAAAAAGTAACTTATTTACTAAAAAGAATTCCTGAACCAAATCTGGTTAAGATAATTTTAGACAAATTTAAATTTAATCATTATCAAGAGAAGGTTTTTCTCGAAAAAATTCAAGAAACTATCGAAGGAGACTTCGAAGAACATGAATTAAAATGTTTAGTTCATGAGTTAAACAATTTTACTAAAAATTCTAAATACATAGAATGTTTTCAAGGACAATTCTATGGAGACTTCGCAAGTATACATTATAGACTAAAAAACTCTCGATTTTATAGTCTAATAAAAACTTTAAATATTCTGCCCGATAATATTAGTGAAAATTCAGAAGAATTTTGAAAAATTATGTCTGAAATCTCACTGTTTGAAGAAACATCTAGTTATTTTGCTGATATTATACAAGATCACAAAATAGAAGAAGCAGATTTATCTCTAACTGCTGAAGAAAACTTTAAAAGAAAGTCTATAAAATTCAAAGAACGTCTTTTAAGGAAAAATATCTTGAAATTTGGAATAATGATAGGAGAAGAAGCAATTCCAATTGATTCTACTTCTGGAAATATTTTCATATCTACCATAGATAGAACACAAATTCAAAAAAGAATTTCAAGTCTTTCTGAAAAAGAAAGAAATAAAATCGGTTATATTCACATATCAACCATTCAAGTTTTAATCAAAAGTAATTTCATGAAAGGTATTGATACACCGTTAAATATAATTCTAAGAGATTCTAGAATTACAAATGATAGACAATCTATAATTGCACAAGGAAGATGCAATTTAAAATATGGAAAAATTAAGTTTGATATAAACTTACAAATAGGATTATCTCTAAAGGATAAAGATCTGGACAGATCCATAATCTTTAATTACAAATTAGAAAATTCAAAATTTATGAAAAAAGGAAATCATCCTTTTACAATATGCTATAGAATTAATTATGCTTTAAGTAATTCACATCATAGCATAGAATTTACAGGAAAAGATATAATTCATATTGATGAATTATTCACCCCTATAGTGACATTAGAGTCACCTATATTCAAAACCTTGGCAAGGAAGAGTTGTTCATTAATAGAAGATGACAAAAATCTGTTTGAAGAAACAGAAGAAAAATCATTAATTAGAAGCCAAAGCCTTAGGGTGGCACCCCCAAAAAGAGATTTTGAAATCTCAGAACTAAAAGAATTAAATAAGCTACAAAGCTCAGTAGCAGAGTTGTCCTTACAACTCGAAAAATTAGATAAAAGAATCTAATTAAACTTCCGCAATCTGTTACACTTACTGCCTACGCTAGCAATGAACTTAGCTGAAGAAAGAAAAAATCTAAAAGTCTATAGGAGAAGAATTCAAAAATTAGAATTCGAATATAGATGCTTAAAAAACCTGCTATATATGGATAGACCTTATGTTAATTCAAGAATAAAGGCAAGACTCATAGAAAGAAAAGATCTATTGTCTAATTACAGACTTCTAGTACAATACACGAAGAATGAACTCCAACGTTTATCTTACAGCTAACGAAACTCTGCCGCTCAAACTCTGCTCAAACTCTGGTATCAGAGCAAAAAATCTCGATCCTAGGATAGAGAAAGCTTACACCTTTAGATCTTTGAGGATACACAGAAACACAATTATGGAACTACACCATATAATTATGATTTGGTGGGACCAAATAAAGACTTTATTCCTATTGATCTATTTAAATGACTTTTCCAATATTGTCAAAATGCCAACTGCACCATAAAAGTACCCTATTTAGGTGCGATACCACACAAGAATTTCTCGTTCTGTTATGTATTCATCCAGCTAATATCCATCCAAATCCAGCATTACTAAACGAGATTTTAGTGAAGATTTTTTTTTTTTAACCATAGTGAAGAAATATTAGAAGTGTTAACATGGGACTTGGTTATAACCGTCAACCTTGCATTAGTGAAATCTGACATATCAATAAACGAAATAAAATAAAAATACAATTAAAAAGGAAAAATCAAAGATGAAATATTAGGATTTGGATTCACTACGTATACATGTAATTTCACGCTATTTTTAATTTTGGCCATTAATTTGAGATCAAGCAGTTTAAATTAACAATTGTGTTTTCGGCTAAAATTATGTGTCAATCATTAATACATGATCGGATGACAAATATTGATTAATGCGTGTTACAGCGTGCTGCTGTAACAACAATGAAACTTTTTCATAAATATTGTAAGCAAGTAGCCAAGCATGTGAGCATCCATGAATACATGTAGCAATTGAAATTAAGATTGCTAGTAGCTCCATTGGTACTAGTGATAATTGATTGAATATGTACTTGAACTAGAATACATGATTCGATTCTAACGAAAGATAAAAACTTTATTAGAGATGAGAGTAGAGAAGATCATGGGGTACACTGTCGGAACGATGGATCCTGGATTGATTTTCCTCAATTTTTGCTCTTTTGTGTAATTCCTTTTGACTTTTGCTTTTTCTTCAAATAACATGATTCCTTAGATATTTTCAATGATTAGCCAACTAAAAACTATTAAAATTACGTAAAATAAATCTAAAACTGTCCTAAAAATATGATAAAAATTCCTGTTATCACAACCTCAAATTGTAACCGTTGTTTGTCTTCAAATAACATGTCTGTCAAACAAAATTGTTAGTGAATTAACAAATAAATTTAGATTATTAGAATTCCACAATCTTTATTCCTTGTAGTTTTTCTTTTACAAATAAAAAAGGTAATAGGTTAGCACATATATTTTGACCCGACTTTCCCTTCGTGAGCTTGAGAGAGTGTGATTGGAAGAAGTGTCTTTTATAGTAGTAATAAATTACTGTAAATGCACGAATTTCAAAATAAAATTTCCTTATTTACGTGCTTAATTAGTTCATCAGAAGGAAAAATTCTTAGGTGGATACTCACCTAACAATTAATGCTTAGGCACATCCAATAAGATTATTACAAATAATAGAAAGATAATATTAATAACAAATATCTTTTTTAAAAAAAAGGCATACACATAAATGCACTTTTTATTTCCTTTTTTGCAATAGGTCACCACTTTTTTATTAACCCTCATGTTCTAATCACTTTTTTATGATTTATATTTTATAATGCCAAGATATCTTAATACACATCTTATTTGTATATATATCGCTGCACCATTGAAATGAACAATTTTAATAGATCTACAAATAATGTTTAGTATAAAAACTTAATAAATCTATTTGCGAATCTATCACAATTATTCACCTCAACAAATGTACCGATACATATTTGAATAAATTTGTACGAAAAAATTCATCATTCTATTATTTATTGTTTCAACTGAGCTCTCTTTTTCAATTTTTTTCTCCAATTTTTTTTCTAAATCATTACTTCTATATATAATTTTTTTAACCAATTACTTCTTAACATGTTCCAAATTTATTCGTACAAATATTTTAATAGAGCTCAGTTGAAACAATAAAAAAAAAAGTGATTAGAACATGAAGGTTAATAAAAAAGTGGTGACCTATTGTAAAAAAGGAAATAAAAAGTTCATTTATGTGTATGTCTTTTTTTAAAAGGTATTTGTTATTAATATTATCTTTCTATTACTTGTAATAATCTTATTGGATGTGCCTAAGCATTAATTGTTAGGTGAATATCCACCTAAGAATTTCTCAGAAGGAGAACTATCTAACATTTTCCAATGTT
This sequence comes from Trifolium fragiferum, assembly GCA_954870985.1. Classification (NCBI taxonomy): domain Eukaryota; kingdom Viridiplantae; phylum Streptophyta; class Magnoliopsida; order Fabales; family Fabaceae; genus Trifolium; species Trifolium fragiferum. The sequence goes on from OX940792.1 coordinate 16,900,125, forward strand.
TAAACTTTTTTCGTGAGTTAAGAAAATTTGACATGCCATTAAATTAGTAAAATCATTATTAATGACGAGTTGCTAATACTAATCTACTAGTGATTTAGTGCACATAATCTAGCCACCTAGTACTAATTGCCGTAATCTCTCTCTCTCTCTCTCTCTCTACAGACACACAGTACCATTGACCTTTGTGTCCTGCTAATTCGCAGCTTCTCTCTCTCTATCGCGCTTCTTCTTTTAAGTTTTTTTATCTTCTTCAGCCAAACAAAGCACAACCCTTTTCCCCAAAGTAACCAACCCATTTCTTCTGCCACCTTTCACCACTTCTCACCTCCAACATTTTCCACTTCACCAGATTTCAATTTCTGGGTTTCTTTCCTTTTCCATATTTTCTTCTTCCACTCTTGTTTTTTTATTTCTGTAGAAACAACAAACTTGTGTGTTGTACAAACAAACGTTGTAACATAACACAACATAACATGTGGTCTTAGTGAACTCATGTTTTTTATGTCTATTTAATGATTGGATCATGAATTTTAACGTTGTTTATTATGTTCTGATCCCATCTTTAGCAACGCCCCAAAACCTTATTAAAGGTTATAGTTGTAAAAATTTTAATTTTTTCAAGATCTAGTTATCTCAAAGTCAACTATTGTTGAAAAACTATGATGGAAACAAAAAACCCATCTGGGAATTCTTCAAAGTTTGAAACTTTCAATCATAATTCATCATCAAGAAGAAGTTTTGGTAGAAATTCAACAAGAGAAGTGACTTTTAGTCACTCAGAGTCAAAACCTTCTGTGAGGTACGGGTCAAAGGGTGCTGATTCTGAAGCTTTTAGTATGTCTCAGAAAGAAATCAATGATGAAGATGCTAGATTGATTTATGTTGATGATCCTGTTAAGACAAATGAGAGATTTGAATTTGCAGGGAATTCGGTTCGAACGGGAAAGTACTCTTTTATAACTTTTCTTCCTAGGAATTTGTTTGAACAGTTTCATAGAGTTGCTTATATTTATTTCCTTATAATTGCTATTCTTAATCAGTTACCTCAATTAGCTGTTTTTGGAAGAGGTGTTTCGATTTTACCATTGGCTTTTGTTCTTCTTGTTACTGCTATTAAAGATGCATATGAGGATTGGAGGAGACATAGGTCTGATAAAGTTGAGAACAATAGGTTAGGATTGGTTTTGGTTAATGGTCAATTTATTGAGAAAAAATGGAAGGATATTAGAGTTGGTGAGATCATTAAAATCAATGCAAATGAACCGATTCCGTGTGATTTTGTTTTGTTGTCAACTAGTGACCCTACTGGTGTTGCTTATGTTCAGACACTTAATCTAGATGGTGAGTCTAATTTGAAGACTAGGTATGCGAAACAAGAGACTCAATTCAAGTTTCATGGAAAGGAGAGGTTTAATGGTTTGATTAAGTGTGAGAAACCGAATAGGAATATATATGGATTTCAGGCTACTATGGAGGTTGATGGAAAGAGATTGTCACTTGGTTCCTCGAATATTGTACTTAGAGGATGTGAACTCAAGAATACTAATTGTGTGGTTGGTGTTGCGGTGTATTGTGGTCGTGAGACTAAAGCTATGCTCAACAACTCAGGAGCTCCGTCTAAGAGGAGTCGTCTCGAGACTCAAATGAACTCTGAGATCATCATGCTTTCTGTTTTCCTTGTAGCTTTGTGTTTGGTCACTTCGGTTTGTGCTGCTGTTTGGTTAAAGCGAAACAAGAATGATTTGAATCTATTGCCTTATTATAGGAAATTGGATGTTTCAAAGGGAAAAGAGGAAAGTTATAATTATTATGGATGGGGAGCGGAAATGCTTTTTACGTTCCTCATGTCGGTTATAGTGTACCAGGTTATGATACCGATATCACTGTACATTTCTATGGAGCTTGTCCGTGTTGGTCAGGCGTACTTCATGATCAAAGATTCCAGATTGTACGACGAGGCTACAAATTCAAGATTTCAGTGTAGGGCCTTGAATATCAACGAAGATTTAGGGCAAATTAAATATGTCTTTTCGGACAAAACTGGTACTCTGACCGAGAACAAGATGGAGTTTCAATGCGCGAGTATTTGGGGTGTTGATTACAGTTCCGCAAAAGCCAACCTTGAGAATGAGCAAGTTGAATACTCTCTTCAAGGTGCAATTTCTTCTTCTAATATGGTTGTATGTTGTTTTAACATACTTTTAACGTTAAGTTTATTGCATTTGATATTTTTTAATTAATGTCGCATGTTTATTTTTGTGTCGTTATTTGGTCTCAGTGGAAGGAAAGGTCTTGAAGCCAAAGATGAAGGTGAAAGTTAATCAAGAGCTTTTGAGATTAACAAAAAGTGGATTTGCAAACAAAGATGGAAAGCGGATTTATGATTTCTTTCTTGCATTGGCAGCATGCAATACGATTGTGCCTCTTGTTATTGACACATCTGACCCTACAGTCAAGCTGATAGATTATCAAGGGGAATCACCAGATGAACAAGCATTGACATATGCTGCTGCTGCCTATGGTTTTATGCTTATTGAACGAACCTCAGGTCACATAGTCATCGATATTCATGGAGAAAGACAAAGGTAAGTTTATTTTTTTAATAATTACTTCTTGTTTCTTTTTCTTCCTCAAAAATACATTTTTATGTTAAAAATTAACAATTTAAAATAATTTGGCGTTAATGGTTTTTTATTAATGATGTTTAAGCAGATTGGAAGATTACATTCAAATATTATTTCTTTGAATTTCCAATGTATGTTATGTTTTTATTTATATACTTAAATTAAGTCTTGTATTTATGTTCTCCATTTCCTTTTTCCATGTGTCGGTAGCAATATATTGTGCATAGTAAATCTTACAAGTCTTGTTTGTTGCCAAAATAACATGAAACTGCCTCGAAGTTTTACTTTAGTCGTTATATTAGTATTTTCTCCTTCATCGGGGTATGAACCCTGGTCCTTTAACTCTTTCAACTCCTTAACCCTTGAGTTAGGTCACAGGGTAGTCCTCTTTTTAATCATGTTCCCATTATGGGCTATGCAGGTTCAATGTCTTGGGTTTACATGAATTTGATAGTGATCGGAAAAGGATGTCAGTTATATTGGGGTACAGTGACAATTCGGTGAAACTTTTTGTCAAAGGGGCAGACACATCAATGATTAGTGTGATCAATAAATCATTGAATACAGATATAATACAAGCAACAGAAACCCATCTTCACTCTTATTCATCCGTGGGTTTGAGAACGCTTGTTATTGGGATGCGGGACTTGAATGCTTCAGAATTTGATCAATGGCACTTTGCCTTTGAGGCAGCAAGTACTTCTATGATTGGTAGGGCTGCTTTGCTTCGCAAAGTTGCTACCAATGTAGAGAACAATGTTTGCATATTGGGCGCTACCGCTATTGAAGATAAATTGCAGCAAGGTGTGCCAGAATCTATTGAGTCTCTAAGGAAAGCCGGTATTAAAGTATGGGTATTGACTGGTGACAAACAGGAAACTGCCATATCAATTGGCTACTCCTCAAGGCTACTAACAAGTGGCATGACTCAATTTAGAATTAAGAGCAATAATAGAGAGTCGTGTCGAAGACGTTTACAAGATGCACTTCTCATGTCTAGAAAAAATATGGCTGCACCTGAGGTTGGCAACTATTTTGAAGGAAGTTCCGACGGTGTCGTTTCTACTCCGATGGCTTTGATTATTGATGGTACCAGCCTTGTATATATTCTTGACAATGAACTTGAAGAAGAGGTATGTGCTGACATATTTTAGATCAACGGTGTTTAAAATTCATTCATGCTTATCTCATAAGTCATATGCGCTAACTCTGCCAATTGCTTCTGATTCTAGCTCTTTGAACTTGCGCGAAGATGTTCTGTTGTTCTTTGTTGTCGAGTGGCTCCGTTGCAAAAGGCTGGGATTGTCTCTCTTGTGAAGAAAAGGACGGCTGACATGACTCTAGCCATTGGAGATGGTATGATATCTTCCGTTTACTTGTTTCAGATTATCATTTCCTATCGGGAAAAAAAGAAGAGAACAAAACACAAGGACAAAGGAAATGAAAATGAAAGAAAAAATCACTGGTTAAAAATAAAGATAAGATTTTCTTCATCTGATTTATTTTTGTGTAAATAATCTTTTATCATTATGTGTTATAGGTGCCAATGATGTATCAATGATCCAAATGGCTGATGTTGGGGTTGGCATCAGTGGTCAGGAGGGTAGGCAAGCTGTAATGGCTTCAGATTTTGCAATGGGGCAGTTTAGGTTTTTAGTACCTCTCTTATTTATACACGGACACTGGAATTACCAACGACTAGGCTACATGGTGCTATACAATTTTTACAGAAATGCTGTCTTTGTCTTAATTCTATTTTGGTAAGTTAAAGTTCATCTTATGTATATATATCTATGCTTTCATCATCCAATTTTTAATTCTAGTATGTTACAAGTATCACTTTAACAAATTTATTTCTATATGTGCATGTATTCGCACTTGCATTCATGTCTAACTCTTAAGTTCTTCTCGTTGGACCTGATAAACCTGTTTAATGAACTATTATATAGTTCTAGGTCAAATGTGTTTATAAATGCTCTTCTGCGTAAACTTTGGGCATATCTCTCTGTGGATTTTAAAATGCCAGGTTCCAAATTTTGACATCTTTCTATCTTGTTGTGTGTGTTTGTCTACCAGGTATGTGCTCTTCACTGCCTTCACTTTGACAACTGCTATAAATGAATGGAGCAGCATGTTGTATTCAATAATCTACACTGCCGTCCCAACTATTGTTGTTGGTATTCTTGACAAGGATCTTAGTAAAAGGACTCTTCTTGATAATCCTCAACTTTATGGGGCTGGACAAAGACAGGAGGCCTACAACAAAAAATTGTTTTGGTTGACAATGGCCGATACTTTATGGCAAAGCATTGTTGTCTTTTTTGTTCCTCTCTTTGCGTATTGGGGAAGCGCCGTAGATATAGCAAGCATAGGGGATCTTTGGACTCTTTCGGTAGTTATTTTGGTCAATTTGCACTTGGCCATGGATGTAATCAGGTGGAGTTGGATTACTCATGCATCCATTTGGGGGTCTATCATTTCAACTTTCATATGTGTCATGATTATTGATGCAATACCATCACTCCGGGGTTACTGGTATGTCCTATCTTTTTCCATTCTCTCTTTTTTTGGAATGTTTTTATACAAATGAATTCAACTCATCACATTAGCACACATGGAAAGGATAGCCATGTTGCGATTGTAAATGTTCAATGAATATGCTTGAGTTTCATACATTGTTAATTAGTCAGGCATGTTAAGTATGTTAATATGTTCAATAAGGTAACTTACTTTCTAGGACATTAAAAATTAGTCACTTTATTATGTTCTAGAATTGTTGAGAGTCACCAATATGTGGTTGGTCTGATTTGTAAGGGGCTCAGGTTGCTTAAGCAAGTGGTCAAGAGTTCAATTTCTAAATCTTGCGAATGTAGAAAACCCGATTGAGAGGGGAGGACCCACCTTGTGTGTCTAACAGGTTCCCCGACGAATATTAGTCACTGTTAAATGGTGGTGGATTTTTCGTACTTACAACATAGTTATAAAACACGGTTGAGTGTTGTACATTGGAGAGTGATAAACTCTTATCTTACAAGTTAGTTTTGTAGAGTTGAGTTAGACTCAACCCAAATTTGAAGGGTACTAGTGTCTATCCTAGACATGTTGGGCCACCTGAGTAACTTTCTAGATGTCCATTCTTAGGCGAGAGGAATGTGTTGAAAATTCCAGATTGGATAGCGATATGATATGGCTTAAATAGTCGTTATAAGTGAGCATTCCTAAGTTGTTTTGTAATTGTATGCATAAAATCTGATCTTTACATTATACAAAACTTTGCAGGGCTATTTTTGATGCTGCAGGCACAGCATTGTTGTGGTTATGTTTGCTTGGAATACTGATAGCAGCATTACTTCCACGTTTTATTGTAAAATTTGTATATCAATATTATTTCCCCGACGATATTCAGATTTCAAGAGAAGTTGAGAAGGCTAGGAATCTAAGGGTCAATGGAGATGCACAGATAGAAATGTTTCACATCTCAAATCCACAAAGATAACACCAGTGTATTATTTCTTTTGTAAAGTTCTTCATTCTTTAGGCGCTATGTCAGAATATTATCGCTGTTGGTTGCCATGATTTCATTGTTTACTATCCAAAGGGTAGATAGAGTTTTTGTTTCATACAAAAGGTTGTTGTATTTTTATTCTTTTTGTATTCATAATTTAGCTTGTTGTAAATTTACATTGATTATATAGCAGAAAAAAAAAAAAAGTTGATTACATTTTACTAATCAAATTTAAATATTAAGTGTTCTTTTCTTGCTTCTTTGATGATTTTCATGTTTTTAGTTTGATGCAACTTGTGAAATATATTAGTCCTATCATATGTTACTTGTGCTATTATTTAAGCAAAGTTGAAGGAAGAGATAAAACATTAAAAAGAAAAATGCAATTTGTTAAGGAAGAGACAAACAAAAAAAGGTCTCCACAACAAGATTGTTTTATGTAAACTTTTTTTCTTTTGATAAATTAAAAAGTAGTTACTTTGTAATCTTTAACTAGCACACCACAAAATATTGAACATATTAGTTTATGGTACAATATTGGATATATTACTTTTCAGAAGGAATTTCTACCAAGAGTCACTAACAAAACATAGTTTTGAATTATTATTTTTGTCAATATTTATTAATTAGAATTTCGTTTAAGACAGAAAAAAAAAAAAAAGAATTCAATTTCTTAAGATAAATAGTGGAGAGTTTCGAGTTGGAATCTCGGCCCCCTTATATTGTATGGCAAATATTCATTTTAGTCCTCGAATGTGTAATTCGTTGTCATATTAGTCCCTGAATGTATTAAAATTGCAAACAGATCCACAAATATTTTTTTTTATTAGTCATTTTGGTCATCGGATCTGTTTTTAAGTTGTCAATTTAGTCCTCGAATGTGTACCTTGTTAGTCAATTTAGTCCAAAAAATTACTATCAAATGAAAAACTAGGAATATATTTGCAATTTCGATACATTCAAGGACCAATATAACAGCGATTTACACTTAAAATGGTGATTTACCCTATATTGTAATGTTCCCACCAATTAAATAATGAGTAATATAGTTTTGATTCTACTAACATGTCAATGTTAATATATATTTGATATTTAATTTACTTTAATTTTAATAACAAATTAAAAAGAAATATTCACTTGCACAAGTGTATGATTGTAAATTTAGCTAATCTAAGAGTGAAGATATACATCCTTTAAGATGTACATGAATGATACATAAAACATTGGCTATTCTGCCTCTCCTCCTATCTCCTATTTAACTTTATAGTAAAATAACTCTAATTTAGTTAAATATATATGTATGATAAGAAAAAGTAGGTTTTTGCATTAAAAATTTATTTTACTAAATTAACATCAAATTTAAAATTCAATTTACTTCAAAATTGAATTTTATCTAAAATAAGTTATCTATCAAACGAGTGTGTAAATTCATGGAATAAATTCTCTATGACAAGTAATTGTTCTTATGTCACCTGACAAGGGTCAGTGTGACTTTTTTTGTTCATATATTGATTTGTAGTAACTTTGTTTTGGAAAAAGAAGAAAGACTACAAAAAAACCAAAAATGTCACAAGTGGTCCTTCCTTTTATTTTTGCCTGCATCACACGTGGACTCTTCAAAAGGAGCAGAAAGTGTATTTATCTTTTCTTTATATTTTGTGGACCCTTTATGATTTCTTTTCTATGCATTTCTGATTTAGTGAATTAAACGAAATTTACTTATGCCACATTATTGATTACTCACACGTTCTATGTATCTTTTATTTTACTTTTTCATTATTTAATTAGCGGGATTGGTATATATTTTTGTGATAGGATGAGTTCTTTTGTCCAAGCACATATTATGATGTTTCCATTCGTAGTTACTGATGCTGAATGTGAAGTTATTGCAATGAAGCATGCTCTCCAACACGCTTTGTCCAATGACTTTGAGAGAGTTTTCTTCGAAAGTGACTGTCAATAGGTTGTGAATGTTTTGCGTAATGAGTGCTTGTATGCAAATGAGCTTGGTACTTTGCTCTCAGCTTGTAGTTCCCTTCTTATTTCTAATGCTAATTACAACGTAACTTATGTTAGGAGGCAAGCCAATAGAGTTGCTTACAATCTTGCTAGAGCATCTTTATTTCAGTCTAGTCCTAGTGTTCATCATTTTTATCCACCCAGTTCTATCTCTTCTATCATATTGAATGAAATGCAATGAGTTCATTTTGCTTAAAAAAAAATAGCAAACAATAGAAAGATAAATAATTTTGTTGTTGCCTTCCAGTAGCAGAACTACTTTGATACAAACATACAACAAATATGTATTTTTTTTTTCAAATAAAAACCATTAAGATATTTGAACTTAACATTTTCTTTTGCAAAACAAAACTTATTGTTTCCAAAACCTTTTTTGAAAACTAGTTCAATTGATCACGGACAGTTTTTTCTCTTTATCAAAACTACAATCTCGTTGTTTTCATCACCATGATAGGCCGAAAGTTTTGAAATTTCCAAAACCCTAACCGTAGGTGTGTTTTTCGGCCACCACCTACTCCGATTCATTTTTTTTCTTTCAAAAATCAACTAGTTAAAATACTTATAAGTACCAATTTAACATAAACAATCTCAATTTGATTAAATTCTACACTTAGCAAAATTTCCCCAATTCACAAAATTTTAAAATCTCATAAATTGTGGATGCGATAACGGTTGCGGTTGTTGCGAATGCGGATATTGCGGTTGTTGTAGTGCGCATCAATTGCAGCACGAAATCCTTTTGAAATTTCACAAATTATATAAAATGACACTACGTACTATGTCACTGCTATTTATCCACCATTGCAGAGTCTTATTTTAATTCATAACCACTAATTTGAATGTGCTTAAAATACATGGTTGGGAGATTTTTAAAAGTAAGATTTTTCATTAGATTTGACACAAATTAGGGTTTGAAGTTCTGAAATCGTTTGATGCGGCTTCTGATGCGGTTATAATGCGGTTACGATACGGTCGTACACGTGAATAATTGAGATCACACCGCAATTGCGGAGGCTACTGCATCCGCTATACTGCGACTAAGGATGGCAAAAATATCCATACCCGCGGGTATATGTGGATAAAATCCGCAATGCGCACGAAGCGGATACTATAATGGATATCCGCGGACAAAATAAATGGATATTTCAATTATCCGCGTTTAATGGATATGGATGCGGGTTTAATACTATCTGCACCCGCGGATATCAATACCCGCTAAATAATTAGTAAAATTACTTATATATCCCTACTTAAATGTAAACTCTAGTATTTTTCTTGTCTAAAAAAATAGTATTTTTTTATTTTATGTCTTTTTTTTATATAGAGAAAACTTTTCATATTTCTTTTTCATTTTTGAGGAAATGTTTTTCAGTTTCTTACATATCTCTCCTCTTCTTTTTAATAAAATTTCTTTTTGCAATTAAAAAAAAGAGAGAGCGCATAATATACGAATATTATGTTGTAGTATTTTGTCATTTAAAAAAATATATTTTTTTTCAATACTTAGGTTTTTTATTATAAAAAGAATATCATACATGGATATTTGTTAATATCCGCGGATACTTCAATATCCGTGGATTACCCGCTTAGCGAATATCCGCACGGATATGAAGAAGACACGGATATAATATTTGTCCAACGGAACGGACACGGATATCACACTATCCGCGTCCATGGATATCCATTGACATCCCTAACTGCGACCGCAATATTGCGGATGCAGACCGCAATTTAAAACCTTGGGAGGGGAAAGATTTTGCTTACCAAAAGATTTAGCTCACAAGCACCGTCAAGTCATGATGAGAAGATCAACTTTGTTCTTAATTATAGAGACAAAATCAATATTCGTTCAAATTACAGGGGTGAATAACAAAATTTGCACAAATTACAAGGACAAAATTCAAAATTAAGAAACGTGAACATCCATTCTCTAATTCTTCATTTTCTACCTTGCCGCCGCCGCCACCACCACCACCACCACCACCGAACTAATGAAAAACTTTTCTCATTTTCTTAAACCTAAAAACCTCATAAATTTTTCAACCCAAAAAAACCTCTCTTTCAAAGACAAATTTGCAAAACGTTAGTTTCAATACCAACAAAATAATCAATCATTTTTAATATCCTACAAGTTCAATAAAATGAAAATTTAACATTTATCGGGTACTTGAAAAAAAGAATATGAAAATAATTATAAAATCATCGAAACTCATGAGATATTTAATCTTAAGATCATCATTTCAGTTATAAAACAAAGAACATTGCTATTTAGTAAGAATTTTTTACACAAAAAAAAAAAGAATCAACACATGACAAAATCTTAAAGGAAGATATCATTTAATCTCATTCTTTTGTGTAAATCGTGGGTGATAGTGGATGTAAACAAGGATGCAAATTTATTCTTGCAATTCTTCTCTTTAAATTTTCTTACTAAAAAGCTTTTCCTTAAAACAAATTTCATCTAGTTTTCTTTACATATTTAGTGTTAAAAAAACAAAATCCTTTCCTGTTACTTCTCACCATCCCTTTAAAATATGTCAATATTGGTCCCTCCATCATATTTTTATTAACTATAATATGGCGATGTGATTGTTTTAAACGATGTAGTATAAGATCTGATGATAAGAAATATCAACATTGATAAAATTATAAAAAAATTTATTTATAAACTTAATTTAAAACATGTTTCATCCCCATATTTTAGATATAATATTTGATTGAGAGAACATATATAATTGTTAGGAAGATTAATTTTGCAAAATGATGAATATAGCGGACCAAAAGTGCCATTAAGCATTTTTTGTCATATACAAATATTTTCTTTAATATATATATATATATATATATATATATATATATATATATATATATATATATAATGATAAATTCTAATATGGACCACTTCATCAAGTGAATCACAAATAACATTATAACGAATACAAATTTTACAAAATCCACCGTTGGATTGAAAGTTTATATCATATAGATCATCTATAGAAAAATTTAGAAAAATTAAAAATCATTTGATATGTTATTGAGACACATCAAGATTAACAGTTGTTAAATAACATAAATCTTGATGGGTCTCAATAACATATCAAATGATTTTAAAAAAAATTTATGGATGATCTATACGATATAAATTTTCAATTCAACGGTAAATTTTGTAAAATTCATATTCGGTATATCACTTGTCCACGGTGGACCACTTAGCATTAGCCTATATATAATATGATTATTCAAAGTAGATAATTTAAAATGGGATTGAGGGAGCATTAAAAATAAATAAATAAATTAAAAAAGTGTTATGTTATGGTTCTTGTTATGGCAAGTAAACAGTTGATTTAGAATTCCCATGGTTTTGGGTTTCTTTCTTTGTTGCGCCATCTTTTCTTCCTTAGTCACTTTTTTGAAGTCCTTTTCCTTCTTTTTGTATCCTAAGTTGAGTAACTTACCAACTTCCATTTGAGGCATGTTCCAAGATCCTTCAATCAAGCTTTTTGGAAGTGATATTCAAATTCATATTCCCATTAACTCTACAGATTTACACTCTCAGATTCACTCTCTTCCACAACAACAACAACCTGTCATTATCATGGTCATGCTTTTCATGTTTTTCCACTTTTTCTTTTCTATTCAATTTTTTCACTAAACTTAATCATAAAGTTTGCATTTTTATACTAAAAAATTAAAACCCAGAATTTTAATTTTCATATACAATGGATATAGATGCTATTTATTTATTTTTTGCAACTTTTAACTATTGCATATATACTTTTTTTTTTGGCTAAATATTGAAGCATATATACTTGTATAATGAATCTTTAAATTTGTTATAATGAATATTTATGCTGTAGTTAGGTATTTGAAGTTGTTTGATAATTTGTTCTGAAGGTAGTGAGACTTGAGTTTTGAGTACTACTATGAAAAAATTAAGTGGTAGGGTTAAATTTTAATTATTTGTATTTGAATCTGATTTTAATTTGGACCCAATTGTTTAACTAGTAGTTAACATGAAATTAATTTTTAATTGGACAGAATTTAGTTGGGGTGTGTTTTATCTAGTGTAGAGATGGGGTAGGTTTTGTGAAAGAAGATTTTTTTTATCTTCTTTTGTTATGTTAGAAGTTTATGGAATTTCAACTTGATTCTTAATGTCCAATTCTTTAATTTACTGTTTGATTACTTTGCTGGAGTAAAATCATGAGATATTGTTATGTGTTTAATCTGTGTGGGTATTTTATGTATAACTTTTGTGTGTAGAAATCAGTGTTGTTAAATAGTGGCTTTTTGTCAAAAAAATAAAATAATAGTGGCTATAGCAGCCAGTGAAGCATGAACACTTCTTGGATTAGACGTGTCTTGGTGTCGAACACGCTTTGGTGTCTGACAATGACACATGATTATATTGAATTGTGAATTTTTTTCAAATTATTATCGGTGTCGATGTGTCAGTTTCTGTATCCATGCTGCATAGATAGCGGCTTTATAGCATAGTGTAAATTGAACAAACCACTAATTTTCTATGATATGCTATTTACTACTTATTAGAAAATGCTGTCAAATAGTGACTATAGAAGTACTGTAGCAATGTTTTCCGCGATACGAGATTGACAATACTGATAGAAATGCATATTATATCAATTGGTTATAACTTTTAGTCCTAATGCAAGTTGTCTACTCAATGTATGTCAACTGACACAGTTTGGTACTCAATTGCAGAATGGACTTGAAAAAGAATCAACTAATGCTGATGTTCCTTTGAATGAAGTTTCTAGTAAACAAGCTAATCCTCAAGAAGATGCTAATGCTTTTCCAAACATGTACGAAACTGGCACTTCGAAGCCAGCGACCAAATTAGTTCATAGGACTAATGAACACAGGACTGTCAAAAGAGATACTGACAGTCAAGAGAAAGCTTTCAAGAAACCAGACAAGGTTCTTCCGTGTCCTCGCTGCAATAGTTTGGAGACAAAGTTTTGCTATTTCAACAATTACAATGTTAACCAACCAAGACATTTCTGCAAAAAATGTCAGAGGTATTGGACAGCTGGGGGAGCAATTAGGAATGTTCCTATTGGAGCCGGTAAGCGTAGAAATAAGCATTCACCTTTGCAGAATTGTCAAGTTCCTGTTATCCTCGATGTTGTACCTGTCATACAGACAGATTCCAACCCTACTAATGAGGAAGTTCCTCTTAGTGAATCACTAGAAGTGTTAAATCTCAAGGGCCATCGAAAAATTGATATCGACTTGTCCACTGTCAAAGAGGATATCGATGAACCTTCTCGCTCTTCTGCGAGAGCTGCCGAATCCGGCGAAATGGAGCATTCGGAAAATGGAATAGAGCATGTTGGTTTGACACCACAATACAATGGCTTAATTCCTTTACATTCACTTCATTATTATTCTGCTCCTCCATGGACTTGTCAATGGAATCCATGTTGGAATCCTCCAGCATTTAAGCCGGAGAACATAACTTCAAGTCCTGCAACCATGATGGCAGTAGAAATACCAATGGCACCTTCATCATTTTGGGGTTGTATGCCAAATTGGGTTGGCCAAATGGAAGAATTTAACGGCATTCCATCGCCTTCATCTTCGGTTAGCAGCGGCACTTGTTCTGGTAATAGGTCACCAACTTTAGGAAAACATTGTCGAGATGGAAGTACGCAAGAAGAAGATACAACGAAGCCGAATATTTGGGTGCCTAAAACTATCAGAATCAACGATCCAGAAGAGGCTGCTAAGAGTTCTATATGGTCAACTTTAGCAACAAAATCTGAACAGCACAAACCTGTTATGAAAGGAAGTGTTTTTAAATCATTTGAACCCAAGTCAAATGCAAGTTCTCGTGATTTAGACGATAATCAAATTCTAAGAGCAAACCCTGCTGCTTTCTCTCGCTCGGGATCTTTCCAGGAAAGCATGTAATATCCTAACCAAGTCGTAGCTAGTAGCATTTGTTTTTTGATGAGGCATTGAGGATTTTTACAAATCCATTGTTGTTGTCACGGCTAATTCCATGTATCTGATGTTTAATAAGATGGATAATTCCATGTATTTGACGTTCTCTGATCAATAAGAATTTCAATTTCATGACAACAATTGCTTCATGGTAAAATAAACCTGTGTGTGAGTCTGCACTTAAGTTCATTACAATAAAGAGAGTCATGGAAGTTCATGAATCCTAACTGAGGTATGAAATTAACTCTGTTGAGTTGTTTCTTTGTTTCATTTATTCTTTTTTTGTTTCAGCATTATCCATTCAAGCTTACAATCATTCGTGCGCGTTACTCACTTTGTGTATTGTTTTTCGGAATTTTTAGATATGCATTCTTGAGTTAGTCATAGCATAAACAAATATGCTCAGGCTTATTTCTGTAGCAAATTTCTCTTAGGTGAAGTCAAACATTGATCTTCATTGCGATCGGGTAATACTATAGAAACTTATTTAAGACATCAATGCATATTCAAGAGCACAATAGACAATGTGTTTTTGTTTATCGAATTAAGAGATAGAATCAAATGACACACTTTGTGAATCGTGACTTACACCAATAACATATCTATATGTAGGAAACAAAACTCATCATTCCGACTGTCGAATTTAGAGTTATTCTAAAGTAGATCAAGCTTTTCTTCATTCTCGATTCCTCTTGATGATCATTTTCACTTTATCGTAAGTATTCATAATTGTTTGCGATTGATCACTATAATTCTTTAATAAATATTGTGCCCTGAATCTGAGAGAACTTGTTGATTCATTAATCCATCAACAATGAATAATTGCTGAACCACAAATTTTTCCACCAAGAAACATTGCTCGTATGAAAATGCAGCTTTTTTTTTTTTTTTTTTATTTTTAATTTTTTCTAATCTAAGATCCCGTGTATCCGAAAGCTTTCAACCAAGGATTAATCATGGTCGTGATGTGTGGTTGCTGCTAGCTAAACATGTTTTTGACATATATCTTTTTCGAATGGAAAATGTTAGTATTATGATAATCGCCTAGTTCGGGGTGGGTATCAAACTCCCAACCTTTTTATCATCTTATTCCTTAATTTGTTTATCACAACCACGAGGCCAATATTATATCCTTTATATATTTTTTGTGCATGACAATATTATATCATTTATGCATATTTAAATAGCTTAAGCATTGTAAGAAGAACTTTCAAAATTATGGCTCTTTTCCGAATATAGATTGAGTTTTGGGAGACTGCATGCATATGTGCAGTCAGCAATCTGAGACCGTCCGATTGAGATCAAATTGTCTAAATTTTAGCCTCAAATTTTATATTTAATTAAAATAAAAAAGTATATAAAGATCTGAACCATCCAATCTTAATAGAACGACCTGAGATATTGACTGCACCGATTGTAACTGCATTTAATCCAATTTCGTTTTTGTCTTCACTCATTGCAACTCTGGCTGAGTAGATTTGACAATGTTACCAAAGGGTATCCTAGAAATAGCAATTCAAGTGGAGTAATAAATAAGTCATAATTATTCCATGTGTGTGGAAGATGATAAGGTTTAAAGCATTCTGGCAACAGTGGTTAGAAGCTTGTCATGTCATATCTTTTTTGTTTTCATTAAATGCACATGTCTATTTTTAAGTTTTAAAGACAATATCAATAAATTTTTAATTCCTATAAAATTCTGTACTAAATTATAAGTTGTATTATACCCTTAAATCAATACTATGGTCCTTAATTGTTAACCTAATGGATCTCTCTTTGGTCACCCAGGCCCATTAAGCCATGATCCAAAGTCTCCCATTTGTCACCTGGTATGAATACGGCCGCGCATGGACCTGATTGCAACTTGTCCCTACACGGCGTGTGAAGCCGAGACACACTTTAGAGACGTTGGTTGTTCTTACAGGGTACATGGTGTCAGAGCACACACCTAGTTGAGGGCGAGCTTGATATGGTTGAGTCGAGATAAACATGACTTGAACAAGGATATGGATTCTGTAACTTCAACGGTAGGTGCAGTCGTGCAGTCATGCAATTTAAACCGTACGATCTTGATCGAATGGTTCAAATGTTAACTCAAACTTTTATATTAAAATAAAATAAAAAACTATCTTAAAATATAATCAGTCTGATCATGATCAAACGGTTCACAGTCCATCACTGCATGCAGTCACAACTGCACTGAATCTGTTTCCCTTGAACAATCAAGCAAGTTTTAAGGCTATGTATAACCTGGTTAGGTGAAGTGAGCTAGCATGACTTGTACAGTCAAACTAGTGTTGAGGTAGGACCTATATGGACGAGGTGAGTTGCCATAATTTGAACAATCAAGCTAGTGCCGAGACAGAACCTAACCGGGTGAGGTGAGTTGGCATGACTCGAACAATCAAATTTGGTTTGAGGTAAGGCCTGACTAGTCAAGTTGAAACATTAAGAGCCAAGTGGTGTGGTCGTCCATATCAGTCCAAAGTCTTATTCGAAACACTTTTTACTATGTTCACTTTGAAACTCTATTTTGAAAACTTTATGACATAATTTTCTCAAATTCCATCTTGTACAGCTCAACAGAGCAGTTGATTGAGCATAGCATAGCTGGAATGCTGCATGTGAATTTCCAAAGATTCTTTTATCTTTTTGAAAAACATATAATGTTATGTACATTATAACATAATATTCCTTTCAAAAATAACAAAACATAATGCTAAGTGTTGGTAATAAAATACAAACTAATTTTATTCAAAAAATAAAAATAAATAAAAGGGTGACTAATCATGCTGATACAATACAATCTATTACAAATTACAATCTGTATATATCAAATGAAACTTTTTGTACATAATATCATACATACACCATATCAGTTTCATGTTAATTTCATAGTAACCTTATGTGTCTCTTGAGCTCGATGATGATTTAGGCGAGTCTCTATGATCACTTGTTTCTCTTTTCCATGAATTCTGAACTTGTGCTGCAAACTGCAAATTCCAAAGGATATCTTCCACAGAAGGTCTTTCATTTGGTTCAATAGAGAGACACCTTACACATATCTCCATCATTTTCATCAATGATTCATCTGAACATTCCTTATGAACAAATGGGTCAACAATACTCCTTCTAGCTATATCGTCGGTTTTGATGCTTACATGTAACTGCATAAGAATAACACATAAAACATTGTTAGGATTAGCGGACATTAAGCGCCTGTGAAATTAGCATCTAGGGTCTGTTTAGATAAACAATTCAATTAAACACTTATATATAAGCTATTTCTATAGTAAAAAAGAGCCGTGCCAAAACTGTTTTCATATAAGCTATGTATTGTTTTCATTAGCTATCGCGGAGAGCTTATAGCAATTAGCTGAAAACAATTTAAGAACGTGTCATAAGTTGTTTTCATAAGCTACCCGAAACACCTTGTTAAGTGTTTATGCTAGTAGGTAAGCTGTTCATAAGCTAATCCAAACACAGTTCTATTGTATAAAAATTTATGGTATACGCTGCTTCTACCATCAAAAGGAAATGATGATAATCTCTGCATAAGCTGAAAATTAGCGTACTGAGTTACGATAGTAAGGTACTTTCATAAGCTCTGTCAAACAATTATAGAAATGCTTATGTTATAACTAGGCTTATGCTTAGATAAATTTAACAAAATTGTTTAGTGGAAAATGAGAAACTTGAAAATAATACTCACAAGATCTTTTAATATTCCAACTTCATTGTGGAACATTATTGGTCGTCCCAGAATGATTTCAAGCAAGATTACCCCAATATCATACACATCATTCTTGTCTCCATCATTTATCCTGCACAAATAATCAATCATAGAGTTAAACGCACAAAAGAACATAACAATCGATCATAGAGTTTGACCAATTATGCCTACGTCTCTGACAGCGGAGTGTCTGCTATAGTTTTTCTTGTATACAATACTTAAGAGTTATAAAGTATAAAACTTCGTTTAAAACTATGGCGTAGATTACAAGTTTACCCCTCCTAATCATAACTTGTAAGCCAACAAGTATATCCCTAAACCACACTACGCTCGAGGGTCAGCCTAGTTATTGAAAAATATAAGCGTTCTCTACACATCTCTCAACATACGCGATATCATCTAGGCATCCCTTGGACAAGTATAGTAGCTAAGATTAGGTGTCATTGTAATATCAAGGAACCACATTTTTCTGTACCTTGCTTGGAGATTTCCTTTTACTCCAACAGAAGTTCCATTGTTGACCTGAATATTTTGAACAAAACAATTATAAAGAGAAATTTCATAAAACAAGTGAAGATATATTAATAGGAAGATGAGAACATATAGAAACTGATATTTTATCCATTTACCACTCTTTTGTTTTCAGCATAGATTGGCAGATTATAACTGCTTATTTTCACATTAAGATTGTTATCCAAGAGAATATCAGTTATCTTGAGATTATTTGAATACAGTCCAGGCACAATCCCGGTATGCAAAAATTGAACGCCTTTCACTACTCCAATAGTAGCTGCTATTCTTTGTGTCCAACCAAGCTTTTCTCCATTTGATGCTATTGAAACAAAATGTTATTAGAGAACACATTCTTTGAGATTTATAGTACACAAGTAACTTAGATGGAAGATTGTAGTGGAAAATTTTCCTTACCGGAGACGCGGCTTCTTAAACTTTTGTCTTGAACAAACTCAAATATGAGAAATATAGTGTTGACACTTGAATCTTCTTGGTTGCACTCAAAAGAATGTCCAAGTGAACTAACCAAGTGTGAATGCCTAAGTTTTGAAATCAACTCAACATGGTGCATATAGGCTTGAGGGCTGTGCTTCTTTCTTATCTTCATTCCTCTAATAGTAATTTGCATCCCATCAGAAAGAACCCCTTTATATATCTGACATCAATAGCTCAATAAATTCAGTTTTTGCAAGTCATTGCAGTGCAGTTGCTGTGACGCGCGTTGCAGCTATTGCGGCATGAAATAATTATAAATTTTCCCAAACTATATTAAGTGGCACCACTATGCCACTACACCATTTACTCACTATAGTAGAGTCTCAGATTGTTTCATGCATATTTATAAGGGTAAGATTATCCATTGCATCTGACGTAAATTGAGATTTGGAGTTCATAAATATTAAATTTTTATGAGAAGATTTAAACGAATATGGCCAAAATAGTCTGATGCGTTTCATAGTGCGGTTGCGGTGGCTACTGCATCAGAAATACTACAGCCGCAATTGCGGAGCGCAATTTAAAGCCATGGTATGACATATTTGATTCTACAATGGAGTTTCTATATTTAAGTGTGGAGTTACCAAAAATATGATTCTATACCTGACCAAGTGGACCTTCACTTATGAGACTTGATTCATCAAAATTATTTGTAGCTTCCTTAAGTTGGTCCAAAGCAAAAGTCCTATAAGCAGGAAGACCAGTTCCCATCTTCATTGTTTCAGATATACACCCTGTTCACAAAGAATATATAGTAGTGACTATATGTGATGTGTAATACTCAATAGAATGAAAAGGGTTAAAAATGACATGTTCTAATTCTATGAAGCACAGACACAAACATAGACACAAACATCGAACACAACACATCAAATACTACCAAAAAAATACAAAAAAGGCAAAGGATATGTGTATTTACTTGCATCTGTGAGTAGTTTTGCAGTGGTTACTGATGATACATGTTCAATGATGGACCTCGAAGGCCTCCGCACATGGCGCCTATTACCGACTCGGCTCACTATCTGTTCCTTTATAGATTTTGTCAATGTTTTCACAGCTTCTTTATCAGGAACCTTTTTTATGATATTCTCCACTATAGACCTTGCAGTAGTTTTCTCTTTATCTTCATTTTGTATAACATCTTCCAATGTAGACATTGAAGTTTTTTTCATAACATTTTTCTTATGAATTTCATTAACAATAAAGATAACAAGAGCAACAATCACTACTCCAATAACTCCTAAACTTGATGATACAAGTACTGTTCTACTTGCTGTTCCCTTATGTTTTTGTTCTTGATGAGGTGTGATATTCACTGCTAAAGCTTCACTACTGCAGAAATTATAATTATGTTGATCTTGTTTCACATTTGATAAACAATTTCCAGCAAACAAAACAACCTTTGTTTTCTTTGGTCTCAAACAACTAGGTAGTTCACCTTTCAAATAATTTGAAGATAAATTCACAAACTTAAGATCATCATTGCATGAGAAATTCTTGAAAAGCATACCAGTGAACTTATTTGAAGAAACATCAAGGTAATTTATTGAAGGTAGTGACAATAAAGACGGCGGAAATGGCCCGACAAAACCATTCAAAGAAAGGTCTAATTTTTGAAGTTGATAGAAAGAACTTATATTAGACGGTACACCGAGCCGAAAACTATTGTTTCTAATCACAAGTGAAACTAACTTTGTAGGAAGTGATGGAAAATGAGGTCCTAAAGTGTTATTTTCTAAGTGAAGAACTTGAAGATTAACCAAGTTATTAAGATGAGGTAATTCACCAAATAATTGATTATTTGATAGATCTAAAACTCTTAGAGTAACAAGATCATTCAATGAATTTGGTAAGTTACCACTAAGGAAATTTTTCTTCATACTAAGCACAACCAAACCTTGAAGAGAACCTAAGTTTGGAATTTCACCATTGAAATTGTTATCATCAAGTACTAATGATTGAAGATTATTAAGATGTGAAAGGTGCAATGGTATAACTCCACTGAAATAATTTGAAGTAATGTTTAGTATTTCCAATGAAGATAATTGAGCTATGGTTTCAGGTAAAGGACCCCATAAACCAAGAGAAACTAAAGAGAGAACTTTCAAGCTTGAAAGAGATGAAAGTGTTGCAAAAAGTGTGTATGAGTTGAAATTTTGAGACAATGAAGTGAACTCATTTTTGTTTCCAACAACATGCAACTGTGTTAAATTGTCTTCATAACATACTAATGTTAAATAAGGTGTAGGTTCAATGTTGCAGAAATCATTGGTGTTGCTTAAGGTTGTTAATGTTGAAGGGTAGCCAAGAAGTTCTTGAAGTTTGAGAAGTGTTTGAGATTGAGAATATTGTAACTGTTGTGAAAGATTGATAGTGCAAAGGAATAAGATTAGAAGGAGTAGGTGTTGTGAATGTGGAAGTTTTTTTGCCATTTTCTCTTCAAGTGGAGAAAAGAGATAGAGATTTGGATAAAGAAGTACACTACAGAAGAGGTTATGAACCAAGGTTATAGGACTAGGAAGCAGTTTCTGCCATTCATTCAATATCAATGAACTAACTATCTGTTCACTCTTTGGTTCTTTCTTATGCATACATTTTGTAACTATTGTGGTGAAATTATTTCTTTTGGAGAATTAGGGTAACTTTGACCAGAAGTCTCGGAGTCAGATCTATGAAGCACTGACACAAACACTGGACACGACACTGATACGTCTAACGCTTGTAATATTTTTTTAAAATATAATAATTAAATGTAACTACATGTATCAGTGTCTGACACTTGACATGCCTTCAATTTCAGCTGACGGTTCAACATAGACAGAGACTAATCTTTCGAGATATTAATTTTTTTCATACATGTGACATCTTTCAACAAATGTTCTTCTATTACACAGCATGGAATAGGGAATGAGAAACCATAAGCTTTTTACAGTAGGACCACATTCTCATCCCAGCCTTACCATTTTTTGCAATGTACTTTCTTTTGATCTTAAATATTTTCAATTAGTTTGGTAGCACTTTAAAAGTTATGGTGGAAAAACATATTCAAGTTCTTAATAGTCAATTTTATGTTCTAGAAAATATGGTGTACACTTTTGTTGTGTATCTCACTGAAATTTGTTTTGCATCCATTGTTCTCTTGTCTTGTCTCCTTACAGTGGTCCATTTCATGATTAAACTTATATGTTTTAACTTTTAAGAAAGAAAAAAAATGATTTGGCATCCATTGCTTTGAATCTATATATTCTATGAAAATAACAATAACACTTAAGCCAAATAACTAGTTTAAGTTCTTAACTTATTACATCGTTACTTTTTTAGTTATCTCTATTACAAAAATTTGGTCTCTATTACAAAAATTTGGTGCACAGTTATCTTTCTAGTTAATCTTCTTTAACTTATATATGTGTTTTTTTCAACAAAATATCCACCATGATGATAGTTAACGTTAACGGACACGATGCAACAAGATAACCGGTCGAGATTAATTAAAATGACAATAGTGAAATAAATTATAAACATAGAAAACCTATTTATTGCCTAAAATACTTAAAAAGACGTAACTATTATCTAAAAAAATTAAAATATTTACCATCTCTAAATGCATTATAGGACTTATTTATTCTCAATATAGTTTAAGTGAAAAAGGTGGAATAGTAGTAAAATATTTGAGATTTGTACAAAAAAAAGAGTAAAATATTTGAGATTCTACATTGACGATGTTAACTACAAGAAATATCATTAAATAATTGTGCAACACTTTACACTACCCGACACACATATAAAAGTTTTTTGTCAAGTACCTAAAATGTTGTATAGGTGATGCCAAACCAAAAGTGTCATTTTAATTGAGTCATAGCTGATTTTTTATGTTTTACACTTTCACTTACATAATCCTCCTAATTACTATTTGTCGATTAATTTATGTTATATTATTAATAGTGAAAACAACTCACAGTAAATTAGTAATCTTAAAAAACAAAAAAGATTCATACTCCTTCCGTTTCTTTTTACTTGTCTTTTTAGAATAGTAACACCAAATTAAGAAAGTATATTTTTGCACTTTATCTTCCTATTATACACTCGTTTTAATCCACCAATAAATTCCTATTTTTTTGCACTAATTTTTTTTTTCTTCAATAAATTAAATATATTATGTACCAAAAAAAAAAAAATTTAGTTTACCAAATATATAGCATTAATTAATTTTATTGAAAAAAAATAAGAGCAATTGACAAATGATATAATTGACAAATCATACCCGTAAAATATTAAAATGACAATTAAATAGAAACGTTAAATTCAACACTAAAAAACAAGTAAAAAGGAACGAAGGGAGTACAATTTAGTTGAATAAGACACCAATCCACTAAACATGTATAAACAAGATATTTTTTCATGTAAAATAAATTAAGGATTTGGCCATATCCTAATATACCTTTGCTTGGAAATTCATAGCACCCACTCACGAGTGGCAGAGGGTATTTTGTTTAGCTCGTGACACATTTGTGAATTGCCAAAAAAAAAAACATATGATATATGTATTCCTTTATTAATGCATAATTAATGAAAGAACAATTTTATAAAAATAAAAAAAAATTAATGAAAGGGACAAATGACAAAAAATGACAGTGGGACCTACCCTTAGTCACGGGTTTGCTTCTGCAATGCTCTCGTGAAAAACAATGTATATAAGGACAAAAAATTAGATTCGTATAAGAGAACCAACAAAAAAAAGCAAATAAAGAGAAGCAATTATTAATGGAATCTAAAAAATAATTTTTTTTCGTATAACATAGGAGATAGAAAAAAAACAAATATGATAAAAAAAATTTAAGTCATGCTAAACCGTGTACCTTATGCACTTGTTAAAAATATTTGGATGCACTATTAGCATTTTCCTTTTTTAAATCATTTTATGGCTAGCCATCAAATTACATGTTCAAAAACAGAAATTAAAGGAAGATCCACATCTCAATAACAATAATTGAGGAATCTTGAAATTTACCAGAAAATGGTAGTATTCTCTATTGTTCCTTTTCCCTGTTTATTGTGAAAATTTCACCCGTGACTTCTTTTTGGATCTTTTCACTCCCATACACGTTTCAATAACAGTGAAACTGAATTGCATTATCAAAATGTATTTTGCAACATTTTATGAAAAAAAATTCTTTATTCATGCATTAGTTCATTTAATGAGTTGAAGTCGGTTCATTAGTTCATTAATATCACAAGGTAAGTGAAGCCTGACTAAAAATTGTTACTATCAAGAATTGAACTCGGGTTCTCCCGAACGAGTCATGTTAGGGGGCGTTCATTAACTAGTTGAGCTTAATGTCTTGGATAATGTAATGTAAAGGGTCTTGTCGCCACTTTGAGCGAATATATTTTCCCGAATAATAACAACATATCAATATTATGTATGTAAATTTCAGCTTTATTTTTATCAATTCACGACACACTAATGGTGATTTTACAATTGTTGTGACAGGATTAGAACTCAGCACTTTAAGATTACAAGGCTAAGCTCTTACCACTGAGCACCGAGTTAGCACCTTTATTTTAGCTTTAACACAAGGAGAAAAATAAACGAGAAAAACATAAATGGCTGATAAAACTTGAACACGACACCTATTTTTATGTTGTTCAATCTTCAATGATGTACCGGTTCCTCCTTGCCCCAAATGCAAATCTCTGTATGGTAACAGAAAAGAAGGCATTGAGTTATGAACATGATACAAATGCTAGATTATGCATGTTATGGTCACTAGTTCCATGATATATGGAAACATAGGACATGCGCACGGTTGAACTAATGTGACAATGCATGGAAGTATGAGATTTAGACTACTGAAAATTTAGGCTTTTTCTTAACTGAAAATATTTGGGAATAGGCTTTCAATCCTGTGAGGAATCGGATGTATGTCGGCTTCATTGATCTGTTGGTAGGGATAGATCTAATGTTTGGAACTAAGTATTCAGCAACCTGCAAATCATCAGACATGTTACAAATGTAATAATGTTCTTTCACTTGACAGCTTAAGCTTTTAGAAGAGTTGAATCATGCAAGTAATTGTGAAGAATTTCACTTCGAATATTTTAAGGATCTCAACACCGTTCTTCCACTTGAGTTTATTTTTAAGCAGTTATTCACAAGCTACAAATTTGTGAAACATGAATGAACAATTCACTTGCTATGATTGTTTGATGATAAAAATGATTTGATGGAATGCTATGGGACAAAATGTTAGCATGTTTATCGATCACCATTCCTTGCTATGAAAATCTTACCACTTCAGCTGGTTCAGCCAAGACATTAATGAAAAACTTTGCCTGCAAAGAAGAAAAAAGCCAATCAATCCAAATAACTAAGCAGAAACTACTCCCTCTGGTCCTTATTATAGGAAAAAGTTGGCTTTTTAGGTTCATAGAATGTTTGATGTATCTAGTGCATATCATGAACCAGATAAATCAAACATTCTATGAATCTAAAAAACAAACTTTTTCTTATAATAATGACCAAAGGGATTATAAGATAGTTGTATATATTTACCTGTTTTGTATTGGCGCCAGACATGAGAAGATCCGTTGTAACCATCCCTGGCTGCAACACCAAAAATAAATGGGGTAGAAAACAGAAAAACAAGTCCTAACAGTTGAGATGAAACAACAGTGCATCAAGCTTTACATGAATTTCATCTTGATGTGCTTTGTTAAGTGGTCTTTAAGGCGAAACATGAAATAGCATAAATAATAGTATAGACTAAATAGGCCAAAAATAAATAAGAAAACCATGCAATTAACATGGTTTTAAGAAATTATAAGTTCTTCCAGCAATGGATTGCAGTTAGAAATATTCGGTTTTGATAATTGTGCACATTTTTAAGCTTCCACTAGGATCTAATACCATAATCCTCTTTAATGTAGCGAGACCAACTTTTCTTCAAGGCTTTCTCCTTTTCAGAATTATATCAATCAAGCTCATGCACAAAAGGTATTTTCTTCCTCTAGATTTATTTTCTTTAACATTGCATCTATTGAGCTCACATGACAAATTAAAGTTAATAGTTGAGAGCAGTAAGCCACTCAACTTTTTAGGAAATCAAATTCACGTGTTTCCTCACATGATCTGCATAGACAGCGTGTTATTCTCAAGTATGATCTGTTCTTTATAATTTCAGCAAGACCCTCAAAACCACGGTATTGTTCAAGGGATGAAAAATCTGCAACAAGATTGCCACCAAATAACACGATATAAAGGGCGACTTGGTGTTACAAAGCTCGCACAATGATGTGCTCCAGTTCCAGGGAAGGGTTGGCCACATTGCGAATCAATTCTAAATCTTCTAATAGATATAATTTAAATAAGTTTATAAAGGACCACTACATAATACCAATTTGATTTAGTATAAAATCATAAATTAGAGTAATACAGACTTTGATTTATGTCACTAAATAGTCGAACTATATCAGTGTTTCTTTGTAGGTTGCCTTTCTATTGATCAGGGATCCAAAAGAACGACATCAATGTTTTCCATACATCGCACATACTTTTGGTAAAAAGTATTAAGCTTAATTTGCTAGTTTAGCTAATTCTACAATGGAGGGTGTACTTTAGAGGGTACAGTGAGAGTTATTTATGCTGTTGATGACATATCAACGGTTGAGATTTTAACTTCATATTTGTTATATGTGTGTGTATTTTGTCATAATATTTATCAATCGTTGGTTTTCCAATCAACGGCTAAAACTCTGCAATTTGTCTCCAAAAGTTCACTACTCACTTTAGATGGATCAAATCATAATTTGCATAACTTAGTTTTTTTCAACATTAGAATCTGTAAGGTTTGAGAGAACATATTTTGTTTTCACTTAAATTACAAAACTATCATCTTGTTTCCAAAGATTTGATTTTGTCAATGAGGTGTCAGCTTAGTAGTAAGAGTTTGACCTCGTAACTTCAAGGGACAAAGTTCAAATGCCCTAGGAGACAGTTATAAAATGGCTGATATTTTCCTTTAATAAATAATAATCTCCTCTTCCCATTTAAAAAAAAATAATTTGTTTTCACTTATTTCCTTCTACAAATCTTTCAAAAAAAGGAAACAAATTGAAATAAGGGGGTGTCAGTGCTGTAATTAAAATTAAAAACAGAACATTTTATGATACCAAACAGGCCCTTAATGTTTTAATGGATGAGACTAACATGGAAAATCATGGAGTTTTTATCATTGCTAAAGCTAGCATAATTTTGTTTAAAAGTTCCCTCACTAACAAGTTTATTCAGAATGTATATGGTAATACTAATAAGTATGCATAAGTTCATTACAGATCGAGCATATCTAAGCCTGTAACTCAGAAAATGTGGCTGTAAATGTGAAGGGGTTCATCGGTTCTAAATACAGTAATATGGACTGGAATCACTCAGCACAACAAAAAGCATGCCACGTTACTTATTCTTTGCAGCCAAATTTATTAAACTTATCATATAAACAAATAACTATAACAAGGCTTATATTATAGAAGACACAAGTTTTAATATCCAGGTGGATAAGCCTATGATATCGAAAGATAAATAAGTCAAAACACATACCGAAAGATTGTGAACCATAACATTTTTAACATCTTGCATCTGCAATTCTGCCTGTCAAATTTCAAGAAAACTGTTTCAATAAAGATGCAGACCCAAACAAGGAAAACTGTGAAATTCTGCTTGCTACTGATGTGCAATTCTGCACACCAAACATCTCATATGTGATACATCTAATATAAAGCTTTGATGAACGGCTAGAAATTTCAATCCGCTATACAGAAAGAAGGAAAATAATTGCGGAATATTGTAACATACTATACTATTACATATATTGTCTGGCATTGCAAGTCAACTAAGTAGGCTTCTTAACACATAATTCCAATTATTGTTTAGTTTTTTTATTAACCATGTTATATGCAGAAAGTATCTACTAGTTTTTTCTTAGAGAATGACAATAAAGAAGGAAAAATAAGTAATTATGTTTGTCGAACTAAATTTGTATTTTCCTTTCCGTATAATAGTTTAAAGAGTAGCATCCTTTTATCATGATCAAGCTGATACTTTTGTTGATATCTCGTATTTATTATCACAGGTAGGGGTCAAAGAAAGCAAGGATCAATAAGAAAATCAAAGAATTAGCAAGCTGACTTGATTACTTATTAAGATATGTTGAGATTTCACTCACAGATTTGATCATACGTGATTAGATGAATTTATGTAAATTAGGAAACAAATGCAATTAACTAACATTTTTCATCTAAAGTATCAACCTGTAATGATTTTGTTAAATGCACCACACTTCTCTTTGTTGCTCCATATGCAGCAAACCTAAGAAAAGGGAAGAAATCAAGGATTTTCCCCATGAAAATGTATAAGACCATTAATCAAGATTATATTATATTATATATCGGAACCTAAGATGCATTTTTCGATTTCATCTAAGAAGAACTATCTTTCAATTGACACCAATCACAAAATAACAACTCTTGGGCTTTGCAAGTATTGGTAAAGAATATAAGAAGTTACTAACTAAACTGAAGAAAGAACTCATGATCTATGCCTTTCATCAAAATGGGAGTAAAATCATTTGGACCATAAAAGACCAGTTCGTGGTTAACCAAATAATCGACCAAAGATGATTTGGTATGCAAATAGTGACTGATTATTGAATTTTTCAAACTATTTATAGTGATGTTGATAACTACATCATAGTGCAAACCAATAGAAGTAAATCCCTTGTTCCTTCTAGATTTGTGGAGCACATGAAGCAGTTTACACTCATCAATATAAACGTCAAATTTGCCTCTCTATCCTAGAAGACAATAACAGATAAATAGCAACAATCTAATAGTATAACCAGGAAATTGCACCAATCAATTAATTACGTATTAGTCCAATAATGTCAACAAATACCTGGGAGTTGGTCTTCCATCTGAACCTGCTCCATCAATATTGAAAATATGACCTCCGCGAGATTGGTTCACCATCATCTTTATTGCCTAAATAGAAACTAAACATCCATGTATAACGCAGCACCTAATTTATTTACAGTGCTTCTTACATGAGAATATATTTTACCTCTCGACAGCATATCATCAAGCCTAGTGTGTTTGTTGTAACTACCTCACTGCATGCACAGATTTGAGAATTTTAAAGAAAAATAAAATGGAAAAATGACATTTGAGGTGAAAGGTCTATTGTGGCTCACATAAGATCCTCATCCGATGCTTCAGCAAGTGGTTTGTAGCTATATGCATTCGATCCAGCATTATTGATCTACACCATTCTCAGCACAGGGAGAGAAATAAAGAGATCAGTATTATATATATACTTTAACAAACACATTCAATAAAATGAGAGGGTTGAAACAAATGAAAACTTGGTATAGCTTCGTGTTATGGATTGCAGATGGTGACGGCCATGGTGGAAAGCCAAAAGTTCACCATTATAAGCCACCATATCCGCCATAAAATGCCATGGCGCTGCAATCGTTTTCACAAGTAAGCCATGACGGTTGTAAAAAATCAGCCACCGCAATCCAAGATGGCCAATAATCGACAACAATGGAATAACTACAAGAAAATGTCGAACTATAAACAGTGGAAGAATGCAGAATTGAAGGGAAAGGGGAGATGGAAGAAAAATGCTTAATGCTAGGCATAAGTGAAGATGATTGTGAATCTAACTACTAACTACGTAAATAAGATGACGAAAACTTTGGTAAGAACATGAACTTACATAGTTGATCAACCATGACTTTAAAAATGAGATCCAGTTAAAATTAAATCCTAGCATAAACTTTCTACACATATATGCAAAATAAACAATTGCAGCGGGAAAGAGAAATCAGACATTAGTACCCATATATCAATGTATTTAAGTTTTTCTTTAGCAAACGAAACTAATTTCTTCACATCCTCTCCGTTTCTGACATCACACGTAGTGCCCTGCAAGAAACAAAATGTGAGTATGAGAACGCAAAACCCATCTATATATTGATTGATCATAGATGGCCGGGTTTCTACCAAGAAAAAAGTTCAAGAGGAGGTACCCACACATGCTGCTCCCCAAATTCTTCTCTCAAGCCCTTGACAGCTTTCTCTACCCTTTCATCTTTAAATGAGTACCAAAACATTTAGAAAGAAAAACAAAGCCATAGAAATCAGATAAATAAGACTGAAATCCCAGCCATAAGTCATAAGGTAAATAGAAGAGAAAGCATAATCAGTATCTGGCCCAAGGATCGACTAATCTGAGAAACACCGGATTTCCCTATTTAATTAGGTTTGAGTCTTATATCAAGTTAGTAACAAATCATTATATTCCTTTTCATTCTTCTCCCTATGTATTCTTATTAGCAGCTGATCATTTTAATGGAGAAGCAACTTATATGTTAAATGCTTAATTTTTCTCTGCTACTGATTGATTGATTCCCGTTTTTGCTCTCAACTATAACAGAGTCAATGAAGATTATTACTAAATCATTATCAATCATATTACACCGAAATTGCATTTCTTTTCATTCTTCTCCCTATTTTATCTAAAACTCGTAACTTCAACATAAAGGAATTAAGCGAAAATTAACAGAAAAGGTGACCATTGATGAATAAATTACATATATCTGACATAAATGGCAGTGAAATTGAAGTTATAGCATGAAATAAACAAATAGCAAGAGGTTGTTTATCCACACCTGATCTAGAGCAAATCAAGACGTTGTCCCCTGCTTTTAAAAACTCTTTTGCCAAAGCATACCCTATTCCTAAATCATAATAAAAAAATAAATTATTCAACCTAATTGTCAAAACAAATTGAAATGATTTGACCTAATTGTTTAAATAAGCAATTAAGTTTCACTTTCATTCAATCATCAAATAATAATACCAGTATTTCTCCCACAAGTTCAACTCACATAGTAGTTGCACTGGCACATTCACTAACACCAGACATGACACTGACACAAACACGTGACATTGGTAAAAAAAATTAATTTAAACGTAATCACATGTGTCAGTGTCGACAAATAAAAAATAGCAATGATTAAATTAGAATTAAAAAAGAAAACCTTTGGTTGAGCCAGTAATCAAAACATTGTAAGGAGGAAGCACGGGATGAGTTTTAAAAGAAGAAGAAGCAGTTATTAAGAAGGATGATTGAGTTGATTGTTTTGTGAGAGAAAGAGACAAGTTATTGGGTATGCAGCGTGAAGTAACGGTTTGGGAAGTGTTGGTGATGAAAGTGTAACAAGAACAAGTGTTGAATTGGGTTAAACGAGAGAATGGAGTTAGGGAAAGTTGAGGACAAGAGACAGCCATTGATGACAGTGGCAAGGTTATCCAACTTCACACTTTGCTTACCAATTCATTCAATAGTGTCACTATTTTAACTTTCATATAGTTTTACGACTTAAAAAAAGTCAGGGTCAGACGATATCTTAAGTTAAGTTTACGGATATTTCGGTGAAACCAAAATAGCTATTTTAACTCGTTTATGTATAAAGTTGTTTTTCGTAGAAGTACATAGAAATTTAAAATTATATAGATAAGCAATCTATAATAATATATATAACTCAAAATTTATTTTATTTATATCATAAATACAAATGTGTTTGCAGATCTATCTTATACCGTACTGTGTATAAGTACAACACGTGAAATCAAACCTAGAAAGTATACATCACAACTCAAAAAAAATTAAAGATTTAACAATTCATCTAGTGTCTAAGAATCTTCGAATTTCTTCCTTTCTTCAAAGTGCTTGGTCTCAAGATCTTGAAGACATGCATGATGCTTTCTTTTTAGTTCTCCAAGTCTTCTTAGATGTTCATTATTGGAATAATTGAGCAATTCTTCTATCATCTCATGACACTCTTGAAATTTTAACAACTCTATTTTGTAACCTTTTACAAAATCAGCCTCTTTGATCATAATTTCCTTTTCCAAATTAAGTTTTTCTTCAAGTTGCATATGAAGTAGCTTTCTCCACTGCCTTTCGCGCTTCTGACTTTCTTTCAATTTCTTACAAATTTGTTTCCTGACTAATTCAACAACCGGTGTCAAATTTGTGTTCAATTGAAACCAATTCGATGATTCATAAGCCTTTGGATAGCCAATGACATTAGAGTTTCCTATGCTTGATGGTAAATTTCCTTGTTGATCAGACAATCGTGCATTAACTTTATCAACCTCGCCTTTCAAATTCGGCTTTGCAAGACTCATGGAAGCTTCAGTTTCAAGTTTAGCACATGAATTTTCATCATTAGATTGATCAGCACCATCGATCCACCTAAGAAAACCAGATCAAAGATAAAAAAATAAGCTTACGTGACAAAATAATCACCCTACACAATTAAAATGTACGAAGCATTGCGTCTGACATAAACACTAGACACAACACATACACCGTGCATATGTATTAAAATTAAAAGATAGAACCAACAAATTAGCATTGATTAATTGCAAATAACAATTACCTTTGCCTTTTGGAAGGGTTGCTTGTTTCTACAAGCAATGTATCAGGAACATAAGAACTACACTCTGAATTTGAATTTCTTTTCCTTAATGATGTTCCTTTCAGAGGCCCACTGGGACTAGACTCCGCCCATATATCGGTCGCATTGGCATCTTCTGATGTTTGAATACAATCCTTGGAAGTTGCAGCAACATTAAAACTATCCACTTCAAAGTAGTCATCAAACTTCCCTCCACCCATGTTGCTATCTTTCGGGGCCGAGCAATTCGTATTACTATTAACCGACTCCTCGTTGCAATCTGGAAATCAAAAACAATATTGTGGTTTAACTAAAAATGTTATAATCAGATTTTACAATAATATCACATTAGTGAAAATAGAATATTTGCATAAAATTGATGTGAAGAGAGAAATAATATTACCTTTATCAGAGTTTAAAGCCATTCTTACTGATAATGGCAATAGAGTTAAGGTAAACATCGGAGCTTGTTTTTGTTGACAGAAGTTTAAAATAAAAGAGTTTAATCCAAGTTTGCTGAACTTTGAAAAATACTCCAACCCTTATATAATGCAACTATCTTGGGTGGATCTTATCTAATCTAATCTAAATAAATTGAATCAAATCTTTGTTTTGGCGGTGAATCTTTTTCTGTTTTTTCTACACAGACAGATTTTATCTTTAAATAAATCTTAATGGATTAAACCTAAATTAAATAAGATTTGATCTAAATAAATAAAATCAAATCTTTGTTTTGGCGGTGAATCTTTTTCTGTTTTTTCTACAAAAACAGATTTTATCTTTAAATAAATCTTAATGGATTAAACCTAAATTAAATATTTTTTTAAAAAATAAAATTAAATATGATTTGATTTGGAATAAAAAGTATAGCGATAAAATAAAATGAAGTTAATAGTATATTTTTAGTCTTTTAAACACATCAAATCTATCTATACTATTATTATTTGTATTCTTCAAAGAGTACACTTTGCATTCTCACGTTGCTTCTCAAAGATCAAACGTACAAGTGACACTTTTTTAAATATTTTAATCTAACGTGGCGTCTGTGTCCTTTATGTACAACCTAGAGGAACACAGTTCGATTCCCACTAACAACAAAGTATTTTAATTTCGATTTAATTTTTTTTAACATATAACTCCAAAAAAAAAAGGATTAACATC
Source organism: Trifolium fragiferum (assembly GCA_954870985.1). Lineage (NCBI taxonomy): Eukaryota > Viridiplantae > Streptophyta > Magnoliopsida > Fabales > Fabaceae > Trifolium > Trifolium fragiferum. The sequence goes on from OX940792.1 coordinate 16,933,665, forward strand.
ATTAAAATTGAACAAACAATTTTTTTAAAAAATAAAATAAAATAGAACAAACAATTTATAAATTTTTTATTCAAAAAAAAATTATAAATTTGAATTTAATTTATTATCTTAATTTAAAACAAAACATAATTAAAGATTGGCATCATAAAAAAATGTATAACATATGATTATGATTAGGACTGTCTCTAGGAACAAAAAGAAAAGATTAACATCATTTAAAAATATCAAAACTGAATTTGAATTTAATTTAATATCATAACTAAAAAAAATAATATCAAAAGATTGACATCATAAACAAAACGCGTAACATAGGATTATGATTAAAACTAACTCTAGGAATAAAAAAAAAAGATTATCATCAATAAAAAAATAAAAATCATGTATCTCATTACTGGGTACTACTACTAGGGTATAATCCTCTTTTGTCATTTGATTTATTTTTTTGTTTTTCCTATATTGTCTTGCTTTTTTTTTACCGATTAATGAATTTATTATAAAAAAAATAAACAATATGGATAATAAGATTGCTATGGATTCTATAAGATAAGTAACAAAAAAAAAAAAAAAAGATTCTATTGACAAATAGAAAAATAAAATTGCCTTGAATTATTTTTTTTTACCATTTATTCAATATATAGCCAAAAAAATCTACACTGTTATTATTTGCCTTCCTTAAAGCAAATAGTAAACTTGACATTCTCATGTTACTTTTCAAAGATCAAACGTACAAGTGACACTTTTTAAATATTTTAATCCAACGTGGCGTCTACGTGTCATTTATGTATAACCTAAAGAAACATGATTCGATTCCCACTAACAACAAAGTATTTTAATTTCAATTTAATTTTTTTTAACAGATAACTCAAAAAAAAAAGGATTAAGATCATTAAAATAGAACAAACAATTTTTTGAAAAATTAAAATAAAATAGAACAAACAATTTATAAATTCAAATTTAATTTATTATCTTAATTCAAAACAAAAAATAATTAAAGATTGGCATCATAAAAAAATGTGTAACATAGGATTATGATTAGGACTGGCTCTAGGAACAAAAAAAAGATTAACATCATTAAAAAAATCAAAACTTAATTTGAATTTAATTTAATATCATAACTCAAAAAAAAAATATCAAAAGATTGACATGACATCATAAACAAAACGCGTAACATAGGATTATGATTAGGACTAACTCTAGGAATAAAAAAATATATTATCATCAATAAAAAAATAAAAATCATGTATCTTATTATTGAGTATTACTACTACTAGAGTATAATCCTCTTTTGTCAATTGATTTATTTTTTTGTTTTTTCTATATTGTCTTTGCTTTTTTTTTTACCAATTAATGAATTTATTATATAAAAAAAATATGGATAATAAGATTGCTATGGATTCTATAAGATAAGTAACAAAAAAAATATTCTATTGACAAACAGAAAAATAAAATCGCCTTGAATTATTTTTTTACCATTTATTTAATGTATTGCCAAAAAAATAATAATAAACCTTACAAAAAAATATTAATTAAAAAACAATATTATTTTTGGGTGTTAAATTAAAAAACAAAATATAACAACAAAATATTTTAATTTGAATTAAAGCTAGAACAATTCATAACAAATCAAATTTGTTTTGATCGGTACATATTAAGATTAACATAACAAAACAATTAACTCAAAAAATAAATAATATAGAGGGTTAACATAACTCAAAAAACGATGGATCATATCTTCAAATCAATTTCACTTGACTTAAGTTTATCTTAACTCAAAAAAGATTTAAAAAATATAAATAACTTGAAAAATTAACAATGAGGATTAGCATAACTCAATAAAACAAACATGTAGCTTCAGATCTTTGACAATTTGACTTAAATTTATCTTACCTTAAAAAAGAAAAAGTAGAGGAGTAGCATAGCAAAAAACAAATAAATGATGAATCACACTTAACTTTATCTTAACTCAAAAAACTACGATAATTAGGATTAAGATTATGATGAGTTATTGATATTATGATAACAAAATAAATAATAAAGACTTAAGACCTAAGATCAAATCTTTCTTGAAATTTTGATTGAAATTTTTACAAAGATAATCAAGACTTAGGATCTATGATTATAGTCTTAATTGCTTTGTTTTTACACCGGCTTCATTTACTTCTTCACACTATAATAAATTACGTTATTTTGTTAGATCAAATATTTTTTTATATTTTAATTGAAATTTTTACAAAAATAATTAAGATGTGAAGTATAAAGTTATAGTCTCAATTGTTTCACTTTACACGAGCTTTATTTAGTTCTTTTTTGTAGTTAGATTTTAGGAAAACCGTTAGTTCATATATCTTTGAATATTTTAATGGAACATTTTATTAAAATAATTAAGATATGAGACCTAAGGTTATGGTCCATGATGTTTTGTATATTGCACGGGTTTAAATTAGGTTTTCATACTATAAGAAATTATTTTCTCCTATTAGATCAAATCTCTCTCCTACTATCAGATTATAGTCTCAATTGCTTTACTTTTTACACACGTTTGATTTAGTTCAATAGATTACCCTTTTATGTTAGATTAAATCATTTTTATATTTTAATTGAATATTTTACAAAAGTAATTAAGATGCAAGGCATAAGGTTTTAGTGTCAATTGTTTTCTTTTTAGACGGGCTTGATTTTGTTTTTCACACCATAATAAATTACTCTCTTCTATTCGATCAAATTCATCTTAAAATTTTAATCGAAATTTAAAAAAAAATTATAATTAAGACGTAATTCCTAAGAATGTTTTCTGAATTGTTTTACTTTTGATGGCTCTATTTATTTCTTTACGCAGTAAGCGATTATCATCTTTTGTTAGAACAAATTTCTCTGAATAATTTTATTGAAGTTTTTACAAAAATAATTAAGAAGTGAGACCTTAGGTTATGATATCAATCGGCTTACTTTTTATACAGACTTTATTTAGTTCTTCAAGTCGTAAGAGATTACCCTCTTTCGTTGGATCATATCTCTTTGAATATTTTACTTGAACATTTTCTATAAAAAAAATAAAAATTATGAGGCCTAAGGTTATGGTCCAAGTTGTTTTACTTATTACATTATTACATGAGGTTAATTAGTTATTCACACCATAATAAATTACTCTTTTCTATTAGAGCAAATGTCTCTTGAAATTTTAATTGAACTTTTTACAAGTATTATAAAGATGCGAGAACTAAGATTATAATGTCAATTGATTTACTTTTTACATGGGCTTAAATTAGTTCTTACATCTGTAAGAGATTATCCTCTTATGTTATATCAAATCCATTTTGGTATCTTAATTAAACTTTTTACAAAAATAATTAAGATGTGAGACATACGGTTATTGTCTCAATTGTTTTACTTTTTACACATATTTTATTTAGTTCTTCACACTGTAAGAAATCACTCTCTTCTATTACATTAAATCCCTTTGGAAATTTCAATTGAACTTTTTTTAACAAAATTAAGACGCGAGACCTAAGAATATAATCTCAATTGTTTTACTTTTTACACGAGCTTTATTTAGTTTTTCATGCTGTAAGAGATTACACTATTTCGTTAGTTCAGATCTCTCTTGAAAACTTAATTGAACATTTTATAAGAAGCATCGACATTGATTGTTTCCACCATCAGAAGCATCGACATTCATCCAAAGTTTGGTATTGTCCTCCAACCTCAATACTCTTTCTTGCAGGTCTCTAAACTTTGTGCACAACAACTTATATAATATATCAACCGTCCGCTTCTTATCAGCCAATTTACTATTTTTTTTCGCCTAATTCAATTATAGTTGTCAAATGAGTCTTCACTCGTTCCTCCAATTCACCAATTTGAATCTTAAGTCCAACAGCCAAAGCATTTTTGTCATCCTCCAATACACAAACCTTACCTCGAAGCTCATCAAAACCATTGGCCAACTTTTCGTTCGACTTTATCAACTCCAAAACTTTATTCTCCAATTCACCAAGCATTTTTCTTAACACATCAAGTTCATTGCCATCTTCAACCAATTTTTCCTTCAACTTCCTCAACTCCAAAACCTCAGACTCCAATTCCGCATTCTTTCTTCTTATAACATCAAGCTTATTGTTGGGACAATGTGATAATTTTGGGAGAAATTAGAGAGAATAGAACGAGAGAATTGAGACGAGAATTAAGAAAAAGAGTTGATTGCATTCATCCACATGGGGCAAAGGTATTTATATACAAAATGGGGCTTGCTTCACTGCCAAGCGATCGTATATTAACTACCTAAGACAAAACAAAAACTATAACAAACTAACTAACTATTACTAGCTTCAGAAACTTTCTCAACTTCTGAAGCTCTGCAACTTCTGAGGCTCTGCTCAGCTTCTGAGGCACTAGAACTTCTGAACCTCTGCTCAGCTTCTGAAGCACTACAACTTCTGAAGCTCTGCTCAGCTTCTGAAGCACTACAACTTCTGAAGCTCTGCTCAGCTTCTGAAGCACTACAACTTCTGAAGCTCTGTAACTTCTGAAGCTCTGCTCAGCTTCTGAAGCTCTGTAGCTTCTGAAGCTCTGCAACTTCTGAAGCTCTGTAGCTTCTGAAGCTCTGCTCAGCTTCTGAAGCTTCTCCAACTTCTGAAGCTTTGTTTTCTCGAAAACATGACTTACTAATTCAACACACCTCCTAAGGCATGTTTTCCAAAGCATTCATTCCTATAAGCTTCTTCAGAGTGTCAAACCTTGCCTTTGCCATAGGTTTGGTTAGAATATCTGCAAGTTGAATCTCAGTATTGCAGTATTCCATCTCAAGCTTATCTTTGTTCACTTGATCTCTCAAAAAGTGAAACCTCCTCTCAATGTGCTTACTTCTTCCATGACTAACTGGGTTGTTAGCCAAATCAATTGCTGACTTGTTGTCAACAAGTAGCTTCATCCTTGTTGTCTCTACTGCATTCAATTCAGTGAGCAACATCTCAATCCAATTTGCTTGACAAGCTGCAAATGAAGCTGCCACATACTCAGCTTCACATGATGACAATGCCACTATCCCTTGCTTCTTAGAACACCAAGAGATTGGTGCATTACCTATCATGAACAGGTATCCTGCAGTACTCTTCCTGTCATCTTGATCTCCTCCCCAATCTGAATCTGAGTAACCATAAGCTATTAGCTTCTTGCTACTGTTCCTTTGGTTTGGAATTAAAATGCCATGATCAATGGTTCCTTTCACATATCTAAGGACCCTCTTTGCAGCAGTCAAGTGATTCATCCTTGGTTGATCCATAAATCTGCTCAGCAGACCAATACTATGACATAAATCAATTCTAGTATTGCACAAGTACCTCAATGATCCTATGATCTGTCTGTACAGTGTTGAATCAACCAACTCATCCTCAGTATTCTTGCTCAGCTTCACACCTGTTTCCATAGGAGTAATTGCAGGGTTGCAATTGCTCATGTGAAACCTCTTCAATATGTCAATGACATATTTCTTCTGATGCAAGAAATAGCCTCTATCTGTTTTCACAAATTCCATGCCAAGGAAATATGATAGCTCTCCCAGATCAGTCATCTCAAACTCCTTCATTATGTCTGCTTTGAATCTCTCTAGCACAGCTTTGTTTGATCCTGTGATCAACAAATCATCAACATACAGACACAGTATTATAATCTCATCATGACTTGAGCCTTTCACATATACTCCATGTTCTGATGTGCATCTAGTGAAGCTCAAATTCAGCAGGAAGCTATCAATTCTCTTGTTCCAAGCTCTTGGAGCTTGTTTCAAACCATAGAGAGCTTTGTTCAACTTGTACACTTTCTGTTCTTGACCTTTAATCTCAAATCCTGGTGGCTGCTTCACATATACCTCTTCCTCTAATGGTCCATTCAAAAAGGCAGATTTCACATCAAGCTGGTGCATAGCCCATCCTTTGTAGGTAGCTACTGCAACAACTAGCCTAATTGTCTCTAGCCTTGCCACAGGTGCAAACACTTCATTAAAGTCAAGTCCAGGCTTCTGAAGAAAACCCTTAGCTACTAACCTTGCTTTGTACTTAGCAATTTCACCACTTGGTTTCATCTTCAGCTTGAAAACCCATTTCACATCAATAGGTCTCTTGTTTACAGCTTTGTTCATCAATGTCCAGGTGTTATTCTTCTCAATTGACTTCAGCTCCTCTTTCATAGCATTCAACCAATTTGAATCTTTCAAAGCTTCACTTAGAGTCACCGGTTCCAACTCTGCAATCATTGCTTCATTGACCAGTTCTCCATCTTCAGTGATTGCTTGATCAGGAAACACATCATACTCATTCAACCTTATTGACTGTACCCTTTCTCTGGTTGATCTTCTCAACTGTTGATTAGGTGCAGCATTAGGTTGATCATCTTCAACTTCTATCTCCTCTTGATTTGTTTCTTCAAGCATGAGTCTTCTGTTGAGCATTGAGCCTTCAGCACTTGTGCCTTCAGTCCAATCCCAACCCTTTGATTCATCAAACCTGATATCTCTGCTAATCACAACTTTGTTATCTCTAGGTGAGTACAATTTGTAAGCACCAGTGGGATGATAACCTAACAATATCATTGTCTGACTTCTATCATCAAGTTTTCTTCTAACTTGATCAGGAACATGTTTGAAGCAAAGTGAGCCAAATATTCTAAAATGACTAACACTTGGTTTCAAACCTGTCCAAGCTTCATGAGGAGTCTTGTCTTGTAACCTCTTTGTAGGACTTCTATTGATGATGTAAACTGCTGTAGAGACTGCTTCACCCCAAAACTTATGAGGCATATGCTTAGCTTTAAGCATACTTCTGGCCATGTTCATGATGCTTCTATTTTTCCTCTCAGCTACACCATTGTGTTGAGGGGTGTAGGGTGCAGTGACTTCATGCTCTATACCTTCATCTTCACAGAATTTTGCAAATTCATGTGAAGTGTATTCACCACCTCCATCAGTTCTCAATTTCTTAACACTAAATCCACTTTGATTTTCAACTAGTGTCTTAAATTTCTTGAACTTGGTAAATACATCACTTTTCTTTTCGATAAGGTAGAGCCAAACATGCCTAGTACAATCATCTATGAATGTCAGAAAATAGTTGTTACCTCCAATGGATTTCACCTCAAATGGACCACACACATCTGAGTACACCATTCCTAGCTTCTGAGTTGATTTCATAGGTAATTCATTCTTGAATGAATTTCTGGCCTGCTTTGCTGCACAACATTCCTCACACACTTCACTTGGTGCTCTGATCTGAGGCAAGCCATGAACCATCTTCTTGGAATTCAACATGCTTAAACTTTTGAAGTTTAAGTGTCCAAACCTGTGGTGCCATATCCAATTCTCTTCTGAACTAGTGACTGAGGCTAAGCACTTGAAATCAATCACATTGATTTCAACCTTAAAGGTTCTATTGCTTGACAATGGAGCTCTTAGGATTAACCTACTTTTAGCATCATGAATCTTCAATTCTTTATTAGCCATTGTCACTGTATAATCCTTTTCAAGTAATTGACCAAGACTAATCAAATTACTTGTTATAGAAGGAACATACAATACCTCATTAATGAAGGATTCCTGACCATCTTTTCTCTGCACAAGAATTGTCCCCATACCTTCACTAGTGATCTGGCTGCTATTAGCAAACTTGATATTCCGTCTCACTGAATAATCAAGCTTCAAGAACCACTTCTTGTTGCCAGTCATGTGATTGCTACAGCCAGTGTCAAGATACCACAAGTTGGATTTATCAGCATCAGTGTTTGTAGTTGTCATGAGCAGGGAATCATCAGAGTCACTACCATTTCCCTTTGCCAATTGAGCTTCATCCTTGTCACTTCTCTCAACTTTCTTAGAGTGACACTCTCTAGCATAATGGCCAAGCTTCTGACAATTATAACACTTCACATCCTTCTTATCAATCTTTTTCTTTGAACCTTTCTTGTTACCTTTGCTAGACTCTGAATCTTTAAGGTTCTTGCCATCATTCTCTGAATCTTCTTTCTTTTTCTTGTTTTTCCCTTTGGAACCTTTCTGAAACTTTGCCTGCAAAGCTTGATCAATAGCTTTATTTGAGCTCCTCTGCTTGACTCTCAGTTCATGTGCCTCCAATGAAGCTTGGAGCTCCTCTATCTTCATAGTGGCCAAATCCTTTGATTCTTCTATTGCTACTACTATGTGATCAAATTTCTCAGTCAAGGTTCTCAAAACCTTCTCAATCTTGGACCTCTCTGACAAAGCTTCACCATTTGACTTCATCAAATTAGTGATACTCAACATTCTTGAAAGATACTCAGCTATCGTTTCTTGATCATTCATCACCAACATTTCATATTGTCTCCTCAGAGCTTGCAGCTTGATACCCTTCAGTTTTTCATCACCTCCATAAATCTTTTTCAATGTATCCCAAGCACCTTTAGAAGACTCTTCCTCAATGATCTTCTCAAAGATATTAGGATCCACACACTGATGTATGATGAACAGACCTTTTGCATCCTTTTTCTTCAACTCGCGATGCAAGGCTCTTGCTGCTTCATCAGCATTTGCAGCCAAGTCTGGTACTCCATCATTAACAGTTTCAAGAACATCTTGAAACCTGAAAATGACCTTCATCTGCGCACACCAACGATCATAGTTTTCACCTTTGAAAACTGGAAGATTTGCAGGAAATTGTGATGAGGTTGTGCCATTGTTCGCCATTGTTTCTTGATCAAAGAATCAATGCAAAACGTGAATCACAACCGGGCTCTGATACCAATTTGTTGGGACAATGTGATAATTTTGGGAGAAATTAGAGAGAATAGAACGAGAGAATTGAGACGAGAATTAAGAAAAAGAGTTGATTGCATTCATCCACATGGGGCAAAGGTATTTATATACAAAATGGGGCTTGCTTCACTGCCAAGCGATCGTATATTAACTACCTAAGACAAAACAAAAACTATAACAAACTAACTAACTATTACTAGCTTCAGAAACTTTCTCAACTTCTGAAGCTCTGCAACTTCTGAGGCTCTGCTCAGCTTCTGAGGCACTAGAACTTCTGAACCTCTGCTCAGCTTCTGAAGCACTACAACTTCTGAAGCTCTGCTCAGCTTCTGAAGCACTACAACTTCTGAAGCTCTGCTCAGCTTCTGAAGCACTACAACTTCTGAAGCTCTGTAACTTCTGAAGCTCTGCTCAGCTTCTGAAGCTCTGTAGCTTCTGAAGCTCTGCAACTTCTGAAGCTCTGTAGCTTCTGAAGCTCTGCTCAGCTTCTGAAGCTTCTCCAACTTCTGAAGCTTTGTTTTCTCGAAAACATGACTTACTAATTCAACACTTATTTCCATCATCAACACATTTCTCCTTCAAATTCTCCACTTCACACTCCAATTCATTATTCTTCTTCTTATAACTCCTTCAGTTTGAATTCCCAACAATAATAATTGCTCTTCTCTTTTTGTGAAGATTTCATCAAGTTTATCCAACATTTCAATGTCAGCTTTAAACATATAAGCTTGCAACCCGTTCAATTCTTTTTCGGTTTGATCAGCCAGACCAGAATAATTCATACCACGCTCCTCCTCAGGTATGGGCGGTTTAAGAGCTTTCTGGAAAATATGGAACCTGTACTCTTTCTCATCATCGGTAGGGTATACTGCTCGCCAAACTTTGCACCATTTATCGAAAAGTTCTCGATCTGAGTAGAATACAAGAACAAACAACCATTGTTAAGCACAGGCAGCCAAGAGTGTTGTGTTGTGTACTTGTTTTTTTTTACCGAAAAGAGTGTTGTGTACTTGTTTTTCTTCTCCAACTGAATCATCCTTGTCAACTTTCAATTGCTCAACTTTCTCCTTCAATTTCTGAACTAATAATCAATCAATCAAAAGAAAACAAACAAGAAATCATCCATTTCAATTATTTACGGAATAAGTAAAGGAAACTTTCAATTTTGCAAAATCCTTCTAATTCTCAACTAATAATAATCAAAAGAAAACAAACAATAAATTATTTATGGAATCGCAAAATCCTTGTCATTCTCAACTAATAATAATCAAAAGAAAACAAGAAATTAATTAAAATAATATGATTTAGGGTTTGGATCGGAATCAGTGTTGTCTTCTTCTCCTACTAAATCTTTCAATTTCGCAAAATCCTTCTCAACTAATAATAATCAAACAAGAAATCATCCATTTCAATTATTAATTTAAAATTGTAACAAATTAGATGTTGTGCTGCTGCGTATCGTGCTCATGTTTAGGGTGGTACGTACCTGAATCGTTGGCTTTGTCTACCGTGAGGGTGCTGAAACTGGAGACGCCAGACATCGTTGGTTCGGTTGGGTTCAAATACAAAAATCGATGAATATGAATGAATGAATGATAATCAACATGAATTGAACATACCACACGGTCCTTATTTATTCCTTCGAGAGTTAAGCCAAAAGTTTTTTTTGAACCTTAGTTCAAAAAGGTCTGTGTCCAAAAACATACTCTCTCAGTTACTTTTTATAAGAAATAATTTGGAAAACAAATTTATTCATTTTTATAAGAAACAATCATTAAATTTATGCTTTATTAATTAAACAATTTCATTTTTATCTTTTATCTATTTCAATATTATGCATTAATTACAGTAACATATTCCCTATGCATTAATTACACCAATGTTATTTTTAGAATAGATTATAATATTTTAGAATTTTTAATAAAAAAATAAGATTCTTTGGTATGTGTGTTTTTTTCAAATTGTTCTTTATAAAAAGAAATGGAGGCAGTAATTCGCTAGAGCAAATTCAGTTTACACTTTAAAAACGGAGAGGAGCACAAAAAAAATTACTTTTATAAGTGCGAAAAGTAAATTTCTCCCTTTAAAAGGGCCGAGAAGAGCTACAAATCAAGAAAAAGTAATGATAACCCATTTTCTCACCGTACACATTTTCTCGTGTGCCCTACAATTTTATCAAGGGTCATGCTAAACAGTGCACCTAGTGCACTTGTTAAGCATGCTAAAAATAGAAATAAAATACAAAAGTAATATAGATAAGACAACTTTTTATAATTTCAAAGCATTGAATGCACAATTTTCAAGATAAAGTTTCCATAAAAACTTGCTTAACTAGTACACCGGATGCATTGTTTAGCATTTTCCTTTTATCAAAATATCTTTGTCCGCTAGTTAATTAGTGGATACTCAAAAACATTCTAATGTTATAACATCATTGTTTCTTAAGTGAGGTTGTTGGTACTCTTGTTTGACTATTCACAACTTCCACTCCTCGATTATATAATTATTCATTTTTTAATTGAGACTTTCATTAATTTCTTTTTTCTCTTCCAGCTACTACAGTCTTTGGAAAATGGTCAACAGGTAATAAATAAATTATATAATTTTTGTATGGGGTTTGTTAATTTAGACCCACTTAAAAATATGTGGGTCTAAATTAGCGGTGCACACCTTCTTTATTATGATTAAAAATACCCTCCTACCACTATTTTAAATAAGTTTAAAATGAAGGATAATCTTGGAATTTTATAAGAAACAAAAAACATGTTTTATCCTTTCTTAAAATTCTCTAACAACTTTTTTAAATATACAAATTAGTTTAAATAAAAATTGTAACATCCAAACCCATTATTCTAAAAATTATGCCTTTATAAAATAATATTTGAAAATACGCAACGGAAATAAAATTATATTCACAAAAGGTTTGGTTCGAGTATTACATCGTACACATAAAAGCTTAATAATAACTTAATTAGTAAAACAATTATTGTACAAAACAAGTTATCTAGAAAAAAATGATACATCTCAATTAAATTTAAATAAGAAACAAGACTCTACATATACATTATACAAATGATCCCATCCCCGTGTCACGTCAGAGCGGAGCTTCACCGACGATTCGGTCACAAACATAACCTGAGAACCTGAACCCCCAAAGGTTCAGCACATACACAAAACGGAGGGTTAGATAATATAACCATAAAAGAAACTAAGTGCAAGCACACACTTAACACTTAGGACATAACATGCTCATGTCTAAAAACTCAAATCATAAACATATATTATTTTCATGTTATTCATATCTCATAATCATAAAGGTACAACATATCACAATAATAACACATTCTTAGTCAATAAACAAGTATACAAAACATCATCAATTATCAATCATTCATCACACACATCATAATACACTTAATCACCCGAATTAAGGATCAACAATCAATGCCAATTACCAAGTAACACATTTAATCACATACTCCTAATGCAACTAATGTCAATTACTCATGTCATGTCACCCTAGACATAACTATATGCATGTGGTACCATTCACCTCATATTAGGATAAACATATATCCAATCTTCACTCAGACAGTTTATAGTCATGGTGGACATCTTCACTCAGACAGTTTATAGTCATGGTGGACATCTTCACTCAAACAGTTTATAGTCGTGGAGGACTCTCGACACATGAATGCATGCAATGTACATAAATCAATTATGATGATACACTTACTCAACTACTCATGAATATTAGGTCTCTTCCTAATATTCCTTCTCATCAATTCACCTCATTATATCATAACTAGGTCATACACACAAGCATACATATTATACATCAACAAATAAGTTATCATAACTCGTTATCATCATCAACTCAATTCATCATCATAAAACATCGTCTTAATTCATATAGAATCCAAACATAACATATTGTTAATTAATCTCTAATCATCACATATCATTAATTAATCAACATGCTTCATTTACCAAGTCTCACACATCACATTATAATCACCCAAAATGGATATCAACTCATACTTTAATAGTTACTCATCAATTCATTAATTCAAACTCAATTACATATACTAAGTTCTTAATTCAATTAACGAAGTATTGCAATTACATATACTAATAATCAATCAAAAGAAAACAAACAAGAAATTATTTATGGAATCGCAAAATCCTTGTCATTCTCAACTAATAATAATCAAAAGAAAACAAGAAATTAATTAAAATAATATGATTTAGGGTTTGGATCGGAATCAGTGTTGTCTTCTTCTCCTACTAAATCTTTCAATTTCGCAAAATCCTTCTCAACTAATAATAATCAAACAAGAAATCATCCATTTCAATTATTAATTTAAAATTGTAAAAAATTAGATGTTGTGCTGCTGCTTATCGTGCTCATGTTTAGGGTGGTTCGTACCTGAATCGTTGGCTTTGTCTACCACGAGGGTGCTGGAACTGGAGACGCCATACATCGTTGGTTTGGTTGGGTTCAGATACAAAAATCGATGAATGAATGAATGATAATCAACATGAATTGAACATACACCACACGGTCCTTATTTATTCCTTCGAGAGTTAAGCCAAAAGTTTTTTGAAAATTGCTATTGAGGCCCTCATGTTTGCTCACAGGCCCCTCAAACTGACCAAAATGTCCTTGGACTGAATTTTCGTTGCATAGCCAACGAAAAAAATGAATATTGGTGACAAACTGACGAAAGTGAGCAATGTCTGCGCGCCTTCAGGATTTGGCCCAGATTAAGTTGGTTTCGTTGTCTACCTCACGAACACGCTGACTTTCGTTGCAGGTTCTGTCAACTAGTTTTTTAAAAACTTCTGCAGAACATGTTTTCGTTGCCAAACCAAATTTAGTTACCTATTCAATGAAAATTAGTTTATTAGACCCAGTCTACATTGTTTACGCATAATCCAATGGTTTTCAAAACCACACAAACCTGTCCAGACAAATTCATTTATTTATTTAGTGTTTACGCAAAATATAATGTCCAAATTCAATTTAGTATCCAAAATAACTAAATCATAATCCCCTAATCCAAAATTCCTAAATCCCCAAATTAATTTATAGCATGCAATAGAGTTTGTAAACCAACTCTAAATCGTACTTATCGTACTTACACGAATCCTAACTCTAAATCGACAACACAAATCGTCCACAAAACCCTTCAAAATCATTTCAATGTATTGAGCTTCCAATGCTTTTTTCGTATCTGATATAACATGATTTCGTTGTCTAGACAACGAAACCAAGCGCGTTCGTGTTATTCACAACGAAATTGTGCTTTTCGTTACTTAAGTGACAATCAAGCTTGTTTCGTAGTATAGACAACGAATTTCAAGTAAATTAGGCCAGGAATGCGCCTTCGTCCTGTAGTCAACAATATATTTGAATTTCGTTGCCTAGACAACGAAAATTTTGATCATGTCCTAAGGGGTATTTTGGGATTTTAGGGGGGCTTGGGAGCAAGTAGGGGGCCTCAATAGCAAATTTCAAGTTTTTTTGAAAAAAAAAGCCCATTATACCACCCGGACAATAAAATATAAGCCCACTATACCTTCCCTTAAAAGAAAATTATTATTTTTGCCACCTATAGATTTATCGGGCGCCCTACAAAATGACCAAAATATTCTTCTGTGTCTTAAGTCACGGATGTAAGAAGAATGAGTAATTTATGAGTAATTTGCATTTGTCGTCCTTTACCTAAGTCACATACTAGTCGGTTCTCAATAACTTCTATTTCAGTCAAAGGTCTGTCACGTGTCCAAAAACATAGTTCGCTATTTAGAGAGCAAACTCAGTTTACACTTTAAAAACGGAGAGGAGTGCAAAAAAATTACTTTTATAAGGTTCGCATCCTATGATGCGAATTGTGGTGTTCCCGTTTTTGCAATTTTACACACTCGCTTCCTAAGTAATAAGGGGGTAAAAACGGAACATCATGGGGTGCTTGTGGAACTCTGGGGGTGCGAAAAGTAAATCTCTCCCTTTAAAAGGGCTGAGAAGAGCTACAAATCAAGAAAAAGTAATGATAACCCATTTTGTCACCGTACACATTTTCTCCTGTGCCCTACAATTTTACCAAAATACCTTTGTCCGCTACTTAATTAGTGAATACCCAAAAACATTCTACTGTTATAACATCATTGTTTCTTAAGTGAGGCTGTTGGTGCTTTTTTTTGACTATTCACAACTTCCACTCCTCAATTATATAATTATTCATTTTTTAATTGAGACTTTCATTAATTTCTTTTTTCTCTTCTAGCTACTACAGCCTTTGGAAAATGGTCAACGGGTAATAAATTAATTATATAATTTTTGTATGGGGTTTGTTAATTTAGACCCACTTAAAAATACGTGGGTCTAAATTAGCAGTGCGCACCTTCTTTATTATGACTAAAAATACCCTTCTACCACTATTTTAAATAAGTTTAAAATGATGGATAATCTTGGAATTTTATAAGAAACAACAAAACATGTTTTATCCTTTCTTAAAATTCTCTAACAACTTTTTCAAATCCAACTATTTTATCATTATATATTATAAACTTCTTTTGGTAATGTAAAAAAATATTTATTTCTTTTTGTTTTATTTATGAAAAACTAAAAATATACAAATTAGTTTAAATAAAAATCAAATTTATAATCAACCACACTATTTACAATTTATATATGTAGTAGAATACAAAACAAGTATCACATAAACGAGTGGCCCCACTAGTTAATGATAAAAAAAAAGGTCAGTATTAGAAGATAACAAATCAAATAAACAGCAAGTAATATAAGAAATGACCATCCTAACAAATATATGAGCAATCATAATTATTTGATAAACTTTCCCTCAAAACTATTTATTTATTTAAATCTTAGACTCGACAAAAGTTACTTATTTATTTTTTCTATATAAGTCTCATGTTACCTATTTTTCAATTTAAAAGACCTCACTATAAAATTTATATTAATCCTCTGAACAGGGGCGGACCCATTTAGAGGCATAGTGTGGCCTTGGCCACACCAAAATTTTTAATTTTTTATAAGTATATATTTATACTTTTGTTACTTATTATCTTATATATATTATAACCGTGAATCAGTGTAGCAAATATCGTCCTAGCCAAGTTGTTCAGCAGCGTTACATTGACTGGTGTGGAGGGTCGGGACTTCGATCCCCATGGATAGAGTTATTATACATAAGGAATTGTGCATAAACAAATCTCCACCATCCAATACTTTTTTGATCAATTAACATGCATGGTGGAGATTTATTTATGCACCATACATAAGGATATTCTTTATGCATAATAACAAATACCGATCCCCATGTTCTGCTGTTTTGGCATTTTAATTACATTTTTTACTGAGAAAATGCTATGTAAAATTGTCGTGGTCTGTGCAGGAAGATTAGCCTCTACAATGTAAAATTGCTGCCCATAATTTACTTCGGTGAAAGAGACATGCCTGTTTGCAACTTTACTAAAGTCACTACAAAAAACTAAAAATAATTATTTGGCAAAATTGTTATTTTTTATAAGAGTGGTCACTAAGTCTATATATTCTTATATTAAAGAAATTAAATTGCACCAATTACATTTTAACGGGTATAAAATTGATCTTAAATTTAAAATTTATATTATATAGATAGTTCATTTTACCCCTCTGTAGTGTTGTTTGTTTTGCCCCGACGATAAAATGAACTGCGAAAAAAAAAAAACATTGCATGGGATAATCTCAAAAAATAAATTACAGAGGTAACGCAAAATTCGTCTACTTTGCAGAAGATAAAAACATATTAATCTTAAATTATTTTAGGCATTATTATTAATTTGCAATTTGTTAATATATTTTTTTTCGCCACACCAATATTTCAGGTCTGGATCCGTCCCTGCCTCTGAACATAGGGCACTAAATTTGTTGGAATAGATAATGTTTCTTTTTCCTCCTCTAGACCACTAAATTTGTTGGCATGTATGGAATAAGTAAAAACACTAGATGAATATTATGGTGATCCCACTAAATAGGACCAGATGTGTTGTTGTCACTATAATATATAAATAGTAGCACATAGTTTTTAATATCAACTATTAATTTTAGATCAATAATCGAAGTTAAAAAATATATCTTTTAATTAAATTAATTTTGGCCGTTAAATATATTACTACAGTATGCTGTTACAACAGCTAATCTTTTTTCTTTTTACAATCAAATAAGCATTTAAATCCTAACAAATATCATCCATACAAAATATAAGTCATTTTTTTTAAATTTAATTTATATACATTGTCATTGTAAAGTTTTTTTACACATACATCTAACAATATACCAACACATCATGTATTGTGTTCAAAAACACATGATGTGTTACATTCATTAAATGATGTTGTAACATATCATTGGATGCATGTGTAAAAAAGTTTTACACTGATAGTGCACAACAATTAAACTCTTTTTCTTTTCCTTTGCCTCTTAACCAAGGTTGTCAAAACCGGACCGAACCGGCCGGTCGGACCGGTCAGACCGTGAACCGGTGATGTATCCGGTTCGGTTAGGCCTGAAAACCGACTTACAGATGAACCAGTAAAAAACCGGTCGAACCGGTCCTAAACCGGAAAAAACCGGTGAACCGGCCGGTCCAGACGGTTCGATGGTTCCATTTTATTTTTTAAAGAAAGAGGTCAAAACAACGTTGTTTCATATATATATATATATATATATATATATATATATATATATACACCAAACGATGTTGTTTGATTTTATTTGTAAAAGAAAGATTAAAAAAATAAACAAGTTACAAACGATATTATGGTACTATTTTGTGTTATTAGACTTAGTTATTATGTAATTTTTAATTTAGTTTGAATTAGAAAATTTATGTTTAATGTACTAAAGTTTTAATTTTATATTAACTTTATGATATTTCATCTTTTTTATGTGTAAAAATAAGAAATATTAAGTTATTATTTATTTATTTTTATTTATATATTAATTCAAATATATATTTAATTAAAAACGGTCAGACCGGTCTGACCCCGATCCGACCGGTTGAACCTTGAACCGATAAGTTCACCGGTTTGATGGCCGGTCCGGTTCTGAAAACCTTGCTCTTAACCGTACTCACCACATCACTAACCTCCTGCAGGCTCATGAATAATTCAAAAAAAAAAAAACGTTAGGATTAAATGTAATTAAGGGTTTGACGAATTGCCAAAAGACTTGTTAGAGACTTGTTAGGAATAACAAGTTCAAAAGAAACATTATGATTAAACAGTAGTGCTAAATAGCACGACCCATTTGTTGCACGACATATGCACAACATTAAATTACCACGCGTATCTTTGGTTACTTCTTATCTTTGATCCTTACTTGTTTCTTAATCCTTACTTTGTAGAAAAGGCGTCTTGATGGTTTGAAAAGTGTGAGTGCTGTATATAAACTATATTTTTAGCCTCGATTACCGAGCGATGTGAGAATATTTTGGTGTATCAATAACAGCAGCCCCCCAGTCGAAGCTAAAAGGCTACAACAGGGTGTCGGCCCACGAGCAAGCACAGGTCCGCTTCCCATAGACGGCGCCAATGTTTCAATCCGACCTCAAGTCCACTTCTCCGAAAGATTGTCCATTTTGGGATTAACCCGTAAAGACACTTCGATGGTTTGAAAGATATAAATGTTGTATATAAACTACTATTAGCCTTGATTATCAAGCGACGTGAGACTATTTGGTATCTTCGGAAAAAGTTGTTCTTCACAATCCATTTCTTATTCCTGGAAAGATACATCATATTATTATTAATTTTTGTTTTTAACAAAAGATAAATGTGACCTATCGATGTATTTAAGAGTCATTTAACAATAATAAAGAAGAAGAAGGTTGGTTATATGAATGATTTCTTGAAACTTCCTAAGAGGTAAAAACAATTTGATTAAGACAAACAAAGTATGAGGTGTTTTAATTTACTTATAAAATGAAAAAATAATTGTTTTTCTTACATGCAAACTAAAGAGACAAAATATGGCTAAAATTCTAAAAATTGTTTATGCTTTCATTATAATGATTTCCCTAATTCTGCTTGTAACTAGCTATAAGGATCCCTATAATAGTAAGTCCCTTTTCACTCAAATTTCAAATTATATTCTTTATCATAATATAAAATTTTGCATCCTCTTCTAGTAATATTAATTTATTTATTCTTATTTGACATAGCTTTTCGCCGTTGTAAAACTAAAGAAGATTGTGCAAGAAACACAGTATGTCCTGAGGATCAAAGGTTGATGTGTCTTTGGAAAGAATGTTACTGCTTCCCTTAACATAATTAACTTAATAATATTTTTATGTCAATTCTAATCAGCTTAATTACAATTTGATTTGCATGTCATGATGTTTTTCTACCTTTATGAATTTCTAGCATTTTATTAAAATATGGTTTTGTAACCTTTCAATTTCTTTTGATAAACTGCAATCAATTGAGTTATCGTAATCTTACGAGAGATATTTATTAAAGTTATAAGTAATCAATTGAGTAAGCTTTAGAGATAAATGTGACATCTCAATTGCTATTTATAAAATAATTTTTATTATATGATTGATTACTTTCAACTACGCAAGGGCAAAAACCAATTTAATTAAAATTAATAAAACATAAGGTATTTTACTTATAAAGTGATTAAATAGTTATTTTTTATGTTGGATATGCCTTAAAATCTCAATATTAGAAGTCAGAATATTTCAGATTTTGTGAAAAAATATATTTTTGGAGAATATTTGACTTGGATTGTGTTTGTTTTTAAATATATCCAATTTAAAACCAAACACAATCCAAGTCAAATATTCTCCAAAAATATATTTTTTCACAAAATCTAAAATATTATGACTTCCAATCTTGAGATTTCAAGGCATATCCAACAATTCTTCACCTTGCCTTTAAATCGATGGTGATCCACTCAACCACCGCGCTGCTATCTCCATCTTGAATCTTCATCCAAGATCACCGGCCAATACCATGACCTAGGCGTTAGCCTCCACTTGCTTCCCGCAAGCATTGCCTCCTTCCCTTCATCCCTCGGAATGCCTTCCACCCTCATGAAGATCTTGCCTCCCACTACCGTAGGACTTTTGGTAGCTATAAGATTCACCACCCCCTCCCGGAGTGATCAGTTCCGTCCTCCTGAAGAAACTTGCCCCGCTATCACCGGCTTTTTGGATAGCTCAACAAGCTTCACCATCCTTCGACCCCCGAAGTGCCCTCCGTCCTCTCGAAGTATTGCTTGGCTCCGGACCAACCTTGGAATTTTAGGCGGCTCCACAAGCTGCAACATCAAACAACCCAAATTTAATCTTTTAATATGACATGCAAGGAAATTTAATTTTTCTACTAAACTCAAAATAGGTTGGAAAGATTAAAAGTTTCGGTCACCGGCTTATAAATACGACTCGAAAAAAGATAACGAAAAGAAAGAATATAATATTAAGGGTTTGAAAAAGGATAACTAGAAGAAATGGATTCAGCCTCAAATGGGCTTAAAGAAGGATATAATATTAAGGATTATATTAGCTTGAAAAAGCTAAGAGGGGACGAATAAAATTGTCTTACTATAGGTAAATGTTTCAATTAATCTGATAAAGATCCTAATTTTTGGGATGACTTTTTTATTATTCCTATTTTACCTTTAAAATAAACGGGATTGATTATTATACATAAGTCATCCTTATGCACTATGCATAAGTTACTTAGTGCACCTCCCAAATTACTCGTGCACTCCCCAAATTACTCATGCACCCCCAAATTACTTGTGCACCCCCCAAATTTCTCGCACACCCCAAATTTCTCATGCACCCCCAAATTTCTCGTGTACCCCCCAAATTTCTTGGGCCCCCAATTTTTTTTGGTCCCCCCACATTTCTAGCCTAAACAATTTTGCTGTGGAAATGGTTTCAAAGATATGCAATCCAAAACCATTAAGTGTATACGATGGTTTTGGAGTACAACCCTATAATTAGAATAGAAACAAAATTGTGATTTAATGGTTTACATTGTCTTATATGAGAAACCAAAATTATTGTTAAATGGTTTTAAATAATGATTATAATTGTACTAAAAAAATAAAGAATAATGATTATAATAAAAAACCACTAAACCATTTTGCTATGGGAATGATTTCAGATAGTTGTAATAAAAAACCATTAGATGCATAAAATGATTTTGGAGTACAACCCTTTAAATTAGAATAAAAACAATAATTGTGATTTAATGGTTTAGATTGTCTTATATGATAAACCAAAATTATTGTTAAATGGTTTTAAATAATGATTATAATTGTACCCAAAAAAAATAAAAAATAATGATTCTAATTATAGGATGTGCTTCAAAACCATCTTATGCACTTAATGGTTTTGGAGTGTATATATCTGAAACCATTCTCACAGCAAAATGGTTTAGGTTAGAAATGTGGGGAGGACAAAAAAAAAATTGGGGCACAAGAAATTTGGGGGTGCATGAGAAATTTTAGGGGGTGCGCGAGAAATTTGGGGGGTGCATGAGTAATTTGGAGGGGGTGCATGAGTAATTTGGGGGGTGTGAGTGTGTGAGTTGAGATTAGTTAGGATTATTACATGTGGATGCTCAATCTAATGAGTTTTATTGACTTATGTACCATGCATAAGGATTACACTTATCTATAATAACTTTAGCCAAAATAAACTACAAAAAAAAAAAAAAAAACTAAGCATAATTTCCAAGTTTTTCTGTTTTTTTATAGTAAAAAAAAGGGTAAATAGGCATTTCCCCCTGCAATATAGGCGACATTTGCAATACCCCATATAAAAAAAATTAGGATTCCCACCTTGCAAAATATTTTTAATTTGCCTTACCCCCTTACCCAACACATGGCAGCTTAGTTGGCTGGAATCTCCACGTGGCAGCACCAGATGGTGCCACGTGGAAATTAATAAAATTAAAAATAAAAAAAATTCCACATAATTATATGTTATTTAAATATTATTTAATTTTTGTACATAAAAAAATAAAAAATCAAATTTGATTTTACAAAATCATATGTTAATGAATTTTATTTATTTAAAAAATAGTAGGCTTAAATGCACTTTTGGTCCCCCTATTTTGATATTTTTGAACTTTTGGTCCCCCTATTTTAAAATTCAACTTTTTGGTCCCCCAATTATCAAAATCAACATATTTTTTGGTCCCCCTCCTATTTGAATGGTGTGTCACTTAGGTGGCATCAATGAATTGAACACTTGTTTTTCATGTAATTATCATTTAAATTAATATTATTATTATTATTTTTCTTTATAAATTAAAATATTAACCCGAAAACTAAAAAAAAAACCGGCTAAAAAATCAAAAATCGAACGAAAATCCAAAAAACGCCAGAAAATCCTAAAATCGGCCGAAAACTAAAAAATCGGCCGAAAAACCAAAAATGGCCCAAAACCCAAAAAACACTAGAAAATCTTAAATTCGACCGAAAACCCAAAAAACAGCCGAAAACTAAAAAAATCGGCCGAAAATCCATAAATCGGTTGAAAACAGTCCATAATAGCCGATTTTCGGGTATTCGTGTGTTTTTTGGGTTTTCAACCGATTTTCGATTTTTCAGCCATTTTTTGAGTTTTCGGCCGGTTTAGGCTTTTCGAGTGTTTTTGGGGTTTTCGGACGATTTTCAGTTTTTCAGCCGCTTTTTGGTTTTTGGCCGATTTTAGAATTTTCGGGTGTTTTTTGGGTTTTTGACCGATTTTAGGTTTTTCGTGTGTTTTCGGCCGATTTTTGGGTTTTCAGGTGATTTTTGGGTTTTCGGCCGATTTTAGGATTTTAGGGTGTTTTTTGGGTTTTCGGTCGATTTTCGATTTTTCAGCTGGTTTTTTTGGGTTTTCGGTTTAATATTTTAATTTATAAAGAAAATAAATAATAATATTAAATTAAATAATAATTACATGAAAAATAAGTGTCCAATTTATTGATGCCACCTAAGTGACACCCCATTCAAATAGGAGGGGACCAAAAAATATGTTGATTTTGATAATTGAGGGACCAAAAAGTTGAATTTTAAAATAGAGGGATCAAAAGTTCAAAAATATCAAAATAGGGGGTCCAAAAATGCATTTAAGCCAAAATAGTAAAATTAGGCTAAAGAAGCAATACAAGCCCCCATCGCGCTGGATTCTGTAAATTTTTTTAAGGTAAAAAACATAATGTGAGAGAAACAAGAGAGTGCATAAATTAAATTTATGGTAGTTTTGGTTGAAAAAAGATTCAGCACGGCTTGGTTGGTTTGGGTGAAAGTTTGAGAGGTGATGAGATGAATAATGTGGAGGATGTTATGGTTTTGCTTTGCATTGATGGGAAGATTCAAGAATTTTGAAAAAAATGGGTTTGAAGGGATTTTGGAAATTTTGAATGTTGTTGAAGATGAACCTTGTTGTTCATGGATGAACATGGTAGAGGAAAACTAAGAGATTAAGATAAATTAAAGATTTTTAATAACATTTTTCTAATTTCTTTTTTTTAAATTAAACATTAAATGAGTTGGCATAAAAAAATATTATGTGGCTTTTTTTTTTATTAATTTCCACGTGGCACCATCTGGTGCTGCCACGTGAAGATTCCAGCCAACTAAGCTGCCATGTGTTGCGCAAGGGGGGTAAGGCAAATTAAAAAAAAAATTGCAAAGTGGGAATCCTAAATTGTTTTTTCTAAGGGGTATTGCAAATGTCGTCTATATTGCAGGGGGAAAGACTTATTTACCCTAAAAAAAAAATCTTCTTAATAACTACCAATAAAAAATGAGGTCAAGTAGTTACCAATTAAATAAGTCCAATAAAAAATGAGATTAAGTAGTTATTTATATTTGCACAATAAAGAATATCGATCACAAAAAAAAAATTAAAAAAATTGCTCTTTAGGTCCCCCGCCATTACTCTCAGACCCCCCATCGTGACAAAAATACCCTTACAAAGGGTTTTGTAGGCTAGAATATGAAATAACCTAATTTTGTATCCTAGGATACGAAACCATATTTACATGTAAAAAACACAAATTCGTATCCTAGGATATGAAATTGACATTTTTCAGAAAACAAGTTTAAGGTTTCAGCCCGTAGAATACGAAATACACATTTTTTTAAAACACTCCAGTTTCATATTCTAGGATATGAAAACGCTTAATTTCGTATCCTAGGATATGAAAATTATTAATTTCGTATTCTAGGATACGAAGCCGTCGTATATATCTATATTTTGCCCAAGCGTTTTTTTCATAACCCCTTCAACACTCAACCCTCGGAATACGATGTTACACGACTTTTTAACGTTTGGAAGGCTATAAATCAAGATTTTTACTCATTGAAGGTTCTCACGCTCATTTAGAGTCATATAACGGGTAAGGTTCCCACACGCATCATGCATTTGTTTATGTATTATATTTATGATGATTTTGATTGTAGTATTTGATATATGAATGTGTTTAGATGGTCGAACCTCCGGTTGAATTGAAGCAAAAAATTGATGAAGCCAACATTGCTAAAGATGTTGCACCCGGAATTGCTCCACCTAATGTTGCTGAACCTAATAATGATCAACCTAACGTTTCCGTTAACACCGCCAAATATTTTTTTAACGCTGAAAAGTATCAGGTTATGAATGACTTGATCGATTGGTGTAAACGTGAGGCTGCAAAAGCCGGGTTTACTATTGTGATTGAGAAATCTGATAACGGTTCTGATCGAAGAAAAAAGTATTTCGTATTGGGTTGCGAAAGAGGCGGTTTGTACAAAGAATAAAAAAAAAGTTAAGGAAAGAAGACACGGCAACAAAGAAATGTCAGTGTCCGTTCTGGCTGCATGGTTACTTTTTGGCATCTCAGGAATGGAATCTAAGTGTTGTGTGTGGTGAGCATAATCATGAAATGGCCAAAAATTTGGAAGGTCATATGCTTGCCGGGCGTTTAGAACCGGAGAAAAATGAGCGTGTCCACGAGTTAACAAGGAATATGGTGCAGCCAAAGAACATTTTGAACAATTTAAAAGAGAGGAATAAAGATAGCAAGACTAATATGAAGCAAATCTACAATGCGCGTCAAAGATACAAATATGATGTTAGGGGTGAAATGTCAGAACTTCATCAACTCTTGAAATGCCTTGAAGAACATAGATACTTTTTTTTAACGCGTTTTCGTATTGTAGAATATGAAATTAGGCGTTTTCAGACTCTAGAATATGAAACTAGAATTTTCAGATCGTAGAATATGAAATTAGGCGTTTTCAGATCGTAGAATATGAAATTAAGCGTAAATCATTATTTCATATTCTACAATACGAAAAATATATGATTTCGTATCCTAGAATACATAGTATCCTGAGTCCAAAATTGGGGGCATTTTGGGATTTATGGGGGGTTTGAGAGCAAGTAGGGGGTCTAAAAAGCAATTTTCCAAAAAAAATATATCGATTACACAAACGGTCACGGGCTAGTTAACCATTAAAGATAGTTGCAAGTTCCGAAAAATAACACAAGTATGGATCTTGCATAATAATAAAATTCATGTGATTAACTTCAAAACCTTATTTGGCCTTCAAATGTCAACATGGGACTGTTGGCGAAGGAGATGGTGACTGTGGCCGAGAACAATTGTAGCATTTGCATGTGCCACTACTCGTGCTTTAATTTGATCCATCATATCTAATTTGACAGATTATGAATATACACAATTTAGGGTTTATTTGTTTAAGATTATTAATTTTTGAATTTTTAGTTATGTTTATGCCAAAACTTTTTTTTTGATATAAATAACAGTACTAGAAATTTAATGTTTTCCTGTAACACATTTTCTACGGATTCGGGTTCCCAGCTAAAACATTCGTAGGTAATTATTAAATCGGTCACCGTTAAATATCCTTTTGTTGGATCGTTCGGAGGACTTGGATGATTTTCTTCATACTTGATCATAAGATCCGGAATGATTAAAGCATTCCAACCCACGATCTTCTTCTTGTTCTTTTTCATCTTGCTTAAGATGATCGATTTTCTTTGAACATTCAAATAGTTATGTTGAGCAGAAGCTAGACCCAATTCTTTCAAAGTGCGGTCAAGAGGGCATATCAAAAACACCTTTTTGGTGTTACACCAGAAGTCTTTTTATTGAGTACAATCATTCATCAAAACTCATTCACAAACATTGAAAAATATAAACCAAAACTACCAAAGTTTAAACTACTTTTACAACCAAGTTACAAATAAAATAAAAATTCAAGAATACATGTCTATTTAAACAACTCTATTGACTTAAACAAACTAATTCATTGCGTACGAAACTCAAAACCATAGAAAAAATCCTTGTAAAATGATTGTTGTTATCATGATTGTACTCATCATCAACATCTTCATTGATAAACCAAGAACAGATCTTGCAAAAAAACCAATAAATATCCACGTCAAAACCAATCAACATTAACTTAGAATCACTCCTCTGATTATATCTGTAAAATATAAATGACTAATGTGAGTCGAACAAAACTCATAAAACATCACATTGAAACCCACATCACACCCTAAAACATCTGCACACTTTTGTTAGTCAATTTTAACACAAAACTAAAGAGAAATGCACTACTCCATGAACCTCCAAGTGATAAACCAAAGAGAACAATAAAGCTACATCATAATCCACTCCATACTTCAAAAAAACCTAGAACTACCCTTTGCCACCATCAAAGGACTTGAACAAATTTATGTTGCTCTATCTTCTAACACATGCTACTGCTAATTACAAGCACATAGAAATGAACAACTTATTCATAATGCATTGTAATTAACCTAAATGTAAATGATTATGGAAAGCACGAAACAGGTATACCGAAACGTCCAAACAACACATTTAACTAATTACAGTTCACTACGTGTTATAATAACAAACACTCAATGAAAATATTAAGGCAATGAACAACAATATCCAACTAAAAAATTCTCATTAAACAACAAAAATGTCATACAATCCTGATGTTGTAACATAATTCAATTCATTAAAAGAGAGAAATGTAAACTATAGATAGAATAATGTTCCAAAGGTCTTTGTCGCGGCATAAAAACTTGAACTTTTTTTTTTTTTTTGAATTGGCAAAATTTTATTAAAGAACAACTCCTCCACAAGAAGTGTAAGGAATTGTTAAGAAAGTACAACGAAAGGTAACGTGATATAACACAATTACCAAAACACCTAATCAGCACCCCAATCCACCCGTACACCTAAAATGATTCACTAATCCCACCAGAGAAAACCTCTACCCGACCCTAGGAGACACCACTAGACACCAACTTCCGAACTCGAATTAAAATTACTCGGCCCATCAGATCCAGAAAGCAGCCCCAAAGGTCGAAGTTGAGGGACACTGGTAGGCAGAGAACCGACAGTCAACACCTAATGCAGTAGAGTTCAACCAAATACCAGAGGCCTGCAAATCTCAACAGATTTGAACACCCCTCAGCGACTCAAAGAGTCCTACAAACCTCATCAGGTTTGAAAATGGTCAGAGACTCTCGTATCGGGGAGAATCTACCCACACTCGGCATTAACCATCCAACACCTCTCCCACACCAATACGTCCTTGAGGTACGATAAAGCAACAACATCCGTCAGCACGGAGTGTCTACATACCTCGCCCTTTCGGGTATGCCAGGACAAGTACCAAGGCCAAAGAAAACCTCAGCCAAACACCACCACTGCCAGACACCTCCAAACAACCCCCACCGAAACCAACAACACCAAAGCCAAGAAAACCCAAAAAAGACCGCCCCCAACCTCCGTCCACCCCACCAATCCCCATCGTCTCCGACTAGGCCCCACCAATCCACACCAGAAACGGCAGCACCACCTCTCCTCCTCCACCACCCCAACACTACATCGAGTCACCTGGCTGCTTCACTGCCGCCTCCAAACCAATGCCAAAACGAAAACCCCTCAAACATAAACCACCTATAGCAACACCAAAGCCAAAGCCAATAAAACACCAAATCCAAAGCCAAATAACAAATGCAGCAGACCGGTCACCACCACTGCCAACAACTAGACCCACCGCCGATAACAACACCAAAGCCCAAAACCAACACCAGAGCCAACACTAGACCCACCGCCGGAGAAGAACTCCGACGAGGAACATCACCACTGTAGAAATAGCACCACAAACCAGGCCGTGCAACACAACGTCTGAAGCAGGACGCAGCAGGAACGAAGATGGAAACGAAGCAAACGGAAACGAACAGGAACGGGGTACCCAACGGAAACGAAGCAGAAACGAGATTGGACGGAAACAGAGGATGGAGGAACGTGGTGATACGGAGCCATCAAGGCTCGTCGCACCACCGTAGCCAGGTCTTACATCGCGCCGTCGCGGTTTGGATGATTTGGGGAAGGGGCGGCGGCGCTACAGTTAGGTCTTACTGAAGAGAGAGGTTAGAGAGAAATAAATTCCTACCAAATTATCAATTAACTTTATACTTGAACTAATTAATTAGTTAGCCCAGCAAAAAAACAATTTTTCCAAAGGCTTAGGCAGCAGCTCTCTTCTTCATGTTCAGTACCTGAATTAAAAAGATTCATCATATTAATAATACCGCAAAAAAAAAAATAGAACCAAACTAATAAATCACTTCTAAAATAACCATACTAACAAAATCACATAAAATAATACACCTAAAACACATATCTAACAACCCTAAAACATTCATATTGGTTAAAAAAAACACAAAAACAGAATACACCTATTACAAAATTAGCACCCCTATAAACAGAACTCAGTAGCGTATAATTTATTACCTTCTTCCCTCAATTAGCAAAAAAAAAAAACTCGAATCGTGGATCCTTTGACAAATAGAGTTGAACAAAAGTCCAACATTCAATAATAAGATGTGGAAATGGCTTGATAATGTGATCAAGCGCTATACACACTTTTCTGGTTCTTTTGGGATATTCCTTATTTTCTGCATTTTTATTCGTAACATGAAACAAGCACTGCTTACGTATTGGCTCTTTTATTAATTAAGTAATTATCTCATAAAAAAGAATTCACCATAAAATTGGCGAAATCTTCTGTCCACTTGTTATTTGGATGTGTATCGGTATATTTGTTGAGGTAGACAGCTCGGTGACCCATAAATAAATTTTCTATATTCATCCAAGTGTTCAAATACATTTCTAAAAAACCTTATTAAATCGGTCACCGTTAAATATCCTTTTGTTGGATCGTTCGGAGGACATGGATGATTTTCTTCATACTTGATCATAAGATCCGGAATGATTAAAGCATTCCAACCCACGATCTTCTTCTTGTTCTTTTTCATCTTGCTTAAGATGACCGATTTTCTTTGAACATTCAAATAGTTATGTTGAGCAGAAGCTAGACCCAATTCTTTCAAAGTGCGGTCAAGTGTGCATATCAAAAACACCTTTTTGGTGTTACACCAGAAGTCTTTTTATTGAGTATAATCATTCATCAAAACTCATTCACAAACATTGAAAAATATAAACCAAAACTACCAAAGTTTAAACTACTTTTACAACCAAGTTACAAATAAAATAAAAATTCAAGAATATATGTCTATTTAAACAACTCTATTGACTTAAACTTTTTTTTTTGTGGTGTGACTTAAACAAATTAATTCATCGCGTACGAAACTCAAAACCATAAAATATATGATGCACAAATTATCTTCTATTTATCGTAGAATTTTAAAACAAAGTTCTCATAACATTTTAAAATAAACATTTCAATAATATTAAAAAAGAAAATAATCCCGTAAATTTCACGGGCTAACATACTAGTTAATTTGTATTTTGATTTTCTTGAATAATTTTTTAAAATTTTTTTTTTTACAAATTTTAAGATATTGTTTTAAAATTATTGATTTTTTTTTTAAAAAAATCTTATCTCGCTTGAACATTCAGAGAATGAATGAAATCAAGAATAATGATCTTAAGGAAGAAGTTGTGCAATTTTATTTTTTTTGGTACAACAAGTTGTGAAATTTTATTATGGCAATCTTAGTCAAGTAATCAAGAATCATCCTCTAAACTCTAATTTTTTTTGATAAAATTTTGGAAGAACTTTGACCAAGCCACACATAATTGAAAATATTGAGCCTCGAGAAATAACTATCTCAGGTAACCCACCCAAGTATAAATAAAGAGCGAAACTTGATAGAAAAATTTGATGTAATTACAAGACAAAATCAATTAGTGGATAAGTCAATTGAAGAGCAAAACTTGAGGTAAAATGGTAGGAAATCAACCTATATATGTGAGATGAAAATATAGAAAAGAGAAAGAGGGAAGAAAATAAGGGAGAGGAACCATCAATTAGTGCTAAGTTTTTAAAACACATGTTGTCACGAAGGTTTTATCGAAGTAGTATAATTCTATAATTTTTAATGATCGAAAACTAATTTTTCAAAAACAAAGAATCAAGACATATTCTAAGAATTTTGGAATTTTGAACCGGTGCATTATTACTTTCACCGGTTCATTTTTCCAAAACTAAATTTCCATTTTAAACACAATGTATCTTGAATAAGTACATCATCACTATTTTGTCCCTCACTTCAAAATTTCTTTTTCAAATGAAACATGAAACGATGCATCATCTAGTTGAATTGCTACATCCCTAGCGAAAAATAATTTTTTTTAAATCACTTTTGATCTCATATGTTCATTTGACACTAAGGTGCATGGTAAGGCACTAAACCTACAACACAGGTTCCAAAAGACACTCTTCTTCATATCAATGTGAATTTTATATCAGTACCCACAATTTAAGTTGGACACCTAAAAATTTACCAAAATAAAAAAATGATCTAC
This sequence comes from Trifolium fragiferum, assembly GCA_954870985.1. Lineage (NCBI taxonomy): Eukaryota > Viridiplantae > Streptophyta > Magnoliopsida > Fabales > Fabaceae > Trifolium > Trifolium fragiferum. Next base: position 16,964,320 of record OX940792.1, read on the forward strand.
TATGTAATTTGAAAAAATACTATATTTTTTAGGAAGAAAAGGCATATACACAGTAACAAATCATTTTATTCCATCTCAATAAAAATAGCTTTTTATTCAAAAAAAAAATTAAAATTGAAAATCAAATATTTTTAAATTTGATTAAAAATCAAATCTTTTGGTAAAAAATATGAAAATAAATTTTTCGGTCAAAACTTTGAACATCAAATTTAAAAATAAATTAACTATTTTACTTAATAAAAAAATTGATATTTGATATATTAGGAAGAAAAGTTGTAAAAAAAAAATCACTCTTCATATATATAGATCAGATATTAAGAAGAAAAGACAAATACCATCGATATATCTTTTATTCCACAAAAGAAAGATAACAAATCTTTTTTAATTTTGACAATAAAATAATATCTTTTCAATTTTTTGGTCAAAAAGAAAATCTCTTTAATTTTAAATTAAAGTCAAATATTGTTATATCTACCACGTAGGTAAAAGAGATCCTAGTTTTCGTTATAAATACTACTCACACTTATTCATTTTCTTATTCACTCTCTTTTTAAGCTCATAAAATCAAAATAATGGCATCGACATCAGAGAAGAAGATCATTCTCAGGAGCAGTGACGATGAGACCTTTGAGGTCGAACAGGCAATTGCATTGGAATCTCAAATGATCAAGCTTATGATCGAAGACAATTGTGCTAATGACACTGAAATCCCTATTCCAAACGTAACTGGCACAATCTTGGCAAAGGTTATTGAGTACTGTAAGAAGCACGTTGAGGCTGGAAATTCCAAAGATATACGATCTAATAATGTTGAACTTAACAAATGGGATGCTGATTTTGTCAAGGTTGATGAAGCTACTCTAGTTGATCTCATATCGGCTGCACACTATCTAAACATCGAGAGTCTATTGGATCTTACATGTCAGGTTGTTGCTGATATGATCAAGAATACGACGCCCGAGGAGATTCAAACAAATTTTAACATTGTCAATGATTCATCTCCTAAGAATGAAGAGCATGTTAATTTTGAAAATGAATGGACTTTTCAATGATTATAGAATAAAATCGTCGGTTTAATCGCTATTGTAGATTTAAATTGTTTATAGATAGTTAAGAGACTTATGTTTTACTTTTCGTCAAAAACAAAAGAATAAAAATTCATGTTTTGTGTTATGCTTTGTTTTATATTATTCATGGAAGTTTTGCAATGTGGATTTTTATATGTTTAATAATTGTTTTATGGCTTAAATATGGAAATTGTCCCAGTGAATAAAAGTCATTTGAGGTTTGATCTCTGTACTTTCAAAAAATTTCATTTACCATTGCAATTTGAAATTTCTTTTAATTTGGTCGATCATACCAGATTTTTGCTGAAGTGGCACAATTTTAAGGGTGTTGCACTGTTGATTGTGATTTCCACGTAATGAATCATCATGATGCACAAGGGTGCTAAAAAGAAGACATGTTTCAGTCAAGCGAGATGATATATTAAACGTTCTCCTTCTTATTTTGAGCATATGGATTTCAGACACCTTGACACACCTCAGTCATCATCTTAAAAGAGTGCAAGGAAAAAAAAATCCTCTACACCAGCTCCACGGAGACATCAATGGCCTACTAAAGTCCATGAGTTGCCTCAGTTTATGCACGAGTATATTGAAGACGTCATAGATGTCCAAGGCGATTGGCACATGTAGAGTTTGTGTTGTTTTTTTTCCTACTTGGAAGAGTCGTTGATGATCACAACATCACCCTTATTGATCTATCTATTGAGTTGAATAAAAATCGGGCCCTCTATCTTAAATTGTATGGTGGTAAGGAAAGGTTCGACTACATTATGAACGCACTTACACCATCCGCAACCGGCGCTGCAACTAGGGAGAAGTGGGTGACTATGTCGGACATGGGTTTTTGTTGGCTCAAAAGTACAAGCATGATGTCGTACTTCTTGTCGGCCAAATAGGGTACTCGAAAACATATTTTCCGTTAGAAGGTGCGTCGACTTCAAAAGAGAGACTAATGTGTCTAGCATGGGTGAACAATGACCATTTCATGGTGACCTATTTGAAACCAGATTGTCCGATACCTCCGACCAGTACGATGTGGGATCAATATTGTTTGGCAAATGCATCAAAGTGGTCCGACTGATATATTCATCGGATGTCTGTGTATAGCAAGCGCAAGCGTGCTCATGGAGGCCATATAGTTGAAAACATGACAAAAGTCCGAAGATAGTTGTTGATCTTGATGTCGAAGATAGCATCGTTCCTATTAATCTCGCAGAAGATTAACGTGATCATTATGCCTAATCAATTTTTGCTAATTTAGTTTTTTTGTAATTTAGTAGATATTTTGTAATTTGGTTAGATATTATGTAATTTGGTTAGAATCCAAGATTTGTAATTGACATGTCATATTATTATATATAAAATTTTATTTTCATTTTACTTATGTTTGCGAGTTGTTTTGGTATAAAATTAGATAACATATCCTTCAGATTTTCGAAAATCTAGTTTGTGCAGTTTTTAATCCTGTGTCAGTAAATTGTTCTGATATAATCCGCTACTTAAGTGGTAGATACCTCTTTCAAGATTACAGGGTGTCCGTCACTCATGTTGCAGAAGGAATTTCCTAGGGTGTTCCGCTACTTAACTTAAGTAGCGGATTGTAGCAACACAGAATGCAGCCACATAATTGTAATAAATATGAAAAATGTATTACAATATATTTGCTGGACACAAAAATTACATATATTGTTTGATTGGTGGTCTTTAGCGCTTACTCAAATAAAAATTACATAAAAAAAAAAAATAATAATAATAACAACATCTCTAACACAATTCATAACGACATATAATAAGTTTAGGATGTCACTTTCGATGTCCATTTGAACTCATCTGGCCTCTATAACTGCAGGAGGTAACCATTAAAAAACTCTAAAATACTTTGTATCCTTTGACTAGTGCAGGAGGACTTGACTACCGACTAGTCCGCCACTAAAGTAGCGGACATCTCAAAAACTACTCATTTTTTTGTTGTCCGCTACCTAAGTAGTGGAAAGATAAAATGGAAAAAGCATAGGACGCGCGAATAATCAATAGGGAGAAAAATTAAATTTCATACATTATAGCTACGAGATCAGTCGATCCAAACAAATCCCGCCCGGATGGATTAATCAGATAAAGGGTAATCTTAAATAGATCACCCAACAATATATATACATTGATTTTACTTATTGCTGCTGTAAGAAATTACATGCTGTGTCACTCCTGATCAATACCCAATACAATATAAGTAACTTGTACCTACGATATATAATAAAAACATATAAAACATTAGTGTACATAATGGTTACAAAAGATTTTGGACTTGGCTTGAAGGAGACTGCTAAAATATTCAATCAACCTTTCAAGTACAAACCAACTGCTAAAATTGGATGCCTTAAATTAACTAAAGATTCCTGAACAATTTTCAACCCCTCAAAAAAGGGAGAAAATGAGAAAACAAAAAGAAATCTAATATCACAAAGATAAATTAGGTGCCACCAAATGATGCTTTGGAGGAACTTATATGGATCTCCGGAACGTCTTTCTTTCATGCATTAAACAACAATGCGCTAAGTTATTTATCCGTGAAGATAAAAGAATGTGATAAACTAACCTAAAAAACCATCAAGAGATAACAAGTCAATCAAAACGCCGTTTTGATTTTCTACGGCTCCCTAGAAGTTTTAACATGTTGTCAGTAACATCAGGAGGAGATTTATCATCTTCATGTTGAGTATTGTCAGAGGTGTGAGTTAACCAAGCCAGTGCCTCTATGGCAGCATCCCTTTCTGCAAGCTGCTTATTCCTTTTCGGTTTGCCAACAAATTGCATTCCTTTAAACTCTACCAATGCCCTGAACTCATTTGTCTTGAGATGTTTTGTTTTGTATTTTGGTGGGGTATGCCCTGCTCGCATCAAAAGTGTTTGAAGCAAGCTTTTGGGATTTGTCCCATCTTTTGTGAATTTATTCTCGTCGTTAGTGGCCCTAGGCTTCCTGCTGTCACGGCCAAATACAAATCTTCCTTCACACTGATCCCCTGAGACCAACTCCTGAACAGCAAGCATCAAGTACTTCCCTTCCTTGTGAATGTCAATGCCAGGATCTTGTAGCTGCATTATTATAAATCGACTATCATTCAAAATAAAATAAAACAATAACTCCTACTGGACACAGTTAAAGGAAACATCATGCAGTGATGCCATTTATCGATAAGTAAACAAGGAATATCATTACAAATGAAAACATCTGCTAACCTTCTTTTGGATAAGCTTATCTAGTTCATCCTTAAGCTTCAAATAGCAGTCAGCTAAATTAGGATCCAAAAAGAAGTCAACGTACCCATCTAACATTTTCAGATGCCCCGCCTAAGCTCACCAGAGGGAAAAAAGGGCATGTTATTGATACTGAAATATATGAAGCCTTGTCTTTTTAGTGAAAGAAAAATATGTATTGACTAAGAAATCACCTGTATCCCATTACTTAGAGCGCCGCCAAATAGGATAAGTATTGAGTCAGATACAGCCGTGGAATCACGGATGAAAACAGCATTGACCTTTACTTTCTCACCGAAAACCAACCATGGGTAAGGAATAGTCTGGTAACGTGCATTCACTGAATTCTGGTCAAAATCATAGAAACTAATAAATAGGAAGAACAGGAAGAATATGGAAGCAGAAGAAAATTATTCTCATAATATCAACACCCTCTTTTAGAAGACATAAAATTGTCCAATGGCTTTGCAGCTTTGGCACTCAATCAAACACACAGTCATGCATAGATATTGTTCCAACCAGGTCGAGTATAGGACCGCATACAATGCATATTGCTATAACAATGTCAGACTGCTTTTTTTACTACAGTGAGCAAACAAAAACTGCACAACAACACCACTAGAGAAGGAAAATATTCTTTCAGGTATCATGACTTCTACCACGAGCTCCAAGGATCAGTTTAAATCTTTGCTAAAGTCATTATGGTGTCCTAGATACATTCATCTCTAACAAGGTGGTGCATATATTATTACATGTTTCAACTAAGCAAGTGCTGACTATAATTAATTGTTATTATTTCAATATATTGTTTCCATTCTTTCCCTAACATGTTCCATAGTTTTGTTAGCAGATATAGACTAGACAGGATTACCAATTACCTACACTTCGTTCTCACTTGAGGAATTGCTCATTTTACTCTCTTTGTATTTATATGCTGTATGATTTTCATGTAATAGACATAGTTCAGTATTCAGTTTCAAATGAAATTTAGCTGCGCAACAATAATCTAAATTGCAAAATGGATATCTCATAAAATGTGAACCACATTAACACAGGATAGAAAAAGTAATTCACTGAAGGTGATGGGAAAAATAAATTGTGGTGTGTCACTTACTGCATATAATAAAACCTGCCCGTCGTCCATTGTCTTAAATGACATGGATGTCTCCCTATGCTGTACATGGAAAGAAATAAATAAGTATATAAAACAATGAAGGATCAACTAGTAAGATAAGCACTAGCTACTGAAATAACATTATAAGAAAGAAATAGCTTACCACCACCGATGCTATATCAGGAAAGAGCCCAGAACATATGACTGCACGGACAAGAGATTGATTGTGGCTCAATTTGTTATTAATGCTTGAATCTGTATCTACCAAGCCAGCTTCTTTCAAGATGAAGCTGAACTGTTTTCGAAGTGAATGAATTGCCTGAAGAGTTTGGGCAGAAAGAAAATTTCTCCAGCAGTATTCATAAGCTGATCCTTCTCTTTCAGAATCTTTCCATCCTTCATATGCTCGAACAAGAGCCATGTGATCACTGTAATCTTTAGCAGAAAATCTAGACTTTGCAGTCCCTGCTAACTGAACACAAAAGCGAAAGATAATTGGTTTTTTCTATCAGTACTGAACTTAATCATTTACTGGTAATCAAAAAGTGATTAAGTTCAAAGACTGGATACTCATCAATGGTGCACCATCAGACCAGATTATTGCCATTATAGAACACAGGAAGCACAGTATCAGATACCGGGATAAAAGGGAAATTATATGTAGTACTAGTGTTCATACCTCCAAATTGGCATATACACACTCAACAAACGGAAGTAAACAAATTAAAAGATACTAGACTAAAAATCCACATTTATTTCAATATCAGTAACAAGTACACTTTCTAATACATTCCATAGTGATGAGAAGATATTTTATTTTAAATTTTAGATATCTTGAAACCTCACAACACAATACAGAATTAAAGTTTTAAAGTTATAATGACTCCCCACTATTATGATGATAACCATAAAGATGAGATTAGCCGTTTTTCATTAAAAGGATTTTTCGTGAAACATTTACCAAAACGTTAGTATAAGAATTTACTGAAGAACAAGTTTGTATTTGCTGCCTTGCGATATAACCAAATCCACATATACAAATATTAGATTCAAATGGCACCAAAAGGATGATAAGCTGACATACATCTCTTTTGTCTTGGGGCAAAAGGAAAGGATCCCTGACACTAAGGCCAGCTACTATTGTAAGAACAGGATCAAAGCACCGAAATATAGCTCCCATTATCAGCATTTTTCCCAGCTTGGGATCAACAGGAAGTATCGAGAGAAACTTCCCTGATTGAAAGAAAATGAAAATAAATCAAGAAAACAACAAAAACCAACAAATAGTGATAGACTCGTAAACAACCAACTAATAGGACAAAAAAACAGACTCACCAAGATTGGTAAGATTTTCTTTTTCATCTAATGCTCCAATCATCGTGAGAAAATCAATAGCATTTTGGACCTGTTCCATAAAATTGTGAAGATATATTTTACAAAAAGCCTAACCAATGGTTAGGTAACCAATAATAAGGTCTCAAAAATATAAAATAAATTTCACAGTAAATACCATGCATACTCCTACCATTACAAGGAAGAAAGTTCTCTATTCAAATGCGTTCTATAGGCAACTGTGGATTAATATATCCAAACTTCTGTGCAATGCTCTTAGGGTAAATGATATTATCATTAAAATATACAGATAATAGATACAAGGGATTGAAACAGGGAATATTTACATTATTGAAATTATTTCCAATTAATGAACATCTAATCTAACTACTCTAGCGGTTAATTAAGTCAATGACACTTTTGATATATACATTTGTTTGACATATGTATTTTTTTTTGTTACCATGATATAGGTACGAAGTTTCCACCGCCGTTGGGGATGACATGACTAATCTCCGTTGGGGAATTTGTGAGGCGCCCAGGGTGGGTTCTCCTCTCCCAAACGAATTCTTTCCATACGCAGGAGCCAGGAAAACATGTATTTTTTATTACCAAGGAAGTCATTTTAATTAAGTTAATGACAGTGAATTATTACCAAGGAAATCTTTGTAATTGAATTTTTACTATATAAATAATTGTTCTTGACACTTTTGATGGCTACATTTCTTGACTGGAGATTGGCTTTCTAGTGGAACTTTTAATTGGTACAAATATACAATTGAAGAGCAATGATACTTACGGTACGTGGCTTTGGTGCCTGCAAAGCTGATGATAGGAATTCTCCAATGCTCTCAACCTGCAAACTTTTTATTTGCAAGCAAAGAGAGTTCAAGGGTGTTCTCAAAAGTTCCGGAAGTTGATATTCAGAAAAGGCTTCATAAACACATTTGGGGTAAAGGTGGTAGCATTCTCCTGGCTGCACACGACCAGCCCTGCCTCTTCTCTGCAAACAAAGAAGCCAACACGAGAAAAGACAGTTACTAGCATGTTAAAATTTATAATTTATAATAAAAACAAGAATGGTGTATGAGCATACAGCAAAAGATAGAAACAAAGGCAATTGAAGGCAACCTAATATTTTCAAATTAAACAATTTCAGCACCCAGCAATTCTAGAATTCACCAAAAAAAAAAGACAGAGAAAAGAAGGAATACAGATGGAGAAAATCTAGCTTTAAGTTAAAGCTTAAAAATCTAAAGAACACTTAAGAAAGAGATATTAATTAAATGTTGTTTCCACTTCAAAGCTTCAAGCCAATCTAAAGATGTCGCAGAAAAATAATAACTTTCAGCTCAAAAACTGTAAAAGCTGCTCTCAAGCAATCAACTTTAAGCAAGGTCAGCAACGACATTAATCCTGAAGACTCTTATTGTTAAGGTTCCTGCAAAAATTGGGGGAATCCAAATTTATAGGAAGCCTGGTGATGAAAAGGGAAGAAGCAGGTTGACCTTATATCACTAGAGGAGATAGACTACAGTGCATCCAACTAACGGATTAATTTCAAACAGAAAGTGCAAGAGAATACTGAAAAACGCAAGATACCAAATACTCTAGACCATTATATAACGTGAAAATGGATCAGAACAAGCATATGAACTTCTAGGACTTGTGAAACAAATGTCAGGAAAGAGTCGAGCATTTTTTATTCTTTTAGAGTTGAACAGAAAAAGAACTATACTTACAGTGCAAGAAATAGGAGGATAAGAAATTGTCCAAAAGAGACAAAACAGGAAACATTTGCACAAAAACCAAAAGGCAACTAAAAAGAAAATTGCCAAAAATAAGATAGCAAAGAGTTGAGCATATTTTATTCTTTTGGATAGAAAGAGAAATACAACTACATAGGAAAAAAGAAAAATAGAGAATAGGAAATCCCCCAAAAGAAACCATGAGACCAAAAGGGAATCATTTGCACAAGAATCTAAAAGACAACTGAAAAGAAAGTTGTCGCATATAACCTATTCCTTTGATATCCTTAAAATCTGATAAAAAAGGTGTCACCTTTTCCGGAATCTTAGCAGTCTAAACCAAAGTTTCATTACCCTCAACTCTTTATTAGGAATTGTCAATTTGAGCAGTCAACTGCTGGAACTACCTACGTCAATCATTTTGCTATATATTGATGGAATATCTCCATCTCAAAGACGATTAAGGAGTTAGAAAGATGAGAGATCTTCCTTAGAAAAGAAAAAAAAAAATCAATTAAATAAAGGTTGTCAATTCCTTTGGATACTGTTAGAAATAATATAAAATCATTGATGTGCCAAATCCTAACAGCTTAAGCTTTTGGGATAATTGGTTAATTGACATGGTATCAGAGCCTCTATGACTAAGTGGTCTGGGGTTCGATTCCCGCTCCCCTCACTTTCTAATTAAAAGTGGAATTTAAGCATATGGTAGGTGGGCCTATGCATTATCCACGCTTCAAGCCCAAGTGGGCTCTTGCGTGAGGGGACGTGTTAGAAATAATATAAAACCATTGATGTGCCAAATCCTAACAGCTTAAGCTTTTGGGATAATTAGTTAATTGACAGATACTATAAAAGAATAATCCCCCCAAAATATAGTACAGAAGATTAGGACATGCATACTTGCCTGCCGTGCAGATGCTTGTGAAATCCAAGAAGGTAGTAGACATGGTGTGTTATTCAAAGCATCATAAGTGGTCTCTTTTGCTTTTCCACAGTCTATGACAAAAACTATGTCATTGATAGTAATACTTGCCTCTGCCATATTTGTAGCAAGTACTATTTTCCTTACATTTGGAGGTGGTTTATCAAAGATGAGTTTCTACAAAAAGAAATATAAAGCAAAAATAGTAAATGAGATTTATCTAAATACAGTAAGATAAATTCAAATTAACATGAGAAAAGATATAATCATTAGTGCACTAAGAAATTGAACATGAAAATAAGGTTCTACCATCATTATGAAAACCAAGTCTTAGTGAGAGTAAAAATTTAACCATGGTATTATCTACCATTAACTATTTTTTGACTACGAAAAAAAGCTTATTGAGAAAGATTTTTGTTTCTTATGTCAAAAAAAGAAAGAAAGGAAAAATAGATGTTTTTTTAATCAAATAAAATAAGCAATACATATTCTTTAGCATTTTATATAATTTAGTAAAAATATAAATAAACATAAATTGATCAAATTACATGACTGGTTTCAATTTGTTGCTAGCAAAAAGATACGACAGGTTTATCAGAAAAACATATTACTTGAAGGATAAACAACAAAGGTTTTCGAGTACTTTTAATATCGTGACACACTCATAAATAAAAAATAAACCAAGAAAATAACCAACCTGTTCAGAAGTTGCCATTGAACCATGGCATGTTTGAAGCAGAACCCTGTTCGGATCTCCTAAAAGAGGGTGTGCTTTAAGTTGATCTCTTAAACAACTTATATCCTCCCACCCAGTCATAAATACTAAGACGGCACCTGGCCGTTCCTTCCGACATATATGGCATAGAACAGCCTCAATGAGATTAAATCCTATGCAGTCAGGAGCCCATGAAGATAATGAATCGCGTGTCTTGGGACTATAGTTCTCAAAACTTGATTTAGAAAGAGCATCCTATTCAAAAGTAAGAAAGCAAAAAATTCTGTCAACATATCGTAATTAAAATAATCCAATTTCAGTTTATAAGTCAAACACATTTTAGACATTATAGTGAACTATAAGCCAATTTCAGTTTGTAAGAAAGTAATTATAGTGAAATGTAATGATAGAGTTATTGGTAGGACCTATTTAGAATTTTGTGTGTCAAGTGTAATTATCTTTATATATATATATATATATATATATATATATATATATATATATATATATATATATATATACTTTATGAGTTGGAGAGATTGGGTGCTTATTAGTTGTAACATTAACAAATTATAAAATGAATGATATGTACACATGGGATCCGCTTAAGCACGCAAATGAAGGAGCTCCATTATGGATGTATTATTATTATTATTATTATTATTATTATTATTATTATTATTATTATGATTGAGCCTATGTATATCCCTATAAATAGGGTTAGTATCAAGTCTTTTCTTTTGTATCAAGCTACTATTCAGTCATTACCAATAATATTCAAGGTTCTTATTATTTTCTCTACCCCTTTTATCTAAAAAAAATCTCACAAATTCAACGTATTTAAAAAAGAGAATGAGACGATATGAGAGGCATATGTAGGAATTTTTGGGCCACCTACTATCAAACCACCCAGGTCACGCTCCAGGGGGTGTTAAGAGTCCCACATTGGATGAGATGAGACCTGAACATAACTTTATAATTGGGGGCACTTGTCACCTTAAAAGTCGGTTTTGTAAGAATGAGTTAATCCAATATAAAAAATACTAATACAAGGTAGAGACAAGTGTAGGTGCAAAGTGTATTCTAAGTCATTGTTTTCAATTTTTCTGGTTGTAGCTAGTTAGAAGTTAATGGTGGCCACTATTCTATTTATGTGTAATCTAGAAGCTTTTGCACTCTATAATATTCTTGTATCAGATTGATTGAGCTGGTTCGTAGAAAATAATCGTTTAGATTTCGATTCCCATCCATTCTCTGATTTTTTTTCCCTCCTCAAAAAACTCAATAGGAACTTTCATCACTCAAAGGAAATATGCCGTAGACCTCCTTGAGATAGATAAAGTTTTTTAACAGTTCAGCAAGTTATTATAGCCCATCCAAGTGTATCTAATTAAGATATATCAATGGTTTTTATTCAGTTATAGATCCCCTTTGTTTCATGTGTAATTGAGACTTTGGATAGTTAATAATATTGTGACTCTTGCTTCGTCGGATAACTTTTAAGAATTGGTCAAAGGAACACTCTGTCCTTCGGAACACTTTTACCAGAAATGTCTTTAAGAATTGGTCAAAGGAACTACTCTTGTTGACTCTTGTTGATATTTACCAGAAATGTCTTTAAATATCATTTAAACTTATAAGTAAATATTAAGACCAGACTTTTAATGCAGCTACATACCTCAACAAGAGTAGTGATCTGGTTTTTCCTCTTTCGTGGTGCAAGCTGCTTTTGTGTTTTCCACAATTTATCTTGACCATAATCATCAACTTGGTTGAAAGATGTCAACTTATATCCAGTAATTTCCAAAACATCTTCCAAAAAGTGAGCTCTTACAGGATAGGTGAAACCCTGGACAACAACAAATAAATGCATTCAAAATACCTTGTTTATAAATAACATTACAAATACAGTCAAAGTAGCTTATATAATAAACAGATATGGTTACACTGCTGTCTTATGATGAGCTAGAAGTGTGTGCCAAATCCCCTAAATTTTTAAATGGATGGATATTAAATTAAAATGACACGTACTGAACAATTCGATAAAATTTGGGAAGTCAGTATTAAGTATTTTATGATGAATTACAAATACTTTGAATCGTGTGATACATACATCAACCAATGCACTAGGCATCAGTATCATTGATACAAATCCCAAGTTTTAATTTATTCTCTATATTTTACTTTTCCTTCACTTATTACATCAGAGAAACTGAAATGTCAAAAAAGCTTAAATTGTTAAATGAAAAGTATAAAATGCATCCTGTTTTATGATTCTAATTTTTTGTTTTTCTGAAGTCTGCCACTTATTTGGATGTCCTGTCATTCTGTGTTCATTCCTCTGTAACAGAGGCTTCACACATTGTTGTTAAACTCAAAACCAGCTCTTAAGACCGTATGATTCTGAAAATTTACCCTTGTTTTCTTGCCACATTCCTACCAGAGAATGCAAAATGAACAGCTCGTGTAGAATCATCTGCCAACTTGTGAAAAACACAAGGATCAAGTGCGTCTAAAATAGTTTACAAACTGCAGAAAAAAACTGGCTGGGTTGTGGTACCTGATTGGGGAAATAAACTTATTTCCTGCAGTTCACTTTGTTCAATACTTAAATTCCCTATGTCACTGCTGTGCAACCCTTGATCCCCCATCGTAACATATGTGAAACTTAAGTATCATTTGAGATTTTACAGCATTCTTAATGTATAGGTGTTGAAGCATGTATATCTAATAAGCATTTTATTAATGTGTTTCTGAATCATATGATGTATTTGTGAATCACATTTCAAAAATTGAAGAAGTGATTCCCAATATGGTCCACAATTTGACAACCGTGTTGCTAGCTGTTTGGGGTTGGGGCCTTAGAAAGCTAAGCCAAAAGACACTAATCTCTACATTAAGATTGTATTATTGAAAATAACTATATATCAGCACATATCCAATCACTGCCCTACCTTTCCACCACAAACTCATACACATAAAATAGTATAAGTTTGGACCCCCAAATCAATTCCAATTTCAATATGAATGAACATAGAATTGCATTTAACATCTATCTAACAATTAGAATAATTAAAGTTCAGTTATCGATACAAATAAATGCTCAACTAAAACTAGAGGACCAACTTACCGGGATATGAAATGTCGGTGCACCTCCAAAATAATTTGAAAAAAGTTCAGCGTTCAAAGTGGCACTCATCAATACCAGTCTTAAATCACGACGACGTGGAAGAAGATCCTTTAACACAATCAGTAAGAAGTCTAAGAAGAACAAAAACCAATTATGTAAAGAATAAGTCGACTTTAGGATTACACAATGAACAAACTGGTGTTAGTAGAGAATATATACCTTCATTCATGCCTCGCTCGTGAATTTCATCCACAAACACATGGGTTATACCACTCAGGTTTCGATCACTTAGCAACCTTCGGAGTAATATACCGCTAGTACAAAATAGCAGATGGGTGTTTTTCCCTCTCATTCCTTCTAACCGAACTTTGAAACCAACCTATCAAAAAACCTCTGTTGTGGTATATAGCAGGAAGAACAAAGATATTCCCAATTTTAAAATCTCATTGAAAAGCAAAAAAATATAACTTATGACTATTTTATTTATTTTCTTATTGAATAATAATATTTGCATTCATGTTTTCCGCACAACTACATTAGTTTGTGTTTTGGTCCATTTCAAGAAAATACGGACTTACTGTTTCACCCAGAGACTCTCCTCTCTCTGCTGACACTCTCTCAGACACTGCCATAGCAGATATCCTTCGAGGCTGTGTGCAAATAATACTGCAAAATGCCCCGCGGCCGGACTCTATCTCTGACTCTAATATATACTGAGGAAGTTGAGTAGTTTTACCACATCCAGTCTCTCCAGATATAACTATAACCTAGAAAAATATTCAAAGAGATAAGGTATCAATTATGAAAGCATAACCCGAACTAAGTTTATGACATTCAATTAAGTCCTATTGCAAATCCACAAACAGAGATAACATGTTGGATCCAAATATCTCAATAAAAATAAACTAGGGGATTTGGAAGTAATTAAATGACGGTAAGATTCAATGAAAGGACATATCATACTTATAGAAGAATGTGAAACTGTTAACTTGCTGCTCGTCACAAGGCTTCTTATCATGGGGAAAAATTATATTGAGTAAGAGCATCCATGAATTGTAAGTCAAATAAAAATACTGACTAAAGAATAAGTAAGGAAAAAAGAATTTGAAATCAAATTGTTTTTTTATATGTGCAAGATAATAATACATGTTCAAATAGAAAACAGAATGTCATTGCAATTTTTCCACAGGTTGTGGTATTTTAAGGACCTATTTTAAGTGTTAGTCCAGTCAAGTTCATCTGAATTTTTCCTTCTACTCGGTTGCAGGTGTTCCTTTCTATTTGGATGTAAAAACAACTAGCAACCATACCTGATTACGTGCTATAGCTTGAAGCAAACCTTCCTTCTCCCTAAATGCTGGTAGAGACTTCCGGAATTCCAGCATCTTCTTGCCTTCAGGTGATTCCTATGTATAAAAGTAAAATATATAAAGAAACCAGAAAAAGTGAATATTATTTCAATAAGTTTCTACCTTTTAAAATAGAATTACAAAAGGAGTTCCTCTTGTAAAATAATTAGTCGGTATTGTTTTAAATATTATCCATGAATATCAGTTCTGATAGAGACCCAAATTCAAATGAAATAGAAAATGTATTATTGATTGAAATAAAAAGAACAATTACAGAGAATGATCCCTATAATCCCATAGCAAAAGCTCCCAGAGAAGAGATATTTCTCTTTCTGCCTAAATCCTATGATTTGTATTATTCTTGCAATAGGTGTGCTCTCAACGAGGAACGACAGTAGTATACGTAACCAATTTTATTGTGTCAAATGCAAAGGGACTAAACAAAAAAACACATGCAATAAAACTATAAAGGGACTGAACAAAGAAAAAATAACTATCTTTTGCAATTAGTAAACCCAAAAAAATTGGAACCAGCTGAGAGAGGGAATCTATAACAATGAGATAAAGTATATTCTCGTTTTAAATACAACTCGGATATGAGATTGCAACGGAAATGTTTACAGCAATAAATTCAACTGTCATAGTCTTCTTATCATGACTTGCTAATTCTAGCATTTAATGCAAAATAAGATAACCAACAAGAAAAACAAACCTGCCATGATCTTTGCATATTACGCATCCTCAAACTCCTCTTCTGGAGAACCTTTTCCATAACAGATTCATCCACAAAAGAATTGGCATTTTCATCCATGTCTATATCTTTAACCTGATTTTTGGAATTCACATTATCCAGAGAGTCAATTGTCTTTTCGGAATTTAATTGTAGTCTATCAAGATACTCTTGCACCAAACCCTCCACCCTCCTTTGCAAACTAAGTGGAATCACCACCTGTGATAATAGAATAGACAGGCATTATTTGTCTAGGATGAGAACAATCACAGTATTAGACTATTAGTTGATATGTCGAACAGCACGAGTGCAACCCAAGCTCTTACTTCTCTTTGTGGACGTTTGTCATCCAAATCTGGTCGATAGTTAGGAAGAGGCACCTTACTTGCAACAATTACTTTTCCAAACAGCTCACTGTGAATTACAAAAAATGACCATACCAAACAATAATTGATAAGAACGAACAAGGATTCATTTAAAAGGTTGAAATAATCATTAAATTCAATCAAAATGAAGATACTTCAATCAAATATACGTTGTTTTCTTATTCCATGTGACATACAAAAATAAGTATCTTTTACCTGTAAAGTCCCATTCTTTTGGCAAGGTTAGCAATTTGTTCATAGTCTCTCCTATCTCTTTTGTCTCTAGATACAATCTCCTGATCCTTTTCGTTCCGTAACAACATACTGAGTTTCCATTTCCACTCATCCACATTGGCCACTGTAGACGATGCCTAAAATAACGGTTACATTTTCTTAAAACTACTGAAATGACAAATAGTAACCTTATGACAGAACTGATAACCAATTTCAGAAGCTAATTACTACAAAACAGGTTGATAAAATATTGAACTTATCTCAATATTTCATTCAAAATTTCCAAACAAAGATCTCAAATTCACTAAAAAATAGTTTTATTTTAGTTTAAAGGATATGCGCCGTCAGTGTAAATTAACCTTACACCTGATAAGAATGATTTAATCGTCCACGTCATATCAAGAAAGTGGGGTGATATGGCAGAATACATGGTTACTATTCGTTGACAGTGTAAAATCGTTTTCTGGTGTCAGTGCATATTGTTTCTTCTCTTTTTGTTATCTCTTAAAATAATACAAATTACAGAAAGTATATTCAACACTAGTTAAGTTGGCAACTGAATTCTATTCAATATTTCAATTACATTTTACTTTTAATTCAAGCAATTAAAATTTTTACAATAATAAACAAATCACTAATCAAACATAAAATAAAAAAACCTAAACAAAAAAATCATTTCCACTGAATTCCAAATTTCCAATTATAAATACACTAAGCAAATGCAAATACACAAATCATTAAAATATTAATATAACATTTCTAGCAAAACCTAATATATAAAAAAATATTAAAAATTGAATTATGAAAGGGAAAAACCTGATGATTCTCAAAATCACAGTCATATTCATCATCAGAGAACTGTTCGATATTGTAATGTCCGGAAAAGAAGCGCGTGGAGATAAACTGTTTCAATAAGAGTGAGCGTGAAGTTGAGATGAGAAAGCGATAGTTATGGTGGCGAAGTTGAAGAGACTTAGCACGTGCTATGAGGAAAGACGCTGCAGATTTTGGATTATGCATTGTTGTGAAGTGTGAGGTTCAGGCATCGCGGTTGTGGTGATGCTTTGTTTTCGTCAATGGAAAAATGCGAAGATTGCTACTGCGATGAATTTCGTTGCTTTTTTTTTTTTTTTATGATTGCTTTGTTTTCGTCAATGGAAGAATGGGAATGGTTTTGAACTGTAAATGAATGCTATTGCTACAGCAATAAGAACCCACGCACGAGAGTGGGAGGAGTCGATTTTGGGTCATTTAACTTGACCTTAATTTATAAGTTCTTACTTATAAGTTGTTAGATTTTTTTTCGTAAAATAACTTTAACAAACTTATAATAATATATTAAAATTTATTTATTTGTATAAATTATTTTATATAAATTTAAAAATTAATTAATTCGAACGATCTCTTATGGTTCTTAATATCAAATATATTAGGTGAACCAACATTGCATATAGTCCACCATGGATCTTAATTAGTTTGTTGGTTCTTAAAGATATTTTTTGGTTGTTTTTTTAACTATACGATCGTTAATTACAATGGTCATTTTCATTAGTTTTTAGCGTCAAATGTATTAGGTGGACCACCATAAATTTCTATACATCTTTTAATTTAAATTGTTTGATCTTTTTGTTAAAAATGTAATTATTTGATCTTGCATGTCAACTGAATCTAATAGTAAACCGACATTAAATAATTTTCTCTTGTTCTTCATCTTATTCTCTCTCTTGTTCTACCACCTTCATCCATCTTCATCAAACAAACTAGAAAGAAGAAAAGAAAAAAAATTCCTAAATTCAAGATTTGAAAATTGAAATTTAGGGTTTGGTTGATCTCATCTCCAATTCACCCCAATGGCACTAACATCTTCTCCATCGTACCAAACCATGGAGTTTTCCCTTCATCCATTCAATCAAAGTTGCAGAACCAATTTTTTTTTCTCCTTCAAACGGTAACACTTCAACATGTTTTTTTAAGTTTGCTTTTTGAGTATTTGTTTCATTCACTTCGAGTAATTTTTTATGCCTCTACTGTCGCAAATCGATTTCTTCAAACATCACATATCACCTTCACTTTACGGAAGATCTTTTTATCAACTAATTTTCTTCCATGATTTTTTCTTCTATGTTTTGTTTGAAGATCTACATTTTTAGATGAATTTATGAAAATGATGATGAAGAAGAGGAGGGAAGAAAATAATGAAGAACTACATTTTTCTCTTTCCTTTAAGGGATCAATGTGAAACCAAAAATATCCTTAAGGGACCAACATACTAATTAAGCATTTTTTTTATTTTAAAAATGACGAGTTGCCAAGCCACGTAGGAAAATCTTTTTTTAAAAAACCCAAATTTCATATGAACATTCATCATGTTCTTCACCTTCTTCATTATGTTCATCAACTATGTTATAGTGGGTTGATTTTTTTTATGAATTTTTGGGATTTTGGGAATTTTAGGGTTTGTTTCGGGCCTAAGGCTTAAGCATCAAAGCAACCCATTTGATCCTAAGTCCATCAGTATCTCCACATTTTCTAAGGCGTGTCATCCTCAATGGAGACTCACACAAAAAGATAATGACTTCTACACTTGTCCACCGTAATCTTATGTTGCACTACTTCCTATCAGATAAATAACATCTATTGTGAGATACTTGTGGCTTATTTCACTCACACAGAGAGACCCAAAACAACTATGCACATCTCTCCCCTATATACATGCACATGCACTCATCAAGGTATAATCATTCTACCCAATACATACACACCCATATCGAGTTGTAGTTAACTTGAGTGCGTGCTAATATTTTTGCAGGTACTCTTCCCTTGAGTAATAAAGTTCAATAACTGATTGATACCGCTAGTACAACCATATCCACCAACGGTACTTTTTATTCTGAACTTACGGTTAAGTGGCTCCATATGTAGGAAGGTTTTCCCTATAAAGTCTTATTGAATTCTTTATCTTAATCCCATTTTCCCTTCAATTCAACAATTCCCATGGTAAGATATGAGAGTCCCGAATGACACCAGGTTGTATCCACTATCTTCGGTGGAATCATCCAGCACAAAGAATCATCCAACGTTGTCAAACACCATAAACATATATGAAACTAGCAAAAAGGTTGATCATAGGATTTGGAGATCATGAACTAGTAGATGAAATTCCAAATGAAAAACTTCCCCTGCTAGTTATAACCACCACTGCAAATCACGAGGTGTTGAGAATCCTTGTTGATGAAGAAAGGTCATGTGACATCATGTACAAAGAACTGTTCTCCAAATTGGAGCTGAAAAAGGAGTACCTGTCACCATATTCTTAAGGAGCCTTGACAGCCTCTGACTAATCCGGCACTCAACCTTTATAAGTCAAACAAAGGCCCCCGGTATCAAATAGATTGATACAGTTAAAATTCCTTATGATATCATGCGCAACTGGATACAACTGCATTCTAGGTAGGACGACTTTGAAATCTCTAGACCGCAATTCCGTCAACCGTACATCTCAAAATAAAGTACCAGGGATGAGACGACAAAGTGCTAATGACTGAAGAAGACATAAAAGGAACGAGGAGATACTGTAGGATCGTTGACGAATCTCTACCTGCGACCCAAAAGTGTAAAGAAGAACAAAAACACAAGTTTGTTGAAGGCACTGACTACAATTTCAGACAAAGAGTAAAATAAATAAATAAAAAACCCTTTAGCAGTTGAAACCAGGATGAAATTTAATAGACCAACACCAAATTGAGAGTTCATAACATAACGATCCAGCGACGATAACTCGGCTAGATTTGTGAAGATATGACACATTTGGAAGCGCAAGGATTAACAACCGCTAATCCTATAACGAAAACACAAGTTTTAAACCGACAAATTTGTAAGGTAAAAAAAATCATTTGATACGACAATGAGATACATCAAAATGAACTCATTTTTTTGAAAGTTCAAAAGACGTTAATTTTGATGTATCTCATTGCCATATCAAATGATTTCTAATTAATGTTATATTTTATATGTATGATCTATGTTATAGTATTTTTCAATCCAACAGTCAAATTTGTAATACGGTTATTCGATAAAGAATTATTGAAAGTGTCATATTACTAAGTTTGACACTTTGCAATCATTTGATCCCGACTCTCTCTCTCTTTCTCTCATATTGCTAAGTTTGACACATTGGTGTCATTTGATACTCTCTTTCTCTCTCTCTCTCTCTCTCTCTCTCTCTCTCTCTCTCTCTCTCTCTCTCTCTCTCTCTCTCTCTCTCTCTCTCTCTCTCTCTCTCTCTCTCTCTCTCTCTCTCTCTCTCTCTCTCTCTCTCTCTCTCTCTCTCTCTCTATATATATATATATATATATAAGATTTGAGATTCAAATTTTAAATTTTTGACTTATTTATTTTTAGAAGCGAATTTGTAACTATTAGACAATTTTACAAAAAATTGCTTACACCAACTATTCTTAAAAATCCAACAGTTAACAAATTTATAAGTAATACTTTCTTATTGTAACCAAAACTTTCTTATGATATTTTTCTCTTTGACTTTTGGTTTTCTCTCCCCTTTTATTTTAACTTTACATCATTTAAAACTATATTTTCAATATGATTGTGGGACTCAATAAATTATAAGAAGTGATTTATTCGAGCATTTTGAGATGCAAAATTATTTATAATCACATCAACATTAATGTTCTCAAACATATCCTTCTCAACTGACAAAGTTGTCATGCCGTTCAATCTCTCTTGTAATACTCAAAAATTCAAGGAAAATATCATATTTTTTTATAACAATAGCTAGATATAACAAAAATATATAGGCCCTAAAAAACGATGGGCCTAAGGCCATCACACCTACTGCCCATAGCTCAGGATCGGCTCCGGAATACAAATTTTATAAAATTCACTGTTGAATTAAAAATTTATATTATATAGATCATTTATGTTAAATTTTACAAAAAACTAAAATCGTTTGATATGTTAAGACTAATCAAAATTAGCGATATTCAATAAAAACTTGAAATTGACCCCCGCCCCCGCGCCATCCTTTAAGTTCATATGCCGCAATATCTTTGGTTTGTTATTGGCGAATCCTCGAAAGAAACCACATATTATTTGGAAAATCAGAAATGTTCTTACCTCAATTGCTGAACAATGTCAAACTTTATTCTTATTGGTGGTGAAAGACAAGAAACATTAGCCTAGTTTCAAACTACTATAGATAGTGGTCGAGCTCGTTTACTTGTTTGGACATCGACTAACTTTGCTCTTTTATGTAGTTTCTCTTACTGGTGTCTTTGTAAACTCTTGGAGTTCTTTTTAGCACACCTTGTGCCGAGGGAGTTATTTGATTGATTATTATTATATATCTCATTTTGATTTGTTCAAAAAAAAATATTTGTAGGTCCAATTTGTTATTTTTAAAGGATCTAAACTAAACATTAGGAATTATAAATTTAAATGACTTATTTGTTATAAATTGCAAGCTTAAAAAACTTATTTATTATTTTTTTTTGTTACAACTTATTTATTATCTAAAAAACTTAAAGCACTAATATATTACAAATGTAAAATTTAAAATAACCTCAGCATGTATTTTGTCTATTTAATACTACTTCCCACAATCCTAAATATAAAAAAATAATTAAATATATTGAAATATTAACGTATTTAACTTAGATATACAATTTTTCAATGTGTCTAAAAATTAAATTTTCCTTATATTTAGAACCGAAGTGCAATAATAATTATTGCAGTCTGATTTTATTTTCTTGAAAAAATTAAAATACAACCCAATATATAATATGTGCTACATTTTCCATCATCTTCATTCTAATTTCTTGTTTGAAAACCCTTTAGCACCACAAATATATATCATGAAGATGAAGGGGATATGTAATTCATGGGAAGGACTACCAATCATGCTAATGTTGATTTCGCAGATAGCATTAGCTGCTACGAATATCATATCCAAGCTTGCCATAAATGATGGTATGAGCATGAGGGTAGCTACCGCTTACCGTTTCATTTTTGCGTCGGCTTTCACTATACCGCTTGCTCTTATTTTTGATAGGTATCTCCATTCATTTCCTTTTACACCTTCATTTTTGCTTTGCCTCGTGCATTGGATTAACTAAGCCAAATTTGTTTTGTTGATTTTTTTTTTTTTTCCTGTTATGCAGAAAAAATAGACCAAAGATTACTTGGAAGGTGTTATATTTGGGATTTTTATCTGGATTGTTTGGGTATGTTAATGGTTCTTTATCTTTTTCTGCATCTGTATTTTTAGGCACATAACTATAGTACACATGCTATTAGGGAAAGTTTTAATATAAATTACTTCTACGAGTGATCTTTCGTGGACAAGTTTTTAAAAAATATTTAAAATTTTAACAATGACATGTACTTGACATGTACTTATTATATCTGTTGTTTTCAATATAAAATTTATCTTTTTTATATTCTTATTACACTTAAATAAATTTAATTCGATGAGTTATAGAGAGTGAGTTGGATCCCTTGTGAAGATGATAGTGATTGAATTGGTCCCCTTTTGGTGAATGTGTGAATTACTAAAATACAGTCAACATTGAAAAGCGGTGCAATGAAGTCACACATTTACTCCATGAAGTCAAAATTATATTGAAATGTTAAATTGTGACACGTACTATATAATATTTATGGGAGGGTGTGTGTATATAACTATTAGACCATCTTCAATGATGAATATTTATTTTTTAAGTATCAATACATAATAGATATTTCGTTGGAGCAAAATATAAATAAGTATCTAATAGGTACCGATTTTACAATAAGCATTGGTATCTATATTGTTTTTGTGGGTTCCATTCATAATAAAGTAGAGTTATTGGTGAGATGTATTATTAGTGGGATCCATTTAGAACTTTTTAAAAGATTTTAGGTTTGAGGAATTGAATACTTATTAGATATTATTATTAAAAAAAGTAAATGAGTAATGTGTACACGTGGGATCCGATTAAGTACTAAAAAATGAGTATCTCCATTGTGGATGCACTTATATAGTACTCTAAGTCCTAAAAACAATTATAATTTTTATTTTAGTAAACTACTTTACATTATTTTAAAAAATTATTAAAATTAATATCAAAATTGTCTAAAATTCTAGCTCAACTTACTAAAATATCAAAATTGTTAGTTACGGCCCTATGATTGGAATTGGAACTCCAATCTCTCTACTTTGGATGTGTGAATATTCAATGACTTATCATTTCGTCTATTAAAAAAATGGACAAATAATTTGAGACGTAGGAAGATTACAAAACAAATACTTATGATCGATGAGACAATGAATATAATGAGTGAGTATAATAAAAAAAAATATTTATAAAATTAGAAACAACAATATAGACGGGAGAGATCAACCCTTTAAATGAATCTCAGTTATTTCGAAATGATTAGTCTCTACAATTGCGTGCGAAGAATACTATTAATTTAAAAAAAAACAATATGTGATTCTAAATCCTTTAAAAATAAAATACTAATATAGTGACGGTAATATTTCAGGGGAAGTTTATTTGTGAACCTTTATAGTGAGGGCATGGTTTTGACCTCAACCACGTTTATGTTTGCTATGTTCAACCTTACTCCGGGCATTACCTTCATGATGGCAATATTCTTTAGGTATTCACTCCATATTAGTTATACTTTATTTTATTTTCTCTCTTTGTTTTTTATTTTCTTTTTAATTTATAATATAGAGCCGGTGAAAATTAAACTTAAAATCTTATGCATACTAGTCAAACCTCTCACACCATTAAACCAAACTTAGTAGTTTTTTTATTTTGTTTTTAGAATGATTAAGTTGTCTTGATTTATTATTGTTATTTCGAATAAAAAGTGTAACTTTATTTCTTATTACATACGACCATCTACAATGGAGCTAGATGATATACACTGCAATTGTGCAAATTAAAGCTAGACACATTCTTAATTTTTAACAATTTTATTAATAACACTGATTAATTAAGTGCTTTTTTATTATGCTTTTGATTTTGCATAGATTGGAAAAACTTAATTGGAGTGTGGTAGAAGGAAAGGCTAAAATGATAGGAACATTAATAGGAATTGGTGGCGCAATGATCATGACATTTTACAAAGGAGCAACAATTCGATCATCCAATATCAACCTTTTGCATGCACATCATCACACCCAAATTGGGCATATGGAACCACAACATAAGGACTTCAGTAATAAACTATTGGGAGTTTTATGTGCCATAGGAAGTAGCATCTCTTTTTCTCTATGGTTTATCGTTCAGGTTAGTTATACAATTTTTTAAATCATTTGATATATTTTTTATACCCACCAAGATCTTTGGTTATTATGCGCTTTTGATTAATATCCAACCAGCAATATTGATTAAGTTAGAAGAGATTCACATCATTTCATCTAAATGTTTTTGGGTAGGTCTATAGCTTTGTTTGGTTCAAATGAGGGAAGGGGAGGGGAGGGGAGGGGATGGATTTTAATGAGGGGGAGGGGAAGGGAGGGAAGGGGAGGTGAGGTAGTTTAATTAAATATATGTTTGGTTCAAAAGAGGGGAAGGGAGGGGAAGTGAGGTATTTTAATTAAATATATGTTTGGTTCATAAGGGGAGGAGAGGTATTTTACAAATAATTTACTTTTTTACCCTTAAAATCTTAAAAACTAATATCTCTTTATTATTACATCAAAACAAATAACACATACTTTTCAAAAAAAAAATTACCACACAAAAGAAACTCACTATCACACCAAAAAATTCATTATATACCACTTAAACCACAACTTTGATTCAATAAATCTACGATGGTATTTTGGTTTGTTCAAAAAAAAACTTTGATTCATTAAAACACGGAATAAAATATTCAAACTAAGTACATTGCACAAGCTTTATTAACATTTTTTTTTCACAAAAAATATATTCAACATAAACACATAGTAAAATAATAATTTAACAAAAACAAATAGTAGCTATATATATATATAAACACAAGCAAGCCACATATATACAAAAGCATATGAAATAGTAGTATAATATGATATAGCATATGAAACAATATAAAGGTTGTGAGATATGGAACATATAACATATGATATAGGCATATAGCATACAACGTCAAAGAAAAACGAAGAACAGTAGCTTGAATTAACAAAAGAACAACTTGAATTAACAAAAGAACAATACGTACACAGTAGCAACAGTGTTTGTAGCCTAATCATAAATATTGTAATAAGGGTAGCATTGGAATTTTAAAATATATTGAGGATAATCTTGTCAGTTTAATAAAATTAAAAAGAGCTTCCCTCCCCTCCCCTCTAAATCCCTCCAATTTGGGGGGAATCAAAAATTGGCTTTTGGAGGTGTTTTGCTCCCCTCCTCTCCCCCCTCCTAAAAATTGAACCAAACACAATTATTTAAAAATATCCCCTCACCTCCCCTCCCCTCCCCTCCAAAACCCTCGAACCAAACATGGGTCCAACCCATTCTTACAAACCGGCTTGTAAGGCGATGACTGATTTCACTTATAAACATACATTCAAGCTAGCCATCTCACAATCAATATGGAATTTTTTAACACACCTATTCACACCCAACACTATTAGACTTGGTGCGTTGATATAAACGGTGGGTGGCTAAACCTGATAATAGGTGGCTTAACAAATCGTGGAGAGGCTCACTTTATAAACATATATTCATCTCATCTCGCAATCGATGTGAGACTTCTTAACATACCTCATTGCGCCAGCACTATTGGGTTTGGGGTGTAAATATACATGGTGGATGGTCTGATCCGAAACATGATAGCGCGCGGCCCAACGAATTGTGGAGAGGCTCTGATACCATTCTAGAATTGTGATTTTGGTCTAATTCATCATTACAAAACCGGCTTGTAATATGTCAATTGCCTCTATTTTATAAATAATTGTTCAGATCATCTCACAATTGATATGAAACTTGATACTTTCTTATTTTTCTTCTTGGAAAATATAAAGATTACATATTTAGACTTTGTGTACTTTTTTATTTGACTAATTTGATTAGTGAAATTTAATATTTATAATAATGAGTTATTAAGTGGAACAACATTGCATGTGTCATAAAAAAGTGGAACAACGCTGCTAAGAGTTACTCACTAAAATTTAATATTTTAGTCGTAGATGAAGTGATAATTCACTAAAATTAAACTCACATATTATGAGGTTCCGGATTCGAACCCGAGTCATGACGTCCGACCTAACAATTTTGACATTTGCCAGTTGAGTTAGGACTTCTAGACGCTCACTAAAATAATTTAACCCCTACATACATAGCATAGTCATTTTATATATCAAAGTTTTTATGTGAATATCTGCGTTTAGAATTGTTTTACATTATCATGGGTGATGAGTCCATTGAATTTACATGACACAGGCTAAAATGAATAAAGAATATCCAAGTCATCATTCAAGCTCAGCTTTGATGTCTATAATGGGAGCAATACAAGCCATTGTTTTTGCTCTTTGTGTTGACAGAGATTTGACCCAATGGAAGCTAGGTTACAATATCAGGCTTCTCATGGTTGCTTATTCGGTATGCTCCTCATATTTTAATTTTAATAAATAACATAATTCAAGTTTTTCAAGATGATTGCTATAATTTTCAGTAATTAATTATTGTTTACTATTTATAACAATTTTTAATATCCAAAATGATATTTGGTGAACACTCCAGTACACATTTTAATGCAGGGAATTGTATCCTCGGGAATAAGTATCATTATTGTTGCATGGTGCATAAAGATGAGAGGTCCTCTCTTTGCGTCTGTTTTCTACCCTCTTCAACTTTTACTTATAGCTGTCTCTGCTTATTTTATGTTGGATGAGAAGTTATATTTAGGAAGGTATATTAATTATTAATTCTTATTTTCACTAAAAATATATCATTATTGTTGCATATGCATTGTTTCGAACAGAACTTAGATTTATCCGCAGAGGATAAATATGATATAGTTTCATTATATTTTTTTGTAGTGTTCTTGGAGCGGTGTTGATTGTGTGCGGCCTATATGTAGTGCTTTGGGGTAAGAACAAAGAAATGAAACAAAATATTCAATTCATGAGTTAATGATCAATCATCTTTACTTGTCTTGTGTAAGACCCGTAATAACTAGGGACATTTGTTTGTTTAGTTATATTTTGCTAAAACTGTATCTGCTCTATGAATTAATTTATGAAAAATTGTGAGTAAAGTTATTGTGGAAAGGCTTAAGGAGTGTGTTGCATCTCTTGTTTCCCTTTATCAAACTGGTTTCGTACTGGGAAGAAATATTCATGAGAATATTGTCGTGGCTAAAGAGATGGCTCATACAATGCATTCAATGAAGGGTAGGAAATGAGCTTTTGCTATCAAAGTAGACTTAACTAAGGCTTATGATAAGCTTAGTCGAAAATTTATTTGGAGGGTGCTGACAGAGATTGATCTACTGGAGACTTTAATTAATGTTATTATGCACTCAGTTACTAGTGTCATGACAAATGTGAAATGGAAGTTATAAGGTCCAAGTCTCTCATATGTCATCACATGCTAAACAATACCAAATTGTGAGGACACTAATTCATAACTTTGCTTTAGCCATATAGTAACACTTGCAGCATCAAAACTACACACAACCATCAGAAAGTTACAGGCCAACATTTGTAGGAAGCAAATTGAACCAACATTAACCAAAACTCTCATTACACCAGAAAGATTATAATCAAAATGCTTGAATCCTCATATCATACCAGAAAATTGAATTGCCAAGAATTCAGCACACAAAAG
Organism: Trifolium fragiferum; assembly: GCA_954870985.1. Lineage (NCBI taxonomy): Eukaryota > Viridiplantae > Streptophyta > Magnoliopsida > Fabales > Fabaceae > Trifolium > Trifolium fragiferum. The sequence continues at coordinate 16,992,100 of OX940792.1, forward strand.
AGATGATTACCAGGAATTGCAGTGGTGAAGACGTCGAGATTCACAACAATTTCCAGTTGAAGCTTCCCGAAAAACTTCAACAAATGAGGAAGGAGCTTGACAAAAAAAAAAACCTCACCAATATCAGAGAAATCATCAATCTGTTTTCAGCGAAGACTTTTAACAAAGATTCAGTTCCTGCCAGCTAATGCTAAAAGGCAGTCCTAATCTACTTCTTTTTCTCTATCCTTCAAAACGCTTGTGAACTAGATTCTGACATTGTCGACACAAATTTCACGTACGTGAGCTATCTTTTCCCAATCCTCGCCTGCAATCCTTCGACATCGCGTGCTTAAAAGAGGACATCCATCAATTTGCAAGGCTTGTAAAGCAGTAAGGTGACTAAATCCACACGGTAAATTTTGAAGGATGGGACAATACCGAACATGTATACGCATCAACGATGACCAATTCCTCACACAATCAGGAAGTGTCATAAGAGAAACACAATCTATGATAAACAGATATTGAAGACTGCTTGCATAGAATTCAGGCTTAATTGGTAGAGTTTTTAGCTTGGGTAAACCTTTGATAGTTAACGAGCGAAGACTAGAAAGATTTGCGATACACACATCCAATGATTCCATCTTAGGACAGTTTACAACTTCCAAATTTTCAAGAGCTATGCAGTTTTTCAAACTACTTGGCAATGAAGTTAATTTAGCGCAGTTGTGGATTCGCAGCGTTCGAAGGCAAGTGAGGTTCTGAGTTACTTCAGTCAAAGACACAAGGATTCTACAATGTTCAATTGTTAATGAACGAAGAGATGTTAAAGTTCCAAGTTGTTTCTCAAAAATATTTGGAGATGTTATCACCAAATGTCTAAGGGAAACTAATTGGCTGAAATTTCTTGGGAAGGTACTGATATTTCTGCATCCTGATAGCTTCAATGTTTGTAGGAAATGCAAGCCACAAATGGAATCGGGAAGGAACCGAAGTTCAATATTTCCATTTAGATTTAGATATCTCAGATGTTTCATGTTACCAATACTATTTGGAAGATGTGTTATTCCCATGTAGCTCAAATCTAGCGCGCGTAAATAAGTCGAATCCGAGAGAAAGTCATTCAAATGAGGTTTCAATTTGATACACAAAAGAAGCGTTCTCAACTTTGGTAACTCGAGAAACGAACTTGGATCCTCCCTTAATAAAACATGTCTTGTGCTTTCAGACATATTAGAAATATCAGAGTTAACCATCAAGTTTCCTGCCACTAATTTAGCAAGATCATGAAATAGATCATGCATTTTGCATTTTACTATTTCTGTTTTATGATTCTCATGAACAATTTCAAATATTGATCTTGACACAAATTCATTTATATACCAAGTTCCAACATCTTCAAGTTGTTGATCACTATTTGAAGGTTGAATGAAACCTTGAGCCATCCATAAATGAATCAAGTCTTGCTTATAAAATTCTTTGCCTTTAGCAAGTAAAGAACAATATGCAAAACATTCTTTAAAAGGAGACGGTAATCGATCATAGCTTAACTTAAGAACCGACATTATACCGTCTTCCTTTTGAGGAAAATGACTCATACTCCAAGTATCACTGTTTTTCACTGACATCCAATAAGATTCCTCTTTGGTCCCGGAAAGTAAGCCTCCCACTGTGCGTATTGCTAGAGGCACTCCACTGCATTTTATAACTATCTCTTCTCCGATTTTAACAAGATTAGGATGCTGAATACTTTCTCCTTCTCCGAACGCCCATTTTTCAAACAAAGACCAACAATCACCATCAGCCAAAGCACCTAATTGATACAAACCGTTTCCATTTTCACCCATGACAGATGCAGTAATTTGGTAGCGCGTCGTCGCTATAATTCTGCTTCCTTTTGCATCATTTCCTAACAACAATTTCTTCAGATCAAGCCATTCTACACGGTTGCAATTCCAAACATCATCTAGAACAAATAAAAACTTCTTCTCACTCACTCTAAGACATGTTGACAAGAAATCTATATCCGGAATATTCTCATCATCACGATTGACAGCTTGAACAACATTCTTTTGCCAAATCCTCTCTGAGTTCAAATCATCAGAAACATCTACCCAAATCCTCAAATCAAAATCATTTTTCACCCTAACATCATCAAAAATCCAATTGACAAGTGATGTCTTTCCTAAACCTCCTATTCCCCAAACAGGAACAACATTATTACTATTACTACAACCACCTAATAACATTTCAATAACCCTTTCCTTATCTTCATCTCTTCCAACAACCTCAGTGCAACATCCATATGAGGTTGTATTATTCACTCTCTGCCTATTTAGATCAGCAATTTGTTGATCAAGTACTAGCAAATTAAGACTACTTATCCGATTCGCTATCTCATCAACTCTCACTATAATTTTCTTAATCGTATCATCCATATCAGAAAAGAAAAACATGTTTCTTACCAAAGAAACTATTTTCCATCCAGCCTCCACTTTCTGCCTCAAAGCTTCAACATTTATATCATCCAACAAGTCTTCTGCATCGTACAACACATCGTGGAGCTTCATCAACCAATCCTTAACAAAGTGATTCTTATCCTGCTTCTTTTCTGCATCTAGAAGAACAGCTGAAATGGCTGACATGTCATTTTTAAACTTGATGAAATCATCTTTGAAAGAAGAGTATAGATAATACTCCCTCCGTCCCTATATATAAGCACCCCAAGAGAAAGTTCACGCTTATTAAGAAAAGTTGATAGTGTAATTAATGTATACTTTTTGTGTATTATAATTACTAGATTGTCCTTGGTGAAAAGATGTATTTATAGTTGATTTTACGTATTTCAATGCAAAGTGAAGTTATGTTTGTAAAAGTAATAATAAAGGTGTCTAGGAAATTGAAAAGGAGCTTATATATAGGAACAAATAAAATCTTTGTAAGGGTGCTTATAATAAGGGACGGAGGGAGTACTTGTTTACAAGTTCTTCAAGAATTCTCAGCAGCTGATTTGCATAAACCTATAGGGATTCCCATTATGTTTGTAGCTGGTGAATGGAGTTTAGATCTCACAAGAGGCTGTTGTTGACTTCAATTATATTGGTAGAGAAAACACAAATGTTATTGCCGAAAATATTCGTATAGACACAAATAGAAATAAACGATGATAGATACACTCACAAAAAAAAAAAAAAAAATAAAGAAATTAAAGCGATATAAATTGATGTGATGATTTATTTTTCTTTTAATATTTTTGATTTATGTGATTGTGTCTAAATTTTATGTTTAAATGATTGTGTATTCCTTGTTATTGTTACCTCCTTATTCCATTTTACTACCTTTGGCTTAACTAGAAAAATACCAAAGTATCCCTACCTCAAATCTCACCCCTTACAAGTGACCAAGAGTTTAGTTAATTATCATTGATTATCAAGTACTTATATAATATAACTTTTATGTCAAAAATGAAGTATTATAATTAGGAGTGTAAGCGGATCAGAAAAATTCAATTGAATCGATGATCCAAATTGGCTAGTACTATTTTCCTAAAAAAAGAAATTTTGATGCACACTGTTCTTCAATCTTCATACATGGATGAATATTGGTTAGTACTGTTTTGGAGCAACAAAGAAATGTTGTTTAACAAGTACTACCATTTTCCAGCAACTTGTGTAGCCTGAAAAAAACCAAAAAATTAAACCGAACCAAAAAAAATTGAAGCATAATAAAAAAATTTGAAATCAAATTGAAACAGTTCGGTTCAGTTTAATAATTCGGTTTTATTAGTGAAAAATTTGTTATGATTTGGTTTAAAACCATAAAACAATTCAATTCGATTTTAAAGACAAATATTTCGATTCAATTATTATAAATTTTAAAAACAGTTTGGTTCAGTTCGATTCAATTTTCCTCAAAAACCAAACCATGTCCCCCGGTGTAGCATCAACCAACATTCAATCAACCTAAACTTTGATGAAATTTCCACCGACTTTGTATAAGCATATATATTGGTTTTATCGATGGTTTCTAGAACTTAAAAGCCAACATACAATTTGAACAATTTACTATTTGAATTTGGTTGAAATCAAATTAATAAAACTAGAAATATCAAAATCTTTTCGTTCAATTATTTGTCACAAAAAATATAATAAGAGTAATATTGAAATTTTAAATAAATTATGAATAATTTTGACAATATTATATTAAAAGAGTTTCCCTCCACCCCTTATTCTCCAATTTGAGGAGAAACAAAAAGTAAATTTGTGGAAGATTTTCCTTCCTTTTTCTCTCCTCAAAAAATTAAACCAAACATATATAATTAAAATAATTCCTCTCCTTATCTCTCATCCCCTAAATCCACCCCAAACCAAACATACCTTAAATAAAAAACTATAATCCACATAGAGTTTATTTTTACCAGCCTACCAGTTTATTGTGCGACCTACGTCTTTACCGTTTCCTTTCGCTACTTAAGTTGCGGACGTAAGAATAAGAAATTTTTGAGAAATTTTGTCATTGTTGTTTGCTACTTAAGTATCGAACCTATAGGTGGTCAAGTTTCCTGTATCAGTCAAATGTCTGCCAAGTGACCAATTTTAATTGGCCACTTGTGCAGTCAAAATGTCTATAAATAGAGACCATCGGGTGGTGAAGTCTCACATTTCCCCCACTTATGTTTTTCTGCTTCTTTCTTTACATAGGTAGTTTAGTTTGTTTAGTTTTTGTTATTTTCTGCATAAATGGCTGCATAGTATTTCGTCGACTAATCATACCGCACCCACTGGTGTTGTTTAGTCAAATGGTTGGGTGCGGTATGTTAATCGACGAAGGACTTTTTGTGCCATAATAATTGAATACAATATGACTAGCCAAAGGATTCAACGGTGATTCTTTGAAATATGATATTTGATTCAATGTGGTAGGGCCGAAGCCAAAAGTTGTCGACCCAACGAAACTTTGCATACTAGATGATGGATCTAGGCATGTTGCGACTAAACAGTCAATCTCCACTTCGGGGACAAAATTTCTCAAAAGGAGATTGTTTATTTAATTATCAGTTGAGATTTTAGATGTAAGATTTAAATTGATGTATATTTTGTGTCTAATATTTTAATAAAAAAATTATGCTTGAACCTCTTTTTGGCTTTCTTGATTCCGTGTTCTTGAGTTCTATCACACAACCATCCGTTGCTTAAGTAAATGAAGAAATATATAACTCATTATCTTAGCTCATTAAAAACACAAAATTAAACCCTAGCTATTCCCTTCAAATCAAACAGCACAAAATTAAGTCCTAGCTATTCCATTCAAATCAAACACTAACTAGATCTAGCCTAAAATGGAATTTCTCTCTTTTTTTCTTCTTCTTTTCTTTCCAACACTTGTCATTGACACTAGGGGTGTCAAAATGGATGGATTGGATGGATTTGGATTGGATTGTTAATGGATGGATGAAAGTAATCCATTTATCCATTAACAATCCATTAAAATGAGATAAAAAAAATCCAATCCAATCCATCCAATTAGAGATAAAATCCATCCAATCCATCCATTATCATCATTTTAATGGATGGATATCCAATCCATCCAACAAAATTAATTCAATTATTAATTCACCAAAATTAAAATATCCAAATAATATTATTTTTCAATTTACATATTATGTAGATAAAATATTATTTAAAAATCGGCCGAACACAAAAAAAAACACCAGAAAATCCTAAAATCGGCCGAATACTCAAAAATTGGCCGAAAAATCGAAAATCGGTCGAAAACCCAAAATACACCCGAAAATCCATAAATCGGACGAAAAACCTAAAAACGGCCGAAAACACAAAAAATCGGCCGAAAAACCAAAAATCGACCGAACACCCAAAAATCGGCCGAAAAATCGAAAACGCAAAAAAACGGCCGAAAACACAAAAAATCGGCCGAAAAACTAAAAATCGGCCGAAAAACTAAAAATCGGCCGAAAACTCAAAAAAGCGGCCGAAAAATCGAAAACGCAAAAAATCGGACGAAAAACTAAAAATCGATTGAAAACCCAAAAATCCGCCGAAAACCCAAAAAATTGGCAAAAAAACCGAAAACACAAAAAATCGGCCAAAAACCCAAAAAACGGCCGAAAGCACAAAAAATCAGCCAACAACCCAAAAAACGGCCGAAAACACAAAAAAATCGGTTGAATACCCAAAAAACGGCCGAAAACACAAAAAATGGCCGAAAAACCTAAAAACGACCGAAAACCGAAAAATTGATTTTAGGTTTTTCGGTTATTTTTTGGTTTTCGGGTGTATTTTGGGTTTTCGGTTTTTCGGTTTTGCCGATTTTTAGGTTTCCGCCGATTTTCGGTTTTTCGGCCGATTTTATGTGTTTTCGGCCGATTTTAGGGTTTTCGACCGATTTTATGTGTTTTCGGCCGATTTTAGGGTTTTCTGCCGATTTTTGGGTTTCCGCTGATTTTCGGTTTTTCAGCCGATTTTTATGTTTTCGGCCGATTTTTGGGTTTTCAGCCATTTTTTGAGTTTTCGGCCGATTTTTCGGTTTTCGGCCAATTTTCTGTTTTCGGCCGTTTTTTTGTGTTTTTGGTCGATTTTTGGGTTTTCGACCGATTTTTTGCGTTTTCGGTTTTTCGGCCGATTTTTATGTTTTCGGCCAATTTTTTGAGTTTTCGACCAATTTTTGTGTTTTCGGCCAAATTATTGGTTTTCGGCTTATTTTTGGGTTTTCAGCCGATTTATGTGTTTTCGGCCGATTTTTTGAGTTTTCGGCTGATTTATGTGTTTTCGGCATTTTTTGTGTTTTCGGCATATTTTTGAGTTTTCGGCCGATTTTTGTGTTTTCGGCATTTTTTTGAGTTTTCGGCCATTTTTGTGTTTTCGGCCGATTTTTGGGTTTTCAGCCATTTTTTGAGTTTTCAGCCGATTTTTCGGTTTTCCGCCAATTTTCTGCTTTTCGGCCGGTTTTTTGTGTTTTCGGCCGATTTTAGGGTTTTCGACCGATTTTTTGCGTTTTCGGCCATTTTTTTGAGTTTTCGGTCGATTTTCGGTTTTTCGGCCGATTTTTGTGTTTTCGGCATTTTTTTTGAGTTTTCGGCCGATTTTTGGGTTTTCAGCCATTTTTTGAGTTTTCGGCCGATTTTTCGGTTTTCCGCCAATTTTTTGCTTTTCAGCCGTTTTTTTGTGTTTTCGGTCGATTTTTGGGTTTTCGACCGATTTTTTATGTTTTCGGTTTTTCGGCCAATTTTTTGAGTTTTCGACCGATTTTTGTGTTTTCGGCCAAATTATTGGTTTTCGGCTGATTTTTGGGTTTTCAGCCGATTTTTTGAGTTTTCGGCTGATTTTCGGTTTTTCGGACGATTTTTGTATTTTTGGCCAATTTTTGGGTTTTCGGTCAATTTTCAGTTTTTCGCCGATTTTTTTTTTGTGTTTTCGGTTTTCAACAGATTTTTTGTATTTTCGGCCAATTTTTGGATTTTCGGCCGATTTTTTGTGTTTTCGGTTTTTGGCCGATTGTTTGTTTTTTATTTATTTTAGTGTTGTTATTATTATTATTATTTATTTTTTTAAAAAAATTATTATTTTTTAAAAAGTAACAATCCATTGGATTTAAAATTAATAATGATCAATTATCCATTGGATTTTAAAATTAAGGTGGATGGATTGGATCCATCCATTTAATTAAATGGATGGATCAAATCCAATCCATTAACCAATTTTTTTACTAATGGATGGATTGGATGGATAAATTTTTAAATGGATTGGATGGATAATGGACAAATGGATAATATTGACACCCCTAATTGACACCCACATGATGCATTTACTAATTTTTTATTTTGCTTCTTTATCGTTCGTTCACCGACAATCTTCACAATCCATTTCCAACTATGATTTTCTGCGTTTGCTTTACATATTCAACAACTAGCCATGGTTGTAATTTGCAATTTGTAAGAACAATGGAGTATATGAGAATAAGATTTGAATAGAAGGATAAAAATGGAACAACAAAAAATTAAGTGGCTTCTCTCCTCTTTCTTCGCTGTTATGCAGAGAAAGCAAAAGGCAATGGGTCCCACCATTTCATAGTTTCTCTTCTCTATTTCTCAGCATCCCAAACAGAAGAAAATGATCATTTCTTTCCCTAACTCTCTCTTCTCTATCTCTCTCTTCCCTAATTCTTTTCAAACAAACAAACAAACCATTAGAAACAAAAAATGAAAATTGAAGGAGTAAGATATTAAAATTTTGAATGAAAATATAGTATCTTCTTCTCTTGTGGCTCCTATGGAATAATCTATTGCTTATGTTTGTTGTTAAGCACATGTAGAATGAAATGTACGGTGTTTAGATAAGGAAAATGGTATCGAATGTTCGCATAAGACTATTCTAAATAGTAAATTTTTTAAAGTTTTTATATAAAAATATGTAAAGTTAACATCTTGAAAACCATTTAGATAATGCAAATGTTTCAAATTTTACAAGAGATTACCGTTGACTTGTGTTATTCAAAAGTTTCAAATTCACGGCAACACTATTTTGGTGTCAACAGCTATGCAGAAAAACACTCTAAATCTTTTCTGACATTTGTATGGGAATCACTGCAAGATTCAACTCTCATTTTCCTCACGGTTTGTTCCATAGTAATAATAGGTGCAACGGTTGCCACTGAAGAATGGCCAGTAAATATATATGATGAGGTGGGAATAATACTCGGTGTATTCTTTTTAGTCATCTTTACAGCTGTCAATGATTACCAGCAATCATTGAAGTTTGCCGAATGGGACAGAGAAAACAAAAATATTTCTGTTCAGGTCACTAGGAATGGGAGAAGACAAAAGATATCAATTTACGACCTCCTAGTAGGAGACATTGTTCACTTGTCAATTGGGGATCAAATACCTGCTAATGGGATTTACATATCAGGTGATGGTTTACAGATTGACGAATCAAATTTAACAGGTCAGGTTGACCCAGTTTATGTAAATCAAGAACAGCCTTTTCTACTTTCGGGAACCAAAGTGATGGATGGGTCAGGGAAGATGCTAGTGGCAGCTGTTGGTATGAGGACTGAATGGGGAAAGTTAGTGGAAGTTTTGAATGACAGAGGAGTGGATGAAACACCATTGCAGGTGAAAATGAATGGAGTTGCTACTGTTGTTGGTAAGATTGGCTTCACTTTTGCTCTTCTGACATTTATTGTGTTGATCATACGATTTTTTGTGGAAATTGTGATTCGCGGCGGGTTTACTAGTTGGTCCACAAAAGATGTTATGAAGCTGCTGAACTACTTCACTATAGTTGTGACAATGACAGTCATTGCTGTTCCTGAAGGTTTACCATTGGCTGTGACACTCAACCTTGCTTTTGCAACAAAAAGCTTAACGAGTCAAAAAGCACTAGTGAGGCATCTTTCTGCATGTGAAGCAATGGGTTCTGCTAGTTATATTTGTTTAGATAAGACAGGGACGGTGACCTCTAATCACATGGTGGTTGATAAATTATGGATATCTGGCGAAGTTGTGGAGATGACAGGTAATGCGAATGGTGACATACTGAAAAGAAAGATATCTGAAAAAGTTCTAAACATACTTTTGCAGGCTTTATTCCAAAATAATGCTTCTGAAATGGTTAAGGATAAACAAGGAAAGATCAAAGTATTGGGAACTCCAACAGATTCAGCATTGTTGGAATTTGGCTTGCTTTTAGGGGGTGATTTTGATGTCCAATGCGAATTGTACAAGAAACTCAAGACTGAGCCTTTTAATCCTGTCGAGAAGAAGATGAGTGCCCTTGTTGGTCTTCCAAATGGAGGACAGAGAGTTTTCTGTAAAGGTGCTTCTGAAATAATATTAAAAATGTGTGACAAAATAATCGACAGCAATGGAGTCCCTGTTGATTTCCTTGAAAACCATGCTAAGAAATTGAATCATATTATAAATGCTTTTGCAACTGAAAGTTTAAGAACTATTTGTATAGCTATCAAAGATGTAAATGCAATTCCTACTGAAGCAAACATCCCTGCTAATGGCTACACACTGATAGCTGTTGTTGGAATCAAAGATCCTATTCGCCTTGGTGTCAAAGACGTTGTTCAAACTTGTTTAGCAGCTGGAGTGACCATTGCTATGGTTACTGGTGATGATATGAACATAGCTAGGACTATTGCTACAGAATGTGGTATACTCACCAATAGTTATTCTAATCCTACCATAGAAGGACAACGATTTCGGAACTTGTCTACATGGGAAATGAAGGCTATCATACCAAGTATTCAGGTTCTACCAACACTATTAATTTTGTGTCTTTCACGTCTCTTTGAGATGCCTGTCTGTGTTACATGCTTAATATGGGTGCAGGTGATGGCGCGATTCCAACCACAGGACAAATACTCTATCGTAGCTAATTTGAAGAAGATGTTTGGTGAGGTTGTCGCTGTTACTGGTGATGGAACCAGTGATGCTCCTGCACTGCATGAGGCAGACATTGGAGTTGCCATGGGATTATCAGGATCTGAGGTTTTCTTTTATCTCTTGAAAGCTTTTACTGCAATGATTCTGTTAGTCCCAGGTGTAGTATTGTAATTCACAAAGTTTTGTTCTGTTTCTTGGAGAGATGCTACCAGAATCCAGGTATTCTCAAGAAATAGAGTGTAACCAAGAAAAAATGAATGAAAATTTAGAAAAGGAGACTTGCATTAACTTTTATGATTGTCTCTAAGATATTGCTCAGGTGGTTGACTTGAGACACTAAGGAATTTGAGAAGGAGATTCATAGTTCCAAAACTTGGCTACTAACATATCATACTGGATTCAAAAAAAAAAAAAAAAAAACTAACATATCATACTAGCAACTAACATTTGCCTATTGAAAACAATAAACATCTATGCTTGCTCAATGTTTTATGGAATCACACTGTTCACAGGTTGCCAAAGAAAATGCTGATATAATTTTAATGGATGACAACATCACAACTATTGTATATATCATCAAATGGGGACGTGCGGTATACATAAACATTCAAAAATTAGTGCAGTTTCAGTTAACAGCCATTATTGTTTCTCTGGTGATCAACTTTATTTCTGCTGCAGTCACAGGTTCGTTTGTATAACATTTTGTTATCATCCATTCCTGTAACATTAATGTGGGAAGCCGTTTTTACTAGCTTTGGTCGCCATTTTCAGGATATGTCCCCCTAACAGCTGTGCAGTTGCTTTGGGTCAACTTGATTATGGACATTCTCTGTCCTTTGGCTCTCGTCACCGAGTCACTTAATGATGAACTTATGAAGAGGCCTCCGGTGGGACGTGGAGCAAATTTTATCACTAAAGCCATGTTGAGGAATATTATTGGCCAAAGCATATATCAAATTATTGTCCTTATGGTTCTTAATTTTCAAGGGATGAATATACTGAGTATAAGTGGTTCACATGCAACTGATGTGCTCAGAACTTTGATTTTCAATTCCTTTATATTTTTTCAGGTAGTGTATATCACACACTCTAGAGCCAAACCCACGGTACCAATTTGGATTTTAGCTTAAAATTATAATACTTATTGATCAACTCAATGCTAATGACTATTCATCAACAATGTAAAAAGTTTTAAGTAGATGTCCAGTAGCATTTCACAATAGTATCATTTTGTTACATTGTTTTATAATCATTTCCACAAATATCGACTACATAAATGCAAAAAAATAAAATAAAAATTAATGGTCTAAATTGCTTTTGCTGTTTTTTAATTACTCGTCCATGTTTTTAGCTTTGCCTTCTTTTAATTGTCAGGTGTTCAATGAAGTAAATTGCAGAGAGATGGAAAAGATAAACATTTTCAGAGGCATTTTCAACAGCTGGACATATTTGGTTATCATTTTATCAACAGTTGCAATTCAAGTAATCATAGTGCAGTTCCTCGGAAGTTTTGCCCATACAGTACCTCTGAACTTGGAACTTTGGTTGGTTAGTGTTTTAATTGGTGCCACTAGCATGCTTATAGCTTCTCTTCTGAAGTGTATCTCGGTTGAAAGAGGTGTAAATAATCATCATGACGGTTATCAGCCACTACCTACTAGGTAGTAGAAGTAGAGGTGTCAATTTAGGGGGCCAAGGAGAGTTCCCTTGTTTACCATATGAATATGCCAAATCTGGAGTATCAACCACTTCATTGAGTCTTGTTTTGCCAATTTAATCAGATTTAACCTTCAATAATGCAAAAATCTAGTGAGAAAATATGTTTGCTTTGTTGATAACTTTCATTTGAAGTAGGTTTTGCTTCAATGCCAAGATTTGTTTTGTTGTAAACAAATTTCCTCCTTTATATTACTTTGCATTCTGATATTTTTTGAATGAAGAGAAATGCTATAAGACAGATTATCGAAAGGCAAAAACATAACATTAACATTTTTCTCTAAGGAGAACAGATTACGTTTTTTGCAATTGGGAAAAAACAAAAAAGACCATTTACAATTTTGTGGAAGGAAGATATATATATACATCTAAAGTTAACCGTGAAAATTGGTGTCAATTTAACAAGGGTTCTTTTTTTTTCGCACCCCGTAAACTAACACACTTTCTGGGTTTCCAAATTTAACTCCTCGATAGTTAGGTGGTGAGTGTGTAAAATTGCAAAAATTGGGAAACAAAGCGTTTCTCACTATATTGCGAACGAAATTCGCGTTAAGTTGCAAACCTATCGGTAATAAAAAAAACAGTTTTCCATGTAGTCAAATTGGGTTGGCACGTGGCCAAATGTAATTGGCCATGTGTGTGGCTAAGACAGAGAATAGAACCATCAATCAAAATGTTTGGTGAATTCTATAAATTGACACCATTTGTGTAAAAACAATTCACTTTCATTCTTGCATTTTTTACATTTTTTCTGTGTTATTTGTTCACTATTACGATTGTAAACGGCTGCATAATTCGTCGTCAGCTAATCATATCGCTCCTATCGATGTATTTAGTCACTATATGGTTGGGAGCGATATGGTAATTGTCGTGAAACTTTTTGTGACCAATGTCAAGTTGGAAGCGATATGACTAATCAAGAGGCATCCGTCCGTCCAAATTTACTTCAGAATGCCTATGGTTTTAACCCTGTAGCATCCATCCATTATGGTGTTAATAGTTGAACAGATTTTCAGAATTGATGCATTTTTCTTTTTAATTAGCTTTTAGACAGACAGACCGCATTTAAAGAAAACAGTGAAATGAGTAGATACATATAAAAGTTCTTTAAAGGAGGGGACATTCAAATCTCAATGAATATAAAAATAGATTTATTTTAACATAATAGAAAGAAGCACAGTAACCAAGAGGTGTACATTTTAGATAACTGATTGCAGCAAAGGTAAATCCAAGAAGAAATTAAAGCGCTAATTGTGAACTAGATTCTGACATTGTCGACATAGATTTCGCGTATATGAGCTATCTTTTCCCAATCCTCGCAGGCAATCCTTCGGCATCTTGTGCTTAAATAAGGGCATCCAACAATATGCAAGACTTGTAAAGAAGTAAGGTAACCAAATCCACACGGTAAATTTAGAAGGTTGCGACAATACCGAAAGTCTACCCGCATCAATGATGACAAATTCCTCACAAAATCAGGCAAGAACATCAGAGAAACGCAATCAATGATGAACAGATATTGAAGACTGCTTGCATAGAATTCAGGATTGATTGGAAGAGTTCTCAGCTTGGGTAAACCTTTGATAGTTAACGAGCGAAGACTAGAAAGATTTGCGATGCACACATCCAATGATTCCATCTTAGGACAGTTTACAACTTCCAAATTTTCAAGGGCGGTGCAGTTTTTCAAACTACTTGGCAATGAAGTTAATTTAGTGCAGTTGTGGATTCGCAGCGTTCGAAGGCAAGTGAGGTTCTGAGTTACTTCAGTCAAAGACACAAGGTTTCTACAATGTTCAATTGTTAATGAACGAAGCGATGTTAAAGTTCCAAGTTGTTTCTCAAAAACATTTGGAGAGGTTATCACCAAATGTCTAAGGGAAACTAAGTGGCTGAAATTTCTTGGAAAGGTACTAATGTTTCTGCATCCTGATAGCTTCAATGTTTGCAGAAAGTGCAGGCCACAGATGGAATCTGGAAGGAACAGAAGTTCTTTGTTTCCGTTTAGATTTAGATACCTCAGATGTTTCATGTTACCAATGCTATTTGGAAGATGTGTTATTCCCATGCAGCTCAAATCCAACGCGCGTAAATAAGTCGAACCCGAGAGAAAGTCATTCAAATGAGGCTTCAATTTGGTACACAACAGAAGTGTTCTCAACTTTGGTAACTTGAGAAACGAACTTGGATCCTCCCGTAATGAAACATGTCTTGTGCTTTCAAACATATTTGAAATATCAGAGTTAACCATCAAGTTTCCTGCCACTAATTTAGCAAGATCATGGAATAGATCATGCATCTTGCATTTTACTATTTCAGTTTTGTGATTCTCTTGTACTATATCAAATATTGATCTTGACACAAACTCATTTATATACCAAGTTCCAACATCTTCTAGTTGTTGATCACTATTTGAAGGTTGAATGAAACCTTGAGCCATCCATAAATGAATTAAATCTTGCTTATCAAATTCTTTGCCTTTAGGAAGCAAAGCACAATATGCAAAACATTCTTTAAAAGGAGACGGTAATTGATCATAGCTTAACTTAAGAACCGACATTATACCGTCTTCCTTTTGAGGCAAATGACTCATACTCCAAGTATCACTGCTTTTCACCGACATCCAATAAGATTCCTCTTTAGTACCAGAAAGTAAGCCTCCCACCGTGCGTACTGCTAAAGGCACTCCACCACATTTCGTCACTATCTCTTCACCAATTTTAACAAGATTAGGATGCTGAACACTTTCTCCTTCTCCGAACGCCCATTTCTCAAACAAAGCCCGACAATCACCATCAGCCAAAGCACCTAATTGATACAAACCGTTTCCATTTTCACCCATGACAGATGCAGTATTTTTGTAGCGTGTAGTCGCTATAATTCTGCTTCCTTTAGCATTATTTCCTAACAAAAATTTCTTCAGATCAAGCCATTCGACACGGTTGCAATTCCAAACATCATCTAGAACAAGTAAAAACTTCTTCTCACTCAATCTAAGACATGATGACAAGAAATCTATATCAGAAATATTCTCATCAGAACGATTCATAGCTCGAACAACATTCTTTTGCCAAATCCTCTCTGAATTCAAATCATCAGAAACATCTACCCAAATCCTCAAATCAAAATCATTTTTCACCCTAACATCATCAAAAATCCAATTGACAAGTGATGTCTTTCCTAAACCTCCCATTCCCCGAACAGGAACAACATTATTAGTATTACTACAACCACCACTACCTAATAACATTTCAATAACCCTTCTCTTATCTTCATCTCTTCCAACAACCTCAGTGCAGCATCTCATATATGAGATTGTATTATTCTGTCTTTGCCTATTTGGATCAGCAACTTGTTGATCAAGTACTAGCAAATTAAGACTACTAATCCGACTCGCTATCTCATCGACTCTCACTATAATTTTCTTAATTCTATCATCCATATAAGGAAAGAAAAACATGTTTCTTACCCAAGTAATCATTTTCCATTCAGCCTTCACTTTCTGCCTCAAATCTTCAGCATTTATAACATCCAACAAGTCTTCTGCATCGTACAACACATCTTGGAGCTTCATCAACCAATCCTCAATCAAGTGATTATTATCCTGCTTGTTTTCTGCATCTAGAAGAACTGCTGAAATGGATGAGATGTCGTTTTTTAGCTTGATAAAATCATCTTTGAAGGAAGAGTATAGATTATACTTGTTTATAAGTATAGTACAAAGTTCTTCAAGAATTTTCTTAGCAGCTGATTTCAATAAACCTGTAGGGATTTTCATTATGTTTGTAGCTGGTAAAGCACAAGTAGAATGAAATTTATGTTTAGATCTCACAAGAGACTGTTGTTGACTTCAATTATATATTGGTATTTGGTAGAGAAAACACAAATGTTATTGCCACCTCCTCATTTCATTTTGCTATCTCTCGCTTAACTAGAAAAATACCAAAGTATCCCTACCTCAAATCTCATCCCTTACAAGTGACCAAGAGTTTAGTTAATTATTATCATTGATTATCAAGTACAGTACTTATATAACTTTTATGTCAAAAATGAATTATTATATTTAAGGGTGTAAGCGGATCAGAAAAATCCAATTAAATTGATGATCCAAAATTGGTTAGTACTATTTTCCTACAACAAAGATATTTTGATAGACACCGTTCTTCAATCTTCATACATGAATTAGTGTTGGTTAGTATTATTTTTTAGCAACAAAGAAATAGTAGTATAGTATTTAGCACTAGTGTACTAGCTAGGGGTGAGCATCGGTCGGATTCGGGCTGAAAATTGTCAAACCGATAAAAACCGCGACCTCTTAATTTGGATTCAATTTCGACCGTTTACGTCTTCGGTTTGTTCGGGTTCGAGTCATACGGATGACGAGTACAACGAGTCGGTTTTAACGGGTTAGATTGAAAACGTTGTTGTTACATTTAAAACTTCAATGATCAAAAAATTATTTATTTTTTGACAAATTGTTCAATATTTCGTACATACTGCATTAAAAGATACAATAAAAATGATGAGATGAAGTTAATTTGTTTCAAATTTGTAAATTCAACGACAATAACAGATAGTAGATGAGAAATAAAAATTAAGATAAATCTAAAATATTATTTTTCACATCTCCTTTATCAACATATTACAAGTTAAAGCTTGTAAAATACAACATTTTTCTCCCGTATCAAAGATAGATAAAATTAACAAAGTGAAGAGCACTCGGTCGGTTTAGAAAATAAATTAATTTGTATTTTAGAAATTGTTCGATCGGTTTCGGTTATGAAGAGACGGATTTTTAAAGACCTGCACCCGCCCGTATACAACCGTTCATGACTGATTTTTCACAATTATTGACCCGAAACACCCGATCAAGTTTTTTTTTTTTGAACAGCTAAATTTTATTAATAACGTAACTTAGCTCAAGATGAGCATAGTCCGCAAAATTCGGTCATACAAAATCACTTCACATAAGGAAGAATTCCAATTACACCAATGATAAAACCTCTAAAACCATCCATATAATTTCAACTAAAACAACACCTAGAACAATAACAAAGACCTGCCCCCAAAAACCAAAACAAAAGCAAATGCACCAAATATCATCTCCTACGCCCATCCTACTCTAACTCCATAACAAGAAGAACCAAAACGGCAACCCCGAAGCCAAACACCTCACTAGACGGACAAACCAAAAACTAGCACAAAGGTCGCAGCGTAAAGGGCAAAAGTCGCGGATCCATTGAGTAGAAAACGGAATACATCCAACGCAAGGACACTAAGGCAGAGGAGGCTGCCGAAAGCACCTCACCAATACCCACTGATGTAACAACCACCGGAGAACAAAGGAAACACGGTAGTAGCCACAATTACTATCCTAAAAAAAACAAGCCAATGAGACGTAGCATCAACCACACACCGACAGCGCCGGATTCAACACCTCCACTTATGCACCTCACCACATCACCTCTGTATCACCTCCACAACAGTTTCGTTGGAGCCGCCACCACCACACTCATCTCAGATCTGTCGCCGACACCGTAACCCCAACTCGGACCCGTCTCAGCCGCGTCGCATTCACCACCAAACATAGCAACATAAAAAACATTTCGATGACAGCTTTGAGAACAGAAAACAACTTCTCAAACACCACCCCCAAACACTAGGGCCTAGTTTCGTCCAAAAACACAGACCAATCGACGGCCAAAGACGAACTAGCACCGCCACCAAACCCCATCCTCAACCTGTGCAATCTATAATGGAACAGAAGCAAAAACTAGGAAACATGACACGCAAGAAACAAAGACACGCGTGAAAACGGAACACGCCGGTGAACCAAATAACACCCGCACCACCACCGACGGCGTTGAAACACCACCACCACCGAAAACCAGATCGAACAGAAACAAAAGCAGATTCCAAAACAGAAGCGGAGCAAAATAATGATGAGGAGACCACCACAGAAACAAAGCGAACGAGTGCTTCCATATGTTGGCGGTTATGTCGGTTTCGAGTCGAATTGCGGGTTTGTGCTCACCCCTACCAGCAACCAACATTCAATCAACAACTTTGATGAAATATCCACCTACTTGTACAAGCACATGCATTGATTTTATCGATGATTTTTAGAACTTAAAAGCCAACGTACAACTTGAATAATTAACCGTTTAAATTTGGGTAAAATTAAATGAATAAAACTATAGAAATATCAAAATCTTTTCGTTCAATTATTTGTCACAAAAGATATAATAAGAGTAATATTGAAATTTTAAATAAATTATGAATAATTTTGACAATATTATATTAAAAGAGTTTCCCTCCACCCCTAATTCTCCAATTTGAGGAGAAACAAAAAGTATACTTATGGAAGATTTTCCTTCCTTTTTCTCTCCTCAAAAAATTAAACCAAACATATAATTAAAATTATTTCCTCTCCTTACCTCTCATCCCCTAAATCTACCCCCAAACCAATCATACCTTAAATAAGAAACTATAACCCACAGAGAGTTAACGTTGTTAATTATATTTCTCACTTTCTGCTTCCCTCTCTCTCTCTCTCTCTTTCTCTCTCTCTCTCTCTCTCTCTCCTTTGCTTCTCCACTTCATCCCCTTTCCTCTTGAAACGATGAACACATCCATAATCGGTTAGTTCTCTACTCTTTTTTCGATTTCACTATCTTCCTTTTTCTTCACTTCACTCACTTCATTAATTTATTGCGATAATAACCTCATTTTTACTGTTTATTTAGGTCACTTTAATTTGCTACTCAACTTTTCGTTACTTAAACGCGTATTTAATTAACCCTAATGTTTACTTATGTTACTTTAATTTTTAGTTTATATTGTTCTTATTCTAATTTTAAGTTGTGACATTAACATTATGCTGTTTTATATTGAAGATCCGTTGCAGGGTGATTTTCCTGAAGTCATAGAAGAGTATCTTGAACATGGGATTATGAAATGTATCGCTTTCAATCGTCGCGGTACCCTTCTTGCTGGTAACTATTACTTACCCTAATTTTTTTATGCAAATAATGTTGTTTTTATAAAATTAATGACCGAATTACCTTAGTTCTAGTTGATTGGAAAAAAAATAGGTTTAGTTGTATGTAGTAGTTATGAACAATGTAAATGGTTTTGGAGAGGTTTTATATTGCGGTCGTGTTACAATTTTAATATCGTAAAGAATTAGGGCAAATGATGTGGCTGTGATCGCAGTGGTGTTGTGTGCGTTTGTAGAGGCATAGAAATTATCTGGGTTGTTCCATTGATGATGGCAGTGTGTTTGAAATTCTAGAAGTTTGACTTGGTTTGAACTTTGAAGTCAATTTTTTTTTTTTTTTTTTTGTATTTTGCTTTCCTGTTCTGGAAAATAGAGCAGCCTGGTATTTTTTTGTGGTTTTGTAAACTTGTATTGCCTCTTTTTTGGAAACGAACTGTATGCATGATGCAATTTGTTGACCTATCTTTAGCTATTTTATAGTTGCTGTAGTAGCAGCCACTAGCGGCTGTTGTGTAGTGTTTTTCAGTAGCGACCAAATAGTATAGCAGACGAATAGCAGTTGTTGCGGTTGCTACAGTGATGTTTTTGTGAACACCCAAATATGCCGTCATGTTATTGCTGTTCACACTGTTTTTATTTGGACTTTTTGGCCCTTTTACTCTAAAACGTTTTTACTTTATAATGGATTTGAATATTGATAATAATGAACTTTGGTTATTAGTTATGAATGTCTTTAATTTTGTGTACTGTTCTATTTTTGAGTTTTCATGTGTGTGTTCTAACAGTATAAGTTTCTTGTATTGTTTCCTTAAGTTTCAAAGTAATGGCCATACTGCTACCCACTATACAGCTATAGCATTTTGGTAGGAGAAAATTGACTATGGCAGATTAGTACCCTTGTAATTAATGGCTATTATTGATGCCAGATTAAACACACTTTCTGTTTCCATGATGTATTAGGCTTGTTTCCACCCGAAAGTCCATATTCCTCTCTGCCCTGATTCCAGTTTCCCTGTAAGGTCTCAATTTGTTTCCACCCGAAAACCCCTAATCCCCTCTGCCCTGAGTGCAGTTTATCTGTGAGGTCTCAATTTCTGCAGTTTCTTTCCTCTTCTTCATCCCAATTCAGCTGAGCCACCACCATGTCGTTCTGGGTACATTTTCAGCATTGTTCAGTTTCTCTGGCTACCATATGAGTCAATATTTGATCACAAAACCACCAGGATCATAACTGGAACTGCCAAGCTGGCCAGTCCCTGAAGCAGCACATCTAGATTGATGTTGACTTCATCATTATTTTTATATGTTATCATAGAATTTATTTATATAATAAGGTGAAGAAAGAAACTGATGAACTAGTATCTATTATTTAAGCAGAATTTTTGTGCAAGTGATAATAATATTTTAATTTATCTGCAACAAAAACAAAGCTTTCCCACTAAGGGGGTTGGCTATATGGAGGTCACCATGTGATGTCAAAGACCATGTGTTCTAAATGGCCATTTAGATTGAAAATGTTTGATGAAGAATGAAGAAGAGAAGGAAATTCTTCCATGTGGGTAGTGCAAAGGTGGAGTACAAGCAACGAAGGAAAAATAGGGAGGGATCTTTTGGTTTGAATAATATGTATTAGGAGGGAGAGTTTAGGTCTCCCGGATATATCCAGTGTATGCAATAAATTGTTTCTGTACTAGGACAGAGATTGATTGTTTAGCAATAAGGATTATACCTTTATCCTATTTTCTGGTCCAGTTGCTAAAGCATGTGATTCTTTGCTTTCTTCTTTCTACCTTTGCTGTTTTGCAATTTGCGAGAGACTCAACACTGATGTGACGAAGCGTTCTTAATTAAAATTTATCTTATGAAGCTTATATACTTGGACTTATTGGTATGGTAAACATACAGGGATAATGTAAAGTTATCTTGTGCAACAGGAGATCTTCTTCTCGGATTAGATTTCAGGAGTTATTGTTTGTGTATTTATTTCTGTTTTATATTACAGTTATTTTATATATGCATTTGAAGCATATAACCTTTATTTGTGTATTTTTGAAACTATAGCAAGTATTAATCTTTTATGAATTATTCATTTGCGGTATTTTACATTATCAACTTTCTCACTCGTGATACTTTATTTGATAAATTGAATCAGCTGGCTGCAATGATGGAAGTTGTGTTATCTGGGATTTTGAAACCAGGGGCATTGCTAAAGAGCTTCGAGATAATGATTGTTCTTCTCCCATTACCAGTATATGTTGGTCAAAGTGTGGTAATCGAATTCTGGTATCTGCTGCTGACAAGTCATTATCCCTGTGGGATGTTTTGAGTGGTAAAAGGATAACAAGAATAGTTTTGCAGCAAACCCCTTTACAAGCTCGTCTTCATCCAGGGTCCTCCAAACCATCTCTCTGCTTGGCGTGTCCTCTCTCATGTACGCCGATGATTGTTGACTTAAATACCGAAAATACAACTTATCTTCAAGTTTCTGTCTCTGAGAAACCAACTGAACCAAACCCTGCCTCACGTAACAAGTGTTCTGATGGAAGTACATCTTTCACGCCAACTGCGGCATGTTTTAGTAAGTATGGAAACCTGGTTTACGTGGGAAACTCAAAAGGGGAAATTCTTGTAATTGACAGTAAAGATGGTGAAGTGCGTGCGATGGTTCCCATCTCTGGTGGTTCAGTAGTGAAGAACATTGTATTCAGCAGGAACGGACAGTATCTTCTAACGAACTCAAATGATCGAGTAATCAGGATCTATGAAAATCTTCTTCCCCCAAAAGATGAAATTAGAGCACTAAATGAACTGAATGAGAGCCTCAGTGATCTAAATGGTGTTGAGAAGTTGAAGGCTCTAGGATCAAAATGTTTAACTTTGTTTCGTGAGTTTCAAGATGCAATCACAAAGGTACACTGGAAAGCACCCTGTTTCAGTGGTGATGGTGAGTGGGTTATTGGTGGTTCTGCTAGCAAAGGAGAGCATAAGATTTACATATGGGATAGAGCTGGACATCTTGTGAAAATCCTTGAAGGGCCTAAGGAAGCCCTTATTGATTTAGCATGGCATCCTGTACGTCCAATTGTCGTATCTGTTTCTTTGAATGGCATAGTTTATATCTGGGCCAAAGATTACACTGAGAACTGGAGTGCTTTTGCTCCTGATTTCAAAGAGCTTGAGGAAAACGAGGAGTATGTGGAGCGAGAAGATGAATTTGATTTGATTCCCGAGTCTGAGAAGGTATGTTAGTGTTTTATGGTCATGCAGGTCTTATTATTCTTTCCTTTTACATTTTATGATCCCAAGTTCGTATCCTTGCAGGTAAAAGGATCTGATGTCAATCAAGATGAGGAAATTGACATTGTAACAGTGGAGAAGGATCCCGCTTTCAGTGACTCTGATATGTCTCAGGAAGAGTTATGTTTCCTGCCAGCATCTCCTTGTCGTGATGTTCCTGAACAGCAAGACAAGTTCTTAGAAAGTTCTTCAAAGCTGATGGACAGCAATAACTCTGAATCAACATTTTCAGAAGAAACTGGAGCAAATGGACATATGATGAATCATGCCTCAAGTCCAGTTGAAGGTAATGTCACGCCTTGCGAAATATGTTTGTAACAGAGTATTCGCATTCTTAAGAATCCCAATTTTTAAAATGAACTACTGAATTACTTAGTGAGGCCTTTATGAGTGTAGGTTTCATCCTCATTTTCTCAGAAGTTGCATCTCAAATACATTGATTCTGTTATTTTAAAAGCATTATTATAGTGTTTGCATTTTTGACATTTTACCTTCAACATCATTTACAGATGATGCTGTGGGAACACGAATTAAAAGAAAGCGGAAACCATCAGAGAAGGTGCTGGAGTTGCAGGCAGAAAAAGTCAAGAAACACTCAAAATCCAGCAAATCGTCAAAAACCAAAAATAAATCTTTGTTTGATGAGAGTAATGGTTTTTATTCTGATGAGCTTTCTGACGAGTAATGGTAGTTTGTAAATTACTTTATCAAAAAATACATTTTACTAATTTCTTCTATCCTTTTTTTAACTTTTGTTTATTCTTGCCTTTGCACGACACTGTCGTTCCCTGCCACACTCCTCCCTCACTTCCCCTGCCTCAATTTTTAAAGTTAGAATTGCTTAGCGAATCAGGTGTGTTCGAGCACTGTACAAATATGATTAATTTGGTCATGCTAGGAAACGTTTTGTTTGTTCATATAAATCTTCAACCCAAGGTTAACTTGCTGAGCTACGTCTCTTTTAATATCGAGTTAGTTTTCAATGCGTTTGATTTGG
This sequence comes from Trifolium fragiferum, assembly GCA_954870985.1. NCBI lineage: Eukaryota > Viridiplantae > Streptophyta > Magnoliopsida > Fabales > Fabaceae > Trifolium > Trifolium fragiferum. Next base: position 17,015,503 of record OX940792.1, read on the forward strand.
TAGAGTCAGGCCAGTGGCACAAGTTTTTTTGTAATTTGTTACACTTATCGAGGGGTATGACTTCTGAATGTAAGAGGCACAATGTGAGAGACAACCCACTTTTGTTTAACACCACCTTCATCATCATTTTCCTTCCTACATTGATGGGCAAAGACTATTGATTATTGGTTGCCGACAACCTCTCAAGCTCAGCGTTGATGGTTTTCGCATTAGTAGCACCCATCTCTCAGCTTGTAACTTGGGTTTGTCCAACTCTTTGATGGCAGAGCTCTGTGGTCTTGTCAATGGTTTGAAGTTTGCTAGCAAATTGGAAACCAGTTCTATCTATATAGAGATGCAATCTCTTACAATTATCAACATGGTTCATTCTTGGAAGTTGGAAGACGGAAGACTAGAAATTTATATTTGATGCATCTTCTTCATGAAACATCGTCTTTGTTTTATAAAGTAGATTGAAATTGTGATATAAAAACAGACCATCCTCTCAAAACTTTTGGTTTGATTTTGGTTTTTGATGACCAATTTATGTTAATGTCAATTTATGACTCTTATGTATTACAGTATTTACTATAATTTTAAGGACGAACAACTTATTTAATAGAAAAAAATTTCAAAGTTATTAGATTTCGGCTTATTAATAGTTTTGGAATTTCGATTCTCCCGAACAATTGAGGAAATTCATTAATCACTTGAGATCAATCTAATTGATTTTATTTTTTTTATTTATTTGATATTGTTATGAGGAAAAACTATATATTTTTTATAATAAATTACAAAGATTTTTTTGTCTATCAAACAAACTCGACAAAAATATCTAAGCCTTTGTTTGGATAGCAAAGAAAGTAAAAAAGAAAGTAATGTTAAAAGAATGAAAGCTAGTGAAAAGTAAAATGATTTTTAGTTGGTTTATGTGAGTGAAAGCAAATACAAAGTGAGAGGAAAAAAAAATTAAATAATATATTAATAAAATTAATAAGGCCAAATATACTCATTTGGTCCCATAATATAAGTAAAAAAAAATAAAAAATTCACACTTATTAAGAAAAATATAATGTGATAATTTGAAGTATAATTTTTTTGTATTTTTCTTGAAGTAAGTTTTTTGGGAAGGTGTAAGGATAATTTTTAGAGTTCAGATCCTCTCCATTTCTCATTATTTTCATTTTTTCCATTACTAAAGTTTTTAAATGTTTTGGGGTGTATAAAAGAGATTTGGGCCCACTTAATGTCACACTTTTGCATTTATATTTCCAAAACTATATAATAATGGAAGAAATGGAAAACATAGAAAATGGAGAGGATCTCAACTCTAATTTTTATTGGTTTTTGATTATGAGAAAAAGAAAAGAGAGTAAATTAAATGCAATTTATATTACTTCCTCCGTCCCAATTTAATTGAGCCAATTTGACCATGTGCATTTTTCACATATCTTGTTTTGACCATATTTTTCTTTTAATTTATAAAAACAAATATTAACATATAAGATGTTATTGAATTCATCTCGATGAGTATTTTCGGAATATTAAATTTTTATAATTTTTATTATTATTATTATACAATTAAAAATATTAATCGTTAAAGTTATGCATGCTGTAGTCAACTGACTCAATTAAATTAAGACGGAGGGAGTAAATTTTAGTATGAAATTAAATAAAAGTAAATTTTAAAAATGATAATACTTATAATTTAAGATAAGAAAAAGTGATTTTTTTCTTATAATATTAGAACGGAGGGAATATTAAATAATAAGACCAAGTGAGAGTCACACTGAATTCAACTGCCGGAAAACGCTGCCGGAGTTCCTCTTCGTCGGAAGGAAAACCAACATAACGGTAATAAACTCGTTCACCCTTTTTCTTTTTTCATATATTTAATATTCCGTATTTTCACTTCCCATTCCACCCCACTTTGCGATTGCGCGCGAATGCAAGCGCCACAATTGAAAACTGAGAGGGATTAATTTCAATTTTGAGATAGGGATTTAATAATGATATACATGCTCTGGTTAATTAATTCATCAACTTAGCTCTTATTATAGCTATCAATGTTTTCAAACAATGCTTATTTGTTCCCTAATACGCTGTTTATTGTTTAATGCAAAGTATTATTGTTAAGTAGATAATTCTATTGTGCTGCTATAGCACTGTAATAATGTAGTGAAATTTGAATAAAGTACTGCTATTTTCCGCGATCAGCGATTGAAAACACTCATATCTATACAAATTTGTCTGTTTTGCTCTATTCTGTTATGTGATGAGTTCATTTTTGTTTAATTCAGTGTGAGAAAGCTATTCTTGGAAACAAAAAGCTTTGGGTGATTTGAAGTTATTGGGTGCATTTACATTGTAGTTATTTTCTTTTTTATATAATTCATATCTTTCATTCGAATTTTATTTTCAATCAATTATTTGACGAGCCTTGCTGACTGTTATATTGATTTGATTGTCTTTTTTTCCTGCAATGTTTTCCCAAATCGAATCTCAGGTGTAACATGTCTGAGAATCCGGTACAGGCGTTATTTCATAACTTTGAGCAAGTTGCAAATTTTGTTCAACATCATGTATCTAATTTTATTGGGAATCTCCAATCATCAGGACCGTCCGGTAGAGGCACCGTCAATGCCTCCATCAAAGTTCCATTTGCGAAAACTACATCTTCTGTACAACCTATTGATACTGTTCTCAAGGTATCCATCATCAATGGCTTGCAATCTTAATTTTTCAATACTTTTTTTATCATGAATCTTGTGCTAGTGACTCTGGTTATAAAATATTTGAAATTATGAAAGAGATTGACATGTTTATATTTATATGTAAATGGTTATAACTTATGTAGAGTGTTGACATTGTTAATAACAAAAAATATCTATGAATCTATAATTTAATAAATTTAAGGAATAGATAATATTTTCAAAAAAATCGAAGCTTTCGTGTAGAAGGAGTCAAATGGAAGATTGTGACAGATTGGATTCGGAGGAGTGACAAGTAATTAAGTATCAAGAATGCGGATCTAGTATAATACATAGAGGTTGATTGATATGTTGATTGTGTGTTAGATTTCCTCGTATCCTTTTCGGTAATCAGGCCGGACAACAGTTCTAATAGCAGCTTGTGAATAATGAACTTGGCTCTTGCTAAGTCTCTGGTGTGGGAATGCATGCATATTATGAATTTTGCGGGAATTTTTTTTTTCTTTTCGTTTTTGTTTTAATAAACTAATTAGTTTTTGCAAAGGTGCTCCTCTTGCAATGCTTTCCTGATTATTTAAGCCTAATGATTATTGCAGCCATGTTGTAGTTCAATATTCAATTGCATTTAAATGAGGAATATGAACTCTATTTGGTTTTATGTCTAATTTGAACATCATTGTCTAAGATTTAAATGAGTAAGAAGAATGATTTGACAATTTTCTGTGACTGTCTTTGGTTGTAAGCATAAATGGTGTTAGGTAATGTTCGGTGTTCTGGTTTTCACGTTTGCATCTATATAGCCTGCTATAATGTTGGGTTTCATTTCTTGGTTATGGACGACAATTGATTCTTGTACCAAAGGATATTCAATGTGTGTGATTAAGTATTATGGATATGTTGAGTATGGCGTTAGTTAGGGGTTGTATGATTTTCTTTTAGAAAGGATGTGTTAGTGAGATTCATCTTGTGCCTTAGCTTCTTTGATTCAATAATAATTATAGTTCATAATCCCTTGCAAAAATAAAATGAAATATAATGGCATTCTTGTAGGAAGTTTTAATCCGTTTACCTCAGTCATATACTGTTTGTTTTCTACAAAATCAAACAATAGATTAGTCTTTTATATTTTTTCTTTATATGTTCCTTTTATGCTTACTTGTAATCTAAATGATTTGCATTAATCTGAATTATCAAGAATAAGTTTTATGTAGTGAAGGATATCTTGACAGTTTTAGTTGAGGGAAGAATGCTGCAAAAGCGCATATTCTAGAGTTACAAATTTTATAAATGTTTCAAGGCTTTTATGCATTTTACTATATTTGTTATTGCAATAATAATAATATATGTATACATAGATTATTTGTAAACCATTTAGAGAATTTCTATTGAGTCAAATACTTATTTAATCAAGGATTTAGATGTGCAGTATATATTTATGCATATGAATTTTTTAACTAGTTTATTTCATCATATTGTTTTTGTAGGGTAAATCCTCTTCCCCAGTGACTAAAGAAGATCTTGGAAGGTCAACCTGGACTTTTCTTCACACTCTTGCTGCTCAGGTTTTGTTATTGTTATTTTCCGGATACTATTGGTTCTTGTCCCATTCTTTTCAATCACCTTGTTTTGCCATTACTTTATCTGAGAAGTGGATTTGTAATACTTTTTAGTGTGGTTAACCACTAGACAATGATTGTGTCGTAGCCATTAATCATATAATCTCCCATTAGAAAATTTGTATCTGGAGCCATTTCTCGTTATCATGGTGTTCTACCATCTGTTTACTAAAGTTGCAATATCTTTGAACTTTTTGTTTCCTTCATTTCCTCAATCACGTTAATGTATTACTAGTTGTTGTTAGTTGATGGCTTTCAACTTCCAACTCTTTACATGGTGTTACTTTCATCTACAAAGTTGACGTGTTTTGTGTTACACATAATAAATATTATTTTTCACTTTTGTACACGTGGATGTTCTGAAGGGAAATATAGTTAATCTTTTCCTTGTTTGTATGGTCAACGAGTTTGATTTTGATGTGCTTATCCAACTGAAACAACAAAATGAAAATTTTGACATTTTTAAATACACCGAGTTCTGAAGAACCTATTTTCTATTTTCAGTATCCAGATAAGCCTACAAGACAACAGAAGAAGGATGTTAAAGAACTGGTATCTTCTCTGCCTCCTGTTTCCCTTGTTATAAATAATAAAATTTCATATAGTCAGTAGTTAGATCACAATAAGGTCTTATTTGACTATTGTAATTGATAGGAGAAACCCATTCAGTTAAATTAATGTTGTGTGATATTGTCTTACAAAACGATGATGCCTGATTTATGATTTACCATGTTGACAAGACTACAACTCATATACTTACAATAAGTGTTAGAGAAATGCTCAAGTTTCATTTTTTTTCTTCTTGTTTTACATGTCCTTAAATTAAGCTTCTCGGCTCATTTAGGTCTAAATGCAGATTTGGGCTTAATATGTGTTAAGTGGGTGCTGACTTTCCAACAACTAAATCTTCCTGACTTTATTTTGTATCACAATGGTTGGCTTTATTTTGTATTTTGGTTGGCTTTCTTTTATCTCACCATGATTTATTATGTTACTGGTTTATTAATGCCTTTTCATGAACCTCATGTTACTGGTTAAATACATTCTGTTTTATTCATTCTGTTTCCACAATTTTCTGGATTATACACTAGTTTCTGGTTTGTACATTATATTTTTCTGTTTATACACAAATTTTGGTTTATAAGAATAGAGTATGATATTCAGGATGCGTATAACTATATGTATTCAGGACACCGTTACATTCTGGTTTATAAGAATGGAGTGCGATGCAGATTCAGGACACATGTTTCTGTTATATGTGTTGTATCTTTTTTGGTTTAAACACAAGTTTCTGTTTGAATACTATAGGCACAACATCATCATCATCATCATCATCATCATCATTTCGTTAAAAATAACATAATTTGCAACACCATCACATGACATAACTCAGACACCACACCATTACAAAGATTACAACAATACCCTAAACATGATTACCCATAAATTTAATCTTCATCTTCACCACATAATTAATTTTATACATATCATTAAATCATGTGCCAGTCATAAAAATACATTGACTCATGCTCTAAACTTTTGATGTGGCAGTTTCCAACGTTTGATGACATTGAAGAATATAATATGCTGTGTCGAAATTTTCTTCCTATAATACTAGTACTATATGCATTGTGGAATATAAAATACTTGTATTTGCACCACAGGTACAAATCTTGTCTCGAATGTACCCTTGCATGGAATGTGCAGATCACTTTAAAGAAGTTCTTAGGTATATTGATCTTTAACCTTTTGATTGATTAGAATTGTTTGTGTTGGTTTTCTCCTTTTTTATCCATTTAAACTGTCATTTTTGTTTAGACTGTCAAACAATCATTTTATATAAATTTTATTTTAGTATGAAATATGAATGGACAGTAAATTTATATCCTTGATTCAGTGGTTAATATGATTAAATCCCTAGCTTTATTGGTGAAAGTGTAGCCTTTACCTGCAATATGACGAGTTTTCCCAATTATAAATTGAAAATGATTGTTCATTTTTTTCTTGGGTTTGGAATATGTCCCCCATGTTTTGTATTCTTTTTCTATTTTTAATGTAAAGCTTTTACATGCCACACATAATTGATAGGGTCTAACCTGCCACCATAGTTAGGATTCTTTATACATGATGTCTTTGCCTGCCATTTCTTTCTATGAAGCACAGACACAACATGGAGATTGGCGCGTTGACACTGATAATAAATTGAGAAAATGACACAATTTAATGTAATCATGTGTCTTCTGGGACACTGACCCGTGTCCAACACTAGGACATGCCTAATCCAAGGAGTATCCGTGCTTCATAGATTTCTTTTGCTTAACAATGGTATGATTTATCTTTTAGAAGCAATCTGTTTCTCATCATAAAATCTAAATTTCTTTTTTGTGCTTTCAACAAAATAAAATCTATCATTGCGTATAAAATTGATTTTATTTCATCATGATTTTCCTATAATTTTTGCAATGTACAATTCAGTCTTACATTTTTGTTGTCGAACAAGATCTATTTGGAATAATACAAGTGTGAGATAGACTGATGAAAGCATTTTAAATTTGCATCCACAAATCCATGCCTTTTACAAAACATTAGACCAACAAAAGTTGAGGAGACAGTTCTGTTTCATTAGTATTGTTTGAGTCGGCATAACTTCTAATTGTTTTACTAATAGGTTGTGACCTTAATTGTCTCTGTCCTCAAATATATTAGCTTTTATGGATCTTAAATATAGTAGCATGTATCACTTGTTACACTGCTATGTTACAAGAATAACAACCAAATCTATTCTCACTAGGTTGGGTTGGCTTGTCCCACTGCTATGTTTGTTATCGACAATTTCTAATATACATGAGCTCTTACATGAGTGCTCCTTGATATGTTTGGCAGATCAAATCCTGTTCAGGCCGGATCACATGCTGAATTTTCGCAGTGGCTATGTCATGTGCATAATGTCGTCAATAGAAGGTAAGTTCTCTCCCATTTTCTTTCTATCGTGTTAATGCAGACTATAATTGCTGTTATCTTTTGAGATATATCTCAAACCTCTTTTGATCTTCGAGTTTGTCGGCCACATTTAGTATGTTAATGGACATGTCTTGGTAAAGCTTGTGGTATGATTTTCTAGCATATAGACAAATATCAATCTCAAAAGGTGAAATCTTTTACAAATTTTCCAATTTTTCTTTCATGATATGTTTCCTAGTGACACCACTCACACCAGTCAGCTACTGGTTCAGACATTTTTGTTGCACTTTAGAGAAGATAATATATAAAAACATGCATGGGTTTCCACTCTCCACCTAACCCACTTTCCAAACTGGTCTCCACTCTCCTAACAACAAATTTTATGAGGATAGAATTAAATTTTTAAATGGATTTGGTGAAAATTATGTTTAAAGTGAAATGATTTGTATTTTGACTATTTAACAGTTTGAAATAAAAGTAAGTGTTAATTTTTCAACAAAGATCAAAAGTTAATGTTGATAAAGAGATTTGGAGGCAAAACTTAATGAGCAAACACGGAAACAAAAACCGAACATGACACTATGTCGTAACGAATAATAGTTTGCAAAAATGAATTAAATGTAACCATGCGTTAGTGTCTACTGATATGTTGGACAATGACATGTGTTCGCCTGACACCGAACACGCCTTTAATCTAAAGTGTTAGTCCTACCTACATAGATTGTTGTTTCTTGTAGTTCATATTTGAGTAGCTGGGCTAAAGAGATTTAGCTAACAAACTAGTGCAATAAGTAATAATTTGCCGTAATTCTGTTTCTATAACACGTTTTTTTTTTACAGCATTGGTAAACCAGTATTTCCATGTGAACGAGTTGATGCAAGGTGGGGAAAACTGGAGTGTGAGCAGAAAGCATGCGAAATTATTGGAAGTACATCATTTTTTGGAAAGATAGAGTAGAAATTTATTTTAAACAAATAATAGGAACTGATAGTTATTTATACCATACATGCTATGTATTGAATTGGATTTGTTTAAGAATTATAATTTTTACATCTAAAAAATGAAGTTGTAAGTACCATTGAAACTTACACTTTTAAGAATTATTTTTTATAGACGTGAATTTGTACCGAAGTAAATGAACTGGCAATTTTATTTAAAAAAAAAATGTTTCGAGGAAACGTTCTTCAGAAAAGCCAGCACGTCCGTCGTGTTATTGGAAAATATTTTTAAAACTAACATGTCAATCTAAAGGCTGAGGCTGCACTGGATAAAATTGTAGGGCGTGCGAAAAAATAGATAGAGGATAAAAGTAAATTCCAAAGTTTAGAAAACGAAGTCATTTGTTCCTCAAGATGACCAATCCACAAAAAGTTCATAAAATTGTTATCAGCCCTTGAGAAGAGTTTTGCTTTTTGCGCCCTCCGAATCTCACACACATCCCTTTACGTTCTAATTTTATCCCTTGGCACGTAGAAACTCAGTATGTAAATAGCAAAAACTGAGAAAAAAAAAAGAGTTCGTGAACTCCGTTATAATTCGCATCATACGATGCGAACCTTATAAAAATTAATATTTTTTGTCTACTTCACCCTTCTTTCATCTCATGAAACAATTTTGATTGAAACACAATTTGAAAGTAAAAATGTGAACCCATTATTCATCCTCAAAAAAATATTTTGAATGAAATAATGTATGAGTTAGTGATTAAAAATTTTAAAAAAGTTTCAATTTTAAAGCAATTCATCACTAGTTAAAGTGTAAACCGAGTTCGCACTCGAAGTAGCGATAGTGAACTGTATTTCAGTTCGCACTCGAAGTAGCGATTTGTATTTCGGTTCGCATTCTAAGTAGCAACTGACAATATTGTTTACTTAAACTCAAAGTATGCGCCGCCCTTGAATATTAAAAATTATGAAAAATAGAGTTCACATCCTAGGATCAAACTCAATTTAGTCTTTAATTTGAAGTTTTATATAAATTAACAAAAATTAAAGATAAAATACTTAAATTTTTAGAGAAGCTAAAATTAAAATTTTGTATATTTAGGGGTACAAAATACATATTTATCTTTTTTTTTTTTTTTGGTGTTAACCCCCTAGTAATTTGAGGTTCGACTATGAGGAAAGTATATTTTGGTCTAAATATAGTTCCACTGGAAAATCGAATTTAGGTCAACCAAACAATATGTCCTTTGGTGAACTTGAGTACCTCTAAACAATCCGTCTGTTGTTACACTTTTTTTTTTTTTTGTTAAATAGCTTTGTGCTATAAATTTCAAACTTAGGTGAATAATAAGTAGAGTGTTTAGTTCTACGGTCAAAAGACTTTTATTTTATTTCAAGACAATTTTGAAATCAAATAAACAAAATGGAACAAATCAACTTCTACTTAATCCAAAAAGACAAAATAAAAATCTCTAAAAATAATTCAAAGCGAATGAACAGTCCATCAACGTGGAGACGATCCACCATCCACGTACTTCACTATACTAGGGATGGCAGGCATAACCAAACCCGCGGGGCCCACCCGAACCCGAGTCAATGGGTGAAAACCCGAGTTGACTGAGTTTGGGTTCGGATTCGGGTGCCACCCGATATTTCGGGTGCGGGTTTGGGTTCACTTAAACCCGCACCCGAAACCACACCCGCTTAGACATTAAATTACATAAGTACCCTTGGAAGACCTTATTTTTAATTGTAGTTTAATTTTTTAAAAGTCTTGAAGACTATATTGTTGTATTTTCAATGTTGTTGTAGACCTTAAATTTTAATTTAATTTCTTGATGGAATTTCAATGTTTTTGTATTTTTTAATTTTTTTTGCTACAGATTCGGGTGAAAAACCTGAACCAAATGGGTGCGGGTGTTAATTTATCACCCGAATAGGCTTTGAGCTTTGAGTTCGGGTGGCACCCGAAATTTCAGGTGCGGGTTTAGTTGGTGTAAAACCCGCATCCGTGGACACCCGTTGCCATCCCTACATTATACTCCCTGCATCAAGCAATAAGTAATGAGGGTTTTTTCAAACTAACTGTCCAAAATCAAGAGATGATACAGATATTGAAATAGACATCTCTATTTAAACCATAACCACCAAAATAGAGCAAAACCAATAAAACTACATATATGCAATTAAGAAACCAAGACTACCACAAAACCTCGGCAACGCGGCGGTTTCACAGTTTCGAAGTCAGAACCAACACTATCTGAGAAACAACCGTGGAGGTGCGGCGGCATTAACGGACCCCAGAGGGTTAATGACCCCATTTGCGGTCGAAAGGTGAAGCAGATGGTGTTGATGGGCTACACCCGTCGCCTCCACCGGCAACATAAGCTACATATTTTAAAAAAGTTTAATAATTATTAACTCTATTATCTATAGTGATATTATTTAACATATGGAAGATGAGTTTGTTAAGTGGAAGAGAGATGTTTTTGGTAGTATTCATAAGAGAAAGGCTGATCTTATGACTAAATGGTATCCAACACAGACATCATGTTGAAAAGAATAATAAATTTCTCACATAGTGAAGATTATGGACGTAGTGTATTTTTTTTTAAATTAATAATAATGTTTTGTAAAAAAATAAATTAATAATTATATTTTATAAAATTTATATTTTGTTTTGATGTAATTTTTAAAATTCTTTTTTTTTTCTAGAAAATAAAAGATGTACTTACAGTGACAACCAATGAACATTTTGCATTTTACTAGATCAATAAATATTTTAGAAATAGTTGTATCACATCGTACATTGATGATTTTTTTATTGGATCACAATACAAAATTGGATTTGGATCTTCTCAATCTATTTTATCCTCAATCTGTCTCAACAATAACATTTAACCGCTATATTGATCTAATGACAATACAATAAAAGCATGTATGTTTAGAGAAATATACCGCAACAAAATAGTTGAGAAAGAAAAAAATCTACAAAGAAAACTCGGTGACGCAGAGCCTCCATACTATACTATACCCATTGATTATGCGACCCACATACTTACCCATTTATGGGGTTCTCCTTCTACCGACAAATTGGAGTCCGTCAATTTTAGAATTGTGAATTCTCTTGACACTGTGATGCAGAAATAAGTTTCATCATTACCAAAATGATTGAAATCAAATTCATAGTGAAACTTAACTTTAAGTTCCATTTTCAATTTATGACAAAAAATATTGTGGGATATATGAATCGATCACTTGCTTTTAATCTGGTTTACGATCAATTTGTTGACGTTTTTCTCAATCTGCAATTCTTAGGTTATGGTATATTTTGCATAAAAGAGAGGTGAGAGATATGTTATGGTGTAATTTTTTTAATAAAGGTGCTTTGATATTTCCTCCGTTAGATGAATCTAACAGTTAAAACTTAATGTTGAGAGAGATTGAGAAGAAAATGGATTGAGAGGATCTAGTTCCATACAAAACTATTTTACATTGACGGTGCATGTCATTAAATTTTTTTTATTTTTATTTTTTATTTACGATACAAAATTTAGAATTAGGATATGATGTATATGCGGTATAAGATAGAAAACATCTTAAAGCTCAAATAACATTTTTTTTACAAGAAAGCTCAAAAAATATATATATCAATTTTTTTTTACAAGACACTTTTTATCCATCAATCAATCAATTTCACTACAATATTTATTGCCTCTGACAACACTTTTCTCCGCAATATGTGTATTGTTGCATAAAACAACATTTTGTCTATTGACAAGACAAGTCCGACAACACCTCGTAAACAAGCCGTAATATACAATGACGAAATTGATTGATAGGTAAAAATTAAAGAACTAAGTTGTTTGTTTACTCCTAATAAAAAGATTCAATATATTTTTCATTTGAATTTTTTTTTTCTTTATTGTTTTTTCTCTTTTTGTTTAATGGTTTCACATAGCATCGGTGGCAAACGTTCCTACAGGGACATCCGATAAAAGTGGAACGATACAGAGAAGATTAGCATGGCCCCTGCACAAGGATACGCACAAATCGAAAAATGGTTCAAATTTTTTAACGAATTGATAATTGATTTAGCGGTGATTGGCGCTGAACTTGATAGGGAGGACCGCAGTTCGATCCCCACGACTGCAATCGGGAGGGGACTGAAACCATTTAATGCCAAAATTCACCTCCAAACCAAGTTAAACCGATGATAAAAATAAAAAAATACCATTGATGACGAAGCCACTTTACGATCAGGGTATGCAACTGACACCCGACATTTTAAAATTTACACAAAGAATATCACGTTTTCTCTATGTTTCACCCTCAAATTAAAGCCTTCCACCAACTATCTTCCTGTCTCAATCAAAATAATGAAACAAGCGCATGCAAACTGTTGAACTGTTGCTTGCAGCACAAGGAATTCAGTGCATGTGGTGCTTTTACGTGTGCATGATCAACTTGGTGTATAGATGTTAACATGTATATGTTGTAGCTTAGCCTAGTCTTACACTTAGTTAGTTAGTTAGTTTTAACTGACTAAGATTAGTAATAGAGTATAAGTATCGCTTGTAACAGACTTTTGTATTCATTCATTCATTTTCAATAATCAAAGCTAAGCTTTCTATTCTTTTTCTCTCATCATGAGATCAATTTCTTCATCTTCTACCATCATTGTTCATAACTGCAAGATGGTATCAGAGCTCTTCTGAGCTCTGCTGCGCATCGCTACTCTTTCTTTCCTCATGGCTCGTGGCGGTGGAAGTGGTTCCGTCCCCGTCGTTGCCGTGGTTCAAGATCCTTCTAACAATCCCGGAGATGTTTACTATGTGCATCCTTCTGATGGTCCTAACACCATTGCTGTTAAGCCTGCTCTCAACTACTCCAATTACCAAGCTTGGGCGCGATCCATGCGATGCGCACTTGGCGGAAAGAACAAATTCGAGTTCGTTGACGGCTCCATTGAAGTTCCTTCTGAGTTTGATCCAAATTTCAAAGCTTGGAATCGGTGTAATATGCTTGTCCATTCCTGGATTCTTAATTCTGTGGATGATTCGATTTCTCAGAGTCTTGTTTTTCTTGAAAACGCTGTTGACGTTTGGAACGAGCTCAAAGAACGCTTCTCACAAGGTGACTACGTTCGAATCTCTGAGTTACAGTGTGAAATCTTCGCCCTTAAGCAAGAATCTCGCTCTGTCTCTGAATTCTTCACTTCACTCAAGATTCTTTGGGAAGAACTTGAAGCTTATCTTCCCACACCTGCTTGTTCATGCCCTATGCGGTGTTTTTGTAATTCTAGCATTAGCAATGCTAAGCATCAACATGAAATCACACGTTCAATTCGTTTTTTGACTGGCTTAAATGAGCATTTCGATCCTGTGCGTGCTCAAATCTTGCTCATGAATCCTTTACCACCTCTTAACAAGATTTTTTCCATGGTATTGCAACATGAGAGGCAGTATAATTCTACACATTTGGATGAATCTAAGGTTTTGATCAATGCTAGTGACTCACGCAGAGGGCGCTGTCCTAGTAGTTATCCTGCTCAAAGTGGCAATAGATCAAACACCTTCGGTGCAAAGGGTAGAGAATGCTCCTACTGTGGGAAAACTAATCATGTGGTCGAGAATTGCTATAAGAAACATGGATTTCCTCCCAACTATGGCAGATCCTCAGTTAACAATGCTGCACTTGACTCTAGTGAGGAGAAGGAAGATTTTGATGATTCTAGGAGTGTTCGTGATAATGATTCCTTCAATTTGACCAGGGAGCAATACACCCAGTTGGTTAATCTCCTTCAATCCTCTAATACAACAGCTCAAGGTGCTTCTTCAAGTAAGGTGAACATAGCCAGTGGCCATGTCACCTCAGGTACAACTCAGATAGCTTACTCTCTCAATAGTTACTCTTTTGGTTCTTGGATTATTGATTCAGGAGCAAGTGATCACATCTGTTCCTCTATGAAGTGTTTTAGTTCCTACACTTCAATTCCTCCAGTTAGTGTGAGATTACCAAATGGACATGTTGCTATAGCTAAGCATGCAGGCACAGTCCAATTTTCACCTGGGTTCCTTGTCACACACGTCTTATTTGTACCTGAATTCAACTTGAATTTGATATCAGTCCCTAAGCTTTGCATTGATCATCAGTACATAGTTAGTTTTGACAATGATCATGGTTTGATACAGGAAAAGAAGACCTTGAAGATGATTGGTTTGGGTGAGCTCGTAGAGGGATTGTACTACCTTACCATTCACCAAAAATCAACCATTGCCTCTTCACTTGCTACTTCATCTACTCATATCCCTGAAGATGCACTTTGGCACTTCAAGCTTGGTCATCTCTCTCACAATAGATTACTAGCTTTACAGAAATCCTTTCATTTTGTAAAAATTGATTCAAATTCAGCTTGTGATATTTGCCATTATGCAAAGCATAGAAAATCTATATTTTCTCTTAGCTCTAGTAGAGCAAACAAATGTTATGAATTGTTCCATTTTGATATTTGGGGGCCAATAGCTGTTCCTTCTATCCATGGTTATAGATATTTTCTCACTGCTTTAGATGATCATAGTCGTTTTACATGGATCATTTTGTGTAAAGCTAAGTCTGAAATTCCTAATCTTGTCCAAAAATTTATAATCATGATTGAGAACCAATTTGATTGTCATGTTAAGACTGTTAGAACAGATAATGGTCCAGAGTTTTTAATGCCTGAATTTTATACTTCCAAAGGCATTCTTCATGAAACCACTTGTGTTGAGACTCCTCAACAGAATGGTCGTGTTGAAAGGAAGCACCAACACATATTGAATGTTGGGAGAGCTCTCCTGTTTCAATCTAAACTTCCCAAACAATTATGGTTTTATGCAGTTTTGCATGCCACTTACATTATCAATAGAATACCTAGTCCATTACTTCAAAATAAGTCACCCTATTACATTCGTTTTAACCATAATCCTGACCTACATGATTTGAAAATCTTTGGCTGTCTGTGCTATGCTTCTACTCTTCAGAATCATAGGACCAAGCTTGATGCTAGAGCCAGGAAGTCCATTTACTTAGGACACAAGCAAGGGGTTAAGGGTGCTGTCTTGTTTGACCTTAATACTAAAAACATATTCATCTCCAGGAATGTTACATTTCATGAAACCATTTTACCCTATCAAAATTCCAATCCTACCTTCCATTGGCAATATCACTCTTCTGGTGAATCTCCATCCCTTGTTGATTCAACACCACCAGTCATTGCTGATGATCCTCCTCCTATACCTCCTAACCCTGATCCTTCACCTTGTGAAATGATCAATCCTGACCCTAACGCTGCAGATAATCCACTTCCAACCACTACCAATAATGATATTGTCACCACCAGAAAATCCTCTAGACAAACTCATAAGCCTGCACATCTTTCAGATTACATATGCAATCTCTCTACACCCAAGGCATCATCCACATGTATTCCTTACCCTATCTCACATTATCATTCTTATACTAACTTGTCTGTTAATCATAGCAAATTTGCCTTGTCCCTTAATGCTGATGATGAGCCAGTCAACTATAATCAAGCCAACTTACATGAATGTTGGGTGAAAGCTATGAATGCTGAGCTTGAAGCATTAAGACAGAATAAGACTTGGATTTTTGTTGATGCTCCACCAAACATCAAACCCATAGGCAGCAGATGGGTTTATAAAGTGAAACACAAGGCAGATGGGACTATAGAGAGATACAAAGCTCGATTGGTAGCTAAAGGATATAACCAAGTGGAGGGAATTGATTTCTTTGAGACTTTTTCCCCAGTAGCTAAAATTACTACTGTCAGAACCCTTATAGCCTTAGCTTCCATTAACAACTGGCACTTGCACCAGCTAGATGTCAACAATGCTTTCCTTCATGGTGAATTAGAAGAAGATGTTTACATGACCATTCCACAGGGTGTCAAGCATTCTAAACCTCACCAAGTGTGCAAGTTACTTAAATCTCTCTATGGATTGAAACAAGCAAGTAGAAAGTGGTATGAAAGATTGACTGGTGTCTTAGTGGCACAAGGATATCATCAATCCACCTCTGATCACTCTCTATTCACTTTACATCAAGGTGATACTTTCACAGCTCTCTTAGTGTATGTAGATGACATTATCCTGGCAGGAACTTCCCTTGATGAGTTTCACAGAGTTAAACACATCCTTAATACTCAATTCAAAATCAAAGATCTTGGCCAGCTGAAGTATTTCCTTGGGATAGAGGTGGCTCATTCCAAAGTTGGTATTACCATTTGCCAAAGGAAATACTGCCTAGACTTACTACATGACACTGGATTACTTGGAGCTAAACCTGCTAAAACCCCTCTTGATAATTCAGTGAAGCTTCACCAAGATGATTCCAAATCTTATGAAGATATAGCAGGTTACAGGAGGTTGGTAGGGAAGTTGCTTTACTTGACTACCACTAGGCCCGACATAGCCTTTGTTACCCAACAGCTTAGTCAGTTCCTCTCTTCACCAACACAAACTCATTATGATGTTGCTTGTAGAGTTGTCAGGTACCTCAAAGGCTCACCTGGGAGAGGCCTACTATTAAGAAGAAATGCACAATTACAATTACTTGCTAGCATATCTCAATGTCAAATGTGTGAAGCCACCAGTGCTGTATTGTGACAATTAGAGCGCCTTACACATAGCTGCCAATCCAGTCTTCCATGAACGCACAAAATACCTTGAAATTGATTGCCATTTTGTGCGTGAGAAGCTTCAGCGAGGAGTTTTCAAGCTTCTTCCCATTCACACTAAGTCTCAGCTAGCAGATTTTCTAACTAAAGCCTTGCCACCAAAAGCCTTTCTATCGTTTATTTCCAAGCTCAACATGATAGACATCTACCATGCTTAGCTTGAGGGAGGGTGTTGAACTGTTGCTTGCAGCACAAGGAATTTTGTGCATGTGGTGCTTTTATGTGTGCATGATCCACTTGGTGTATAGATGTTAACATGTATATGTTGTAGCTTAGCCTAGTCTTACACTTAGTTAGTTAGTTAGTTAGTTATAACTGACTAAGATTAGTAATAGAGTATAAGTATCTCTTGTAACAGACTTTTGTATTCATTCATTCATTTTCAATAATCAAAGCTAAGCTTTCTATTCTTTTTC
Source organism: Trifolium fragiferum (assembly GCA_954870985.1). NCBI lineage: Eukaryota > Viridiplantae > Streptophyta > Magnoliopsida > Fabales > Fabaceae > Trifolium > Trifolium fragiferum. Next base: position 17,032,868 of record OX940792.1, read on the forward strand.
TCTCATCATGAGATCGATTTCTTCATCTTCTACCATCATTGTTCATAACTGCAAGATAAACATTAAGCACTACAATAATAGTAATATAATACTCCACTAAAAGCATATTAACACATGTAACATGCATGTAACATTTTATGGTTTTTTAAGGTATACTATAAGAATGGTTTTAAAAAATAAAATAATATAAGAAATACTTATATAGTCACATGAACAAAATATTACATTTAGTCACATTCTCAAAAAAGAAAAATAAATATTTGAAAAAGTAATTAAATAATACTTACTTTTCAAATTATTAAATTATGTAATGTTTTTTGTAAGTCTGACCAAAATGTATGTAATTTTTTGATCACGTGATTATTTAAAAATATTTTATTCACAATTCCAACTAAAAATTATTTAGCACACACTTATAAAATATACATCATTTAATTATTACCTAAAAAAATTATTTATTTATTTCAAAAATATCTATTTTGTTTTCCTCTTTCCTGTTTTACAATTTATTAGTGTATGCGAAAATGAATTTATTTAGACTTGTTACCAATTAAGTGTATCTCATATAAGATACTAAATTACTACCAATTTTTTAAGAGTTTAATGAGATGCTACAACAATATAAATTATTTTTACATGAACATTCAATAAAAATCAGATATTTCTCCATATCATATCATTAAAGTGGAGCGTAGTAATTTGGTGGAATATATAGTTAATATTTCTCCATATCGATATGGCAGACAAATCTATTATGATGAAAGATGATTTTTAACAACAGTGTTATAATGACAAATGTATGCAAAATAGTTTTTCTATTTATAACAACAAATGTAATTTTTTTAACAAAAATAAATATTATTCATTCAAATTAAAATATAGATATATAGATCATTACAAATTTAAGATTGCTAAAAACTGAAAAAGGTGAATCTACAAGTAATCTTGCAACACCTAGGTTAATAGCATACACATGAAAGTGTCTACAAATATGATAAAATAAAAGTAACTAGAATCTTTATACTTCAGGATCTGCAACGTTGACGTCCAAGTCTTCATCAGATCTTTAATGAGTTAAGGTAGATATGCCAATTTGAATCAACGAAATACCCTACTAAAACGAAAAACAAACAAACGCCGCACAAGACGACAACAAATACAATGATGCATAAGACGACGACAAACTAAAAAAAGCAAAAAAGGAAGAAGCAAATCTATGTGAATAATCATTTATTTAAATGAAAATGAAAGACAAAACAAAACATTGAATACTGTTTAACATTTTTCAATTTATTTAAATGAAAATGAAAGACAAAACAAAACATTGAATACTATTTAACATTTTTCAATTTATTTAAATGTTAAACTATCAATTAATTTTTTTAATTTTTTTTAATTTTCACATCTCAATTATCAATCAATTTTTTCTCATTATTTTTCAATTTAAATATTACTATATATTTATAATTCAATGGTCTAAAAGCTCACTTTATTTTCTCAAATTTTTTTCAACTTGAGATAATTATTTCTCATACTTTATAGTTTATATCATTGTCACTGTAGAAATTAATAGCAATTTGACATGGTTGATACAAGTTGGTACAGCAATGATTTGAAATCTCTTAGTCTTTACCCGTCTTTGGAAAGCACAGGGGTGGGTCTACCTTTCACATAAGAAAAATTGACAACTCATATAAGGCCATGTTTGCAGGGAATAGTGTGATACATGAAGTGAGTTTCAATGACAAAATTAATTGATGTATGATAATTGAAGGACTCAATATCATCTTTTTCATTTGACAATTTTTTTCTTCTTTTTTTATTATTATTTTTTTATTTAATGGTTTCGTCGCCTACCATGGTAATTGGCTGAGACCATTACTCGCTGGACTCGGGTTCGAATGCTGGCAAATGATGTTGATGATGATGATATTGTTGTGTGCTTTTGATGAAGCAAAAACAAAACATTATTCATTTTTTTTTTTTTATATAACTTTCAATAATTAAAGGATGTATTAGGATACAACAAACTATTTAACTTTAAAATAATAGTAAGAGGGAATGAAGATGATGGTCGGCAAAAAGTAAAAATGGGGAAGCTTAAAAAAAGACAAATGTATGCAATAGTTTTTCTGTTAAGCAACGAATGTTATTATGACCTCTTTATCATTATAATTGATAGATTTATTTTAGGTTTTTTTTCAAGAATATCCCTTAAAAATATGAGACTATTTAATCAATGTGAACAAATATTATAAGAAAATTTGCATTTGTTACTCACAAATTAACTTATATTTCACATAAAAATTTATCTATGTGATTTATTCTCATTAGTTGTCAGATAAATACAATCAATTTTTATTAAAAAAATATTTAATTGAAATATTTTTATAACACATTTTAAAAGATTTAATTACAATATATTGCTCCCCCAATTTTTACTCATTCGTGAAATTGGTCTCCATGTTTTAGAATAATTTGATTTTGGTCCTCAATCGGTTTTTTATACTTAAAAAAATGATTGTTTAACATATTTTGAATGATATAACATACGATCTGATGATATAAATTCATCTAGATGAATTAACAATTTAAACTAGGGTTTTTAAAAGTATAAAAATGAATAATTTCTAAAATTGAAGTTTTTAATGAGTTTTGTTGTATTTTCATGAATATTTGTTATTTAATATCATCAAGTTCTATGCCACATCATTTAAAATATTTATCGGAAAAACGAATAGTATATAGGTTCATTCATTTATGACTGGACCAGCTTAACTTGACACATTATAGCTGCCACGTGTGCAAACGTTTGAAAAATTAACGTTTTTTGTAACGGTAGCAGACGACAAGGACTAAAACCAACAAATTTTATATATTCAGGAACTTATTTAAAAAAAAAAAATACGGAGACTATAAAACAAAAAATTTGCAAAACATAGGACAATGATATTTAAGCCAAAGCACAAATATGAGATACCCATTTATTGATTTGCATTACACAATTCAAGACAAGACATTAGACATACACACTTCAACCGACACATTTATTCCATACAAACGAAACATCAAAAGCAGTAAATATGCATAATCAACAATATGTCATGCAATACAAAGATCACACTAATTTTAAAGATGCACATTAAGCCATTACTATCCTTATTATGAATTAAGGAGCTACACTTGCAGCCTGCTTGATAAAATGAGCATCAATATCTCGAGTGCATTTGCCAACGTATTCCAACCAGCCATAAGGAGGGTTAATATCCTCATTCATCTTTTCATATTCAACAGTCCATTTAACATTAGCACTTCCATCACCTTTATCAAATACTTCAATTATCAGCTTAAAAACCTTATAGTTTTTATCAATATCTGGACCGAATATTTTGTGAACAATTTTTTTGTTCTTTTCATCAATTTCTTCAAAGCTCTCATGACATGTTTGTACTTTACCATCTGTTGTGATGTCAAAGGCAATTAATAAAAAAAATAAATAAATAATTAAAGGGGTTAAAATGTTTATAGAAATATTTAATTGTACACTTTTTATATTGTTTTCTTTTTTCAAATTAAAAGAATAATAGTAATAGTTGTCCCTAAACTTAATCGGTTTATAGAATATCATATTTTATATGTAGAAGTTCAAGTTTGAATCTCAAACATTTCACATATTCACAAAGTTTAATTTCTTTTTCAAATCTATAGCTTAGGCTCCTACCCAATCTTTAGACATTTTTTTTGACGCAATCTTTAGAATTTTTTAAGAGTTATGTTATATGAACATTTTTATATGGACAAAAATACAACATCTATATTGTATCTTTCTCTATGCACGATTTTCAAAATGTATAAAAAATATTAAAAAAATAAAAGTACTGAATACGTAAGTTGTCGTATTTTTATTTAAAATTTGGTTTTTAAATAAAATTTTTCATTTTTTATTGATTTGTACCGGATGCACCTATTCCAACCATAAAGTCAATTTTATAGAAGGAATTAAAAATCCTGGCAACGTGGGAAAAAATCATCTCCCCTGAATAATTATTTTCTTGGAATTATTGTGGGTTCCATTCTAACAAACACACAGTAATTTTATTTCCAGCTTTGGATTCCCAAAAATATTTTTAGAATCCTTGAAAGAAACACCCCATTAAAAAAAGTTGTTTTTGACACAATGTGACATAACATCATAACTTTATACTTTTTTCTTTTTGGTTTAATTGCACTTTTGATCCCCCTATTTTGCCAATTCTGCGATTTTGGTCCCCCCATTTTAAAATCAAACATTCTAATCCTCTTATTTTGATTTTTGTTGCACATCCCATTTTTTGACCAAGTGACAACCAAAACACTTACGTGGCAATATATGTGGCAAATAAAAGTGTCACATCAATAAATATTTTAATTATAATATTAATTTTTTAATGTTCAATATGAAAGAGACTATTTTTTTAAAAAAAAAAATCTGGTAAACGAAAAAAATATAATTTTTTTAAAATCTGAAATATTAATTTAGTTTTAGAAAAAAACTGAAAAAACAAAAATTATTAATTTTAAAAAAGTTGAAAAAACAAAAAATATTGATTTTTTTAGAAAAACCGAAATATTAATTTTTTAAAAAAATATCTTAAAATTTATTTATATTTAAATATTAATTTAAAAATATTAATATTTCAGATTTTTTTCAGTTTTTTTTAAAATAAATTTAAATGTTTTTTGATTTTCAGATTTTTTTTTATATAATATTTCAAATATTATTTTTTTATAATCAGTAATATTAGTTTCTTAAAAAACTGAAATTATTATTTTCTTTTTAAAATCTGAAAATAAAATATTATTTGAAATAAAACTGAAATATTAAATAATTTTTCAGATATTTTTTACAAAATTAATATTTTTTGTTTTTTCATATTTTTTTAAAAAAAATTTAGGTTTTTTTTTTCAGATTTTAAAAAAAATTTTTTTTTTTGGTTATTCAGATTTTTTTAAAAAAATAATATTTTTCATATTGGAAATTAAATATCTAAAATTAAAATATTTGGTGACGTGGAATTTTTATTTGCCACGTAAGCGTTTTTGTTGCCACTTGGTTAAAAAATAGGGTGGGGGACCAAAAGTGCAACAAAAATCAAAATAGGGGGACTGAAATGTTTGATTTTAAAATAGGGGGACTAAAATCACACTTTTGGCAAAATAGGGGAACCAAAAGTGTAATTAAGCCTTTATTTTTTGTTACAATCACAACTTTTTACCGTTTAGTGTTTTATATATGAGGAGGGATTCGTTGACTCGAGGAATAAGTTTTCATTGACTTACTCCGCTTAATAACTCGATATCGGTATAATATTTCTTCAATCCGACCGTTGATCTCAAAGATCTCATTGAGTAGATCAACTTCATAAATTTTTATAAAAATTCAAAATTGTTTGCTACATTTTTTTACAACTTCAATTGAACGTACGACAAACTTTTAAAAAAGCCGTTGAATTTCAATAGTCTAAATACATAACTATATTTTTTGAATTTTTATAAAAATTTATGGAGTTGATCTACTCAATGAGATCTTTAAATTCAACGGTCGGATTGAAGAAATATTATGCCGATATCGAGTTATTAAGCGGAGTAAGTCAATGAAGACTTACTCCTGGAGTCAACGGATCCCTCATCATATATATATATATATATATATTTTTTTATATTTTAAATAGCAAATATATTATATATAAATATAAAAATTAAAAAATAACAAGAGAAATTTATAACATTTAGTCTTTGATATTATTGTTTAAGATCTCAACCATCAATTACAGATCAAACAATTTAGATTAATACAGTTTTAAAATCACAGCAAACAATTTTTATTTCACGATTTAAATTAAATAGTCGTGTAATCTGTTGTTACAGAGCAAGTTCTAGCAGAAAATCCAAATCCTTTGAAATTCAACATCCATACTCATTATTATACGATGTTACAATGTCAGTTTTTATAAATCTTCATTTTTTACCATTATTCTTTTTTTAAAAGTAAATCCCAAATTCTACATTACAAATATTTTACTTTTTATAATATTTTAATGAAAAATGGAATATATAGATAGTTAGAGAAATGAAATTAATCTTTGTAATTACATACGCAAATTGCCAATTTAAAGAAGACAAAAAAAAAATGCAAATAAACTTAACGGCAGATAACAACTATTAACAAGTTAAACAAAGAAGATTTGGTATATGATATACCTAGGATATGTGTCCAGTGTTTAACCGAATCAGAATGATGCCATTCATCACCTTCATGAAGATTGGTTTCATGAACACTTCCACAAATGTTTTGCAATTCGTGAATTTCTGATGCGAATAGTTTGAAGAATTTGTCAGCGGATGTTTTGATCCCAATTTCAGTACTAAGCTTACCAGCAAGCACCATTTTTTAATAGAAAAGCAAAAAGAATAAACAAAGTTGATATGAGAAAATTGCATGCAAACCAATGGCTTAAATAATAAGTGGATTACGTATTGTCGCTGTCAAGTTATTATAAGACCATTTACAATGGCAAATTCTTTCCACATCAACTTTTTCCAATTTTTACACTTATTTTCACTTTTTACACTCAACATTATCTTCTTTTTCTTCCACCTAATTATTCAACACCTCATTCAATTTTTATCCTCTCCAATAGTTTTTTCATTCAACACTCTATCCCACCACTTTTTATTTCATATTCTTATTTAAATTTAAATTTTTATGATTCAATAAAATTATATTTATCAATTAAAATAAAATTAAAATAATAATCACTTAACAAAAAAAATTTAAAATATTTTTTTTATTATATTCTTAATTTAAAATGCAATACATCACACAAATAACGTAATTACTACGATTTAGATAATTGTTGGGATTTTGATAGCCAAATGAAAAATTAAAAGAATTTTAGATGTTAAAATTATTATTGGGATCCATTTCACTAAAAAAAATAGTAAAACTTCAAATTAGACACTAATAGAAAGATAAATAAGATTAAGATAGTAAAAAACTTAATTATTTTTTTCTGTGTTCAAATCAAATGAACCAAGTCTCTATTTATAGAGAAAAAAAATTACGAATTTTGGTAAAAAAAATAAAAAATAAAAAATTTAATTTACATTGAAATAATTGGATTCAAAGTTTTGATAAGATAAAAATTCAAGTAGCCAATCAACGCATGCCACTTGTCCCACTGGATTTTCTCTCTCCACGTACAGCTTCTGTCACTTTCCCTGCAAGCTTGGCAACGCGCCATGTGGCGTTCTGGACAGACATTCAACACAGTTTACTGCATTCATCTTCTCTTCCCTCCCCACCAGTTTCAACACCCCCATTGCTCTCTCTCACCCAATTTCAACACACTTTCAACACCAATTTTTCCTCCCATTGCACATGGTCTAATGAGTAGGGAGAGTGGATCCTCTCAAGTGGGAAAAAAAATTGAGGAAATAAAGTGGGAAAATTGACCATTGGATTAGAAATATAAAACAATATTTAATTTTAAAAGTAATGGAGAAAATTTGATTGATGGTTAAGATGTGAAAATTGAGAAAAATTGAGGGGAAAAAAATTGAGAGGATCCATTCTCATGAGTAGGGGAGGTAAAATGTGTGCCGACGGGTCAGGTCCGGCTCTGAGGGTAGGTAATGAGTACGACGGTCTGAGGTTTAAGGGTCCAAATTTTTTTATACCTATCTACTAATATTAAAAAAATTAATAATACTTAAAAGAAGAAAAATATAATTAGGCAAAGAAAATATGTGTAGGATTATTAAAGAAAGGGGCCCAATTGGTAGAAAATATGATTAGGTATAATTAGTAGGATTATTAAAGAATAATTAGGCGGAGAGTTTGATTAATGCATTAGAATGTTTTGAATTTTTGCTTGGTATGGTTATTTGGTACGACATTTTATTTGCTATTAATATTGTCAATAAAAAAGTTGCAATCTAAGTCTATGTGCATTGATGCTACTTGAGATCATCAATGTCACAAGAAAAATTGAACGATTTGGCAATTTTGTCAATTGAGAAAGATACGTTGGCGGACATTGATGTTGATGGGCTTATCAATGATTTTGCATCTCAAAATCCTCGAAGAAATCGCTTATTATGAATTTTTGAATAATTTTTTTATATTTTATAAAATTTATTATGTATTAATGCTATATATATTGAATGAAAGAGGTTTTTTTTATGTTTGGCCTAGGGCCCATAAAATATAAGGAACGGGACTGCTAGGGGTGGATAGAAAAATTGTGACCTGCTCCAACTCGAGAGAAAAAAGTGGAAAATAGGAGGTTTGGATTGGGCCACGGGTCAGCGGATTTAGAAATTCGGTTTACATATAGTTGACATGGGCGGGTTTAGATGAAGAGAATTGATCGACGACACTCGAAATACGTCCGCATTAGTAATTCAAAACTTCGCGTTTAATACTTTCTTTTTGCAATATACACACTTTGAGCTCTTCTTCCGCTTCCTTTTCATACTTTCTTACTTCACCTCAAATATGGAGACTGAAACAATCCTGAAACTTTTTGAAACATAAAATTTGATCTTTTTGAAACATTTTATTTGAGATTGAAACATTTTGAAACAATCCTGGAATATTTTGTCTAACTTCACTAAAATCAAATGTTATATTTTTAATTTTATTTGAGATTTTTTGTTTTTTTTCCTTACTTTTTATGTCGATTTATGATTTGTAACACTTTCCTTGTGTTTGTTTTAGTATTCTCTTATCTCTAGTTGCATATTCTCGGAATTTAAATTGCAAAGGTTGGTGTTATTGATTTTTTTTAATTTCTAACCGAATCAAACGCCCAATAACTCGTTTAAACCGCAAACCCGAACCTCGTGAAAACCGATATCCATTTTATGAACGGATTAGACCTTATTTTTTGACTCTGTGATTTGACTTGGGTGACATCTTTAAACCCGTCTAAAAATGGGACCGAGTGAGGTGGACCAACTTAGACGTTCGATTTTAAAAGTTAAGTTTAGTTCATCTCATTTACTAACAAGTTGACAGTTGGTGTGCCGACCTGTCAAATAACTTTTTTTTTATTTTTTATTTTAAAAAAAAATTCTACTATTTGCTATATGATTCACAACTTGTTTTGTATATTAAAATATTTTTTTTTGACAAATTAAATAGTAATGATTATTAATAATTCAACATGAACCATGCATATTGTTTTATGTAAACTATTACTATTTACTTTGGTGTCAATTTGCTACGACTTCACAATATCAATGTCATTCTTCAAAATAAAGAAATCTCAATAAAATAAAGCACCAATAAAAATCCAACAATATTTAACAAGTTTCAAAATAAAATCAAAAATAAATTAGATTGGGAAAGAAAATAACACAAGGAAAGTTTAGTTTAACACATTATTTTTTTGATCTGAAAATTTAAAGAGAAATTTATTTGGAATGAACTCACATGTAAGGTTTAACTCTTTCTTTCAATTTTTGATCTCAAGTCGAAGGAAAAATGAGAAAAAATTTCTTTAAAGTAATTGTTGCTAAACTTGGCAGGCCTTCCTTGGTCCGCTTTTGAAGCATGGCGAGCCAACTTAAGGCACCGAGCCAAAAACCTCGGCTCGTCTCGCAAAAAATGGTGGGTTAAAATGGATCTGACCCATTTTGCCACCCTATTGGTACATAAATTACACTCACTTATTTTATTAGATGCATAAATTATACTACCCTATTTTTTTATGTTAAAATGTAAACTTCTCATCTTATATAAAATATATTATAGAAAATTACACTAAGCTTCAACAAAAAAACTTAAATTTCATTCTTCAACTTTTCAAACAAAAGAAATATGTCCAAAACCCTTCCATTCCAGTGACCAAAATGGTTTTGGCCCCCAATCAACATCGTCGCTACCAATTAAAAAGGGGCAATGATCAGAAAAAGATGTTTCAAAACCACATAGTTTTAAACCTCTGAAAATATTCATCCACCCCACATCAATAAACACTCTATTGATGCGACGACAACGTGACTGCAAGTATACAGTCTTGTCGCGTAGTTTTAAAAAGATATCGAACCCAAAGGACCAACAGTCGATCTACCGTTATCTAATGCTACTGTGTAAATCTAAGGCTTAATGTTTTAATTAAAGAGATTTAAATTATAAAATATATTTTTTTTTTGGATTTTTAAATTAAATTGGAATAAGTACTACTAGGATGTGCTTTTAGTTGCTTCAGAGGGTTCAGTATTTAAATCGTGCTAGATAAAATATTTAGTTTTCGAAACTATATTGTTTTAAAAACACTAATCTCAGCTCTCGCAAATCTTGATTAGTATTATAAATTATAAAGGTGGTGCTTAACTCTCGTCCTCACACCCGCTAATAAAATATTTTTTGAAAAACAATATAATTTAATTAACTCTAAACCCAACTCTCGTTGCTGATTAAAATTAATGTTCAGTTTTTACTATCTAGTAAAAGTCTCACGCTCTCGCTCTATTGATTTTTACTTTAATTAATTTTCACTCTCGTGACAAATTATAATCGTTAAATTAAAAACTGCTTTTTGAAAACTCGTTAAAAACAATCGCACGAATTATCTACCGAACCCCTATTAGCTTCTATCTACACATCCTAGCAATATTAAATTAGCTAGACATAACTAAAACTAAAGACATAAAAATAAAATAAGCAAATAAATAAAAAGACATAATAAAAATAAAAGCAAAAATTAAAAGCATAAAAATAAAGACAAGAAATAAATAAGACAATAAAATAAAAACCTGAATTAAAAAGGCCAGAGTACGGACACCGGAATAAAATTTTAAACTAAGAGAAGAAAACTTTTTAAGACAAAGGTCTAGTTTTCAATTCTCTCTTCAACTATTTTTCAAGTTGGTTGTTGTGTACAAAATGTAAGAAATAGTGATCTATTTATACTAGTTACTAGGAGACCAAAAGCTAAAACTGTCCGATGTGGGACTAATATCATTTTCCTGAAACTAGTGAATAAAAACAAGTGTTGAGCAGCGATGTGGGACTAAGCTTGTAGGCGTGCTGCATCATGGAGGAGAGGTCTTTGATTTGCATTGTGAAATTAATCTTCTTTTAGCATGTGTGCAGTACCTTCTTCACCATTAGATTATGAGATTTGTGTTCTTTGATTTAATTGGATAGTGCAAGCACATTGAGATGCATGTGGTTGGTTTGTTTCATGTGAGAGAGAGCATGGCGCACACCATGTTTGTGAACAAATAAAGTGCATGCTGCATATGTGTGGGTTTATCCATTTCTTGTCCCTTTTTCTCCTTTTCGGTCCGTTTCCGTTTTTGTTTCTTTATTCAATTCGTTCACTTTTCAACTGATAAAATAAAATACTAGAAATTAATAATAATTTATAATATAAAATTACGAAATCGAAATATAAATAACTGAAATATTATATTAATTTAACTAAATAAATAGTACATTTTTCGGTCTATCAAACTCCCCTAAACTTGAACCATTGCTTGTCCTCAAGCAATTTAGCTTGCATATAAAAAATTTAAAGTGCGAAGCAATTTACATAGACAGACTCAGAGAAAAACATCATCACAAATACTCATACGCGGTCAGAAATTCAAATTGGCTAAGATTAATTAATTAGGTGCTTGTTCAATCAAGAAGGGTATTTCAACTACACACAAAGTTCTCCCTCTTATAAATACCGAATTTGAATCAACCGTTGTACTAAAATCTAAATCTTCTCCTTTGTTTTATCCTTTTTCATTCTAGACAGTCACATTAAGACCCTTTATCTATATCACACACATGGTAAGAAAGCCGGTTAGCGTCATCATTTATTCTTTTCTTTTTGCAATAAAGCTTGATGTGCACAAAAATTTTGTATCACTTCATAAGCATTATTCATATTTTTTTTTTTTAAGGTTTAACCGTATTACCACAATATGACCTTTTACTTTCTTTCTCTTTGTTTTTTTTTTTTTTTAGATGACTCGCTTATATTCATCGACTTACCTACTTAATGTGTGACTCTATAGATGGTGTCCGACTGGATAGATAAACTACTTAAGGAATCCACAAATTTAAATCTGAAGATTTTTGCACAATGGATATTCAAATTGATATCTATACTAGGGAGATTTCTGGGTGTTGGAAAAATACCGATTTTGTTGAAAAATTCCCTAATTTTCTTAACTTAGCCTCTTGTCTTTTCTTAACCTATATACTTTCAAAGTGAGTCGTTTATTCTAAATCTTTAGAAAAAATTTTAAATTGGCTCAAGAAAAGGAAAAATTTAAAAAGACTAGAGAATGACTATAAATTTAATTAATTTATTTTTTTATTATACGAAAGGGAAATAACTGAAAATAAATGAAAGCGGTAAAACTCCTCCCCTAAACTTAAATCCAACAGTGTCCTCACTGTTGTGACTCAAGAGAAGAATTGGAGTGTAAAACCTGGAATGGTGTAAAAAAAATAACGGGGGAGGCTGCTTATAATTCTGAAAGTTGTTGAACTGGAGCCTCAAACAGCCTAGCTCTTGTATGACGTTGTTGAACTACCTGCAAAAGTGTTAGGAAAACGTGCAGTGTGTGCAGGTGGAACAGTGTTGGCGCCCCCACCAGCGGCAACATTTAGAGAAATGTGCGTGAGGTTCTAATAGTCACAGGATCAATATTATAGCAAAAATTATAATTATTACGTATATTCGTTCGCCTTGGGTTAGGGAGAATGATTCCCTCAAAGACGTGGCTTTTAATCTTTAAATTATATCTTTCATCGTTTCGTAGCCTTACTATATTCATGCTCCTAACCATTTCTTCATCAATTAGGCGAGTTGGAATATGAGCTAAATTTTCTAAATTTCGCAACATCAAACATTCGAGAATAAATAGTGTCATTAGAACTCTTAGTATCAGGCATGGTAGTAACAATTAAAGAGCTAAGAAATTCTAGAGTCAGCTGAGCATAAACAGGATTTTTCTGAGATAGGAAATAATTTAAATTTAGATTATTAAGCATGTAATTTACGCTATCTAGCAATCCTAATTCTCTTAAAATAAGTTTAACCGTATTATGTTTGATGATTTATTGAAAGAGTATGCATGAAATTATAACCATTAGAAAGCATAACTCTACAGACACATGGTCCCACCAATTTTTAATTCAAATGTTTGCATGGTGAGGTGTTGAGATAAGATGTATCATTGAATATATTCTGACCACAAAAATTGATATATGTAATTGCATGTCTATGAAACTGATAAATAGATTGATAGAGAAACATATAGCAGGACAATAATAAATACTAATAAAAGCGTATAATAAATACTAATTTAATTTTATAGCGTAAATTCAAAAGAAAAATTTAACGGAAATAGAAATTGTAATTCAAACCAAAGTATGCGAAATTGTAATTCAAACCTATGATGATACTGCGATTCATGTTCTTAGAGAGCTTATCAAGGTTGGCTAGGATGAAAGTTGCAATGTTAACAGGGCGACCCTGGGAAGCACAGAATATTATGAATAATTCTTCTTTAGAAACAGAGGTATCATATTCTGGTTTTGCAAAGATGGTGTGAGCAAGGATCATGTGGAAATATCTGATAGCCGGGTTATGGATCTGGGTGCTAACTCTATCCTCAGGTTCACAGTTAGGGTCCGCAGAGATACTTCCCCAAAAGTTTTGCAGCTCATAATTCATGAATTCATCCTCCTGAATTTGGGTCACAGCATCTGGGCTAGAGGGTGCAGACAAAAGCTCAGCTAAAGCGGTGGGGAATCCCAAAAAGCCTAAACTTAGCAAGTCCTTTATGGATAGAATATCCATAGTCAGGGTCATATTTGAAAGAGCTCAGAAATTCCAGTGTAAGGTTACGATAGGTAGGCAAGCTAGTAAGGTCTAGGTTATCCCATCCCAACTGGTTGATCATGAATCTGACACTCTCAGTAACGCCTAGTGCCCCCATTGTTCTAGTCTCTGGGTAAATCTGAAACGACATTTCTCTCTCGAAAAGCTCTTCGAAACGCATTCTCTGGATATTGCTACCGAAACGAACGAGCATGCTATCGTGATACGCCATTTCACTTTTTTTTTTTTCTTTTACTATATTAGGATCTGATAGTTCAAGTAAGCAGTCATACGAGTTAGTAATAGTCATAATAAATTTCCGTTTTAAAAGAAAAATCAAAAAGAGAATAAAAACAAAAAGTAAAATAAAAATCATGGGTTGCCTCCCATGCAGCGCTTCGTTTAACGTCGGTAGCTCGACTGTCCTAGATTAAAATCTAAGTTTTAGGTTGTATTTCATGTAACTGTAACTTAGAGTAGTAATCTGAATCAGTGGGGCAGAAATAGTGCTTAAGGCGCTGTCCATTAACAGTAAAAGTTTCATTCAATTTATTTTTGATTTCAAAAGCGCCATTTTGAAAGATTTTAGTAATTTCGAAAGGACCGGACCAACGGGAACGGAGCTTTCCAGGGAAGAGTTTAAGTCTAGAATTAAAAAGAAGCACTAATTCTCCTATCTTGAATTCTTTTTTAAGTATGCGCTTATTATGCCATTTTTGTGTTCTTTCCTTATAAATTTTAGCATTCTCATAAGCATTCTTTCGAAGCTCTTCTAGTTCGTGAAGATCAAGAATTCTTTTCTCGCCCGCTGCTTTGTAATCCATATTTAGTGCCTTGATAGCCCAAAAAGCTTTATGTTCTAGTTCTATTGGCAGGTGGCACGATTTTCCATACACTAGATTAAACGGTGTAGTCCCTATAGGGGTTTTAAATGCTGTCCTATAGGCCCACAAAGCCTCGGGGAGTTTATATGACCAGTCTTTCCTAGTAGCAACTGTTTTTTCTAAAATTCTTTTAATTTCTCTATTTGAAACTTCTACTTGCCCACTAGTTTGTGGGTGGTAAGGGGTTGCTATTCGGTGTTTTATCCCATATTTAATTAATAATTTTTCAAATATTTTAGATATGAAATGGGAGCCACCGTCACTAATGACGAGGCGGGGTGTACCGAATCTAGGGAAGATTATATTTTTAAACATTCTAATTACTACTTGTGTGTCATTAGTAGGGGAAGCTATAGCTTCAATCCATTTAGAAACATAGTCGACAGCGACAAGTATATATTTATTTCCACCAGAAGATGGGAAAGGTCCAATGAAATCTATTCCCCACACATCAAAGATCTCTACCTCTAAAATTCCTTTTTGTGGCATCTCATCGCGTCTAGATATGTTGCCAGTGCGTTGGCATCGGTCGCAATTTTTAACAGCGATGTGGACATCTTTCCATAGGGTAGGCCAAAAGAATCCAGCTTGTAAAATCTTGGCACATGTCTTTGAAGTGCTAGCATGCCCTCCATAAGGGGCAGAATGGCATTGGGAAATTATATCTTCCATTTCTTCTTCAGGGATACAACGACGAAAGATTCCGTCGGGGCCTCTTCTAAAGAGTAAGGGTTCATCCCAATAATAGTTTTTAAGCTCATGGAAGAATTTCTTCTTTTGTTGATAAGTTAAACCTGGTGGAAGGACTCTTGCTGATAAATAGTTTACGAAATCAGCATACCATGGTAAAGTGTTTTTGGCGGAGTAGACTTCTTCCTTTAGTTGTATGGTATTGGATTCTTTCAAGGATAATTTAGCTGAGATAGTTTCCAACTGAGCCATGAGTTGTTCATAAGGGAATTCATCATTGATGGGTATTGACTCAGGCTCAATGCCTTCTATCCTAGATAGGTGATCGGCTACTACATTTTCAGTTCCTTTTTTGTCTAGGATCACTAGGTCGAATTCTTGTAAGAGTAGGATCCATCTTAGAAGCCTAGGTTTAGCGTCCTTCTTATTTAATAGGTACTTAATAGCGGCATGGTCAGTGTAAACAATTATTTTAGATCCTATTAGGTAAAATCGAAACTTATCCACAGCAAATACGACTGCTAGGAGTTCTTTTTCAGTGGTAGCGTAGTTCATTTGCGCAGGGTCTAGGGTTCTACTTGCGTAATAGATCACATGAAGTTTCTTATCTTTTCTTTGTCCTAGAACTGCTCCTATAGCGTAATCACTAGCGTCACACATGATTTCAAAGGGTAGGCTCCAATCAGGTGGTTTGATAATTGGTGCGGATATAAGAGCTGTTTTTAATTGTTCGAACGCTTTTAAGCATCCATCGTCAAAGATAAACTCAACATCTTTCATTAATAAGCCGGTCAGAGGCTTGGTGATTTTAGAGAAGTCTTTAATGAATCGTCGGTAGAAACCGGCATGTCCTAAGAAACTGCGTACTTCTCTTACGGTTTTTGGGGGTGGAAGGTTTTCTATGACTTGAATTTTAGCTTTATCTACTTCAATCCCCTTATCGGACACTACGTGTCCAAGAACTATTCCTTGTCGGACCATAAAGTGGCACTTTTCCCAATTAAGCACAAGATTTACTTTTACACATCTTTCAAGTACTTTCTCTAGGTTCGACAGACAACTTTCATAGCTTTGCCCACAAACAGAGAAATCATCCATGAAGACTTCCATGATGTCATTTATAAAATCTGCGAAGATCGCCATCATGCATCTCTGAAAAGTTGCGGGAGCATTGCATAGTCCAAAGGGCATTCGTCGGTAAGCAAAAGTTCCATAGGGACATGTGAAAGTGGTTTTCTCTTGGTCATCAGGATGAATAGGGATTTGGAAGAATCCTGAATAGCCATCTAGGTAGCAAAAATATGAATGTTTCGCCAATCGCTCGAGCATTTGATCAATAAAGGGTAGAGGAAAATGGTCTTTCCGAGTGGCTTTCTTTAGTTTCCTATAATCTATGCACATTCTATGGCCAGTTACAACTCTTTGTGCTATAGATTCGCCTTTTGCATTGGTTACAACTGTAACTCCTCCTTTCTTGGGTACGACATGTACTGGGCTGACCCATTTACTATCGGATATCGGGTATATGATTCCTACTTCTAGAAGCTTTTGCACTTCTTTCTTAACTACCTCACTTAGAACTGGATTGATCCTTCTTTGGGGTTCTCTAGAGGTTTTACCGTCTTCCTCTAGCATAATACGATGCATACATATCGAAGGACTAATTCCTTTTAGGTCAGTGATGTTATACCCTAAGGCAGTTGGGTATTTTCTTAGAATGTTTAGAAGTTTTTCAGTTTCTAGCTTTCCTAGGTCTGCACTGACTATTACTGGTCGTTCGAGGTCTTTATCTAGGAATTCATATCTTAAATTTTCGGGTAGGGCTTTGAGTTCCAGAGTTGGTTTTTCAGGGAGGGGTGTAGGTTCTGGCGTAGTTTCTAAACTTTCAGCTAGGTTAACTTCATCAACTGGTTGAGTTTGAGGAATGGAAGTTTTTAGAATTTCAAAATACTCAGATTGATCCCTCTCCACTTCTTTTCTACATTCTTCGATGATGTCTAGCATGTAGCATTCATCGTCTATGGCTGGTGCTTTCATGAATTGAGTTAAAATAAATTCAACTTTTTCTTCACCCACCTCAAAAGTGAGCTTTCCTCTCTTTACATCTATTATGGCACCGGCAGTTGCTAGGAATGGCCTCCCTAAAAGGATAGGTGTATTGGAATCTTCTCTTATGTCCATAACTATGAAATCGGTTGGGATAAAGAATTGACCTACCCGTACTGGAACATTTTCTAAAATACCTAGAGGGTATTTGACAGAACGGTCAGCAAATTGTACGGACATTTTTGTTGGTCTTAATTCTCCCATTTTCAGTTTTTCACATAAGGCTACGGGCATTAAACTGATACTGGCTCCTAAATCACATAGGGCTCTATCTATTACGTACTTTCCAATGACACACGGTATGGAGAAACTTCCTGGGTCTTTTAACTTAGGGGGCATTTCGTTTTGTAATATGGCGCTACACTCGGCAGTGAGCATGACGGTCTCATCATCCTCGATCCTTTTCTTATTAGTCAAGATATCTTTAAGAAACTTAGCGTACGAGGGCATTTGTGTGATAGCTTCCGTAAAAGGTATTGTGATGTTTAGTTTTTTTAGAAGTTCTACAAATTTCTTAAACTGCCCTATGTTTTTGGATTGTACTAATCTTTGAGGATACGGGATGGGTGGTTTATATGGTGGGGGAGGAACGTAAGGTTTCTCTTTCTCTTCGGTTTCCTCTCTACTATCCTCCTTTTCTTTTGGTTCACTCTCCTCGGTTGGTTTATTAGAACCTTGTTGCATGGCTGGGCTATCGGGTTTTGAACTTGTTGGTTCATCTAGTTGTTTTCCACTTCTCAATATAATAGCATTGGCTTGTCCTCTCGGATTTTGCTGTGGTTGTCCAGGAAATGTTCCTGCAGGTGCAGAGGTAGATGCTTGTTGTTGGGCTACTTGTGAAATTTACGTTTCAAGCATTTTATTGTGTGTGGCTAGGATATCTAATTTGCTCGTTAATTGCTTAATCTGCTCACTAGTGTGTATGTTTTGATTAAGGACATCTTTGTTTGTTTGAGCTTGAGAAGCTATGAAGGCTTCCATCATTAATTCAAGGTTAGATTTCCTAGGAGCATTTTGAGCAGGGTAGGCAGGCTTTTGGAATCCTGGTGGTGCAGAAGTAGGTGCTTGGCCAGGTGCATATAGAGCGTTGTTGCTTTTGTACGAAAGGTATGGATGGTTCCTCAGACCTTGGTTGTAAGGGTTTCCTTGAGTGTAGTTTACTTGGTCTAGGGAAGCTTCCGTCAAGAGTTGACATTCAGCGACAGCGTGCCCTTGAATTCCACACAGTTCACAGTTTGAAATTGTTGCAGCCACGGTGGCTGCAGGTGTTGTGGTCATACTCTCCATCTTTTGAGTCAAGGCTTCAAGTTTGGCTTTAACAAGGTCAAGCTCGCTTACTTCGTACATACCGCCTTTCGTTTGAGGTTTCTCTACAGTTGTTCTCTCGTTTCCCCATTGGTAATGGTTTTGGGCCATGCTCTCGATCAATTTGTGGGCTTCATTGTAAGGTTTATCCATCAGTGCGCCACCAGCAGCGGCGTCTATGGTCATTCTTGTGTTATACAAGAGACCATTGTAAAAGGTGTGGATAATCAACCATTCTTCGAGTCCGTGATGTGGGCATAGCCTAATCATGTCTTTGTATCTTTCCCATGCTTCGAAAAGAGACTCGTTGTCTTTTTGTTTAAACCCATTAATTTGGGCTCTTAGCATAGCAGTTTTGTTAGGTGGGAAATATCTGGCTAAAAAGACTTTCTTCAACTCATCCCATGAGGTAACTGAGTTGGATGGTAGGGACTGGAGCCAAGCTCTAGCTCTATCTCTTAACGAGAAGGGGAATAAACGAAGTCTTATAGCTTCGGGACTGACACCATTTGCTTTGATTGTATCCGCATATTGCAGAAATATGGATAAATGTAGGTTAGGGTCGTCCGTGGGGTTTCCAGAGAATTGATTTTGTTGTATTGCTGATAACAACGAAGGTTTAATCTCGAAATTGTTTGCTTCAATAGCAGGAGCAGCGATGCTATTATGGGGTTCCTCTTGCGAAGGGATAGCATAAGACGAGAGTGGGCGATTTTGAGGTAATTCAGCCATTTCTATAATCGTTTCTAAAATAGGAGGATCTTCGATTACGAGATTTTCTAATTTGGTTTGAATATTTCTAATTTGATTTTCTAAATTTCTGCGTCTTAAAAAACGTTCTGGTTTGTTAACGGGTTGTTCAATTTCTTCGCCTCGAGAGCGAGTACTTGGCATACAATAAAAATAAAATTGCCTTAGTCTCTACGGTGTAACACTGGAGTTACGATATCGACTAAATTGGTCCCCGGCAACGGCGCCAAAAACTTGATGCGACGACAACGTGACTGCAAGTATACAGTCTTGTCGCGTAGTTTTAAAAAGATATCGAACCCAAAGGACCAACAGTCGATCTACCGTTATCTAATGCTACTGTGTAAATCTAAGGCTTAATGTTTTAATTAAAGGGATTTAAATTATAAAATATATTTTTTTTTTGGATTTTTAAATTAAATTGGAATAAGTACTACTAGGATGTGCTTTTAGTTGCTTCAGAGGGTTCAGTATTTAAATCGTGCTAGATAAAATATTTAGTTTTCGAAACTATATTGTTTTAAAAACACTAATCTCAGCTCTCGCAAATCTTGACTAGTATTATAAATTATAAAGGTGGTGCTTAACTCTCGTCCTCACACCCGCTAATAAAATATTTTTTGAAAAACAATATAATTTAATTAACTCTAAACCCAACTCTCGTTGCTGATTAAAATTAATGTTCAGTTTTTACTATCTAGTAAAAGTCTCACGCTCTCGCTCTATTGATTTTTACTTTAATTAATTTTCACTCTCGTGACAAATTATAATCGTTAAATTAAAAACTGCTTTTTGAAAACTCGTTAAAAACAATCGCACGAATTATCTACCGAACCCCTATTAGCTTCTATCTACACATCCTAGCAATATTAAATTAGCTAGACATAACTAAAACTAAAGACATAAAAATAAAATAAGCAAATAAATAAAAAGACATAATAAAAATAAAAGCAAAAATTAAAAGCATAAAAATAAAGACAAGAAATAAATAAGACAATAAAATAAAAACCTGAATTAAAAAGGCCAGAGTACGGACACCGGAATAAAATTTTAAACTAAGAGAAGAAAACTTTTTAAGACAAAGGTCTAGTTTTCAATTCTCTCTTCAACTATTTTTCAAGTTGGTTGTTGTGTACAAAATGTAAGAAATAGTGATCTATTTATACTAGTTACTAGGAGACCAAAAGCTAAAACTGTCCGATGTGGGACTAATATCATTTTCCTGAAACTAGTGAATAAAAACAAGTGTTGAGCAGCGATGTGGGACTAAGCTTGTAGGCGTGCTGCATCATGGAGGAGAGGTCTTTGATTTGCATTGTGAAATTAATCTTCTTTTAGCATGTGTGCAGTACCTTCTTCACCATTAGATTATGAGATTTGTGTTCTTTGATTTAATTGGATAGTGCAAGCACATTGAGATGCATGTGGTTGGTTTGTTTCATGTGAGAGAGAGCATGGCGCACACCATGTTTGTGAACAAATAAAGTGCATGCTGCATATGTGTGGGTTTATCCATTTCTTGTCCCTTTTTCTCCTTTTCGGTCCGTTTCCGTTTTTGTTTCTTTATTCAATTCGTTCACTTTTCAACTGATAAAATAAAATACTAGAAATTAATAATAATTTATAATATAAAATTACGAAATCGAAATATAAATAACTGAAATATTATATTAATTTAACTAAATAAATAGTACATTTTTCGGTCTATCATCTATCAATCTTGCTTGCTTAATTATTCCAATGCATTATTAACCCATTACAACTTATTAGTTATTCCTTTCATTCTAAAATAAAAATAAATATATTTGATGTAAACTTTAGATCAAATACATTTTTACTAACATGTTTTTGTTTATATTACACAACCCAAGGCATTATTAATCCATTACCACTTATTTGTTATTTTCTTCATTCTTTTTGACAACGTGAATCAACATCTCGAGTGAGTTTGTTAAGGTAATCCATCCAGCCATTTGGAGGATCAATATCTTCATTTATTTTCTCATATTCAATTGTCCATTTAACACTAGCATTACCATCACTTTTATCGATTACTTCAAGGATGAGCTTAAAGACCTTATAGTGCTCATCAATATCTCCACCAAAGATATTAAAAGTGGATTTTTTTTATTTGTTGATCAACTTCTTCAATAGTCTCATAGCATGTGTGCACCTTACCATCTGTTGGGATATCAAGAGAAATTAATACCATTAAAAATTAAAACGATGAACATTTGAATTATAGAAAAATATAAAAACATTTTTAAGAAATAAAATAGGTTTAATAGATCTTTTGGTCCATGTATATTCGCAAATTTTTGATTTTAGTCTCTGTATCTTGTTTGGTTGCAAATAAGTCCCTAAATGTACACATTTTTTTGGTTTTAGTCTCTAAAATAAAATCCACAGAAAAATCTGAAGGAAAATTTCCACGAAAACTACAAATTTTTCAACGGATTTGAACTTTAAGAACTAAAATAATTTAATTAATTGTTTATGTTCACACTGATTAAACAGTTGATGAGTCGTCTAATATTAATCGAATGATCTGCAATTTCAAATACAACAATTGGTAGGGATACACCCTTAGCAATAATGATATTTTGACATACAAAATATTGACAACTCTAGACAACCACAATAAAATACTATAAAAATAACTTTATAGTACAACTTTCATCAAGACAATTGGTAGCTAATTTATAGCAAATAATCCAAGTCCAATGAATAATATGATAGTAAAACGATACGGGAACGAATTCCTAAGAAGTCCATGTGGAAGATTAATTTATCCAATAATCAGCTTTAAACCTAACCTAGCTGATCTTGCTCTATACAAAGTTCAAATTAGATGGTTTAAAAGACTACACTATTGGTTTAGAAACTCAGGAAACCTCTATTTAGCTAAAGAATATAAGGAACTAGCTGAAATCCTTAAGAAAAATCTTCAGGATATTGCAAGATGACTGAAGAAAGTCTAACAAGTAAATTACAGAAAGTTTTAGATAACTTCTCTGATTTACAAGATAGGATAGAAAAACAAACATCCTATTTAGAAACTTTACAGTCTGAAGAAGAAAGATATAAACCATATGAAACATGGAAATTTCATAATGGAATAAACTTTGATTGTTATGAAGAAGATGAATCTCATAGATTTTCTCACCTTTTTCATACAACAAATCCACAGCTAAATAATATATCTTGTATGATAGCATACATGATAAAACTCTTAGAAGACAAAACTCTTCAATTCTCTCGAGGGGGGGAAGAGAAAGGAAAGGAACTAGAAATAGAAAATATTCCTAGGCTTTTAGAAAACCTCGAAGAAACTCATGTTTCTACACAATTAAAAATTAAACCACCATCTAAATTCTTTTAAGAATGGACGATACAGAAGAAGCCCTTAATAGGCAATTAGAAAATTTAGAAAGACTTATGGTCTCTTTAGATATATCAGGAAAAAGTCAAATAGTTGACGAAGAACCAAAAGAGAAAAACCAAATCATTTATGATTTTAGCTCTGAAGAAGAAGTAGAGGAAGAAAATGAAAATCCTCACTTCGTAAAATTCGAACCAGCAGAGACATCTGGCACGAAAAGAACTGCAGAATTCGAAAGAGAATTTACCAAACAAAAATTCCAAAAGGTACCCGATTATTATGTACCTACACAAAACCCATTCCAAGGGCAAGGAATTTTAGACATAGACTGTAGTTTCGATACAGCCAAGGATCTAAGAGATTAGTACAATACAAATAGTTTATTAGACCAGTTAAATGAAGACCTTAGAAATTTAGGACCAATTGAAATTTTCAATTTCCTTCAATATAAAACTAGGGGAAATGCTTACAAATACATTTCAACCTTACCACCAGAAGTTATGGGAACAATACCCCTAACAGGAGCTTTAGTAGTAGACTGGATTCATATGTTACTCGTAACAGAATTTAAAGGATGGAAGGACTCTGAGACGCCCCAACGTCTCAGTGAAACCGAAGTAACTATTCTAACCCGTTTATACCGTGAAAATGGAGAGAAATTTAAAATTAAATAAATAAACAATGGATAGCAAATATAACTCAAAAACTTATTTCATTTATATCATAAAGACAAAGGTGTCTGCGGATCTATCTGATACCGCGTTGTACACGTGAAACCAAACATAGAAAATACATCATACTTCAAAAGACTCAAAAGGATAAGATAACAAAAGACACACTGGCTATCCAAGCAAGACCTTTATTACTGTTGTACGATACTGGTATCTGCATCGCCAACTATATAAGGAGTAGAAAGAACTTCATCGTCTTCAGCCTTGAACTCCTCTTCGATAAGATCTAAATATGTAGATAAAAATACAAGACAAAACAAACACAGGGCTAAGACATCGTACAAGTTTAGAAAGAGGGGATGGGGTGTAAAATAGGAATATATATGTCAAACACAAGTAATCAATCAAACGTACTATCCTCCCATCCTCTAAAGTTTTTCTTCCTTAATAACTTATATCTATCCTAATGCAGTCCTGAACTATATGCTGACTCAGGCCTCTAGACGCTGTCAAGGATATCCTCCCAATTACCGAGATCAGATATCACGAGACCACTTGCCACAAACGTACTCCCATTTACCAAGAGCTACGCCACTTGACTTCACGTGGAGTCCAAGTGTTATAAGTCGATCGCCCCTAAGAAAAATAGGCCAAGATCTCACTATCTTGCCAAGCGCGCAATAATCCTCGTCAGGATTCAGGCGGCCGATTAACCTCGTACGTCCCATACCGCACGGCAGTGGACTTACACATCCTTAAATGCAATTCTATATGCACTCTCAATCAGCTTATGGCAACTCAAACCCTAAGTACTAATTCCACCTCAAGGATTCATCACATCAATCAATCTAGTTATAGTATACTCTAGTCACCTAGGTTGAGTGCCAGTTTCCATCAATAATCTCAAAGTATGTTTATCATTCTTTCCTCATACAAACCTCACTTCTACACAGTAAGTTCAATTCGTACAATGAATAGTGTATGGTTGACTTCCCAGGAAAGAGAGGTAACCGTAAGAGACATAGTATACCAAGTCTTTCCTTAGCCAGAACCCAACCGAGTACAACTACTCAAAGTAACAAACTGCCCTTATCTTATTGGGATCTTACACTAACGATGTTGTTGTTTCTAACCTTAGAGAGTATATCTCATTCTTAGTCTACAATCACAATCATTCAAATAATCAAATAAACATTTAGACAATTAATTAAGTAATGCAAGCACAACACAAACATAGATTGTCATAGATCATTCATATGATAAATAATTGAGGCCGGCGTAATCTCGTTTAGTGATTCGTGAAAATCAACTGAAAGAGACTAAGCTCTCCTTAATTATTTATCGATTGTAGTGGCTGTGGGGACCACTACACACATATATATTAAACTATTTTACGCTAACCGTCCCAACGTGTACGAAATCTTGCCCCCACCTTTAAATCTTGTAATACGGCGCCTCCGTTGATAATCCTGTTAATAGCGCAATTGTCGATAATTTACTAGTAGTTAAATATATAATTAGAAAAAAGCTTATTTTGTTGCAAATAAATTTATAATAGGAGCCTAGTAACGGCGTAAAAATTTGTATTATAAAATCTTCAAAAATAAAATGAGTTAATTTGGACATAGTCTCAACATCCTAGTGATATTAAGAAAAATATATAAAAACAAGTAAACAATACCTTTAGAAATCTTCGGAAGAAAACCAAGAGTGCAACAATAAACTTACTTAAATGAACCAACACTCAAATAACTCAACAGACCTCCTTTATGTATAGACATCTCATATCTCTCGTTTATATTTGTGAGTAGATGATTGAGTGAAGAATAAAATGCATGCCTATTTATAGTAAAACTTTCTAGCATGAGGTGTACTTAGTTACTATTCATTTTATGATGAGTAACACTAAAAGTTGGTGTGGTTCTATCAGAGGTTTACACGTTGAATTTTGTGTTAGCAAGAGGTGGCCTTGTCTTAATGATTATAGTGTCATAGAAATAATCTGAACATATACCATAAGTATGGTTTTGTAAGATTAAAATGATTTTAGAAGTATGACTCATATAAATTGTAAGTGTGGCTAAATTTAATTGGACCAACACAAAAGAATATACGCTATTAGACTTATTACTCATACTTCCTAATATTTCCATAATTAATATTTATGTTCATAATATACACATAATAAATAAATAAAAAATATCGTATACTATAAAACCTTACATATAGATAGTACTATAACACTATAAAATTCCAATATCATATGCTAATATGTTAACATGCATATATACTATATCACTGAGCTTGTATACTCTATTTAAATATTATTTTACGTTTTTCTCTTTATATATATATGTATATGTAAAATATGATAACTATCAATTATGATCACAAATAATTTAGCTTATATGTTTATATGAACCTAAAAACAGATCGTGTATATATAATAACAATCAAGATTTTACAAATAAAAATAGAATACTAAATATTTAGCATATCAAAAATAAAGATCCATATCATTTATTTAAATTTGATTAAGGTAGTGATCTCATAAAATAGTATAAATAGTTCTTCATAAATTAGAGATAAAATAACTACTATATTTCTTATAAATAATTATCTATTTTCAAGCCCTTTAAAAATTTAAATGAAAAACTTTCAAAACCAAAAAAATATATAAAACATGACAAAAACGACCAAATTATAAAGAAATAAAATATCTAAATTTTAAGTAAAGTAAAATCTATCGAGTTACGAAAATCAGGATGTTACATTACTACCCCCCTTAAAAGAAATTTCGTCCTCGAAATTTAACGTACCCGTAAGCTCTAAGACGCAACTTGCCATCTTCCTCCTTTGAAGCACTACCTATAACCTTATCCGAACTTCAATCACTAAAGGAACAAACGCATCTTGCGATTTTAACCCAAATAAATAATACCTTAATCCAAATGATCTCTTAATCACATTGCTCTGCAATTTCCCAATCTGATCAACTATGTTGTAAAACAATAGTTGTAAGATTCTAAGACACTTCTTCCCTTGCTACTATATTGAACTTTCTTAAATATTCCTCTGTATATTCTTCCCAGTTCCCAACTGATCATATCTAAATATTTCTAATATTCCTACGATCTCAAAAGATTCTACTCCGACTAAGAATAAAATGAAAATCACAGATAACATATCCTTAAAATAATGACTTTAGTTACCTGTGCATAACAACTCTCATAAGGTCTTCAACCAATCATACTAAAAGACTGATAGCTTAACCACTAGCGTGAAATGATTCTCGAGTTTCCAACTTACATGCGAAATCAATCTCAAACTTTATCACTGAAGAACTTATGTACTTGAAATCCATTACTTAACAAACTACCTCCAAAAAAACCAATTCTAGTTTACCGTCTTAAGACTTCAAACCATACCTTTTCTTTTCTATCTAGGAAGACACTGCAATAGGTCAATCAACTCTTAATCCTTCCATCTTATATTCTTGACACGTCCCTTGTCTTAACTGCTAAATTCAAATCTCATTCTGTTATCATGTTACTTCTTAATTCCTCCCCTTTTGCTCTATAAGTTATTATCACATTGTCAACAGACATCACGATTGAAACCTATTCTACTTGATCAAACTCTCATACCCTTATTCAATTCGATATTGATTCGTATATCTCTCTGTTGTAATAAACTATAAGACAAAGTAGGAAACTATGGTTGTAACTCTAGAAAGAAACCCAGAAAAACAAGGTTACAAAAACCCTATAAGAAAAAGAAATTTAAGAAAGTTCCTTTTAGAAAATTCAATAAGGGAAACAAAAAATTCTTTAGGAAAAAAAACCTTACCCTAGGAAGAAAATATGCCCACAAGGCAAAAAATCATGTACATGTTGGTTATGTCATGAAGAAGGTCACTATGCAAATGAGTGCCCTAAAAAGGAAAATCCTAAGAAAAATATCCTACATGCAATATATGCAATGGGATATGAACCTATAGAATCAGATATAGAATCCAATGAAGACATTTATGAATACTGCACAGAGACAGATTCAGATGTCGAAAAAGATACTTGGTAAAGGAAACCCAAGTGCTACATTTATCAAAATAGTGCTAAAAAATAGAAACCTTTTAGCCTATATAGATACAGGTGCAACCCTTTGTTTTGGGAAAAAATCTATCTCTAGAAACTGGGAAAGATTAACCAAGCCAAAAGAAATAATAGTTGCAGATAAATCAAAGCATCAGATATGGTTTAATCTTAGAGATGTATCTATAGAAATTGAAGGATATAAGTTTTTTATTCCAACAATCTACCTCCATGATTCAGGATTAGACCTAATCATAGGAAATGACTTTTTAAAGTTATACGAACCATTTACTCAAAGAAAGGATACTATATCACTTCAATGGAAGGATTTGGGAAATCCTAAAAATAGAAAAATAGTAACCACCAAAATAGTTACTAGAAATGAAATCTTAAACCTTATTAAGGGAAACCTTAGGGAATTAAGAACTATATGGGAAGAAAGAAGTTTCCATATTAATATAGAAGAAAGATTAGACGAAGTCTGTTCAGATAACCCTCTAGACAGCCTTAAAAACACTAATCATGAACTTATAGTCATTAAGTTAAAAAATCCTAATGACGAGATAAATGGTTCCAAATAGAATTCCATATTCTATTAGAGATATTGAAGAATTTCAACAAGAATGTAAAGATTTACTTGATAAAGACCTTATTAGACCTTCATCAAGCCCACATTCTGCACCAGCTTTTTTTGTCGAAAACCACAACGAAATAAAAAGAGGTAAGAGAAGAATGGTAATTAATTATAAGAAACTTAATCTGGCAACAATCGGAGATTCTTATAAATTACCAAGAAAAGATTTTATTTTAGAAAAGATAAAAGGATGTAATTGGTTTTCTTCCTTGGATGCAAAGTCTGGTTATTATCAACTAAGACTAGCAGAAGAAACAAAACCATTAACAGCTTTTTCATGTCCACCTCAAAAACATTACGAATGGAATGTTTTGCCTTTTGGACTAAAACAAGCACCATCAATATATCAAAGATTTATGGACAAATCTCTCGCAGGATTGGATCATATATGTTTAGCATATATAGATGATATACTCATTTTTACAAAAGGAGATGAAAGACAACATCTTCGAGATTTAGAAATTGTTCTTTTAAGAATTAAAGAAAAGGGTATTATAATTTCAAAAAAGAAATAAAAAATCTTACAAAAGGAAATAGAATACCTCGGTTTAATTTTAAAAGAAAATGGGAAACTGAGTTTGGCACCTCATACCCAAGAAAAAATACAAGCTTTTCCAAATGAACTTTCTGATAGAAAACAAATTCAAAGATTTCTTGGATGTTTAAATTATATTGCTAATGAAGGATTTTTAAAAGACTTAGCAAAAGAAAGGAAGCATTTGCAAAAGAAAATTTCAGAAAAGGTTCCATGGTCTTGGACTAAAGTTGATTCTGATAATGTTAAAACTATTAAAGAAAAAATTCAAATTTTGCCCGAACTTTACAATCCAACAATAAAAGATTTTTTGATTGTAGAAACGGATGCATCACAAACAACCTGGGCAGGTTGTATGAGAGCCTTACCAGATGGTAAAGCAAAACTTTCTCTTAATGAGAAAGGATGTAAAATTGAAGAATCTAAGGATCTTCAATCAAAAAGCATTGATTATAGTGCTTCTAAAATCCTGATAAAGGATACTGAAAATTTACTGTTATGTAAATATATTTCTGGTACATTTACAAATACAGAATCTAGATATCATATTTAAGAACTAGAAACTCTGGCATGTGTAAAAGTATTTAAAAAAAATGGAAAATTGACTTACTACCGTCAAGATTCCTTCTTCGAACAGACTCTAAATACCTTACAGGATTTTGGAGATATAAAATTAGTACTGACCATAAACAAGGCAGACTAATAAGATGGCAAATGAAATTACAACGATACGAGCCATATCTTCAATATATAAAATCTGAACAAAACAGTTTTGCAGATACACTGACAAGAGAATGGAGCAGGCCATAAAGCTACTTCAGAACAACATCAAGCAAAAGGACGAGCAATTTGTCGCCCTAGAAATCAAAAGAGCAAAAATCTCTGCCGAGAGGGGGGAGATGATTACAACACTCAAAGGTTTACAAAAAATGACAACAGAAGACCCAAATGAAATTCTAAAGAACGAAGAAAATTGGGACTTACTAGGACAACCTTCTGGAAAATATGACTACTATGTAAAGTATACTGCCCCAGAAAGTTCAAAAATTCCTACTGAAACAATAACTCCCAGTGGATGGAATATAGAACAAGAAGCAGAATCCTCAGACAGTAAGAAGTCTTGGGCTGACCAAGTCGAAGAAGAAGAAACCAGAAAAAATGGTTCATTAACAACCATTCAAACAAGCGATCCCGTAGACAATGAGATGGGAAAGTTTGAAGCTTATGTCATTTTTGATGGTCCAATGAAAGGGATCTATAGAAAATGGGAAACAGCTAAGCAACACATCTTAGGCAAGAATGTGCGTCACAAAGGATACAAAACCTTGAAGGAAGCCGAACAGGCACTTTACGGAGCATACAAGGAGGTTACAACAGCAAAAAACCTTCAAAAATCTCCAACAATGGAGTCGAAAAGGAAGCTGTCAATTGACAAAATTCGCCAGCTCGAATACCAAAAGAATTTCCAGATAACTGATCCAACTTATATGGAATTCAGTCTTAGATGAAAATGGTTAAACCATTATGTGGAAGAATTCACCACTGAATGCTTCTACCCGGCTAACAAATTTAGCTGTCCCAAAACAGTTACATTACCAGGAATAGATAGTACTACATGTCTATCTTTCTTTCAAAATGGTTTAATCCACACATATATTTGGAAGAACAACCAAAGAAAACTTTTGGAGAGCTCAAGTTTCTTCCAAAGAATCTACAAAATTTGGCAGAAAAATTCAATAATTTATATGCCAAAGGAAAAGAGATCTTCCTAGAGGTCGATTCAACATATCCTTGGTATGATGAAAATACCTTGGAGCTGGTCACAAAACCAATATACTTAATCAAGATTGGGATATCCAACAAAGAATATCCGGTCATGAATAAAGAAAGCACAGAATGGCATCCAGCTATGTACGTCAATCAAATGAAGAATTTTCGTCGAAAAATTTCAAGATTGTCATCCCAGACAAACTACAGAACAATCTACAAAGACTCATCAATGATCGTGTATAGCGATTCCAGAAAACCAGCAAAAGAAAAAGACATCAAGGCAATCAAAGAACTTGAAGAAAGAATTGACCAACTGAAGGATGATCATGAAAAATTACCAAGGGTAATTCAAGAAGAATGCTGCAGATATTTTTTTACAGTATTACAAAAATCATAACTGTAAAAACTGTCAAAAATCGTCGGCACAAGAGGACAAGGAGACTAACAGCACGGATCAACTGGCCACAATGTAGGACAGAATTGTGTAGTGGTACCTTATCACATCTGAGTCAGATGGGGACCACTTAGTGCTAAATAATGTAAAATACTATTTGTCGTATTTCGTAGTGCGTTTTAAGTGCGCATCACTTTTTCTGAGTGCATGTCACTGTTGCGTGAGTGCGTGTCACTTTTCTGAGTGCGTGTCACTTTTCTGAGTGCATGTACAATGTCATGGAAAGGGACGTTTACCTAATGTGAGCCCTTCTCCACTATAAATAAGAGCATTCAGCTCAATGTAAATTACAGTTGAATGAAATTTGAAACTATTAACTAGTTTTTGAAGAATTATTTTCTTCTATCCTTAGAATTATTTCTAAGAAGTAGCTCTTGAGGTAATACTCTGGAGGAGCTAGATCCTTGAGGTAATACTATGGAGGGATCAACCACATAAAACAATATAATCAAACAGATTATATCCCAAAACAACACAAACATCTTCGGATCAAAGAATTCAACAAAACCAGAAACAAAGAAAATCATATCAGGTATGATTGTTATTATTACATCACTTATTTATTATATTATGTTATTTGCATGATAAATGGAAAGTTCAAATTTTAGAACTCAAAGATTATTTTCAAATTTTTTTGAAATTGAACACACAGAACCTAGTTCTGGTCACACATACTTAGAATTAGTCTTGATGGAAGACTATGATAAAAAGGTAACTTATTTACTAGAAAGAATTCCTGAACCAAATTTGGCTAAGATAATTTTAGACAAATTTAAATTTAATCATTATCAAGAAAAGGTTTTTCTCGAAAAACTTCAAGAAACTATCGAAGGAGACTTCGAAGAACATGAATTAAAATGTTTAGTTCGTGAATTAAACAATTTTACTAAAAATTCTAAATATATAGAATGTTTTCAAGGACAGTTCTATGGAGACTTCGCAAGTGTACATTATAGACTAAAAAACTCTCGATTTTATAGTCTAATAAAAACTTTAAATACTTTGCCCGATAATATTAGTGAAAATTCAGAAGAATTTTGAAAATTATGTCAGAAATTTCACTTTTTGAAGAAACATCTAGTTATTTTGCTGATAGCATACAAGATCACAAAATAGAAGAAGCAGATTTATCTCTAACTGCTGAAGAAAACTTTAAAAGAAAGTCTATAAAATTCAAAGAACTTTTCTTTAGGAAAAATATTTTGAAATTTGGAATAATGGTAGGAGAAGAAGCAATTCCAATCGATTCTACTTCTGGAAATATATTCATATCCACCATAGATAAAACACAAATTCAAAAAAGAATTTCAAGTCTTTCTGAAAAAGAAAGAAATAAAATTGGTTATATTCACATATCAACCAAGTTTTAATCAAAAGTACTTTATTAATACACCTTTAAATATAATCCTAAGAGACTCTAGGATTATAGATGATAGACAATCTATAATTGCACAAGGAAGATGCAATTTGAAATATGGAAAAATTAAGTTTGACATAAACTTACAAATATGATTATCCTTAAAAGATAAAGATCTAGACAGATCCATAATCTTTAATTATAAATTAGAAGATTCAAAATTTATGAAAAAAGGAAATCATCCCTTTACAATATGCTATAGAATTAATTATGCTTTAAGTAATTCTCATCATAGCATAGAATTTACAGGAAAAGATATAATTCATATTGATGAATTATTTACCCCTATAGTGACGTTAGAGTCACCTATATTCAAAACCTTGGCAAGGAAGAGTTGTTCATTAATAGAAGATGACAAAAATCTGTTTGAAGAAACAGAAGAAAAATCATTAATTAGAAGCCAAAGCCTTAGGGTAGCACCCCCAAAAAGAGATTTTGAAATCTCAGAACTAAAAGAATTAAATAAGCTACAGAGCTCAGTAGCAGAGTTGTCCTTACAACTCGAAAAATTAGATAAAAGAATCTAATTAAACTTCCGCAACCTGTTACATTTACTACCTACGCTAGTAATGAACTTAGCTGAAGAAAGAAAAAATCTAAAAGTCTATAGGAAAAGAATTCAAAAATTAGAATTCGAATATAGATGCTTAAAAAACCTGCTATATATGGATAGACCTTATGTTAATCCAAGAATAAAAGCAAGACTCATAGAAAGAAAAGGTCTATTGTCTAATTATAGACTTTTAGTGCAATACACGAAAAAAGAAACTCCAACGTTTATCTCACAGCTAAAGCGCGAAAACTCTGGCTCGAACACAGCCCGAAACCCCAAAAACTCTGGTATCAGAGCTAAAAAACGACATTCAGGTAATACCCCACCTTAATGGACTATAATAATATATTATATTATAGTTGTCCATTTTAGTTGTTCAATTATCATCACTCCACCCTTAGTTAGTGTGTTATTCACACTAATTATGCGGTTGAACTAAGAAGTCAAAAGTGTAATGTAAAATTTTATATGCTAAATTATATTTTTTTGTCTCATAAATTTCACATTCTGATAATTTCAGCACCCACAAATTTAAAATAGAATTTTGTACCCCGTAATCCTCAATTAGAAAAGATAGGTACTCCTAGATTTTAACCCAAACGTTTATGCGACTTTAAAATAGCAATTTGAAATCGCATAAAATATATAAGAGTCATGTTAACGTGTGTCTTAAGAGTACATAATAATAAGCTATCTAAATAAAGAAATTTAAAATTAAATAATCTAAAAAGTTAATATAAAAAGGAAAATGTTAACTTGTGCCTTTAAGGGCACATGTTAAGAAGATAAATGTAGAAAAAATTTATTGAACTTGTGGTGTATTACATTCTCTAAGCATTAAATTCTTTGTATCATTAAATGTTATACTTCTATTTTTAGGTAGGTTAACATGTGCCCTTAGGGCACAAGTTAACATGACCCATATAAAAAAGGTGTATTACACAAGTATCAAAAAAGAATTTCTATATTAGAGTATCCACATTCATGCCACTCATATGAGTGGTATAAATGGACCCCACATATTTTTTTTTTTGGTGTGACTCCACATATTATTTAACACTTTTTAACTATTTAAATCACTCAACCATATTTTTTAAATATCCATACCACTCATCCAAAACTCTAACATGGTCCCACAAAATTCACAATATATTCAAAAAGTAACATGTTTTAATGTTGAAATTTTCTTTTGCAATTTTTTAATGCAAAAAGTTGCAGCAAAAACAATAAAATAATAGAAGGACATGGTAGTCATGCATGGAAACCGTTTCCATTCAATACCACACCAAAAGAGCTCAATTATCCAAACCACTCTGAGAGAGTGGCACATATTGGCATAAGACACCCCCAATGTTTATGACGGCTTAAACTTAGTGGTTGGTTTCTATGTAGCAAACACGACACTGTTGTAACTGATACTCCCTCCGTCCCAATTTGTTTGAGCCATTTGCAAAAAAAAATTGTCCCAAAACACTTGAGTCATTTACAATTTTTTACTTGTATTTCCAATTCTACCCCTACAAAATTTACTTTTTAGAGTAATCATTATTGCATTTAAAAAGTGTATAGGGAATACACAAGGGTAATTTGGTAAAATGAATAGTATCTCTTATTCATTTATATCATTTTCTTAATATGCGTGTTTTGGTCAAATAGCTCAAACAAATTGGGACGGAGGTAGTAAGACCATCTCCAATGGTGGGTACCTATTTTTTAAGAAATTGTACCTAATAGGTACCCACATTGGAGCAAAACATAAATGAACATCTAAATCTAATAGGTACTATTGCTACAATAAGAAGTTGTACCTAAATTATTTTTGTAGGGCTCATTTATAGTTATGTATAGTTATTGGTGAAATATGTTATTGGTGGGACTCATTTTGAATATTTTAAGAGGTGTTGGATTGAAGGAATTGAGTACTTATTAGATACTACTATTAAAAAATTATATATTTGTGATGTGTACACGTACAATTCATTTTAGTACTATAAAATGGAAAGCTCCATTATGAATGCTCTAATAGTTTGAAAAAATGAATTAAATGTAACCATGTGTTAGTGTCTACTAATATGTTGGACAATGACAGTGTTCGCCAGAGATTTAGTCCTACTTAGATTGTTGTTTCTTGTAGTTCATATTTGAGTAGCTGGTGCTAAAGAGATTTAGCTAACAAACTAGTGTAATACTGTATTAAAATTTAAAATATAAATTATTTTGGCCATATTACACAAATAAAGAAATATAATTATTGTTGTATAAAAAAAAGCAATTATGAGTTAATTTATAAAATTGTTTTTTATTTATGGTATAAAAAAATAAATTAAAGAATTAAAAGAAGAAAGAGAAATAAATAATTAAGGGTATAATAGAAAAAAAGAACATTAAATGTTTTATTGATAATGTAAAGTGACTTATAATTTGATACAAATTTTTTCCTCAAAGTGACTTATCTTTTAATATGGAGAGAGTAAGTAATAATTTGCTGTAATTCTGTTTCTGTAACATTTTTTTTTTTTACAGCATTGGCAAACCGGTATTTCCATGTGAACGAGTTGATGCAAGGTGGGGAAAACTGGAGTGTGAGCAGAAAGCATGCGAAATTATTGGAAGTACATCATTTTTTGGAAACATATACTCCCTTCGGTTTTATATATAAACAAATTTTTTAAAAAACACACTTTTTAAGAAAATAGGTAAATGCATTGGTTAAGGAGAAAAAACATATTGAAAAGTGTAAAACATTGCATTTATTGGTTGAAATTGGAATAATGTCATAAAACATAATAATTGTAATACACTTTTGCTTATATTTGAGACTTTTAATTTTTTTGTTTTGTTGCTTATATTTGAGATCAGAAGGAGTAGTAGAAATTTATTTTAAACAAATGGTGGCATTTAGGGTGCACAAAAATTTGTTTTGTGCACCATGCACAAAGTTTTGAAAAATGACAGCTGTCCATCCCCTTTTGTGTTTCACCGGTTACTGAATAAAAAATAAATAAAAAATATATTTTTTTAATTTTTGTTAATTAACCCCACATTCATTGTATGTGTAAAAACAAAAAAGTCTCATAATTAACCCCACACCACACCTCTCTCCTCACGATTTTTCTTTCTCAGTTTATCTTTTCAAAAGCCACCACTACCAAACCATCTTCTTCTCTTTTGTTGTCCACCACCGCAGCTATCTTGCTTTCCGCCAAACCACCACCACTCGACCGCCACTTCAACCTTCCACCTGCATCCAATAATAAACCAACGACATTCAATTTTATTTACCTTTCTTCATCTTCATCTTATTCATAAGTTTCATCAATCAAACCCAGAAATCTTCAAACAAACCTCACAAGAAAATTTCAAAATTTTACATTCTTTCAAAATCTCAAATCTTCAAATAAAATTCCAAAATTTTCATTTCAAAAAACAAGCCCAATTCTTCAAACTTCCTCACTCGCCCTCTTCTTCTTACTCTCTCTGAAGTTGTGTAAAAATATAAATGTTTCTTATGACCACAATTGTGCTTGTGAAGTGATTTAATGGATGTGAAATTGAATTAAGAGTCTTCATAACAGATTATTTCTGGGGAAAATTAAGGAAATGTGAGATTGCTAACACTAAAATTGTAGATCTGAGTTTTTGTAGAGAAAATTAGATTGTAGAAATTTCAGATTTTAGGTATATTTGGGTTGAAATGAAAGATGAAGATGGTGTTGCTGAATTTTTTTTTTATTTTTAAGTAATAAAAATACATTTCATAAAATAAAACTATAACCCCAAATTACATTTTGACCGAAACTTATCATTTTGACTTGAAATTTAACATAAAGGATTGATTTTGTTAAACATGAACAAAATTAAAAGGTTCAAAATGGAAAAAAAATAATTTAATTAAGAGATTTAAGTGAAATTATAATTTATAAAATAAGTTAAAAGATAATTTAGTCAAATTTAATTTATTATGTTCAATCTTAAAATTTAATGTACTATTATTTTGTTATTCAGGAAATAGAAGAAAATACTATTGCAAAAAAAAAAAAACTTTTAAAATATTTTGTTATTCAAATATTTCATCCATTCCAAATTAGACAAACGGTGTATGTCGTTGTATGAATATTAAGATCAAACACAATATTATCGATTAAATAAAATTGTGAATCAATTTTAATAAAATTCTTATTGTCATTCGTTTGTCGGTCAAATTATATGATATTGAACAAACGGATTGATAAAATTTGTATTCTTCTGTCAAAGTTTGTAGTTTTAATCAAATTGCATATCCCTTTTATATAAACCACATCTCTAATGAGACACTTATTACAATCAGTCTATACATTTCTCCTATCATCAAAATTTTCATTCTCATTCATCTAGTTCTATGATATTGAACGGTCAAATTAATAAAATGTTGTTTGATTCATCTCGATTGATAACATTGGAAATGTCTACTCAAAGTATGTAATTTTAGTCAAACTTCATGATCTTCTTGTTATAAAAATCAGTTCTCCGATGAGACATTTATTACAATCGATCTAGACATTCGAAATTCGGTAATCAAAATTCTCTTTCGTTTGTTAATCCAATTATATGATATTGAACGGTCGAATTGATAAAATTCAAAACCTCCAGTCAAAATTTGTAGTTTTAGTCAGACTTTATGGCCCTTTCATAAAAACTAGTCCTCCAATGAGACACTTATTACAATCGGTTTATACATGCAAAATTCGATCATCAAAATTATTATTCTCATTCGTTTGTTAGTTCAATCATGTGATATTGAAATGTCGGATTGATAAAATTTAAAATCTTTGGTCATAGTTTGTTGTCTTAGTCAAACTTTATGAATCTTTCATAGAAACTAGTTATCCAATGATACAGTTATTACAATCGATAAATACATTTAAAGTATGGTTATCGAAATTCTCATTCGCATACATTTAGAGTCTGGTAAATATATTGATAGTTGGATTGATGAAATCCAAAATCTCTGGTCAAAGTATTTTGTTTTAGTCAAAATTCATAGCCCTTTCATAAAAATCATGTCTCCGATGAGACAATTATTACTATTTGTCTATGAATTTGGAATCCGATCATCAAAATTATCATTCTCATTTACTCCTTCTGCCTCTGATCTCATATATAAGAAACAAAAAAAGTTAGAAAGTTTTAAATATAAGCAAAAGCTACCACAATCATTATATTTATTTTAAATATTCCAACTTTACCCTTAATTTTACTTTTCCAACATTTTTCATACTACTACAAGCCTATAATCATAAGTTCATAACCTCAGCTTCCAAGACTTGACTTTTTTTAAGGGTAAAAATGTAAATGTCATTTTTTTCTATACTTTATCCATTCTTCTTAAAGGGTTTGCATTTTTTTTAGTTTCTTATAATCAAGACTAGATGGAGTATTTTTTAGTCCAATTAAGTTACATTGAACGAACAAATTGAAATCTTCGATCAAAGTCAGCAGTTTTAGTCAAATTTCACGACCCTTCCATAAAAATTATGTCTCAAATGAGACAATTATTACAATCGATCTATATATTTAGAGTCTGGTCTTCAAAATTCTCAATCTCATTTGTTTGTTAGTCCAATTATATTGAACGATTAGATTGATAAAATTCCAAATCTTCGATCAAAGTCAGTAGTTTTAGTCAAACTTCATGACCCTTCCATAAAAATTAGGTCTCCAATGAGACGATTATTATAATCGGCCTATATATTTAGAGTCCGATCATCAAAATTCTCATTCGTTTGTTAGTCCAGTTCGGTGATATTGAACGGTCGGATTGCTAAGATTCGGAATCTCCCGTCAAAGTCGATAGTTTTAGTCAAATTGCATGACTCGTTCATAGAAACTAGATCTTTGATGAGACAGTTATCTCAATCCTTCCATAATAAGTTCAGAGTGCAAATTATAAAAAATTATCCTTATTTATTTGTTAGTCCATTTGGATTAAATATGTTTTTTGGTCTTCAAAATATAAAAAATTTCATTAGTCTAATAATCTTAAATATATATATATATAGGGTCAGGATCAAATGACAACAACTAGTTTGACACCAAATGTTACACCGCTCAATAACGCTTTAACGAATTCAAATTTTACAAAATCCACCGTTGGATTGGAAGATTATATCATATAGATCATTCATGTTAAATTTTATAAAAATCTAAAAGCATTTTATATGTTATTGAGACTCGTCAAGATTAACGGTATTCAAT
Organism: Trifolium fragiferum; assembly: GCA_954870985.1. NCBI lineage: Eukaryota > Viridiplantae > Streptophyta > Magnoliopsida > Fabales > Fabaceae > Trifolium > Trifolium fragiferum. The sequence goes on from OX940792.1 coordinate 17,072,221, forward strand.
AAAAACGCATAAACCGTTAATCTTGACGAGTCTCAATAACATATTAAACGATTTTGGATTTTTATAAAATTTAACATGAATGATCTATATGATATAATCTTCCAATCCAACGGTGGATTTTGTAAAATTCGAATTCGTTAAAGCGTTATTGAGCGGTGTAACATTTGTTCTCCAAGTTAGTATATTTTCTTTTATATTTATTATCTTTTGCTATGTAATTATTATTTTTAGTTTGCCCTTACTTTTTGTCAAAAAAAACGAAAAAATAAAAAAAAATTAAAGAATAAAAAAGTCAGATTCGGATATTAAAAAAGAGAAAGGAGTTTGAGGTTATTTCTCTTTTCTTCTTTCTTAAACAAAATAAAAGAGGATCGAAACAAGTCAAGATAAAATTGAAACAAATCCTCTGATCTCTCAACAAACTTTTCCACAAGTCACTCAATAACCAAATTAATTGTGAAAATCTAATCCTCTTGCTATAAAAAGGTGAAGGAATTCACAAGAAGGGGGACCGAAAAAGACCAGGATTCACACTCACACACACATAAAAGTCCCACGAAAAAAACAAACCAAAAAATAAAAAACGATAGCAGCAAGCTTGGCCGCGTTTTCCTATTCTTGAACTTCATATCTCCCACCTTGAATACCTACACCACCTTCCATCATCTCAAAACCTCCACCTTCAATAATCATCCTCTTCTCACCATCAACCTCCATTCAAATCATCCATTAAACTTTCAACATCATCATCACCATCCCCAAACTTCATCACAAGACCACACATCAAAATCAAACACTACCATCATTAACAATATATAACAACATCAGATTCATCATCTTCTCCACCATTACCAAATTAAAAGAACAACACAATGGTTTTATACGGGCCGGGCTTTTAAAAAAAGTTGATCGGACTTTATCGGGCCGGCCCCTCGAGCCTATATTTTTAATGGGTCGTTATGGGCCGGCCCCTTAAAGAGTTAAACAAATAATTTTAAAAAAATTTTAAAAATAGTTTTAGCTAAAAATAAACAGTTTTAGTTACCATTAAATCTTTAGTTAATTAAGTAATAAAAGATGAGATTTGTTAGTTAGGAGATAATTATTAAACCAAATTTGTTATTTTTTTAAGATTAAACCAAGTTTGTTATGATTATCTTTATTTGAAAAAAACTAATAACAACTTAATTAATGATTATAAATAGAAAAGTATAAGAAAGAAATTAATCAAATTATTTGGATATTAATTTGTGTGTAATGCATATGTAATTTTATTGTCCATTGAATTTATTTTGTAAAATAAATTTATCAAAAAAAAAAAAAGAAAGTTTATCGGGCCGGTCCATCGGGCCATGTAGGCCTTTGCTTATCGGGCTGGGCTTAACGGGCCGGGCCATGAGGCTTAATGGGCCGGCCCACTAAAGCCCCTTTATATGTCATGGCCCCCGGGCCGAGGCGGACCGGATCGGGCCGGCCCCTTTTGACAGCTCTACTGCTGGATAGCTCGCAGTTCGAATAATCGTCATTATCTAAAAATCTAAAAAATATATATATATATAAAACAAATACTCAAAAATTAAAACCTTTTCAAAAAAGAATATTCTTTTCAATAAACCTCAACTCTAATCGAGAAATTCTTTTTCAAACTATTTTTTCTAATAAATGCTTTAAAATACTTAAGCATATTTAAACACTTTTTCAAAAGACTAAAAAATACAAAAACAAATTCAAACGCTTTTTGCCACTTGGCTTTTCAATTTAAAACTTTTTTCTCAAACAGTTTAGACGTGAGTCATCTCTAGTTGAGAATTTCAATATTCCCCATGACATATGGCAAGAAAAATATTAAAATTTTTCAGTATGTTCGTGGCGGATTAAAAGAAGTTTAAAACTTAAGATGACGACTCGTCTTTTCTACTAAAATCAATCAAACAAACCACTTTTCAATTTTTACCCTGAACTACGGTGATTTTGATCCCTCGGGTACGTAGTGCAAAAGACTATATGTCTTCCCAAATCAATAAAAATAACAAAAACATTTTTCTTTTTTCTTTTTTTTCAATTATTACTTTAAACTTTTTATTTAAGTACATATTTTCTAAACAAGCAAATTAATTTTAGCACAAAAGTAAAATAAAAACAAGAGGTTCCTATAGAGTACTATAGACGTTTAGGGTGCTAAAACTTTCCCTTTACATAACTAACCCCCGAACCTTTAATCTCAAAAATATAAGGTTATTTCGAACTTTTTCCCTTTTCCTTGGAAAAAAAAAGATCGGTGGTGAACTTATTTTTTGCTAGTCAAAGCTAATTAATAGTTTGGCGTCCGAAAATCACCGCGACAAAAACGAATATAAAAAAACTTATAATATTTTAAAAAGCGATTTTATAAAATCTATTTTAAAAAATACAAAGAAAAAAAATCCATTTTTTTAAAGCTAAAACAAACGCATCCAAAATTATAGGGTGTGCGAAAAAATAGATAGGGATAAAAGTAAATTCCGAAGTTTAGAAAACAAAGTCATTTGTTCCTCAAGATGACCAATCCACAAAAAGTTTCATAAAATTGTTATCAGCCCTTGAGAAGAGTTTTGCTTTTTGCGCCCTCCGAATCTCACACGCATCCCTTTACATTCTAATTTTATCCCTTGGAACGTAGAAAGTGAGTGTGTAAATAGAAAAAACTGAGAAAAAAAAGAGAGTTGGTGGACTCGGTTATAATTCGCATCATAGGATGCGAACATTATAAAAATTAATATTTTTGGTCCACTTCACCCTTCTTACATCACATGAAACAATTTTGATTAAAACACAGTTTGGAAATAAAAATGTGAACCCTTTATTCATCCTCAAGAAAATATTTTGAATGAAACAATGTATGAGCTATTGATTAAAAAATTAAAAAAAAGTTTCAATTTTAAAAGCAATTGATCACTAGTTAAAGTGTAAACCGAGTTTGCACTCTAATAAATAGTAAACTGTATTTCAGTTCCCACTCGAAGTAGTGAATTGTGTTTCAGTTCGCACTATAAGTAGCAATTGACAATATTGTAGCAACTGACAATTAATATTGTTTACTCAAACTCAAAGTCTGCGCCGCCCTTGAATTTTAAAAATTATGAAAAATAGAGTTCGCATCCTAGGATGCAAACTCAGTTTAGTCTTTAATTTGAAGTTTTATATAAATTAACAAAAATTAAAGATAAAATACTTAAATTTTTAGAAAAGCTAAAATTTAAATTATGTATATTTAGGGGTACAAAATACATATTTATCTTTTTTGTTGTTGTTGTTAACCCAGAGTAATTTGAGGTTGAGACTATGAGGTAAGTATATTTTGGTCTAAATATAGTTCCATCGGAAAATTGAATTTGGGTCAACCAAACGATATGTTCTTTGGTGAACTTGAGTACCTCTAAACAATCTGTCTGTTGTTACACCTCTTTTTTATTTTGTTGAATAGCTTTGTGCTATAAATTTCACACTTAAGATGAATAAGTAGAGTGTTTAGTTCTGCGGCCAAAAGACTTTTATTTTATTTGAAGATAATTTTGAAATCAAATAAATAAAATGGAACAAATCAACTTCTACTTAATCCTAAAAGACAAAATAAAAATCTCTAAAAATAATTCAAAGCGAATGAACAGTTCTTCAACGCGAAGACGATCCACCATCCACGTACTTCACTACTCCCTTCATCAAGCAACAAATAATGAGGAGTTTTTCAAACTAGCTGTCCAAAATCAAGAGATGATACGGATATTGAGATAGACATCTCTATTTAAACCATAATCACCAAAATAGAGCAAAACCAATAAAACTACATATATGCGATTAAGAAACCAAGACCACAAAACCTCTGCAACGCGGCAGTTTCACAGTTTCGAAGTTAGAACCAACACTATCTGAGAAACAACCGTGGAGGTGCGGCGGCGTTAATTGACCCCAGAGGGTTAATGACCCCTATTGCGGTCGAAAGGTGAAGCATATGGTGTTGATGGGTTACACTTGTCGCCTCCACGTCAACATAAGCTACATATTTTTAAAAAGTTTAATAATTATTAACTCTATTATCTAGTGATATTATTTAACATATGGAAGATGAGTTTGTTAAGTGGAAGAGAGATGTTTTTGGTAGTATTCATAAGAGAAAGGCTGATCTTATGACTAAATGGTATCCAACACAGACATCATGTTGAAAAGAATAATAAATTTCTCACATAGTGAAGATTATGGAGGTAGAGCATTTTATTTTATAAAATTAATAATAGTGTTTTGTAAAGAGTAAATTAATAATTATATTTTATAAAATTTATATTTTGTTTTGATGTAATTTTTAAAATTCATTTTTTTTTTCTAGAAAATAAAAGATGTACTTACACTGAAAACCAATGAACATTTTGCATTTTAAACTATATGATTCACACTTGTTTTGTATTTTAAACCAATGAACCATGCATACTGTTTTATGTAAACTATTACTATTTACTTTGGTGTCAATTTGCTACAATTTCACAATATTAATGTCATTCTTCAAAATAAAGAAATCTTAATAAAATAAAGCACCAATAAAAATCCAACAACATTTAATAAGTTTCAAAATAAAACCAAAAATAAATTAGATTGGGAAAGAAAATAACACAAGGAAAGTTTAGTTTAACACATTCTTTTTTTGGATCTGAAAATTTAAAGAGAATTTTTTTTGAAATGAACTCATCCATAAAATTTAACTCTTTCTTTCAATTTTTCATCTCAAGGCATTATTAATCCATTACAACTTATTTGTTATTAATCCATTACAACTTATTAATCCATTAACAACTTATTTGTTATTTTCCTCATTCTTTTTGACAACGTGAGCATCAACATCTCGAGTGAGTTTGTTAAGGTAGTCCATCCAGCCATTTGGAGGATCAATATCTTCATTGATTTTCTCATATTCAATAGTCCATTTAACACTAGCATTACCATCACTTTTATCGATTACTTCAAGGATGAGCTTAAAGACCTTATAGTGCTCATCAATATCTCCACCAAAGATATTAAAAGTGGATTTTTTGTTTTGTTCATCAACTTCTTCAATAGTCTTATAGCATGTGTGCACCTTACTATCTGTTGGGATGTCAAGAGAAATTAATACCATTAAAAATTAAAACGATGAACATTTGAATTATAGAAAAATATAAGAACATTTTTAAGGAAAAAAAATATAAACTACTATATTGTTTTCATTTCTCAAATAATTTTTTCTTATATTGTTGTACATCACAAACCGAGCGATACTAGAAAAAAAGCACTCTTTATCAATCTAAACCAACAACAATACCAATCCGAGTTGAACAATGCCATGAAATTGTTAATTCGAAAGTATTGAATAACATTGAATTCTCTGTCGACGATGAAGAGTGATTCACCAAGTACTATGAAAATTTTCTTACGGATGAATTGCGGAAAAATTATGAACAAAAAGATTTTTTTTACGATGAATTTTGTTTAGGGAAAATGAGAGTGTTAAAAGATAGGAGATAATGAATACACTACTAGAAAAAGTTGAAATACCGACGGAATTTAGATACATAATATTTTTCATCTCTAATAAAGATGGAATTAGAGACAGAAAAAGTAGTTAGAGACAAATATTTTTATTTTAGAGACAGATATTTTCATTTTAGAGATAGATTTTGTCCGTCTCTAATAGTTTAGAGACGAGGAAATTACCGACGAGATCAAATCCGTCTCTAATCTGCTTAATGACGGAATATTTGCATTTTAGAGGCATATTTTGTCTATCAATATTTAAGATTTTTCTATTAGTGATAGAAAAAAGTGCGTGTCTCACAATAATAAAAAAATAAAAGAAATGAATTATTTTAGTCACGGTAAAACCGTGGCTAATACATTTTGTTAGCCATAGTCCAAATAACATGGATAATAGGCCGTGGCTAAAGAGAAATTTTTTTATAGTGTGATAAAAATCATGATTTAATGTCTCATTTTAATTAATTGTTTATGTTCACACTGATTAAACAATTGATGAGTCGTCTAATATTAATTGAATGATCTGCAATTTCAAATACAATAATTGGTAGGGATACACCCTTAGTTAGTGTGTTATTCACACTAATTATGCGGTTGAACTAGGGAGTCAAAAGTGTAATGTAAAATTTTATATGCTAAATTGTATTTTTTTTGTCTCATAATTTTCACATTCTGATAATTTTGGCATCCACAAATTTAAAATAGCATTTTGTACCCCTTAATCGTCAATTAGAAAAGATAGGTACTTGTAGATTTTAACCCAAACGCTTATGCGGTTTTAACCCAAATGCTTGTGCGGTTTTAAAATAGCAATTTTAAATTTGTGGGACCAAGAGTGTTATTTTTTTAATCTTGGAAACCAAAAGTGTTATTTTATGTGAAATATAGAGGACCATAAGTGCAATTTATCTTTATGTGTCTATCATTTTTAGATCAAAATCTTCATTTAAAAAATTGAAGCTCAAATTTTACATAACAACATTACAAATGTAAAACATTTTTAGAAGAAATAAAATGTATGGCAAATAATATTTACTTCTTTATTATAATCAGAAAATAAAAATCAATTAAAATTTAAGTCAAAGTTATGGTTGGCATGTTAATTGAATTAGAAATACTTCCTTCGTCCCATATTATAAGGCAAAAAATTCAATTTTTATTGTTCCAAATTATAAATAAAAGTAACTAACTTTTATCATTTTCAAAATTTATTTTTACTTATTTTCATGAATTTAATGAAAAGTGCATTCAATTTACTAATTTTCTTCTTTTTTCCATAATCAATAAAAATTCATTTTACATCTTACCATGAAACTTATTTCATGAAAAACACAAGATGACAATCGGGAGGGGGCAGAAACCACTTGATGACAGAACTAACACCCGAACCAGATTCAACTGGTGGTAAAAAAAAATAAAAAAATCACATACTTCAAATTATCATATTTCGTATCTTACTTTTCTTAATAAATGTGAATTTTTTTTTTTTTACTTATAATAAGAAACGGAGGGAGTATTAATTAATTACCTATAACATAAGTCCAATGTAAAACCTTATCAGTGTCATGCCAGTGATCACCCCGATGCAGCTTGGTTTCATGAACTCTTTCACAAACGTTTTGCACTTCATGAAGTTCTGATGAGAATAGTTTGAAGAATTTTTCAGCAGTTGTTTTAATCCCAAGTTCAGTAATAAGTTTACCAGCAAGAACCATTTTTGGGCAAAATAATAAAAAAAAAGTAGAAAGAAATATGGTATGAGGAAATTGTATGCAAACTCCATTCCTTAAATAGGAGTTTGATTACGTTCCCACCGATTTATAAGTGCTCTCAAATCGTGCCATGCGATATAACATGTGACAACATATTTTAATTTCTAGCTATTAATAGAAAACAATATTCATTAGAATCGATAGAGTACACCGAAAAAACAATTATAAATTCAACATCCTTAAAAGACAAAAATGATTAAAATAGAAACTAGTAAAAACTTCACATCATCGTAATATTTTTAACTTACATGCAGTTAAGGGTCACCGTATTTTATAAAATGCGCAATTTGAATTCTCAATTTTTTTTTTGCAATTTTGGTCCTATTATTAATTTAACAAAATGCATAGATTTGATCTTTGTATATTTTTTTTTCAGAATTTTTTTTCTTTCTTATTTTGAAAAATTCAGACATTTGGTGCCATTTTCATTTAATTTTCAATTTTTGATGATTTGTCATTTTCTTTAAATGACATTGCACTAGGGTTGTTCAAATCTAAACTGATCCAAATAAAAAACTGCAAATCGATAAAAAACCAAAAATAAAAATAAAAATAAAACACAAACACACACAATTATTTATATATGGCATTAACCTTGTTGGTTTTTAATTTTGTAAATAATGCTTATTAGTTCAATTTAATCATTTTCTTAGGATTTCATTTGTTTGATAAGTGTCATTTCAAAATATTAATTATTAATATATTATATGTTATATTTTATGTCAAAATTATTATTTTACCAAGTCTTTATAACATTCATTTTTAATGAAAAATAACAATCTGTAATTTGAATATCCAAAAATCGATCTAAATTAAATCGATAAAATCAAATCAGATTGGAACAAACTTTTTTTATCAGCCATGCAAAACTGACCCGAACCGCAAGTAATTTTGTCTTTGGATCATATGATTTTTTTGCCTCACAATTGATTCAAACCGAACCGCAAACACCTCTGTCTAGCACATGCTTAGTTTATGTTTTTTTTTTTTTTTTAATTATGTTTTTAGTTTAAGAAATTAAATATGACTTAAATAATAAATAAAAGAATTAAATATGACACAGCAGTCCGATAAATATGTATCATGTGCCATTTCATCTAAACAATGTGTCGTATCATCAAAATTATAGGATAAATAAAGAAAAGATCAATAAAGAAAAAGGTAGAAAAATACATCACCATCATTTAAATAATAAATTTTTCTAACATTGGGCCACAAAAAATATAGTAAACTACTGAAATATCTTTAGGGGCCGTTTGATCAATCACGATTGAATAACTATACAAGAGTTTTAAAATAGTTTTCTTTTAATCTCTCATGCAACACTCTTTTGAAATACTTTCTTTGGTGTTGGATTTTGTTTTCTGTATAGCGCGTCTATGATTTTGTTTGTTGCTCATTTGAAGAAAGTTTGTTTTTGTTTCCCATGCAATTAAGTAATAAAAAATAAATCGTAGAGAAGATTATATATATTTTTTTAAAATTGGCTAAATTTTATTAATAAATAATTCATAAACAAGAAGTATAAGGAATTGTAAATAGAATAAAATTATATCTTTTAAAAATAGAAATTGTGAATACAGTATTTACTATTATTGTGAAGAGGAAACCCTTGAGGTGATATATTCTCCCCTATTATTTTAAAAATATTGTTATTTACTTGAAATTCATTTTTTTGCTTCGCCCATACAAATATAATCTATAAAGCACAAATGTTCATTTATTGATTTGCATCACATATATAGTTTAAGACACACTCTTAAGCTGATCACACATATAAACGAAGATCAACAAAAGCTAATATGAATATGATTCAACACTTATACTAATTATAAAGATCAACACTTAAGCCAACCCATTACAACTTATTTTTAATTACTTTCTTTATGACTTATATAGAGCTTTCCCTTGCACCTTTGACAAGATGAGCATCAATATCTCGAGTGCATTTGTTAAGGGAGTCCATCCAGCCATTTGGAGGATCAATATCTTCACTAGTCTTCTCATATTCAATGGTCCATTTAACAGCAGCTGCAGCACTACCATCACTTTTATCGATTACTTCAAGGATGAGTTTAAAGACCTTATAATGCTCATCAATATCTCCACCAAAGAGCTTGTAAGTAATTTTTTTGTTTTGTTCATCGACTTCTTCAATACTCTCATGACATGTTTGCACCTTACCATCTATTGTGATGTCAAGCCAAATTAATACCGATTAAAATGAAAACGGTCTATATTAGAATTATAGAAAAAAATATAAGGACATGTTAATTGATTTAATTGGAATAATATTGAGAAATAAATTGATTTGCTTAGAATAATAGTTGGGTTCGTATTGTCAAAAAAAAAAAAAAGTTGGGTACGTGGAGGAATAATGTGCAAGCTTCATACCATTTTTTGTAATTAAAATTAAAAAATATTTTTATCCCTATACTTTTTATGACAAAATATTTTAAAAAATTAAAGCTCGTGAATAAAAGTTTAGGAAACATTTTAGGAGAAATAAAATATTGGGCAAAAAATTAGGTTTTAAATAGAAGTTGCAGTCAAGTTCACGATCGCATTAAAGATTTCACAATTTCAACCGTAAGAATATCGCGTCATGGTGGATCCCGTGGTGTAAATGGAGCACAACATCACATAAATATTATTAATATTATCCATACTATTATTATGTATAAATTAGAGAGATAACTAAAGTTATAAACAAGAGAAAAAGCTAAAAGTATATAATGTTGTATAATTTATTTTTAGAGTTATATACAAAATGAATGTAATTTTTATCAATAATTGGAATTCTCTATCTGTTTTCATGTTATCCCGACAATAATTGGAATTCGCCGTGGCTTGTTTCAACGTGATTTTCAATTTTTCATACACTCGGTATAAATGTAAGAAAACAGTAGTAACGACTATTGTCGATACTGTTTTTTAAAACCTGATTAAAAGGTATTGACTTCTTTTTTATAATTTGAAAATAAAAGTGAATTTAAATATTTTGAAAGACAAAATCACACGTAATGATAATGTTTTTTCTGGAAAAATTGTAGAACCATCCAATTTTTTTGATAAGATACAATATATTTTTTGGAATTGGTAGCTAGCCAAAAAGATTAAATCACCTTGCTTATTTTACGAATGGTGTGTTAATCCCCTAGAATGTATAGCTAGGTGGTTTTGGATAGTAATGACTTGGGTTGATTTTATTTTGAGTTGAGTACTAAATGTACTTGTCTTACCGTGGTTGGTCGAGTACCTCTTGTACTTATTCTTTTTATTCTTCAATATATATAATATAATTTGCCGTTCAAAAAAAAAAAACTAATGATAATGTTTTTGTCAAATATATAGGCTTAAGAAATTTTTCATGAGTTTGTTCGTCGATTCATTCTTTTTATTTTTAATGATTTTAAATTTGTATTGTATCGATATACCTATTAATTTAAATGAATAAATATTGTTTATGTGTAAAAAAAAACTAATGATTATGTTTAAAAATTTTAAGTCAAACAGGATAATTTCGTTAATGTTAATGAATTGAATTAGAAATATAATTAGCTATGACATAAGTCCAATGTTTAACAGTATTAGTGTCATGCCACTCATCACCTTGATGCAGCTTGGTTTCATGAACTCTTTCACAAAAGTTTTGCACTTCATGAAGTTCTGATGCGAATAGTTTGAAGAATCTTTCAGTAGGTGTTTTAATCCCAAATTCAGTAATAAGTTTACCGGCGAGAACCATTTTTGAAAAGAAGAAAGAATTAGAAATTAACAAGGGATTGTATGATATGATGAGAATGTAAATGCAACCCCATGCCTTAAATAGAAATTAGATTGCATTACTATTTATAGAATAGACAAAATAAATTAAATTCTGCTGTCCACCGATTTATGGGTACTCTCAAATCGTGCCGTAGCATGTTTTAATTTACTTTTATTAGTAAATTAAAAGAACACGATACTTATTCCTAAAAAAACAAAAGAACACACCATTCAGATAGGGGAGTAATCCTTTTCTTAAGTATGCACTGATCAGAGGTTCGATTCATGACTCATGGTATGGAAAAAATTCGATCCCAATGAAAACTGATCATTGTTAACAATAGTGAAAACTTCGTATCAATATGATGATAACAAAAAAATATGAAAATTCAACTCTACCATCTTCAAAGTTCCCTAAATACAATTCACCACCGTTTTTACATCTCTTTCAAACACTACACTGCTGAAATTTTGCTCTGCTGGTCAAGCAATAACCCATATCAGACCCAAACATTCAGCCAGCAGGGATCCAGAATGAAGCTCTAGGCCAACTGAGTTTCTAGTGTTTTGGAAGAACACACCATGAAAAAGAGGAAATACACACTCCTACCCGGCATGTGATACATGTTTATGTTTTCAAAGAACACAATGAAAAAAAGGGAACACACAATTTTAAATTTAATTTTAATTAAATAATTTTAAATACATTATAATACAGCTTAAAATTTTCGATTTAAATTTTTAAAAGAATCATTCTCGATTTAAATTGTAAATAATTATTATTGCATAAAATATATATATATATATAAAAGATATCACTAATCAAGAAATGATTAAAACTAAAATCATGTCAAAAAATTGCAATGTATAGGAATTGGAATTTGAACCAAGGACCTTGCACACACAAATATCATAGTTTACCGTTAATTTATTGATACACACCTAATTAATATTTAATAAAGATTGAAAATATATAACTACTAATATAGGAGGACCTCATAATTTTAAGACCTTAAAATTTCCCACAAATTTAGAGGTTCGATACCATCGCACATATTGCATGTGCTACAACCGCCCTTGAATAATTCAATCGGTGTCATTGGGATTATCTAGTTGAGTTACAACTGTTGCATCATGCTGTAGAGCAAACTGTCCTATCATTATTATTAATTAAATAATTTAAATTGATTATAAAATAAAAATGGGAATAAGGTTAAAAAGGTAACATCAGGGTTCTACAGTTAAAATACAACTGCATGCAATCCACACACTTGTCTATGAGTATAGTTCGAAGATTTTGTCCAACAGCCTAAAAACTAAAATTAATGTAGCTTGCCTATTGCGACTGCAAATTTCTATGGATAAAGGTGAATAAAAGTTAACGGGACAAAACGTCCGTCGGTATGGATTTCAAATTTCTTATAATCACGTGTTCCATGTTGAACCCTCAGTGCCCTATCAATGCCATGTATAATGCTCTCTCTTTTTGGTGGCTATTTGAGGTGGTTGTGGTGGTTTTTTTCTATTGGATGTTCTTTTTTATGGTTGCTTTTTTTCTTTTTATCACTAAGTAGTGAGTACGTACTTGTGCTACTCTTCTTTTGTATTCGTACATTATTAAACTTTGCTTTATATATATATATATGGCTAATATTACGGTGGATCACCTTTACAAGTGGTTCACCGTGGAAAGTGATATAACTGAATACAAATTTTATAAAATTTATTGGCAGATTGAAAGTTTATATCATATAATGCATCCATAAAAAATTTTAAAAAAATTGAAAATCATTTGATATTTTATTGGGATTTATCAAGATTTACAGTATTTAATAAACCGTTAATCTTGGTGGATCTCAATAACATATCAAATGATTTTCAATTTTTCTAAAATTTTCTATAGATGATCTATATGATATAAACTTTCAATCCAACGGTGGATTTTGTAAAATTCGTATTCGTTATAGGGTTTTTCATGAATGGTCCACCATGGACCACTTGAAGAAGTGGTCCATGTTAGAAAGAGATAAAAGCATCTCCAATAGTGCAACTCACTTAAAAGTATTTTATGGGTCCCATTGAAACCACATCATCTCAAAATAACTCATTCATTTTTTACTCAAATATTACAACTCTAAAAAACTCCCACTATTTTACATTATACATTAAGGCAAATTCTAATATGGACCACTTCATCAAGTGGTCCATGGTGGACCATTCATGAAAAACCCTATAACGAATACGAATTTTACAAAATTCACCGTTGGATTGAAAGTTTATATCATATAGATCATCTATAGAAAATTTTAGAAAAATTGAAAATCATTTGATATGTTATTGAGATCCATCAAGATTAACGGTTTATTAAATACTGTAAATCTTGATAAATCCCAATAAAATATCAAATGATTTTCAATTTTTTTAAAATTTTTTATGGATGCTCTATATGATATAAACTTTCAATCTACCAATAAATTTTGTAAAATTTATATTCGATTAGATCACTTGTCCACGGTGGACCACTTGTGAAGGTGGTCCACCGTAGCATTAGCCTATATATTAATATTTTACTATTCCAATAGTTCAATGGTCTAAGGTTTGTGGTCAAAACAAAAAGTAGCCTTGCTAGCATACCTTTTTTATCCAAAGTTACGTTTCTTCACAACATAACCGGATTTCCGGCTGGCACACTCCATTGCTAGCATACTCTTGTTTTGTGCTTCCAAGCTGGCGGACAATGCCAAAATACCTACCGCTGCAGATGCTCTAAGAGAAAGGAATATACTCTTGTATTATTCCATTCAAGGTGTGCATTACATTGTAACATATGTCCTATTTATAGGACAATATATTGGGCCAATGATATGGGCCAAAATCTAGTATACATCTACTAACTAGAATTATTCATAACACTCCCCCTTAGATGTCCATTAAGGATATGCCTCGTTAAAACCTTACTAGAGAAAAATCCTTTTTGGGAAAAAATTCTAGTGAAGGAAAAAGAGTACATAATCCTTTGTGTTTGAACTGCCTCATTAAAAAACTTACCAGGAAAACCCAATGGGACAAAACCATGGTGAAGTGAAAAAGAGTACAGAACACAATTATATCTCCCCCTCATAAAGACAATTATATATGAGACGAAGAAGCTCGATTAATCTTCAATATAGTTGATCAAAAGCTTTACTTGACAATGACTTTGTAGAAAGATCTGATGTATCTCCTTTGGTATACTCTTCTTTGAATTAGCCGTTGATGCAATACTATCTTCTTCAAGTTTCTTGTATGTGTAGAATCACAATCTTCAACAAAACCACATTCTTAACTTCCTTGATGTAGTGTTAAAACTTTCATATAATTGGACGATATTGTTGTATCTCTAAGATACAAATTATATGTTTAACTTTGTTCCAATATTTTGAGTTTATTAATATTGACAAAATACCACAACATGCATAATTGACAAAATGCAATAGTATCCTCAATATGGTACTTCAAGACAAATTCAAGTAAGTCATCATTTTCTCGAGACGTGTAATAATCTTTGTTCACATCAAGTGACATATACACAGAACCTCATTGAAATACTAAGTTTGCAATTTCAAACAAACTTTGATCATCCAACATATTTCATTTCAAACTTTTCTTTAATCAATAGATTTCAAGAGCTCTTCAGGAGTTCTGATCAAGTTTATATTATCATAATAAAAAAATCAATTGTAACAATTTCATAATAATGGACAAATGTTGTCATCCTCATATTTCTCATTTGGAAATATTCACTGAAATTATTATACAACATGCATTTTGATTGTATGCATACACAAAGAGACTTATTCACCTTATTACATCTCTTCAATAGTTTGAATTATACGTCTAATGGAAATTAAATCCTTCAAGGAGTTTCATGTAATTCGATCACTAAAAACAAGTGAACCATATAAATATATTGTAACACATTTTTCAAATAAATTGAGTCTTTTTGTGTTACTAAACTTAATCAAGTAAGAAAAATATTTTGATTTCACTTCATGTGAATATGTCTCATTTCACTTGAATATGAAGGCTCACATATGCCTTATTGAATTTATACCTTCGGGGTATAGACTTCAAGTCCAAAACCACTATATTTTGCAAATGAATTGCTTCTTTGTGTTTTGGCAAATCACACACTTAGTTTGGATTCAATGTTTTCGCACTTATAATTTTTTAGCGCTACTATATTTGTCGAAAATTTTTCGAGTTCTTTGTTCCTTATTTTAACTGGTAGAGATATAATCAATTGAGATCTCTTTCTATAATAAATGACAGGTACCTGAACCTCTTCAGGAGGTATAAAAACATTTTGCAATCTCTACACTTTTCATGATAGTTTTCTTCACCAACAAGACCATCTTCCTACTCTAAGGTTTATCTTTGGAACCAAGTTTTAAGCATGCCTTATAGTCTAATAAAATTTCAATAGAGAAGGACATTGCAGCATTAAGGAATTTAAAAATCCCTTTTAGGTCAGAGATTAATGCATATTTTGAACTTCAGGTTCATATTATTGTGTGCGACTATATGTATGCATTTTATACAAATTTTTTAGAGCTGCTTAATTTATTTTTTTCTCCCCCTAATGCCAATAAGTAAAAACACGATATGAAATATCTTACGGTAAAGACTCAAATTCATCACATAATCTCAGTTTTCTTGTAGTTTTATATAATGGTGTCTGCTGGACAATGAAGAACATATAGTTCACATAAAAATTCTTAGATGAGAGATATTAGGTTCCTGACCATGAACCAATTGTAATGGGGAGAATTTTAATGATTCATTGGCTTGATGCACATAGATGTTGCTACTAGCAAAATATAATGTCCAATTTAGGACCTTTGTTTCATGATAATTGGCTGGCTATAAATATGAAGCATTTAGCTAAATATCTTTTCCAGACCACTCTAAATATGAACATGTGCAACTCGACATTTAAAATCATGTCCCACACCAACTTGATCAAGGTTGGTGACATTTACTTGGACATTTAGTCGATGCATCGATAAACTTATATAATATTCATGTGGCCACAAACTATTAGATATATGCACATGTATCACATCAAATAATGGGAAATTAAAACCCTTTATTTTGTCTTTTGTTGGCTTTGAGAACAACATCTGATAATTCATTTCAATGAAGAATGTTCATACTCTTCGATTGCATCATAAGACTCGGGATGGTCTAACCGGTCATGCCAATTATATTCGGGTTTCCAAATGTAAAGCAATGATACTTCAATATTTCAAATAATATTTTTTCGCAATTTGAATCCTTCAGGGATTTTCATATTTCCTCATTTTATCTTCATACTTTGATATCAATAGTTAGGAAAAATAAGAGAGTCTTTAAATCACACTTGAATTCTCAATATTTTATCTTCATGTCCTTCTGGGACAATTTAATCATACTTTAATAAAATGTCACAACTTGATAAAGTACATCACACTATGGCTCTTCTAGGCTCATAGTATATAACTCAATAAATCTCTATGAGCACTTGAGGAATATAATGCATTGATCTTAATATTTACTAGAATTCCTTCGGATAACAATATCTTAGCTCTTCTAGAGCCTTCAATAATTTTTCAATGCCATATGCGCACATTTGATTCTTTTATTGTCAAAGATAAGAAATATAATTTACTTTTAACTATTGTGTGCATTGTTGCGCAATCAGCGAGATAAATATTTTCTCTCTGACAATCAATAGTCATAGCTAAACAAATATTATAGTTTGAGCATCAAATTATCTAATACATTTCAATGCTTACGGTCTTTCTTTTTGCAACTGTTTATGAATCTTCTTGATTCATAGCTATATTGTATCATACTATGGTCTTCATAACACATAGTTTATTTGAATCTTCTAGTGAGAAGTCGAGTTTTTTAAAATTAACACAGCTATGACTATTATCATGACCATGACCATGATTTTATCCATGATGATCGTGTGTTGCTACATTCACTTCTGGGAATGGAGTAACATCGGTAGGTCGAACCTTATTCACTTCTGGGAATAATTTTTCACTCATTTCTCATTGATACGAAAGATTAGCTCTTCTGGAGCCTTTAATAATTTTGTAAAATGCTATTAACTTTAATTTCTTCCAAAAGAGAGAAATGTTTCTTTTAGAATTCACCTACTACTGTTACTTCTCGTTACTTGACAATTATTACAAGAGATAATTATCATGAAGATGTATAATAACTAGTGGTTTCAATTTATTTAATAGGTATAAAAAATAATAATTTTTAACAATTGAATGATTGAATAAAAATCAATTATGTAACCGAAACATAAAGTTCAAAGTTAAACATGACTAACAATCCTAAAAAATGGAATAACTATGTTATTATCTACTTGTTTAATTTTATTTTAATTTTATTGTTATTTTTAAAATTGTAACATCCAACAATTAGTAACATACAACAATTAAGTGCTATTTACTACAATGATGTACTAATTTGAGTGCAACACTTTTTGTTTAGATAAGCATACCAAACACAGTCAAAAAAAATTCCAATTATTTTTTATTAATACTAATATAATGTAGCTTACTGAATGCTTATAATGAAAATTAAATAACGTACTGAAAATTGGTGTATGAATGAGATTAATTAGTAACTTATGAAAATAAATTGGCATATTATTATGTATAGTAACGTTTGATTGTAGGTTAATTGTAATGATACACATTATGCATATTATTATTATTATGTATAGGTCCCATTAATACAAATTCAAATTATTTATGAACATGGTATGTATAGATCATGAGCAATACACATGGATTATAGTAATAATATATAAAATTAGTGCATGATTAATCATATTGTAAAACATGAATTATAGTCATGTTTAATCATTATTATAGTAAATAAATAAATTCAATAAAAAAAAAATTATAAATTGTTAAGACTCTAAATAAATTTGACAAAGCTATTATAAGATTTTCCACATTTTTTTCTTTAGTTTTTTATGAACTATACTTAAAAGAATGCTTCAATATTAAGGTTTTCCACCATTTTTTTCTTTAGTTCTTCGGGAACTATATTAAAATTGATCTTCATCAACAATAAAAAAAATTATTATTTGAACAATCCTTCGAGGATGGTTTAATGTTGAATTCTTCTGGAATTCAACAAAATTAGTTATGATTAATTTATAATGTACAAATAATTCTTTGTGCAATCCATCATAGATGCATGACTATTGAAATTCTTGTAGAATTCATGATGATACTTCGTAAGTTCTTCAGGAACTTATATTAGTGAATTCTTTCGGAATTCATGATGGAAAAAATTGAGTTTTATACTTATAGAATTCATAATAAAAATTGAAATTTTTCAAAGTTCTTCGGGAACTAGAATATTGAATTATTCTGAAATTCATAAAAAATGATATTTTTCAAGTTCTTCAGGAACTAGACCATTGAATTCTTCTGGAATTCAGAATGGATAAAAGTTTAGTTTTCTAAGTTCTTCAAGAACTAAATTTGTTGAATTCTTCAGGAATTCATAAATTCAATTTCTTAGTTCTTCGGGAACTAATATTATTGAATTCTTCTGGAATTCATAGAGTAAATTTCTAAGTTCTTCAGAATTCATAAATTAAATTTCGAAGTTCTTCGGGAACTTCAAAATATCTTTTGCAATCCTTCAGGGATGCACAAATATATTAATTTTGAATTTGCATTGGTTTGAATATTATATATACATTACGATTTGATACTTATACCGATTCATAGTGAAATTGGTTAATTTCAAAATTTCTTAATTCAACATAAAAGAGCAGCAAGATTATGACATAAAATAAATTTGAATGAAAAGATATTATGCATTCATACATTTGCAAATAATTTGGTAGAGTCTCGTGCTGATAACGTGTTATGAACTATTTCTAAAGAATAGCAAGAATAGAGAAGAAGGAGAGAAAAAGATAAGAGAAAGGAATATACTCTTGTATTATTCCATTCAAGGAGGTCCTATTTATAGGACAATATATTGGGCCAATGATATGGGCCAAAATCTAGTGAACATCTACTAACTAGAATTATTCATAACATATATATATATATATATATATATATATATATATATATATGAGAAGAGATTCGTTGACTCCAGGAGTAAGTCTCCATCGACTTACTCCGCTTAATAACTCGATATCGGTATTATATTTCTTCAATCTGACCGTTGAATTCAAATATCTCACTTAGAAATATAATTACCTACGACATAAGTCCAATGTTTAACAGTATCAGTGTCATGCCACTCATCACCTTGATGCAGCTTGGTTTCATGAATTCTTTCACAAAGGTTTTGCACTTCATGAAGTTCTGATGCGAATAATTTGAAGAATCTTTCAGCAGGTGTTTTAATCCCAAGTTCAGTAATAAGTTTACCGGCGAGAACCATTTTTGGAAAGAAGAAAGAAATTAATTACAAGGGATATTGTATGAAATATGATGAGAATGTATATGCAACCCCATGCCTTAAATAGAATTTAATTAGATTACATTACTATTTATAGAAATAAATGAAATTATGCTTTCCACCGATTTATGGGTACTCTCAAGTCGTGCCGTAACATGTTTTAATTTACTTTTAATACAATATTCATTCGGATCAGGAGAGCAATTAATACAAAACATAACTTCAATTCTAAGATTTTTTTATGATGTTAAAACTAAATGACGGAAACAGATTTACTTTTGATTTATCACTCAATTTTTATGATGTTTTTAATATGGACCGTCGGATCTAAAATTATTGGTTGAGATTAATTTATACTAATTTTATTAAAATGTAATATAAACAGACCAATTTAAAATGGATGACCGAAATTTCTTACTACGTATAACTATGTGATAATTGGATTGCAGCACAAATATTTTATTTATGCAGGCCTATATTAAAAATTAGGAGTGGTAATACGGACATGTCCGTCCTGTTTAAGCCTGCCCAAAAATAAGGTGGAACGGGGCAGACCAACTTAGGTGTTCGGACTCAAAACTCAAGTCCGTCCGTTTACTGGAGGGATGACGGGCATGCCCGCAAATTATTATTATTATTTTTTTTCAATTTGAATTATAACTTCACAATTCAATGTTAAAAAAGTACTAAACATGTTGAATTATAATAATTTCACAATTCCTTGCAATTCTTACCTCCTATTTTTAAACTAACAATAATACTATAATAAGGATAATTAAGTAAAGATTGCAGCAGAGAATATGAATAATTAAACTAAAAGAAACATTAACCAAGTAATAAATAATTCACTAAAATTACGCTTAATTAAACTAACAGAATCATCAACTAAGTTAATAAATAATTTCTTACAATATAAGATAAAAGGATAAATACTAGAAAGAGGTAGTAAAACAGGCATGCCCGCCCCGTTTAAGCCCGCACAAAAACGGGACGGGGCAGGCCAACTTAAGCTATCGGGCCAAAAACCTCAGCCCAGCCCTCCAAAAATGGCAGGTCAAACGGGTTCGGCCTGTTTTGCCACCCCTATTAAAAATAGAAAGTTAACTCAAAATAAAAGATCTCTTGAGTCTTTTTTAATTCCATTTTGATATTTTAAACTACACATGTTAGTTTCTGTAAATATAATTCAATTTGTAGAAATATTGCAAATAAAATGCAAGAATTAAGTATACGTATTTATTCTCTTTGGAGTTGAATTTTAAATCATTAGACTTGTTGACAAAAAAAAAATACACATGTTTATAATTTACATGCATAATTAAAATGAAATAAAAATAATTTAATAAACAAAAGTGTCTAATATTTATAAGTCAAAAGACAAAAAAAAATAAAAACCAAAAAATGAAATAAATCAATAATGTAATAAAGGTTTAGCCAAAATTTTGATCGTGCATCTCATACTTATGGCTCCTCGTGCCTTGAAGTATTGCTCTTTTTTTATCCGCTTACATCCTAAATATAACCGTAAAGAACAACTTATTATTTAAGTGAGTTTGGTGAATCTTGTTGTAATTTGGTCCAAAAGGTTAATTGATCCCATAGGTTTATACAAATTAAGGAAAAAAACTACAATTAAAAAGAATTGGGAACTAAAATCACAATTAAGCCTAAAAATAACAATTTTTGCACATACGAATTTTATTCTATAAGCAAAAGTTTTATTGATAAGCAAAAAATGAATAATCATCTTTTCTTTTCTTGTTACGTTGCACATTAGCATATAAACTAAAATGCAGAAATATCCATTTATTGATAACTTGCATAGCATATAATTTAAGACAAACACTTCAACCGATCACACATAAATAAAAGATCAACATAAGCAAATATAGATATGCAACAACATATGTGGCATTACCAACATGCACCACATCATACTTATTACAATCAACACTTAAGCCAACACAATGCATTAAGCCATTACAACTTATATTTATTACTTTCTTTAATTATAATAACTTATAGGGCTACCCTTGTGTCTTTGACAAGATGAGCATCAAGATCACGAGTGAGTGTGTTAAGGTAGTCCATCCAGCCATTTGGAGGATGAATATCTTCATTGATCTTCTCATATTCAATAGTCCATTTAAGAGCACCATGATCATCACCCTTATCAATGATTTCAATAATCAGCTTAAAGACCTTATAGTGCTTATCAATATCTCCACCAAAAAGCTTGTACTTGAGCTTTTTGTTCTTTTCATCAACTTCTTCAATACTCTCATGACATGTGTGTACCTCGCCATCTATAATGATGTCACCGGCAACAATTAAAATACACTATTATATAAATTTAAACAAAAGACCAAAACCTATGAAGTCGCGACACGATACTGATACGGGAAATTTTTTAAAAATCTATATTTGATACTGCCGCGATACGTTATTTAAAAATTAAAATTAAATATATAAATGCATAATATATAAACATGACCAAGATCAATAATAATAATATTAATAATGATAATTTATTTTGAAAGACAAAATATTATTATTATTATTATTATAAACGTCAATAATTCATCGTACAAGAAGTAAAAACAAGTCAATAAGCTTGCACAAAAGCAAAACAATTTGAGGTTAAACATACAAATGTCAAAATAAAAATTTAATCAATACTTTTCCGATCCGAGTATCGGGACGTATCAGACGCGTATTAAATATATATTTTTTATTTAAAAATAAAGATTTAACCGATATTTTTCCGATACGAGTATCGCGACTTATCGAACGAATATCGATATCGAGTACGTATGGGACACGATACTTCACCATTTTTAGACTGAGAAAAATAAATTACCTATGACATAAGTCCAGTGTTTAACCGTTTCAGTGTCGTGCCACTCTTCACCTTGATGCAGCTTGGTTGCATGAACTCTTTCACAAATGTTTTGCATTTCGTGAAGTTCGGATGAGAATAGTTTGAAGAACCTGTCAGTGGGAGTTTTGATCCCTAGCTCAGTACTAAGTTTACCGGCGAGCACCATTTCTGCTAAAGAGATATTAACGTACAAAAAGAAGAAGAAAGAATGAATGGTAGATATGAGGAATGTGTATGCCACCCATGTCTTATATAGAAATCAATTTGAATTACAATTTTTATTTTTTCGATGTGATCCATTATATTAAATTATGATGATCCACTTTCACGTGTTATCCCATTCATATTGCCACAACTAGTTAATTAGTTCTCAAAGTCGTGGCGGGATCTTTTTTTATTAAGTAGTTTTTGTTTACACGTTTATTGAAGCCGTTTGACTTAAATTATTGCTGGGGCTAAAAAGTGTAAGCATTATTGGAGAAAATTATTCATTTTAATATTTCAGCTAAATAACAAATAATATGAAATTACTATTAATACAAAATGTATATTCAAAAAAATAATAACAACAAACCAACAAATTAGAAAATTTCTATTCAAACGATGAAACCAACAAACTATATCCAAGAAACCACAAAAAATCAATTTAAAAAAAAAAGACTATAACTTATTTAGTATATGTTAAATCATGCATATATCATTATTATCTCATGCTTCACAAGATTCTACTATGGATCAAAATATGATGAACCCAAATTACACGCTTATAGTTTATTTTGATAAGATAATTCAATTAACTTATAACTTATTAATTTTTATTCCAATTTTATCCATATTATCTTACTCAAAAAAATTAAATATTAATTAAACATATTTTTTATGTCATTTCATATTAGTATGCTAGTTCAATTGTTATTTTGCTCATTCAATTATTTATCCACTATTTTTTTGACAAAGTTAAAATTGATTGTTATAAAATTAAACTACTCCCTCCGTCTCAAAATATAAACAAAAATGAGTCGAAAAAATTGGATGTATTTGGTTAAGCATTTGGACTAGATACATTTACTTATGTTGAACAACTTTTACTTGTATTTTGGGACCGGGGAGTATATAACTTAAAATAATATTGTATGTACTAACGAAAGACTTGAAACCGTCATCAATAATAGACTACAAACTAATATGTGTACTAATACCTAAACTAATATAATCTAAACTAATATTTACATTAATATTTGTATAAATATGTGTATAGAATGACTTAAAATTATTTATAAAATATATATTTATTTTTTTCAAAAATTTCTAGACTAAACTGGAGTGGCTATAGCCACACAGATCCACCCCTGGTTGCTAGCTAGTACATATGGTTATAAATGTTGTCCTTTATATAAAGTAAATTTTGTCGCTAAGATACATATTTTAATTTCCACCATTTTTTCACTTTTATTTATCTTTGACCATATATCGACTTGAATGTTGAAGTATTAAATAATGTGACTTGTAAGATATACCTTCTTAATCGTGAATCATAGTACTTGAAGCCTATCACCATCGTAACTCTTTTGGATCTCATCATCAGAATCATCTGGTTTTCCATTGAGTAGAACAGGGAGCCGTCTGTGGGGAGTTGTTTCCGATTGTTTTCAATTCTAAAGCATAAAATCGATTTTACTTTACAAATTAAATCCAACCATATGAACACGCTCAGATATTGTTTATAAATGGGTAACACTAAGAAATTTCGATACTCTAAATTAGCGTATCACATTAAATACTATCAAATATCGATACTTATCTGATACTTCTCGATATGTGTTGGAAAAGCAACCAATAATAAAATTTAATTTTTAATAAAAAAAAAATCAGACACGGGTGCGATACTTCTCTATACACTCGAAGTTAGCGTATCACATTAAATACTATCAAACATCGATACTTATATAATACTTCTCGATATATTTTGTAAAAGCAACCAGTAATAAAATTTAACTTTTAATAAAAAAATCAGACACGTGTGTGATACTTCTCTATACACATAGAAGAAATATTCAATGATTAAATATATTTTTTTTTATAAAAGTACAAGAGACACTTTCCATTTACGTTGTTTCTTGATGATGAGAATGAAGGAGAAGTAGTATTTAATATATGTAATTAATTCACTTGATAATTTTAGAAATGAAAATGTTTTTTTATTATCAAATAATTTAGTGGCTAAAATTTTACCCACTACAACATTTTGGACTACTAGAATTTGAATCTATGTCTCTGGATATTACATGTAATTTTCATACTAACTGAACTATGCTCATAAAGACATGTGAATAATAATGTTTATTATTAATTTTAGTTAAGTTTATGTATTTTGCATTTATTATTAATTTTATTAAAGTATTTTCATTGTATCGTATCTTAAATTTTAAAATTTTCCCATATCACTATATTAATATCGTGAATCTAGAACCTCGGCAGCGTTGGCCTCCACATATTATGCAATCTTCATATATACTAACTAAACTATGCTCAAATGTATAGACATGAGAATAAGAATGTTTATTTTATTATTAATTTTAGTTAGGTTTATATATTTTGCATTTATTTTTAATTTTATTAAAATCTTTTGACTATATCGTATCTTAAATTTGAATTTTTTTTCTTATCACCATATCAAAATCATAAATCCGAATGATCGGCAATATTGGTCTCTGCTGCCATCCATACTATTGAAAGTGCCTTAAACTCTCGATAACAAGAAGTAAAAAAAAAAACCTTGAAAAATCTGTCTGCTGTGCGAGGCGCAGGCCTTACGGTGCCGGGCGCCAGGAAGCCACTAGAAAGTGGTTTGGCCTCTGCCATTGGCGCGGGGGGCGAGCGCGTGAAGACTTGGAGATTTTTTGAGAAAATATATTTTCTTCGAGGCCACTCTGACTTGGATTTGTTTTATTTTAAAATAGATTTGCTATTAGTTTTTTGGTATGTATTTTTCTATAAATAGGGATTACTTTATTTATAGAAAAATTGAGTTGAGGGAACAAGGTTTGTCGTCAAGAGCAAAATGTTGTTGTTTCTCCTTGGGTAGACTAGATCAAGTGAGTCTCTTGTTCACGGGAAGAGATTCGGGATTTGGGTAGAATTAGAGTTGCTAATTCCTTGTACCAAATTGTGGGAATTTATTGTAAAGTGATACTTATTGATTCTAGTAGAACAGAGGGGCTGCTCTCTCCCTCAGAGTAGGTAATTTCGAACTGGGTAAACAAAGATTGTGTCTTTCTCTCTTGCTTTTGATTTGTCTACTTGTTTACAGACTGTTTTCATCGTCTCTATATATTCTTTGATTTGGTTGCTTGATTCAATTGCTCCACACATCAAGTTCTTTTATTGGAGTGAATTTTCCTCGAATTCACAACACACACTACAACATGTGCACCATTAATTGGATATGATTGCCTTCTTTCAACTGCCCAATTTAATTTTTTGCCACTTTAAGTTGTACTTCATTTGTTAACTTACGCAAACTCATATAGTCTCTAACTCTTCCAAAATCGCCGGCCCTAGTTTTCATTTTTTCATAGTCTTCTTTCTTCCCATTTTAATCGTGAGAGATGATTTTATGTCTATTTTTGCCTTAAAATTACCCCTTTGCATTACTGTTCATCCTCTTTTAATTTAAATAAGTGATTTATCACATAGATTGAGTTTTTTTTTTTTTCATAGTTTTTTGGTATGATTTCGTAGTCTAAGTGCGGCGTTTGGTGTTGTTCGTCGTCTTGTTACGACCTTGTTTGATTTTCCGTCTTTTTGCGGTGTTCATTTTTTTTCATATTGATCAACTTCAATCAATTGAAGATTCAATCAATGATTCAGACGTCAATGTTGCAAATCCAGAAGCATGAATATTCTGGTGACTTTAATTTTATCATATTATTTGTAGGCAATTTATCGTTGTAAGCTATTAACTTGGATGGTGTGAGTTTGTTCTCAAATTCATTCTTTACTTTAGCGATATTAAATTTGAATTTGTATATAATGTACTCTATCAATTATTGAAATAAATGAATATAATTGTTTTTGGTAAAAAAAACGTTGTACTTCATTTATTCTTTTCTAGTTCAATTTTTGATTTATTTTTTTTCACTTCTTATTTTGTGCAATAAAACTTTACATTGTGCTACAATATTTTAATTTTATACGAAATATTCAATAGATTTTCTCTCATGAAAAGTAACCTTTTTTTGGGTTATCGTGATATATTTACAAATATTCTCCGAAATTAGTAATGTCCAATCTTGATTGGAGAATATAAGGGTACATAAAATAGGTTATTTCCTCAGAGCCGAATGATATCCGTATCAGATATCGGTACATCATAGGTAAAATTTATTTAAAACATAATTTTATAAATATAAATTTTATATGAATTTATCCTATGATATACCGGTACCAATAATATAAATTGGATATCGGAGTGTTCATCTTTAAAAATATTAATTTACACTTTCGAAAACATGAGAGAAAATAAAATAAAATATTCTTTTTTATAAAAAAATATTAAAAAAAATCATGCTGACTAGTGTCTCCGAGACACTAATTTAACATAACTAAAAATAATAAATTTTGTATTATAAGTATTGTTCTTTATACTTTTAAAAGTATAAATTATACAAGTTCTAAAAACTTTTTATTTTATTTAGTTTTTTAACTAGTGCCATTGAGACACTAGTTAAATTTTTTTCAAAAAACAAATAAAGAAAATGAAAAGGAGAGTAATTTCAAGTGCAGAAACAATGGGAGCACAAATGAATGTGGGATTGGAATATTTATTTGTAACCTCATAGATTATCGTTCAATATATCAATCGGATGGCTGAGGCATTGAAGCACGCGTGGCAGTAGATCGCATTGCAGCCAATAATCCATATTGCAATATTGTATCGGATTTGGATCCTCTCCAGTACTTTCTCTCATGTTTTCCTCTTGCTCTCATCTCAGCCATTAAATCATCTATTTCTCTCTCTGCACTATATGTTTTTTCTTTTGTTGATCAACGACCCTTGGATTAGAAAAATAAGAGAGGACTGGACATAAAGTGTTGGAGAGAATTCAATTTTCTATTGTATCGTATCTGTATCGTGTAACTATTTGAACTTCTTATATACTATACCACATGCATTTATCTCACGCTCAAGTCTCAACCAAGAGGAATTCTAACATAGGCACAAATATAAATGTATAGTGTTTAGACACACTCACATGAGTAAAAAGAGAGAAAAGATTAAATAATTTAATTTCAAATATTTTTAAAAAAAGCAAATGATATGATATTTTATATATGTGTATCTAAACACTATTTATTTATGTTTGTGTCCATAGAAGACTTTATACTCAACCAAACATAGCATTGGTTGTCATATTATGTTAGTTGTGATAAAAAATGCACATTTATTGAGGGCACATTGCTATATATCATGATTAAATGATCGATGTCAAAATGTCAGGGTCTGTCTAATTATTTCCTTCTTATAATGTGACCATTGCATTTATTTAGTACTCCTGTGAACGTTTATAGAAATATTTCTCTCCTATTGTTTGTATTATTTTGGATAACAATGAAATTGGTAGTTATTGATTTGTGATTGGGAATTGTCAAATTAATTGTGCATGGAGTGCAGTACTGCAGTTTTAATTGATGGTGTGTATTTTTTTAGCAAAGTGCATGGACCGTATCTTTGTTATCAGGGTGTGTTTGCATGTTATCTTGACACCAGGGTTTGTATCGATGACTTGCTGTGAAGCACCGACACCTTTATGATTAGACGTATCGCAGTGTTCGACACGTGTCGGTGTTCGATATTTGTATGACACCCGTACAACACTCTTACAAACGTGTCGGAGAAGTGTCCAAAAAAATAATATTTTCTTTATTTCGACACTCCTTAAATCGGTGTCCGACACCTATAAGACACTCCTACAAATATGTCGGGGTAAGTTTCCAATTTTTTTTTTTATTTGGTTATATTTTTCTTAAACATATATACAACGATTAAAGAAATGTCGAAATAATAATATTGATCAATGAGGGATTAAAGATATTGCATTTTGATTACATTATTTTTAGTTTTTCGATAGTAGTTTGATGAGTAAATGTCAAATGTACTATCATATATTCTTTTAAAACTTTTTTTATTGAAAAATTTGTTCAACTTAAATGCATATGTATGTATTTTTAATTCTAAACTTATATTTTTTATAAATATGTAGCGGTGTCAGTGTCGTATATTTTTTACATTAGCGGTGTCAGAGTGTCCGTGTCGTGTCGTGTCGCGGTGTCCGTATCAGAGTCCGTGCTTCATAGCCGGCTTGGGAGATAATTATTGTGGTCTAGAGACAAGGATAGTTTTAAATTGCGGTTGTGATAGTTGCGAATGTGATTATTGGGGTTGGTGTGATACGCAATGCGCCCGTTGTAATGTGAAATAATTTTGAATTTTCATAAATTATATAAAAGACTACTATTTCACTGCACTATTTATCCACAATTAAAGACCTTCATTTTAATTCATAAGTATTGATTTGAAGGTGTTTATTAAGATTTGAGGGTGACAAAATTAATTTTTTTTATGATAAAATTTGAAAGACTATAGCTATTACTTATGAAGCACGGACTCTGACACGTACACCGCGACACGACACAACACGGACACTCTGACACCGCTAATGTAAAAAATATACGACACTGACACCGCTACATATTTATAAAAAATATAAGTTTAGAATTAAAAATACATACATATGCATTTAAGTTGAACAAATTTTTCAATAAAAAAAGTTTTAAAAGAATATATGATAGTACATTTGACATTTACTCATCCAACTACTATCGAAAAACAAAAAAAATGTAATCAAAATGCAATATCTTTAATCCCTCATTGATCAATATTATTATTTCGACATTTCTTTAATCGTTGTATATATGTTTGAGAAAAATATAACCAAATAAAAAAAAAAAATTGGAAACTTACCCCGACATGTTTGTAGGAGTGTCTTATAGGTGTCGGACACCGATTTAAAGAGTGTCGAAATAAAGAAAATATTATTTTTTTGGACACCTCTCCGACACGTTTGTAGAAGTGTCGTACGGGTGTCATACGAGTGTCGGACACCGCGACACGTCTAATCATAGAAGTGTCGGTGCTTCATAGACTATTAGCTAGAATTGTTTGATGTGGCTCCTACTGCAGTTGTACATGTAAAATTGTGGTGTGCTCCTCCAATTGCATAAGCTCCTACATCAACTATATTTTTTTTGAGGGGTGTTATATGAACACCACAAAAAGTTGTTCAATTGGGACAACTAATTTTTTTTTATCTATACATGCAAATCGAAACGGTATAAAAATAACAAAAAATATAAAAGGTTGCGGGTCCCACACCAAAATAGTTGTGCTACAACCATTTTGGTGTCAAAATAACATTTGTGATTTTTCTTTTATAAGCACCACATCAAGAATATTTTAACTGCAATCGCAGATGTGAACTACAATTTAAAACCATGAAAACATCTACAACATGTGGTAGGGAATAGTGTAATTGTCATTGTATAGAAATAGCTGTTTCAATGGACTGATAATACAACAAATTGGTATGAAAAAGATATGATTTAGTT
Source organism: Trifolium fragiferum (assembly GCA_954870985.1). NCBI lineage: Eukaryota > Viridiplantae > Streptophyta > Magnoliopsida > Fabales > Fabaceae > Trifolium > Trifolium fragiferum. The sequence continues at coordinate 17,102,329 of OX940792.1, forward strand.
GGACCTCTTTACCCCGTCTAAGGGGCAGGTAGGTCTAACTTAAAATGGCATAATGGATCCTCTTTACAAATTGGTACTATTAATTGTTTTTGTAGATACGTACTTGAAGATCCGTTGGTTTTAATTTTTGGAAAATACTTGAAAGGGAAAATCACCGAAGAATTTATTGGGTTGAGTTACGATCAGGTCGCTCTCTTTAAGACGTTTCACGGTTCTACCCAAAGTTTGTGCAAGGTAGACTATAAGCCATATGCCTCCAGGATAAAACAACTCAGTTCACTGTGCGATTATCAAATGCACTGTTGATAATCGTTCGAGAAGTAACACCTTCTATACGGTAACAAATTACCGGTCAAATATGGTATGTATACCACTCAAAACCGAAGGGACAGAAAGATTAGATGAAGAGAATAAAGAACAACTCGTAAACACAAGTTGAAGGGAGAAAGAAGAAAAAGATTCGATCTTAGAGGAATTCTTTTTCGGTGTAGTTTTTGAACTGAGTGGAGTCCTCTATTTATATAGAGATTTTGTAACGGTTTTAGCAAAAATTGCTACATCAATTACTCTAATGGATAAGATAAAAAAGAAACTTATCCAATAATCCGTTCAACAACATTTGTGGATGAGATCAAAAGAAACAAATCCACAATAACAAACTAATGAGAGAAAGATAGGAAATTCAGTTGGATTCTCAATCTTATCACAACAACCATAAGCTAAAATTATGGGAAGTGATATTCATGAATAAAAATAATAATTATTATTATTTTCATCATTATCATATATTTTAAAATTAAATACCACTATTTAAACACTACTAATCTGTGTGTTCTATTTTATGTGGGACCTCCACACTCTATTTTTTCAATTCACACAATATTATATTAAAGTTTAATTACTTAGTGTTTAATCTTACAATCTTCCAATTTCTTTCTATCTTCACATCAATGTTACAACAAAATCACATGCAAAATTGCAAATCTTGTCAGTTTTCAAGATACGAGATCATTTGATATGGTAGGACAAAATTTTCATTGGATATTTGAAGAACGTCAACATTGATATCATTATTAATATCAAATCCTTATGAAGAAAATGAGTACTTTTTGGATCATTTCTCTTTTATTATATTTATGTGGATTTTACACTTTTTCTTTTTGATAATGTCAAAAAGGGAGAGAAGATAAGATTGTTTTGAGTGTTATTTTTTAATTAGGATACCAACGAACATAAAGGTTTAAAGAAGATGATGAACAAGGAAGTGTTTGCTTAATTTAATTTATTAGAAAGTGATACTCATTGAATTTTCCAATTGAAAACTCATGTCTAAAAAGTTTTGCAAAATGTTATTTATAGCTGGGCATGCAAAATCGATTGAGTGGACAAGAAAACAATTTTTAAGTGTAACCGTTATACCATACGAACAGGTTCATACACGAACTATGCACCAATTCATACAAAGATTTCTTCAAAGATAGATATTCTGATAAGTGTTTGTATCGGTGCAAATTTTCCGGGTGTTACTTTTGTATCAGCACAAAATTATGTTGTATGGCCAAGTCTAGCAGGGGTGAGGGATATAGGTCTTCCATCATGGGAGAGTTTTTTTTTTTATCATTAGATTTATTATTAAAATAATCAGTGGACAAGATTAATGATTTGAAATCTGAGTGTACATTGTTCTTCAGATTTAATGAAATTTATAGTAATGCCCACTTTTTTTAACTAATTAAAATTATTGGATAACTAATATAACCCAACAATTTTATATTATTCAAATTTCATCTCAATGATTTAATTTAGAAATAAAACAAAAAAACGTTGTATCTCTTTGCGACGGTTTCGACGGAGGACGGTATCGACGGAGACAGAGGATGGGTGTGTCGTTAGTTTATGTATCCATCTGCGGCTACTATTGTTTTGACGGAGACGGCGGTTGCCAGAGTCAGATCTACTAGTGTAGACATTGAAGAAATAATTTGCTGAATTTATGAGATGTTGTAATTATCATATTATGGGATCATCAGGGACTTTTGTTGCGTGCAAACTTTTGATCATGGAAGGCCTCAAGGCTTTTGTGAAGTTTGGCTCTGGGTGGATGATGTTTTGTGCTGCTAGTGGCTACAAAGTTTTGTGTTGCTAGTGAAACTCCGGTCCTTGTCGAGTTCTTTGCAAATTGGTGTGATCCATGCAAGATGGTACACCGAGTTATTGACGAGATTGCAACAGAGTATGCTGGAAGAGTCAAGTGCTTTGTACTCAACATAGACACTGATATGCAAATTGCTGAAGAATATGAAATTAAGGTTGTACCAATGGTTTTATTTTTTCAAAAATGGGAAGAAATTTGATGCTGTAGTTGGTACCATGCCAAAGGAATTTTACGTGTCTGCAATTGAGAGGATGCTCAAGTCTTAAACATGGATCTGTGTGGACAAAATCTCAGTAAAGATTAAAAAAGATTCATGTAGAAAAAAGATTATAAACAATTTTGATAAAACAATTTGATGTTTCGATCCTTCTCTCAAGAGCAAAGATTGGTTGTTTCAGTTGATACTAATAAATTGCAAAAAAAAAAAGAAATTACATTTATAATTTCAGTTGTGTCTAAATTAAAATTTAAGCTTGTTATGGGCAGTTTTCATAAATATACTATTTGTGGTAGATGTGTAAATAGCTTCAATTATTATTATATTATTTTTACCTGTTTCACCCATAATAGAAGGTCATTTTTCACTCTCCCATCATGGGAGACCTATGGCACTTTCCCATGATAGAAGGGGCCATGTTGTATTGGTTCAAAATGCTCTTTATTTTAACACATTGAACCAATCAATTCAAAGCCTTTATGCACCGGTTCAAAATACTCAATTTTAAAAAATTTCTTTAAGTTTTCAAAGCACTCTAAACACCATTTTAAAAAGACCTTAGTTTAACTTGCTCAAATCAATCATTTTACGCTATCTTTGAAGTTATAAAAAAGAATTAAAGAGTTTCAAGCATGTGGTTAACACGGAAGTCCATACTGATTATTATACATAATAATATGAGGCACAATCTTTAACATATAACCGACACATTTATTCAATACAAAGAAAGGATCAAGAGAAGCAAACTAATATACTACTCCTTTGTTAACTATTATAGGTAAATTTAATTTTTTTAATACATTGAAAAAGTGATGTATTTAAACTATAGTATATTATAAACTAAATACATCACTTTATAAATATACCAAAAACATCAAATTTGTTTATAATGATAACGAAAAGGAATATGGTACATTTCATTAAAGCATCACATTATATATTATAGATGAACACTTGATTAAATCCACAAAAGCCAAACCCCAATACATTATGCACTTTTATTTTATTATATATACTCTCCTAATTCACTATTATAAACAAAAAATTACTATTTAGATTTATTAGATAATTAATGTATTTCACTACTATTATATACCAAATACATTAATTATTCAATATAAATCTTAAAAATAATAATTATTTTTTATTTATAATAGTGATCAGAAGAAATATTATCTTATAATTTTATGACTTAGAGTACCACCTTTTCGCCCTTGAAAAGATGACCATCAATATCTCTTGTGCCTTTGTTAAGGTATTCCATCCAGCCATTTGGAGGATTAATATCCTCATTGATTTTCTCATACTCAATAGTCCATTTAACAGCAGCATGGTCACCCTTATCAACTACTTCAAGAATAACCTTAAATAGCTTATAGTGATTATCAATGTAATCAGTACCAAAGACCTTGTAAATGATTTTTTTGTTCTCAATATCAACTTCTTCAATACTCTCTAGGTATGTCTGCACCTTTCCATCTGTTGTTATATCAAAAGAAGTTAAAACTAGTAACAATAACAATAACAAAAAAATAATATTAATTGAATTGTGTATTCTTCTTATACTTTCTAACATTCAGTAACCATAATTAAAAAGAAAAATCAATTGAATTAGAAACATAATTACCTATGACATGAGTCCAGTGTTTAACCGTGTCAGTGTCATGCCAATCTTCACCTTCGTGAATCTTGGTACCATGAACTCCTTCACAAATGTTTTGGACATGGTGAAGTTGTGATGCAAAGAGATTGTAGAACTTGTCAGCGGATGATTTGATTCCAACTTCAGTAATAAGTTTACCAGCGAGCACCATTTTTGGGAAGAAACTAAATATATAATTATAGAAGAAAGAGGAGAAAGAAAGAAGGGATAATTAATACGATATGATGGGAGGACATTGCCTTTAAATAGAAAATGGATTATACTAGTCACTATACAATAAAGAAAGGAGTCCGTGTAATTTCCAATTCAGTAGAGAAATAAATAAAGTTCGACTAAAATTTGTTCTTTTCGAAAATCAAACTTAATTTCTTCTTAATAATTTGTTTTATAAAAAAGAACTTATTAAGGACTTAATTGTCTAATCACTACTTGATTATTATAAAATAAATGTTGGAAATACATTGTTTACCAGATATCAAACTAGTGTGACCTAAGGATCACGGTTTAACCGATTTAATAGTAGTTATAAGTTATTCATATAAATTAATTTATAAATCCATATTAAATACACAACATATTATAGCTAATTCATCGATTGGTTTCCTTCTTTCTTCTCCAATCTTCTTTTTCGTTGGAAAACAGGCTTGTTAGTGGCGAATAGTGAGAGTTTGTGGGTAATGACGCTTTCCTCAATTTCAAAGATGTCATATGGCAGCCAACCGAATAGGTCAACATTTCTCTTGAGAAGCGCTATGATTCGTTCTTCTTCTACGGGCTCCAAAGTGGTGCCTCATGCTCTCATTTATTGATATTGATTACTAATATGAAATTCCTTCAACTCTTCAATGAGACTTACTCGCCTATCTTGAAAATCTTTTTCGGGATCTATGTCTATACATTTTGTGCGAGGTATATTTTATCGTATTTACCTTTGGGAGGCGAAAATCCTTTCTCATGCCCTAGACCGGTTATCAAGCTCGATTGATAGCATTTTCGGGTTGTTGCTTGATTGCCATCGACCATTCCTACCTTGCTTGATCCATTATTATTTTTTAAGATTATTGAAACATTTTACCTAGGTACTTTTAAAGATAATTTTTCAAAATTATGAAGGAACCAAAGTTGTGATTTTACCTAGCTATCACATTTATTTTTTCTCTTTCAATTTAATTATTTTATATTGTTTTTTTTAAGAGACATAATTTTGAATTTTTTAAGAATTTTGTGTCTTTTGTACATATGGTAGCTATCAGAATTTTTTTTGGAGAATTTGTCTTTCTATCAAGTTCTTGAACTTTGAGAAAATATTGGCTGGTAAGGAGAGATTAGTTAAGTTACATGAGTTGAAAGAAATGATATTGCAAGCTTTACAAGGAGAAGATCAAACACTTTCATACGATAAAAAGTTGAAAATGAAGAAGTTTGAACCACAACAAAAGGTGTTACTATAGAATTCCATATTCAAATTCACGGCATAAAAGCTGAGGACCAAATGGACAGGGCCGTATAGGGTAAAAGCAGAGTCCCCTTTCAAAGTAGTTGAGTTGATTGACCCTAGAACATCCAACACATTCAAGGTAAATGCTCAAAAGACTCAACATCAACGAGGAAGGAGAGATTCCAACCGGGAAGGATATTATGTTTATGACTAACGTCGGATCTCGTCAAAGTTCACGTTAGGTTCGGGACATTAAACACACGTTTAATGAGAGGCAAACCATCATCCATAAATCATAAAAATATTATATTTTCAGGGAAAGGAATGCATATGATGCTAAGTCATCAAAACAAATTATAAGTGCAACATAAATAAACCTTAGATTATAAAAATAATAACCCTTAATTTACTCTCTTTCCACATTATTTATCTTGCTTTAGACACCTGTGACATCCATAACATAACATCAATTTTGACCTATATATTCATATCTACTTTTCACAATTTATCTAATGCGACAATCCATATCAAGATAAATGACATATTTTAATAATTAAAAATAAAAATGACATTATGCTTAGGGATGGCAAGCAGACCCAAACCCGCGGGGCCCACCTGCACCCGAACCCGAGTCAACGGGTGAAAACTCGAGTTGACTGAGTTTGGGTTCGGGTTCGGGTGCCACCTGATATTTCGGGTGCGGGTTTGAGTTCACTTAAACCCGCACCCGAAACCCGAAAACACACCCGCTTAGAAATTAAATTATATAAGTATCTCTATTTTGTTTGAATACCCTTGGAAGCTCTTATTTATAATTGAAGTTTAATTTTTTAAAAGTCTTGAAGACTATGTTGTTGTATTTTTAATGTTGTTGTAGACCTTAATTTTAATTTAATTAAGAGACCTTGATGAAATTTCAATGTTTTTGTATTTTTTTTACTTTTTTTCTACGGGTTCGGGTTTTTATCACCCGAATAGGCTTTGGGTTCGGGTTCGGATGGCACCCGAAATTTCGGATGCGGGTTTGGGTGGTGTAAAACCCGCACCCGCGGGCACTCGTTGCCATCCCTAATTATGCTGACATGACATGTATCACCGTGTTATTGGTCAGCTCATTAAAATAATGGGTCCACAATTACACATCAGCATTCCATTGAAAAATTTAACAATAGAAATCAATTTTAATAACAAAATATTTTTTTTGGATTTTCTTTAACTATAAAAAAAAGTAGGGATCATTCTTATTATTTAGGCAAAATGTAGAGATAAAAATATATTTAGCACTTTAGCAGTAGATTCAATGATTTACTCTTTTTGCGATTCTATCCCAAGTCCCAACTACCGAATATATTATTGGACCTCGCATTCCATTATTTGCTTTGTGAAATTAAAATATATACCACGTGATTTTTAAATTGCAAAAACCGGAGATGTCTTGTCATTTTAGTTTTTAGTAGATAATGTTTGCAAAATTCTACGAGGACTAGACATAGAAATATCTTCATGAAAAAATAAAATTACGTAGAAATATAGGAAAGGAATACCGACTAAATGAAGAGCAATATAGGAAATACAATATAATCTTAGTGATTTTTTTTTATCTGCTCTACTCTACCTATAAATACGAAGTGTTGGATTGTCTCATCTTTTATTTTTCAATTTTTATGCAACTCTCGTCTTTTATTTTTAGAAAAAATATCAATTTTCTGTATTGGGTTGATGTCTTATTTGTTGGGTCGGAACTGAGAGATGTCTTTATTATTATGGGATTAAGAGGTGGAGCGTAATTAGATATTGATTTAGTAATTATTTTTTACGTTTCACATATATATGGCGCCTCTATTAGGTAATTTCTTTTTCTCCGGTTTATGCTCGTCTTGAGCAGAGACTTGATTATTTATATATTTGCCGTTAAAAAAAAAACAAAAAAAAAAAATCTCATTTGAGTTATTTAGATATAGTTGTGCATGCAAAGCTAACTTTTATGCAATTTTTTCATCAAATTTTGGTGTAATTTTTTCGTTTAATTTTCAATATAATTAATTTCTCTTTTTGTTATAAAAGTCATGCTAAACAGTGCCCCGGGGCACTTGTTAAACATGCCAAAAAAAGAAATAAAAAATAAAATTAATATTGAAAAGACAACTTTCTATATTTTTAAGGTATTTAATGCATGCATTTCGAGACATAATTTCTATTTTAATATGCTTAACCAATGTTCCGGGAGCACTGTTTAGCATTTTTCTTGTTATAATATACCTATTTAATTATAGTCTTTATTTGATCTTTACATAAATCTATTTATATTTGTCAACAAAAAAAAATCTATTTATATAGTTTATTTTTATTAGTTGATGGATAAATTACTACTAAAAAATTAACTTTAGTTAATATTTAGACATGGTGGTGGTAAACATGAGTGGTGTTGCTTGGATTTTGAATTCAACTGCTTAAGTTGAGATTGTGTGTGTGAAAGTGTAACCGTTTTCAATTTACATTTAGTGACTTATTCTATGTGCCTCATCGGTAGAGCTATCAAAATAGGCGGTCTGATTCGAAACGGGCCGGTTCAAATGGGCTTCGAGTTCCATCTGATTGGGTTAAAAAACTCAGATGAAATATGAATTCCAAAAATAAGGTCCGAGTCCGGATCAAAATTGTCGGTCGGACTGGCCCATTTTAATTTAATTTTTTAATTTATTTTAAATTATTAGTGCTTAATTAAAATAGATGTTATTAAAGTTATTTTTCTTTAATTCCACAAACTCAACATATTTAAGTTATAAAAAATAAACATAGAAAACTAAAAAAATTGAGTTACTCATATTTAAGTTCACATATAAATTCAATATAAGAGAACTTTGAAATACTAATTCGCATACCAAAACAAATCAAAAGCATATTAGATTGCTTAAAAAAAACATATTAGATTGAGTTGACCAAATAAGAAAAAACTAACACTTAAAATGTAACATTATAACTAATATTTATTTTTATATTTTTCTATTATAATTTATGCGGGCTTCAGGCTACCCACGGTCCATTCGGGCTAGCCCATATTTTACGCGGACTTAAATGGGCCGGGCTAAAAAGCCCGGAAAAAAATTCGGGTTTTTTCGTACCTGCCCATTCATACTAACCCATTTTGACAGCTTTATTCATCGGTGTGTCACTACAAGAAAATTGACAATTACCAACTGAAGGTTTTAGTGACACACATTAGTCGTAGGTATAGGCGGATTATATGTATATACCCACGACAAAGACCCAGGTATAACTAAATATTTTGTACCAACAGGTGAAAATCCGTAGCTACAGACTATGTACGGTAAAATTTCGTAGGTATAACTAAATATTTTATACTAACGGTTGCAAATTCGTAACAATAGTCTATAGTGACGGCAAATTCCGTAGGTACAACAAATTATAGGGTACGGAAACAAGTGCGTTGGTATATCTATATTTTGACCTATACCTACAAAATTTCGTAGGTAGATCAAATTATAGGATACGGAAAAGCCGTCACTAAAAGTTAAATTTCTTGTAGTGTGTGTGTGTGTGTGAGAAAGAGAGAAAGAGAGAGAACTTATTCTAACGTGTCTCATCGGTGTGTGTGTGTGTGTGAGAGAGAGAGAGAGGGAGATGAGGGTATTGCAAGACAGATTTGAATCTCTTCAATTTTTTCTTTTATGTTTGTGTGATAGTAATCTTATACGTGAAAAAATTTAGTTTTATTATGCGTGACGAAATTAATTTTATTTTAAAAAGATTAAATATATTTCTCTAGCCACTAAACTACTTGAACAACTAAATCTATCCAATTTCATTGGCTTAATTATATATTTGGTCTCTTTATGTTTATTTTAGCTTTCAATTTGGTCCATTAAATTTAAAAAGTTTTAAGTTTGTAATTTTAGTCAAATTTTGATTTAAATCGTTCATATAGTTAACAAATTTACATGCATGAACAACTTAAGAGAGTGTCATACGAAAGTTTTAGACAAAATATAAGAATATAATCAACAACACAAGAATATAATGTGGAAACTCTAAAATCGGAGAAAAAACCACGGCCGTTGTCTAAACCGACAACCAGAGAATAAACACTATATGAAAATTGTTACAACATATAAACTTCACTCTCAAACACCCACCCACCACACTATCCAAAATAAATATTTGAACTACATTTCAAATACTCTAAAACAAGAACATAAAAGAAAAAAAAAAGAAAACACAAATATAAACTTAAAGTGTTTACAAGTGCTACTGCTTGGTGTGTTGAAACAAGAAAATTGAGGTCTCTACATATAGCATTGAACTTCTCCACTATTCACTTATCTAAGCAATGTGAAACTTCTCAAATATAATTTCCTTTACCTGTTTTTTTTTATTCATTAACAATGTAAGACTTACATTGCAATCAAACTCAACAGAATGTTAGTGATGATATGGTTGATTTCATTCAATGAACCATAGTATAAGGAAGAATCCTATTTAGTTTTGCCGCGGAAGATCCGTAAACCCTTTCCTATTTAGTTTAATCTTATCTTATCTTAATCTTAATAAAAGTAAGGTTTGCCCCCTCTTAAAACCCTACTTAAGAAACTACTTAACCCTAATTTTTTCCCTCCTAATTCCTTTCTTAATGACCACCCCCAACAACTTATTTATGACCTTCTAATTTCTCTCATCTAATTTACAAACACTATGCACATATTTTTTTGTTATTATTTTTTTTGTATAGAGTCACACAAAACTTTAATGTTATATTTATATTCATCTTAATCTTAATTATATTAAAAGTTATATTTAGCACCTACTAAAACTCTAATTAAACTCTTAACTTAATCCTAATTTTTCCCTCTTAAACCACTTATTAATACTCTCATCTAATTTCTATCACCTAAATTTGAATTTTGAATTAGTCATTTTCTATGTATTGAAAATTACACATTTCTCTCACCTAAATTTGAATTTTGAATTAGCTATTTGTTATGTATTGAAAATAACATAGGTATATAATCAAAATAGAAAAAGATTGATTGATATAGAAATTATAACTTTTAAAATACTTTTTATAAAATTAAATATGACACCTTAAACATTAGCATGATTTGTCATCTTCTCAATCTTTTGAAATTACTATCATTTGACTCAATTATTCAAGATTGGTCTAACTGATGTAGAAATCTAAAATGAAATTTTTAGTGAGTACAAAATTGATAAGAATAAATTAAAAATATTTATTTTACTGAATGTATGATTTTTTTTTATCATCACTGTTGAATCTGTAAATTGAACCTGGGTCAAAGAGATGCGAAGTCTCCATCCTAGCCACCTAAACAAACCAAACATTCATATTAAATTTATTAAATTATATTGAATTTTTTTTTAGGTATATTTTTGACCCAAAATTTTAAAACCTAAAACATTTGCTTCGGCTATTTGGCATTTAGCCAATTTTGCAATTAATTTTATACTACCATTTCTTAATCAAATTATTTTGATTCTATATGATTTCGATTTTATTGTATCCTCTATTTTTATTAATTTATTAGTATTGTTTAGTTTCATTTGTACTTTCTGTTTTAAATTTCAATATATTTAATTATCTTTAGATTTCGTTTTGTTTTTTTATTTGCAATTTTTATTATAAAAATTTAAATCGTATATCTATCGTTCAACTAAATCCGTGCAACGCACGGGTCAAAGTCTAGTTATAATAAAAGTAAAGTTTGCCCCCTCTTAACACCCTAATTAGTAATCACTTAACCCTAACTTTTTCCCTCCTAATTCATCTCTTAATTACCATCTCAACTACCACCTCATTTATTGCATATCCAAATTTGAATTTCAAATACAACATTGAAAAAATGAGAAAGAAAAGGCATTGACATTAGGTTTCCATTGGGAGTAAAATATAGACTTAACACTCCACTTTATAATTAATAGCATATATAATTTGTATTTACCTAAAAATTAGGCTTTTTTTTATTTTATCTTTCACTATCTTTTTCTCTTTCTCTCACATAATTCAAGCACTATGCATACTAAATAAATAATTCTCATAATACTTTTTAATTAAAAGAAAAGAAATAAAAAACAAAAAAGACCATTAACATAAAAAACGTGAAATACATTTATTGATTCTTCAATACTTTTTATTTTCTAAAAAATGATCTTTCTACCATCTCCCTCTTTCCAAATATCTCTCTCCACCTTTCTCCTCATTTCACGTGAATACCAAAAATATAAAATTGAATCTCTACCTTTTTTCTTTTTCTTCATCAACAATAAACAATTTTCACTTTTAATTCTCTGAATTTTTTCTCTCTTCTTTCTCCATTTTGGTGGCAGGGAGGTATGTAGTTATGTAGCGTGTGTTGCTATTTTTATAAGGTCCCAAAAAAAAGAATAAGTCACCCACCATTGGTTTATATTTTATAATTTTTCGTATACTAATTATTCTCCTATGTACTCGACTGAATAATGAAATAAAGGAGTAAAATGTTTGATGAAATTAGTTAATGCTAGCACGAATCTTTAAACTTTCAACTATTATTTTTTTATGTCTAATCTCAATTCTCATTTCTCTGATTTTTACTGCATTCAGTTCATATCAGATAGTTTTTCCTTTTCTCTCTATCAACTCTATTATATTCTTCAAATTTATATATGCAAATTTCATTTTGTTATCTCTATATCTAAACTATTGTATGTCATTGATTTGTGTTTCCTTATCAAAATTTGGTCTCCCTCATGTCTCACTTTCTCCCTGTTCTTTATTTTTTTTTAGTTTCTATTTTTCTTAAAATTTGGCTGCTCTCATCTCTCAATTTCTCGCTGTGCTTAATTTTATTATAAATTGTTATTATATTTTCATTCTCTAATTTGGTTCTATTCTATGCTGAATTTTTATATGCCATCTATATTGTGCATTTGAACCTATTATGCAAAATCCTATCCCAAATGATGAGTCAAAAAAAAAATTGTATCACAGCTAACCAATAAAATTTATAAAAAAAACAAACATAACCCGTACATCGCACGGGTATTAGCCTAGTACATGTTAAAAATTAAAATTCATTTTGATATAAAACCAATTTTGAACCATTTCCGGTCGAGTTAAGGGGCAGTGGTGGTTGGTGATGACACCCGGTCAAATATAGCATTTTAAAGTCATTTAGTGTCGATTTTAAATCATAGTTTGTATAATTGAGTCACATATATGAAGTTTAAAGGCAAGCTACAGGAAGTTGAAAAATTGGATACAAAGTGAAGAAAACAGGTGTTTAAAAGCTAGCCGACTGAAGAAAAAGTAAAATTTCAAGAATTAGCACCCTGCGCATCACGCAGGTAAGCCACGCATCGCGCAGCAGCGTTGCAAAACCAAAGGGAAGCTTCGGCCTTGCACGCTTCGCGCAGGGTAAAGCTGCGCATCGCGCAGCCACGTCACAGGATTTTATTTTCTCGCGTTTTCTATAAATAGCGGGCCTCAAGACTGACCTAGGGGTGGATTTGGAGTGGAAAAATACCAGAGAACTCGTTTTTGACGTGTGCTAGGGCTGGAGACTCATCCTCAAGGGAGATTCAACACCTCTGTTCATTGAAATTAATGTATTCTTTCTCAAACTTCTTTGCTATGAATATTCTAAATATGAGTAGCTAAGTCCTTTATTGGTTAGATTCATAGATGATCTTCCTCGGATCAATCTAGGTTATTTGAACTTACCAGAGGCGTATTATTTCAATTTTAATCTTGTCGTTATTTAGTTATCTCAGTGTGTTAATGTTTTTCGTTACTTGATCAGTATCGACTTGATTTTGGGAATCAATTGATTACTAACCCTAACTATTGAACTGGAACTGAGATAATTGTTCGGTTAATAATCACTTTAGACATATCGGATTATTGATTGTGATAAGAGAATTAACGTTCGATAAACATCTTGCAATTATAAATTCACCTAAGACATTAGGGTTTTATATTATTGTGGGAAAGCGTTCTTAGTCACTAACCTTGGTTTGAACGATTTTGTTAATTCGTCGTGCCGACAAGAGAGAAATTGCGAGATAAGCCCATGTTCATTCTAGATTAGGAAGAGGAAGGGATTCGAAGAATCTAATCAACATTTTTATAAACTAAAAGTCAAGAAATTTTACCTTTTTGTTAAGCAAACAATTTCAAGAAAACCCCCCTTTTAATTTTACTTTAATTTTTGCGTATGATCTTAATTGTTCGTGTATAATTCGGAACAATCCCTGTGAAAACGATATAAAAACTAGACTTACTTTTGTACTCCAACAAAATGGCGCCGTTGCCGGGGATTGTTGAGTGAATCAACAAGGCAACGGAACATACGTAGAGTAACTTTTACTTTTTGCTTTTTTCTTTTTTTTTTTTTTTTTAAATTTTCGTATTTACTTTGATCAAAACGAAAAATCCAAAAATAATTTCTGAATTTGTTTTATTTCTTTTGTGTAGTGCAGTTACCACTAAAGGTATTTCTTGTTTGTGTGCATGCGAGGTAAAGCTCAGGACGAATTACAATACGACCCTGAGATTGAGAAAACTGCAAAGAAGAACAGGAAAGCTGCTAGGTTAGCCCGAGAAACTGCTCGGCTAGCCACTCTCACACAAGAAGAAGGCGAAGGAGAAGTTTCGAGTCCACTCATTTCGGACGACGAAACTAGCACCATGGGAGATAATCCACCACCTCCTAGAAGGACCTTAGGAGAATACGGGCAAAGAAACAACGCTGAGAATCCTAATTTGGGTTTTCAGCCAGCAAATCCGGTGTCCTTTGACATCAAAAACACTGTCCTAAATGCTCTTAAGGAAGATCAATTCACCAGGTCAGAGACGCAGTGTCCGAATATTCATCTGGCACATTTCTTTGAAGCTTGCAGCTACACTGATCCGACTGGCATATCTGAGTCAGACAAGAGGCTAAGGTTGTTCAAACTGCCTTTGGCAGGGAGAGCACGTGACTGGATCGACACTCTACCACCACGCACCATCGCCACTTGGGCAGAACTTGAGGTTAAATTCCTGGATAAATATTTTCCAATCCATAAATTTCTCGAAAGAAGAGCAGAAATTACAGGTTTTGAGCAAGGGGATGCAGAGTCACTACATGATGCGTGGGAAAGATTTAAGCTATGTTTGAAGAAGTGTCCGAAGCATGGTCTTGATAGTCATCAACAGATGCAGTATTTTACTCAAGGCTTAAGGCCTTAGACTAGGATGTTGCTGGATGCGTCAGCCGGTGGATCTTTGAAAAATAAGGATGAAGGTGAAGCGAGGGAGTTGATAGAATCCATGGCCCAGAACGAATACCGAGTTCAAAACGACCGGGGATCAAAGAAGAAACCTGGAATGCTGGAACTTGATACAAGGAATGCTATCTTGGCTCAACAAACCAAGATGAACAACACTATGGAATCCCTTTTAAAGGTCTTTACTACTACTCCTAATCCACAGGTACAGGCAAAGGCGGTTCAAGGTGAAACTTGTGATTTTTGTGGTCAGGGTCATGCCAATGGTGAATGCTTCCCAGCTGGATCAGAGGAAGCTAATTATCTTGCAAACTTCAAAAGAGGCAACTCTAACTACAATCCAAACTCTAACACCTACAACCCAGGGTGGAGAGACCATCCAAATTTCGGTTGGGGTGGCAACAAGAACCAGAATGCTACTCAATCCAATCAACAAGCTCCTCCTCCTTCCAACAATCAACAAAAGGGTACCAGTCCTTTAGAAGACACACTCTCTCAATTCATTAAATTCACTCAAGGGAGTTTTGAAGCAGTAAAGATCAGTCAGGATCAGATGAAGGCTAATCAAGAAATTGCTAACAAAAACCATGAAGCCTCCATAAAAAATTTAGAGACTCAGATTGGTCAGTTATCTAGACAATTTGCAGCTTCCCAGAACAACGGGTTTGAAGGCTCGACAAAGGATAACCCAAGGAATGAAAACTGTAAGGCTATCACTTTAAGAAATAGGGTCGTACCTTCACCTGAAGTAGCACCTAAGAGAAAGAATGAGAGTGAGGGAGAAGTTGAAAAGAAACTGAGCGAGGAAGAAGTTGAGAAAGCTGTGAGTGAAGGAGAAGTTGAAAAAGAGTGGGAAGTAGTAAAACCCAGTGAGAGTGATTATGAGGATGTAGTTGAAAATAAGAGGGAGAAAAAAATTGAAAAAGGTAAAGGTGTGGAAGAGAGTGGAGAAAAATCACCACATGCAAGGTTACCATACCCACCCCGAAAGAAGAAGGTGAAAGCTAAAGATCACCAAAACTTTAAAAAGTTTATGAAGATGCTTCACAATAACGAGGTGAACATACCTTTTGCCGAGGCATTAGAACAAATGCCTGTCTATGCCAAGTTTATGAAGAAGCTCTTGACAAAGAAGCGGAAACCTCTTGATGATGATACGGTTGACATGACTGAAGAGTGCAGTGCCATAATTCAAAAGAAGCTTCCTCAAAAGAAAAAAGATCCAGGAAGTTTCACCATACCTTATTCCATAGGTAATATCACCGTGGGTAGAGCTTTATGTGACTTAGGGGCAAGCATCAACTTGATGCCCTTATCTATGATGAAGAGAATACTTGGTGCAGAGGCAAAGCCCACCAATATGCAACTGTCATTGGCAGACCGCTCCATTGTACATCCTTATGGCATACTTCATGATGTTCTGGTAAGAGTAGCAGAGTTTTTTTTCCAGCTGATTTTGTCATTCTAGATATGGAAGATGATGCCGAGGTTGAACCTTTGCTTTTGGGTCGTCCATTCTTGGCAACCGGAAGAGCTTTAATCGATGTAGAGATGGGAAAACTGATGCTAAGAACCCATGGAGAAGAAGTTATGTTTAAGGTGTTTGAGGCAATGCAACAACAGAATGATGAGCCTCAATGTTTCAGTGTGGATGTGATAGAAGAAGTAGTGGAAGATGTGCTAGTTGAAGAAAATCAGGTGCCTCCTTTGGAAAGAGTAATTGTTAATTCCATTGATGATCTAGAGGAGGAGTGGGAAAAAGAGATAGAGATTTGCCTCCGTCAACTTGAGGCAAGTCCCATAGAAGAAACTTCATCGGGGAAAGAAGAGGTGTCAATTCAAGAAACAAAGGGAAGTGTCCAGAAAGAACTCAAGGTTACTGTTCATGAATTAAAGGAACTTCCCTCTCATCTCAAATATGTTTTCTTGGGAGGAAAGTCCTCACACCCGGCAATTATTAGTAGTGCGTTGAGTTCTCTAAAGGAGGAGAGATTGGTTAGAGTTTTACAAGCCAACAAAGAAGCCATGGCTTGGAGCATATCGGATTTGAAAGGTATTAGTCCTGGTTTTTGCATGCATAAAATCAACATGGAAGATCAGTACAAACCAGTGGTTCAACCTTAGAGAAGGCTTAACCCCACTATGAAGGAAGTTGTAAAGAAGGAGGTGCTGAAACTCCTTGAAGCTGGAATGATCTATCCCATCTCTGATAGTGCTTGGGTGAGTCCTGTGCATGTGGTTCCTAAGAAGGGTGGCATGACGGTTGTGAGGAATAAAAAAATGAGTTGATCCCTACTCGCACCGTCACCGGTTGGAGAATGTGCATTGATTACCGAAGGCTGAATTCGGCAACAAGGAAGGATCATTTTCCCCTTCCATTCATGGATCAGATGTTAGAAAGGCTTGCGGGGCAGGCCTACTATTGCTTTTTGGATGGATATTCCGGGTATAATCAGATTGTTGTGGACCCGGCGGATCAAGAGAAGACGACTTTCACATGCCCTTTTGGGGTGTTTGCTTATCGAAGGATGCCTATGCAACGCACCGGCTACTTTCCAGCGGTGCATGTTGTCTATTTTTGCCGATATGATGGAGGAGACAATCGAGGTATTTATGGATGACTTCTCTGTTTTCGGTAAATCTTTTGATCATTGCTTGACCAACTTAAATGATGTATTGAAGAGATGCATAAGTACCAATCTCGTTTTGAATTGGGAAAAATGTCATTTTATGGTAAAAGAAGGAATTGTGCTTGGACACAAAATCTCTTCAAAGGGCATTGAGGTTGATCAAGCAAAGATAGAGGTTATTAAGGAATTACCTCCTCCCGTGAATGTGAAGGGAGTGAGAAGTTTTTTGGGACATGCCGGTTTCTATCGGCGTTTCATCAAAGATTTTTCAAAAATAGCAAAACCCTTATGTAACCTCCTTGTTAAAGAGAGTGAGTTTAAATTTGATAATGATTGTTTGAATGCCTTTATTGTTATTAAAGAAAAGTTGGTCACCGCGCCCATAATTGTTGCACCAAATTGGGATCTCCCTTTTGAATTGATGCGTGATGCAAGTGATTATGCGGTTGGAGCGGTGCTTGGCCAACGACACGCGAAGTTTTTCCATGCCATCTACTATGCGAGCAAGGTTTTAAATGATAACCAAGTGAATTACACCACAACTGAAAAAGAATTGCTCGCCGTAGTGTTTGCCTTGGAAAAATTTCGCTCTTATCTAATTGGTTCCAAAGTGGTTGTTTTTACAGATCATTCAGCACTAAAGTACCTCCTCACAAAAGGCGACTCAAAGCCTAGACTCTTGAGGTGGGTACTACTCTTGCAAGAGTTTGACTTGGAAATAAAGGACAAGAAAGGTGTTGAGAACGTGGTGGCCGACCATTTGTCGAGGTTGGACAATCCAATGGTGACCAAGAAGGAAAAGTGCATCAATGAGGAGTTCCCGGATGAAAAATTACTGATGGTTTCTCAGAGACCTTGGTTTGCCGACATGGCTAACTTCAAGGTAGATAATAAAGTTCCGGAGGATTACGCTTACCAACAAAAGAATTTTTTTTATAGAGATGCGCACTTTTACTTTTGGGATGACCCATATTTGTTCAAGGTTGGTCAAGATGGTTTAATTCGAAGATGTGTGGATGAGGAGGAGGCACATAAAATAATGTGGCATTGTCATAGTTCATCATATGGTGGGCACCACAGTGGACATCGAGTAGCGGCTAAGGTACTCCAAAGCGGCTTCTTTTGGCCGACATTGTTTAAGGATTGTGTTGAGTTCGTCAAGAATTGTGACAATTGCCAGAGGACCGACAATGTATCAAGGAGGGATGAGATGCCGCTAAATAATATGCTTGAAGTGGAACCGTTTGATTGTTGGGGGATAGACTTCATGGGACCTTTCCCATCATCTAAGTCTAACCTCCATATTCTAGTGTGTGTAGATTATGTAACAAAATGGGTTGAAGCTATTGCTTGTCAAGCTAATGATGCCCATACTGTGGTAAAGTTCTTGAAGAAAAATATTTTTACTAGGTTCGGTGTGCCAAGGGTTCTCATAAGTGACGGTGGTAAGCACTTTAACAACAAGTATTTAGAGAATCTTCTAGCCAAATACAATGTCAAGCATAAGGTTGCTACTCCATACAACCCTCAGACAAGCGGTCAAGTGGAAGTGTCTAACCGTCAGTTGAAGCAGATTCTAGAGAAGACGGTATCCACATCAAGGAAAGACTGGTCTATGAAGCTCAATGATACTCTCTGGGCTTATAGGACCGCATTCAAGACACATTTGGGCTTCTCACCTTATCAACTAGTTTATGGCAAGGCGTGCCATTTACCGGTTGAACTTGAGCATAAAGCATATTGGGCTGTAAAATTTTAAAATTTTGATGCAGGTTTAGCATGTGAAAGGCGGCTGTTGCAGCTGAATGAATTGGAAGAATGGAGGTTGCAAGCATATGAGAATGCTGTGATCTTTAAGGCTAGAACCAAGAAGTACCATGACAAAGGATTGATCAAAAAAGAATTTCATCCGGGACAACAAGTATTGTTATTCAATTCAAGATTGAAGTTATTTCCCGGTAAACTAAAGTCGAAGTGGTCTGGTCCTTTTGTCATTAAAGAAGTGTCACCTCATGGAGCTGTGGAGTTACAAGATCCAGGTTCGTCTCAGACGTTCAAGGTAAATGGACAAAGGCTCAAACCGTACAAAGGAGGAGAGATTCCTACTGAGAGGGTCTCACTGGTGCTGACTGACCTTTAAGGTCAACAGGGGTCAAGCTAGTGACGTTAAAAAAAACGCTTAATGGGAGGCAACCCATCATTCAAAAAAAAAAAAAAAAAGAAGAAAAAAAAAAGAATGAGAGTGAACAGGAACACAAGGCTGCGTGATGAGCAGCCAAGGAAAGAAAAGGTGGAAAAGCTTCGGCCTCGCTCGCGATGCGCAACTCTCCCTGCGCGATGCGTGGGTTCGAAAATCTGACCGTTGCCGTTCAAAAAAGTGACCGTTGTGTGCGGTTATTGATGCTGCGCGATGCGTAGCTTGCTTTGCGCGATGCGCAGCTGCGATCTCCTTAAAAAGACAGGCAATTTTAAAACTGCATCTTTCCAAACCCTCAAATCTTGGCCGGCCCTAACCATAACCCACGAAATTCCCTTCATCTCTACCCATTCTAAACCCATCCAAACACAAATCAAACACCACAACAACCCTTTTAATCCTCCACCACACCAAACCCTTCATCATCTTCATCAAAACTCAACAAATCCAACCATATAAACCACAAAAACATCATCTCTTTCCCTACCTTTACTCAAATCCGAAAATCACAAACCCAAACCTCTCCACATCATCTTCTTCCACAAATTCATCATCTTTTTCTACAAATTCATCATCTTCTTCACCATCAACATCACCCAACCTTCATAAACATCAAACCCCTCTCAATTTCATCATAACCAACACCAAAACCCACCAAAACCCAATTTATCTTCCACCCCTTTCCCAAATTCGAACCTACTCCCTCAACCACTCATGACCCCAAAACGAAAACTTACACGGGGACAATCTTCCACCAACCTTCAACCCGACGAGAACCAAATTTCACCACCCGTACCCCGATACCGCCAATTCATTACACCGGAACATCAAGAAAGGCACCAAGTACTATCGTTGAAACGGTTTGTGCCAGGCCGAGCATTCCTTGTTGAGGACCAATCATGGCCAGATATGCGTCAGGCGCTTCGACGGACGGGGTTGCTCAAGTTGAATGCAATCATCGCCCCTTCCAACAAAAGCCTCGCTTTGGAGTTTTTGGCGAATGCTATGAGGCGACCAGGGTATGGGCAGACAGATGTGGTACATCTCAGAGGCAAGACAGTGTCCTACAGTGCAGAATCGATCAACAGGTTTTTGGGGATTCGAGCATTCTCGGGGCCAAACCCGGAAAAGTGTGCGGTGGAGAGACGGTACCTTGAAGCTGAGGCAATGGATGCAGATAGAAGGACCACTCGGATTTTGCATGATCTTTGCAGGGAGGGTACATAGTGGTATCGGCATTCAGAAGGGAAATTACAAAGCAAATTTATGCAAAAGGAGATGAAGTCGTTGCCTAAAGCATGGTCACACTTTGTGGTGGAAAATATTGAGACAAATTCTAACCACACCGAGGTCCCACTCAAACGAGCAGTCATAGTTCGAGCAATCATGGCGGATGAGGCGGTAAACTTTGGCAAGTTGATATGCGAAGACATCCATAGGATCGCGAACGAGAGTCAACAGTCCTTCTCATTGGGTCACTGTTCGTTGATTACTGCTCTTTGTGACGCCGAGGGAGTACCTAGGATTCCAGGGGACATGGATGAACAGCCTAGGGGCGCAATCACACTGGCCTAGTTCCTCAGACAGCAGGACGGACCACTTCAAGTTGTGCAACCACAGCCACAACCAGAGGAAGAAGAGGAAAAGCAGCCTCAACAGATGGAGGAATAAGAGCAAATTCCCCAGCCACCTCCTCCTCCATACTTTAACACCTATAATTTCGCCATGGCGAACTTTGCGGAGGATTTTGCTGGGTTGATGCTTTCGGATGTGCCACACTTTGATCATGATTTTAAGTCTGCTGCTGACACTTATCGACAGGTACACCCGCAGCAGCCATACCTCCGATTTCAGGGAGACCGATAGGCGATGCTGACACATTTTGCCCATCAGCAGCAGTTACTGCAGTTGAGGCAGAACCAGACGGCAGAGTTGTTTGATCAGCAGGAGCAGCGTGCCCGGCACTTCGCGCCAAATGCAGATGATTATCCGGGTGGTTCAGCTTTCGGTCACCCAGGCAGTTCCTCTTCACAGCAGCAGTACCATGGCTAGGATTGATTCGGGCGTCTCATCCTGGCCACTTATATTACTATTTCAGTTGCTATGTATTTTTATTTCCTGTCAGTACTGTTTCAGTTGTTTTGTTTGTGATTTGGGTGTTAAGACATTAATATAAGCACCTCTCTTGTACTGTGATTGTTTATTATTAAGTAATGTTTCTGTCTACTGAAATTTTCAGTTTGGTAATAGCTCTGTTTGAATGATGAGAATCTCGGATTAACTTGAAAGAAGACACTGTAGTTGTTGATGCGAGTTTAGATGAAAGTTGGAACGACTGATAGATGATACCGACGAAATGACTTTGCACAGTTCAATCGAATCAACCTTCAGATACCTCAGCTGGTGAGCGCTTGAGCCAAATTAATTCCACGGTATACTCTTTCTTTCACATCTATTGAGTGTATCCATGCTTTGCATATCTTCTAGAACTTGCGACTATTCTCTATTGTTGATTGGTTCTTACATTTATACACATAGAGGCACATTTTATTGGTACTCTGGGCCTTTCAAGCTACCCTATATATGTTTTATCTTTGCTAAACCAACTTTGAGCCTCAAAATATATGCCCTTTTCTTTCGGTGACAAACCAAAAATATGAGCCATTTTGACCTGAAAGTTTTTATCTGTTTACCCTCTCTGGAGTTAGGTAGAAGCTCTGAATTTCCTTGTCATGGCAATGTTTTAAGTTTGGGGTTGCTTCTGGTATTAGCAACGCTTTAAGTTTGGGGTAGGGGTACTAGAGAACTTGAAAAAAAATAAATTAAAAATACAAAACAAGAGCAAACCATCATCAGTTAGTCTCTTAAAAAAAAAAGAAAAAAAAGAAAAATGAAAGCTAGTTCTCTAAGTACCATATCATCATGAAACTGAGCCCCTGTAATGGTTAATTCTCAAAAAGGAATAGTAGTGGATACCTAACTCCAACTTAAGCCTACTTTCCCAAATATATCCCACCGTTGCCCAAGCCAAGTTATAACCCTTAAGACCTCAAAAATGTGTGTAATGTGATAACTTTGATTGACATTTAGAATTTTTTTCAAGCTTATGGTAAGATTGCATTTGCATGTTGATAGAGTGAATACCCTGTCAAAAATTGAGTGAATTGATGAGTGAGAGATAAGGTTGGATTGGTTGGTATGTGCTAATAATTTCTGAAGTGTTCTGATTGAGGTCGTGAAGACAGGATTCTGAGCTTAACATTGGCACTACAGTGAAGCCGGAGGTCCCATATCCGGGTGAAAGAAAAGCGTATGAGATTCTTATCATCCAAAGAGATTTGTTAACTTACTGACAATTTTATTTTGCAGAGATGTTCCTTGAGGACAAGCAACGGTCCAAGTTTGGGGTTGTGATGACACCCGGTCATATATAGCATTTTAGAGTCATTTAGTGTCGATTTTAAATCACAGTTAATATAATTGAGTCACATATATGAAGTTTAAAGGCAAGCTACAGGAAGTTGAAGAATTGGATACAAAGTGAAGAAAACAGGTGTTTAAAAGCTAGCCGACTGAAGAAAAAGTAAAATTTCAAGAATCAGCACCCTGCGCTTCGCGCAGGTAAGCCACGCATCGCGCAACAGCGTTGCAAAACCAAAGGGAAGCTTCAGCCCTGCGCTTTTCACATGATTTTATTTTCTCGCGTTTTCTATAAATAGCGGGTCTCAAGACTGACCTAGGGGTGGATTTGGAGTGGAAAAATATCAGAGAACTCGTTTTTGACGTGTGCTAGGGCTGGAGAATCATCCCCAAGGGAGATTCAACACCTTTGTTCATTGAAATTAATGTATTCTTTCTCAAACTTCTTTGCTATGAATATTCTAAATATGAGTAGCTAAGTCCTTTATTGGTTAGATTCATAGATGATCTTCCTCGGATCAATCTAGGTTATGTGAACTTACTAGAGGCTTATTATTTCAATTTTAATCTTGTCGTTATTCAGTTATCTCTGTGTGTTAATGTTTTTCGTTACTTGATCACTATCGAACTGATTTTGGGAATCAATTGATTACTAACCCTAACTATTGAACTGGAACTGAGATAATTGTTCGGTTAATAATCACTTTAGACATATCGGATTATTGATTGTGATAAGAGAATTAACATTCGATAAACTTCTTGCGATTATAAATTCACCTAAGACATTAGGGTTTTATATTATTGTGGGAAAGCGTTCTTAGTCACTAACCCTGGTTTGAACGATTTTGTTAATTCGTCGTGCCGACAAGAGAGAAATTGCGAGATAAGCCCATGTTCATTCTAGATTAGGAAGAGGAAGGGATTCGAAGAATCTAATCAACCTTTTTATAAACTAAAAGTCAAGAAATTTTACCTGTTTGTTAAGCAAACAATTTCAAGAAAAACCCCCCTTTTAATTTTACTTTAATTTATGTGTATCATCTTAATTGTTCGTGTATGATTCGGAACAATCCCTATGGAAACGATATAAAAACTAGACTTACTTTTGTACTCCAACAGTTGGTTTTAATCGGATTAGGTGCGACTAGATGTTTCTTAAAATCCTAGTTCTTAAACAGATTCAATGAGGAGTCGAAATTCGTAAACAATTTCAACATCGCAAATTTTTAGTGAGGGGATTTATCATGCATCAAAATTTGCGACGGGAAAAAATCGTCGCAACATCTGTCACTAATGAGTAATGACTGACAAAAAATACAACATTTATGCTTGAATATTTGTTGCTAGTTGGTGACGGATTTCAATTCCTTGCTAATTTATGGCAAATTTCATATTCTCTCACTAAAATTTGTGATAGACTTGAAATTCCCTCACTATTATGATGTAACTCAAATTGTCTCGCTAATTTGTGACAGATTTCAAATTACCTCACTAAAATTTAATTAAAGATGAAGATAATTTTGAAGGAGAGATCCAATTCTATATTTGTGAGAGATGAATGCAGGTAATCCTACTCCACACATTTCGTTTGTGTTGTGTCACGTCATCGCATAAAATTATAATTGTAATTTTATTTTATTTTGAATCGACTATATTTTATTAATAAATAAATCTGAAATCTCTTAATCAAAAAATATAAAAAAATGTCAGAATAAACAAATAAAGACAAGATGATAAAAATACCTTAACCAATAAAAAAATTACAGCAAACCACACAACTATAAAAATTAAGGGAGCTATTTAGAAACATCACATAAATAGGCTAACCACCGTGGACAAGTGATCTACCGAATACAAATTTTACAAAATTTATTGGTAGATTGAAAGTTTATATCATATAGAGCATCCATGAAAAAATTTAAAAAAATTAAAAATCATTTGATATTTTATTGGGATTTATCAAGATTTACAGTATTTAATAAACCGTTAATCTTGATGGATCTCAATAACATATCAAATGATTTTCAATTTTTCTAAAATTTTCTATAGATGATCTATATGATATAAACTTTCAATCCAACGGTGAATTTTGTAAAATTCGTATTCGTTATAGGGTTTTTCATGAATGGTCCACCATAAACCACTTGAAGAAGTGGTCCATGTTAGAATTTTCTCAGATAAATATACACTACAAAGCACAAATATCCATTTATTTGCAATATTATACGTAATATAAGGCACAATCTTCATGACATTGTCTTGAAGATTTATTCGATACAGGCAAAGCATCAAGAGAAGCAAATGTAAATATGCATGCATACTCATATACATGCTACATACATGCCATAACAAACATCACACTAATTATAATGCTGAACACATTCATAATTATATCCACATTCACAAAATTCAACTCCATTAGACTTTAACTTCTTATTTAATACTTCCTCCAGTTTTAAATAGAAATAAAAAATAATTTTTTAAATTTATTGAATAAATTATGAATTTGAAACATTTTATTGTTCAAATATATATTTTATTCAATGAATCTAAAAAGTTATTTTTTTTTTTTTTATATTTAAAATCGAAGTAGTATAATGTCTTTACAACTTATAGGGTACCGGTCACCTTTTCCCCCTTGACAAGATGACCATCAATGTCTCTAGTGCTTTTGGTAAGATAATCCATCCAGCCATTTGGAGGATCAACATCCTCATTGACTTTCTCAAATTCAATTGTCCATTTAACAGCACCATGGGCAACCTTATCAACTACTTCAAGGATGAGCTTAAATTGCTTATAGTGAGTATCAATATCATCAGTACCAAAGAGCTTGTAAACGATTTTTTTGTTTTGTTCATCAACTTCTTCAATGGTCTCTAGGCATGTGTGTACCTTGCCATCTAATGTTATCACAGGCAATTAATACTTAATACTAATAACAATAAGGAAATATAAAAAAAAAAAAAAAATCTGTATATCACCAAAAAAGAATGAAAAAAATAAAGATAGCATGCAAATTAATATTTGTATATTACTAAAGTTTTGTTATAGACTTAGTCTCATTATTTCTTTTAATAAAATTTGTTAACTAGCTAGCTGCAGCAACACTTCATTATCTTTTTTATTTTGTCTCTAAACAAAATTATTGTCTCCCACTTTACATTAATAATTCCAAAATTTGTTTCTTTTGTATCAATCCTAATAATACATCCTACAACAAGAATTTAAATTCATCAATATCTTAACTTTTGAATTATAAAGTAAGCAATATGTCCTTTTAATTAATAAATTAAAGATAGAAATTATAGATACATCATAATAAAACATACAGTTGTTACCATCACAATTTTTAACGCTTTCATTTTACTCATTTTAGAAAATCTAATTCCTAACTTTTGAAGAATTATGATTTTCCTAAATTCATCATTTTCAAGAGGTAATCTTTTAATGAATAATAATATAGAGAGAAATTTGGATAAATCAAAACTGCCTATAGAATTATATTTTTCTTGAAATTGGATTCAATGCGGTCATTATGTGTGCAGTCAAGCTGCAGTCAATAGCTAATAACAGTTTGATCAAATTTAAAAGCATAAATCTTAATGCAGTTTTATTTTTCAAAACAATAAAAATTATTACTTTAAAATGTAAACCGTCTGATCTCAATCAGATGATTCAGATCTCACTGACTACATGTAGTCATAACTTTTGACTGCATACAATCCATATCCTATTTTCTTGTTTTCAAAATAAGGACTATGATATTTTTATATATTTTTTTTCTTTATCAAAATCATACACAATTCAAAATTATGATTTATTTTGGAATAGATAAAAAAATTGTCCGTTAGTTGTTCAATGAATAATAATATCTTAAACTTCTGCATAGAATTATTTCATTGTCGTCTAATTCACCAAACAAACTACTACTTAATTAGGTTTATTAAAATAAAACATAAACACCAAAAACATTTTCAAATCAAAGAAGATATTGATTTGGTTATCAGATCAATTGAATCAGGTCTTCTTACACTTTTCTTGAGTTGGAAGTGAACCCTCCATTTCTCTTGTTATATATATTAGTTTGATTTTATATCTTTTACGTGGTCTTCTTTACAATGAATATTATTTTTACTATCAGTATTTGGTATATTGGACCGTTGGTTTGAAATCAATTATGACATCAAATGTTTCCAGTCTCAACTCAATCGTAGTTGTGGAGATCTGATCCTCTCTATCAAGTCTAACATCAATCACCACTGAACTAACTAATATTTGATTTTCTTTATACTTTCCGCTTTCATTTGCCATAAATTAAAAAAAAAAATCTCAATTGAAATAGAAACATAAATATTACCTATGACATAAGTCCAGTGTTTAATAGTCTCAGTGTCATGCCAATCTTCACCTTCATGAACTTTTGCATGATGAACTCTCTCACAAAGGTTATGGACATCGTGAAGTTGTGATGCAAAGAGATTATAGAACTTGTCAGCGGGTGATTTGATTCCAAGTTCAGTGGTAAGTTTACCAGCGAGCACCATTTTTTTAATACACAATAAAAGATGAAAGAGAAGAAAGAAACAAGAGATGATATTATATGATATGATGATATCAGGAAATTTCCTTTAAATAGAAAAATGGATTGCACTAGCCAACTACTATACAATAAAGGATTTTTTTTTTTTTTTTAGGGAAAGGAAATATTTTTTTACCCTCACGTTCATATGAAAATATTCTCTATAATTTCATAGTTCCATTGTGAGATATGTAAAATCTTACTAAGAATTATAGGGTCCGTTTGATCTGCAAAATATAAATATTGGACATAACAGTATAAGTCAGTACAAAATAGAACAGCACATGACAAAGTTTAAGGTGTTAAACAAATTTTGTATTTGTACAATGTTTGGTTGACAAAATGTTATTTTGATATTTTATGCAACTTATACGGAGGACAAAAAGTTGTCCTGTGATTCAGTAGGGGACAAAAATTTAGGTTTTTGTCTAGTCCCTTAGCACCCAGGTTGTCCTGTTCCAGGAACAGTTTTGAAATCTAATTCAGTACAACTGAAGTTATCTTATCCAGTTTCTTATTTTTTAGCAGATCAAACGCACCATATAGTTTTACTAAAAATTGTTCTTTTCAAAAATTTTGTCAGTATTTTTTAATGATTCGTTCTACTAAAAGAATTTATTAATGATTTAAGTCTAATCACCTACCATAAAAGAAATGTTAACGGTGTTATTTAACTTTCAAAATGAGTATTTTTTGTTTTAAAAATGTAAATCCATTATAGTTTTATACAACATTGTGGTTCAGATATAAATTTTACTATATTTAATGAATTTTAATAAATTTTATATATAAATCTTCACTATTTTTTAATTTTATAAACTTTATATTTTATTAAAAATGTTAAAGAACCATCCTTGGAATATGGTTTAGAGATCCATACTAAATACATCATTAAATTACTTATATTTTTATTTGAATAATTCATTTTTTGAAGCCATTAAATTAAATTATTATAGCGAGAGCATGTTTGAAGAGTTTTGGAAAGGATTTTTTATTGCTAAGTCAATATTATATATATATATATATATATATATATATATATATATATATATATATATATATATATATATATATATATGTATATATATATATATATAGTTGATATTTAAAAATATTAAAAAGAATATGATAATGGTTGCATAATACTTCAATCGCATTGAAATTAATATTTTAAAATACATCTTATATAATATTTTCCATTAGAAAATGAAATGTAGATATATTCCTCTCCTTCCGACCAAGTATCATAAGACATTTGTAAGTCGGACCTATATAAAATGTAAATTAAATTTCCTATAGTAATTGTACCATTCAATTTTCAGGGAATTTTTTCTGACTAATTTGAACTATCCGATTTTAAATTGATGGTTGAAATTGTTTTACAATACAAAACTAAACTTATAATCAGAACTATCCAATTTAAAATTAATGATTGAGATCTAGTATAGGATGAAACTATGTGTAAGTAATCTCTACGTGATGAAATTTGAATCCTCCAATAAGCCAACAACAAATTAAATATGTGGCCCACTATTGATATCTGCTTCCCCACCCATGTCATGCCATGATCAAATATTGATTGATATCCTACCAAATCATATATGAATATTTTTTTTATTGCGATCATATTATATGAGTATTTATATTCAATTAATTTTTTAAGTATTTTTAAAAGAATAAATTTAATTTATTTCATTTCATAACAAAATTAATACATGTCAGAATAAAATCATGAACTTGGGAACTAGCGTAATTTTTTAAAGCTCTTGTTATAATATGAGCCGCAAGATTTGCTTATCTCCTTATATTAGTTTAAAGGGTCATGTTAAACGGTGCACCTGGTGCATTAGTTAATCATACTAAAAAAGGAAATAAAGAGACAAAATTAATGCTAGAGAGATAACTTTTTGCATCTTAAACACTTAAATGCACAAGTTTCAAGAAAAAGTTTCTATATTAATATGCTTAACCAATGCACCAGGTGCATTGTCTAGCATTTTCCTTAGTTTAATTAAACATTAAAAAATCTTCAAAGGAAGCCAAACTCTATCATGTCTTGAAGGTTTCCTACAATGCCATCAACCACGATCTTACAATCTAGCTCGATGGTTACTCGGTGAAATCTTTCATCATGCAGCCAAAGTAACACCTCCTTTATGATTGCAAATCTTACATCAAAATTGATTAACTTTTTTTTGTTAAGTTTTAAGTGTAAGTGATTAATTCCAACATCAATTATAAATGAAAAAAGTGTTAGATTTATAAGAGACGTGACACACAATGCCTTAAAGTTTTAAATAGAAATGTGGCATCTTGTGATCCTAGGACATTTGGGCTTGTTGTTTTTCTCGTGCCCCGAATCCTCTTAAATTTATTTATTTTCCAAATTAGAATCAGCTGTAAAGTCGAAACAAATTTTATTCAAGAGCTAAACATGTCAATTTATTTTAGAATTTTACCACTTCAACCAATTTTACTTTTTTTTTTTTAGGCCAAATACTTTCAAACACCTTTTCAATTTTGTGTTTGTAAAAAATAAGTTCTTTAAATTTTTTAGATAACAACTAATTTCTTTATATGTTTTAGGTAACAAACAGATTCTTTTAGTTTCTAATTTATTGTATCTATGCTTTTCTAATCTCTGTTACAGAAGTGCTTACATATAATCATTAAGTTAGTGTGGTGACACTAAACATTGTTTCTAGTAATTTGGAAGTCAAAAGGCAATACCACCTCCCTAAGTTACTTTAACATTTCTGTAACAGAATATAACTTAAAGGATAATGGTATAATAAATTAAAAACTTAAAGAATCTATTAATTACTGAAAAAATTTATAGGATATATCAATTACAAATGCAAAACTTATTTTATTACAATCTAGTGACTTCTATTCACAATTTATCTTATTATTATGCGACAACATACTTCCCCACAACAACCCAGAAATTCAATGACATGTTACAGGATACGGAACATATTAAATGCAATATCCAAAAATTAGTCCATTTTTTGATTGATGAAATCCCATCATCATTTTGCTTGCCTAATTTTGTATCTCATTTATTTGAGGAAAAAAAAATGATTTACTTTATGCCAACTACCGACTACTAGTATGTTATTGGATATCACGTTCCATGATTTGCTTTGATAAATTAAAATATATATCACGTGATTCTAAATTCCAAATAATCTAATCTAAGATGTCATGTCATTTTAGTTTTTATTTTTCTAATAAGCAAATTGATTGAATTATAAGGAGTATAAAAATATACTCAATTCTTATAATTTGAGAACAATCTTTTTAGATACATTAATTAACGTTAATAGATTAAAAAAGTGTTTGAGTTTTTTTAATAGCTTATAGTTTATTTTTAGGATAAATAATTTTTTTTTTTGACAAAAGGATAAATACATTTGTATCCCTTGTAAAATATGTAAATTTTATTTTATTCTATGTAATATTTTTTTTTTTAGATTACTCTCTATAATATTTTTAATTTGATTTTAGATGCTTCATTCTATCTTCCTTTAACTTGAGCATTCACTTAACATTGTTTCAGTTTTTACTACTGATAAAATATTCTTGGAACATTCTTGCTAACCTTCTTATTTAAAAATGCATAATTATTAAAAATGGGTACACAATTTAATCCCTTCACATTAATTATCAATATGATATTCTTAAAGATATGGTTTAGTCAAAGTGAATGATATATGTTACTTCCATCTAACTTTGTCATCTTCACATTCTTTTTCTTTTCTTGTGATCCAAAGCAATCTTGTATTAATGCAATTTCTTCTTATTCTTGTGCGAAAAAATAATAAAAACATACATATTTGCCTTGAATTTGATTACACTACTCTTCTTGTCTTGGAAACATTACTAGTTACCAATCGGTAGTTGGTTCAGTGATGATTGACGCTGAATTTGGTAGGGAGGATTATAATTCGATCCCCTACAACTGCGATCGGGAAGGATCTGAAACCACTTGATGCCAAAATTGATCCCCACGCATCAAATTAAACTGGTGGTGAAAGAAAAAAAAACTTTATTAGTTTGGGATTGCTTATAATACCGGCTAGCAACATCTTAAGTTTGGATTAGAAGTACGAGAATTTACTCAAGTATCACAAACGAGTAAATTTCAAAAGTTTTTAATATAACCTCAATAACAAATATGATAAATTGTATTAAAATAACTAACAAAAACCAATTAGCAAAATGTGAAGGAAATATTATCTTTATTCATTATTTAAGAAAAAAAATTAATAAAAAAATTAGCAAGAAAAATAAAATTAAAAAAATAAAATAAAGTTTCAATCTTCCTCATTTTTTGTGTGTCAAAGGATCTTACTTAATTTGAAGTTCTGAACCAGAAAACTCATAAATCCATGAAACCCGGAATTTCAACCTTACTCATTATAGTTTTTTGAATAATTATATAAGTCATCTTTTTTATATAATAAAATTTTAAGTGTTTACCTAATTATAGGTCATCTCAAATATTTTTCAAAAATTGGCTTATAATAAAAGTATCATGTTTATTTTTGAATTAATCTTCTTAAACTACACATTCTAACTAATGCTGGTACCACATTGGATGAAGATTTGGTAAACCAAACTTAAATAATTCAGACACATCATCACACAAATCTCTTTTTATTTGCATATATATAATATATATGACGCATAATCTTCAATACATAACCCACACATTTATTCCACACAAACAAAGGATCAAGAGATTAGAGAAGCAAATATACATTGCTTGGTACATGACAATACAAACAAACATCACACTAAATAGTAATTAATATAAAGATTAACAATAACACATTAGACCATGACTCTTTATTTAAGATATTGTCTTTTATGATTTATAGAGCAACCTTTTCCCCTTTGAGAAGATGAGCATCAATATCTCTAGTGCATTTGCTAAGATAGTCCATCCATCCATTTGGAGCATCAATTTCTTCATTGATCTTCTCATATTCAACAGTTCATTTAGCAGCAGCATGGTCACCCTTATCAATTACTTCAAGGGTAAGCTTAAAGACCTTATAGTGCTTATCAATATCTCCACCGAAAAGCTTGAATCTGAGCTTTCTGTTCTGTTCATCAGCTTCTTCAAGAGTATCATAACATGTGTGTACCTCACCATCTAATGTATTATCACCCAATTAATAATAATAATAATAATAATAATAATAATAATAATAATAATAATAATAATAATAATAATAATAATAATTTATAGCAATAGAAAAATGATTAGTTTGACACCCAAAAAAAATAAATATAAATGGATAAGGATGCATTATTTCCAATGTAAAATATATATTTTTGTCTTTGGGGGAGTTGATTCAAGTGTTTTTTTTAACTATGGATCTTCTACAATAAATAAAGTGTAAAATGAAGAAATTAATAGTTGTTATTTTAACAACTTTATAATTGTTATAGTATATTAATACTAATAATATCAACATTTATTATCAAAAAAAAAATAATATCAACATTTAATTTGTTAATCAATAGCTAAAATTAATTACTAGGAGAATAACTATAGCTAAAAATAAAAAATAAAATCAAGAAACTCTTTTTTCTTTCAAATCAAACAAGATCATGATTTGGTCAATATCAATAAGGAAAATGCTAAAGCATGTCCCGAGTACTATTTAAGCACCATAAATAGTATCTTCTCCGTTCCTTATTAACTGTCTGTTTTGAATAGTAACAACAAATTAAAAAAAGTGGATTTTTGCATCTTATTTTTTTATTATATACCCTAATTTTAATCCATCAATAAATTCATATTTTTTTGCACATACTTTCTCTTTTCCATAAATTTAATACTATCATGTACAAAAAAATAAATTAATATGTTATGTACTACCAAAAAAATTTAAAGAAAAAAAATAGTTTTTTAAATATATAGCATTTATTAGTTTTATTGAAAAAGATAAGAGTAATTGGCAAATAGTACAATTGACAAATCATAACCTTAAAATACTAAACGGACAGTTGAATAAAAACGCTAAATACGACAAAAGCGGACTGTTAACAGAGACTGAGTGGGTAAGTTTTAGTAAAAATTTTATGAAAATATATGAAGTTGCATAAATAATTTTTTAAAATAAAAAGTTTAAAAAACTACTAAAGGCACTCATTAGCAAGACCCCAAAATAAAATAATGATTTGTCTCGTGTATGGTTTTTGTGTAATAAATTATAATTAATAATAAAAAATGTTTACTATTCAATTTCTTTTTTTATTAAAGAAATTGTTTTGTATATGATTAATATTTTTTTTATTAAAGCACTTGTCCCGTGTATGATTAATTTTTTTTAGGGCAAATAGTCATTTTAATCCTTGAACGTGTAACTCGCTGTCATATTAGTCTCTAAATGTATTAAAATTGCAAACAGATCCACAAATGTCTTTTTTATTAGTCATTTTGGTCCTTGAATATGTTTTAAGTAGTCAATTTAGTCCTCGTATGTGTTTCTTGTTGATCAATTTAGTCCAAAAAATTACTATAAAATGAGATGCTAGGGACCGATTTGCAATTCCGATACATTCAAGGACCAATATGACAACGATTTACACTTTCAGGGATCAAAATGGTGATTTCCCCTTTTTTTATTAAAGCAATTGTTCTGTGTATGATTAAATTTTTTTATTAAAGCAATTATCCCGTGTATGATTAATTTTTTTATTAAAGCAATTGTCCCGTGTATAATTAAAATAAATTATTTAAACAATTGTCCCGTGTATGATTAAATTTTTTTTATTTAAGCAATTGTCCCGTCAGTGGCGGAGCAAGCAACAAATAGGGGGGGGGGGGGGGGGTTTAAAAAATTAAGTTTAATTTTTTTTATGTATTTGATTCAAAATTTGGATCAAATACATTCACTTTTGTTGACCAACTTTTGTTTATATTTTTCAACGGGTTGAGTTATTATGCATAAGGATATCCTTATGTATGGTGCATAAATAAATCTCCACCATGCATGCTTTAGTGCATTTGATTGATCAAAAAATCTAATTGATCAAAAAAGCATTGGATGGTGGAGATTTATTTATGCACCATGCAAAGGATATTCCTTATGCATAATAACTCTAACCTTTTTCAACGGATGAAGTACTATATTAGTTTAATGAGTACTGCTATATACAGCGAAACTTTGTTTCGCGAATTTTCACGAAATGAACCTTTTTTTTTTAGCATCTTGAGAAGGGAAACAAAAACAGAAATTCAAATAAACAACTTCTTAAACATTGAAGGCAATGCTTACCCTCCCTAATATCTCTTTCTAAGTTGAATATAATGCAACTTATCATCCAAATGGTCAAAAAGTATTGACAATTGAAAAAAGTAGCTGACAATCACATATCAATTCACATTATAAGTTCCCAATTTACACAGAAAATGGATCAAGCAAGGAAAGGACACCGACGGTGATGACGTGATGAAAAGGGATCGACGACGGCAAACGAACGACACCAAAGACATGATGACAGGAATAGAGCGGCGACAAAAAACAGCAAAAAAATAACACACACAATGGAGATGAGAGCACAACAATCTAGACTTTGTTTTGGAAAAATAACTACTAAATTCAATTTCAGAGAGAAGAAGGGAGTATTGTTGTTGGGTTGGACGGTGGATCTGAAAAGAAAGAAGAGAAACTGAGTTTCATTGTTTATTTTTTATTAAAGAGTAATTAATAAAGAGAAATTAAATTGATTAAAAGGTAAATAATGCATGTGGGTCAGTGGGCGATAAGGCTGCCAGCGTATTCGCTACCCATTCATGATAAATTTTTCGCTGAAATAAGGACCCCACTTTTTTGGCTCTCTCTTCTCTAAATCACGGCTGCTCCTAACAATAGTAAAAGAGAACATTGAAGTTGAAACAAACACTAGCGGATAGGTTGGCAGGATTAAAAAAAAAAAGTAAAACGGGGTATAAAAGTAATTTCGCTCTATATGAAGAAAAAAAATTAATAATAATGAGACGGGCCATGGCCCTGTCCGGCCCCAAGTGTATGATTAATTTTTTTTAATAGAACAATTGTCCCGTGTATGATTTTTTATATATTAGTGATCAACACTTTCTCTTTTTTTTTTGACAAAATTATTGATTAACACTTGTCTCGTGATGTTTTAAGTATAATGACAAATATTTACACCATAATTATTATAATATATTCATCAATAATGCACTTTTTATGTATTTTTTATATAAGAGTAAACAAAAATATAGTAGAATTTAACTATTATATAATAATATATTAAATTAAAAAATATAATTTTTTTTACGAAATAAAAGATTTGAAATATTTTTAAGAATTGATGAGGACGAATTAGAATTTTTAGTAGTAATAACTTTTAATATATTGGGCCTGTATGAATTTGGCTTATTTTTAAGCTTATAAAAATAGTTTATGGTTATAATTTATAAATAAACTTTTATGTTAATTCATAAGTTTTCACTAACAAAAATTATATCTTTATAAATTGTTTTCATGAACTACCTTAAAAAACTTATAATAATACATAAAAGCTTATTTATTTGCATAAATTATTTCGCATAAACTCAAAAATAAGTCAATCCAAACGGATCGATTGTGTTTTTGTTTCTATTTTTCTGTTCTTTTATTTTTAAGCTTATAAATAAGTATCTTATTTTATTAGGTTATTCTATTTTTATTTTTTATATATAGTTTTTATATAGATTAAGTTACTATTTTTCATTAAATATTTTTTTTTCTATTTTTGAAGCGTATCTTTTATAGTGATTTTTGTTCATATTTTTATGTGTAAATTTATTTTAATTAAATTTTTATGGGAAGATTTATTTGATGCTTATCGTCTTTTTTTCTTATTTTGTTTTGTATTTTTTTTTTGTTTAGAGATACCGTTTTTGATGCTATTGTTATGGGAAGATTTCTTTTATGCTTATCTTTCTTTCTTTTTATTTTTTTTAATTTTTTATTAGTTTAAAGTTAAAATTACATTTATGGGCGTAAAACTTGGAACACCGTTAAAAGTAATAGGGACAAACTTGAATTTTTAATAGTAGTTTCTTTTAATATATTGTAAGTAGATGACTAACCAAAATCATCATAGAAAATTATTCAATATTTTTAAAAAATTAGTGCGATGAATTATCATATTTTATCAAAAAATAGTACAACTAATCTTTAATATAAAAATATTTAATAATCTTGCTCAAAAAAAAAAATATTTAATAATCAAATGGCAAAATCTTTAGTATTTTCATAAAAAAATTTCAAAAAACATAACACCAGTGGATCAGTGGGTTTTTTGGATTGGGTCCGATTTTACTTGGAACCCATTTTTTTTTTTTTTTTACGGATATTTCATTTTGAAATCCATATCCACCCATTTGTCCGACCCAAGTCACTTTTTTGGGTTGGATTGATGAGTTTGACCGGATCGATCAGATTTGCGCAATCCATGTACACCCCTCTGCCTCGTTGACATTGCAGGGTGGAATTGAAAAAAATAATTACATAGGAGTAAATGGAAAAAAAATATTACATAGGGTAATTAGAAAAAAATAATAATCAGAGAGTAAATCAAAATTCGCCTATTTTGCATAGGGTAAATGATTGACTAATTGTCTTTATAATTTTATAGGCACAAAAACATGTTAATTTTTTTTTATAAGAACTACAAATAAAATTTGATAATTTCATCAGGACTAAAAATATATTTAACATTTTAATTAATTTAGGCAATATGGAATAATTTATTTTAATTATTTGACTACATGGTAGAACTTATTTCAAATTTTTTTAATTAATTTTTTTCAAAGTTCAAGTTGCAACACGTTTAAACAAAAGTTCCCAATCAACCAACAAAAAATGTTTATAGTACAAGTTTTTATAAAAATTAATTAAAAATATCATAAAACTTAAAAATAGAAAGAGGAGAGATTAAAAAAAGAAAAGAAAAATGAAAGTGATGAGTGATAGAGTGACTGACGGGTTTAGGGTTAGTGACAGAGGGAGAGAGAAAATTAAAGTTAAAAATAAAATTCATGTGTGGAGGGTTCAGTATATTATTGTAGACTAAATATCAATCCTAAAGCTAATACTTCTTGTCCATCATGAACCATTTGGTGTAAGGGTCCATGTTAGAATTTGTCTACCAATCAGTAGTTGGTTCAGTGATGATTGGCGCTGAATTTGGTAAGGAGGATTATGGTTCGATCCCCTACAACTGCGATCGGGAAGGATCTGAAACCACTTGATGCCAAAATTGATCTCCACATCAAATTAAATTGGTGGTGAAAGAAAAAAATACATTATTAGTTTGGGATTGCTTATAATACCGACTAGAAACATCTTAAATTTGAATTAGAAGTACGAGAATTTACTCAAGTATCACAAACGAGTAAATTTCAAAAGTTTTTAATAAAACCTCAATAACAAATATGATAAATTGTATTAAAATAACTAACAAAAACCAATTGGCGAAATGTGAAGGAAATATTATCTTTAATCATTATTTAAGGAATAAAAAAAGAATTTTAGCAAGAGAAGTAAAATTAAAAAAATAAAATAAAATTTCAATATTCCTTATTTTTTGTGTGTCAAAGGATCTTACTCAATTTGAAGTTCTGAACCAGAAAACTCATAAATCCATGAAACCCGGAATTTCAACCTTACTCATTTTAGTTTTTTGAATAATTATATGTCATCTTTTTTACATAATAAAATTATAAGTGTTTACCTAATTATATTTATAGGCCATCTCAAATATTAGTCAAAAATTGGCTTATAATAAAAGTATCATGTTTATTTTTGAATTAATCTTCATAAACTACACATTCTAACTAATGCTGTTGTACCACATTGGATGAAGATTTGGTAAACCAAACTTAAATAATTACACAAATCTTCTTTTTTTTTTTTTTACTAACACACAAATCTCTTTTTATTTGCATATATAATATAAGACGCACAATCTTCATTACATAACCGACACATTTATTCCACACAAACAAAGGATCAAGAGAAGCAAAGCCAATACAAACAAACATCACACTAAATATAAAGATAACACATAATTATATCCACAATATCTTAAATAAAGAGTTGTGGATATATTGTCTTTATTTATGATATTGTCTTTATAGAGCAACCTTTTCCCCTTTGAGAAGATGAGCATCAATATCTCTAGTGCATTTGCTAAGATAGTCCATCCATCCATTTGGAGCATCAATTTCTTCATTGATCTTTTCATATTCAACAGTCCATTTAGCAGCAGCATGGTCACCCTTATCAATTACTTCAAGAGTAAGCTTAAAGACCTTATAGTGCTTATCAATATCTCCACCGAAAAGCTTGAAACGGAGCTTTTTGTTCTGTTCATCAACTTCTTCAAGAGTATCATAACATGTGTGTACCTCACCATCTAATGTGATATCACACCAATTAATAATAGCAATAATAATTTATAGCAATAGAAAAATGATTAGTTTGACACCCCAAAAAATTAATATAAATGGATAAGGATGCATTATTTCCAAGGTAAAATATATATTTTTGTCTTTGGGGGAGTTGATTCAAGTATTTTTTATTTTTTTTAACTACGGATCTTCTACAATAAATAAAGTGTAAAATAAAGAAATTAATAGTTGTTATTTTAACAACTTTATATTTGTTATAGTATACTAATACTAATAATATCAACATTTAATTTGTTAATCAATAGCTAAAATTAAATACTAGGAGAATAACTATCGCTAAAAATAAAAAATAAAATCAAGAAACTCTTTTTTCTTTCAAATCAAACAAGATCATGATTTGGTCAAATATCAATAAGGAAAATGAATGCTAAAGCGTGTCCTGAGTACTTTTTAAGCACAGTAAATAGGATCTTCTCCGTTCTCTAATAACGGTTCGTTTTAAATAGTAACACCAAATTAAGAAAGTGAATTTTTGCATCTTATCTTTCTATTATATACCATAATTTTAATCCATCAATAAATTCATATTATTTTGCACATACTTTCTCTTTTCCATAAATTTTAATACTATCATGTACAAAAAAAATTAATATGTTATGTGCTACAAAAAAAAATAGTTTTCCAAATATATAACATTAATTAGTTTTATTGAAAAAAATAATAGTAATCGACAAAGAGTACAATTGACAAATCATAACTTTAAAATACTAAACGGACAGTTGAATAGAAACGCTAAATACAATAAAAATAAAGAGTTAACAGGTACGTAAAAATTTTATGAAAAGATATGAAGTCAATGGATTGAAAATTAAAATGTTTTACTTTTTGTATAAATAATTTTTTTAAATAAAAAATTTAAAAAGCTCCTAAGAACACTCATTAACAAGACCCTAAAATAAAATAATGATTTGGCTATCATATCAATTGTTGGTTAGCAAACACAATTACCTATGACATAAGTCCAGTGTTTAACCGTCTCAGTGTCATGCCAATCTTCACCTTCGTGAAGCTTGGTATGATGAACTCTTTCACAAGCGTTTTGAACTTCATGAAGTTCTGATGCAAATAGTTTGAAGAATCTTTCAGCAGGTGTTTTGATCCCAAGTTCAGTAATAAGTTTACCAGCAAGCACCATTTTTCCGAAAGATAATAGAATTAAGAGATGTTAATGTTATGTATGATATGAACAAGGTGTATACAACCGCATGCCTTTAAATAGCAATTGGATTAAACTATAGAATAAAAAAATAAAAATAAAGCCAACGACAAAATCATCAATTTAATCATTAAACAATCAATTTCTCTTACTTAATTTTTTGGTATGGAGACGAAGTGGCATTCACTAGGGAAACACGCAACTTTGAGTAAGATTGTCAAATTGTTTTTAGGAGAAAAAATAAATCATTTTTTATTTATTCAAAATATGGTAGATTCCATTTCAAAATCGTTGTAATTAGAATGAATCACGAGTTGATGTTAATTTCTGATATATTCTTATGTTTGTGTGTTTTTACCCTAATTTTAAATACGATCTAACTTATGAAGACCAACTACAAAGTGCGTACTTTCAATCTACAAATGTCAAAATGTAAACATTTCTAAAGTCTTTTTCCTCTTCCAATTATGAAAATGAAATGTTTTAGACAATATATAATTTCCTTATTCTTAAATATTTTTTTGGATGATTTTAATTTTAAAAAAATTATGCATTTGTATTTTATTAAGGGTGTTTGCAGTGCGGTTTGGTTCGGTTTTGAGCATAAAAGTCATCCTAACCGCGAAATAAAATGACATGCGGTTCGGTTTGGTTCGGTTGATTTTTAAAAAGTTATCCAAATCAAACCAAACAAATGCGGTTATGTTTGGTTCGGTTTCCGCAGTTTATCACGATTGAAAAAATATGACAATATACCAACATGTTACAATTTAAACATCGGAAATTTTAATTTATTTTATTGTTTATATGATATAATATACATATACATAAATTACACACATAAGAACTTATTTTTAATACTAATAGTATAGTTTTGAATCGCGTGAAATTATATATTTTGACAACTTACTGTTTTATGGACTCAATTTGGGTTTGGTTTGCTAAGTTTGGCTAGGTAATAAGTTGATTGCTAATAGTTGATATAGTTAAATTAACTTTTGCGCTTTGGTTTGGTTTGGTTCGATTTTCTAAAATGAAAACCGCAAATCAAACCAAACCGTGCGATTTAAACTAAATGCGATTTTTTGCGGTTTTCGATTTGGATTGGTTCGGTTTGCGGTTTTATTTTTGAATTGGTTCGGATACGATCATCCCAATATTTTATATGTATTATAATAATTTTTTTAATATACAAATTAAATTTAATGAGAGAGAAGTAGAAGAGAGAGAGAGATCATGGATTGAAATATGAGAGAGATATCAATAGGGAGAGACATTAGAGTACAAAGACTCACAAAGCAATAATTAACGATATTTTAATATTTTTGATAGTCAATATTCTAAACTAATTTTTTTATTTTATTTTGTATGATTTAGCAATGCAATTTGCCCAATCCCTTATTATTTAATTTTTCAGCGAATTAGAAGCACATGATTTGTTTCAAGTAATTAAGGAATTTTTATTAAGAATTGTCGGGGAAAATAAGATAGAGAAAATAAAAGTATACGATAATTTGATTCAAATCATGATATCAGTGGTCGGAGAGTCTGAGGGAGTCCGCAAATAGTTAATACAGTATTAGGAACCACTCATGCACCTTTACCAAGCCGAACCAAACTATGATATCACTGGTTGAAGAGTCTGAGGGAACTCGGGAGAAACATCAGTTCAAATGTTCTAGGCCCATAAAAGATTGAGATATTACATCTTCATCCAACATTGGATTTGGATCCTCTCAAAATCCATTGCTATCTCAATCTCTCTCAACCATTATTTCTAGCCATTTGATTAATCCATCAATGATAATAACACGACTCTTAAAATTAAAAGCCACACCATAACCTCAAAAAGTTCGGGAAACAAAAGATCTCATTTATTATAGACTATGATTGCAAATAAATTGTGCAATTTAATTCCTTTCACACAAAGTACTCCTTTTATGCAAATAAACAAATAGCTTTGCAATTTTTTTCAAATAAAATAAAATAATTGGCTTGGCAATTCAATTCAATTTGGGGACATAATACGATAATAGCACAAATTGTTACAATGGATGTATTATTCTTGTTTCACAAACGATACAAAAGAATCATGTTGTCAAGCCATGGCCTATTT
This sequence comes from Trifolium fragiferum, assembly GCA_954870985.1. Taxonomy (NCBI): domain Eukaryota; kingdom Viridiplantae; phylum Streptophyta; class Magnoliopsida; order Fabales; family Fabaceae; genus Trifolium; species Trifolium fragiferum. The sequence continues at coordinate 17,144,691 of OX940792.1, forward strand.
GATTTCAATGTTTTTCCATTCTTTCTATGTTTTTGCATAGAAGGTGAGATACAAAAGTTGTTTCTCTTGTTCAAGAGGGGAGTTAGGGAAAAAATAATAAAAAAAGAGAGAAAAAGAAGCGTAGAAAAACCCAAACACAATTTTGGGCATAATTTGGATTTCTATGAACAATAGTTTACTAATGTGTAATTCTTTTATTAAATGATATTTCATGTTTCTGTCATTAGATAAATCTAATGTGTAGAATTTAATGTTGAGTGAAATTGAGGTAAAATCAGATTGAAAGAATCCAACTCCTCCAACATTTTAAGATATTATGTTAATGAGTCACATATCTTATAAATGCAACATTTTTTCATTTTATAGTTGATGTAAGACTTATTAAACCACTCATGCACATCTACCAAGCCGAATCAAACTATGATATCATTGGTTGAAGAGTCCGACGAAACTCGAAAAAAACATAAGTTCAAATGTTCTAGGTCCATAAAAGAGTGAAATATTACATCTTCATCTAACATTTTAAGGTTTTATGTTAATTAGTCACATCTTTTATAAATGCAACAATTTTTCATTTATAGTTGATGAAGACTTATTAACTAATACTTAAAACCCAACTTGAAAGAAACAAACTAAAGAATAACAACTAAAGTGATAGTTTATGAAATACATCAATAATATATTTTTTTTATCATATTTTATTTTTGTTCTCTCCAAGTTTTGGATCATCAAATCTCTCTCTCGCAGACCTAAATAGTTGAAAAAAAATTCTTTCCAAAAAAAAAAAAATAGTTGAAAAAAAATCATGTATATTTAATTAAATTATGCATCGACCTAATCCAGTCATATCGTTTCACAATATTCATATTTTACTTTTTGAAAGTTTCACAATAATGCTCATATTTTAATAAAGTAATTTTAATATTCTCTTCAACAAATAAATTTAGAGACAATTTGTTACGGCCTATTTTAAAAAGAGTATCAAAAGTTGCACAATGTTCATAAAATAGAATAGTGATATGTACATGTATAATTAATTTTGGGATAATTATTGGAATAACTATTTTTCCTTCTTCTATTAGGAGGAAAACCAATATAGAGAAGGAATAAAGGAGTAAGAATATAATAAGAGTATTAGAAAAGAAAATTATACAAAAATTATTCAAAATTAGTTGTATAAATATTATTTCTTTATTTAATAAACGGTAAGAAAATGGCTGTTTACTTATTAAATTTTCATTTTTGATACTTGTTTTACAATTAGCACGCTCTTTAGCCACGCTCAGAACCGTACCTAAAAGTAGTATAGATAGTGGTTAAAAAAACTTTACCACATTAACTATGAGGAAAGCTTGTTGAGGCGTTGCAAAATTTAACCACAGCTGAATTTGATATTCGCTACGGCTATATATATAAAGCGTAGTAACATGCATTTCAACAAACACGACTATTCATCAATTAGGCACGTTAAACCGAGGCAAAACAATACTAGGTGACAATGAAAAAATACATTTAGCCAGAACTGTGACAAATACATAAATTTAGATACAACCAACATAACCGTGGTTAATAAACTATATATATATATATATATATATATATATATATATATATATATATATATATATATATATATATATATATATATATATAGTTTATTGTGAAGGTTTCTTAAAATATTATTTTAACTATTATATTTTAGACAGAAAAATAATCAAGTATAATGTTTTGACTGTGCATTTAAATAATCTGAAATTTTATCGAGTTGCTATATAAAAAGAGTACTGTATATAGTTTGTTGGTGGTCTGCCTTCTTATGTTTTTTGTCTTACTTTAAAGATTATTAAGCTCTAGTGGGGTGTACTTCTGATAACTCCTTAATTTTTTGAACTTTCTCTTATACTTTTTTCATTTGTATTTTTATATATATTTGTCATTAAAAAAAAAAATCAAATATACTAAATGAGTGAAGCCACATTTTTTTTTTTTTTTAATAGCAAAACAAATTTATTAATGGCCAAAAGCTAGCACAAGAAGTACCAAACCCAGGCTGAAAGTCGCAAATACAGACAAAGGAAAAGACTCCATATAAAATTAGCAAGCAAACCATGAAGTTGAGTCGCTCTCTCTTCCTCACAAAGGAAAAGATTGCGCCTCTCTTGTGAATTAGGGTCTGTTTGGCAAACCCAAAATACTGATTTATAGCTTATGTCTTATAGTTTATAAGCTAAAAGACCCGTTTGGTAACAGTTTTTCAGAAAGAGCTTATAGCTTATTTTACTGACTTATAGCTTATTTTTCATAAGCTAATTCAAGTAGCTTATGAGCTTATAGTTTATAGCTTTTCATTTTTTCTTCCCATTTTACCCTTATGATTTTATTTTAAATCCATTTTTATCCTTTACTATAATTTATTATATAGTATAATTTAAAACAAAATAGGTATGTTGTGCCTATTTTTTTTTACGTTGTTGCACTTGCATCTATCTATTTTTCTTTTACTATGTTGTATACCAATTATTTTTCTTACGTTCTTGAATTTTTTTTTAAACGTTGATGTACCTAGTTTTTGGTACAACATTACTATAGCATGTACCTATTATCACCTCTTTAATATGTTTAATCTTTTTTTTGGTACATTATGTTTAATCTTTTTAAGAAAGTATAAAAATTGAAATGAAGATATATTTAAAATGAAATTTCAAATAATAAAATTTATCGTCTATAAAAAAATATTAAAGTTTAATTTAATATTAAAATAATAATAATATAAAAGATAAATTAAATTATAAATTTAAATCACTAAATTTTAAGTATTTTAAATATTAAGTAATTACCACTTGAATTAATTTATTATTGTTCGTTCAATTTTTCTTATAAAATATAAAAATTGAAATGAAAATAATTTTAAAGTAAAATTTTAGTGAATAAATTTCATTCTATATTAAAATATAAAAGATATATTAAATTAAAAAATTAAATTACTAAATTATAAATATCTTAAATAAAAAATCTATTATTAATTATGAATGCCCTTTTATGTCATTTCACATTTATCTATGACTGAACCGCTAATTTTACCAAACACTTTAATTAGCTTATCAGCTATAAGTCATCAGCCATAAACTATCAGCTATAAGCTATCAGCCATCAGCCATAAGCTAGCTTATCAGTCATCCGCTATTTTTGCCAAACAGAGCCTTAGTATAAATACCATACCAATGAAACTTAAATTAGTGTGAGACAAAATAATTAAGCAACCAAACAGCAATAATGGTCCAAGCAATAATAATCAATCAAAAGCTAAACTACCAAAAACAGTAAAGAACATAGTTGAATTTATTTACTCAATTCGGTGTTAACGAACCTACTCTGGGGGAGAGAGCTCTCCTTTCCTTATCAAACTTCTTCCTTCCTTGATTACAATGAGATTTACACAAGAGTTACAAGAAATTAGTGAATCCCTAATTTCTACCCTTTTCCCAAATCTATTCCTGTGACTAAGAGATTTCAATGATAAGTGTTTACAAGGTGTTAGAATCACTACTCAATCCCTAGGGAACTTCTCAAGAGCTTCCTCTATGAACCCTAACTTCAATTGAATGAACAAATCCTAAAACCCCTTTTTATTTCTCTCACTCGGCTACAGAAAATGAAACAGCTCCCTTATATAATCGTGCTCGCACCGCGCGCCAACGACAGGGAAGAACTGCCAAACCAAAGCCGTGTGGGCGCCGTGCACGTCCTAACCAGAGCCCACACGGCTCGGGTTAATAAACTTTTTCCACTAGTCAAAAAATTTCAATGTGATGGTTAATTAGTCAAAAAAATAAAATTATGACTAATTATTTTATCCTGTAAAATTATGCCAACAATACTGCAAATTATTAAAAGCCACATCTGTTTTGATTCATTGCTAAGCATACTGCTTTAATTACTCCTGTATGCCGCACATGTAATCCTTATCCCAGTACACTTCTGGCTATCATGCATCAGCATCTATGAAGCCCCGATACGGAACACGATACCGACATGATACGATACCGATATGTCGATACGTAAATTTTTTTAAAATCCGCAATCCGATACTGCTGCGATACGTTATTTAAAAATTAAATTTAAAATTAAATATATAAATACACATTATATAAACATGACTAAAATCAACAATATTAATAATTAAAAGAGAAAATATCTAATCTTATATCAGAATTTTGAAAAAAACTCAAATGTTTGACACCATAGTTTTTCTTTTGAAAAATAAAAAATTATATTGACAAAGAAAAACTACAAGAAGTGTTAAAGATACAAACAAGTATCGGGTATTGGGACGTATCAGACATGTATCGGGTATTACTTTTTTATTTAAAAATAATGATTTAACCAATACTTTTCCGATACGAGTATCGAGATGTATCGGAAGAGTATCGAATATTATTTTTTTATTTAAAAATAATAATTTAATCGATACTTTACTGATACGAGTATCGGAACGTATCAAAAGAGTATCAGTATCGAGGACGTATCGGACATGATACGTCGCCATTTTTTGAGTATCGGGGCTTCATAGATCACCATTAATCTTAGAAAGTTTTCTTCAGCGTTAATACAGCTAAAGAAAAATTTAGAACAAAGAGCAGGCTCTAGTAAAACGCTTTTAATAATAATAATAATAACTAAAATAATAATCTATGGTCAATATTAGGAATTGATCTAAAAAAAATTGTTTGGAACAATAACACTTAATATTTGTATAATTTAGCTCAACTGAAAATAGAAATATTTTTAGATTATTAAAAATTTTCATCCGGTTCAAAGTTAAAATGTATAGTATACATATGTGTAAATTTTAATGATATTTATTAATTTCTCCTAATGATTATATAAAATAGTATATTTTGATATGTACTTATCGAAATAGGAATATATCTTTTATTTTTTATCTAATGATGGAGTAGTGTTTGCAACTTCTATACGACTCCCGGATTTTATTTATTTTTTTATACCGCTTGATTCTAAAAATAATAATTAATCATACCAGCTTGCCTGCCACTATATAATATTACAGTATTATTTTAGTAAACTAAACCCACTATATTATTCGATCTCGCGCAATATGATTTTATTGGTGCAATTAAAATATATATCGTCCCATAAGTCCTAGCTCAACTGGCAAAAATTTGTTGAAATTGCAAGGAATGGACGTCATGACCGGGGTTCGAATCCCGGCTCTCTCACTTGTGTGAGAATTTCTTATATTTATTTTGCCAACTCTTCTATGTACCAAAATATATATATATATATATATCACGTTTCCGTAAAAAAATAAAAATTATATATCACGTTTTCAATTTTATATACTAAAAAGAAAATTAATACAATAATAAGATAAATGGATCTCTTTATTTTGTTCTTTAATATTTTTTTCAAGTTTTCAATCCCATCAATTAACCAATTTTATTTTCGTTTTCATATATTCTAATGGAGAAATTATACTAGAATTGACAATATTCATACATCTAATATGTACACCTTTTTTAAAAATTTATATGGGGAAGAACTTTATTATATTTTTTTAATATAGAGAAGAACTTTTGTAAAATAAAAGTTGAGTTGTGTCATAAACCAATTTTATTACATCATTAACCATAAAAATGTACTGTTGTTAATCACTTTTTTGACATATATGTCATTAACCACTTTTTCGTTAACTGCCGATAGCGGCTTTGTTACAACTTACAACTCTTCTCGACTCAATGACAGATCTGATACTATTTTTTTTTTTTTTGAACTGCAAACTTTTATTGAGACACTATTTAGTACAAGAAGTACACAATAGGCCAAGAAAGAGGACAAATTAAGTGGCACGATACAACACCAACAAAACAACGCCCAGAAATTACAAACAAAAGGGAAAAGGAAAACAAACAGCGCCCAGAAACAGGAAAAGGAATTACAAACAGATGGAAACATGAAAACAAACAGTGCCCAGACTAGCCAACACCAAAAACATAGCGCACCTTGCCTCACCTAGTCATGCAATCGGCCGGATTCCACTCCCATTCATACAAAAGACACGGTCCCTTAGCCGTATTATGAATAAACCATTGCCATGACAACCTCCGGACTAAATCCACCACCGTCGTCAAATCAACCGCTATATTATTAAATACACAATCGTCAATCTGATACTAATAATCGCTTTACTAAGTCGTTTGAAGTATTTAAATTGTCTGTATATCCATTTTAATTTATTTGTAATTTGATTGGATTATGTTGATTCTTTTTATTTTAATCTATCTAAAGTGTTCCACGCACGGGGTTTCTCATATTCAATTTACCTAAAAATACTATTGGTTAATGACAATTATGTCGAAAAAGTGTTAACAACATAAGTACAATTTTTTAATTAAGGAGATAATAAAATTGGTTAATGACACAAACTCAATTTTTATATTACAAAAGTTCTTCTTTATATTAAAAAAAATGTTTTTAATTAAAAATATGAACATTACTACCGGATGCATCTATTAAGTTTTTAAAGTTGCGTGCAAAAACTCACCCCTTCTCTCCGTTTCAAGTCCAACAATAAGATGTTTCACATTATTTTCTCATATTTCTTTTACAATAAAAATAAGGATTCTAATCCAACAATAAGATTACAATTTCACCTAATTAGTTGTTTTTTCCGGTGGTGATTTCAATTAGTTGTTATCACTAACCTAAAGGTGGCAAATCATGAGTGGAAATTTATTATATAAAACAAAAGATAAAAAGAAAAACACATTGAAGATATATATACCCTACCCAAAATAATATAAATAAATGATGAGACTTACATTATTTTTTTTATAATTTGGAAGTATTTATTCATAAATCAATAGAAAAAAGTCATATAAGTAAATTTGTATGTGGTACTCACAACTAATTTAATTAATTTTTATTTCAGATGCATATGATTTATTATCATCGATTGATGAATAAAAATTCTACAATTATGAAATGATAGTTTTAAAAAAAAAACCTAAACAAAAACGTAAGTTAAGCAAAAGATTGTGTAAACCATACATATGATGAAAGCTGTCAAAACTAATAAAAGTATATAACTTGAGTGCCATCACGTGTAGCATGAAATTGGATATCATGCGGTAACTATTTCTATTGTTTCCATGTTGTTTTTAATATTAATTATTGAGATTGATTTGTGTTGATTTTATTAAGAAGTAATGAACCAATTATTTCGAAATGGACGGGTGCAATGTACTACAACGTGTAACCTGTGGAATTTATATACTGTAGTGCATCTAAGGTTTTGGTTAGAGGTTAAAGATGATGAACAGTGAGACAAAATGTTGTTTTAATATATATATATATATATATATATACTAGTATGAACACCCATGTCAAGCACGGGCTAAAAATTCGTGTTTTTTTTCATAAATTAAAAAGTGTTTGTCATATATATGTTAATCTTAGTAATATGACACATTTAATAATATTTTACAGAATAATCATATTAGCAAATCGACCGTTGGATTGAAAGATACTACAACATAGATCATGTATAAAAAATATAACATTAATCAGAAATCATTTAATACGTCAATGAGATACATCGAAATTAACGTCTTACAAACTTTCAAAAAATGAATTTATTTTGATGTATTCCATTGATGTATCAAATGATTTCCGATTAATGTTATATTTTATATAAATGATCAATGCTATAATATTTTCAATCAAACGGTAAATAGTTATCGGATGTGTCATATTACTAAGATTGACATATTTGTGTCATTTGATCCCAACTCTCTCTCTCTCTCTCTCTCTCTCTCTCTCTCTCTCTTCATAAAAATATAATAATTTTAGATTTTAATGTATGTATATTTGAATTTTCCTTTTTTTTTTCTTCATAAAAAATTCAATAAATATATCAATAGGGGTTTGTTCTAATGGAAGAGTGGAATCTTTTATGGGGTGAAAAACTCAATCAAAACAATCTAACCTTAAGTCTTGTATCTTGATTATTAGGTAAAAAAGATTCTATTTGATTTAACGGGAAAAACTAAATCAAGTCAGTGTAAAAAGTAAAGCAATTGAAATAAAAATCTTAGACCTCACATCTTAATTATTTTTTGTAAAGTTTCAATTAAAATATTCAAAGTGTGGATTGGTGGCCTCTTAAAGTGTGAAAAACTAAATAAACTAAACTCGCGTAAAAAATAAAGAAATTGAGATCATACTAGCATTTTCCTTTTTATAATTAAAATATTAAAAGGAATTTGATCTAACAAATGATGGTTAATCTCTTACGGCAAGAAAATTTAAATCAAACTCGTATAAAGTGTAAAGGAATTGAGACCATAATCTTATGTCTCAATTATTTTTGTAAAAAAATCGATTAAAATTTCAAAATGGATTCTATCTAAAAAAAGAGAGTAATTTCTTACAGTGTGAAAGAATTAAATTAACCATATGTAAAAACTAAAGCAATTTTGACAATAACATGAGGCCTTACATCTCAATTATTCTTGTAAAATGTTCAATTAAAAATTTCAAGTGAAATATGATTTAACAGAAGAGTTTAAGAAAGTTGGTTGACTGCATTTATTTGTTTGTTAAATATCCAATGCTAGACTCTCACATTTAAATATAAAAAAATACTACGGAATTGATATTCGAATCTCAACAACTCCAATAATATTCATATAGCTACAATTTGAGCTACACTTATACTGATTAACTGTATTTAATTAATGAAAAAACAATAAGAAAAAAATTGACATGAGTCTTTTATGGGTACTACAGTGGCCATTTATTAATGTACACAAGATAAATTACACACCATTCTGTATTCCATATTATTTTTGGGGTTTATACAGATACAACTCAAATTACACACCATTCCATGTTTGACTCTAAATTCCAATAAAAATGTTCAACTTAAAAATATTGGCATGACCTAAATAACAGGTTTCCTATACTTATAACAAGGTTTCCTATATTTTCGTTTTCTTTGTGTTTAAATTTTTTGGAGAGAGAAAAGCTCAAAATAAATTTAAACTACAAAGCAATCAATATGAGATCAACCCCGTAAACTATGAGCAGACGAAGAAAGCATATATTTTAGATTAAAATGGAACCTACCTTGCAACTCACGCTACGATACCCTTACGATTCAGGTACATATATTTAGAGTGTCTTTGGTTTCAATTCTAGAATAGCTAGAATTGATTCTGGATGTGTAGAACTGATTCTAACTTGTTTGGTTTCTCAAAAGTATATTTGATTCTGCCTCCAGAATTGATTCTACTTGAAGCTAGAAATTGTAGCTTCTAGTTTTTAGAATTGATTCTTACATATTTACACTTAAATATTTTGTTCAACTCAGTTCTACATGAAAGTATCCAAACATAAATCAATTATGCTAAAATCAATTATGTTGAAATCAATTCTACCAAAATCAATTCTATCAAAATCAATTCTGACTAAAGTCAAACCAAACATACACTTATATGTATTTAGAGTTAGGGTCCGTTTGACGTAGTTTATTTATGAGCTTATGCAAACAGTTTATACAATTGCAATATAAATTAGGTTTTATGCTATTTTATAAGTTCAAATTAATGAAAATTGAATTTTTATAAACTATTTTATCATAAATTACCTTGAAAAACTTATAATAATACATAAAAATTACATAAGTTGTTTGCATAAGTTCAAAAATAAGTTAGGTCAAACGACCCTTAGACTACATTCTCAATCTTCCTATTTTTACTCACACAAAATTGATCTTCCATTTTCTTTTTAATTTTAGTCTCTTCCTATTTTCTTGACCTTAATTAATAGAAAACATGAAACAAAACTTTTGAGGAATTAAAAATGTTGCAATTTACTTTGTCGATTGAAAGAATGTATACCATTAATATTATTAAATTTGTCAAATAAAATTTTTGATATTTTGTAAAACTATTATTATGTATTAATATGTATTGTATTAAATGAAATAAGTTTTTGTTCTTCTTATATTTTGCCTAAAGCCCCTAAAATGTGTGCTTGGCTTATGGAAACATTCTAGGAGTGAGGAAAGAAAAGGATAAGTACTTTTGTCATCCTACCATTTTTGGGGCGCGTCCTACGAATTTACCGAAATACCCTGCCCGCTACTTCACTCCCTAAAAACACCCTATCGGATTTTATTTTTATAACGTCTGCTACTTAAGTAGGGGACGACTTTTTCAAAATTTCTCGTTTTTATAACGTACGTTACTTAAGTAACAAAAGGATAAATTAGTCATTTCGTAGGGCGCGCGAGTAACCCTTAAAATGACAAAAGTAATTTTCAAGGAAAAAGAAACTCACTTGGATTGGTCTAGTGGTATTAGTTTGGGATCCGGGAATGTGCCCCTCTTAAAATTTCAGGTTCGATTATCACCGGTGCTAATTTGGGTGGGCTAATTTAACTTCTTATAACAAATAAATTCAAAAAAAAAAGGAAAAAAATAATTTATACCCCAACATATTTTGAAATATTCCCATTCTATCCTTATTTTACCGGTATGTTTTAAAAGTGTCCTGGTATGTTTAGCAAAAAACTAAAAGTGTACTGATATGTTAAGCCAAAATCAAAGTGTAATGGTATGTTAAAAGTTTTCTGTTTTTCCAGAAAGTTGAATTACATTTTCTAATTGCCAAAACTTCAAACCAAAATACTTGAAACATGATTTCCGAAAACAATTACAACCCGTAATCTATCCACAGAAAAACTTTAAAATTGTGTTCTGAAAATTTACTAAACTGCAGAATGGGTCAAAAAAAATTTGGAACAATGACTTTCAATCAATTTCACAAGAACCACCACAAATCTAATTTAATTTCTATGTTTCCGAAAACAATTACAACCCATAAAAAATTTAAACAATTTCAAATCTAATCTAATTCAATTTCAATCAATTTCTATGTTTCCGAAAACAATTACAACCCATACAATTTCTACTGGTTCTGAAATTTTCTATGGGTTCCGAAACCACCCGTGGAAAACTTTAAAATTGTGTTCTGAAAATTTACTAAACTGCATAATGGGTCAAAAAAAATTGGAACAATAATTTCAATCAATTTCACAAAAAAATTGGAACAATGACTTTCAATGAATTTCTATGTTTCATCTGAAACCACCACAAATCTAACACTGGAAATATGGTACAATGACCAGAGAAATTCACAAAAAAAATGGAGAAAATGGGTCAAAAAATTACAACCAAAGTTTGAATTTTTATAGATAAAAATTACAATGCAATCAAAGCTTCAAAATATGAAATCAAAAGGGATAATGATTTTATTCTTAAACTTGCTGATATATGGTGTTCCAAGCCCAACATATTTGTGTTACCTTGAGGAGAAGTAACAATTACAATGGAAGAAACAAAATTTCGATTTGGCTAAATTTGTAAGGTTTGAGAACTTTGTGTTGTTCTTCAAATTTCCTGAACCCATTTTTACACGGTTCCGGTATGTATATCATTATTGGTTTATGATTGTAATTTTTGGAACTCTTTTTCCTAAGTACTCCGGTGTGAAATGCTTATGGTTGTTTTGGTGAAGTTAAGTGATAAAAGGGTAAAATTGGAATATTTAGTTGTTTGTAGGAGTGAAACATTAAATGTAGGGTAGAAAAAAAAATTCCAAGAAAAAAGAAGACTGAAGTGGGTAGATTTATCAATTTATTAAACCATGGGCTGATTTCATCAAGCCTTAAGTATTACTAAATCTCTAAGCAATTATTAATAGCTACACCTCCACATAAAAGGAGTAAACCACAAGTGAATTTCACTACTAATTTTAATTTAAAAAATGGAGCACTAAGCCATGAATTCAAAACCACCCATGAATCAAAATCATCATATTTCTTAATACAATAAAATTAGATTCACCGTACGATCAACTTCTTAAAGGAATTTCGTACTCAAATAAGCGAGTTTTGCGTTTCCCCCTGTAAATTTTTGTTGTAGGAATACCCTCTGTAATGTTTACAAAATTTTTTGATAGTGTAATTTACTCCATGCCGATTTTTTTTCCTAACATAACATAGGGGGTAAAATATACTACCAAAAAACATTGCAGGGGGTATTCCTACAAAAAAAAAAATTACAGGGAGGAAACGCAATATCCGCCTATTTTGCAGGACGTAAAGACCTATTTACCCTTTTTTGTTTAAATATTATTTTCGTTCTTGTATGTTCGTGAATTTTTTGTTTTAATCCCTATATAATATATTTAGATTTTTTGCAACTGCATCCCTAAATGTGCAATCAATGTTGGTTTTAATCTCTGCCGTTCAATTTTGTTTCAAAAATGTTGATCTTGCTAACATTTGCACATGTGGCAATTATGAGGTGTGGCAGTTATGAGGTGGCAGAACAAAAAATTATTTTATCTCTTATTTTTTTGTTTTGGGTCGTGTATATTTCCGAATTTTTTGTTTTGATCTATCATTTTTCTTCCTCTTTTGGTTTTGGTCCCTCATTAATCTACTCATTTTGATACTAATAACTCTGATCTGATATGCCTTGTACCGGTCAAACTCCCAAAGGGATATGTACAACTAATAGGATTAGTTCTTTCCATATATATTCATTCTATAACTATTGTAATAAACACTAGCTTAATTATAGGATCTCAACTGTACTACAATATGTGTATATAAGCACAATCTATCAAATGAATATAAGTACATCTTTACACCATTTCTTTCTTGGCATCAGAGCACTTAAGCTTGAAGGCTCTCGATCCAATCATGTCCGCTGCCACCACAAACCAGAAAAACGACCTACCTACAACCGTCTCTGTCAAGCTGGACAGAGATAACTATCTACTATGGAAACCACTAGTTCTACATATTAGGCACAAAAGAATGTCATCAGCAGTTTGTCACCACTAATGATACAACTAAGAAAATCAATCCTGAATATGAAGAGTGGATTGCTCGTGAGTGACCAAGCACTACTTGGATGGCTAAGGAATTCAATGGCCATTGATGTTGCAACACAGTTGCTGCACTGTAAAACTTCAAAGGAAATTTGGGATGAAGCTCAAAGCCTAGCAGGTGCACACACAAAGTTAAGAATACTCTACCTAAAATCAGAATTTCCTATAATCCTAATATTATTTTCAGCATTTATGTACTTTCGGTTAGACTTGAATGTGGGCAAAAAAACTAAAAAACCAAACCGAACCGTCAAATTAAATCGAATCGAACCAAGAAAAAAAAACTGAACCATAACCAATAGTTTTGAAATCAAATTGAAACAGTTCAATTCGATTTTAAAGACAAACAATTTGATTCGATTCAATTATTATAAATTTTTAAAACAGTTTGATTCAGTTCGGTTCGGTTTTTCTCAAAAACCAAACCATACCCATCCCTAGTTATATCCTACAACAATGTAAGGGTCAGTATTATCTAAAATGAATCATGTGCAAGGAATGGTAAATGTCACACAAAATAAAGTGTTAAATATATTTTTAGTCCAAAAAATAATGAGCTTTTAAGTTTAATACCTCAAAAATATATTCACTTTAATGAGCATTGTATATTGGTTTCATGCTTTGAGCACATTCTTACTACAATATAGATTTGTTAATGCCATGACTCGTACGTACTTCATTATTCATATACCAATCTGGTTCCATTGTTGCATATTTTTTAATTTATGTAGATGATCTATTACTAACTAGAAATAACTCTAGTTTTCATGACAAGTTCAACCAATCTCTTGCAGAACAATTTTTACTTATAGTGTGTTTGGTTTGAGGGAAACAAAAAGGGAGAAAAGAAGAATATAGAAATTATTGAATGAATTTGAACTAAACATAGAAATAATTGAATGAACAAATTTATTCATTGATTTATGTATTTTTCTTTTCTCCCTATTTATTTACCTCAAATTAAACACACCCTTAAAATTTTGGGCTAGCCGAGTCATTTTCTTGTGGTTGAGATCATTCCAATCATATGTGGACTATTATTAACTCAACATCACTACATTAATTAGAGACATTCTTCATCTAGCAAATATGTGATAATCCAGTTTATGATCTTCCTTGGATCAATTTGGAATGTAAATTTATGAGCAGAGGCGAATCCACTGCCCAGCAAGGTTGGGCACGTGCCCAGGCTTCCCACTCCAATTTTTTTATTTTATTTTTTATTTTTTATTTTTTTTATATTTAGGGTTCTTATTTTAATCTAAAATTTCAAAGTTTGAGTAGAATTAGTAAAATTTAACTGTATATTCATAATCCTGATGAAATTATGAGCAAAATGCTATATTTACATGTCCAATATAGTGCAAGAATGGAAAAAAACGATTTTGGAAGTTTTGGTGAGAGGTTGAAGATGATGAACAGTGACACAAAATGTTGTTTTAATATATTTATTAGTTAAGCTGTTTATCATCACTAGATGTGTGTTGGTCCAATAGTTTGTTTTTTGGTTGAGCATGTAGAGGTACTACAACAAATATGATTTTTGGCAACTTTTTTCGCTAAAAGTTGTTACAAGTCGCTGGCAAAACAACCAAATGTAATTTTGTCAGCGACTTGTAACAAAAAAGTTGTTGCTAAAAATCATATTTCTTGTAGTGAGGTCTTGGGTTCAACTCCCACTTTCTCCCTTCATTTTTTTACTTCATTTTCTTTTATTTGTTTATATACATTATTAAAAATATTTAAAATTACTAAAAATATCAACTTTGTTTATAGTAAAAAAATGTATTATTATTGTTTTTCTTTGATTTTAATTTTTTACCCCATGCCTAAATATAACCCAAAATACAAAAAACAATATGTTTGATTGCTTTTTTGTTAATCTGAAATATGTAAAATATATTGTAATTCTACATTATTTTATATGTAGGATTATGGGGAGTTTATGACATTTACTTACGTAGTTATTATGAATCAAATATTTAGATTAATAAATCCATAAAATTAATTACATTTATTATAATTTTAGTATATAAATAATATATATTATTAGTTAAAAACGGTCGGATATGGATGAACCCCGATCCAAAATTCTTATACCAATAAACATTTGTGCATTTGCGGTTAAAATTATGCCCAGCCTTAATATAATTTTTTTTTTGAAATGACAAAATTTATTAATAACCATGTCTCTGCACAAGACGAACAGAGACCGGTAACCAGGAACTACATAACATAGGTGCCGTATGTATGCAGAACACCAAAGGAAAAAAACCTCTAAACAAACACCACCTAATCAAGATTCAACTCCTAATCCAAAATCAGAAAGGCACCCCACAAATTTCAGACTACCAGAGCAGTCACCAACCCAGCTTAAAATGTTGTCACGACTAGACTCTAACTCCCGAACTCGAATCAAAAGCGCTCGGCCCATCAGAATCCAGAAACAGCTCCATCAGGTGAACCACGGACCAGACAAAGGTAGAACAAAACCTAGGCAGACCAGTCTCGGCAACAATAGCGGTACCACCATGAGACCGGTAGTGGCGAAATAAACAACGAAGAACCAAAGCACCACCCGAGGAAAAACAGCCGACGCGGAATAGGTAACCCAGATCCATAGAAACCTGCAAATCTCAGCAGATTTGGAAACCTTCAACGACTCAAAAGGAGTCCTGCAAATCTCAACAGATTTGAAGAGTGGTCAGAGAATCTAAAATCCAGGAAAACCAATAACGCTACATCAACCGCAACCCCATCACCACCAACCACCATCTCACCACAGCATCCACAATCATCACCGAAACCAGACCCCGGCGATGCCAAATCTGAACATTGCCATCACCACCTCAACTCCTCACCACCACCAAAATCAAGCGAACAATGTAGCTTCAGATCCAACACAAACGGGTACACCGTAACCTCCAAATCCAACACCTAAACTCCAACACGAAAAACCAAGATCCAAACACATCCAGAAGCTACAGCCACCAAACTTCCGACGTGTAAACAACCAGAACCAACCCCGAGCAAGCCAAAGACAACCCCATCCTGAAAAACCGACCAAAACCCATAATCACCACTTGCCGTCGTGACCCGCCAAGACCCCGAAGGAGAAGAACAAATCCGCGCCGATATGGACACAGAACCAAAAACGTTCTGCAGACTCGGCGGTAACCACCATGTTATGCAGAAAGGGAGAAGGACATGTTCTTACAAAACAGAGAAGGAGGGAGAATGATCGGAGGAAGTAAACGGAGACTGGCGAGAAAGAACTTGCAGAAAACAACAACAACAAAACTCCATCATCGGTGCTGTAACGGCCGCCGGACTCCAACAGAATCAGAGAACCAGCGCCGATCTGGACACAACCACCGTCAGAAAGGACACTAGCGCCACCACCACACCTCTCGTCACCACCCTCTGCTCACAACCAAGAAGGGGTCGCGTCTACCAAAACAGGGCCACCACCACCATAGAAACCAGAAAACAAATAGAAGGAAAACAGAAAAAACAAAAGTAAAAGACAACAACGACCAGAACCGGAGAAGAAGAGAACCGACGCCGATCTAGACACGTGATGCCAGGCTTAATATTATTTTGGCTCCGCCACTGCTTATGAGGATCTTATTATATATTTCAATTTTAATCTTGTGTTTAATGCTTTTCATGAATTACAACTTTATGAATTGTTCTTAGGAATCAATTGATTAATAACCTTAACTATTGAAACTTGCACGGAGATAATTGTTAACTTACGGAGATAATTTGTTCTGTTAATATAATTACTTTAGACATATCAAATTATTGAACTGTGATAAAAGGAATTAATGTCCGATCAAACTTTCTATGAGTTTGATTTCACCTAAATGATTAATACTTATTTGAACTATTTTGTTAATTCATCGTAAATTCGTAACAACAAGAGTGAAATTGTAATCTAAGGTTGGATTTTGGGATAAATAAGAGATTCGAAGAATCTGGTCATCTAATCTAATTGAAATCACCAATATTTGCTTTTTCATGTCTGAATAACAAACTTATGCTAAAGATACCCCATGCATATTCTAAGCTCGAAACAATTGTTTTGTCGAAATTAAACAATCACCACAACATTTTAGACTTACCGCAACGCCTAAATTTTGAACGGTAAAAAAACCATTCTCGAAAAGTGCCAAAGAGAACGGGGCTTTGGATCCTCTCCCTCACCTATTTGTCTCCCACTTTCTCCTTCACTCATTTGTTTCTATCTCTTTCTTATATTTTCTCACTCTTCTTCCTTTTATTATTTTTTTTATTAATTTTCTCTCTCCTATCACACACATATTTTGAAAGGAGGGAGAAGGATGGAATGAGAGGATCCAACCTCAGAGAACGGTTTTAATAATTTGTTGGGGTAGTATATGTATTTTTTGCAAATTATATCCAACAGCAGAAAACTGTCAGGGATATGAATCTTTATACGAATCTTTATAAATATAAAATATTGTTTACTTAACGACAGTTTGATAAACTTTGCCAAATTTTTCAACACGTACCAACAGTCATAACTCATAACTCAATTTTCAACCACTGAACTATATATTTGAATATTTCATTAGCAAAAAACATTGAAGTACCATTAACTCAAAAGTCAAGTACCATATGGTTTTTATTTAGAAATTCGAAAACAGCAAACACACGCGCACACAGACACAAACATGGTTCACACACACAAGCTAGCTAGCTAACAATAGCATGGTGTCTTATTTAGCAATACTAGTTATGTTATGATAAGCATGCATCAATGCAAGCCATAGATGATTGACTTAAAAGCTTGCAATATTGGCTGGGGTGTCCAAGTTTGAGGTAAAAGACCATGAATGGATGTGGTGTAGTTGACGGGCATCGGTTGTTGTGGCAGCAGAAAAACCAATCCTTACGGTGGCCGGAAGCATTTCTTTCAAATCAATGACTTGAGCAATAGTTGAAAATGTACCATCTGGATAAAATACAACTACATTCAATATCTTAGAGCTAGAATCATAGGAGATATTTACATCAACCAATGAGCCACTCACTCTATTCCATTTCACGGTCTTTAAGGAAATCAAAGAGTTAACATCAATTCCAACATGGTTGTATTTGGGAATATCCCATGGACTCACTGTATCAAACTCTACACCAACAAATTGATTGTTTGCAGTTTGTGAGTCAACAATCCCAAGGTATCCACCATTTGAGTTGCTAGGAATATTGGCCTTGTCTAGTGGTACAAGATGGAAAACAAATCCACTAGCTGGCTGATTTTTGTAGTCGACAACTTTGAATCTGAAGGAGGTGATGAAGCTCGCAACATTGCCGGTGGTATTATCCCAGATGGGCACAGGTGTTAAATACAGGAGTCGACCGACGATATGTTCAGGGTCTCCTGGGTTGGTTAGTGACACGATTCCATCGGATAAGATCGTGGAAGCTCCTTGCAGGGAAACGCTGGATTTACTAGTAGTGAAATTGGTGATGTTAAAGGAAACTGTATTTTGGGAGTTAACTAGTTCTGTTGCTAGCAAGAGAAAAGTTGTGAAAATTACTAACACAACAGAAAAGAGGTATTGATTTGTTGGAAAGAAAGCCATGGTATTCAAGTTATACTTTTGATTACTTGTGAATGAGTATTGTAGGTTTGTAACATGTATTTATACACGCATGCTAGGTCTAGTTTTGGTTTGTCACATACCACATTGTAATTATATTAATGGAACTAAATACAAATGCGTGGTAAACGTGATTCTTAATTTATAGGAGTATATGATAGCTGTGGAGGCTCAAGCCCGCACAAAAAAAAAAAAAAAAATCCTTTAATATTAGTCACCATCATAATCTCAATTGATCATCCAGTTTAATTGTGATTGCTCATTCGTAACTATTGGATCACCCTTGGAGAGCATGTTACAACGCGTGGTTATTCCAATGATCGGATCGTCAAAAAAGAAGTCTGTAGTGAAAGTTATCATGGTTGCATTGCATATATGAGTTTTGGACCTAATGTTGCACTAGGAAGTAAAGCGTCTAAGGTAAGGGTTTTTTCCCCATACACTCATGCACTTAGGGTTTATATTATAATTTAATAATGAGATTGTGAACTGATAAAGAGGAATGATGATAGAAGGAATGATAGAATTATTTTTATTACGTTTTATGCTATTCTAATATACATTGAGTGATGTTTGTGGCTGGTTGTGTATTTAATTATGTGTTTTCTTGGTGTGTGGTTTATTGTGGATTTGGTTATTTTATTGGTTATTTTACGTGTTAATTGGGTCTCTTAATCTGGTGGGATTAGAGAGGTTTCGATTTAATTGGATACTCAATGAGAGAGCATTCATTCATTCATGCATTGATTTTGGTGTGGTTTCGGAATAATACTCAAGCGGGGTACCGAACCTTAATACTCAAGAGGGGTAACCAAACCTTAATATCCAAGAGGGGTATTATGTCCAAGAGGGACACTGTCCAAGCGGGACATTCTATTTTGCTCTGCGGAGTGGTGATATCCGGATCATTGTAGCTAGGTGCATTTTATGCATTATTGATTGATATAAGGGGTTATTAAAAATAGTTTCTTTCATCGATTTTATTTGATTTCTTCTTTATGGCCAATGATTTTATTATTATTTTATGATATTTACCTTCCGTTCGGCATGTTTCAATTTGGATAAGGAAATTGACCCTTACATTAAATATGGTTGTAGGTACCAAATAAATATGAAGTTGATGTGTTGCTTGTACATGCGCGGGGTAAATAAAAAGGGTTTTATGAATATATCAGTGTAACTTTAAATAAGACTTTTGAACAATTTTATAGCTTTGTAAATTTAACATATTTTAAAGTTGATGATTTGTACTATTTAGATTCAATAAGTTTTTTTTTTAAAAAAAAAATTTCAATAATTAATGATCTTGTAATCTTGACAAGATAACGATGTTAACATGTTTTTAAAACAATGTGGTATTTTTTTTTTTAAAGGATTAATAGAATTAGTCTTAATGTCTCGGACCAAAAATCCGAAATGTTACAATCCCTCCCCATATATATGTTAACCATGAAAATATAAGTTATTAACCACTTATTTTACATTGTTTCAAATATGATTGTACATGAAGAAAAATAACCGGTTAATAACTTGTATTTCTTGGTTAATGAATCTCTTAATGACATATATGTCGAAAAAGTGATTAACAACAGTACATTTTTATGGTTAATGAAGTAATAAAATTGGTTTATGGCACAACTCAACTTTTATATTACAAAAGTTCTTCTCTATATTAAAAATATATATATATATATATATATATATATATATATATATATATATATATATATATATATATATATGAAAATACTTACTAACCCTTAGATGAAAAATGAATGGCTGTGATTTAAGTATCATTGTGTATCTCTCCTTACTTTATTATTAATTCTCTTTTATTCAGTTTACCCTTTCATCTTCTTCACCCACTACTAGAAAAATCTTAAATACCGACGGATAAAATATGTCTCTAAAATGCAAATATTCCGTCACTAAGCATGCTAGAGACAAATTTGATCCCGTCGATAATTTCCTCGTCTCTAAATTATTAGAGACGGACAAAATCCATCTCTAAAATGAAAATATCTGTCTCTAAAATAAAAATATCCGTCTCTAATTGCTTTTTCTGTCTCTAATTCCATCTCTATTAGAGACGAAATATATTATGTCTCTAAATTCCGTCGGTATTTCAACTTTTTCTGATAGTGACCACAACATCGATCCACGCATCCAACTCCTTGGATTAATCCAATTTCAAAGATTGGAGATCTTTTAAAAACTTGCAAGTTTCAATTTGAATAAGTAAGTTGATAATCTTTAATATAATTAAACGAGAGTAACTAGAGGCACCCTAAACTTTAACCCTAATATGAATGATCTATATTTTGACACGTGAAAGAAAACATTATATCAACGGCTACGATAAAAACTTGAATACTATGTTGCCACATCAATTAATGAATGTGACACGTCATATGTTTACAAACACAATACATGATGTGTCAATATATGATTGAATGTATATATAAAATAATTTTACACCAATGCCTAATTTTGTTATCTACTAATCTCTAATTATATACTTTCATTTGATAATTGGATATACTCTGTGGAATCTATCTTATTTATATTCTTAAATTATGCGTCTTTTACGATAAATAGAAACCCTTTCATTTCTTTCTCTCAAAAGTTATCTTTCACATTCCAAAGAGTGTATCTTTCATATTAATTATAGTCTTAAATTATGTATCTTTTTTAACTTTTTCTCACATTTACATTTTTTTTATTTGATGCAGATTTGACTTTGGGGTTCTATAAATGTATAAATTGCTATAGATATTTTAGGTGTTTTGTTAGCCTGTATTTTCGACAGGCATTAATGAATTGGAGAGAGAAGATGAATTCTCATTTAATGTTCTCTTGGAAATTAGTTGTTTAATAAATCAGGAGAAGATTAAGGCATTCGACGTCGAAAGCCTTTTAGTTAAAGTTCACTGTCGAGCTTGAAGAAGCTGTCGAATTCGACAGGAACATATTTTATTAAATATATGTTGTTTGCTTCGACATTGCTATATATGTGTCGAATTATATATATGTATGTATATGTGTGTTTGCTTGTATAACGTATTATGCAGTACAGAGAAAGCATACTCTGGACTTAGCAAATTATTCAAAGTGGATAACGTTCGAAAGCCTTGCCAGGTGTCCAAGAAATTCAAATTGTCGAAGACACGTGGAGTTTAGTTAGACGTTAAGTAGGTTTTGACGGTTATTCTAGTTTGCCTATAAATATTAGTTTTTCATATGAGAAACGGGTTCACAATTCTCATGCAAATTCCGGACAAAACTCAGAGTACCCATGTCAACGAGCGAAATGAGTGTAAAATGGAACATGTACGAATCTGTGTAACCAACCTTTCTTTGTAAACAATTTACATTTATGAATGCAATTTACATTCTCCAAGTATTTTACTTGCTTTCCATTTAAAGTTTATGCACTTTAACCTTTCTGCAATTTATTTCATTGCATGTTTAAAACCTTTCTGCAATTTATTTCATTGCAAGTTTAAAACCTTTTCTGCAATTTACTTTGTTGCATGCTTTTACTTTTCAAAGTTCTTCTTTAAACTTTATCTGCAAATTCATTTACAAGTTTTCTGCAAATTTAACTTTGAAGCATTTTACTTTAAGCAAACATATTCGACTGCGTCGAGTGATTTTACTGTTTTTATCAAATTATCCGATTTAACCCAGAAAATATGAAACATATTTTCGTCAATTCTGCACAAACCAATATGTCTCAGGATTTACTAGTTGATCCTTCTTGTAATAATTAAACTAGCGGTTGTTTGCTAAAAATCGGGGTAAACAAATTGGCACGCCCAGTGGGACTATTGGTTTGTGTGATTTATTTTGTTTATTTTTGAAACTTTTTGCAAAATTGTTTTTGGTGTTAAAATTTGATTGTGTGTGTAATTTTATATGCATTTGAGGAGTGGTAAATCTCTCCCAGATTTCTCAAAAATACCAACTCGTACTCGTACTAGAATGGTGAGACAACCAAGCAATTCTGCGAATAATAACAATAATAATGGATCAGAAACGAATCTGAATCCAAATCCCCAGAATGTGGCAGGGCAACCTAGTCAGCCAGCATCTGGCGTTTCTAACGCCAATTCTACTGGTGGGCCAACAGGTCCTGCATTGAATTCTACAAATTCTGAAAGTATTCCAAATAATAATAATAATAATAATAATAATAATAATAATAACGGCGGAAATTCGAACCCTGCGACGAATTCTAGTACCGTTGGCGCAAACGCCAGTGGATCAACAATGCCTGCCGTTACTTCAAGTATGATAGGAGGAGTCCCTCCTCCAAATCCTAACGGTGCAGCAATGACACAACCGAACATGTCATCCATACCAACAAACGTATCACACACACATGGATACACAGACGGTAGTCAAGTTGGTGGAACACCGTCAAGACCACCCTGGTTGCCTAGAAACCCACAATTTGGAATGCCAACAACAACGATGGCAAACCTGTATAATTGGCCTTCAATAGAAAGTTCTCCCTCGTCTTCTGCGATGGGAAATAGAGGAAATTCTCTTAACTTGACAAACAATTCTATGGCAGTATTAAGGCAACAAATGGATGAGAGCAACCATGATATGGTGAATGCGTTGACCCAACAGATTGGCACAATCTTTAATCCTATGTTACAGACAACCAATGATAGTTACCTGTTATTAGCCAATCAAATGGGGAGAATGGCAGACTTTTTTGGAGCCCCTGATGCTCCAAATAACCAAAGGGTTCCTCGTGCAAACCCAGAAATTCAACCAGAAGTTCAAGCCCAACCACTGCGTATTGAAGGAGAACAGCCAGAACAAGAAGTGGTATTGGTTAATAGAAACATGAATTGGTTGAGATGGCTGCTGGTGGCCTTGACTATTCCATTAGGAAAAAGTTAGATACTCAGCATTTAAGAGATATGGCCCAGTTAGCAGATCGTGTTCGACAGGTCGAACGCCTCAGGGCTGAAAAAGTCAGAAATTCTAAATTTCATAAAAAAGAAAAAGTGGCGTATATAGAAACTTATGAAAGTGAAAATGAGTTCGACGATGGTCAGGATTACATAGAAAATAATGAGGTTAATATTGCTGAATTAAAACCAGAACCTCCCTATACTTGTAAAATGTTAAAACCATCGAATGGAAATAATCCTGTCGAACCAAAAAATGATAGATTTGTTGCTAAGACATATACGTTCGACATTACTAAATGTGACGAAATTTTTGACTTATTGGTTACTGATGGCCAAATAATTGTGCCAAAAGGTTTAAAAGTTCCACCTTTGGAACAACGTAAGAAAAGAGGTTTTTGCAAATATCATAATTTCTTGGGTCATAAAACCTCACAATGTGTTCTTTTCAGGGATCTGGTCCAGAAAGCCCTGCAGGAAGGAAGACTCAAATTTGGCGAACAGCCAAAATCCAAACAGCAGGTGGATGAAGATCCATTGCAGATTACTGATGCTGCTTACACAGAGCCATTTGAATGCCTCATGTTGGAAGCATTGAACCTCACTGAAGGGGGGCAATTGGTTTCTATTCCTGAAGAAGAATACGAAAACAAAGTGGAAGGGGTGTATCCACAGGCTGGAGAGAAATTGCTAGATTTCCTTCAACGCTACAAAGAGAATGATGGCGAAGCTACATTATGTCCTCACTGTAGTGCCATGTTCGACAAAAAGGCTGCTGCAGGCCTCACCAAATTTTTGCCTCATAGTCAGGGCAGAAACAATTGGCCAAGCCAAAGGCCAACTTATTCCAACATTCTGAATAGCCAACAGGCACCTGTGCATCAAAGGTTGGGACCACAGAAATCATTCGTCCCCTCAAACAGGACACCTATCAATCAGTGGGTTCATGGGAGAAACATGGTCTCTGGCCAAAGGAATTTTGAAAAAGGAAGTTCCAGTAACTCTAATCCCAAGAAAGATTCTGAATCAAGGAAGTATGATTACAGGAATAATTACAAAGGGAAGAACCCCATGACAAGATCTCAATGGCGTAGATATCAACGCCAGAAAAAGTTGGCTGCTCAAAGTTCCCAGATTACTGCTGATGGTAAGGGAAAGAAGCCTATGGAATTGGCTAAGAAGCCAATGAGCGAAAGGTTAGTTGAACCAAAAATAGAGTCTTCAGTTGCTGATGATGTCGAAGACGAACACATGGAAGCTGATGATTTTCTAGATTCTGAACCTGATCTCTTCATACAGGCTAAAGTGAATAATGTAGGGATCAACAAAGTACTGATTGATGGTGGTGCTGCTGTTAACCTAATGCCAGAATTTCTGCTGAAAAAGATTGGCAAGTCTTTGGTGGATCTTCATCCTCACAACATAGTTCTGTCGAATTATAAGGGTGAAACTGGTTTGTCATTAGGAGCAATCCAGTTGGATGTGGTTGTTGGAAGTACTATAAGGCCAACCTTATTTTTGGTTGTGGCCTCTAAGGCAAATTACAATCTGCTCCTAGGACGAGAGTGGATTCATGGCGTGGGGGCAGTCCCATCTACCTTGCACCAACGCCTGATTATCTGGCGAGATGATGGCATTGTTGAAAATGTAGAAGCAGATCAAAGCTACTTCAAAACTGAAGTTCATCATCTCACAAAGCACTTATTCGACAAAAAATTGGCAACTATCTCGCCATGCACTGAAAGGGATTTTGCATATCCTTCAGTGAGAAATGTTCACCACTCAATCAAGTTGGACCCCACACATGGCTTTTTGTGGGAAAGAGAAGATGGAGACATTGAATATGGCGAATATGAAGGCCAGAACTACCCAACTGGGTGGGATATCAATGAAGATTACTATGTCTGAGTCCCAAACTTGGGCAAAGATTTCGGCCTATATGGCTGAAAACAGAATCAAGATGGCTTTGGAAGCCAATCCATTGTCAGAAAATATGGCTGTTGCAGCCAATGATGTAAAATTTGGCAAACAAAAGCCAGAAATGCAAAAGCTGGATTGCATCTATGATGACGAACCCCTAGGATTTGAAAAAGACCCAATCAGTCAAAGTCACAAGATGCAAGCTCAGGATCCTTTGCAAGAAATTGACCTTGGAGATGGTCTGACAAAAAGACCAACGTACATAAGTGCAAACATTCCTCCTGATCTGAAGGCAAAAGTGGTGCAACTCCTGGTGGAATTTAAAGATTGTTTTGCTTGGGACTACAACGAAATGCCAGGTCTGAGCAGAAAGTTGGTGGAACATGAATTACCAGTTCGACCAGATAAAAAGCCAGTGAAACAATTGCCTAGGAGATTCGCACCAGAAATCATGTCGAAGATCAAAGAAGAAATTGAAAGGCTGCTAAGGAGCAAATTCATCAGAACTGCAAGGTATGTCGAATGGTTAGCAAATATAGTGTCTGTGATTAAGAAAAATGGTTCTCTTAGAGTATGCATAGACTTTAGAGATTTAAATAATGCTACACCAAAAGACGAATATCCTATGCCTGTGGCAGAAATGTTAATAGACTCAGCAGCTGGGTTTGAATATTTAAGTATGTTATATGGTTATTCTGGTTATAACCAAATTTTCATTGCTGAGAATGATGTACCCAAAACTGCCTTTAGGTGCCCAGGAGCATTAGGCACGTATGAATGGGTAGTAATGCCCTTTGGTTTGAAAAATGCTGGAGCTACTTATCAAAGAGCAATGAATCTAATTTTTCATGAGTACATAGACACTTTCATGCAAGTGTATATTGATGACATAGTTGTCAAATCCTCGTCAAATGATGATCATTTAGATCATTTGAGAAAACCTTTTGAAAAGATGAGGAAATATGGATTGAAAATGAATCCATTAAAGTGTGCTTTTTGTGTTAATGCAGGAGATTTCCTTGGGTTTGTTGTGCACAAAAAGGGCATTGAAATAAATCAAAACAAAACAAAGGCTATTATGGAGACAAAATCTCCAACTACAAAAAAGCAACTTCAGTCCTTACTTGGGAAAATCAATTTCTTGAGAAGATTCATCTCAAATTTAAGTGGTAAAGCTCAACCGTTTTCACCATTACTTCGACTCAAGAAAGAAAGTGTTTTCACTTGGGGGCAAGATCAACAACAAGCTTTTGACGAAATCAAAAGTTATCTGTCGAAGCCACCAATGTTAATGCCTCCAATAAGGAACAAATTCATGAAGTTGTATATATCAGCATCAGATTCGACACTGGGTAGTATGCTTGCTCAGGAAGATGAAAATGGCGAAGAAAAAGCCATTTATTACTTAAGTAGGGTTTTGAATGATGCTGAAACTAGATATAGTAGTATTGAAAAACTATGCTTATGTTTGTATTTTTCTTGTATGAAACTCAAGCATTATATAAAGCCTGTTGATGTTTTTGTTTATTCTCATTGTGATATCATTAAGCACATGCTATCTAAACCAATCCTGCATAGTCGAATTGGAAAATGGGCCCTAGCCTTGACAGAATATTCACTAACTTATAAACCTTTAAAGGCAGTCAAAGGCCAAATTGTGGCTGATTTCATAGTGGATCATTCTGTATTAGAAACTCCACAAAACTATGTAGATTCAGAACCTTGGAAATTATATTTTGATGGTTCTAAACATAAACATGGAGTTGGAATTGGGATTTTAATCATTTCTCCCTCCAGAATTCCCACCAAGTTCAAATATAAAATCAATGGGTTCTGCTCAAATAATGAAGCAGAATATGAGGCTTTAATAACAGGCTTGGAAATTTTATTAGACTTGGGGGCAAAAAATATTTTGATCAGAGGTGATTCAGAATTGGTATTGAAACAATTGACAAAAGAATACAAATGCATAAAAGAACACTTGATGAAGTATTTTGTCATGGCAATTTCTTTGCTAAAACGTTTCGACCAAGTTATCTTTGAACATGTACCTCGTATAGAAAATCAAGAAGCCAATGATTTGGCTCAAATAGCTTCTGGTTATAAAATCTCTAGTGAAAAACTAGAAGAGTTGATTGAAATTAAAGATAAACTCATTGTTGATCAACCTCCTTCATTGGAATTGTCAATGCCAAAACTTGTGGGGGCAGACTTACCACAAGACAGTGGTCAAGATATCACTTATGATTATGACGAAAATTCTGAAATTTTTGAAATTTTTGCCATTGACAATCTATCTGACAATGATTGGAGAAAACAACTTGTCGAATATTTGAAAGATCCAAATGGAACAACCAATAGAAAAATCAAATATAGAGCCTTGAGTTATGTCATCATTGGTAATGAACTAATGAAGAAAACACCTGAGGGAGTTTTGCTAAAATGTTTAAGTGAAATTGAAGCTTATTTGGCTATATCTGATGTGCACAGTGGTGCATGTGGATCTCATCAGGCAGGCGACAAAATGAAATGGTTGTTATTTCGACAAGGTGTGTATTGGCCAACAATTCTTAAGGACTGTATAGAGTTTGCCAAAGGTTGTCAAGAGTGTCAAAGACATTCAGGTATACAACATGTACCTGCAAGTGAACTCCATTCAATAGTAAAACCTGGCCTTTTAGAGGGTGGGCTTTAGATTTAATTGGTGAAATTAAACCAAGCTCGTCAAAAAACCAACGTTATATTTTAGTTGGTATAGATTATTTTACCAAATGGATAGAAGCAATTCCATTACCAAATGTTGACCAAGAAGCAGTAATTAGTTTTATACAAAGTCACATCATTTATAGATTTGGTATACCTGAGTCTATTACTACAGATCAAGGTTCAGTATTCACTGGACAAAAGATGGTTGAATTTGCCCAACAAACTGGTTTTAAACTTTTAACCCCTACACCATATTATGCCCAAGCAAATGGTGAAGCTGCTAATAAAATCATTATTGGTTTGATTAAAAAGAATATTGCCCAAAAGCCTAGAAATTGGAACAAGACTTTAGATCAAGTCTTATGGGCATGTAGGAATTCTCCAAAAGAATCAACTAACACCACACCCTTTCGACTAACATATGGGCATGATGCAGTCTTGCCTGTCGAAATACATCTGCAGTCAGTTAGAATTCAAAGGCAGGCAGAAATCCCAAGGGATCATTATTGGGATATGATGTTAGATGAATTAGTTGATTTAGATGAGGAGAGAGTAAAAGCTTTAGAGATGCTAACTCGACAGAAAGAAAGAGTTGCTAAAGCTTACAATAAAAAGGTTAAGTCTAAAACCTTTAATGTTGGAAATTTGGTTTGGAAATTTATTTTGCCAATGGTAAAAAAGACAGAGTCTTAGGCAAATGGTCTCCAAATTGGGAAGGCCCTTTTAAAGTTGTTCAAGTTTTTTCAAATGGTGCTTATGAAATTGAAGAAGTAACAGAAGAACAACGTTCGTTAATTATAAATGGTAAATACTTGAAAAAGTATAAACCAGCGTTGCAAGAAATAAAAATTAATGAAGAATAAAGCTTAAGACATAATGAAAAATGGTGATCACAAAATGAGTTCGCCACAAAATGGGCATTGTCAAAATTACAAAACCAAAAACACATAAACAAATTGTTCAAATAGTTGAAGCAAAAAACTAAGAACAATAAAAACTAAAACTATTACAAAGTTAAAATTTTCTCTTCAAGTCTTCATACAGACTTTTGAATGAAGCAACTTCTGCGTCGAGAATCATGTTGGAATCCACCAAGATTTTGATCTCTTCTTCGACAGCTGCAGAATGGCTGAAGTACTTGATGCCAGCATTCGCCTCTTTGTCAATCATAGCTTTGGTTGCCTTGGAAATATTAGCTTTGGCTTCCTCACGCTTAGCCTTTTCACTGGTTATCTTGGCATTGAGACTTTGAATTTTCAAGTTCAACTCAGCTACTTGATTTTCCCAATCAGCAATGTTCTTGTCATAGCCTGCAATCTCAGCATTCGACTCAATATCCTTCTCAAGGCGCTCGACATTTGCCTGAGCAGCTTTTGCTTTCTCGACCAATACAACATGGGATTGAGTTGACGGTTACATTTTTGTCATGATTGATTTGACATTAATGTGACGTTTGCGCCGTCTTTGGTAAACGTGCAGAAGTTGAAAAGAAAGAGAATCTTCAAAACTGCCATTTCTTCCTTTCGTATTCGACATGCAGTCGAAATTGACATTTTTGAGGGGGCAATTTGTTAGCCTGTATTTTCGACAGGCATTAATGAATTGGAGAGAGAAGATGAATTCTCATTTAATGTTCTCTTGGAAATTAGTTGTTTAATAAATCAGGAGAAGATTAAGGCATTCGACGTCGAAAGCCTTTTAGTTAAAGTTCACTGTCGAGCTTGAAGAAGCTGTCGAATTCGACAGGAACATATTTTATTAAATATATGTTGTTTGCTTCGACATTGCTATATATGTGTCGAATTATATATATGTATGTATATGTGTGTTTGCTTGTATAACGTATTATGCAGTACAGAGAAAGCATACTCTGGACTTAGCAAATTATTCAAAGTGGATAACGTTCGAAAGCCTTGCCAGGTGTCCAAGAAATTCAAATTGTCGAAGACACGTGGAGTTTAGTTAGACGTTAAGTAGGTTTTGACGGTTATTCTAGTTTGCCTATAAATATTAGTTTTTCATATGAGAAACGGGTTCACAATTCTCATGCAAATTCCTGACAAAACTCAGAGTACCCATGTCAACGAGCGAAATGAGTGCAAAATGGAACATGTACGAATCTGTGTAACCAACCTTTCTTTGTAAACAATTTACATTTATGAATGCAATTTACATTCTCCAAGTATTTTACTTGCTTTCCATTTAAAGTTTATGCACTTTAACCTTTCTGCAATTTATTTCATTGCATGTTTAAAACCTTTCTGCAATTTATTTCATTGCAAGTTTAAAACCTTTTCTGCAATTTACTTTGTTGCATGCTTTTACTTTTCAAAGTTCTTCTTTAAACTTTATCTGCAAATTCATTTATAAGTTTTCTGCAAATTTAACTTTGAAGCATTTTACTTTAAGCAAACCCATTCGACTGCGTCGAGTGATTTTACTGTTTTTATCAAATTATCCGATTTAACCCAGAAAATATGAAACATGTTTTCGTCAATTCTGCACAAACCAATATGTCCCAGGATTTACTAGTTGATCCTTCTTGTAATAATTAAACTAGCGGTTGTTTGCTAAAAATCGGGGTAAACATGTTTCAATTATGATTATAGTTTGTAGTATTCCATATTAATTCTCTATTCTTTTTGAATTTGACTTTTATTTCAATATGTATGGATTCCATCTTCTTTTTGTTGTTGTTGTTGTTTGTAGTGTTTCATATTAATTCTGATTCTTCCATTTAAGAATAAAATTGGGTTTTATTTTTCTTAAGTTTCATATATTTTCTATTGGATGAAGGTTTTGCTTTAGAGTTCTATAAAGGTATGTACTCCTACGAATATTTTTAGGTATTTGAATTCTGATTTTTTTTGTTTGTTTGTTTGTTGTGTTATGTATCAATTTGATTATTATTTCATGTTTTTTCTATTGTAGCTTTCATATTTTCAATTTAATTTCATGGTCAAAATTTAAGATTTATAAAAATTTTGGATATTTTTTTTCTTGAGAAATATAAAAGTTAACACGTTTCTTCTTATTTGAGAGGAAAAAAATTTGAATGTATCTAATATAATTTGTTGTGTTCTGTTCTTATTTATCAAATTATAAACAAATTTATCTTTTTAAATTATTGATTGACCATAATTTTATTGATTTTATTTCACCTTATATTTTCACAAATTTATCTTTTTGTCGAGATGTTTTGTCAACAATTACGAGTTGAAACTTAAGAATTATATGTTGCATTATCAAGGGTTACATCAAGAAAAGAGTTAAAGATAGTAATACCGACGATGAAGGTGAAGATTCAAATACAACTAAAAATATGGTTTACAGAGATGATGTGTTCCATAATGTTCAGTAGTTAACGATGAATTATTATAAAGACCACTGTATCTGTTTTTTATGTTATTTTATCATTATTTTTATGATTTTAATTATTCATTGTTGTTCTATATGTACTGCATAATTTCAGTTCCAATTTATCTATTTTTTCTTAAATTTTTTATTTCCAATTTTTTATTACAAGAACTATACATATAATATTCTACATAATCCGTGCATCGAGTAGTAGTCTAGTTAAAATAAAAAATCAATTTTTCAAAAGTCAAACAAGTTCCAAAATCAAGCACCAGTATGAGCTAGAAACCAGAAAGAATGGAGAAACGAAAACCCCATGGATGTGTTCTGAAGAATAATCAAGCACCGGTATTCTAGAGGATTTGGAGAAAAATAAAAACAATCGAGGCGCAACCACATCTATCTCTACTCATGGAGGCGCACCCACCCCCCTATTTAACTTTCTCTTTTCTTGCGGCGGAGCAACCGTATCACTATCACCTCTCGCGGCGAATCAACCCATCACTCTCTCTTCTCACGGCGGCGCTACCGGCTCTGCCTCTCTCACCAATACATGGATATGAAAAAATAAAGTTTCGTCTTCGTTTATTCACATTCATCATGCATTTATTTTGTTCTGAGTTCAGACATTAAAATCTGCATTCCAGTTTCATTCTTGAAGCATTACATGTTTAAATCTTCAATTTTTTACAAGTTAAATCTTCAATTTGATTTTGAGATCGATGCTAAATATATGCAGATTCAGTACATATTCAAAATAAAAGGTAAACAATCAAAAAATTAAGTAGAGATCGCTGCTAAGTAGATATTCAGTACAATTTCATTTTTACAAGTTACATCTTCAATTTTATATAGGTGAGATTGAGAAGGTGAAAATGCAGATTCGGTGCTAAATGATTGGTATATTGAAGAAGATGAAAAGATTTAAGAGAATTTATTGGCTACATGTGATGTTTAAAAGGGACTTTTAATTTCAACCTTTGGATTTTGATCTAAAGGTTATTACTCATTCTCACCATTCTCATATATTTTTGTTATTCTCATGTGATACATCCTCTATATATATATATATATATGTTTATCTATCATGTGCAAAATTGTACACATTAAAAAGTTTAAAATAGTAAGTTTGTTTTAAAACTTGTGCATTTTATATTAAATGTATAATTTTTAAATAAATAAATGTTGTTTCCAATAAAAACAAGTTACTATTTTTTACAACTTTAACATGTGCAATGTTGCACATGTTAGACAAACCCTATATATATATATATAAATGTTTTGTTCCCCATATTAATTTTTAAAAAAGGGTACATATTAGATGTATGATATTGTATTCTAATATAATTTCTCTTTTAGAATATATGAAAACGAAATTGGTTAATTGATGGGATTGAAAACTTGAAAAAATTATTAAAGAACAAAATAAAGAGATCCATTTCTCTTATTATTGTATTAATTTTCTTTTTAGTATATAAAATTGAAAACGTGATATATATTTTAATTGCACAAAGAAAATCATATTGCGTGAGATCGAATAATATATTGGGTTTAGTTTACTAAAATAATAATATACTAATATATAGTGGCTAGCTGGTATGATTAATTATTATTTTCAGAATCAAGCGGTATAAAAAAAATAAATAAAATCTTGGTTTCGTATAGAAGTTGCAAACACTGTTGGAATTAATTTATAATTAATCACATATGCTTAAACTAACGATTAAACCATAATCTTACTTTAGTGCGGAAGCTAAAACAATCATAAGAGCATATGTATAAAATAGAATCTACGACATGTTGATTTATTGAGATCAAAGGATTATAGAAATACATCGATTGATAAATATGAACAAACTGTATGAACAAACTGTAGGTCTCGCCGATAGCAATCCTGAAACGCGATGAGAGACGGATGACGAGCACACGGTGGCTTGTGGTTTTTCCTCAACCGAGACTCTTTATGCCCTAAGCGTTCTTCAGATGGGGAGAAGAGGCGATATGCGGTGCGTCTGGTATATTGGGGACCATAGCCTATATATAGTGTGAT
Source organism: Trifolium fragiferum (assembly GCA_954870985.1). Classification (NCBI taxonomy): domain Eukaryota; kingdom Viridiplantae; phylum Streptophyta; class Magnoliopsida; order Fabales; family Fabaceae; genus Trifolium; species Trifolium fragiferum. Next base: position 17,178,269 of record OX940792.1, read on the forward strand.
GGCCAATTAGGGTTCCCATTATTCCGAAATGGGTCATCCTGACATCCACTCATATTGAGCTCATATCCAACTAATTAATTAATTTCTAAATAGAAATCTAAATAGCCTTTTATCTTTATTTGATCACTTAATCAATTAAGGCTCCTTATTGATAAATAGCTAATATAATTATATAAAGATATTTGCCCACATAATATTATTGGAATATCATAAAATATTCCAACAATCTCCCACTTGGGCTATATATCGTAATAATTATATCATTATTCTTTAGGCGCGTATCCGAATACTATTTATCTTTAGATTTCAACCTTACAATCTGGTTCATCTCATACATCAATGATGGGACCACCGCGGCTGTCGTCACTGACGTATAACGTGACGGAACCCCGACGACCACCTTATCAATGTACTTGACGACATAGATCGATATAGATGAGTGGCGTGGAAATTTCATGCAACGTAATCTCTAAATCGTGCCTATTTCCAACTAGTCCAACTAAAGTCTTTAGTGAGATCAAACTGAAGTTTGCAAATCAATATTTGCACAAAAGATACAGAACCGGCTATAACAATAATAACCTCAAACCTTATTTCTGCAGAAAACCTTAACAAAAATTATGAATCTGTATCAATACCAAAGTTAGAACATAACTAAAGAGAGACTCCCACTAATCCAAGGCATCCTTACTGACAACAACAATATGAAAGACCTTAGGTGTCAAGTTTTCGATTAGTGAGTCAGCTAGCATAAAATTTATATTTATATGTTCTATCCTTCAACAACTTATAAATTGATAAACAATAAAACAGTTGTTGAAGCATTATTTGACTAATTTATGTCACAATATAACTTGAGTTGTCTTTAAAAAAATCTTTTACTTTATGCAACCAAGTGACATAAATACTTATAGTCATTTCTTGAGTTAGAATTTCCATTGTAAATGGACATTCAAAATGATCGGAGTCGAACACACTGATGATCTCCAAATTATTCGATCTCCGATATGTGAGCACAAATTATTTTTGTTCTCTATAACAATCCTTAAGGTTGCTTCATTCCAACAATTCAATAATTTTGAATTGCTCAAGTATCTGCCAAATGATCTTATTATTACGCTATTTCCGGATGCATATAAGTAAGATCATAAATAAGTTTCTCAAAGCTAAATCATATAAGAAAACACTTTATTTTCTAAATTTACAGATTTTCTTTTGGGCAATTATTGAGACTTTTAAACAGTTTCCCTTTATGATTAAAACAATCCATTAGTTTATTGACTTTCATGTCGAATTTACTTTCAACTTTATTGATATAACTCTTTTGAAAAACCGAATGATACAATGAGAATGATCTCTAAGTATCAAATTTCCTAATACAAAAGGGGTGTGCCGAAGATCTTTTGTCACTAAACTTTTGTTAGTGAATTCTTGGATCACCTATCACTGTTGACTTAATAAAATAAAATCGACACATTAAACTAAGGATATAAACAAACTCCCACTGAACTTGTATAACCCACAACTCTCCATAATATATATCTCAGGACCAAATGAGACAATTACTTGATTAGACTTTTGTGGTATCATTAATGAGCTATGAAGCACTGACAGTTCTCGAATTAAGCGTGTCAGTGTCGGACATGTGTCAGTGTCGGTGTCCGACACCGACACTTATGATTACATTGAATTATGTCATTTTCTCAAATTATTATCGGTATCGACGTGTCAGTGTCCGTGTCGTGTCCGTGTCTGTGTCCATGCTTCATAGTTAATGAGGCAACTTCCTAAACTCATAAATGGATTTCATTTGTTTGCAAAACATCTACTTTGTGTCTATTGACACAAAAATTCTCTTATTGCAACTTATTGTATTTCATAATGTCGCCATTAAAAAAATACTATCTTGATATCCATCACATGAAACTCCAAAATTATAATAACTATCAAGTGTCGTGATTATCCTAATAGAGTTTTCAAATCAAAACAGATATAATTTCTCTTTTCAGTCAATACTTTATGACACTCGACACCACAATTCTTGAAGGTATTGAGTTTGATATTTATGAATTAATTTCTTAACTTAATTGAGAGGAAGAACACTAATGTCCTTATGAGGATCCAAATTTACTATATAAATAGCAACTTTATGAATTGGTTTAGAACCAATTCTTCCTCGCTCAATTTCGTTCTTTTACCATATCTCTCCCCCAAACTCAATATCTTCAAGAGACTTTAAAGTTTCTATCTCAAAATGTTCATTAACATGGGACCAAAGTTTATATTTCTAAAAAATTCAACAATTTTAGATTGTCACAAGTAATAACTGCATTGACTATAATAATATTTATATTTAAAAGACATATTGAATCCCTCGTTTTAAAATAATAATAAAGAATTAAAACAAAACTAAACTCAAATAATGATCCACAAATTGTCTTTTAGATACAAATATAAGTTAGTAATAACAATCTAACAAATAGTTTAAATACCATCAATCTTTACCGACTTATTTCCCCTCTAGATTGATGTGTCTTTCAACATCCTTGGAGATTTGTCAGTTTAGATCATATTTTCTTATTATTCTTTATAAGCCCTTATCCTTTGAGGTATTTACATAATGAGCACTATTTTATTTTCTCTTGTTTCAATATTTTCTTTATTGCACACTTTATGAAATGATCATTTCAAAGAATCATTTCTAACTTTAATATCGAAAAAACTAATTGTGCAAAGAGAACACTAAAGGCTATATTTTCAACAATGTCACTTGACTGTCGAAACCACAACGCTTTAGCAAGATTAAATAGTTACATCATGTTCTCCTAATATTTTCTTTGCTCAACAATCTTAATGAAATTCCATCTCTCCAACGAGAGTTTGTCTTTCTTCTTATTGCTTTAGAAGCACATTAATTTAAGCAAAGAAAACCATGACAAAATTATGTCATCTTAAATAACACCTCAAATGATGTTTCTGTAATTAAAACTTTATGATCACATGACCTTCGTGATTAGGAGTATACTCACTTTTTAAACTTGATTCTCACTTTAAAATTACCGAATAGTGAGAGAATTTGAATTTCTTCATATTTATCCAAGGTCTAGATCCAGGAACATAATGTTCTTCTTTTATTCCAAAGAGTTAGAATTTTAAGAATTTAAATTCAAACGTTATTTTGCAGATACATAAACTACATTAGTTTATAGAGAACAAAAAATTACTCACTAAAATACCTAGTACACCATTAATGTCAAACCCTTAGAAAATTACATCAATTGCTAGTGATATTTTGTGACAATGATCAAACACTCACAATCAATATTGACAAACAATAAATCCTTATGATCGTCACATGTTTACCATTATAGTGTGAATGCAATCCACTAAATACTTGTACGGATTTACTGTTACACAATTTTATTATGCATGTCACTAAATTATTTCATGGACATGCACATCTTCATTTGTAAATGATAAGACAAAACAAGATACCAAACGCACCATTAATCCACAATATTTGATTGCCAAGAATTAACCGCAAGCGGTACTCTCAACGTAATGATCAAACATTGGTAATAAGTCCTGTCAGATAATGTATGTCTTTGACACCAACCATTATCCACATGGAAAAAAAAAACTTAATAATCACCACACATTTATCATCACAAGTATGTAATTATCCGGCCAAACTGTGTCTTCCTTTTGGCTGACATAACAGCTCGCATGAATAATTTCACACAACATCTTTTGCAATTTCAATTGAATAAAATCTACACAACAAAGGTTACTTTTGCAACTTGTTGTTTCAACCAACTCAATTAAAATTACTAGACAATTTAATAAATTGAATACATATGTATAATTATTCGGCTAAACTGCGTCTACCTTTTGGCAGACCAAAATAGCTTGCATGAATAATTTTATATGTATTTTGTGATTCCAATTGAATCAAATCTACACAACAGATGTTACTTTTGCAACATGTTGCTTCAACCAACTCAATCAAAATCACATGACAATTTGTTAAATTAAATGGGAAAAGTCTTAAATTTACAAGGTATTACTCACAAAATGTAAGCCGTATTCCTTTATGATGTCTCTTCATAATCATATGATTAAATAACATCCCTTAATGTGAGAATAAATCCTCATTATCAAACTAGAATTGACATGAAAAAAAAATGTTCAAAGAGCATGACAAAATAAAATTATTGTAGAAACTTAATAACAATAAACTCAAACATTGTCATAATGCTATAAACCAATTATTTAATTTTAAATCAAATAAAATTAAATCTTTATATATACCAAAATATATTCATGCCACGATTGATTCACATGTACCAAATGATTCTTTAAATCAATAATAGAATCCTATAGTTGTATTTTCCAAAATAAAAATAAACCAAAAACTTTATAATTATAGAATCTATATTTTTCTAAATTTTTTAAAGAATCAAACTTTAATTTCTATACATACCAAATTGCTATTTTGAGAATCATTATTAGTTACTACTTAAGACAATTAATCTTGTACAAAAGAATATATAATAACAAAAAATATATATCAAATCTTCATATGCCTTATTTCTCAAAATAAACTTTAATGTGAATCAATTTTAATTTCAAATAGAAATTAAACAAAAAGATATGATAAAGACATTTAAAAATTATGCTAAATCAAAATATTTGACTTTTAAATCTTTCTAATTTCAAAACAAATCAGAATTGCCTAAAATTCAAATCCTTAATTTTAGGAAAAAATTAAACTTTATGAATGGATTAACTTGAAAGGATATCACTAAAATCAAATTCAAAACCTTAATTCTGATTGTGGCATACACCATATTCATATATGTATATCCAAATTATTAGTCTTCTTTATCACGTAAATATAAGGTATACACTGAAGTTAAATAAACAGTTGACAGACCAAACTCATAAATATGAATGTAATGCCAAAACGAAAATCATAACTCTTTTCAAAAGTACAAGATATCTTCATGTTATGATCTTAAGAAACCAATGATACGGTTAAATTGATTTAAACCATAAAGTCAAATAAACCAACTGAATTCTTTATAACCAAAATATGCATCCTTTGAAATTATCAATTTCAAAACCATATGATATAAAATAATATATAATAATCAATTAAGATTTCATTATCGTATACTGTCATTCAACTCATTGCCCACCAAATTGAAACTCAAATATTTGATTTCATACAAATTAGGAAACAAGCTGATTATAGGGGATTCTCAATATTAGAAGAAAAAAAAACTTTATGTCCAAAAGTATAATAACATTTGCATATTGATAAAAGGAAAAGAAGAAAGCAAAACAATTCTTTACATGCTTTCAAAATTTCAAGAGCAATACAAAACAGTGTTCCCAAATATAATAATTTGCAAGACAACACTCAAGACATATATATATATATACATATATGTTTAAATCACGTTTCCGGCAAAAGGACAAATAGAAAGGATCAATAGAGAAAATATTAGATCCTTAACAATCACACAAATCCGAATTGAGAATTAAGAGGTTTCTCGGTTGATAAATTGATATTGCAATTTTAACATAAAATATGTTCATACGAGTTGCATGATTCAAGAATCCTAATTTAAATAACCCAATAAATCAAACACGAAGACCTGCTCTGATACCACTTGTTGGAATTAATTTATAATTAATCACATATGCTCAAACTAACGATTAAACCATAATCTTATTTTAGTGCAGAAGCTAAAACAATCATAAGAGCATATGTATAAAATAGGATCTACGACATGTTGATTTATTGAGATCAAAGGATTATAGAAATACCTCGATTGATAAATATGAACAAACTGTAGGTCTCGCCGATAGCAATCCTGAAACGCGATGAGAGACGGATGACGAGCACCCGGTGGCTTGTGGTTCTTCCTCAACCGAGACTCTTTATGCCCTAAGCGCTCTTCAGATGGGGAGAAGAGGCGATATGCGGTGCGTCTGGTATATTGGGGACCATAGCCTATATATAGAGATGGTAAAAATATCCATACCCACGGATATCTGCGGATAAAATCCGCAATGGGCACGGAGCGGATACTTTAATGGATATCAACGGATAAAATAAGTGGATATTTCAATTATCCACGTTTAATGGATACGGATGCGGGTTTAATACTATCCACGCCCGCGGATATCCATACCCGCTAAATAATTAATTAGTAAAATTACTTAAATATTCTTAGTTACATATAAATTCTAATTTAGATGTATTGGAAGATGATGCCTAGATTATTATTAGTAAGTGAAGTTATTACTTTTTGCTTAATTTAGAATGATTGATGTATGGATATTATGTTTGGGTGTGATATTATATTTTGATATTATGTTTGGATCTTATCAATATGCTAAGTACATATATTTTGATATTATGTTTTGGTGTGATATTACATGTATTTTGATCAATGTGCTAAATATTATGTGTTAATAGTATTTTGTTTTTATAAAAACTAATTTTTTTTAAATAATTAATTTTTTATATTTTTGTTTAAATATCATCCATGGATATCCGTTAATATCCGCGGATACTTCAATATCCGTGGATTACCCGCTTAGTGGATATCCGCATGGATATGGAGAGGACATGGATATCATATTTATCTGACGGAGAGGACACGGATATCACACTATCCGCGTCCATGGATATCCATTTACATCCCTACCTATATATAGTGTGATGGCCAATTAGGGTTCCCATTATTCCGAAATTGGCCATCCTGACATCCACTCATATTGAGCCCATATCCAATTAATTAATTAATTTCTAAATAGAAATCTAAATAGCCTTTTATCTTTACTTGATCACTTAATCAATTAAGGCTCCTTATTGATAAATAACTAATATAATTATATAAAGATATTTGCCCACATAATATTATTGGAATATCATAAAATATTCCAACAAACACTACTCCATCTTTAGTTAAAAAATAAAAGATATACTTCCTTCTATTTCGACAAGTACATACCAAAATATACTATTTTATATAATCAGTAGGAGAAATTAATAAATATCATTAAAATTCATGGATACGTATATTATAAATTTTAACTTTGAACCGAATAAAATTTTTAATTTAAAAATATTTCTATTTTCAGTTGAACTAAATTTTACAAATATTCAGTGCTATTATTTCAAACACTTTTTTTGTAGATCTATTCCTAATATTGACCATAGATTATTATTATTATTATTATTATTATTATTAAGAGGATTCTACTACAGTTTGCTCTTCTAAATTTTTCTTTAGCGTGTCTTAATTTATCTCTATCTCTATTATATATATAGCGAGATTTCCACGGAGCTCTCTCATGCATTCTCAAGAAAAATTGCTTATGTGCGTTTAATTAGAGCTAAATTGAATGTAAAAAAATTAGAATTAAATTGCTTAGCTGACATTCAATTAAAACTTTTTTTTTTGTATTTCTCTAACGGATTATTATAAAAAAAATGTTGGATATATACAACTAAACTAGATCTTCTCTTCTTTTTCTTTTTTTTTTTATCGAGTTTTTTTTTTCTTCATTCAATTAGAACTTCTCTCACATTTTCTTATTGTAAAAAATTTAATATTATATATTTTTTATATAAAATCTATTTTTTTGTAGAATCTTCGTTATTATTATTTTATTTTTTCAAAAACTCTTTCTTTTTGCGGGGATTGATATTTTTTTATTTTAAAAATTATAATATTTCGTTTTAATATTATTGCGTAGGTAAAATTCAATTAAAGCTTTTCTATTATTTTTTTGTAGAAATTTAAATATTTTATTTTAATTATTAATATATATTATAGTTTTAATGACGACAAACTTATTAATCCATGATTAAATATTATATACTTAATATATAAAAACTAAATAAACACTTCGATTTTGGATTTCTATCCAAAAATAAATAAAATGAACACTACGACTAAAATTTGATTGGATATATATATCTATTATCCAATCATTCAATTAAATGTTATATTTCTATGTTGATTTGTTTTAAAATAAATTTAAATCATATTTCATATTTTTTTATGGGATCACTCATTTGACTATTAAAATTATTTCTTGACTATTAAAATAGAAAACAGAGAGCACTTCTCACTACACTATTAAAATTATACCTTGACTAATTATCTCTAAATTTTATCTTGCACGACGAAAAGTGATCCCCATGATAAAAAGTGTTGGTAGATGATAGTGAGAACTAAGTGCGAGATTTTTTATTTATTAAATTTTTTGAACAAGAGTGCGAGAATTTTATTGATATTCTTAAAAAATAATAAAGAATTTACAATTATTTTTTGTTCATGGAGCAGCCATAGAGTTCTGTAACGGACACGATGGCTAGAATGAGAGAGAAAGACTCGGTGATATAGAATGAAAAATGGTAGCATTCCTCACCCCAGTATTAAAAAAAAATACATTGAATAATGAAAATTTGAATTTCAATCGCAGATCCATACTTTTATATTTTATAATGGGGATAACTTATTTAAAATTTTATCTAGCACGATAAAAATGATCCCAAGATGAAAAGTTAATGTATGTGATAGTGAGAATCGAACACGAGAATTTTATTAATATTCATTAGAAAATAATATATATGAGAGAGAGAGAGGGGGAGAAAGAGAGAGAGAGAGAGAGAGAGAGAGAGAGAGAGAGAGAGAGAGAGAGAGAGAGAGAGAGAGAGAGAGAAAAAATCTCTTAATGGGAAACATGAAACACTTCCCATTCTACCATTAAAAATAGACATTCACTAATTAAAATTTGAATTCCGACTACGAGAGTTTTTTCTTATTTTGTGTTTGTCGCACTTTCACTATATTACATCCAACTGAAAAAATCTATGGGAATTGAAATCTAAAATAAATTAATATAATTTTAATTTTTTATAATCAATATATATTTTTTATTTATTTGTAATTTCAATTTTAAACTTTTCATAAACATTCGTTCAAACCTTTTTCATGACCTTTTTCATGATGCTAATTTATCAATGTAAGTGGAGATTCATACATAGATTTTTTCATTTGACGCTCACACGTGAAAATTGCTTCATTGTGGTACAACGACAAAAAAAAAAAGTTGAGAATATGAACATGGTCAAAGTATCTTAATATCCATTTAAAATTTTGTTGATGGAGTTTCTATAGAGACGTGAAAGAAAGGGAGTCAGATAGAATCTCATAGTATTGTTGAATGGGGAATGAAGGAGTATTTTCCACCACACTATGTCCCTGTAACATCCTTAAACATATATCGTATTTTCATACTCAAGTAAATTATACAAAATCAATCTCATAAATGATTGAAAGAAAAATATATGCAACATTCAAAATAATATAAAATGAAAAGTGACATATATAGACAACCTTCCAAAAAAAAAAAAAAAACATAAGCAAATAAATATTATTAAAAAATAAAAATTATTTTGTTCTATAGATGTAGAAATAATGAGAGAGAGAGAGAGAGAGATATAATCTCTCACAAGTGTAGAATGAGAAACATATAACACTTTTGACCCCACTATTAAAAATGCATCTAAACTAATTAAATTTTCATTTGAGAATGAAGTTTATAATCATTTTATATTTAGAAGGTCACTATATAGTTACAAATATGAAGATGCGAGAAATAATCTATTTCTTAATAGTGTAAAACGGGAAGCGAAATAATATTCATCATCTCACTCTATCTTATAACGTTGTTAAACATATATCATGCAAAATATATCTCAATTTTATCTTAGCATTTTTAATTAAATATTGCACAAATAATATATTAAAATAAGGAAAATGATTTTTAATAAGAATTTTTTGATGCAAGAAAGAGAAGAATATTAGGTGGCAATATTTAATTGGTCAAATTATAATCACTCTTTTTCTCTTTTGTCTTTCCTGCTGCTACTTTTACTCCGTTTCCAGCCAAAATTCAAGTGGCTTGCTTCTTCTTCCCTCAGTTGAACCGACCTTCTATTTTAATTGATTTCCTATAGCAACATTGGCACGTATTAGCCTCTTGCTTGTATCATCATTTTCCTTCAAATTTCCAAGAAACCATCTTCAAAGGTTCAAATTTAGTATGTTTCAAAATCAGTATATTTTTTTAATCCTGAACTTTTACCACAATTCCATGGGATGGATTTATCACGGTGATAAAAGTCTCTCACCACAACAACACATGGCTCAAAGAAAATAAAATAGAAATTGGGTAAAAATGCTGCCAATAGTAAAAATACAGATTGAGTAAAAATAAATGGAAGAGGAGGATATTGATGTTTGTAAGAGATGCTGGTGTCAAAGAGTCATTTGTATCAAAGAAAAAGTCAAAGAGATAGTAGACTTCAAGAGTTTTTGTCTAGGTGCAACGAAATGATTGGCCAAGAGAAAAAGAGAGAAAAGGATGACACAAGTGAGAAAGTGGTCTTTTTATCTTGGGAGAGCGGTCATTTTAGTCCTCGAAAGTGTAATTCGCTGTTATTGTGGTTTCTCACTGGGCAAAAACTAAAAAAAAATCCTTCAATCAGCATTTCGTTAGTCATATTAGTCCAAAATGTTAGTCTGGCCGTTAAATTGAACAAAAACGCAAATGTGGCCCTTTTTTGGACACATGTCAGCATGATGAGTAGACAAAAATGCTGATATGACACGAGGGACCAAATTGACAGTGGATAGAAAAATTACAAAATTTAAATCCTCAAATCCCTAACCCCATTCTTCACCTTTTCTGTTCATGTCTTTCTTCTCCTTCTTCTTCTTCATAGATTGTTGATGTAATTGAATTTGTTGTTGCTTTCCATTAATTGAGCAAATCGATCTACATGATGGGGGGAGGTGTGAATTCATCACAACGCAGCAACACGCCGTCGTCGCGAGCTGCGTTTTGTTCTTCCGTTAAGCTTTATTGTGGTTGCGGTAGAATAGCAGTTCGACGTGTTGCACAAACCCAGGCGAACATGGGTAGAGCATTCTTCACCTGTGCAATTAATAAGGTAAAGTTTTCTTCTATTTTCATACTAGTGAGTTGCCATTTTTAATTTCTCCATGTTTCTAGGTTAAGGTGAATTGAGATTATAGAACTGAACAATCATAAAAAATTGCAGGATGATTATGGTTGTTGTGGATACTTTGTATGGGTTGACAAATTGATGGAATGGCTTACAAATTCAACTGATGAAGGAATTGAAACACTTGGAATGCATCTTGGAAGAGAGATTGGGCGACAACAAGCCATGGAGGGAAATGTTTCTTGGAAAGCAGAAGTAGACACAAAGATTAGCTCTATGGGAGTGGAACTAAAGATTTTTAAGTCCATTGTAGTTGGTTTATTTGTAATGCAATTGGTGACCATGATGTGGGTTAAGAAATAAGTGTTATATGAATGATTTATCTAAGTTGTATGTAATGACATAATTAAATTCGTTAATTTTCAACATGCACATACCAAAAAAAAATTCATTCACAAATCAACTTTAACTTGTATACCATAACAAAATTTCAAGCATACTACAACAACCAGAACTCTAAGAAGCTTTTGGTAAGTGTAGGAGAGGACATGATCACATAGCATTGGATTGCTTGTCCATATCCTATAATTATTGTATCACCGCATAATTATAGGATTGGTTTCAAGTTCAATGTGCCAATAACATAAAAACATAACAAAATAAGAAGTCACAAGAATACATAATAAATGGCATATATTACCATAAGATTGATACCTTATATAGTACATAAACATGTTCTGAAACATCATCATCATACTAAATTCATAGTTAAATTACAACCAAAATATAACATAAACATGTTTTGGAACATTTGCCTCCAAAATGATTATAAAAAGATTCATATCATCCTAGCTGATACTACATATACTAGGTGATAAAAGCAACAAAAAACAGACAACATTACATATATATCAAACTTGTCTTCAATCTTCAAGGCCTAGGACCCCTAGGATTAAACCTTGGTGTTGGCATGAATGACATTAGCATTTGTTCCTCAGAAAGTGTAGCATTTCGAGTTGTGGGATTTTGTCCCCTTAAAGTAGCTGTGGGATTTTGTCCCCTAATAGGTGGTGGCCTAATTCCAGTTGGTATCGGATCAAATGTTGCCTGACCAAACCCCATAGGTTGTGGTCCAACTTGTGGTCCTTGGACAGCCACATCAACAGCTGGTCCTTGGACAACCACATCAACAGCTGGTCCTTCTTGTGTTTGAGGATGAGATTGTGACAAATCTATGTCCACTTGATCATCTTGGACTACATTACTAGCTGCAGGAGGTGGAGGTGGAGGTGGTGGAGGAACCAAACCTCTTGGTCTAGGTGACACGCCTTGGTTAACACAACCATTTTTGTTGTGACCTTCAAGACTACACCTTGAGCAAGTTATGACTGGATATGACCTTTTCATTTTTTTAGAATTTGATGGTCCTTCTACAGATGCATCTTTTCTTCTTTGTTTCTTAGGCCTTCCTGGTCTCCTTCTAACTGGTGCAGGCACAGGTTTAACATACTCAGTTTTTCCCAATATTGTATTCCTTGTGTTGGTTTGACAAAATGCTCATATGTTGCATTGTATGATCCTATAGTCAGCCACCCATGACAAAATTCTTCAGGTTTTTCTTTCTTCCATGCAAGGGTTGCAATGCCATGTTCACATGGCATTCCTAAACATAAAAGTAAAAAAATAGTTAGTTATCACTAATTGTCATATTAGTCCCTGAAAGTTATCACTAACCGTCATATTAGACCCTGAAAGTTATCACTAACTGTCATATTAGTAAATACAGTTTACCTGTTAGTTGCCAAATTCTGCATGTACATATTTGAGCATATATGTCAACATCTACATGAGTGACAAAATTATTCTTTGATACCTGAAATCTTCCATCACCAGACCACATTGGTGTCCAAATATTGCTATTAACCTTGTGTTTCTCCAACCTAGACTGCTGCATTGGACAAAGTATTCCAGTTCTATTAGCCAACTTTAGTCTATTAGTGCTCATTGTCCTCATAATATAACACCTTATCTCCTCAGCCATGGTAAGAATAGGCTTTCCTCTATACTTAAGAATACTTGAATTAAATCCTTCACAAGTATTGTTAGTAATGTTATCCACTTTAACTTCAGTACTAAAATAAGTTTTTGTCCATGCTTCTTTAGGCCACTTATTCAGATATTCCCATGCCTTCTCACTTTTTGTCTTTACCCTTTCCATGACAGCATCAAATTGGGCTGGTGTAGTTGATCTGGCAGCTTGCCACACTGCACCTTTAAGTTCTTTGTCTTTCCATTGCTTTGTAAAATTCTTCCACAAATGCATCACACAATACCTATGATGTGCTCCAGGCATTACCTCTTGCAAAGCAGGTATAAGTCCCTAAAAACATGTTGGCAAGAAGTTCAAAATATAGCAGTTCAAAATGCACAGGACATCCAAATGTGTTCCAACTTTCAAACCAACTAAAATCAATTGTAGAATTACATAATTGACTACCATAACCATAAAGGGCTGATTTCCTGCATTTTTTATACATTTAACAGTCATAAAAAATGACTATTTGCAACAATTATAACAGTTTTAGCAATCATAAAAATGACAATTTTTTATACATTTAACTGTTTACATTTAACTGAGTCCCTAACAGTCATTTTTTATACATTTAACTGAGTCCCTAACAGTTTTAACAATCATAAAAAATGACAATTTGCAACAATTATAAATCATATCACTGACACAAATACATAAGTCCCTGACTATTGTCATTTACTGTCATATCAGTCCCTAACAGTTATCAGTTATAATCATGTAAGTCCCTCAACATTATGATTAAATTGCACTACGTACCTTTTGCATGTCACTCATAAAATTCCACCCATGCTGTCTATAGTCTCCCAAATCTTCATGTAGTAAAGTCAGGAACCACTTCCAATTGTCCTTGTTCTCTACATCTACAATAGCATATGCTATAACAAAATTCTGGTTGTTTGCATCTGTTCCAACAGCAGTTAGTAACTAACCCCCATAATAGCCCTTTAGGAAACAACCATCCAACCCAATAAATGGTTTGCAGTCAGCCTTAAAACCTCTCTTACATGCATCTAAACACACATAAAATCTTTTAAATTGTGGAGGACCTTGAAGCACTGGAGTAACATTAATTTTAGCTGTTGTACCAACATTACTCCTTTGTAGTTCTCTTGCATAGTCCCAAATCAAACCATATTGCTCTTTATAATTTCCCTCGACATTTTTTTTTGCTTCCTTTAATGCCCTGAATAGTTTGGTTTCATTAATTTGAACTCCAAAAGACCTCTTGATGTAGTCATAAGCCTCCATATATGTGATGTTTGGTTGTATTTTAATCTTCTCTTCCAACTTATCTGCAACCCACTTTGTGGTTGCTTGTTTGTTCACAAATCCACGAGGACAATCATGAGTACTTGATAAAGTCTTCACTTGGAAACTGTTGGTTAATTTACTCCAAGAACAAAATATCTCCCAACCACAATTTTCAGCAACACATACAGCTCTACATCTTGACTTATCATTTTTTGTCCACTTTATCTCCCTCATATGGTATATGGTGTAATCCTTCACTGCTTGTTTAAACACCTTCAAGGTTTCAAACTCCATTGCCTTTTCCAAGTGAACCTGCCCAAACTGTGCATTTGCATCAAATTGTGGGAAAACTTGTTTCCCGTTACTATCATATTCATCATCACTGCTTACAGGGGATTTTGGGTCTTGAGAATGGTACGAGTCATTGTCACCAACATCTTCATCAACATTTTGATCAAGATCAATACTTATGCCTTTATTTTTTTCTTTGCCTATTCCTACTACTTCCAGGTTCTTCTCTTTCCATGTCACTCAAATCACATTCAACATTCATAAATGAATCATCATCATCACTTAATGTGGGAGGCCAATAATCATCATCTTCAGAACTATCATCTTCAGCCTCATTGACATTATCACCTTCATTAGCTTCAGCCTCCTGAAAATTTTCATCACCTTCAGCCACATTAACTTCCTCAGCCTCATTCAAATTTTCCTCAGCTTCAACCACATTAACCTCCTCAGCCTCATTCAATTTTTCCTCAGCTTCAACCACATTAACCTCATCAGCCTCATTCAAATTTTCATCTTCTTCAGCATCCTTCAAATTTTCTTCACCAACAGCCACATTAACATTTGATTGATTCACATTAACCTCTTCTTCTTCGTCAAGAACTTGGTCAGATATTATTGGCTCATCAATTGGATGTTCAGCATAGATGTGAACTTGATAATCATGGCGTATAGCAGTGGTGCACATATCATGGATGTCTTCATCTTCGAGCAATTGAACATAAGCACCCCTATCAGGAATCAACCACCATATATTCCCAATACTACAGTAGTTTCCAACATACTTGAACTTATTTTCGATGATCATCTTGTTAAGGAAGTCACAATCATAATCTTTCCGAACAAAAAATTCACCATCTAGATACTCCATATTACCATTACCATATCTTTTAAAATATCCACCATGATGCAAAAACATAGTAGCCACAGGTTCCATTCTAAAAAAACAACAACATAGAGATGTATTAACAACTATGAAACAAACCCTAATATTCAATACTAACTTTAACCCTAAATCCTAAATACATAAAAGGAACAACAAATAACCTAAACCATTACACAATCAGAACTATGAAGATAAAAATATTTTATATTTACATGCTCAAAACTAAAAGGAAACAAAGAACCGCTTTTTACTAACCTTCGTACTCAGTAACTGTAAACAATGAAACTCAGGAATGGCGAAAATCAGTGGAACGGTTTCAGGGAATGATGAACGGAGACGGCGGCGCGCGATTGGGTGGTAGGTGGTTGTGATGAACGGACCGTTGCTGCTGTAGTAGGGAGAGAATATGAAAAGGGTTATGAAAAAGGTGATGGAATGAATGTGTTGGAGGGAGTCAATTTGGTCCCCCACCTTCTATTATAAAGAAACCCATTGAATTCATTTTTAATAATATTTTTCTATCCACTGTCAATTTGGTCCCTCGTGCCATATCAGCGTTTTTGTCTACTCATCATGCTGACATGTGTCCAAAAAAGGGCCACATCAGCGTTTTTGTTCAATTTAACGGTCAGACTAACAGTTTGGACTAATATGACTAACGGAATGCTGATTGAGGGACTTTTTTTTAGTTTTTGCCCAGTGAGAGACCAAAATGACAGCGAATTACACTTTCGAGAACTAAAATAACCATTCTCCCTTTTATCTTTTATCCAGGTGTAGGGTGCTAAAATACACCTTCACAATTCTAAGTGTGTGTATCGTAGCATTACCCTATAAACGACATATCGTCAAGGAGCAGGCAATATCGTTTTCCAAAAAATATTCCTCAAAAATATTATTTTTCTCCAAGAAAAAAAAGTTCACAAAAAATGCTCCTCAGAAATGCACAAATTTTTTATAGTGGATGCATAATTTAATTAAATATACATGATTTTTTTTCCAGCTATTTAGATATCCAAGAGAGAGATTTGATGATCCAATTCTTGGAACATAAATAAAATATGATAAAAATTATATTATTGATGTATTTGATAAACTATCATTGATTTAGTTCTTATTCTTTCGGTTTTTTTTTTCTCCAAATGATTTGTTTAGGTTGGATTTTAAGTATGAGTTATTAAATCTTACATCAACTATAAATGTAAAAATGTTGTATTTATAAGATATGTGACTCATTAACATAGTGCTTTAAAATATTGGATGGAGATGTAATGTCTCGCTCAATTATGGTCCTAAAGCATTTTGACCGATGTTTCTCCCGAGTTTCGTCGGACTCGCAACCATTGATATCATAGTTTAGTTCGGCTTGATAGAGAAGCATGAATGATTATGAATATTGTATTAACTATTTTCAGACTCTCCAACTGAACTCTCCCTCAGACTCTCCAACCAGCGATATCATGATTTGAATCAACTTATCATATACTTTTATTTTCACTGTCGTATTTTTCTGACAATTCCTTAGAAAAATTTATTAATTACTTGAAACAAATCATGTGCTTTTAATTTGCTAAAATATAAATAATAAGGGAGTGGGCAAAAGCAGGAATACTTGTTCATTACTAAATCATACAAAATAAATAAATAAAAATTGGTTTAGAATATTGACTATCAAAAATATTAAAATACGTTAATTATTGCTCTTTGTGAGTCTACTCTAATGTCTCTATCAATATCTCTCATGTCTCAATCCATGTGATCTCTCTCTCTCTCCCATTGAATTTAATTTGTATTAAAATAATATAAAATACAAATGCACCACACTACTAAAAAAAATTAGGCTTGATTGCACTTTTGGTTCCCCTATTTTGCCAATTCTGCGATTTTGATCCCCCTATTTTAAAATCAAACATTCTAGTCCCCCTATTTTGATTTTTGTTGCACATCCCATTTTTTGACCAAGTGGCAACCAAAACGCTTACGTGGCAATACATGTGTCAAATAAAAGTGTCACATCAATAAATATTTTAATTATAATATTAATTTTTTAATGTTCAATATGAAAGAGACTATTTATTTTTAAAAAAAAAAATCTGGTAAACGAAAAAAATATAATTTTTTTAAAATTTGAAATATTAATTTAGTTTTAGAAAAAAACTGAAAAAACAAAAATTATTAATTTAAAATAGTTGAAAAAACAAAAAATATTGATTTTTTTAGAAAAACCGAAATATTAATTTTTTAAAAAATATCTTAAAATTTATTTTATATTTAAATATTAATTTTAAAATATTAATATTTCAGATTTTTTTTCAGGTTTTTTTAAAAATAAATTTAAATGTTTTTCGATTTTCAGATTTTTTTTATATAATATTTCAAATATTATTTTTTTATAATCAGTAATATTAGTTTCTTAAAAACTGAAATTATTATTTTCTTTTTAAAATCTGAAAATAAAATATTATTTGAAATAAAACTGAAATATTAAATAATTTTTCAGATATTTTTTAAAAAATTAATATTTTTTTAAAAAAATTTAGGTTTTTTTTCAGATTTTTTAAAAAAAATTTTTTTTTTTGGTTATTCAGATTTTTTTTTAAAAAATAATATTTTTCATATTGGAAATTAAATATCTAAAATTAAAATATTTTGTGACGTGGGATTTTTATTTGCCACGTAAGCGTTTTTGTTGCCACTTGGTTAAAAAATAGGGTGGGGGACCAAAAGTGCAACAAAAATCAAAATAGGAGGACTGAAATGTTTGATTTTAAAATAGGGGGACTAAAATCGCACTTTTGGCAAAATAGGGGGACCAAAAGTGTAATTAAGCCAAAAAATTAAATTAGGACAAAATTTCGGGACGAAATTATTTTCTGTCACTAAATTATATAATTGGGATGGAATTTGCGACGGTATTCTGTCCCAAACGATTTTTTTTCAAAAATATTTATTTCCTTGCGACAAAATGTTAATTTTTCTCCATAGAAATTTGTTATATATATATATATATACAGTGACGGATCCAGGAATTTCTGTAAGTGGGGTCAATTGTATAAATACCTATGAAAAAAAATTCAATAAAATTGATGAAATTTATTTTTGTTCCTATAAAAAAATGGTTTAATTGCATTTTTGATCCCCTATTTTACAAAACTCACAGAAATATCCCTTTATTTTAAAATCAAATTTTTTGGTCCCCTACTTTTAAATCTGTTGAAATTTTGGTCTCAATTCATGTTTTTTTTTTCCTCTAAAATGGTGATTTTTTGCGTCCTAAGATCATTTATTGTCTATTTTTGTAAACTTAGTAACATAGAGAGACCAAAAGTACAATTAAACCAAAAAAATCACATATTTTCATTCCTCAATTCCCTAATAGACAAAATTTTGATACTTTTCAAACATAATATTGATTTATACATATGTTTATCATAATATATAGATATAATATAGACATATCTTAAACTTAAAAGAGTCATAACATTATATTAAAATAAACATAAATTGGTCTTTAGGAATTAAAAATAAAACATGAAATTTATGAAAATTAAAAGTATGTGATTTTGTTATCGACAAAAACTGAAATCTATTAGTTTTATAGAGATGAAATATATATTTAACTAAAATTTAAAAACTAACTATAATTAAAATGACTGAGTTTCAACAAAGTTAGCTTGCACTAATTTCATCAAATTTAGTTTGTATGCCACTATGCTTTGTGTGTGCTAATGATGAAACTATAATGTGGGGGCAATTTAATATTTCATAAGATAAAAGTACTTATATGGTTTAAAAATAAACAAATCATGTGGGGTCAGCTGACCCCATTTTATACTATGTGCATCCGTCCCTGTATATATATAGAGGGATGCTATATTATATACAGCGAAAACGATTTTACGAAACTTTCACGAACACTAATTTTATTCATTATTATCCTTCACATAAGAGAAAATCTAAGATATTTAAATTTCTTACTATAAAACTTCACCAATCTTCTCATTTCTACCACGATTAGAACCGAGGAACTTGATTGTTTGAACTTTGTTGTGTTACTATTAGAATGGTAGATGTTGATACTATGTTGGGTCCAAATTTCTTCTCAACAATAAGATATAAATTCTTCCAAATATGCACAGCTAGAGGTGTGAAAATACACACATGCTTGATACTGGAGTGGAGGTGAATCATCTTATCTAAAAACATAGATGGCATAGAATGGAATGTGAAACATGGCAGGTGTCAGGTGAAGCGGTTGCTAAAGAAGTCAAAGAAATAAACATTGAAGAGGCAAATTGAAGAGAGAAACACATGGTAAGAGTCTATTAAAGAGATATAGAAATAAAATTAAACAACAAGGAATACAAATTAAAAATAGAAAAATAATAATAGACAAATTGCGATGCCACCTCGATTCGTGATACGTTCGTGAAAGAGTTTTTCGCGAGAATGAGCATTTCTCATATATATATATATATATATATGAGTCAGGATCAAATGACACCAACTAGTTTGACACCAAATGTTACACCGTCAAATAACGCTTTAACGAAATCAAATTTTACAAAATTCACCGTTGGATTGGAAGATTATATCATATAGATCATTCATGTTAAATTTTAGAAAAATCTAAAACCGTTTAATATGTTATTGAGACTCGTCAAGATTAACGGTTCATGCGTTTATATGGCGACCAGATCCCGATACAGGTTACTCAGTGCGCGGGGTGTACCAGTTATTGACTTCTCAGGAGGCGGTTACTTTGGAGCCAGCTGAACACCTACTGTGGCACAGACAGGTTCCGTTGAAGGTGTGTCTATCCTTGTGTGGCGCCTTCTGCGCGATAGGTTGCCTACAAAGGCAAACTTGGTTGCCCGCGGCATTCTCTCTCCAGAGCTTCACTCTTGTGTGACGGGATGTGGTGGTATTGAGACAGCTCAGCATTTATTCCTCTCGTGCAGCACCTTCGGTTCTCTCTGGGCGTTAGTTCGGTCTTAGATTGGTTTCTCGTCAGTGGATGCATAAAGTCTCTCGGATCATTTTGTTCAGTTCACCGTACTTAGCTGGGAATCGACATGCCCGACGGTCCTTCCTGCAACTTGTGTGGCTAGCTTGTATTTGGGTTGTGTGGAATGAACGAAACCATTGTGTGTTCAGGAATTCATAAAGCTCGGGCATCGGCTCCTCGACAAAGTCAAGACTCTCTCTTATCGATGGTTGCGGACAACAAATGGGACCTTAGTTTCTAACTTTCATTGTTGGTGGTCGAACCCTATGTTATGTTTGGGTATCGACTAATTATATTCTTTTTCATACTGTCCATTTTGATTTTCTTGTAAACTGGTATAGGCTCCCCCAGTACGCCTTGTGCTGAGGGATCTACTTATTTCGTGGTGCTATATATATATATATATTTCATTTTTGCCTCTAAAAAAATGAGACTCAAAAGAGACTCATTAACAAAAGAGACTAAATATAAACCATGACAGCTGAGGCTCTTCTACTTGATGAATTACTATTTTAAATTGGATTTTTAATTTCTCACGAGTTTAAGAGTCTTGAGATGCTAAGTGTACTGGTCCAATAGATAAATTTGTGCCACCATTAAAAAAAAAAAAAAGAATAGATAAATTTGTGTCCTTATTAAATTTTCTCCCCTTGCATATTTAATAGCAAATTCATAATAATATTTGTAAATTCAAACTCATAAATTATCACATATCCACTTTTATGACTTGTTTGGTAGAAGAGAAAATGAGAAGAGAGAAATTAAAACACGGAATTCAATATATGTACTTGAACTAATGTTAGTCCAAATACATATATTGAGTTCCGTGTTTTAATTTTTCTCTTCTCATTTTCTCTCCTAGCAAACACAGAGGAAACTTTTTCCACTAGTCAAAAAATTTCAATGTGATGGTTAATTAGTCAAAAAATTAAAATTACGACTAATTATTTTATCCTGTAAAATTATGCCAACAATACTTTGCAAATTTTTAAAAGCCACATCTGTTTTGATTCATTGCTAAGCATACTGCTTTAATTACTCCTGTATGCCGCACATGTAATCCTTATCCCAGTACACTTCTGGCTATCATGCATCAGCATTAAATCTTAGAAAGTTTTCTTCAGCGTTAACACAGCTAAAGAAAAATTTAGAACAAAGAGCAAGCTCTAGTAAAACGCTTTTAATAATAATAATAATAACTAAAATAATAATCTATGGTCAATATTAGGAATTGATCTAAAAAAAATTGTTTGGAACAATAACACTTAATATTTGTATAATTTAGCTCAACTGAAAATAGAAATATTTTTAGATTAATCCGGTTCAAAGTTAAAATGTATAGTATACATATATGTAAATTTTAATGATATTTATTAATTTCTCCCAGGCCCGTCTCTGAGTTTTTGGAGGCTATGTGCGAAAATTAAATGTGACCTTTTAATAAATAATGTAAAAAAATTTATAGAAAAAATCATTCTTGATTTAAATTGCAAATAACATAAAAAAGAATCATCCTTATAATTAACAAAAAAAGTATTCATATTCTAACAAACTGGACCTACTGACATGTAAGTTGTTTCAAATTGAGCCTAGCAGGACTTAACAGTTTAAATAAATCTTTTAAGTTTCTACCTCTTTTTTACTAATAGTACCTATTATATAAAAAAAAATTGAAGCCTTCACATTTTTGAGACCCAATGCCATAGCTCATGTGACACATGGGCTTGGGCCGGGCTTAATATCTCCTACTGATTATATAAAATGAAGATTTCTTTCCCCACCCCCCAGCTTTCTTTTTCACCCCATGGGTTTCCATTTTTAACCCTTGAAAAAAAGTTCAGTACACGCGTACTGAACTTTTTAACGATGTAAAACACCTATTTTTCAATATCGAAAAAGTTCAGTACGCGTGTACCGAACTTTTTGGAGGTAAAATCAAGGGTAAAGTTGGATTTCTGGGGGGTGAAAAAGAATGACGGGGGGTGGGATGAGAAACCATCATATAAAATAGTATACTTTGATGGCTAATGCTACGGTGGACCATCTTCACAAGTGGTCCACCGTGGACAAGTGATATACCGAATATGAATTTTACAAAATTTACTGTTGGATTGAAAGTTTATATCGTATAGATCATCCATAAATTTTTTAAATTTTTTTGAAAATCATTTGATATGTTATTGAGACCCATCAAGATTTATGTTATTTAACAACCGTTAATCTTGATGTGTCTCAATAACATATCAAATGATTTTTAATTTTTCTAAATTTTTTTATAGATGATCTATATGATATAAACTTTCAATCCAACGATGAATTTTGTAAAATTCATATTCGTTATAATATTATTTGTAATTGGTTCACCATATACCACTTGATGAAGTGGTACATATTATAATTTACCATACTTTGATATGTACTTATCGAAATAGGAGTAAATCTTTTATTTTTTATCTAATGACGGAGTAGTTGTTTGCAACTTCTATACGAAACCAGGATTTTATTTATTTTTTTATACCGCTTGATTCTAAAAATAATAATTAATCATACCAGCTAGCCACTATATATTATATT
The DNA here is from genome assembly GCA_954870985.1 of Trifolium fragiferum. Classification (NCBI taxonomy): domain Eukaryota; kingdom Viridiplantae; phylum Streptophyta; class Magnoliopsida; order Fabales; family Fabaceae; genus Trifolium; species Trifolium fragiferum. The sequence continues at coordinate 17,201,430 of OX940792.1, forward strand.
ATTATTTTAGTGAACTAAACCCACTAATATATATATTATTATTTTAGTAAACTAAACCCACTAAAATAAGTGGCTAATGACTTTTATATTTTTGTGTTTCGTTAACTGTCGGTATTGGTTTTGCCGCAACTCTTCTCTACTCATGACTGATCTGATCCTTATGATCGCTTTGGAGAGCCGTTTGAAGTATTTGAACTGTCTGTATATCCGTTTTGGTTGATTTGTAACTTGATTGGATTATGTTGATGTTCCCTAATACTTTGAATTTCCTTTTATTTTAATTTATCTAAAGTGTTGCGCGCACAGGGTTTCTCATGTGCAATTTACTTAAAAAATACTAGTGGTTAATGACAATTATGTCGAAAAAGTGTTAACAACATAAGTAAATTTTTATAATTAAGGAAATAATAAAATTGGTTAGTGACGCAACTCAAATTTTATATTACAAAAGTTCTTCTTTATATTAAAAAAAAGTTTTTAATTAAAAATATGAACATTACCAGATGCATCTATTAAATTTTTAAAGTTGCGTGCAAAAATTCACCCCTTCTCTCCATTTCAAGTCCAACAATAAGACGTTTAGCATTATTTTTTCATATATGATATTTCTTTTACAATAAAAATAAGGATCCTAATCCGACAATAAGATTATAATTTCACCTAATTAGTTGTTTTTTCCGGTGGTGATTTCAATTAGTTGTTATGACTAACCTAAAGGTGGCCAATAATAGTGTAAATTTATTATATAAAACAAAAGATAAAAAGAAAAACACATTGTAGATTTATATACCTACCCAAAATAATATAAATAAATAATGAGACTTACACTATCTTTTTATAATTTAAAAATATTTAGTCATAAATCAATAAAAGAAAAAGTTATATAAGTAAATTTGTATGTAGTACTTATAATTAATATATTCAATTTTTATTTCACATGCATATAATTTCGTTATTATTGGTTGATGGATAAAAATCCTACAAATATAAAATGATAGTTTAAAAAAAAACATAAATAAAAACATATATTAAGCAAAAGATTGTGTAAACCATACATATGATGAAAGCTGTCAAAACTATTAAAAGTATATAACTTGAGTGCCATCACGTGTAGCATGGAATTGGATATCCGCAGTAATTATTATATTCATAAAAAGGTTAACAGCGCAGTTTGTTGTCCGTTTATCTTTCATTAAAATGTAATTATTATATTCATAAAAAATAATATTTCTGTTGTTTTTTATCATGATCGTCTGGTCTAATATTAATTATTGAAATTGATTTGTGATGATTTTATTAAGAAGTAATAAACCAATCATTTCGAAATGGACGGCAGTGCATCTTGATCCCATGTAGCATCTGAATTCTTTTTTTTAAACATTTAAATTTATTTGAAAAGCTCAAGTTCAAATACAAACTCATTGTAGCAAAAAAAATTCCAAAACTGCAAAAAAGGAAAGAAAAAAAAATCTAGAAAAATAAAGGGCAAATAAGCCTAACAAAAACAAGAGAACTAACCTTTTGATATTCCCGGTGACTCGATGAGGTAGTGAGAGAAGGTTGAGAATCACCGTTTGAGATTTTGAGAACGACTGAGTCAATCAAAATCGCGATTTGACATATTTTAAAATTATGAGAATCGCGGTTTGAGAATAAGGGTTAGAGAATCACATAATGTGAGAATCGCAATTGAAAAATAGCGGTTTAGGATTTCGTAAAAGGAATAATAATAACTTTCAGATGAATAATTTTAATTTGGGTGAAATAGCCTTTTTTTATTTGAGAGAAATGATTAATAATAATTTCAAAGAATTAAATAATAGCCTTTTTTTTATTTGAGAGAAATGATTAATAATAATTTCAAAGAATTAAATAATACACTTAATTGAACATTTGTTCCTTTATGTTTATTTTAGGTTTCAAGTTGGTTCCTTATGTTTTAAAAGTTTCAAGTTGGTCTCTTACGTTTATTTTAGGTTTAAAGTTGTCCTTCATGTTTTAAAAGTTTCAAGTTGATCCCTCAAATTTTTAAAAGTTTCAAGTTGGTTCCTCAAGAAGTTTCAAGTTTAGTTAAAAATAAATTCATCCACCATCCTTTTTTATCAATTAATTAGCTTATAAGAAAGATGGAAATATGCAATTTTTTTTTGGCTTTGGAACGTTATAATTTAACAGTATAAATATATTGGTTTTAAATGGAAACATTATTTGCATTCCTTGTGCTTTGTAGTGCCTCAATAAAATGTTTGCCGTTAAAAAAAATGGAAGCATTATTTTTTCTAGAATGGATTAGAGAACAGGTAGAGAGGTTGATTTCAATTCAATATTCAATTCGCTATATCAATTTAGTATACAATTTAATAAAGGAAGGTAAGAAATAAAAAAAGGAAATTCTTTCATTTATTAATTGTGTGATGTGAGTGTGTATATATATATATATATATATATATATATATATATATATATATATATATATATATATAATGAGTAATTGAAACTTGAAAGATGTTTGAGTTAGAGTATAACAAGTGGTTTTAGTTCAAATTTTTTAAAGAAGAGAGTCCTTATAAGTAATGCCATCAATTTCTTGTTTGATTGGGACACAGGACACCGTAATGAACCTGCATATTTTAACCAACAATTTGATCAAAGGGAGTCCCAATGTCATATGGTCTGTTTGGCATGATAAATAAGCTAGCTTACAAGCATTTACTAGGTTTCTTGAAGACTAATGTTGAAGAAGGTTTCATGGAGTAGGAAGAAGGCACATCATTTTCTTAATCTTAGTGAAGAGATGCACATGACATGAGCTAGGTTGAATGAATTCCTTGAATTTTGGATTGGGGATACCAATAAGGTAGTGAGGAGGGGAAGTCATAGTCAAAGCAACAAAAACACCAATGATGGATTACTCAATTGAAGATAAGATCTAACAAAATAGTTTTCTATCCATGAAAGATTACTCAATTGAGTAAGATCTAGCAAAATGGTTTTCGATTTCTGAAAGATTACTCAATTGAGGATAAAGTTTAGGTGAGCTGAATTTTGGAGATTCATGAATTATGAAAAGGCTTAAAGAGCACTTTTTGCCTGGATATAATTATGATCATTTCCATATATTTCATAGATGTGTATACTCAAGTGAGAGAATTTATTTTCGCTCTCTTAAAAATATCATCCTCGCGCATTAACTTGTGAATTGGGTTTGGCCCGTATACATCGAATATATTCGAAATGGAATCGTTTTGTCCCTCATATATTTGGGCTTCATTTTGCTACATTTGTTCTTGAAGGTATGAGATTGTGAAAAAATTACCTCCCACCCCAATACTAATCCCTTCACCCCTATACCAACTAATATTCCCATTTTACTCTTTTTTACTATTTAATCTATTCGATAAATTGTAATAATCTATGAAAGGACATTTTTTGTTCCCTGTGATTTATTCAAGCAGAATTCTCCAAGCACTGGTCATCAATTGTTAGCTCAAACCTTAAAATATATAAGCATCAGAATTGTACGAAGCACCGAGTGTACATGCGAGAGTGTCATAGTGAATACTCAACAAGTGAGTATCACGTAAATAAATGTGCAATGGAATGCATCAAAGTGTTTAAGATTGAGCTTGTTAAGATGTTTTGCATAAACAAAAGCACTTAAAAATATCAAAGATCATTAAATGCAAAATCTACATAAGCCTTCAACGTCTAGATATAGAAAAAATTGTTCTTAATTCCTTCAAGAAATTTAAAAAACCAAGAACATATGATCAAATCTAATTGTATATCCTCCCATGTTCAGAGTTAATTACATCATATCGTACATCAATCAAATTGTCTTGAGTACATTTTAACCGATATAGTTTATATGGATTATAATTATAAATCTTCTCTGAGAGTTAAAATCCTAGGATCAAACTTTGTATCACATTGATACAAACTAAAATCTTCTATAACCCATCCAAGTATCATGTAATACTAATAAGGTGATTATAGTAATTATAAAAGTCCTTCTATAGTAGACTGAATTAGTTTATCCTAAAATTCTCTTCTTTCTCTTTGCATTCTCAATTTTAATTTGCTGAATAACCCATGTACACATCATCACTAAATTACTTTTGTCCACAGGTTAAAATACTCAATGGATTCATTGCAATAGAAACTAGTGTTACATTACAACTTGAACAATAATTGAATACAAATCCACACAAGACATACCCAAACGACCACAAGTTTAAAAAACTGCCTAAACAAGAGGAATGAAAATGCAGGCATTATCTTTCCATATGTGAACAGCATAAAAGGACCAACTATCATCCTTCTGCATAAGCAATTTTGATGTTCATAAACGGTAACTCAAATATGAGCTTTGAAATATAAGGGTTAACATCCTCAAATGACAAGAATTGAAAGAGAAATATAAAGGATTAAATCGGAATAGTTAGGAAATTCTACTGATGTTTTTGAAACATAAAATAGATGAATGCAAAATAGAGAATATTAGATTCATAAATAAGGCAACAAAACAAAGGATTAGAAATAAATGTTTTAAGACGGTCCATATAACCAAACAAATATTCAAGAAACTCAAGGTTGGTTCAAGAATCTTCAAATTATAATTGACAAAACTTGCAAATTGTTCTTTGATCTAGCCTAAGTAACTAAACAATTGCCTGTGACTTGTTGAGGATCACACCTTCATATTTCACTTGGAACCACTTCATAGCATCATCCTTAGTGACACGATGTTGGATCCCAACACGAGCCTTGCACCTACGGCGACGTCCCACCCTGTAACCAGGGCGCTCCAGAACAACAAAGAAGTCCATACCATAGATTCCGGTTGAAGGATCATACCTGAGAAAGAAACAGTGATTAATAAATAAAAAACTTGACGACAATGCAATATCATTTGAAGATGGACTTATCAGTGAATTATAATTGCAAAACATCATATGCAAATAGAAAGCAACAGATGGAATTCAGCTGATGCAGACAGAGAAAAGACTTGAAGGAAACCGTAGCCAAAATTTCAGTGCATATAGCTTAGAAAGACATAATGCAAAACCAAATAAAGACATAACTTCAAATCAAGAATCAAGATAAACATCTTTCCCAAACTTATGCATTATGATCAACTACAAGCCTACAAAAAATCCAACCTGAGAACATTGGCTATTTTCTTATTGCAAAGTTTTACACAGATTTAATCATAACACCTTCACATGCAATAAAATTACTTTAAAACAAGTAACATTTATTTATTTCAGTTATAGATACAAGTGATTTTGAGCTTACTTGATTCCCAAATCAATATGCTCCTGAATACCAAATCCAAAACATCCAGTATCACTAAAGTTTCTTCTCAGCAATTCATATTCCTTCACCTTCAAACCACTTTCCAAAAGCTGCATTGCCTTGTCACCTCTAACAGTGACATAGCATGCGATCTTCTCATTTCTTCTAATACCAAAAGAACGGACAGTGTATCTTGCTGTCAATAAGAAGAAATTAACCAATCAGTAAACAGCTTCAATATTTAAACGATAAGATGTTTTGAAGATTCATAATTGCAACTAGACAACTAGACTGTTAGCATGGAGACAACATGACTTAAACACAATCAATTTCAAATGAAAAATGTGGCGCGCAAAATCAGTTAATTTGTGTCTTTAAAACAATTTGACCTATAATAATATAGGGTCAAATATGTTTAGTGACTATTTTGAAAACTGTTAATAAAAAAATGGATACTTTTAGTGATCAGAATGAAAATTGGACTGAAACTGAATTTTTTTTTTGGGACTAAACTAAAAGTGAATGTATATTTTTTTTTAAGGACTAAACTTGAAAACTTGTGATTTTGTAGGGACTAATAAAATATTTTATCATATATATATGGATTACAAATGCAAAAATTTCACCAGATAATTGTGTCTTGAAAACAACCAAAAGGTTTCAAGGGTCTTCTTCCGGTATTTTCGTTTAGGCTCCACGCGGCAGTCAGGCAGTCATTAAACTGACCCCTGCTGGTGACTCAATTATAATAGAGCCCTTAAATTTTATTCTCATTAAAAACAAAACATAACTGGATCAAACTCATGAACTTATGAACAGTCATACAAATAATTCAATCTTATTGATTTTCATTCCTTGTTAGTTAATACTCAATTACGCAGCAATATATATCGATAATGTATCATTAACATCAATGTAATGAAAAACAATGCAGCAAAATATACACATCAGAAACAAGTGAAAACAAACAAATTAAAACATTAATCCAATTCAAAACATTTATTTATTTATTTGAGGTTAAAATTAAATTAACAAGTAATAAAATAAAATAAAAATAACCTTTAGAAAACACTGGAGTTTGACCACTTAGTTGTTCCAACACCTGTTAAATAGAAAAATGAACATTTTAGAATAATAAGATTCATAACAAAAGATTAAAAATTAAAAAATAAATAAAACCTTGGCGGCTCTGGTGAGACGATCGCCACTTTCACCAACGGAGATATTAAGAACGAGTTTCTGAACCTTGATTTCCCTCATGGGGTTCGAGAGTTTCTTCTCGGAAGCCTGTTACAAATTGCATTTCGATTCAGAACAAGATAACGATAACAATATCAGATTGAGATTCAGAGAGAAAGGGAAGAAAGAAGTACCATTTGGGATTGGAAACGGAAGAGAGGTTTTGTTGTTGTGATGCGGTGCGGCAGTGAAGGAAGGAGAAAGAATGAGAATTAATACGACTGGAGAAGCTTACTAGGGTTTTGATCGACGTGTATGGACTATAATACCCCTCTTATGTTTATTTCATTTTTTTTTTTTACATATATTTCATTTTTGTTATGTTTTGATGAAATAAAAAATATTATTACTATCTCCGATTCTCATCGTAAAAAAAAAATATATCTTTCATGTCCTTGTAAATATTCAAAATTTTGTTTCTAGTCCCTCAAAAAAATTTCTTCGAATAATAATCCGACTAAAATTTTCAATTAACAATTTTATTCCCTACTTTTAAAACAACTCATGTGGATTGGCATTCCGACGAGGGAGTTCACATCCTTACGTGGTCACTTTATTCAGTTTACGTCTTCAGCAGGTGGTTCTCGGGCACGTCGATCCTTTTTACAGCTTATCTAACTTGCATGTGTGTGGGTTGTGTGGACGGCGAGGAATCACAGACTTTTTCGAGGCTCAGTCAGCACTACTTCTCAGCTGTTTGACAAGATAAAGCTTTTATCATTTCGATGGTTGAAGGCGACAAGTGTTACCTTAGCCTCCAACTACCATAGTTGGTGGTCTAGCCCTTTGCTTTGTTTGGACCTTTTATGATATATTTCTATTACCTTTCTTGTAAACGATGGTGATCTACCTTAGCACACCTTGTGATAGGGAGATTGTGTTTTCTTTTATATATATATATATATATATATATATCTCATTTTGCTTTTTCAAAAAAAAAAAAAAAACCTCATGTGTAGACTTTATATTTTTTTATGAATGTTTAGAATATTATAACAATCTACCTCAAAAAAAATTAGAATTTTTTGAAAAAGCATAAATTAAATATGAATTTTTGTATTTTTAGAGTTTAAAAATTTATATTTAATACATGTTTTGTTAAAAAATTCTAATTTTTTTTTTTGGAGTGATTGTTAAAGTATTCTACACTTTTATGGAAAATTTCATTAAAAAATATGAAATCTACACATGAGTTTATTTAAAAGTATGGACTAAAAATGTTGATTGTAAATTTTTGGGGGACTAATATTCGAAGAAAAATTTTCGGAAGAATAAAAACAAAATTTGAATATTTACAGGGACCAAAAATATATTTATCCCTAAAAAAAATAAGTTTGTTTTTAAAATTTATAGAATTTTGATGTATATAGTTTATAATGTCTAGATACATAATATTATCGTTTCTTATTGTAAGGATTGGTGGAAGTATTATTTTTTTACCACCGGTATTCGATCTACTAGACAGCTTAATCTGGTTTGTGGGTCAGTTTTGTGATTAAGTGATTTTAGTCTCTTCCGATCACAGGTAAATTATGGTCATCTTTATCAAATTGAGCGTCAATCGCCACTAAACCAAATAACCATTGGTAATATTTTCTAACTAACCATAATTAGCCTTATTGACTCGGTGCCCCAGAGAAATTTAGGTTTGCTTCATTTACTACTATTTAATTTGGAGTCATGTTAACTTGTGCCCTAAGGGCACATGATAAACTAACTAAAAATAGAAATGTAGCATTTAATGATAAAAAAATGTAATGCTTAGATAATTGAATAGTATACATGCTATAATAAATGTTTTCCACATTTATCTTCTTAACATGTGTCCTTAGGACACATATTAACATTCTCCTTTAAGTTGTTGTTCATTTAGGAGAGAGATAGGCATAAATAATTTCTCTCGTAAATGGACAGTACAAGTATGTCGATGTAATAAAAAAAAATATCAAATCCACATAGACTAACAAATAATTGAGTAGAATTGTAATCAAGGAAAATATTATAATTATATGATGATTTAGAGAAGTGGTTATGATTGTTATGAAGGTTGATTTTTGGATTTTATAGTGATTAAACAAGTAAACAGTCGAGATTGATTTTTTTTATATTATAAATTACCATAGGGTTAGATCTGTCAAAATGGGTTAGTATGAAAGGGTTGGCACGAAAAGTTCGAACTTTTTTTAGGTTTGGGACTTAAAATTTGAGCCCGAATTTTTTCCGGACATTTTAGCCTGGTCCGTCTAAGCCCGCATAAAATATGGACCGACCCGAATGGAATGCGAGTAGCCCGAAATCCGCATTAATTATAATAAATAAATATTAGTTTTTATGTTACATTTTAAGTGTTAATTTTTTTTATTTGGGTCAACTCAATCTTGTTAGAAATAATATAAAACCATTGATGTGCCAAATCCTAACAGCTTAAGCTTTTGGGATAATTGGTTATTTGACATGGTATCAGAGTCTCTATGACTAAGTGGTCTAGGGTTCGATTCCCGCTCCCCTCACTTTCTAATTAAAAGTGGAATTTAAGCATATGGTAGGTGGGCCTATGCATTATCCACGCTTCAAGCCCAAGTGGGCTCTTGCGTGAGGGGGCGTGTTAGAAATAATATAAAACCATTGATGTGCCAAATCCTAACAGCTTAAGCTTTTGGGATAATTGGTTATTTGACAAATCTAATATGTTTTTTAAGCAATCTAATAGTATGTTGTTGATTTGTTTGTGTATTGTGAATTAGTATTTCGAAGTTTTCTTGTGTTGAATTTATATGTGAACTTAAATATGAGTATCTTTATTTCTTTAGTTTTCTATGTGTCATTTTTGTAACTTAAATATGTTTTATGGAATTAAAGAAAAATAACATTAATAACATCTATTTTAATTGAGCACTAATAGCTAAAAAAAATAATTTAAAAAACAGGTCGTGCCGAAAGCCCGACCACCCGTTCTGGCCCTGACTCGGGCCTTATTTTTGGAGCCTATATTTCATCTGGGATTTTTTAACCCGGCCCGATGGAGCTCGAAGCCCGTACGGGCTGCCCGTTTTGAAAGCTCTACACAAGGTTATGGATTTCATTCAAACATAAATTCTCAATCCTTCTCCCGTGTGTTTATGTCATGTGTGAAAACTTGTCTTTTTAAAAAGCAAATCAAAAGATACTTTAGCATAGCGAGACAACTTTCCTTGTCATCGCGGTTGTCAAGCGTACCAGTCCACTATAGCTCAACACCTTAACACCCTAACACTTCCATGCACCCTTTCTCACCATTCAAGTAGTCCTCAACTCAAGCATGCTAGACAATCACTCCCCGAACATATTCGAAAACATTGGTCACATATTGCAAAGGATAGATCAAGGCATCAAGCTTCATCTCTCGATCCATTAATGAATACCCTAATAAGATAAATCATAGAAAGTAGCTGCAATATGTGATGATTCTTGGTAGTAATCATATGTAGCATACACACACAAGAAAAAGATCAAGAAGTTATGCTAAAGAATGATTTTCACAACCTCAAGGTGTGGGTGAACTATGACGAAGTGTCAAAGTAAGTATAAAATTTATCGTCCACAGAGATTGTTGTGACTCAATGACGGTAATCAGGATCATACGCGAGTAAAAATTGCAATTAAATAAATAGGGGGTTTTGTTTGAAATCGGGGTTTCTTTGAAAATAACGGCAATTAATTAGGGTTTATTTGAGAAGAGAAAGTGATTGGGTTTTTTGGTTCATCCAATCACTATCGTCTTGGTGGTTCAAGCATGTTAACAAATTACAAGTATAGTTCCACGATTCGATTAACAAAATAGTTATACCCAACCCCAATCTCTTGGTACATAATCCTCTCCCTTGATCATACACCCCTAATCTCTTGGGTGATTTATGATCAATTGAGGTTTTCACACGTTAATCTAAAAATTCTCAATTAACAAACCAAAATATCTTAAGTGAAGGTTAATTGAATAATTATTCCTAGCTAGGTCAATTAATTTATTCCTAATCTCTTAGCAAACAAACAATTGAAATCATCATACAATTCACGACATTGTATAAAGCATTAAGAACAAGGAATAATTTACTGAAACTAACTTCGTAATTAAATTAACACATCATATGAATCCACATGACATGGTTCAAGAACAATAGCAATTGGAATCCCCATGGATCCAATCATGAAGTTTAGTTACACATGATTAATGCATAAACAATAAATAGAGTAAAAGAATTCATTACAGAATAAGGAACACTTGCTCTGGACTTGCTCTCAAAAGTTGCCATTTTCTTGCCGTCACCAACTCCTTTAGAATGAGGAGAAAATCTAAATATATAAGCCTAGGTCACGCAGTGGCGCCGCATGCCATATAATCTGCGCCGCGCGCCAACGACAGATCCTACAGGCCGATTTAATCATCTATGGGCGCCGCGCGCCAACCACCTGCGCAGCTGCGCCACCTGCAGCATTTTTCTCCTTTTTTCTTCTGTTCTTGTGCTCCAAGCAATCTTGTATCGATTCTTCTTCTCTTTATTTCTTGCGGAATGCATAATAAAAATATACTAATTTGCCTTAAATTTGTTATAAAAGCATCGTAATGACGTGAAGTCATCAAACTACTCAACCTATACATGGTAAACGCAAACTAAAATAATCTAAGGACAAGACCAAGAACAAAATATAGAATAAATTAAGACAATTTAATTGATAATATAAAAGTGTTACAATGCTTGCTTGATACCAAATACAAAAGACAAAATGCCTTTTTTTTTTTTTTGACTAAACAAAATGCCTTTATATAGGCTACATAGCTGATTAAATATGTGTACAGTGGATAGGTTCGACATAATGGCTCATAAGTGTCATTAAAATGGGAAAACCAAAAGCTAAAATTGATTTTTGCTATCTACATAGGTTGCCACGGCCATGTGGATCATTGGCACAATAGTGTGAACTTTTCTAAACGCAATTTTCATTTCTATTGTGCTTGTCACCGTGTGAGACTTTGGCACGACCATAACAGGTCTTCAGACTCTCGATCTTTGATTTTCTCATCCTTAAAGCGCGTGGTAACTGCCAAGGCCATAACGCACGAATTGAGCCATTAGCCTTCAACATTTACTTATCCTTCATAAAGGAAGCTCTCCTTTGAAGCTCACATGATAACTTGATCAAACATCCATCAAAATGGGCCTAAAAAGGGTACATTTCCACTTGTTCATGCATTTGGACCTACAAAATGCAAAACAAAGAAAATGAAGTAAAATAGTTCTAGTAACTTGACTAATAAGCAAGATTTATTAGGCAAAATTACTACTAAAATCTTGCTTTCTTTAGAGGTGTCAAATGTTCCAATGCTTGAACTATTGTCTGTCCTCAAACAATTAAGATTATGACATGATTAAAGATAGAGAACCTAGACCATATATCAATAAAAGTATGTGCAAGAGTAGAGATTAGGCAGTAGTCTAAACTTATGAAATCCTTAAATAGATTTCAAGTTAGAGTCTTAGGATTTCCTTCATATCTTACCCCTACAATCTTTTTAAAAAGCTTTAACTCTTTCAAAATTCTTTTTATGACCAAGTCTTTCAAAAACTCTCTCTTTTAGACCAATAAACAAGATTTATGAAGTAAAACTATTACTAAAATCATGCATATTTTAAAAGTGTCACTTATTTTTAAATAGTTAAAATATCTCTTAGAGCCCGTTTGGCCTAGCTTATTTTTGAACTTATGCAAACAGTTTATGCATTTTTTATGTATTATTATAAGTTTTTTAAGGTAGTTTATGATAAAATAGCTTCTAAAAATTCAATTTTTACTAGTTTGAACTTATAAAATAGCATAAAACCTTAGTTTATATTGCATAAACCATTTGCATAAACTCTAAAATAAGCTAGGTCATACGAGCCCTTACATGTTGTCTTATGTTCTTTCTCATCAGAATATATGTATTTGTCTTTATTTTAGTTTTTGTGTTTTTTTAATTAGTTCGGGTGGATACTCATGAAGTAAAATATATGCTTATCATTTAGTTGTTCCAAATGTCATCCCACAAATCATGCATATCATTTGCCTTTATTATCTATCTTTGTGTTTACACTATTCGAATAAGTTCTGGTTTGACTAAAATTGTTATTTGTCCTGTTAATAACTGACCCATTTATAAAATTGTATTGTCCTACATTAAACAATCTTTGTAATTTTTAATATAAAATTAGTTACTTTATTTTTGTAGTTATATTATCTAATTAATATTATCTTCATCATATACTCCCAAATTGCTTGATTTAGTTAAAAGAGTTTTATAATATTACTTTTAAAATTTAAAATGTCAATTCCCTTAAGATAGACTTTTTTGCAAATATATTAATTAATTATCGAGACATGGTAATTTTTTAATCAAATCCTTGTACAAAAAAACACAATCAAATCCAAACATAATACTAACATATTAGTGCAGGTCGGCACATCAAAAAGAAACATTAGTTCATGTGGATATTAGGCAAGTAGCCATAAACCAATTTTACAAATCACTCTATTATATAACTTTGATAGTTACTTCTTAAAGTGTCTACAAATATTTTCCCTTTGTAAAAGAAAAATTCACACCACTACAGTACATAGAAAATAATTGATTAAATTCAACTCTTACCCTCCTAATTTTTACAAATTTGCAATTTTAATCTCCTAATTTTCATAATAGTATTATTGGCACCTTAACTTTATTCTTTTTTGCAAAAGATTGACTCAACTGATTTTAACCAAGTCAACACACACGTGGACAAGTAGCAAAAATATTCACTTTACAAGCTGACGACTTTGTAAGAATAAATTAAAGTTAAAGTCTAACATGGTATTAAAGTCTTCTCCAAAATACTTGGACTACATGCTATATCAAATTTTTACAATCAAATCACCCACTATTTATATCCCACTTAACAAACCCAATAGTATCATGAGTAAGTAAATATGAAGCACAAACACAGACACGAACACCGGACACGACACTGACACCGATAATAATTTGAGAAAATGACATTATTCAATGTAATTATAAATGTCGATATCGTGTCAGGTACGGTACAGACATGCCTAATCCGAGAAGTACTTCTTCATAGGTAAGTACTAGTATATTAAAAGTTTCACATCAGTAAATTATAATTTATATACAACTTTGATTGCCGGACTTGTCAAAGAAAATAACAATTTGATTGCCGGAAGTTCCATTCCAAACTTCAAGTACTAGTTGATCATATATAAATCGACAGACATATTAAGCTCCTCATGAAACAAACTAACTTGTAACAATTCATAGTTGCCAATTTTTTCCTAGCTACATTACATGTTTAATATTTCTCTAAGCTTTTGCTCCATTCAAATATTAAAAAAATGGATTTGATACTAAGTTCCACTACACTTACCTACCTATATTTCACATTATCTCTATTTCTCCTTGCCAAATTTCTCATCTCAATAAAAAGAATAAATCAAAAAAATCACTTCAAACTTCCACCAGGTCCTTCACCACTTCCCATAATAGGGAACCTTTTAAACTTGGGCAACAAGCCACACCATTCTTTAGCTAACCTTTCCAACATTCATGGCCCAATAATGACACTAAAATTTGGCCAAATAACAACAATAGTAGTTTCCTCATCAGACATAGCAAAAGAAGTTCTACAAACACATGACAACTTACTCTCGAACCGAACCGTCCCGGACGCGCTATCCGTTCTCAATCATGACCAATATAGTTTATCTTTTATGCGCGTTTCGCCTCGTTGGCGCGACCTTAGAAAAATTTGCAATAACCAGTTGTTTTCGAGTAAAACACTCGATTCAAGCCAAGCGCTAAGGCGTAGGAAATTACAAGATCTTCTTGATGACATTGAAAAGTGCAGTGAAAATGAGGAAGCTGTGGATATTGGAAGAGTTGCTTTTAAGACGACGGTTAATTTGTTGTCGAATACTTTTTTCTCAGCAGATTTTGTGCATTCGGCCGAGGAGGCTGGAGAGTATAAGAAGAATGTTGTGAGTATATTGAAGGAAGTTGGAACACCGAATTTGTCGGATTTTTTTCCTATGTTGAAGGTTTTTGATTTGCAGGGTATTCGAAGGCGTTCGGTTGTTTCTGTTAATAAGGTTTTGAGTATTTTTAGGAGATTTGTTGTGGAAAGGTTGAAGATGAGGGAAGGTGCTGGTTCTATTGGAAATGATGATATGCTTGATGCTTTGCTTAACATTTCTTTGGATGATGGGAAGATTGAGATGGATAAAGATGAGATTGAACATTTGTTGCTGGTATGTTTTCTCTAATACCTTCTTAAATCTTAATATATTGAATTTAATTTACATTTATATTGTAAATCTATCATAATCATCATATTATTGATTTTTTTTTTACTATAACTTAACTATAATTACTTTTAAAGTTATACACACGAGTCCTAATTTGTCACTACTATATTTAAACACGTCTATGCTGATCATGATAAATTTAAAAGTGGTGACAAATTAGGACTCGTGTCTATGCTGATCAGTGATCACTACTATCCAGCTCAGCCCAAAAAAAAAAAATTGATCCACCATGTTACTTTCAGGGCGTCTACTTATAGAAATTGCATATAAAATTTACTAAAAAAACAAAAAAATGGTTCTAAATTTGTTATGATAAATTTTGGTATACACCAGAACTTATTTGTTGCAGGAACAGAACCAACAACATACACACTAGAATGGGCAATGGCAGAGTTAATGCACAATTCAGAAATCATGTCAAAGGTACAAAAAGAACTCGAACAAGCTGTTGGCAAAGGTATTCCAATACAAGAAACAGACATAGCCAAACTACCTTACATGCAGGCTGTCATAAAAGAGACATTTCGTTTACATCCAGCAGTTCCATTTTTACTTCCTCGTAAAGCCGAAACAGATGTCAAAATTGGTGACTACGTTATTCCAAAAGATTCACAAGTTTTGGTTAATGCTTGGGTTATTGGTAGAGACCCAAATAAATGGGATAATCCTAATGTTTTTCTACCAGAGAGGTTTTTGTACTCCGAAACTGATGTTAAAGGACATCATTTCGAGCTTATTCCATTTGGGTCCGGTAGAAGAATTTGTCCTGGTTTGCCTTTGGCTATTAGAATGTTGCCTTTGATGTTGGGATCTTTGATTAATTGCTTTAGTTGGAAACTTGAAGATGGATTGAATGTTGATGATTTGAATAAGGAAGATGAATATGGTATAACTTTGGAAAAATCTCAACCTGTGAGAATTGTTCCAATCAAATTGACTAAGCAATATAGTGCAGCGGTGCAGTAAAATAAAATTAATGTTGGAAAGTGATGCCTCATGCATGGTATGTTGTGGTAAACAGATTTACTGTGTCATGCAGCAACTGTTTTTATCCGTCCGATCATAATCAACAATTGAGATTGATTTTTGAATATTTAATTTAGACCGCCCGATCTGAAATCAACCGATATTATACATTATAGGGTGTAACCGTGGCATTCCCTACGTTAAGGAATCCAAATCCATATGTTGTTGTATAATAATATATGTTATGAGATGATATATTCCATAAATATAACCAATTATGGTCAAATGTATGTTAGTTGGTTCCTTGTCTACTTTTGTTGCAATAGCCCTTGGGGTTGTAAGTGTTATAGGCTAATGTTAATTAAAAGAATATAAATTAGTTTTTGTAAACAAGCCAATATTTAATGTTGGTGTTTAGTATGTTGGCATCATTTTGCTAAAACAAATATACAAACAAGATGTTTGATGTAATGTTCCAACATTTGGGACGTGTTCAGTATGCTTTGATTTTGCGCCATAATTATGAAATTTGTTTATATAAGGAAACCACGTCCTTTTACTTGTGCACCAAGATGTGTGGCTGTCCAGAATCAATGTTGTGTTTATTTCCTAAAGATATTCAAATATTTTAGGAAACTTTGTATTTGGTTCAAATATATTTGGAAACATTTATGGAAACAAGATATTTGATTCAAGAATTTGTGAGCTGGAGATTTCGTGAGTCAGCTCTGTTTTGAAGCCCAAGATATTCATCAAGTACCTGTTGACTGAAGGATATATAACACAAGACAAAAACCTAATTGTTTCACTTGAGCCGTCATTGAAATATAGAGTTTTTAGGGTTTGAGTCTTTGTTAATTGTGAGCCTTTCTTGTGTCACCTTGATGCAAGTTTAGGACTGTCTTTTGAGTTGTAATTTGTGAATCTCTCCAAAGCTTTGAAGCACGGAGATTGATAGTTTATTGTTATCACTCTAAGCCTTTAGGTACGAGTGGTTTAGTTTCTAGGAGTGTGTTTCCAAATCTTTACGTGTGTTTATTTGTAGACAGTGCTATCTGTACTGTTTGAGAGGAAGTGAGATGGGATCTCAGGTCTAGGAGTTCCTAGGTTGAAGTTGCACGGGTAGTTGCTAGGTGATAAGTTGTAAACGGGGCGTTTGCTGAGAACTTAGAACTAGGACTGCTATAGTGGATTTCCTTCCTGGATTGGTATCCCCCAGAGTAGGTAGTTGTTGTGCTCCGAACTGGGTTAACAAATAATCTGTGTCTTTTATTTCTGTTGTTTATTTTGCGTGCTTAAGTTGATATTCGTACAGTGAATGTTCCAACATCACATACAACATTTATAGTGTTGGAACATTTCATTCAACATCTGTATCCTGTGTGCCGGAATTTCAATTGGCATCAGAGCAGACACCCTGCCTGTTTTAGGGTGAGATATAGGGATGATACTTTCTGGTACAATAGAGAAGGACGGAGGATTTGTCAACAGGCCACCACTACTTGAAGGTGGAAACTATGACAACTGGAAATCACGTATGGCTGCGTTTCTCAAGTCCATTGATGCTCAGGTTTGGAGAGCTATTTTATCAGGTTGGGAACACCCAGTGGTTACTGACAAAGATGGTAATAAGACCAGTGTGCTGAAACCAGAACTTGAATGGACTAAGCAAGAACATGACTTGTCGACATACAACTCAAAGGCCATAAATGCCTTATTTAATGGAGTGGACAGGAGCATGTTTCGATTGATCAAAAAGTGTGTAGTTGCAAAGGAAGCTTGGGACATTTTGGAGACTGTACATGAGGGAACTTCTAAGGTAAAAATGTCTAGACTTCAAATACTCACCACAAAGTTTGAAAATTTGAAAATGAAGGAAGAGGAAAGTGTCCATGACTTTTACTTGAACATTCTTGATATGGCAAATTCTTTTGATGTTCTTGGTGAGAAAATGACTGATGCTAAGCTAGTAAGGAAGATACTCAGGTCTTTGCCAAAAAGATTTGACATGAAGGTAACTGCAATAGAGGAGGCTCAAGACATCAACACTATGAAGGTTGATGAGCTTATTGGATCTCTTGAAACCTTTGAGCTTGCCATAAATGATAGAGGTGACAAAAAGAAAAAAATGCATTGCATTTATGTCTAATACTGATGATGGTGACTCTCAAGAAAATATTGATGAGGATGATGGTTTCTCAGAAGCCTTAGCCATGGTTGGGAGAAAGTTCAAACAAGCTTGGAAAGAAGCCGAAAGAAGTCCAAGACCAAATGGTCCAAACATCCGATTCAACATCAGCACTCAGCCAGGTAATCAGAAGCGGATGACATCTGATGATGAGATTACACATCCTAAAGGAGTCCAGTGTCATGAATGTGAAGGATATGGTCATATTAGGTTTGAGTGTGGCAATTATCTCAAGAGACAAAAAAAGAGTCTTGTGGTGTCCTGGTCTGATGAGGATGATTCTGAAGGTGATGTTGAATCAGCAAGACATGTGACTGCTCTAACTGGCGTTTGCACATCAGATACTGAATCATGTGATGGAGATCTTACATATGATGAGTTGCTTGCCACCTATAAGGAATTGTATGAGAAAGACTTAAAGATTTGCAAGGTTCTGCACAAACAGAAGAAAACCATCAACCAACTCATGACTGAAAGGGATGAGGGCCTTACAAAAATTGCTGAACTGACTGACGAGGTAACTCAATTGAATTCTCAGCTTGAGAGTATGAAGAAACAGGTTAGAATGTTAAATACAAGTACCACTGTCCTGGATGAAATTTTGGGGTCACAAAATCAAGGAATACCAAAGGGGATAGGTTTTGATTATAAAACTATGAACAATTCTCAGCAAGACAAAGAAAAGAAGTTTATTCATGCTGAAAGTGGGTATGATCCTACATCTGGTAGACAAATGTTGAAGCATCCATCTCAACATCACAGTTCTAATTCTAGAAGAAAGTCAAGAAGATGGGTGTGTCATCACTGTGGCAGAAAAGGACATATAAAGCCATTTTGCTTCAAGTTGTATGGATATCCCAAGTGGTACCAGCAAGGAGAATTTGAGCAACCTAAGCCTAAAGCACCACAGAAGGAATGGAAGCCCAAGAGTGAAGAGGCTAGCTTGATAGCACACACCTCCTTGAGAATTTCATCTAGAGAAGACTGGTATTTTGATAGTGGATGCTCTAGACACATGACTGGAGTTGATAAATTTCTAGTAGATGTAAAGTCATATGCCACTAACTTTGTTACTTTTGGTGATGGAGCTAAAGGAGAAATTGTAGGTATTGGTAATCTGATCAATAATGGCTTGCCAAGACTTAACAATGTTCTGTTGGTAAGAGGATTGACTGCAAATTTGATTAGCATAAGTCAATTGTGTGATCAAGGAATGAAGGTGAATTTTACTCGGTCCGAATGTGTGGTTACTAATGAGGAAGGTGAGATACTAATGAGAGGTACCAAAACTAAAGACAACTGTTACTTATGGGTACCACTAGATAAGGAAGCACACTTGTTCTCATGCTTGCTGAGCACGGAAGATGAAATCAAATTGTGGCACCAAAAACATGATTCAACAGCTGAAAGAGGGAGTGATGTCGAAGACAATGTTGGAACATTATCCCAGCAGACATATGTTCCAGATAAAGAGTCTAACATTGAGTCAGGTGGTATTGATTGTGAAGATTCTGAACTCAAAATAGTGTCATCAATCAAAATCCAAAAGAATCATCTTGAGAAGAATATTATAGGGTGTTGCGATGTAAATTTGGTTGGAAGTGATGATGATAGAAATAACACATCTGGTGGAATTTTTCTTGTTGACAACAATTTACTTTCATGGTTCGACAAGAAGCATAATTGTATGGGTTTATCTACTGCAAAATTTGAGTACATTGATGCAGGTAGTAATTGTACCCAATTGTTATTGATGAAACATATGTTGAAGGAGCACAATGTCGAGCAAGATGTCATGACATCATCCTGCAACAATGTGAGTGCTGGTAATATTTATAAGAATCCCATTCAACATAACATAACCAAGCACATTGGTCATCATTTCATCAGGGGGCAAGTGGAAGATAAAGTTGTGAACCATGATCTAGAAGATATTTACATTAAGGTTTTAGATTGTGAGCAGTTTGAGAAGTCAAAGGGCTATTTATGTATTTGCTTGTATGAGAATTTATAGCAATTACAGTTGTGGAGGCGTGCAAACAGATACTTTCTCCTTATTACTAGAGTTGCACGAGAAATAAGGAAAATCACTGCCATCTTGAAAACCCTTGAAAATGTAAGTTCTCTCGACGTTTCATTTGTACCGATTATTGATCTCACAAGCTCTTTTGATTCTGTGGATGGAAATCTTGATGTTACTAAAACTTCAAGCATTGCCTCTGTGAATGTTTCAAAATCATCTATAACTACTTCTAATGTGCGTGTTGAACAAAATGTTGAAACATCTGTGAAACCTGTTTCTAAGTCTATCAACCAGGTTAATGATGTTGTTGATGATGTTGTTAGTGATCCATCCACTAAAGAAATCAGTCTTGAACCATCAACTGATCAAATAACCCATCTCACTGATCGTGCCAAAGATTCTGTTGTTGAACTACCTCATGTGCAGGTTGAATCAATTCTACATCCACCTGTTGAAACTTCTGAGATTACATATGTTGAACCAGATGTTGGAGCTTTCTGTGTCCAAAAAGTAAATGGTGTTGAACCTTCTTCTAAGAAAGTTGTTGTTTTCCATGAGCTCTCTAGAACCCCCATTAGTCATGTCATTGAAACTGTCGTTGAGTCTACAATAGTGACTACTCATATTCCATCTGAGTCTGATGTCACACCAGATGTTGCAACATCAGAAGACCAACCTGTTAGTATTGTTGAAACCGGTTCTGAGATCCCTCAAACTGATGCTGATATGGTTCTTACAGTCCTCTAACTGATGTGTTTGAAGATCAACTTGATGGTGGTTTGGAGATTTGTGGTTTTGGATGTAAAGGAAGAAACTAATCCTAATGATCTTCCACTTGGTTGTGCTATTACTTAAAGTGTGGCTGAATAAGATTTGATCCTATTATGAATGGTTGTGTGTGGATGTACATTATGCAGAAAAGTATTAATACTGTGTCCACATGTTGGAGCATCAGGCACGACATCTGGCCTCTGACTGTTTGATCTGTGAGTTGTTGAAAGTTTTTTTTTGTTAGTAGGTACAAGGCATATTCTGATACTAATTACTAACAATTTGTGTGTGCATGACTAAGTTTGTGAATGATTGCATGCTAATATATGTTAGTTTGTATGATTGTATGCTACTAACTATGTGCTAGTTGAATGTTCATGCATGACTAAGTATGTGAATGATTGCATGATGGATGACTGTATTTGGAGCACTGTTCTGTGTGACATTGTTATGATACTAGTTTCTCTGCTGCTGTGATATAACTCTGAAGAATGATGACAGTCTGACATTTAGGGGGAGTAATGTTCTGATATGCTTCTATCATGTGTTATGAGATGTGGAAACATCTGCTTGATGCAACTGGAAATCATTTATGTTCTGATTGATATGGCTCTGATGTGTGGTATGATGTTTTTATTCCAAGATGCTATGATATTGTGGATGAAACATCACATGTGCTCTGTTCGTCTATGGTGAAATGTGAAATTGCTTAGCATATTTATGGGCGTGTTCCCTCTATATTTCCTCTGCTTGTGTTCTCTGGATGTTGATGAGCTATGTCCCATGGATATTTGAGCACCTTGTGTGCATCTGGTCTGTGATATTAACTGGTATGATACTCTAATACTTTACGCCTTGGAAATATGCCATTATTCTATGTCTGTTTGGTATTCTGATGGTATGTTACTCTTGTGATTTATTTTGGTATGCCTCTATATGCCTATCTTTGGTATTTTGATTCTGATATAAAGTTTTGCAAAATTTTGTGGCTAAAAAGGGGGAGAAGTGAGTAGTAGTAGACATAACTATTCTACCTGATGTTTTGCCAGATGTTGAGACATTGAGTTAGCATGTTGGTAGCTGACATACTGTATGGTGACTGTGTGGTTAGCTGGTATTGCTCTGACGTGCATGTATTCAGAGGGAGAGTTAGTTTGTATTGCTCTGATATGCATGAGTTGTTGTACTCAGGGGGAGTAAAATATTTTTCTCTGACCTGATATTGAGGGGGAGCAATATGTGTGTAGCTAGCAGCATTTGTTTGATATGTGCTAGTGATTGAGCAGCATGATTTACAATGTTCTCCATGATGTTGAAACATCTGTCTGATGTTGACATGTCTGCTTGCTTGTGCATGTGTAGTTGTTCTATCCCATGCATTAATTCAGGGGGAGTGGTACTGTGGTACTGATATTGAGAGTGATATAGGTATTGCATTGAGGGGGAGTAGTGATATGATGGTTGATATGTGGAAAGGCTTGATGTTCTCTTGGATGTTGAAACATTCTAGTTGCTTGATATGTGTGAGAGTTTATTTCTCTCTGAGACCTTCAAAGGCTAATGTTGTGTTATGTTTCCGCTGTTGCATGCCTCTGATACTCTTTAGTGATACTTCACTTTATTCTTGTTTGCTATTTTTCAACTGATGAGTTCACTTGGAGATAGCTTTGAAGATGTGTTACTTTTCTTCATGACTGTGTGCTTATGTTGATTTGAAGAAATGTATGTGTTGTATCTCTCTAGACTGTCTATGTGGTCTCAGTTTGTTTTAGCCAAAAATTTCGCCAAATGGGGAGATTGTTGGTGTTTAGTATGTTGGCATCATTTTGCTAAAACAAATATACAAACAAGATGTTTGATGTAATGTTCCAACATTTGGGACGTGTTCAGTATGCTTTGATTTTGCGCCATAATTATGAAATTTGTTTATATAAGGAAACCACGTCCTTTTACTTGTGCACCAAGATGTGTGGCTGTCCAGAATCAATGTTGTGTTTATTTCCTAAAGATATTCAAATATTTTAGGAAACTTTGTATTTGGTTCAAATATATTTGGAAACATTTATGGAAACAAGATATTTGATTCAAGAATTTGTGAGCTGGAGATTTCGTGAGTCAGCTCTGTTTTGAAGCCCAAGATATTCATCAAGTACGTGTTGACTGAAGGATATATAACACAAGACAAAAACCTAATTGTTTCACTTGAGCCGTCATTGAAATATAGAGTTTTTAGGGTTTGAGTCTTTGTTAATTGTGAGCCTTTCTTGTGTCACCTTGATGCAAGTTTAGGACTGTCTTTTGAGTTGTAATTTGTGAATCTCTCCAAAGCTTTGAAGCACGGAGATTGATAGTTTATTGTTATCACTCTAAGCCTTTAGGTACGAGTGGTTTAGTTTCTAGGAGTGTGTTTCCAAATCTTTATGTGTGTTTATTTGTAGACAGTGCTATCTGTACTGTTTGAGAGGAAGTGAGATGGGATCTCAGGTCTAGGAGTTCCTAGGTTGAAGTTGCACGGGTAGTTGCTAGGTGATAAGTTGTAAACGGGGCGTTTGCTGAGAACTTAGAACTAGGATTGCTATAGTGGATTTCCTTCCTGGATTGGTATCCCCCAGAGTAGGTAGCTGTTGTGCTCCGAACTGGGTTAACAAATAATCTGTGTCTTTTATTTCTGTTGTTTATTTTGCGTGCTTAAGTTGATTTTCGTACAGTGAATGTTCCAACATCACATACAATATTTATAGTGTTGGAACATTTCATTCAACATCTGTATCATGTGTGCTGGAATTTCATTTAGTTTTCAAAAAGAAGTAGCTACAAAGAATGTTTAGAATATGGTGAATACATCATATCATCTGTGTTGAGTTCTAAGCTTGATTGTCGTTGTGCTCCATTAACTATAATCTAAGAAACTAAAGACAATAAAATCTAAGAAATAAACTTAAACTTTCTTCATTTTCTTTCATTAACTCCAATTTCTCCGAGACTATATATATATAATAGCCTCAATGGATAATAATTTAAAGGGTTTTGCTAACATGTGTCTTAAAGGTATATGTTAAGAATTCAAAAATAGAAAATATTCTCTTAAAATATGGTTGATTACTTTATTCAGTTTGATTACTCTCATCTGGTGGATTAAGAGTGTGTCGCTCATTTCTTCAGCTTATTTGGCTCTTGTGTGTCTGAGTCATTTGGAACGAAAGAAATAGCCATCTTTACAGAAACTCAAAACAGTCCTTATCTCAGTTGCTAGACTAGGTCAAGCTTCACTCTTATTGGTGGTTGAAGACAACCAATAGTAATTTGGTCTCCAATGATCATAGCTGGTGGTCGAGCCCGTTTACCTGTCTGGGCATGATGTAACTATTAAACAGTGTTTTACTTTTATTTTCAAGTCGTGTATAAACTCTTGTAGTCTTTGCGGCACACCTTGTGCGGAAGAGACTTCTTTGGTTTAATATATATTTCATTTTGATTTCTTCAAAAAAAAAATGTGAAAAGTTGAAAAAAGTGAATTAAATACATGCATTAAGATAAAAAAAAAATTGAATCACTAATATAAATTCTACTTCTAAATTATTCAATTAACTACTACTTCTTTTTATAGACAAAACAATAGTATTATATGGGAGTATAAGTGTACTCAATCAATTATAATACAAAGCAAATTATTATATGTTTTTAAGACAAACAAGAGGAATAATGGCAGCCTAAACGACCACTAAACCAAATCCAAGAAATAGCTTTTATGTTTTCCAATAAGACAGAGGCATTGGGAAGACCCCCCCGTTGAAAACCAGGTTATTTCTAGAGAAATGATAGTTAAACAACGAAAAGCAAACTAAAATACAACAACTTACATGTATCCGTGTCACTTTTTATTTTTTAATATTTATTGTATGTTTTGGAAACCGTGAATAGAGAAAGAGATAGAATACGGTTGTCGTATTTTTGTCTATATACTCTCCGTCTCAAAATAATTGTCGTAGTTTGACTGTTGACAATTATTTTGACCATATTTTTCTAGTAATATATAAAGACAAATATTATCATATGAAATCTTGTTTGAGTTGTCTCATTGAGTATTTTCATAATATTAAATTTTTATAATTTTTCATGAAAGAAAAATAAAGATATTAGCGATTGAAATTATGCATTGATATACGTAAGCGATAATTATTTTGGGACGGAGAAAATATAACATAACTCTTATTTCTATGCGTCCAAATGCATCAAGTAGTCGCTAATCAAATCAGGCTTTTTGACCCAACTGCCACTATTTGAAAAAAAAAATTCTCAATATGCCATAGTTTGATTTTTTTTTCCTCAATATCATGGTTTAACATGTGGGCTGATCGATTTTTTTTTTGTTATTAAGTGTAGCCACATGGTGTGGCAACACTCTATTGCAATTTTAAAATTTTGTCTTTTGTGTCATGCACGAAATTCCGTGTAATTCCTTTCCTTGTTTTGTTTTTTCTTCTTTTTAACCCTTTTCTTGTAACTCTAACTCTCTTCTAACCCTAACCAGCTAATCGTAACCCTCTTCTAAACCTCAAATAAAAATTATGTTATAAAATTGTAAAAAAATATTTTAAAATTAATAAAATTATAAAAATTAAAAATAAATAAATTAAAACTCTCATTTATTTAATATTTAATTATATTCATACATTAATAAAAGCATAGAAAAACAATTATTTAGATCTAAGTGCCACAAGGTGGAGGTTTACGATTTCGAGGGGGTAAGTTGCGGCGTGCTTGCAATTGTGGAACCGGTTCTTCTTCTTCTTCATTAATTGGGGTGTTTAGATTAATTCTCGAATTTTGTCCAGAAGATTGTGCTTGTACAGTCAAATGACTATTTAATACTTGAGCCATCAAATTATACCAATTTGGACTAAATCATCATCGACACATTGCACAAAATTTCATGAGACAGTTCAAAGTTAGGGATCTTCGGAAAAAAGTTATCAATATGGGTAATGATCCCAGTGTTATTACTACAATATTTACATTTTTTTTCTCTAACATGACATTTGACTTCTTTTTTTCCGATATAGGATATGCAATGAATAGTCCATTGTTGGAGTACTACCGCAGAGAAATTGAACGTGAAAATCTAGAGGCTGAGAGGTTGGTCGACAATATTCCTAGATGACAATGGACACAAGCATACATGGGCGGAGCTGCCTTAGGGCCGGGGAGTGCCGCGGCCCGCCCCAAAGTTTCCGATTTTAATAGGTATATATGTGTAAATATTTTTATCACATGTTATATTATGAGGGACTTTCTAATAGGATAGGTTTCAAATGAGATGGTGAGAAGGATAAATCTCAGCCATTGGATTAAATAAATGGTTCAGATTATATTTTAAATATAAAAAACTCACGTGACCTTTTTCACTCACTTCACTTTCTTCTTCACCGTTTCTTCTTCTTCTGCAGTGTGTCTCTTCTCATTCCACCCTAGCTCATCCAATTCTACCAACTTGCTTTGCCTCTCTATCATCCTTTCAATCTTGGTTGTAGCCACTCCCAACCATATTCTCCCTTCTCTTCTTGCCGCCACAAACGCAACCAACATATCTCTTTCGATTCTTCGATGGCGACGAACCAAGAAGCTGAATAACTTGCCTCTCTAGTCTTGTTCATCTATACATTTCTGCTCCCTGATTTCTTTGCTGAGAAGTTAAACAATATTGCCGTAATTACAAGGTAACTTGCCTCTCTAGTCTTTGTTTATCTATACGTTTTTATTTTCTACCTTCTTGCAGACTCTGTTTTACATATTATTATTATTATTATTATTGTTATTATTATTATTATTATTATTATTATTATTATTATTATTATTATTATTATTATTTTCATTGTGCATCATTTTTATTGGTTCCAAGCATATATTGGTTCTAAGCATATAATTGGATGGTTCTGGAGGGGGTTCTAAGCAAACAAAAATTGATGATTTTCAAGCATATATTGGTTCCAATATTCCTGAGGAAGTAGAATTTCTTCCACCACAATCTTCAAAGACTAAAGGTAGTGGTACTGGTAAAAGAATTAAAAGTGGTAAAGAGATGGCTGTTGAACAACAAACAAGAGTAAAAAGACATTGTAGAACATGTGACCAATATGTGTATCACGACAGCCGCAATTGTCCCCAAAAATCATCTCCATGATCTTGGTAAGTTGTCAATTGTTGATTTTTTTGTGTTAATAATATTATTGATTTTAGGCTTAGTTTACTATTACTAATTACTGTGTCTTTAAATTCATACAAAACAGGTACCGCATCACAATCAAGAACTTTGATTGCCATCATCTCTGCTGTGGAAGATGGAGAGGGTTAGACATAAGAAAAGGAATGTGTGGAAGGTTGTCGGTCTATTTCTGGTTTTGTTTGCGATGTATCTGTGGTTTTTTCTTCTTCTGTTGTTGTGTTGCTTCAGCAAAAGCTTGCTGGTCTATTTACTAGTTTAACAACTTTAGGAGTGGAGTGATATTTCCTTTTTGTATCAGTAACTTTAGTCAAGACTTTGATGGTTTTGTACTTTATGCTTTGATAATTTTGTAGTCACTAACAATTTGATACTTTAGTTGGCTAATTTGAGCCTTTGGAATTATGTGTTTTACATCCTAAATACTTTATATATTTTGGTATTTTTGAAACATCTATATCTTGGCCATTGCTATGTTGTAGCATCTTTTTGCTGTGTGATCCTTTATGCTGATGAAAGAATGCATGAAAAGTTTGGTCTAGGGAAAAACTACTTAACCAGAAGTTTAGATGGATGTTTGTAGAGAAGACCAGCTCAGCCCTCGTTTGGGTCTTTGGGACATTACCTTTTTTTTTTAATAGATTGTGACTTTGGAATTATGTGTTTTACAAGTAAGGCTAAGGCTGTCTTTCTTCTTCCACTTTGGTAAAAGAACTATAAAAGAGCCGTTCTAATAACATTTTTTGTATAACAAGGCATTGGTACATAAAAAACAAAATTTCATCTCATTTAATATAAAACATAAATTGCTTACAATACATACAATGTTGTGAATCTCAATCACAAATTTAAAATAGAAATTACAAAGCATACTATACTATCTACAACTATTGACTATTCTAGTGGAAATGTATTTCTTCTACAACTTTGCTTGCTACTTTAACATTAGTAAGAGTAATTAAATTCAAATACTCCATAGGAAACTCGCTGAAAATCTCCGCCATACTCGACCGCCGTGATGTTCCTTTAACATTAGCAAGAGTAATCAAATTCAAATACCCCATAGGAAACTCGCTGAAAATCTTCGCCATACTCGACCGCCGTGCATGTTCCTTCGAGAGAAACACAACGACCTCTCTTGTATTTGATACCTTGATTCTTTGCCGTGATTTACGCTGATGGAGGTAAATACGTTACACATTTCTTTGCCGTGATTTACTAATATTTCATGCAACACAAGAGATGTTACTAATTTGAAAAATGTTACTATAGAAGTAAAAGAAAAAAGAAAAAGGCACTTTCTAGCATGTAAAATCTGCAAGCCTCCTGTCAAAGAAAATTGTTAAATAGCGCCACTTACAGAAATGACAGAAACATTAATGAGGAAAGCCACCATAAGAGCAAAGGCACTTTCTAGCATGTAAAATCTGCAAGCCTCCTGTCAAAGAAAATTGTTAAACAAGACATTAGATACTTCTTTACCACAATTTACACACTTATGACCCTGTTTTTAGTTTGGACCATTTTGTCTGGATGTTCACAGAGTTAACTTAACAAGGCCTTCCAAGAAGTAATATAAGTCCAATAAGATTTACTTTTAACAGAAATCATGAAAAAATAAATGAAAATATCCAAGCTTAGCATTTTGTCTATATAAGTTTTCAGATTTTCTCTTTAACTTCTTACTGACATAACCAATTAAACCTCATAGAAAACTTAATCCCTTCATGCTATCTGAAATTACACTAATTAAAACAGAGTTACAATCAAAAAATCAAAAGCAAGGGGCAATGTTCAATTATGATTCCACAATAGAAAGTGTTCAATTTGTTCCATGATAAAACACGTAGCCAAATCAAAGAACCAACGACACCGTATTTTAGGCTTTGGTTGAAGCATTTTATCAAACAGAAAATAAGCATTAATTGTACCATGAGGCACAACAACAGCAAAATTAAAACAATACAATACAAAAAAATCACTTCAATACAACCATATTTTCAACGTGAAAAGAAAGCGAGATATTAGGAAAATGAGATTACCTTCGGTGGAGAGGACGGTGAGAAAGTCGAGGACGTAAATCGCACAAAATCGAGTTAGGGATTTTTAGAGAAAATCGAATCGAGGTAAAATTGCAGAAGGGAAGAAGTTAGAATCGATGAATACGACGCTATCGGAGGAAGGAGGTGGCGCCGATGAGGGATTACCCGTGTAGGATGAAGAAGACATAGAGTAAACTGAAATAGTGTTTGAACTTCACTTTCAATCATTGTTCTTCCTTGGATTGTTATTAATACCTGGGCGGTGAAGCTTTGAAACGCGATGAACTTCTTTAATTGCCAAGGAGAAGAAACGGTGAAGAAGAAAGTGAAGCGAGTGAAAAAGGTCACGTGAGTTTTTTATATTTAAAATATAATCTGAACCATTTATTTAATTCAATGGCTGAGATTTATCCTTCTCACCATCTCATTTAAAATCTATCCTATTAGAAAGTCCCCCGTTATATTATATATATTATTAAAATATGTCCAGTTTAAACACAAGTGAGCTGTGCAGCCTAATGTTTGGTAGCGTGAATCCATTCATTTGGGTTGGGAGTTCGAGCACTCCTTTCAACATTTCTTTTGCTATATATTAGTTATTCAATATCCTAAATCTGCTAACTTGAGTACTTCTCCATAATCAAACATATATTTTTTTTTTCCTTTTTGGTAGTGATAAAAATATAATTTTGATAGTCAAAATTTACTCTAATATTTTTTTTTTTTATACAAAATTTACACTGATATATTACACCATATAGATATATGGCTTCCATAAGAAAATTTCAAACTCGTCACGGCCCACCCCGAGATTTAAGCCTAGCTCTGCCACTGCAAGCATATGATGATGGTTTGCAATGGGGTCACACGACAACCAATCTTATTGAGTCAATGAACTCCATGTTAAAGGATACTCGAAACCTCCCTATTATAACGAGTGTTAGGGATGTATTAAAAAAAACTCTAAATTTAGCATACAAAATAGAAAAAGTATGGAATGAGTTTATAAAAAGAGTGACACTTTCACCTTATAACTTAACATGGTATATTGTTTATCAATCGAACATCCACCATTCTATTTATATTTTTTTCCATCAAAAGAGATAAAAATTTATTAATAAAAATCAATACCAACAAACACAATAAACTCAATTTAATATAGATAAAACTCATAAAAATTACCCTAAAATTTTACACCGTATAACATAACACAATAAAAATCAAGAGAGGCAATAAGAACTTACACTATGTTTGGCTCTAAAGAGAAATTGTGAAGAGAGAAATAGGTGAGAGAGAGTTTGAGAAGAGAGAAATATGTAAGAAATAGAGTTGATTTAATGGGTTGATTGGTAGAAGAGAAAAAAAGAAAAAATAGAGAAGAGAGAAGTATCGATTAATTATAAAAGTACTAAAATACCCCTAACTAAAAAACTTACATTCAAAATTAATTTAATTCAATTCTCACTTTGAATTGATGATGATTATTATGAAAATTTAATTAATTAATTAAATTTTGATTAGAAAAATTGCAATGCATTTTTTTTAATATAAACAGAAGCGGAAAAAAAAGTGTCTCATAAAGAAAAAAGAGTTAAATAATAAATACAAACTTTTGTTTACAATAATAATAAATACAAACCGAAATGCCTAATTATATGCATCTCAGTCTTCCACTCCCAGACTTATCCCACCGCATCAGCATCTCTTTGCTTGATAATTTTTTCAAAACATCTTATTTCTTAATCATCATTATTCATTATTATCAACATGGACTAGCATCATCAACAAGACAACAACTCATTTTTCCATCAACTCGTTATCAGAAATGGTTTGGACGCCTCTAGTTTGTCTCCGACTGTGCTTCTTGCGTTTTTCACCTTCATATTTAAGATTAATTGCTACAATACGCAGAAACAGTGATAATAAATCATGGATGAGAATATGAAAGGTAAAATTGGAACAACAGCAAAATATAAAGACTCGTCTCCCTTTCTTCGCTGTCTTAAGGAGAAATCAAAAAGTGATGGGTCCCACAGTTTTGGAGTCTCTCTTCTCTATTTCTCTGC
Organism: Trifolium fragiferum; assembly: GCA_954870985.1. Lineage (NCBI taxonomy): Eukaryota > Viridiplantae > Streptophyta > Magnoliopsida > Fabales > Fabaceae > Trifolium > Trifolium fragiferum. The sequence goes on from OX940792.1 coordinate 17,232,610, forward strand.
CTTCCAAACAAAAAAAAATCATCATCTCTTCTCTATTTCTCTTTTTCTTATTTCTCTTCAAACAAACAGACCATTAAAAATTGAAACTAACCTTCCTCCTTAAACAAGAAAACATCAAACTAAAACATGATTACCCAAAGTTTAAAAGCACCTTGGTAGTAGCTAGCAAAGTAACGCACGTGTTAGGTTGTTGGCAAGAAAAATAAACAATCCACTGCCTAACTCTAACTAGTAGTAAGTACTCCAGTAGTAACCATACAAAAAGCCAACTAAATTGACCAATGAAAATCAAAGCACAACCTGACACTTAATCTTCATTCAATAATTCACCACAATAAACGAACAAAGCACTTGGTCCAAATGGAGTAAGGGTCGGACCCACCTAGTTACAAATTTCGCAAAACAGCACGCAATAGACTAGACAGAACATTACATGATAGAACAAAATAGTACGGGACATGATAAAATTGTATCAGAGAGATATAAAGCGATGATATTTTTTATATTCGAAAATAAAATAGGTATTTTCGTATTTTTATAGTTGTATTGTGGATAAAAAGTTGTACCGTGGTTCTGTGAGAGACAAAAATTCTTGTTTTTATCTTGTCCCTTACTAGTTATTTGTCCAGTCTCATAACCAGTTTCTAAGTCAAACAAAGTACAATAAAGTTGTCCAATCCAATCCTCTATTTTTTAACAAATCATACGCATATCATGTTAAATATGTATTTGGTACAATTATTAAGTATACTAAAAATAAAAGTAAAATATAAATTTAATGTTAATAATTTATTTTTTATTTTTAATGTATTGAATACATGAATTTTAAGATAGAATTTTCTCATATATATTCTTAACTACTAAACTTACGTACTAAAAAAAAAAAAAATACTACACTTCTTTATCTATTTACAATATATTAAAAGAAACTACTACTAAAAAACATATTTTGTCCTTAGCACCTTTAATAATATTTCACCATTTATGCACTTAAATGTAATTTTAACTCTAAATTGGGAAAAAGATAAGTACAAAACAAAAAAAGAAGAAGATAAGCATAAAACAAATATACTCATAAAAAAAAGATACAAAACAAAAATAACAAAAAAAATCAAAAAATAAGCCTAAAACAAATCTACTCATAAAAAAAATTAATTTTTTTTTAAAAAAAAGAATAAAATAAATATACTCATAAAAATAGCAATAGAAAACACTTCTGAAGAAAAGCAGAAAAAAATCTGCTCTATTTTTGTTTACTCTTATATAAAAAATACATGAGAAGTGTATTATTGATGAATATATATTATAATAAATAATTACGGGGTAAATATATATTATATAATTACGGGGTAAATATATATTATATAATTACGGGGTAAATATATATTATAGTAACACACACGGGACAATTGTTTTAATAAAAAAAAATTAATTTTACACGGGACAATTGTTTTAATACAAAAAAAAAAATTGAATAATATATTATAATAATACACGCGACAATTATTTTAATAAAAAAAAAATTAATCATATACGGGACACTTGCTTTAATAAAAAAGAATTGAATAATAAATATTTGTTATTTGTTATTATTAATTATAGTTTATTATACAAAAATTATACACGGGACAATTATTTTAATGAAAAAAATTACTTAATTTATTAACTTTTATAAAAAAATAGCAGAATAACGTCACTTATTATTTTTATTTTTTTGTACACGACGTCACTTATGTTTTAACAATATTTTATAAATAAAAGTCAATAGACTCATACAAATGCACGGGTCTCAAAAACTAATTCTGTAAGTAAACTTTTATTCTATTTTTACTAAAATAAACTTTTATTCAAAACCAAACAACATTTCTTCACAAGCTTCACGCACAGTGAACCCATCAATCCACTAGCACCATACGTACCATTCATATTAATCAAACCCCAAATCCAGCCAAAAAAATGCTGAGGGGTGATAAAGATAGTCTGAACTTACAACCAACGGGTAAGGCCTCGACATATGTATGCATTTGATTGAGGTGCATTGTACGCAGAGTGATTATTTCTCTGTTCCTTTCTAATTTGAGGATATTTATTTTTTAATCAATATGAACAAACATTTACACGTGGTCTCACAACTAACTTGTGGAGATTATATGCAAATAATTTGTTTTTATTAGAACTAGCATCTCGTGCCCGTCAAACTATCTTTTTTGTTTTGTTATTGTTCCGTTCCCGTTATCATAAATAATGTTTTATTTTAAATTGGATTATTTATGAAATTCACCGTTGAATTGAAAGTTTATATCATATAGGTCATTTGTGTAAACTGTCAGACAAATTCAAAATCATTTGATATGTTATTGAGACACATAAAGATTAACGACATTTAAAAAACGCCCAAACCATTAATTTTGATGTATCTCAATAATATATCAAATGATTTTAGATTTGTTTGACAATTCACACAAATGATCTATACGATATAAACTTTCAATCCAACGGTAAATTTTATAAAATTTATATCGGTTAAAACGTTATTGAGATGTGTAACATTTGGTGTTAAACTAATTGGTGTCAATGGATCCTGACTATATATATATATATATATATATATATATATATATATATATATATATATATATATATATATATATATGCGGTTATCCAGTTCTAATAAATATATGTTTGTTAATTTTTTTATAAGAAAATGTTTGTTAATTAATTGATAACTAATAAATCTCTTTTTTAGTTGTGCTTAGTTATTAAGAAAAAAAAAACTTATATGTGGAAGTTATTTTTCAACAAATACAAATATTTGAGTGAAGTGGAGGGTAAAACTGACAATAAAAAATGTTCACACCAAAAGAGATATTCTCTTTATAGATTAGTAATGTAATTTATAGATCAGTAAGTATTATTATTAGTAAGATAGATTATATAGAAGTATAGATGATGATATATTGATGATAATGATAACCACATAACCTTAGTTTTTGTTGTGGTTAGTTATTAAGAAAAACAAAAATAGAGAAGGGCAAATTTTTGTGTGAAAGTTAGTATTTTTCAACATATACAAATATTTCGTTTAAAAAAAATGTATACAAATATTTGAATAGAGTGAAGGGCAAAAGTGACAATAAGAAATGTTGCACCAAAAGTGGATATTCTCTTTATATATTGATATAGATTTAGGCAACAAGAGAATTCAATTCAAAAGACTAGCCTGATTAGTTGGAGACTCTCATAACTTAAGCATCACATTAAACACTTTGATATACTTGATGTAGAACTCTTAACATTGTCACGTTCGTTAAGAGTCGATGTTCACGACGACTTTCATTCTATCGGCACCGACCAAATGGTAGCATTTTCCTTTTTGCCAACTTAATTCAACTTAAAAATAGCCTTATCCATGACTCAATTCTCAATAAAAATACAAATTATTAGGACTTAAACGCATGATGAGAACTTAACCCAAAAAACTACTCCAATAAATTAAAAAGAATCTAATAACTTAAATATCACCTTGAATATTTTCATATACTCAAAGAAGAACTCCTAAGTCCTAACACACACATGTGTGATTTTTTAATCAAATCCAAATATATAAAACCAAATCATCAACTGACAAAAACATTCCAACTACATATTTTATTCAATAAATATTAAAAAGTTTTTCTTTTTATATTCAAAATTGGAGGACGGACTATTAATTACAAAATTTTCAACACTAAACTTCAAAATAAATTAGTCAAATATTGTAGAAAAAAAACTACACATATTTGGTCTTCCACAAAATACTGAACAACTTTGATTGATCATGTAAAAAAAAACTTTGATTCCTCGTGAAAAACACTGAATTTACAGTGGGAGTTGATTGCATATAAATTGACAAATGGAGCTCCTCGTGAAACTCACTTCAAAGTTTTCACTTTTTGCAACTTAATTCTCTCTGTTTTTGTTCCACTATCACAAACATGAACTTATTAACAAGTTCAGCACTTTCCTATCTACTAGTTTTCACATTCTCTCTACTCATTCTTATCAAATTTCTCATCCCAAAAAACAAAACCAACCAAAACAATCCCTCCAAACTTCCACCAGGTCCTTCACCACTTCCCATAATAGGAAACCTTCTAAAACTAGGCAACAAACCACATCATTCCTTAGCAAACCTTTCCAACATTCATGGCCCAATTATGACACTAAAATTAGGCCAAGTAACAACCGTAGTAATTTCTTCGGCAGACATAGCAAAAGAAGTTCTACAAACACATGACATTTTATTGTCAAACCGAACCGTCCCGGATGCACTATCCGTTCTCAACCATGACCAATATAGTTTGTCTTTTATGCGCGTTTCTCCGCGCTGGCGCGACCTTAGAAAAATTTGTAATTACCAGTTGTTTTCGGCTAAAACTCTTGACTCTAGCCAGGGGTTGAGGCGTAGGAAGTTACAAAATCTTTTAGATGATATTGAAAAATGTAGCGAAAATCAGGAAGCTGTGGATATTGGAAAAGTTGCTTTCAAGACGACTATTAATTTGTTGTCGAATACTTTTTTCTCGACCGATTTTGTTCATTCGGCCGAGGAAGCTGGAGAGTATAAGGAGATTGTTGTGAGTATATTGAAGGAAGTTGGAGCGCCGAATTTGTCGGATTTTTTTCCTAAGTTGAAGTTTTTAGATTTGCAAGGGATTAGAAAGCGTTCAATTGTTTCTGTTAAGAAGGTTTTGAGTATTTTTAAGAGATTTGTTGGGGAAAGATTGAAGATGAGGGAAGGTACAGGTTCTATTGGGAATGATGATGTGCTTGATGCTTTGCTTAATATTTCTTTGGATGATGGGAAGATTGAGATGGATAAAGATGAGATTGAACATTTGTTGCTGGTATGTTTACTCTTACACCTTTGTTTAATTAGTTTTTTTTTTAATACAAATTTCTAACTCAATTTGTAAAGGGCATTGTACATTTATGTCGGAATTGGGGTTCGAACCCGGTACGCCAACTTATTCATCTTTAAGAGGTGAATTTCTAGCTGCTAGGCTACCTGATCAAAAAATATATATTTGAAGGCAATTAAAAATTGGTTAAAACAATCCATATAACTTAATTAATAGAGATATTGTATTCGACTAAAGTTTGGAATAAAATAAAGCTGATTTTTAGTAAATGACAAATTGTTAGGACAAAAAATTAGAGTGACCATGACCAGCTTATTTGTGGCACTCTAGATAGCTATCTTGGTCCCACCCAGCAAGATACCGGTCTGTCAAAAAACGTGAGCGCTCCTGCACGAGCCTTATATTTTTGAAAAGTTATGTGCCAGTTTATGGTGACCTCTTCAAGGTTAATATTGGATATGCATATCATAAGAAATTTTAAAATTATGTTTATTTTTTTGTAATTTTTAAAATTTAAAAATTATGTTTCAACAATTACACCAATGAAACTTAAATATATTTTAGATTTGATTGTCAAAAGAAAAAAAAATGTTTAGTAAAGAGATTCCATTTGTAGGAGAAATCTTTTATTAAGTTAAACATGAATCTATATAGGTACACCCAAATAAAAATTCTTTGGTTCAAATTTATTACTAAATAATTGTTGTATATATGTATACCAGAACATTCATTGTTGTATATATTTTAGAACATATTTGTTGCGGGAACGGACACAACAACTTACACACTAGAGTGGGCAATGGCAGAATTAATGCACAATTCAGAAATCATGTCAAAAGTGAAAAAAGAACTTGAACAAGCTATTGGAAAAGGTATTCCAGTACAAGAAACAGACATACCCAAACTACCTTACATGCAAGCAATTATAAAAGAGACATTTCGGTTACATCCAGCTGTTCCTTTATTACTTCCTCGTAAAGCCGAAATCGATGTCCAAATTGGAGACTACATTATTCCAAAAGATGCACAAGTTTTGGTTAATGCTTGGGTTATTGGTAGAGACCCAAGTAAATGGGATAATCCTAATGTTTTTCTACCAGAGAGGTTTTTGGATTCTGAAATTGATATTAAAGGACATCATTTCGAGCTTATTCCATTTGGATCTGGTAGAAGAATTTGTCCTGGTTTGCCTTTGGCTATTAGAATGTTGCCTTTGATGTTGGGATCTTTGATTAATTGTTTTGATTGGAAACTTGAAGATGGATTGAATGCTGATGATTTGAATAAGGAAGATGAATATGGGATTACTTTGGAAAAATCTCAACCGGTCAGAATTGTTCCAATCAAAGTGACTAAGTAATAATGGGCATATATGTACGAGACCTTTCCCACAATGGTGCGATGCAGTAAATAGATTTTTTTTTTTGTTGTGTTACTTGAAAAATATTTTACTGCACCATGTGAAAAATCAAGTTGAGCCACCATTGATGAAGCTCAAAGCTTGAACCATTGTATGAAATTGCAGAGAAAGAGAAGAGAAAAAAGAGAAAGAGTAATTTTGCATTATTGCTCACAAAACTTGGATTACACAATGTGAACTATCACACTTATATACAATTAGTTTCATACTCTAAACTAACCAAGAAAGGCGGTTACAATCAGTTATAAGCCTAACTAACATTAACTGAATCTATAACAAACTCAATTAATTGGTTAAGCTTGATAGCTTGTATCACAAGTAACTGCCTTAGGTAGAAGCTTCAATATTTTTCACAGCCCCTCTTAAGTTGGAAAAGATGTTTATCATCCCTAACTTGCTCTGCAAGGCATTGAAAGGTCCTGGATGCAAAGACTTAGTTAGGATATCTGCTACTTGCTCTTTTGATGGAACAGGTAGGAGATGGATGAGGCCAGCTTGTAACTTATCCCTTACAACATGGCAGTCAATCTCTATATGCTTGGTTCTCTCATGAAATACAGGGTTGGCTGCTATGTGTAATGCAGAGTTGTTGTCACAATATAAGATGATAGGTGAAGGATGCTGTATCTTCAAATCCTTCAACAGATAAGCTAACCATTGAGCCTCACAAGTTGCCTGAGCCAAGGCTCTATATTCTGCCTCAGAAGAAGACCTTGAAACCACATTTTGTTTCTTACTTTTCCAACTTACCAGAGAATTGCCAAGGAAAAAACATAAGCCTGTAGTTGATTTTCTGGTGTCAGGGCAAGATCCCCAATCAGAGTCAGAGAAACCCTTCAAGCTAAGGGATGAGCCTGAACTGTAGAATAATCCTTGACCTAGGCATTGCTTCAAATATCTCAGGACATGTAAAGCTGCCAGCATATGTTCAGTGGTAGGTGAATCTAAGAATTGACTGAGCTTGCTTACAGTGTAAGCAATGTCTGGCCTGGTGTGTGTGAGATAGAGTAATCTCCCAATAAGTCTTCTATAGGCTGTGGGATCAGAAATGAGTTCACCAGATGATTTATGTAGTTGCAGCTGTGGTTGCATTGGTGTAGAGCAAGGCTTTGAGCCAAGTAAGCCTGCATCTGTGATCAAGTCCAAAGTATACTTCCTTTGACATAAGGAAATGCCAGCTTTAGTTCTAGCTACCTCAAAACCCAGGAAATATTTGAGAACACCTAAGTCTTTAATGCTGAACTTAGTGTCTAATAAAACCTTGATTTGAGATATCTCATCAGTGTCAGTCCCTCCTAAAACAAGATCATCTACATACACGAGTATTACTGTGAAGCCTGAAGATCTTTGTTTTGTGAAGAGTGAGTAATCTGATTTTGACTGTATGTAGCCAGATGATGTAAGAGTATCAGTGAGTTTAGTATTCCATTGCCTGCTTGCCTGCTTGAGGCCATACAAAGATCTCTGAAGCTTACACACAAGGTTGGAAGAAGAAAGGTGCAGACCAGGAGGAGGCTGCATGTAAACTTCTTCATTCAAATCCCCATGAAGAAAAGCAGTATTAACATCAAGCTGGTATAAAGGCCATTGTTGAACAGCTGCAATAGCTAGTAAAACTCTAATGGTTGTCATCTTTACAACAGGACTGAAAGTCTCCATATAGTCTATCCCTTCAGTTTGAGTATAGCCTTTTGCAACCAATCTAGCTTTGTATCTTTCTATAGAACCATTAGAGTGTAATTTGAGTTTGAACACCCATTTACAACCTATAGCATGTTTCTGAGGAGGCAAAGGAACCAGAGTCCAAGTCTTGTTTCTTACCAAAGCATCTAACTCAGTTTTGATAGCCAATTTCCAATTATCATCACAGACAGCATTCTCATAGCATGTGGGCTCAGTAATGTTGGATAAATTGAAAATATAATGGTTATGTGCAGAAGAGATATTTTGATAAGAAATAAAAGAAGAGATAGGATACTTACAGTCAGAGGAGGAATTGGAAATAGCATGATCTGAATTATGAATTGTATTGCTTAACAGGTAGCAATGATAGTCTTTAAGGTGTGTGGGAGGTTTGGTTAGTCTATTAGACTTTCTTAATGGAATGATGGATGATGAAGAATTAGAAGAATTAGAATTGGCAGGTAATGAAGGTAGGTTGTGAGTGTTGGGTATAGGTTCATTATCATAGGTGTTAGGCTCCATATTTGGGTTGGAATTATTTTGTAAAGGTGTTGTATTGGAATGATTGGTAAAATCATTTTTGGATTGAGTGGTAGAATTGTTAGGTACAGAAGTTGTTGGATGATGAAATGTGGAAGTTGTGCCAGGGGTGATGACAGAAGTTGGATAATTGAGAAAACTGTCATCATAAGTGGTAGAGGAATGGTGATTGTAACTGGTGTGAGATTCAACACTGGTTTTGTTAGAATTTTGGTAAGGGAACAAATTTTCAAAGAAAATAACATCTCTAGAGATGAAGATTTCTCTAGATTTTAAATCAAACAGCACAAAACCTTTGACACCTGACTTAAAACCTAAGTGTATGCACTTCCTTGATCTAGAATCAAGCTTTCTTCTGTGAGAAGGCAAAGTGGTGGCAAAACACAAAGCACCAAAAACTTTAAGATTGCTGATATCAGGAAGAGTATTGTATAAGATTTGAAAAGGTGACTTGTTAGACAAGTAAGGGGTAGGCAATCTATTTATAATGTGCACAGAGTGACTAATGGCATGTGCCCAGAAAACTTTAGGCAAATTTGATTGAAACATCAAAGCTCTAGTCACTGCCAAAAGGTGTTGATGTTTTCTCTCCACAATCCCATTTTGTTGTGGAGTAGCAACACAGGAATTTTGATGTTCAATACCATTTTTATGATAAAAATTGACAAGGTTAAATTCATTGCCATTGTCACTTCTAATACATTTAACTTTCACATTGAATTGAGTAAAAACCATGTTAACAAAGTTTTGAATTAAGAGGCCAGTCTCAGATTTCATTTTCATTAAGTAAATCCATGTGAATCTGCTCTTGTCATCAACTATGGTCAAAAAATATTTGAAACCTGAGATGGAAGGAATGGATAATGGACCCCATATATCCATGTGAAGTAAATCAAAATTATTGACAGATACACTGTTGCTTAAGGGAAAAGGTAACCTTTTCTGTTTAGCATAGAAGCATGTATCACAAGGTACAGAAGATTTTTGAAATTGAACAAAAGGAAAGACTTTATTTATTTCATGTAATTTTTCAAAAGAAGGGTGGCCAAATCTCATGTGCCACAAGTTACAATCATTATCCCTATCACACTTACCTAAACTATTGATGGTCTTATAGGTGATGTTTATACATTTTTCAGAGGGAGGAGCTAAAGGGCTAACTACAGGTTGAGTAAGCACATACAATCCATGAAATATCTCAGCTATACCAATCTTCCTCTGAGATGTTGAATCCTGTATCAAGCATTTATTTCCATCAAAAGTTAGAAAACAGTTCAAAGTTTTAGTAAGTTGAGGGACAGATATAAGATTGAAAGAGAAATTGGGAAAGTATAAAACATTGGTAATATACAGGTTTTGATCAAACATGACAGTACCAGCTAGGTTTGTGGAAACTAAAGTTCCATTAGGTAATTTGATATTGACAGGGTTAATTCTCTTCATGCACTGAAAAAGAGTTATGGAGTGACAGATATGATCTGTAGCTCCTGTGTCTAAAATGAAAGTGTGTTGAGGATTATTTGAGTTAGGGATAGCACATAGAATACCTGTATTTGGGGTAGGCTGAGTAGTGATATGGTTAATGCTATGAGATGTTGAACTGCTAGATTTTTGTAGAAGAGCTAACAAAGCCTTGTGTTGATCTGCAGTAAAAACCAAGCTTTTATCTGATTCACAATGATCTTCAGCATATGCTACAGATTTGGTATCCTCTTCATCATCTTCATTATGACAGTTGTTGGCACTTCCATTTCCACCCTGCTGCATGTGTGGAGGATAGCCATGCTTCTTGAAGCATATATCTATAGTGTGGTTGGTCATTCCACAATGAGTGCAAAGTCTATTTCCTTTACCTTTGCCTCTGCCTGCACCAGGTCTACCACTTCTATCACCCCTTCCTTTCTGAGATGAAGAACCTCTTCCTGAGGAAGGATAATTGGTAGCAGCTAGAATCTTTGATTCATCAATGTTGAGCAAAGATTGTCTTTCTTGCTGAACAAGCAAAGAATAGACTTTACCAATATTTGGTAATGGATCCATGAGCATGATTTGTGACCTAACAGCAGTGTATTGATCATTAAGACCTTTAAGAAACCTTATGACTTGGTCACTATCCCTATATTCACACATCTTTGCAATAGCTTTGCATTCTTCTGTGCAAGTACTGTGAGGGATAGGCCTAAAATTGTCTAATTCTTGCCAAAGTTTCTTCATTCTAGTGTAGTAAGAAGATACAGTACTATCACCTTGCTTCAAGGTGTAAATTTCTTCTTGTAAATCTGAGATTCTGAATACATCACCTTGATAAAATCTGTCTTTGAGCTCCTTCCAAATTTCTGCAGCTGTATCCATCCACAAGATGCTCTGTGAGATTTCAGGCTCCACAGAGTTGCTGAGCCAAGAGATAATCATTGTATTACATCTATCCCAAGCTATTGAGTCTCTGTCATCATCTGAGGGTCTTGGTAAGGCTCCATTGATGAAATGAAGCTTGTGTTTGGATCTGAGAGCAACTGTAACAGATCTTGACCAAGAATGATAGTTTGGCCCCGATAACAAAGGAGTAGCAAGAATGTTGCTGGGATTCTCATTTGGATGCATGAAATAGGGACTGAGAATATCATTTTGATACCCTTTGTTGATAGGAACATGATGAGGATGTGGATCACCATTGATGCTGCCAGCAGAGCTTTCGTTATCAGCCATGAGAAAAAGATCAAAGAACAAAGAAGTGATGAAGATTCAGAAAGAATGTGAAGAAACTGAGAAAAACGAAGTTGTGAGCAAAGATTGGAGCGGAAGATTGATGGGTCTAATCACAGGTCGATGATACCATGTGAAAAATCAAGTTGAGCCACCATTGATGAAGCTCAAAGCTTGAACCATTGTATGAAATTGCAGAGAAAGAGAAGAGAAAAAAGAGAAAGAGTAATTTTGCATTATTGCTCACAAAACTTGGATTACACAATGTGAACTATCACACTTATATACAATTAGTTTCATACTCTAAACTAACCAAGAAAGGCGGTTACAATCAGTTATAAGCCTAACTAACATTAACTGAATCTATAACAAACTCAATTAATTGGTTAAGCTTGATAGCTTGTATCACAAGTAACTGCCTTAGGTAGAAGCTTCAATATTTTTCACACACCACGACTCGTGAGAGAGGATCTGAGTTATGTATGCACATTTGTGTTATAATAAAATAAACAGTTGGGGCAAAATGTATGTGTTAGTTAATTAGTTTTTTTTTTAGTCTACTAAGTTGTAATAAACCCCTTTTGTAACGTTTTTGTCTTAGTGTTGTTGTCCTTGGTTGATGTCTAGAGAATAAGCAAAAATATTTGAATTTAGCTATAAAGAATGTGTAGTTTTGTTGGCTTCAATATGATTAATGGTTCTGGTTTTCTTTGCTGAGTTGCAAGCTTGATTGTTGAGTTTAGTGTTTGTTTAATAAGGAAGATTTTGTCTTGTGCTCTAGTTTCTAAGCTTTGTTCAGCTTTAATTAATTTTTCAGACATTTTACACAATTGAAGACATTTAATTGTTGTTAATTTATGAAATAACAAATGATGAGAAGTTTTTGTGAGCTTAACTTGATTTGTAGGGACATTGCTTTATGTATGCGGAGGTCGAGATTTGAACTCCAAACATTCTACTTAGTATTATTCACCTTATAAGGCGACAAAAAAAAAGATTAGAAAACAAAGTCGCATTATTTATTTCATTTTATTATCGAGGACGAAAATTGGGCCATGTGTGGGCTAATTTGATTATCGATAAAAAAAAAAAGAGGTATATTATTAAGTGTTAGTTTTAACTTTTAGATACAACAAGATGACGGAGGTTAAAAATGAAGTCGGATTTAAGGGCGGACAAATGGTTTTAAAGTGTGATTTTTAATCATATATACCGCAGTAAACCAGTAATGCAATTGCATCAAGAACTGCATTGAAGAGTTTTAGATATATGTGGTCAAGTCTTTCTTAAAAAATTTAAATTACAGAACCATAAATTCAAAAATGCTTCAAAAACAGTGAAAAATCTTACTTTGAAATGTTAGAATATTTTTTGGGCTGCAATCAATTGTGGATTTTGATTTTAATAAAAGTAGGTTGATTTATACTAAAAGTGGGTTTTGGTTTTGGTTTTAATAATAGTTTCTCTTCTCCCCCCAATTTCTCTTTATATTTCGGGAAACGTTTTCCAAATTTTTTTATAGTGTAAATTTACACTAAAAAGCCAACTTTGGAAATTTGTGTAGAAACAAATTGTAGGTCCAACATCTAGTGTACATGATGAGCGATACTTGACTAGAGTTGTTATTTTATACATAAACCGGCTAGGTCTCCTTTGTCGTCACTCTGAATAAATGCCTGTTTGAGATTTGTCCAACTGAGAACCTCTGACCTTAGAGCATATGATCAAGCAGAGGAAGACCTGGTCTAATATATCGATGTTTTCGATATTGTTGCTTCCGATAATGATGGTTTGTGATTATAATTATCAAGTAGTTGTGTTCTAATTTCATATAATATATCGATCTCTAATTTTAATTTTTACATGTGGTATCAGAGCTTACTATGAGAGTTGGATTAGCGTCGGTCTATATTATTTAGCGCCAGTTAGGCGGACGCTATATTATTTTGTTGACTTTACAAAGTTGACTTTAGAGTCGGTCTCACCGAGGCTATGGGATTTGATTGACTTTTTTGGAAATGGCATTAAGCAGCGTCATATGTAAATATAGTTGAACTTTGTTTCGGTAATGCCGACGTTAATATGGAGTCGGATGACTTTTATCCGATGCTACTGTTTAGCTTCGAGCAATTTAACCTCGACCCCGACACTGGCGCTAAATGGGTGTTAGCGTCCTTTTTTGCCCTTTAGAGTGGGATTTTGTCCGACGTTAACTCCTTTTTTTCTAGTTGTGAACCTTTTTTTTTTTAACTTCGCAATATCAATCCAACGAGAGTTTTAACAACATAGTCGCTAAGGAATGATCTTCCACATCATAAAAGACAAGAAATGTAAACCTATAAGCACAAACATCAATGAATGATCTTTCAACCTATAATGCCAGCAGCGGCGTACCTTCGGTTATCAGAATCGCAATAGAATGGTGAAATGGTACACCTAAAATGTAGCTCTCTCCTTCTTGGTCACTTGTGTAATCTTTTATACTAAAATTAGGGTTAGAGGCTCTTTTATATAAGCATCAACCTTGGATCATAGGCTCACCCTACTTGGATAAAGATAGCCCTCTAGAATAAGGTATATTTTCTCATTTGGATAGTAATAGGATAGTATAATATGCGCATGGGAGAAGCCTTTCTCATTTGGATAGTAATAGGATAGTACAATCCTGCGCATGGGAAAAAATGTGATTTGAAAAGAACCACAATAGATTGTGACCAGATCACGGAAGCCCAAGAACAATCAACCCTTAAGGGTTTGAGACACAAACTCTAGAACCACCAAATATAAAGATAGCGATTTGAAGATTAACCAGTGGATCCAAAGTTGAAAAGGTGGTGTGGAGGAAGGACCTCGTCGCACCATCACCATCAAGCTTACATATTGAACGACGGTGTTTAGATTAACGGGAGAGAAACACGAAAGGCGGTCTGAGTTCTTTTGGGGGAAGAGAGAGAAGAGAGCAAACCCAAGAGAAAGGATTTCGACTACAATGTTGTGTTTTGAATTAGTTGAAACACAACGTTTGTATTGACACTACTTAGCACATAAACTAACTCTTTACATTGGAAATTACATGAAGTCCTAAATACATCACTAGACTAAAAAATACATCAAAATACTTAACATTTAAGGACTACCATTTTGATAGGTAATAATTCAAATATCAAAGGCCTAATAACGTCACATAAAGTCGGTTATATTGGTGTGGTGATAGACATGTAGTGAATGTGGTGGCAGAGAAGACGTGTGAATGTGACATAAAGGAAAGAAAAATAATTGAATGTGGTGTAATGTATGATAAAATCTATGAACTTTTATTTAATTTAATGGTTGTTAAAGGTGATTCACTGTGAGAGACTTAATTAAATAGTATATTATGGCACTGTTAAGTAAATTCAATAAGCTAACTTATAGTTTATTGGATTAGTTTATAAGTTTGTATAAAAAAAATTGAGATGTTTGGTAAATAGTTTTTTTAATTAGCTTATAGCGTTTTTTTAGATGCTATTTTAAGTAGCGTTTGAGCTAATAGTTTATAGCTTTTTACAGTTTTTTCCATTTGTAACCTTTAATTTTATTATTTTTTATAAAATCAAAAACTACACACTAAAGATAATAACTATCCACTTACATATAAATGTCCTTTTATGTAATTTTATATTTATCAACCACTTTAAAAGCTAATTTTACCAAACACTTTAATTTCAATCAAGTAGCTTTTCAGCTATCAGCTATAAACTAGCTTATAGCTTAATTTTGCCAAACAGAGCCTAGAAGCCGCCATTTTTTATATCAAAAATATGCTAACCTTTTTTTTACTAATCTTTTTTATAAAATATATAAACATACAATAATTGAGAATATTAACATAATAAAATTTATTATACAATACTAATAATTTTCAAAGAATTAAAATGACCACCAACAAAAATAATCATTTTCATTTGATTTTATAAATATAAAAGCCACATATGTAGATAAAAGGCCCAATATATTTAAGATTTGTTTAATTCTTACTGTTACTGAAAATATCTAATAGTAACATTATGTATTTTTTTAGGAATAGTATTACTATGTATTGATTTTGTTGATAATATAACAATATTATATATATTTTTATAAACTAAATTTGTTTGAATAGTGAAGGAGCTTTTGTAGCTTATTTCATGCATTTTTCTTGTGACATGACACATAATATACTTCAAAAGTTTACAACTAAGTTTTGAGAAAATATAAAGGGAAATACATTATTTTAATAATAAATATGTATGTTACCACAATATATATATATATATATATATATATATATATATATATATATATATATATATATATATATATATATATATATGCTCAATCCATAATTTTTTCAAAATTATTGTGGCTTATGATCATATCACTAATCAGGGACGGACGCACATAGTATAAAATGGGGTCAGCTGACCCCACATGATTTGTTTATTTTTAAACCATATAAGTACTTTTATCTTATGAAATATTAAAGTGCCCCCACATTATAGTTTCATCATTAGCACACTCAAAGCATAGTGGCATACAAACTAAATTTGATGAAATTAGTGCAAGCTAACTTTGTTGAAACTCAGTCATTTTAATTATAGTTAGTTTTTAAATTTGAGTTAAATATATATTTCATCTCTATAAAACTAATAGATTTCAGTTTTTGTCGATAACAAAATCACATACTTTTAATTTTCATAAATTTCATGTTTTATTTTTAATTCCTAAAGACCAATTTATGTTTATTTTAATATAATGTTATGACTCTTTTAAGTTTAAGATATGTCTATATTATATCTATATATTATGATAAACATATGTATAAATCAATATTATGTTTGAAAAGTATCAAAATTTTGTCTATTAGGGAATTGAGGAATGAAAATATGTGATTTTTTTGGCTTAATTGTACTTTTGGTCTCTCTATGTTACTAAGTTTACGAAAATAGACAATAAATGATCTTAGGATGCAAAAAATCACCATTTTAGAGGAAAAAAAACATGAATTGAGACCAAAATTTCAACAGATTTAAAAGTAGGGGACCAAAAAATTTGATTTTAAAATAAAAGGATATTTCTGTGAGTTTTGTAAAATAGGGGATCAAAAATGCAATTAAACCATTTTTCTATAGGAACAAAAATAAATTTCATTAATTTTATTGATTTTTTTTTTTTCATTGGTATTTATACAATTGACCCCACTTACAGAAATTCCTGGATCAGTCACTGTCACTAATACAGATGAAATGCGTTTGTAAGTCTTGGAAAACCATTTTTCTGATCCTAAATTCATCAACATTAATCTTAACTGATCTGCACGAAACCCATATACCTCTCATTCCTCGCTATACAAAAATATGTTTGCAGTTTGATACACTTTCTCTTTAGTTGTTTACTTGAAAACTTTTGGATAAAACTTCTAAGGATAATTACTATCGATTGAATGGCAATGATTTTCGTCAAGTTGTTGGTTCATGCCATGGATTGATGTGTCTGTTCATATAATAGTAGAACAAACATATCAACCCATTACATGAACAAATAACCAGAAGAAAAAAAAATTCTTTTCAGTCAATCGGCATTAAGGATCCTTAGAAATACTGATACAATAGTTTTCGAGTAAATGAGTAACAAAACAAGGAAGTGAATAAAACTGTAATTAACTGTAATTATATTTTTGTATAGATACTAACAAAAAATAAGGTTTTCATGGAGATTAATTAAAGTACATTTTGACGAATGTAGGTTTAGAGATAAAGATTTTCCAAAACTTACTCACGCATTTCAAAATTTCAAACGCATAAAAAATATGATTATAAGTCAAATTAATTTTGGGTTAAGGATTCAGAATATATACATATATTGGGGTAACATAAGTATTTCCCTTTATATTTTCTAAGCAATTAGTAGTAAATTTTATAGTATTTTATTTTATGTGTCATGGAAAAAAATAGATGCATAAAATTAGCTACCAAAACTTCTTCATAATTCAAATAATTAAAATGATTAATTGGAATTAAAGAAAATGGATTTGTGAATACTTACATTAACATGTCCTTTAATAATCAGATCTTGATCTTGGCCATGTGTATTTTGGTCTTGATTGTTGTATCTCATATTTGCCACAATATTAGATTGAATATGATAGAAAACTATTAATGTATAAATAATTTCAGATATAACTTTTGAAATATAAGTCGGAGCAAAATAAAGATGGTGGTGCAATGAGAATTTTCTCCGCGCCAAACAAAGGTTCTTTTTATGGTGGAGATTTTAGGTTTGTCTCTGCCATGGTCTCATGATTGTTGATGTCTTTTGCTTGTTGGTGTATCTGGTCCGTGTTCCCGCACCTTGATTCTCTACTTATTTTCAGATCTGTTGAGATATGCAGAGACATTGCAAAAATAAACAATAGAGAACATCATGATTTATAAAACTTTGAATTACCATATAAAAATCGTTGATTTTAATTGGATCAAAGCTTTAAATGACAATTCATGAATCAACTTTTGTTGCTCCATATAGATCTGATAGAGAGATGGAAAAAAAAGTTAAATAGGAGAAAAGAAGCTGCCAACAACAAAAAATATAGATAAAATCAATGACAAAACAAAATGATCAATATCTTTAGATTGAACATGTATATATTGAATTGATTTGATCACAATATAAAATCACAAAGGTTGTATTTCTCGTAGATATCATAATCATCTCAATGATACAAGAAAATAAATAGATACTAA
The DNA here is from genome assembly GCA_954870985.1 of Trifolium fragiferum. NCBI lineage: Eukaryota > Viridiplantae > Streptophyta > Magnoliopsida > Fabales > Fabaceae > Trifolium > Trifolium fragiferum. The sequence goes on from OX940792.1 coordinate 17,250,618, forward strand.
AAATTTGAACGAAAGATAGTATTAGAAGCGAGAGATACTGAGAGAGGGTCGAATGTAAGCTGCGGCATTCATATTGTCAAAGTGAACCTAATCACGTATTTATAAAGAGTTTACATGAAGAGGTGTTGGTGTAAATTAGGTTAGGTTTTCTAATGCCAAAGGTTGCATTGATGGACTTCACGGGTTCAAGAAATATGTTGGACATATGGACAAAGCCCACATTTTAAATTGTCGAAACAAATAATACGAGACAAGTTATGGTGCATAATTATTCACTTAACAGTGCCCCCCCCCCCCCCCCCCCCCCCCCCCCCCTCATCTCTATAAAACTAATAGATTTCAGTTTTTGTCGATAACAAAATCACATACTTTTAATTTTCATAAATTTCATGTTTTATTTTTAATTCCTAAAGACCAATTTATGTTTATTTTAATATAATGTTATGACTCTTTTAAGTTTAAGATATGTCTATATTATATCTATATATTATGATAAACATATGTATAAATCAATATTATGTTTGAAAAGTATCAAAATTTTGTCTATTAGGGAATTGAGGAATGAAAATATGTGATTTTTTTGGCTTAATTGTACTTTTGGTCTCTCTATGTTACTAAGTTTACGAAAATAGACAATAAATGATCTTAGGATGCAAAAAATCACCATTTTAGAGGAAAAAAAACATGAATTGAGACCAAAATTTCAACAGATTTAAAAGTAGGGGACCAAAAAATTTGATTTTAAAATAAAGGGATATTTCTGTGAGTTTTGTAAAATAGGGGATCAAAAATGCAATTAAACCATTTTTCTATAGGAACAAAAATAAATTTCATTAATTTTATTGATTTTTTTTTTTTCATAGGTATTTATACAATTGACCCCACTTACAGAAATTCCTGGATCAGTCACTAATACAGATGAAATGCGTTTGTAAGTCTTGGAAAACCATTTTTCTGATCCTAAATTCATCAACATTAATCTTAACTGATCTGCACGAAACCCATATACCTCTCATTCCTCGCTATACAAAAATATGTTTGCAGTTTGATACACTTTCTCTTTAGTTGTTTACTTGAAAACTTTTGGATAAAACTTCTAAGGATAATTACTATCGATTGAATGGCAATGATTTTCGTCAAGTTGTTGGTTCATGCCATGGATTGATGTGTCTGTTCATATAATAGTAGAACAAACATATCAACCCATTACATGAACAAATAACCAGAAGAAAAAAAAAATTCTTTTCAGTCAATCGGCATTAAGGATCCTTAGAAATACTGATACAATAGTTTTCGAGTAAATGAGTAACAAAACAAGGAAGTGAATAAAACTGTAATTAACTGTAATTATATTTTTGTATAGATACTAACAAAAAATAAGGTTTTCATGGAGATTAATTAAAGTACATTTTGACGAATGTAGGTTTAGAGATAAAGATTTTCCAAAACTTACTCACGCATTTCAAAATTTCAAACGCATAAAAAATATGATTATAAGTCAAATTAATTTTGGGTTAAGGATTCAGAATATATACATATATTGGGGTAACATAAGTATTTCCCTTTATATTTTCTAAGCAATTAGTAGTAAATTTTATAGTATTTTATTTTATGTGTCATGGAAAAAAATAGATGCATAAAATTAGCTACCAAAACTTCTTCATAATTCAAATAATTAAAATGATTAATTGGAATTAAAGAAAATGGATTTGTGAATACTTACATTAACATGTCCTTTAATAATCAGATCTTGATCTTGGCCATGTGTATTTTGGTCTTGATTGTTGTATCTCATATTTGCCACAATATTAGATTGAATATGATAGAAAACTATTAATGTATAAATAATTTCAGATATAACTTTTGAAATATAAGTCGGAGCAAAATAAAGATGGTGGTGCAATGAGAATTTTCTCCGCGCCAAACAAAGGTTCTTTTTATGGTGGAGATTTTAGGTTTGTCTCTGCCATGGTCTCATGATTGTTGATGTCTTTTGCTTGTTGGTGTATCTGGTCCGTGTTCCCGCACCTTGATTCTCTACTTATTTTCAGATCTGTTGAGATATGCAGAGACATTGCAAAAATAAACAATAGAGAACATCATGATTTATAAAACTTTGAATTACCATATAAAAATCGTTGATTTTAATTGGATCAAAGCTTTAAATGACAATTCATGAATCAACTTTTGTTGCTCCATATAGATCTGATAGAGAGATGGAAAAAAAAGTTAAATAGGAGAAAAGAAGCTGCCAACAACAAAAAATATAGATAAAATCAATGACAAAACAAAATGATCAATATCTTTAGATTGAACATGTATATATTGAATTGATTTGATCACAATATAAAATCACAAAGGTTGTATTTCTCGTAGATATCATAATCATCTCAATGATACAAGAAAATAAATAGATACTAAAAATTTGAACGAAAGATAGTATTAGAAGCGAGAGATACTGAGAGAGGGTCGAATGTAAGCTGCGGCATTCATATTGTCAAAGTGAACCTAATCACGTATTTATAAAGAGTTTACATGAAGAGGTGTTGGTGTAAATTAGGTTAGGTTTTCTAATGCCAAAGGTTGCATTGATGGACTTCACGGGTTCAAGAAATATGTTGGACATATGGACAAAGCCCACATTTTAAATTGTCGAAACAAATAATACGAGACAAGTTATGGTGCATAATTATTCACTTAACAGTGCCCCCCCCCCCCCCCCCCCCCCCCCTCATCTCTATAAAACTAATAGATTTCAGTTTTTGTCGATAACAAAATCACATACTTTTAATTTTCATAAATTTCATGTTTTATTTTTAATTCCTAAAGACCAATTTATGTTTATTTTAATATAATGTTCTGACTCTTTTAAGTTTAAGATATGTCTATATTATATCTATATATTATGATAAACATATGTATAAATCAATATTATGTTTGAAAAGTATCAAAATTTTGTCTATTAGGGAATTGAGGAATGAAAATATGTGATTTTTTTGGCTTAATTGTACTTTTGGTCTCTCTATGTTACTAAGTTTACGAAAATAGACAATAAATGATCTTAGGATGCAAAAAATCACCATTTTAGAGGAAAAAAAACATGAATTGAGACCAAAATTTCAACAGATTTAAAAGTAGGGGACCAAAAAATTTGATTTTAAAATAAAGGGATATTTCTGTGAGTTTTGTAAAATAGGGGATCAAAAATGCAATTAAACCATTTTTCTATAGGAACAAAAATAAATTTCATTAATTTTATTGATTTTTTTTTTTCATAGGTATTTATACAATTGACCCCACTTACAGAAATTCCTGGATCAGTCACTGTCACTAATACAGATGAAATGCGTTTGTAAGTCTTGGAAAACCATTTTTCTGATCCTAAATTCATCAACATTAATCTTAACTGATCTGCACGAAACCCATATACCTCTCATTCCTCGCTATACAAAAATATGTTTGCAGTTTGATACACTTTCTCTTTAGTTGTTTACTTGAAAACTTTTGGATAAAACTTCTAAGGATAATTACTATCGATTGAATGGCAATGATTTTCGTCAAGTTGTTGGTTCATGCCATGGATTGATGTGTCTGTTCATATAATAGTAGAACAAACATATCAACCCATTACATGAACAAATAACCAGAAGAAAAAAAAAATTCTTTTCAGTCAATCGGCATTAAGGATCCTTAGAAATACTGATACAATAGTTTTCGAGTAAATGAGTAACAAAACAAGGAAGTGAATAAAACTGTAATTAACTGTAATTATATTTTTGTATAGATACTAACAAAAAATAAGGTTTTCATGGAGATTAATTAAAGTACATTTTGACGAATGTAGGTTTAGAGATAAAGATTTTCCAAAACTTACTCACGCATTTCAAAATTTCAAACGCATAAAAAATATGATTATAAGTCAAATTAATTTTGGGTTAAGGATTCAGAATATATACATATATTGGGGTAACATAAGTATTTCCCTTTATATTTTCTAAGCAATTAGTAGTAAATTTTATAGTATTTTATTTTATGTGTCATGGAAAAAAATAGATGCATAAAATTAGCTACCAAAACTTCTTCATAATTCAAATAATTAAAATGATTAATTGGAATTAAAGAAAATGGATTTGTGAATACTTACATTAACATGTCCTTTAATAATCAGATCTTGATCTTGGCCATGTGTATTTTGGTCTTGATTGTTGTATCTCATATTTGCCACAATATTAGATTGAATATGATAGAAAACTATTAATGTATAAATAATTTCAGATATAACTTTTGAAATATAAGTCGGAGCAAAATAAAGATGGTGGTGCAATGAGAATTTTCTCCGCGCCAAACAAAGGTTCTTTTTATGGTGGAGATTTTAGGTTTGTCTCTGCCATGGTCTCATGATTGTTGATGTCTTTTGCTTGTTGGTGTATCTGGTCCGTGTTCCCGCACCTTGATTCTCTACTTATTTTCAGATCTGTTGAGATATGCAGAGACATTGCAAAAATAAACAATAGAGAACATCATGATTTATAAAACTTTGAATTACCATATAAAAATCGTTGATTTTAATTGGATCAAAGCTTTAAATGACAATTCATGAATCAACTTTTGTTGCTCCATATAGATCTGATAGAGAGATGGAAAAAAAAGTTAAATAGGAGAAAAGAAGCTGCCAACAACAAAAAATATAGATAAAATCAATGACAAAACAAAATGATCAATATCTTTAGATTGAACATGTATATATTGAATTGATTTGATCACAATATAAAATCACAAAGGTTGTATTTCTCGTAGATATCATAATCATCTCAATGATACAAGAAAATAAATAGATACTAAAAATTTGAACGAAAGATAGTATTAGAAGCGAGAGATACTGAGAGAGGGTCGAATGTAAGCTGCGGCATTCATATTGTCAAAGTGAACCTAATCACGTATTTATAAAGAGTTTACATGAAGAGGTGTTGGTGTAAATTAGGTTAGGTTTTCTAATGCCAAAGGTTGCATTGATGGACTTCACGGGTTCAAGAAATATGTTGGACATATGGACAAAGCCCACATTTTAAATTGTCGAAACAAATAATACGAGACAAGTTATGGTGCATAATTATTCACTTAACAGTTCCCCCCCCCCCCCCCCCCCTCCCCCCCTTCTCTCTCTCTCTCTCTCTCAAATTTTTTAGCCAAAACCATCTTATGCTCTTAATGATTTTAGAGTGCAAATCTCTGAAATCATTCCCACAACAAAATGATTTTGACATGATTTGGGAGGCGCGCTGGAAATCTAGAGGGCGCACTAGACATCTGGAGGGCGCTTTAAGCAATTTTCTCTTATTTATGCATAGTATATAAATAAGACTTATACACCATAATCACTCCCAAATAATACTTGTATCGGGGATACTCCTTATTTCCTTATTGTTGCATTAGCTTGAGTCAATGTATATAATAAACTATCACAAATATTATACCGTACCTCATATCATGAAATTATTATATTTTTATTTTTCCTTCCAAAACAAAATTTTAAAAATGTGCACCCTTTTCTTACTAGAAAAGATCAATGTATTTATATACGGGTTAGATAAATTTTTATAGGCACCAAAACTGAAAAATACCAATATTTTGCAGGTGTGAAAATCTTATCTAACCTTTTTTATAATCATAAAATTTTCAATACAAAGAGCTTTACAAGCGAGAGAGTGAATCACGTTTTTTTGTTTTTGGCCCGTGAGAGTGAATCACATATTAGAGCTAATCATAGAATAGAAGTTACATAAAAGCTAGGATAAGTGCTTTTTTTAACCACACATGGACGACAATCCATTAAATAATAAAGCATTCTGCTTTACCATCAATAATAGGTAAGCAATTAGGTACCAATTCCAAAAGCACATAGTTGTTTTTTTTTTTTTTTTTTTTTTTTATATTCATGAGGGCCTAAGCCCAAGATAAAAGAGAATTACAAGGAAATTACACGAGGGGTAGTATTACCCAATACATCAAAGAGAAATAAGTTACTAATACTACTTGGACACTTATCAAAATAAATAATCTCATTGTCCATTGAACATCCGTAGTTGGCTAGAGCATCTGCGCATTGGTTTGCTTCCCGATATGTGTGATTAATAACAACTTCCCAATCTAGTGCTAGCAACCTTTGAATCCTCTCTACAAGAGACCTTCCTCTCCAGCTTCCACTCCCTTCCGACATGATGACTTTAGCGACAACAAGAGAGTCTACATGCAACTCTATATATTGAAATTGCAATCTTCTAGCATATTGGAGACATTCCAAAACACCCCATAGTTCCGACATATAAGCACTTCCAATGCCAATATATTTGGAGTAACCTCCTAACCACTCTCCATCGCTTCCTCTTATGATTCCACCGCAACCAATATGACCACCGGCTCTACAAGATCCGTCCGTATTCAATCTCACCCACCCTACCGGTGGTGGCTTCCAACTCACAAACAACACACGCCGTCGAGGCTCAATTTGAGGTGATGTTTCACGCACAGCCATGTTGTATGTTCTCATACTTCTCATCACCGCATTAGCTGGATTATAAGGCCTATTATAATTCTCATTATGATTCTCCTTATTCCTCCAACTCCAAATATAGTGGCAAGCCATAGCCCAATAATTTCTCCACTCTATTTCTCTATTCCATCCAACTTCTGTACATAAATTCATTGTTATCCATTGCTGCACATTACAAGAGAAAAACCAGCTTCTAGCATTAACGTGCACCACATTCAACCACAGCGGCATCACTAAAGGACAGTCGCGCATTACATGAAGAATAGTTTCCGGTATGTCTCTGCAATAACCACACATTGCTGAACCCAATCCCATCATGCTCTTATGAGAGTTTGTTAGAAGTCTCCCATGTTTCATCAACCATGTTGAGAACCTTACTCTCTCTGGCACATGCAATTTCCATATCCTTTTCCACTCCACATCATGATTAACATCATCAAAGCCACACAAGTTGTTGTATAATTCAACCACTGTTATATTTCCTTCTTCCTTTTCCATACAACATCTAACATCAAGGCCAGCATTGTTACTAGGTGGAGGCAAGGCTGAAATTTTATTAATAATATATTGTGGCAACCAATCAACTAACAAGTCCATATTCCATAACCCATTCTCATCAACTAATGTAGCAACTGTAGCATCTTTTAATTGATCAGGAACATCCAATTCCAAGTTTCTAATACGGAGATCTCCATCTATCCATGTATCATTGCATAAGCTCACATTCATACCATTACCAATTGACCAAAACCCATAATCCTCAAGCACCGGCCAAAGTTTTACAATCGCCTTCCAAAGATGCGAGTCGGTGTTTCTAAAAATGACATTATGATGTTCTTCATCTCTTCGATATTTACCCCACATCACCGTACACCATAAATCATGCGAACCAGTCTGTAATTTCCTTCCCAACTTCAAGATACAGGCCTTATTCATTACGTCTAGCCTTCTCAATCCCAAACCTCCACTTGCTTTTGGCCGTGTCAACATATTCCATCCAACCGCATGATATCGTCTCGACTGATCGGTATCTCCCCAAATGAATTTTCGTTGCATTCTTTGGATCTCATCAATACAAGCCTTTGGGATAATTGTAGTCATCATCGGATATATCGGGATCGCCTCCATCACACTTTTAGCTAAAGTCACCCTCTCAGCAAAGGATAAATGATTCGCTTTCTAGTTCGTTAACTTCATGCTGACCTGTTCAACAATATAATTGTAATCTTGTTTTTTTAGAGCTCTACCAAGTAAAGGAACACCTAAATATTTTCTAAGAGAAGTTGTTTCACGGAACCTAGATAGCACATAGTTGTTTTTGTTTACATAAAAAATTATTCTACATTGTTACCAAAACACGAAAAGCGGTTGAATTATGTTTTGTTAAGAAAACAATTCTTTGGAATTAAAATGAACAATTTTATAGTAATTTTTTAGGATAGCAAGGGTCGGCCTAAAGAGTAAAGTTACTAAATCTCTCACTTTAGTCCCATATATTAAAATTTTATTTAAGTCCTATTAAAAATGAAATAAATTTAAAAAATTGTGAACGATAACAAGTTAAACTTATAAAGTATATATCCAACTACGATAATTTGGGTAAAACATGAATATCCATGCTTCTGGGCAAAACAAAGAACAATTACATTCTTGGGCAAATTAAGATGTTATACCTTTTATAATTTTTTAGCTCAACAAAATAAGGGAACAACCTACTTGCTGTAAAAACCAAAATATGCACTAAAGAATAATCTCGATGACAAGAAAACCATTTAACCATAGCATATTAGTCTTCATATAAATACACAAACAATGAAACATATAAACCCATATAGGTGTCCCAATCAAAGCATTTATAAAATCACAATTTGGTGAGGTGCAAAAAAGAAAATATTTAGCATATAGGTTGAAAAACTTATTTATAAAGTTATGGCTTTCAATCCATCACGTTCATTTAGAAACCCAACTTTCCGGTCACAACTTTCAGTTCGTCGCGTGTATGAGACTTTCCAGCCTCCATTTGAGATGAAGGAAACTCCGGAAGCTCATCTTCTACATGTTTATCTTCCTGGTGCGTATTTAAGCTCTGTTTGATAAAAATAGCTGATAATTTATGATTTATTTATAAAATAATTGATCATGTCATGTGCACTCACCAAAGTTATTAATAAAAATCAACATGTCTACTTTTGCTAAGTTCTTAGAGTATACAAAAAACAATTACTATCTTTGGAAACTAAAAATTTTATTAAATAATCTAACACTAAACTAAACTTTTATCAATATTCAATACATATCATTTTGTGAAATTCACTGTGTATGAGACTCGTAGTGTGTATACGGCCTGCAGGTATATAAAAAGGGTGTCGAACAAAAAGTAGAATTATTGATGTACCAAAAAAATAGAATTATATTACACTGAAAAATATAATAATTTAATTTTTGTAAAGTTGAATGTACAATTTATAAAAAAAAAATATTAAGGTCTTGCTAACGAAGTGTCTCCTAGGCACTTTTAAGCATCCTAAATACTAAATTAATAATTGCAGTTTTAGTTCATCTATTTTTAACTTTTTGCAGTTTTTGTCTCTTTATTTTAAAATTCGACAGTTTTGATCCTTCTAACATATATTTTGTCTAAAATATGATAACCAACAGGTTTTAAATAAACTTTATGAAAGTTTTTTTTACAATTTCATCGATGTTGATATTTTTTTAATCATCGAATGATATACCACGTCGTTTAAATCATATTTTATTGTCAATTTATAGTTAAAAATTATGATAGGAGGACAATTGTCGAGTTTTGAAATAGAGGAACCAAAACTACAAAAAAATTGAAAATAGGAGGATCAATACTGCAATCAAACCATTAAATTTTGCGAGTCCCACATCAAAAGAGTTGTCGTCAAAATAACATTATTCATAAATTTTTATGAATTTTTTATTAAAATTTATGAAGTCAATGCATTAGGAATTAAAATGTTTATTTTTTGAAATAAATAATTTTTTTAAATAGAATACTTAAAAATATTTATTGGAGTGGGTGGGGTAGCTCAGTTGGCACTTGCTGACTGAGTGGGTGTAGGCTGTTGGTCAGGGGTTCGATCCTTGACAGCAGCAAATATACTATTTTCTTTGTAAACTAGTTGGTGGTACTTATAAACCATCAACTTTTAAAAATATAAATAAAATAGAATACTTAAAAAGTATCCTAGAGGTACTCGTTAGCATTTTACAAATATTAAATATTAAGTTAGTTATCATGTGATTTAAGAGCACGGGGTAGCATTTATCTATAATAAAATCAAAATTAGATTTTTGTTTTACTTTTTAAGGTTTTACAAAGAATCAAATGAAGATTGAATTGGTGGACGCATCAAGAAAGTTAAGGATTACAGGTGAACGACCAATTCAAGGCAACAAATGGAGAAAATTTGACCAAACATATGCTGTTCCACAAAATAGTGAGGCAGAGAAACTTGAAGCCAACTTTGAACAAGGAATTCTCATTCTTAAAATGCAAAAGAAAACCATGTCACAATCACAAGTAGCTCCTAAACAAGAAGTGGAAAAAAGTACTCAAGAAAAAAGTCCACAAGATCCTTCAAATAATAAAGCAAATTTTGATGAAACAAAGGTTGAAAAAGTCCAAGAAAGTGAAACCATTCCACCATCACAATCTACTAAATTGGAAGAATCAACTAAAGACAAGAAAAGTGATTCACCTCAAATTCAAAGCCTTGAAAAAAAGTCACAAAATGATGATGACACATTATCTCAAATTCCTAAAGAAACAATTAGCAACAATATTACTCAAAAGAGTCAACAAGAATTTGAGCCAAAACCAACATCTAAAGACACACCCAAAAACCAAATAGATGAAAAGCCTCAAAAGGGTCAAGAAGAATTTGAACCAAAAACAACATCTATAGAGAAAACCAAAACACAAATAGATGAAAAAGCTCTAAAGGGTCAAGAGGAATTTGAGCCAAAATTAACAACTATAGAGAAAACCAATGAAAAGACTCAAAAGGTTCAAGAGGAATTTGAGTCAAAACCAACATCCATAGAGAAAACCAATGAAAATATTCAAAAGAGTCAAGAAGAAGTGGAGCCAAAACCTATAGTAAGAATGGTTACCAAAGAAAAATTAGAGGAAAAGATAGTAACAAAGAGTGATGAAGATGTTGAGAATGAAGTTAAAGAGAAAAATGAGATGACTTATGAGTCAAGCAAGACTATGAAAGATGGGAAGAATCAAAATTTAGAAGAAAATGAAATTGAAAAAGCAGAACCTTCTGCTCCCAATCAAGAAGGGGATATGAATGGAATCAGAAAATTAGCTGTTGCTTCTTCTCAATTTGTAACAAGATTAGCAGAAGGGAAATGGAGTGGTGAAGAGAGAAATTTAGTTGAAAATGTAGGTGCTGCATTTCTTGTGATCGCTGCATTTGGAGCCTATGTATCATATAGGTTTTCCTCTTGAGGGGAGAACTATTATTAACTAGTTCTACTTGCACATGAAGAAATAATGAACTATGAATCATGTGGCTTGGCTTAAGAACATCTCAATCCATGATTTTTAGTTTATACTTTTATATATCCTAATAGCAAATGCAAAGTTGTAATTATATTGTTTGATTCCGGTCATTTGACTATTTCACACAAATTAAATATATGATACATGAAATAAAGGGATTATTCCCATTGTTTCTTATTGTATCAACCTAATAAGGTTTTATTTTTTTTCAAAAAAAAAAAAAAAGGTTTTATTTGCATTGACTTATTTTAAGTATGCGTGGATTTTTCTACTTTTTAAAGCCATTGTATTAATGTCTAGGCAAATTAATAAAAGTGCGTATCATAATTTCATAAGTTACTTATGCCATATTTTATTAAGCTTCCATAATTTATCATCGGTCTTAACATGAAGTTTATGAAAAAGTATCCCACTTCGAATTTCGCGTGCCCATTCTACATAATATCAACATATATTTTTTAAAAATTTTAAGTCAATGTTAAACTTATCTTCTTCTTTTTTTTTTTCTTCGCACTTATCATTTTAAAAGTATCCCACTTATTTTTTATAAAATTTATCTTTTTGAGTCAATGTTAAATTTATATGCTTATGTAACGACACATCTAAACACTTCAATTTACGCAAATACTTTTTAATGTTCATATTCAAATATAAAGAATTTATTGAGTATAAGAGCTTACCATAAACTTGAATACTATAAATGTTTGTAAAAGTTGTTTATTCAAACAGGCCTAAATATGTCTCAAATATATGTAAAACTATTACTAAACTGCACTTGTGTATAAATACATTCTATGTTGATTGTTTTATATTTCAAGGCGAATTGGTAGGATTAATAAAGGGTATATTTGAAAAAGAGCAATAAATTTATATTAAAATTTGTAATCTTATATTTAGGGACAAAACAATTCTTTGTAATAAAAGGTCTTATATATACCAAAGTACCAAACACATAATATATTAAAAAAATAAATAAAATAAAAGAAAAGGTTGCAATAAAATTTCAGTCACACGAGTCATGCAAAACATAAATTGTAATTGTCACTTGGGTCATTATCTATGAAGCTCCGATACGGGACACAATACCGATACGATACCGATATGCCGATACGTAATTTTTTTTTTAATTCTCAATTCGATACTGTCGCGATACGTTATTTAAAAATTAAATTTAAAATTAAATATATAAATACACAATATATAAAAATAACTAAAATCAATAATATTAATAATTAAAAACAAAAAATATCTAGTCTTATATTAGAATTTTGGGAAAAGTTAAAATGTTTAACGACCTGTTATATAGTAGGATACCATAGTTTTTCTTTTGAAAAGTAAAAAATTATATTGACAAAGGAAAACCACAAGTGTTAAAGGTACAAACAAGCATCGGGTATTGAGACGTATCAGATAAGTATCGAGTATTACTTTTTTATTTAAAAATAATGATTTGATCGATACTTTTCCGAAACGAGTATGAAGACGTATCGTAAGAGTATCAGATATTTTTTTTATTTAAAAATAATGATTTAACCGATACTTTACCGATACGAGTATCGAGACATATCGAAAGAATATCAATATCGAGTATGTATCGAACACGATACGTCACCATTTTTTGAATATCGGGACTTCAGAAGTCATTATCATTAACTCATTCATATGTGTATTCAACGAACCAAAAATAAACACCGAAATACGAAAACCTCATTGGTTAACAAACTCAAGTGGGCCCCATTTTCGTCCACCTCATCATATACCTTTATCTCTATCGCCACCGACCAAACCCTCTCACGTTTTCTTACTCGTTAATCCTCCTCAGTTTTTATTTTTATTTTATAGAGTAGTATAGGTGTGTGCTAGGTGGTTGACTTTAGAAACATAAGGCTAATTAACCCATATAAAATAAATTATCATAAGATAAAAGTATTATTTTTGAATGTTTACGGACGGTTCATGCTCAAGATTTTCTACTAATTATTCCTATCGATAGATTAAGTCAACATATGTTGCAAGTAGAGTATCACATTATTTTCAAATATCACTTAATGATTTCTTTGTTTTCTGTTAATGACTTATTTGTCGTTAGGTGTGTCTTGATAGATTTGGAGAGCATGCAATTCATTGCCGACAGCTTCCAGACTTTAAATATAGATATGACCTTATTCGGATGTCTTTTTTGATGTTTTTAAGCGTGAAAGAGTATCTTTAAAGAAAGAGGCGCCGTGAACTTCTTGAAATTTTCTACTAATTATTCGTATCGACGGATTAAGTCAACATATGTCTCTAGTAGAGTATCACATTATCCTCAAATATCGCTTAATGATTTCTTTATTTTCTGTTGATGATGTGCGCTCTGTTTGTCGTAAGGTGTGTCTTGATAGATTTGTGGAGCATGCAATTCATTGTCGAGAGCTTCCGAACTTTAAATATAGACATGACCTTGTTCGGATGTCCTTTTTAACGTTTTTAAGTATGCAAGAGTATCTATGAAGAAAGAGGCGCTGTGAACTTCTTGACCTATCCACTATTTTAAAAAGAGTTAAAAGAGTCATGCATAGAAAAGTGGTGTCTCCTATATCTCAAGATGTATATTTAAAAGGATTGATTTTTCACCAATCGTTTGTTGGTTCAATGGCGATTGGCGCTGAACTTGGTAAGGAGGACCACGGTTTGATCGCCTGCAACTGCGGTCGGGAGAGCACTGAAACTACTTGATGCCAAAACTGACCCCCGAACCAGATTCAACTGGTGGTGAAAAAAAAACAAAAAGAATTGATTTTCCTATCCAAAAAAAGTTAGCGTCGTAGCTTGTTATATGTTTATCTTTCATTAAAGTGTAATTATCTTTTATATATATATAATACAAAAAAGATAAAATAAAATAAAATCAATATGTTAAAAGTATTTACATTTAGACTGATCTCTAATATTTTTATGATAAAAAAATATTCATTGATGTGTAAAATAATTTTATATTATTCACCAATATAATAACTATATATTTTCTGTTTTATTTTATGTCATTTGATTTCACTTTTTTGATATGATATTTTAAAGATAAGATTTGTCCTTAAATATATTTAGTATTACAATTACTCATTATCTTTTATAAATTTGATACTACTATAAGATTTTTTTTACATTTAGTATGTTTTATACTAAATAATATAAGAAAATATTTCTTCAACAAAAATACAAGAAAATATATTTAGTTTTTTTTACTGAATATATTTTGTATAGGTATTTTTTATATTTATCAAGAATATATTTTGCATCTTTTATATTTATTTTTTTGGTAAAGGTATTTTTTTATAGGGTTAAATATGTTTTTAGTCCTTATATTTTGCCTTATAATTAAGAATAGTCCCTACATTTTTTTTATGATTTAAAAAAGCCCTACAATTTTTTCGTAATCAAAATTGGCCCCCGCCGTTAATTTTTTTAACAAAACGCTAACGTGGCACAATTAGCCAATAACATGGTGACATGTGTCTTTTTCCATCGGATTTATTCTGCACCTTTCCACACCAAATCTTTCTTTCTACATTTCTTCCTCCAACACAACCATCATCTTCATCACCACAAACTCAACCAAAATCATAATAACAACGGTGAAGCTATGGTAAAAGACATGTGTCATCATATTATTGGTTAATTGCGCTTCATCAGTATTCTATTAAAAAAAATTAACGTCGGGGATCAATTTTGATTATGGAAAAAATTGTAGGATTTTTTTAAACTATAAAAAAAATGTAGAGACTATTCTTGACTATAAGGCAAAATGTAGACACTAAAAATATATTTAACCATTTTTTATATTATTATTTATTTTGTACAAAAAAATAGTATAAAAAAATCTAATTCTTTCTCTTTTCTCTTACAAGCATTTTGTAACCTGAACAGAATATTCCAAACTCCGTCGTTCCCACGTTACCAACAGTTCACAATATCTCTCCGTTTTGCTTCACTCTAACGTCACGTCACGACTCACACGCCCTCTCGTCGAAACCAAACGTTGAGCCCAAAAACTTGTTAACACTATTCAAAAAGAAAAGCATTTTTCAATAATCACTTATTTTTCTTTCCTTCCTCGTATTTTCTCCTCAAAATCCCCTTAAAAATCTCCCATCTTTTTCATCGATCATTCATTTCCCACAATGACAATTCCTCTCTCAAACCTTTTCCTTCTCTTTTCTTTCTTCGCACTTTCCTTCTCTCACGAAACCCCTAACCCTCACAACAACCACCACGCGTTTCCGAGACCGTTGATTCTGGAATACTCTGAACTCGAAGAAGAGGTCAAGCTGAGATGCACCAGTTGGAGATTCGCCGGTGAAGCTAACAATTTGAGTCCATGGAAAACTGTGCCGAAAGAATGTGCGGAATATGTGAAGGAATATATGACGGGAAAAGGATATGTTTATGACCTAGAAATTGTTTCTAACGAAGCTGGTGAATTTGCTAAGAGTTATCAGCTTAAAGATGATGGATTAGATGCGTGGATTTTTGATATTGATGAGACTTTGCTATCTAATTTACCCTATTATTCTGCACATGGTTACGGGTAATAATAATAATTATTATTATAAAATTTCACATTTTTATTTTATTTTTTATGTATGTAATATTTGTGTTTGTTTGATTAGTTTTTGATAAATTAGGAGGTTAATTTAGTAATGATATAAGTATGATTATCTATGATATCTAATTTTACATGTGTATTCAAAATGTGAAAATTATAATGTAGGTGTGGTGGTGGTTTTTTGCTTGAAAAACCATGAATTGTAATTTTAATTTCTCTAATTATAGGATTGTATGAACAAAATTCCTAAATTAACTAAATTTGGTTAAGAATTTTATTTATTTTTTTAACTAAATTCCTAAATTAAATTATTCTATTAGAAAAAATTAAGGGTTTGGACATATTTCACTAACATTAGAAATAATTAAGGGTTTAAGTTGACATATTTCGCTAACAAGTGATTGGATTCCTTAAGCATGTTGTTAGGGAAACGAATCCTAATTCTTATATTTAGAGAAATATTGGAATTCTTCGTTGGACTAATGTGATAATAGAATATTCGATTTTCAGAATTATTTTACGAAAATATGGTCTGATTTGATTGGGTGCATTGCATAGAAATTGATCTCTATGTTAATTTTAAGAGCTAAATTTCTAACCTAGAATTTCAAGATTCAAAATGTAGGGATAAAGGATAGGAATAATGGAATGATATCCTTAGTTAGTCTTATAATAACTTTAGTTATTTCACTTTCCTCTTTTCATTAAGGTCTTTATATCTGCTTGCAGGTTCGAGGTTTTTGATCACGGAAAGTTTGATGCTTGGGTAGAAAAGGGTGTAGCCCCAGCAATAGAACCCAGTTTAAAACTCTATGAAGATGTTTTGAATCTGGGGTATAAGGTTATTCTACTTACAGGGCGGAAAGAAAGTCATAGGGCTGTTACCGTTGATAATTTGATAAACGCTGGTTTTCGGGATTGGCATGAGCTCATATTAAGGTAATTTCTACAAAGCTTGTTTATTTCATAACTGCAAATGAAAGTCTACTATATGTTAAATGCTTAGAGATTTGAATGCATTTGTCTAATGCTTTTGTGATGTAGATAAAGTTGGTTATTGTGTTTAAACGAAATCGTTTACATATATCGTGCAGAATTTACCCGTCTCTTCCAATCTTATTGCTATTAACTTTTATCAGTTTTGTTGTTATCATATGATATCTCTAACTGTGTAAGATATTGGTATGTTTCGGTAAAGAACAACTTGAAATAGTGGCACAAATATTTCCATTTCCCTTATGGTTGAATGATTTTTTTAACTATAAATATTATATAATGATTTGTGTCCTAGTATGCTTAATGCTATTTTGTGAAAAGACATACTATAGTATATAGATATAAAAGCAATGTAGATGAACCAGAACATTGGAAAAAAATAAACTCTAGGTGGATGAAGAAAAACTCTAGGTGAAACCATTAGAAAAGGATTTATGTGGATGTTTTTTTGGTCTAGCATGGGGGAAATAGTTTACACCAGTCCCTTTTGGATGAATTAGCTTGAGAATTGAGATAGTACTCCCTCCATTCCTTATTATAAGAGAAGTTTGACTTTTTAGGTTCATTGAAAAATCAATGTATCTAAACTATAATAAGGTCCACATACATTGAGTTTTCAATGAACCTAAAAAGTAAAATTTCTCTTATAATAAGGATTGGAGGGAGTACCTAAATGCAATGTTAGATGACAAAGAACGCCGGAGAAAGGTGTACTTAGTCTTTAATTTTTGGGGAATCACGCAAGTGACCCTTCGATCCACCCCTTACTTCCACAATATCAAACTATAATGGAATAATTGGTGGGTAGTCCAAAGGTGAAATTCACCATGATAAAGAAATATCTGAATTTCAGACATGGATTCAAGAACAACTTTAAGTGAAACCATTGTCTTAACAATGTGAAAAGTCAGCATGTTAAAGAACAACTTTAAGTGAAACCATTGTCTTAACAATGCTCAAGAACAACTTTAAGTGAAACCATTGTCTTAACAATGTGAAAGAACAACTTTTAGTTTTCTAGATGCATGTGTATTCCGTATAAAATAAAGATATATATTAGGTTTAAGTAAGAAGTGATTCATCATCTATTGTAAAAGAAATGAGCACAAATGTGATTCATCTAATGCTGTCTGCTATCATATGTGACTGATTATACTATAAACTAGCACTCTTGATTTTCACTCTTTTTCAACCTTTATGTTTTATTTTCAATGTAAAAAGGCTTTTTCGCGGTACATGTGATCTGATACAATTTTAGGATCATTTAACTTGTATTATGCACCCTGATGATATGTTTTTTTTATGCTGATTTTTCTGAATCTGTTGTGTTAAATTGTTCAGATCCTCAGATGATAAAGGAAAACTAGCTGTAATTTACAAATCAGAGAAGAGGAGTGAGATGGAGAAAGAAGGATACAGGATTCTTGGAAATTCTGGTGATCAGTGGAGTGATTTATTAGGTTCTTCAATATCTGTTAGGTCTTTCAAGCTTCCAAATCCCATGTATTACATTGCTTAGCAATGCTCATTCATTTACAAATAATTGCTCTCAAAATTTCTGAGCTTGTACATAATGGAATTTACTAATTCATAATTGCACATGCGATTGAAACTCCATTATAAACTTACTACTACTAGTTGAACTTTCAATGTTTAGCACTAGTAATTCAGCACCAAAAACAAAACATGTATACTTTATGTTGAGATAATTCACTCAGATATTTGATATTTAATATGCAAATATTTCAAATATGAATATGGTTTAGTGTATAAAGTAAGTAATATCAACGGTTAGTTAATAAACTAAAGGTAGAAGATCTAATAGGTACATCATAATAAATTATGAGATTGTTACAATCACAATATTTGATTTTCACATTTTACACTTTATTCACTTTAGAGGATCCAATTGTTTCAAATATGGGTTCATCTTAGTTTAATATTTCTAATTTCGAACACTTTATCTTTTTAAACATGTACATTTTATGATAAACACAAATAAGAAAGGGAATTGACTCAAGTGGTTAATGAGTTTGTTCTAAAGACGAATCATAATTAATTTTGCCGGCCTACTCGTGCATGCATTATTGCCATCCATATTGTGTGTGGTTTCTACTTCAGACATTCTACATTCTTATATGATAAATGCTTATCATTTAAATGTTTATATAAGCCACTTCTATAGTTAAAATAAAAATATGATCATCTCATGAGTTTAATTTGATTGGTAAGAATATTACATTATATATATATATATATATATATATATATATATATATATATATATATATGGGATAAATTTAAATTCATCTCGGACATTTTATTTATTCATGTTAAAGGTAAAATTATAGCAATTAGACTTCTTAAAAAAAATGATCAATTTATTTTTGTATAAATTTTTTATATACAATGTTTATAATGAGTAGTCAGTATTCAAAAAAGTCTGTGGATTTGGCTAGTCGCTATGCATGTAGCTAGGTTCTACTTTCTTTGCTTCTTTTTCTTTTATCTTTAGTTAAAGAGCTTTCATCACTATCCTTTTCCATCCTTTAATAAAGATAGATAGATTGTTTGTATCTCTACGTGGGTCTCTTCCTTATTACTATCTACGTACTACTTGTTACATCAGTGTCCAATTATATGGAAGAGGACCACATTGCTACCATACACTCTCAATAAGTTATTTTGGTAAAAAAAAAACGGTTATCTAACTGATATTTTATGATCAATGAAATATTTTTATTTTTCTATTAAACTGCTAACTAGCTATTTATTACTTTCATTTCCTATACAATTGTAATGGAGGTAGTAAAACATTAATTTAGTAGTACATTTTATACAATTATAGTTGTAATGTTGGAGTATATGAATATTGGTCCTAGATTAATTTGTCTTTAATAGGGAAAAAGTTAGGATTCAGATCTGATGTTTTATAACTTCAATCCTATTAGACTTGGTTAGGTAGTTAAAAGGTTGTTAGGAGGTGGTTACATAACTACCTTGAGTTAGTTAGTTATGGTTACTTGTGTTACAAGTAATAGATGTGTTAGGAGTTTTCCTTATAAATAAGCATGTGCATCATGCATTGTATACATAACTCATTCTCTATTTTTCTCATAAATAAATCTTAACACTTTCCTCCTAGTTTTCTCTCTAGTTCTTACTTGTTATCTTCTTCCTCTTATCTTGGATTACCCTAACAAATTGGTATCCAGAGCACTTTGGTTCTTAGTGTAAAAAGCACAAAGATTCAGTCTTGTTTGGTGTTTACATTTTCCTTCATTCAGAAACAATGTCAGGGAATGGGTTACCAAACAATCTTCCAATTCTTGAGGGCAAGAATTAGGAAAGATGGAGCAAACAGATGAAGTCTCTCTTTGGTTTTCAAGATACATGGGAAGTGGTGGTTAATGGTGTGCAAGACTTGGTGGGGAATGCCACTGAAGCTCAGAGATCAGCACACAGAGACTTAAAGAAGAAGGATTGCAAGGCAATGTATGCAATTCAAGCTGCAGTAGATTCTGCAAATTTTGACAAGATATCTAGTGCTGAATCCTCTAAGGCAGCCTGGGATATTTTGGTGAAATATTATGAAGGAGGAGAAAAGGTGAAGGGAGTAAAGTTGCAGTCTCTGCGAAGGCAATATGAGCTTCTGCAGATGGATAAGAGTGAATCCATTGGAGCCTATGTGTCGAAGGTTCAAGGCATTGTCCATACAATGAAGAGCTGTGGTGAGGTGATGACAGATAGGATGATTGTAGAGAAGGTAATGAGAACTCTAACTCCAAATTTTGATCATGTAATTGTTGCCATCCAAGAAACTGGGAATGTAGCTACATTACAGTTGGAGGATCTTGTCGGATCTTTAGAAGCACATGAGTTGATGATAAATGAAAGGAAAGGGGTTCAAGAATCTGTACAAGCCTTACAAGTTCAGGCTTACAAGAAAGCTAACAGTCACAAAGAGAAAAATCGAGATAAGGGAAAGAATGGCTCTCAGAAAAAATTTGATGGAAAATCTGAATCCTTCAAGAAAGGAGGAGGAACATCAAATTCAAAGAAAGGGAAAGGCAAGGACAAGAGTCACATTCAGTGCTATAACTGTGAGAAATGGGGACACTATGCTTCAGATTGTTGGTTCAAGAAAGGCAAAGAAAGGGGCCAAGACTCTGATGATGAAGCAAAACTTGTGCAAGAAAAGGTTGAAGACAAAGCTGTGACTTTCATGGCTGCATTATCAGAGGTAGAATCACAAGATAAAGTTGATGCTGAGACTTGGTTCTTAGACACAGGGTGTTCCAACCACATGACTGGTCACAAAAACTGGTTAGTGAAGTTCGATTCTGGAAAGAAAAGTAAAGTGAAGCTGGCCAATAGCAGTTCATTGCAGTCAGAAGGCATTGGTAACATGGTTATCAAGAGGAGCAATGGAAGCACTGCAGTAATTGAAGATGTGATGTTTGTACCAGGTATGGATTGTAATCTTCTGAGTGTTGGACAGTTAGCAGAAAAAGGTTTTTCAGTTATCATTAAGAAAGAGAAATTTGAACTTTATGATCCTGCAAATAACCTAATTCTGAGGACTCCTTTGGCCAAGAATAGAACCTTCAGAACTTTGATTCACACAAACACTGTTCAGTGTATGAAGGTAGTAACAGATGAGAAGTTGAATTGGCTATGGCACCTGAGATTTGGACATTTGAATTTCAAATATCTGAATCAGCTAGGGAGCAAAGGAATGGTACTTGGCCTGCCTAAGATTGAAGCTTCAGAAAGAGTATGTGAAGGTTGCTTAGTTGGTAAACAACCTAGAAATGCTTTCAGCAAGAGTTTGACTATGAGATCATCAAGTGTACTAGGTGTTGTGCATTCTGATGTGTGTGGTCCCTTTGATGTGAATTCACTTGGTGGTAATAGATATTTTGTTACCTTTGTTGATGAGTATAGCAGGAAGATGTGGATATACTTGATTCAAACCAAGGATGCAGTATTTGATGTCTTCAGAAATTTTAAGGCATTAGTTGAAAATCAAAGTGGAAAGAAGATCATAGCTCTCAGAACAGATGGTGGAGGTGAGTATACTTCCAAGAAGTTTGAGTCATTTTGTGTTGAACAAGGTATAGAACATGAAGTCACAGCTCCCTATACACCTCAACACAATGGCTTAGCTGAAAGAAGGAACAGGACTATTCTTGATATGGCAAGGTGTATGGTAAAGCATAGGAACCTGCCTAAAGCTTTCTGGGGTGAAGCAGTTCACACTGCTGTGTATGTGTTGAACAGGTGTCCAACCAAGAAGCTGAAAGACAAAGTACCTGAGGAAGTGTGGAGTGGTAGAAAACCTAGTGTAAGTCACTTCAGAATTTTTGGTGCTTTATGTCACAAGCATGTGCCTGAAGAAAAAAGGAAGAAGCTTGATGACAGAAGTGAAGCCATGATCTTGGTAGGATACCATGTCACAGGTGCTTACAAGCTGTATGATCCTGTCACAAAGAAAATGATCTACAGTAGAGATGTTGTAATTGATGAAGAGAAATCCTGGGATTGGATTGCTGGTTGTAGTTCAAGCAGAGCTCAATTGAATCCAATCATGAATGAAGAAGATAGTGATTCTAGTGATGAGAATGAAGCACCTGCAGCTGTGACTAGAGACAGGCCTGCCAGAACAAGGAACATTCCTGCTAGATTGCAGGATTGTGAAATTGTTAATGATAATGAGGTAAATGCAGATGGTGACTTAGTTCATATTGCATTGATGGCTGGTTCTGAGCCTATCAATTACACAGAAGCCTTGAAACACAAGAAATGGAAGAGAGCTATGGAAGAGGAGTTGGCTTCAATTGAGAGAAATCAAACTTGGGAGTTAGTTAAACTTCCATCAGATAAGAAGGCAATTGAAGTAAAATGGGTGTTCAAGCTGAAGCTAAATCCTGACAATTCTATAGCAAAATATAAGGCAAGGCTGGTGGCAAGAGGTTTTCTGCAGAGGGAAGGAATAGATTACTCAGAAATCTACTCACCTGTGGCAAGAATTGAGACTGTGAGACTTGTCATAGCTGTAGCTAATGCAAGGAAATGGCCTATGTTCCACATGGATGTTAAGTCAGCCTTTCTTAATGGTCCATTAGAAGAACTTGTTTTTGTAACTCAGCCACCTGGATTCATGATTGAAGGGAAGAAAGACATGGTCTACAGATTGAACAAAGCTCTATATGGTTTGAAACAAGCTCCAAGAGCTTGGAATAAAAGGATAGATGGATTTCTTGTGAAACAAGGTTTCAGGAAATGCAAGTCAGAATATGGAGTATATGTGCAGGAAGCAGCTTCAAGCATCATTCTGATATGTTTGTATGTTGATGATCTGCTAGTAACTGGAAGTGTCACAGCTGAGATAGAGAGATTCAAAGAAGTAATGAAAACTGAATTTGAGATGACAGATTTGGGAGAAGTATCTTACTTCTTAGGATTTGAACTTCTGAAGAATGGTAAAGGTCTATTGTTGCATCAGAGAAAATATGCAGGAGAAATTCTAAAGAGGTTCAACATGACTGAGTGTACCTATGCTGCAACTCCTATGGAGGTGAACTTGAAGTTAGAGAAGAATGAGACAGAAGAGACTGTGGATACTACAATTTTCAAGCAAATTGTAGGATCATTGAGATATCTTTGCAACAGCAGGCCAGATATATGCTTTGCAGTTGGGCTTGTAAGTAGATTCATGGATAAGCCTAGAAGGTCACACATGAATGCAGCTAGAAGAATACTTAGGTATATAGCAGGCACAATGGAGTTTGGAATTCTTTTTCCAAAGTCAGTTCTGAATGAGAAATTTGAGATTGTGTGCTACTCTGATGCTGATTGGTGTGGTGACAAAGTAGATAGAAGGAGTACTACTGGGTATTTCTTCAGATTTATGGAGGCTCCTGTTGCTTGGTGTTCTAAGAAACAACCAGTTGTTGCATTGTCTTCGTGTGAAGCTGAGTACATAGCAGGTGCATATGCAGCATGCCAAGCTTTGTGGATTGTGACTGTGTTGAAGGAGCTAGGAATTGAAGCAGAGAAACCTGTGGTTCTGCAGATTGATAACAAGTCTGCTATAAACTTAGCCAAGAATCCAGTTTTGCATGGTAGAAGCAAACACATAGAGGCTAGGTTTCATTTCTTGAGGGAGCAGGTGAATCAAGGTAGCTTAGATGTCAGGCATTGTGCAACAGATACTCAGGTTGCAGATGCTCTAACTAAGAGTTCTGAAGGACAGACAAGTTCTGAAGCAGTTCTGAAGGACAGACAAGTTCTGAAGCAGTTCTGAAGGACAGACAAGTTCTGAAGCAGTTCTGAAGGACAGATAAGGATTTCTGAAGGACAGATAAGTTTGCAGTTCTGAAGGAGTTCTGAAGGACAGATAAGGATTTCTGAAGGACAGATAAGTTTGCAGTTCTGAAGGAGTTCTGAAGGACAGATAAGGATTTCTGAAGGACAGACAAGTTTGCAGTTCTGAAGGATTTCTGAAGGACAGACAAGGTTGCAGTTCTGAAGGATTTCTGAAGGACAGACAAGTTTGCTTAGGCTTGAAGTTAAGGGAGCATGATGTTTTATAACTTCAATCCTATTAGACTTGGTTAGGTAGTTAAAAGGTTGTTAGGAGGTGGTTACATAACTACCTTGAGTTAGTTAGTTATGGTTACTTGTGTTACAAGTAATAGATGTGTTAGGAGTTTTCCTTATAAATAAGCATGTGCCTCATGCATTGTATACATAACTCATTCTCTATTTTTCTCATAAATAAATCTTAACACTTTCCTCCTAGTTTTCTCTCTAGTTCTTACTTGTTATCTTCTTCCTCTTATCTTGGATTACCCTAACAAGATCTGCTGGTGTGGCATTAAGTTACACGCAATAATTGATCACGGTTGTTAATTTGTGATCGAATAGTTCAAATTACATATCAATTTTAATACTGTTTAAAGATCGCAACTGTTAGTCTAGATCGGACGGTTAAAAATAATAACTGCATCAACACTAACACACTTATCACGGGAAATCCAATTCCAAAAAGTTGGTCAAGTCATTTTCAGCTACTGAAGTGGAAGTATCTTTGCACACTTATGATTCAGATCTGCTTCCAATCTTGACTAGGATCCATGATCTCTTTCCTTTTGCTTTCTTCATAGGGATTCTAACCTCGTTTTTCTGTTTCAAAACAATGACAAATCTTATGTCATATTTAACCCAAACAATGTGCATTATGTTAATTAAAATCCACCAAGACATTAATGATTAAATTAGAACTTCATTTATAAAATTATTAGAGTTTTGAATGCGTTGAATTATCAATATTTAACATAGTGAATTTGTGATTGCCAATCTGGAGACTCTGAAATATGGTACAAAGATTATAACAGAAAACATGAGAACCGGATGTAGGCCACATGTGGTTGTTCTTTGAATAAGTATATTGGATTTTGGTTTTATATTCTCTAAAGTCTAACCTTATCTTTGTGAAATTTTGGTGAGGAACACATACACTACTCTTTAATAATTTGATTATGGGTCTGTTTGGCTAGCCAAAAAAGCTAGCTTATAGCTTATGTCTTATAGCTTATAAGCTAAAAAACATATTTGGTAATAGATTTTTCTGTATGAGCTTATAGCTTATTTTACTGACTTATAGCTTATTTTCCAGATGCTATTTCAAGTAGCTTATAGCTTATAGCTTATTATATTTTCTTCCATTTTACCCCTTATTATTTTAACAAATGTTCACTCTTACCCTTTTTTTATTTCACTTTAAAATAAACCATACCTTTTTTTGGCTACCTGATAAACCATAATTTTTTTAATAAATATAAACCATTTTTTTTAATAAACCATGCATGATCATTCATTATTACCTTACGACAATTTTTAGTGAATATAAACCTTATGTATGCACTACAAAAAAAAAAACCTTATGTATGCTACTCACTATAAAAAAATAACCTTGTTCAGTTTTATAAAATAGTCTAATAATTATTGTTTTGGACCAAAATATAATAATAAACCATACTTTTTTAATCTTGTGAAAAAAAAACCATACTTTTTTTAAAAAAAAAGTCAATAAGAAAACCCATAATTTTTTGAAAATAAAATTTCAACCAATAACAATTAGTTTAGTATTATAAAAAATACATATTATATGAGTACATTTAATTTTTAAATTTCAAGTATATTAAATATTAATTTGACATAAATTTTATTTTGAATTAACAATACCTTTTTATGTCATTTTACATTTATCAGCTAGTTGAACCGCTAATTTTACCAAACACTTCAATTAACTTATCAGGCACCAGTCATCAGCCATCAACTATCAACCATAAGCTATAAGCTATCAGCCAACCGTTAATTTTGCCAAACAGAGCCTATATATACATAATAATTAATAATTAATAAGAACAAATCACATAACTAAATTTCACATATGATACCTATAACTAACTTAGATTTTACATGCATATGTCAGATTCATATTAGTTGTTGGATAAATATCGTTAAATTATTAAGAGTATGGTAAAAAATTCTTAAAATTATGAGCATTTGTAGACTCTTACCAAATACACCTACACTCTTTTTATAAAAATTTATAGAATTGATCTACTCAATGAAATATTTGAATTTAACGGTCGGATTAAATAAATATAATGCCGATATCGACATCCCTGCAATTCACTCCATCATAGATACAACATTACCCGCAATTCACTCCATCATTCAATCTCATTAAACTAGCATCTAACTTCAATTTTGCATCTCTCACAAAATTCCAAATATCTCTCTCATACACAAACTTGGAAGAAGAAAAAAAAAACATGTTAGTGTGGCAAATGAGTACTTTCACAAACAATAACACAAACACAACAGTCAAATATAGATAAAACATCACATGCCTTAGATCTATCTTATGTCACATTGTATTCACATTCCAACGTGTATTGTGCTCTAACTCTTCCAACTCTTCTTCTTTGCATCTATTCCTTCCTTTCTTCTACTCCAATAATTGATAATCTATTGCCACCTCACAACAAAATTCTCACCCCCTTCAATTTCACACCACAAGGTTTCTTTCAACATGTTCCTCCTTTGTCCTATTTCATTTTCAAAACATTAAATTTTTCCAACAAAATTAACTTCTTTCAACCTTTCTCATTAGACCCAGATCCTAATTTTCACTATCTTCCAACCCCATTTTCTCAAATTCTCATTTTTCTACACTCTTTGAGTTCACCTTGTTACTCACACACACAAAAAGATTAGATTTTTAAGAAAAATAAAAACACCCTCATGCTGATATTAGTTCTAGGACTAATTTCAGCTACTTTGTTAGTGATTATTGCAATTTATGGCTTTTGTTATATGAAAAGATCATCAAAACATGATATTGAAGATATAGAAAGTTCAGAACAAAAGCATGAAGAAGTGAAAGAAGATTTGATAATTTTTCAAGGTGGAGAGGATTTGACAATATGTGATATATTGGATGCACCAGGTGAAGTAATTGGAAAATCAAATTATGGAACACTTTATAAAGCTTTGTTGCAAAGAAGTAACAAAGTGAGGTTGTTAAGGTTTTTGAGACCTGTTTGTACTACAAGAGGTGAAGAATTGGATGAAATGATTTTGTTTCTTGGAAGATTAAAACATCCTAATTTGGTTCCTCTTTTGGGATTTTATACTGGACCAAGGGGTGAGAAGCTTCTTGTTCATCCATTTTATAGATATGGGAATCTTACTCAATTCATAAGAGGTAATTATTCTCTTGCCAATTGTTGGTCATGGATTCTAATTTTTTGGTTTATTAGGAAATTTCTGTTTTTTGTTTCTTTGTGACATTGAGTTCATTTTGCGATGTGTCCTTTTGTTTTTTAAGATAATGATTTAGATTTAGAAGTCATGTTAAAGCATGATCTTAGATAAATTTGAAACATTCACTAAATCTTTGTTAGGTGTGTGTTTCTTAGGAGATGGAAAATGTTGAATTTTGAGAAGAAACATTGATGAAGAAGCATTAGATTTTGTGTTAATGTTAATCTATATTATTTAAGACAAAAATGAATATAACTAGACACAAAAGTTACATCAGTTCTACATAGAGAGAATGTTTTTTGGTAAATGTCTATTATGGTCAAGTTTTTCTGTATAAGTATTATTTTGGGCTTTATGATTAATATTTATTTAAAGTGAACTTATATGAATAGAAACTTCTCTTCCTTCCTTTTTTCTTTTACTTTTTCCAATTTCCAAGCTAAGATACTACCACCCAATTTTTCATTTACTTATTAGAATAAGTGATTAATGAATATTCGTTAAATTCAAATCGATCATAAGTACTTGAGTTCGACCCCTGGCTAACAATCTTGTCTAGATTTATCTCCCGACCAAACTCTGAATTATTAAGGCACATGCATTTCCTCATAACCCCAATTGTTAAACCAATTTTTTCTACTTATGATTTGATTATGCTAATGGCATTATTTTTCATTCATATTTTAATTTTAATATTTCTTAAATTGGACTGGGAAAAATTGAAATCTCCATTAAAGTGTGATGAAATATAGCTAGAAATCAGATTTCAAACCTATCTATTTAAAGCAATAGTCGATACTCATACAATTTCTACCTAACATTTTGTCTTGTATTTTCAATTTTATTTAAAGTTACATTTATTGATCAAAGATATATGTTTATTACTCATCAGATGGAAATGGAGAAAATTACAAATGGTCAAACATATACACAATATCAATTGGTATAGCAAAAGGATTAGAACATCTTCACACAGAATATGAAAAGCCGATTATTCATGGAAACCTAAAGTCGAAAAACATCCTTTTAGACAGTTCCTATCAACCACATATCTCCGATTCGGGTCTCCATCTTTTGTTGAATCCAACTGCTGGCCAAGAAATGCTTGAAAGTTCATCTGCTCAAGGCTATAAAGCACCTGAACTCATCAAAATGAAGGATGCTAGTGAAGAAACCGATATATATAGCTTCGGTGTTATCTTGCTTGAATTGCTTTCTGGAAAGGAACCTATCAATGAACATCCGACTCCTGATGAGGATTTCTATTTGCCGAATTTTATGAGAAATGCGGTTCTTGGACATAGAATTTCCGATTTATATCATCCTGCTATTCTTCTTAGAAAAGGCATAGATGATGAAATTCAAGTTACTGAAGAATGTGTTCTTAAATTTTTTCAACTTGCTATGGCTTGTTGTTCTCCTTCACCTTCAATTAGACCTAACATAAGGCAAGTTATTAGGAAACTTGAAGAAATTGTACACTAGAAGATGCCATATTAGAAATTGTTCTTCAAATTCATCTTTAACTAAGATGTGGTTAAAGACAATTCACATTTATATATTAGAAATTGGAGGGAAAAACGTAAGCGAATTGCTTACAAAATGTGGGATTGGATATCAAACAAAGACTTCAGGAACTACTGAAGTCTAGCACAAGTGGTTGGTGCGTAGGATACGAAAGATTGTTGTAAACTCTGGAATACCGGATTTGATTCTTAAAGTCAATTGAGGAATTATAGCATGAAACTAATGCGTCCTATTTCTATATGTAAAATTTTGGCTCTCAAATTTTTTATTTTAATATTGTTTGGTAAAACGAAGGAATATGTGACATGGACGGTGGGAAATAAAATTTTCTATAGTCACCCATCTGAATACTACTCTGGCCATACCTCGCTTATCTGCAGAGTTTTTAAGAATAATATGAAAGATCCATGTACTTTCAAGAATGTGCTGCCAAATAATTTGTATCTACTCTATGAATTTTGCTGTTGTGGAAAGACAGAGAATCTGTGACAGAAAATTGTTTTTTTATCAACGGTTGCCCCCATCAAATTCCATGTTATTGCCTTTGATTTGTAACTGTAAAGTTGCAAAGGAATCTCAATAATAGTGTAAGCCAGATAGTGGGATCATTTGGTCTTTGAACATGGGTCTTCTTATGCACTTTACATGTGTAATGTGTCCCAAAACTATAATAGATTTCAAAACCTCACTTAGAAGAACTTATCATCCCTTGCATTTACGCAATCAACAACTTGCGCCGTTCGAGTTTTTTGAAATATTTTAAAACCCAATTTTATAATTATAAAATTTGCGTCATTCGATCTTAATCAGACAGTGTTTATTTACTAATTGCGTGAATGCATGGAATCTCTCAATTATAGGGTTTTCGATAATTTTCAAGTTTTTAGTATACTTTGACCTAAAGTTTTTTAGTGTAGAATTGTATTCTTCATTTGATAAATTTTCAATTATGGACCTTATAACCTAAGTAACCTTATTATTCCCTTTGAACTTATAGAGGATTCTGATTTTGCAAGTTTATCCAATAAATAATTACATTAACAACTACCATTTTTAATTGAGAAATTGAGACAGGTGGGAAGTGGTAGTTGCCTAGTTGGGAAGGTAGGTGATGGAGGGTATGATCATTTATTGCTGGTACATCACTATCTAGTTTAACAAACAAAATAATAAAGTGTTTATAATTTTGGTTGTTATATATCTTAAAGACCACATTAACAGTTACTAGTACTACTATATATTTTGTCAAATCTATAATTATTTTTAGAACGTGGTTGTCACCTTGATGAAGGACCAATTAACCGTGATTTCTCCAAATAAATTGGGGACATGTGAAGGGCAAATATAATACTAGGTGGGGTAAAGATACATGATGCATGCAATACTTTGCTTCCCACGATTTTGTTTTATATTTTTTCTGTCTAATATTAAGTGTTATGTTTGAGATAGTATTACATATTTTGTCTCACATTATTTGTTTTTTATCTGCCAATGTATCACAATATTTATTACTAGTGTGTAGATAGATATCGACTTACCTACGAGTATTTTAGATGAGATAATACGCATATTGTATCGGTACATTAGGATTAGTTTATTGTACCATAAAATTTGCCTTAATAAAGACTATGGTCGGCCTTCATGGATATTAAACATGGAGTTTTGAATGAAATTTTAGCATTTAATATTGTTTTATTTATGAACTTATTTTAATTACAATAGGAGTATTCTTAATTTAAAGGTGATCTAAAATGGTGAAGCTGTAATAAATTTTTTCCAACTAGAGGAATTAGGTAGGGAACTCACATTTCTCCTTACCTTTTGATCCTTTGCAAGGGGAGGCATGTTCTCGATTGGGCCTAAGCCCAATATATACATGATGAGTTAGCTAACGTTTACATCGAGTCGGTCTAATGTGGCATCCTCCTGCTTAATGGTTACAAAAGTCAATTTTCTGTAACAATCGACATCAGAATGATTGACCATTAATGGCGAGGATGACATCTTATCTGTCCTCACATTTATACCTCTGGCTCCGCATTAGGGACTATATATATTCTTCTCACGCAAATAGCACAAGTATTCTATTCTCAGTCTCTAAAACCTTCACTTTACGCGAACATTGGCTTGAACGTCTGACTGTTTCCAAGTACAACCCCTCCCACCCTTTCACCAGCACCGTAAGAGGAGCACCACTGACCACATCAATTATGATTAGGTATGATCAAGGCTCTCTCACATCTTATTAACAAGGTTGTGAAAGAAGGTATGTTGTGCTCATCAACTACAGGGTATGTTGTTAAAAATTAGAATAATGTTCATCATAATTTAACTGGGGTTATGGGTAATGGTGTAGGTGTTAGTTTTTGTGATGATAGTTGGATTCTAAGGGTATGTTGTCTAAAAAACTATTGTGTTCAGCTCCTCTTGATATTGATAGTTGTGTTCGCATCAATATTGATATTTGCAGTGGGGGAATCAACCAATACGAACACAAAACAATACAAAAGCAAACATTACCAACCCACGAACAACACGCCGGTGAGCACAGAACAACACAAACACACAAACAACATACGGAAAATCGATGACGAGAGTAAGGGAGAACGCATATCCATCTAGAATGGACGAAGGATACAACATGACCAAACCGCAAATCTACAATCAAATCGATGGATGAAAAAAATTGAGGACATCAGTCCTATCAAACCAGAGCTGAAAAGAGCTTCAAAAACCCAAAACCACTGAAAAACACATTGCCCGGCGCCGGCGACAATCACAGCGAACAGAACGGAAACAACAAGACTTCGCTAGAAAGATGGTAACACAATGGTGTGGAGTGGAAAACTCATCGCACCACCATCCTTTGAGGTTACATCGCGGCAAAGCAGATTTGGATTATGGGAAGAGGGGTAATAGTGGCGGGTTTAGGGTTAGTTTAGAGAGAAGGCACAAATGTTAGTTTAGAGAGAGAAGCCAAAAACCTTAGTGAAACAATTGGAAATGGAAATTAAATGATGTTGACATTACCTTGATATAGATCAATTGTGGAATTTAGTGAGATGAACTACAGCATGAATAACACCAACTTGCTTAAAATGATTTAATATATTTATTTCTTTGGCTTCTTCAAAAAAAATTGTTGCAATTTTCCTCTTAACTCATGTTTTTTGCCTTATAAGTGACAAATTTTGATATAGAAAAAGTGAATTTTATCAAATGTGATATTTCATCTTTAAATTTATTATTGGAGATAATAAATTACGTTTATGATGTAATAATTACTACTATTTCTAGAGTATTTAAAAACATAAAGTGGAATCAAAATTACAACAAATATTATGTTTAGAGCTGAAACAGTTAATTTGTCTTCCTTAGTGGATCATATTATTTTTATTTTCTGGTTTTGGTTGATAATGTTTGCAGGATATATTTCACATCTTGTTTTTTCTGATTTGTGTAATGCAACACTAGCTTGCCTTCAAATAATTTAATGCGGTTCCTTTGCATCGTAAGAGTTGATAAGTAGTCCTTATTAATTCGTTTTTGTTTATAAAAAAAATTACAACAAATATGAAAATAAAAAAAGAATTAATAGGTTGTTACCCCTGCTAAATGGGCTGATAACGCAAAACAAGTTTACTTATCAGGGTAACAACCTATTAATCCAAAAATAAAATAGTTAAATTATAAAAAAAAATATTTTAGCGAGTTTGATAAAATAATAAACCAAAAAATAATCAACCCTATTTATTTTTTCTTAAAAAACCCTCCTTGGTTGACAAGTTACTAATTATTATTATTTTTATTTTATTTTCTTTCACCACAAGTTACTATTATTGTTACTGCCATCATTTTTACTCTTTATTTTTTTACTAATGTTATTTTGACAACTAAATAGTTGTCCAACAACCACATAATATGGGACCCGCCACCTTTTTACTATTTTTTATTATTTTTGGCCTGCTTCGATTTACGTGCATAGAAAGAAAAAATTGATTGTCTACATGGGACAACTTTTTTGAATGTTCAAATAACACTTCTCTTATTTTTTATTTATTTTTATTTACGAATCCATTTTGGATCTAGTTTAAAAAAAAATCTAAAATCTAAAATCCCACAAAAATAACTTTCTCTTCTTCCTAATCAAGCAATCTATTTTGCTGTATAAATCCAGAAAAACCCTCCATTCTTTCTCACACACCTCTCTTAAACCCTAAAAAAACACCAAACCTCCAGAATGGGTAGCAGCCAAGCCGCAGTTTCCTTCCTAACAAACCTCGCCCGTGCCGCCTTCGGCTTCGGCGCCGCAGCCACCGCTCTCAATTCCTCTCTCTACACCGTCGACGGTGGCCAACGCGCCGTCCTCTTCGACCGTTTCCGCGGTCTCCTCGACGAATCAACTGGCGAAGGAACCCACTTCCTCATCCCATGGGTTCAAAAACCCTACATCTTCGATATCAAAACTCGTCCCCATTCTTTCTCATCAACCTCCGGTACCAAAGATCTTCAAATGGTTAACCTAACTCTCCGTGTCCTCTATCGTCCTGATACCGAAAAACTCCCTACCATTGTTCAAAATCTCGGTCTCGAATACGATGAAAAAGTTCTCCCTTCGATCGGTAACGAGGTTTTGAAATCTGTTGTGGCGCAATTTAATGCGGATCAGTTACTCACCGAACGACCTGCTGTGTCTGCGCTCGTTCGGGAGAGCCTGGTCCGACGTGCTAAGGATTTTAACATTCTTCTTGATGATGTGGCGATCACACATTTGTCTTATGGTGCTGAATTTTCGCGTGCTGTTGAGCAGAAGCAGGTTGCTCAACAGGAAGCTGAGAGATCTAAATTTGTTGTTATGAAGGCGGAGCAGGAGCGTCGTGCTGCGATTATTCGTGCTGAAGGTGAGAGTGAAGCTGCTAAGTTGATTTCTGATGCTACTAAGGCTGCTGGGAATGGGTTGATTGAACTTAGAAGGATTGAAGCTTCTAGGGAAGTTGCTGGAACGCTTGCGAAATCGCCTAATGTTTCTTATCTTCCTGGTGGAAATAACTTGATGATGGCTCTTAATCCTGCTCGTTGATTCTTGTTGGTAATCTTCTTTTCCTTACTATTGATAATTTTTCCCTTATGTTTGATTTTTCATTGCAAGTTTTTGAATTTCGGTAATTGAGGTCACATTGTGTTGCGGATATATCAAAAACATAGTATGTGTTCTTATTTATGGTTGCATTGGATATAGGTAGATAATTAATAGTTAATAAGTTGCATTTAATTTCAACTGTATTAGTTGTTATTGCTATTCCAGTTCTGGTTAAGTAGTGGGTGTTGAAGTTGTGGGTAAATGGCACGGTAATTGTGGTTGCGCTGTTGGGATATATTTTGATTGTAGTTTATGTTCGTTAAATGCACAATTTATTAGACACCGATGATTGCTAATTGCATTGAATGAGGCATGTTGCTTTGTTTGGTGTAGAGTGGTTTTAGAGTGAGTGGAGTGTTGCTTCTTGGCTTTCCAGTTGAGTTAATGGATTATATAGCTGATTCTTGTGACTGTGTTTGTTTGTTTCGGGTCTTAGTAGGTTGTACCGATTGTTTTAAGGCGGATTAGACTTAGATAAAGTGCTTATAGTGCTGTTCTTACTTTTCTTCTTACAAAAGACAGCTTTATTTGAAGAGGTAGTTTTTCGCATTTGTTGTAGATAGTTTACTCTTTTAATTGAGAAAGTTTTGTCCTTTTAGTTCTCAAGTATATAGCCACAAAACCATTAGACTGTTTGAATGATGGAAATGCGGTGGATTTAGCACTCTAGGCAGAAAAAAAGACCATGTTGTAGATCCCTTTTTATTTTTCCCCTTTTCATATTTAGAACTTCAGTTAGACATTTAGACTTCATTTTTTATGGGTGAGCTAGTAGTTTTAGATTTGCATTATCGATTATGCTTGTGAAACTGTATTCCTACTTGTATTCTTCCGGGAGCTTGGCATGTTAGTGTCCTCGTCCTGTTACGAGCATTCTAAAAGAGTGGAAAAGGACTGCTAATCTAAGAACATCAGTTGATTTAATGAATTATTAGCCCTTAAAATAGCCATTGAAGTTGTGGTCATGTGGTCCAAATGCAAAACAATATGGCCAATTGAGTCGCAATTACAGTTATTGGGTCCCTAAAACCCTTGATGTTGCGGACACAAGTTGAGTTAGGGATTACAATTTTAAACCATTCTACTTATAATAATTCATTGTTTATATTAAATCTAGTGTTAATGGTAAACTATTAAATGCATGTTGATATTTTCACAAGGTCTTTTAACTTCTGCTACAAATAATTAGAATTCATCTACAGCAATATGTTGCAGATTGATCCCCGGTAAAAATTATCATATATTTAAAAGAAAATTGTGTTTCTATATGTTGCCATTTTCGTATTTATAGTTCAGACACTACCTAGATTCAAGACAAGAATGTTATTTACCTTTTCTGAATGTGTTCAACTTACATGTGGAAAGAATATAAAATTTGTTCTATCTAAATAAGGTTGTTAAGATCTATCAAAAAGTTGTTAAGCCACTAGGTTTGGTCTATTGATGAGGGGTTTGGGGTACTATTCTATAGACGTCTTGGGTTGGGTTCATCCTCAGCTCCATTGTAAACCAAAAATAAAAGTTGTATACTTTCTATATGACAATATTAAGCTGGTTAATGAAATGGTATAGGTTGCTAGTAATATAGGGCCCTTTCTCTTGACATGGTATGCCTTAAATAGTTTCATCTATAGTACCTTCAATGGGTAGAAATGGGTAGTTTGATCTAATTAAAAATCTTGGCAATGGCATTACATTTTTCATTTAATATACGCACAAGACACCAGTCGAAAGAACATAGTTTCTGATATGTTACTTTATTTTTGTTTTTACCCTTTATAGTTTATCTTGAAATTGACTAAAGGGAAAAAACTCATTAGGTGAGCATCATCTCATTCTCCAATGGATGGACATACTCATAATCTGTCATGCTCCTACCCAGTACAAGCATGAACACTAGTTTCTTAGCATTTGTATTTTTAACAAAATCTAGAAGTAGTATAATAACACAGTAGCTACTATAATATTATAAGCACATTTGTTTGTTAACATAAACTATTGTAGACTTGTAGTATTTTTATTGAATATCAGCATTGAAAGTTAAAAAATCTTTAACATTCTGAGAAACTTCCATTTTAAGAAAAGTAGCTACTGCATCTGAATTGTGAAGTAATACATTTACACACACACTTTAATTTTGAATCTGTCATCTTACTCATTTTTCCAATCTATGATATGATAGAACTTTGAATCTGTGAAGCAACTATTATTTAATTTGCTGATATGTAATGTTGTTAATTTAGGGCAAGATTAGCATGTAGGATCTTTCTCTTTTGATATAATGCACATGATATGGAAATTTTGAGTGCATGTGCTAACTGTTTAACTCTTTTAACTTGAGTGTTCTGAGTTAGTTTGGTGTTTTATATATATATATATATATATATATATATATATATATATATATATATATGTTAGGAGAATTCTTGAGTGCTTTCTTATCTCATTTGGTTGCAACTTTTCCTTTCCTCATTTCAGGGCTCAATGATCTGTTAATGGTTGGAATTGGAATGGTCTCGAGGATTGCTGAAAGGAAACTTCTTTTATTGTCACCCAATCTCATATTAGCACAATTTTATTGAATTTTTTTTAAGAAAAATGTAGACATAATTTTGGATCTTTCCCGTTTAAGAATAATAAATGGGTTTTTTAAACTTGTACAATGGAGACTACTAGTAGCTTTTACAGAATATGTGGGGAGACAAGATGTTGAGTGCTTTCTTGTATGTTTTCATTTTTTATTATTATAGGTTTATTAAGTTTTAGATTCCTACAAATATGCGGCCTTTTAACATATGTCCTATTTAAATTTTTGTAAATATTTTAATGCCTAACATTTCATTCTTTTGCAAGTTTACAATGTCAACTTACTAAAAAAAATTACTCCAATTTAAATAATATCATTATTTTTTTATATAATTATTATTTCATTCGTCTTAAAAAGATAAAGTACACAAGTTTCAACACCAAATTACTATATTAGCTTCCTTAACTAGTGCACCTATGCACCAGGTGCACTAGTTAACATTTTCCATATATTAAATTAAGTGGCAACATCTTAGTAAAGAAAACACACAAACAATTGAAGCTTTATTCTATGACATGATGATACATGTAACTCTCTCTTTTTGCCATGATAATTAAAATGAGAGAGCTCCATATTTATTGGTAAACAAGAAAGAAACAAGAGTAAGTATGTAAACAAACCACATAAATATACATTCACAGTCCTAATTATTCTTTCTGGAATACAATTGGAAGGGCACCACCATCTAGCGCCAACTGAATTTTCCCATTCTCACGAATAACACCCACAGTCCCACATTCAAACTTACAAGTTGGGCACAACTCGGTAGGGCACCATCGAATGTTATAGACACCAACTGTTTGTGTCTGCACAATTCTAAAGAAGTTACCGTATGATCCAGCCGTATTATCTCTTCCGGTGATAATTAGTCTCCTTCCACTTGTCGCGTCCTTCTCACCCAATCTCCATTCTGCTGTCGTTGCACAACTTATGGGAACCTCAAATACTATTCTCAAGTCTCTGTTTAACCCCAGTTCATCGTCATCATGATGGGGAGCAAAAGGAATAAATATCACACGCAAACCGTGTGACGACTCAGTGTTGTCAAGACCAACATGCAGTGGACATGGTGCATTTCCAGTGATGAAAGTGGCACCTCCTCCATTGCCTGAGGTAGCAGGCTTGATGAAGTAATCCTCATCATCTTCAACGGGTTCGCCACTTGTGTCGATGACAAACTGAGCTATTGACTTTGTTGCCATCAAAAGCCACATATGGGCAAGGATGAATATGGTGAAGGTTGTAGTTGACATGGTTAATTACTTAATTAATTATTTATCGATTAGTGTAATAACCTTGCTTAGTGCTTACTCAAACTCAAAGGCTATGTATAAGAGTATTTAGAAGTTTTCTGCTTTTGCTGTTGGTTAGCAGGCAAGGTATATATAGGACTGATCATGAATGTTACCATGTAATGTACAAAGTGATTAATGAATGAAAAATATAATCCAATTAATTAATTACATGGATTTTCTAAATGGTATCTTGCTTTGTAACTTCTACTAGGACAAAAATACGAATCAATCTACCATGGGAAAATGGATAAATAAAAGTAAGCATTAATATTATAAGTTACTTTGTTTTGATCGCATGATTTTGATAGGGTGGAAATATAGTGAAATTTTTCCTAGTTAAAATCATCCAATTAATTACATATACGTAATTGCGTGCGTACTAAGATCAAATTGCACAAGAAGGTAAATCACGTTTGTCTCTTTCATTGATGTTGTGTCCTTAATTAAATTAAGGATGAATTATTGTATTGAGGTGGTGCTTGAAATTCCACACTCCTAAGGCTATGTTAGGAAATTAGAATGAGAGGAGAGGACTTAAAAAAGGCGAAGAAAGAAAAAAAACGACTGAATAAAAGTGCTCTAATTTGAATGGTTTATTTTAATTTTTTAATAGCACTCTCATCT
Organism: Trifolium fragiferum; assembly: GCA_954870985.1. Lineage (NCBI taxonomy): Eukaryota > Viridiplantae > Streptophyta > Magnoliopsida > Fabales > Fabaceae > Trifolium > Trifolium fragiferum. The sequence continues at coordinate 17,289,307 of OX940792.1, forward strand.
CATAGTTTTAAATTGCAATTGCAGTTGCAGATGTGAGAATACTCGCGGTTGTTGTGATTGCAGTTGCTGCAATGCGTAATGCGACTACGTAGCAAAAAAAGCCAATTCCTATTTGCTCCCACCAAAGTTCACTATTTTGTTGCGCGTAGGGTACTCAAATACTTGAAGAATTGTTCTGGAAATGGCTTTCCTAAGATCATCATCTCTGCACGTACTAGGTTTTACCGATGCAAATTGGGCTAGTTGTGTTGACACTTGAAGGTCTGTTAGGTTATGCTTCTTTCTTGGTACGCCACTTATATCATGGCACACTAATGGTACGTTTGGATTGACTTATTTTTGAGGTCAATCCAAGATCATTAAGTGTAGCTTGTGAATCAAAATTGTTATCAATTTACTAGACGACTTCACGATAAAAAACACTAAAGTTCCATTGTTATATTGTGACAACCGAAGTGCTCTTTGTTGGATTAATTATTTAATTAATCAATTCTCTTGTCACAGTTGTCGTCTCTCAGCAACACAATTGCGACATTAAATTCAATATCATTCTCTCCAATGATATAATCTCTCAAGTTTGCATGTACTCACAGGCTGCCAAGAGTATATCGTCACGCAAGCGGATTGCACCAGACATGATTAAACCCAAACCAAAGCCGGGAAAAATATAAGAATTGTTGCCCTAAATCGCATAGTAGAAAAACAAAATGTAAAAATCGCACAGTAGAAATGACACATGATGACTTAGCTAATAAAACGAAAATCAAGAGGGATGTTTACCTTTCCACCAACTTGCAGTCCTTCAACTATTGTGTAGCTGATGGAGGTTTTGGTGCAGCTTGTGCAAAGAATAGACCATTTGGGTTGTCTACAAATTCAGGTTTCCTTTCAGTGATGGCACGATTCCCAGCTAGGAGTTTAGATTCTCGACTTGAAACAGCTGTAATTCCATGATATAAACAATCAAAGTGCACCTGTTAGCAAGAACATGAAATAAGAAATCGGAATAAAAGAGTAACTAACTAACTAACTAACATGTTCCCCCCTTTCTAGTAAAAGTGAACAAACCTGAACAGTTGATCCTTTCTCATCTATTGGACCTTTTCCCTCAAGGAAATCATAGTATTTTAATCCATTAGCTGGATCAAACATCACAAAATACAGAACAGAATTAAACTAGCTAGTCTATTACAGTAAAAGTTAAATAGTATATATACATGGTTTACCAAACACAGCTGTAATCATAGTTGTCATTTCGATCGACACTGGTTATATATATGGTGGCGGTGCCTTGCTCTTGCTCCTGCAATTCTGTTTCAGCGCCTTCGATGTTTACATCATTTAACGCTGTATGCATAGGTGATTCCACTTGGCTACCACTTCCTAATGTTCGAGTTTCCACCGTTTCATGATGATTGTACCAAAGTGTTAGCAAATTTGTCAAAATTACCTGATTCCTACAACTACCTTAAAGTTATCTTCTAATGACCTCTTTATATATTTTTTAAAATCAAATTTACTTCCAGGTGCCAAGACCTATAAATAAGAATAGGGACACAAGTTTAATACTGATATTGCATTAGAAAAACCACTAACAGAAACAAATCCATGTCGCATTGTTAAGTTGTCAGCCCTTCGAACTGGTCTGAAAAATTGTCGAAAAAAGCATACCTGAAAATTTGATCAGAAACATCTTATTGACAGTAATTTTTTATGTTACAAAATACAAATAACTGGTTTCTTTTATATTATTAAAAGTGTTAATGCAGCTTCATTTTGTGTCTACAAACAAAATAGACATAAGTTTAGAATTGAATATATTAAAAAGTTAATTTAGCTTGAAGCTAGAAACACATTATTTATGAATCATTTCCGAACCATTCAAGGCATCTTCATCGACAACATGGTCCTCTTCCTATTCATTCCATCCTTGAATCTGTCATAAGGAAGGTAACATTCTTAATTTATAGAATGACAAAATAAACTAATTTTCCAAGAATGAATAAAGATGTTTATGCACCTAAATAAACATAAACCAACCTTTGATCTACCAAGTGTCATTGTAATGGCTCTGTATATGACATGGAAGACAGCCAAGAAGAAAATGAAAATATGTAACTGATGTAAACCACTGATATAAGAGGTACGTGCTCCTACACAAAACAACCAGCATATTCAAGATTATTGAAAACATTGGCTAATTACTAAGTAAAAAATGAACATTAATTTTGTATTAATTAACTATCATTATTTGGTAAGTTGATTACCGGCTTACATCCCGGCCCTCCACCACCACCACTGAGAAATCCTAATCAAGACCGGCCCAACACTAAAGGGGACAGAAGTTACAAGTTAACATCAAAATTGACTATATAATGAAATGTTACAAGTTAACATCAAAATTGGCGGAGAAGACAGCAGCGATAGTAGTGACACAGAGAAAACAGCCAACCGAAAGTGAAACGGAAAGTGGTGATGATAAAGCAACTAGCCATCATTATCATCATACCGCTAGTTGCTTTGTTAGCACCACTACTCTTTATCATCACTACTTTCCGTTTCACTTTCAGTTGCTTTGTTGCTTCCATTTCTCGCTGTCACTACTGTCGATGTTGTCTTTTGCCGTTGTAAGTGATACTTCCTTGTGTAAAGTGTCATGCCGTTGTAATGTTCAAATTAATTAATGAGTATTTTGGATAAAATAGATGTCACAATTTAAAAGAAATACTGTGAACTCAGTGACAACTATTTTTCTTAAGTTTCTATATTACACTTTTTTTTTTTGGGTACAAAGTCTATATTTACAGTTAAATAAGTATATTATTTTTATTCTCATTATTATTTATAAAAATACAAAAAAATATTAAGTTTAATTTATTCATTTGTGATAAACATTTTTTTCCATGTATGAATTGTATGCTTGAACTTCAAATCATGCACTGAGATTAACTAAATACATGCACTGAGATTGCACCATAACAATGTGTAACTTAATATTTGTTACTCCTAAAAATTACTACTATCAAGAGAAAGACAAGCTGATATTGCACTAATATTAAATTTGGTAAGATCAATCACACAATAGACATTCATTGAACACAATAAATTGTACACTGTAACTAACAATAATTATTATTTCAACGTTTTCCTTCATGTGTGTTGCACAAGTCAAGTAACCAAACATGAAAAGATTAAAAATTGATTAAAATAAAAATAAGTAACATATTTCAAGTTGAAGCTATCAATCCCATTGAAATGGTGGAATAATCCATAGTGAAGGTGGCATTCGTCTGAACCAAGGCTGGAAAGGGCAATGTTGACTAAAGCTTTTATCTTTTATATTATAAATTTTCATATCGAATGGTCCATTAGGGTAAGTATGCGGTTCTTCATCGTAAAAATCATCTGTATAATAAATTGAATCCTTTTGTAGATAATTGGCAAAATAGGAAGCCAACATGGAGACAGAATCACTATCACCGACAAATAAAACATTATCTCCCAAACTATCAATTTGTATCATTTGTATAAGCTTATCACTTTGAAGATCCAATTCCAACTTATACACTTCAAATCCTTGAGTGCCGCTACTAGGTAGGCTGTCATCACCATCGGGGAAAACCTATGAATTTTCCTACAAAAATAAGTCTCCCTCCAATGACTCTACAAGATATGCTCTATCAGAATAATAATTATGCTCCCCAGATGAAACAACATTGGGAATGATCTTCTCATGATCAAAAGTAGTGGTGAGCAAAAAAGATCGACCCGCCCGAAACCCGAGTAACCCGGTTGAGAAACTAGAGAAACGGGCGGATTTAAACGGTTTTCGGGTTCGCGGGTTAATTTTTACAGTCTAATGTGGGTAACCATGGTCGGGCGTGGGTCTGTAAAGTTTGATCCATTGATACCCATACCCGACCGACCAGTAACTATTGCTTGTAATGCTTTACTGTGACATGTCCAATCAACTTTGACAAGTCCATCACTGTAACCTACTACACCTATCTAGATGTTTTTTGAGACACACAAAACTCACTTCCCAACTCAATACATTGGTGTTTATTTCAAAACACGTACATTTTCTTTTGAGAAATTTTCAAGATACTTATATTAATTATAATTATTACATAGTACTCTTTCATTTCTTTGTTAAAAAAAAAAAGAAAAAAAAACTATTAGTATTATTTTTAAGAAAGAAATAGAGAGAGAAAAAGAAAACATTTCACTATGGCTCAACAAACCAACAATGGAGATCTGAATCATAACTATTCTTTGATTTCTATTATTATTGCTAGTTGCTAGTAAAACATGATATTCAGACCTTTCTTCTTCTAAACTAATGCAAGAGACCCTACTATTCTTGCAGCAACAACTCTGATAACTAGATCATATGAGAACCGCCAGTGCCATTTGTTTTAGCAGTGAAATCTATTGCAGAATGCAGTTGAGTTACTGATCCTCTTTACATGTTTTCATTTCTGTATCTCCAAACTCACTCTTCTTTCTTTTATCAAACTCTCATCTTTTTAACTCTTTTCTTCTCGTATTTCTCTCATTCATCTCTCTGAAGTTGAAGCATCAAATGATCTCGTGTTACCCGAATATATCCGCCCGATCAAACCAACACCCGATCTGTCCACCACCCGACAAAACCGTGTAAGTAATCGGTCGGTGATGGGTGGGATTTTTCCTTCAACAGTTACTGTCGGTTTTTAATATTTCGGCCCGAACCCGGCCGTAACCGACAGATGCCCAACCCTAATCAAAAGAGACGATGTCTTTCGTTCGTCCCACTGCATAGACAAGGCCTTTATAAAATGAAATATCGATGAAGCCAAAATATTTAGCATTAACAAAAGTCCAAAACTTTTGTCCGACTTTTATGAAAGCAAGACATCCCCGCGTACCATAAATTACCAACACAATCATGTGGCCTAATTGTAGGATTACATGATAAAATAACCTTATGAACATTACATTCAGCACAATCATGTCATCTATGTATTTTCGGGATGTAGATGGCCGGTAGAGGGATGGAAATTAGATTTTTGAAGGGATTTAGTAGGGTTATATACATGTACCTTTGTTACTTTCTTTCATCTTTACAACCCAACCATGACTCGAACCACACAATCTCTTGTTATGATACACCGGTAGTTGAAAGTGGTAAGTTGTGTTGGTTGAAATCCCATATAAACATCTGTTTTTTCTACACCTACTTTTTGTGGGAATCATCAGCATGGGCAATACATTGTTTTTTATTTGGCGATTCTGATAATTAAATTTTGCGATTGAATACCAATTCTTGCATACCACGCTAAAATAAATGTGATTTATGCGCTCTACCAACTTGTCAAAAATCAAACTTAGAGGAAGTGCTTCTAAGTTTCCCCAATCTACCACTACTTCCATTGACAAAAAATTAAGATACTGAAAATCAACAAGAAAAGGGGTAGAGGTTAAAATTGCAATTTGGGAGAGTATATTTATAGGATTTCAATTTGAATTGAAATCACGAGGACAAAATATATTTCAGATAAGAAACCACATTCTTTGTAAAAACAAATAAAAAACCTAATTTTTAGGACTAAATCTTTTTCGGACAAATCAGAAGCAAAATTCTAGGACTAAATCTTTTTTTTTTACAAAAATCATGAGAAAAATGTTTATCCAAAACAAATCTGTTTTTCAACAAAAATCTAAGAGATAAGCATGAGGGAGGAAAAGATACTCACAATTATTTAAAAGTAATAATGATGAGAGATTCTCAAATTCAATTGTTTGATTCGACGATAATATGAAGGAAGATATTACAGTTCAATGCAGCAAACAAAGCCAAGTTGATAACTTCACACACAAGCCATCACAATGTTAGTTAATACAGTTAGGGAAAAGTAGTTATAACTGTTGCAAGTAGTTATAGAGCTCTATTCATATGTAAGCTAGTCCACCATAGCTAATATACACTCTCTGATGTGTATAAATAAGTAACGTACTCTAAGCTCTAATCAATAATGAGATTCTTTTTGCTCATATTCATTCTTTCATAATAGAAGATACCAATGTTATATATATTATATATTATTATTTTTTTGGTCATACGTACTCCCTTCGGTTATATATAAGCAAAATTTAATTTTTTATATTATTAAAAATGTAATGTATTTAGTCTACATTATTGTCTAGATACATTACTTTTATAATAAATTTAGAAAGTGAAATATTGTTTATATATATATAACCGGAGGGGAGTATTTGATATTTTTAGAAGTGATATTTTCTTACCCAATCAATTCTAAAATTATTCTTGTATTATTATATCTCTTATTAAGCGAAAGTAAGAAAAACAATGCCTAACAAACATAAACATATTAAAACATCATTACTACAAATTTAGAAAAACACACAATAAAATTACATAAATAAAAATATTAAAATTACATAAATATAACTTAAACACACAATTAATAAACAATACATCTACTAAGAAAAAAATAAACAACAACAACATTATTTAATTTTTTTTGGTACACTCGTCGCTTTGAGAATGTGCATCTCTATCCGGCTTTCGTTGTAAAATCGGGCGCATTTTTGACATTTGTATTTTTCTTTATGAGATTTCAAATGATCTTCGAGTTTTTTCTAGGTATTAAACTTTTTATTACATTCGTGACATCCAAAATTTCGAGCACCTCGGTTTTGGACAGTAGTGTCAGCCATACCAAATAAACAATTTCCCATTTGTGACTAGCTTTTGTTTCTAAAAAATAAAATTGTGTTAGATGGAGCGGTGTCGCGCCGCGAAAAACGCCCGAGCGTCGGAACACTCGGTAATGACACAGAGTCGCCACCGAACTTTATTTATTCCCAAAGGAAAAGGAAAATATCGATAAAACCTTAAAAAGAAAGAAAAATGGTCATCGCAACCAAATTTCGAGTTCGGGAGTCGATTATGCAAGGGGAAGGTACTAGCACCCCTCACATCCGTTGTACTCAACGGGAACCTTCTTGTTAATTTAGGGTTTAAAATTTGTTTTTAAATTGTTTGCATTAATTTCTATTAATTATTAAATATTTACAAAGGGGAAAAAAATTAGTTTTTTATTATTATGCTTGACGGTTGTTGGATCCCGCTCCTACGTATTCCCAAGTGCAATGGAAAATTCAAAGCTTACGTAGTTCTTTGGGTAAAAAATATTTGTGTGTTGGTTGATTTTAATGAACGGTATTTTAAATCGCATTCTAGTGGTTAAACGTATGCTGCTCGCGCTTGGGAGGCTTATGCGTTGTTTGTATCACTGTAGAAGGATTAAAACACGTTCGTTTATGAAAAAGAGTTTGTTTTTTGTTTTAATGCGCTAAGGCAAAAAATTAATTTGATGTGTTGAGTTTGTTTATTTTTTTATATTTTTTTAAAAGAATATTTTTGGTGTGGAAGACAAATAGTCGATAGACAAAGCGCACGCTAAGTCTCGACTATTCGAGAGACGAACGAATGTACATTCGCCGGTCCCTTCTTTAATCCACGATTTTTAGAAAAAAGAGTAATTTTGATGATTTAAATAAAAAGAAGATTTAAACGAAATAAAATTCATATTTTTGCATTTTTGAGAATATTGTATTGTTTTTTTTGTATTTAGTTTTTTGAAAGATAAGATTTAAATATGTTTAAAAGTTTTATAAAATACATTTATTGAAAAGAGTTTAAAAATTTCTCGACGAGAGTCGAGGTTTATTAACAAGAAGATTTTTTTTTAAAAGTTTTCTTTTAGTTTCTTAACATATTTTTTGTTGTTTTTTTAGACGATGAAAATAAAGTATGCGAGGGTACGTATATTACGACAATATGTACGAAATTTTAACAAATAAACTTCACATGTATATTTACACAAACCGTACTTATGAAAATAAAATTAAAACTATATAGCATATTTTTTTGTATTTTTCACAAGTGCGATATAAACAAAATAGAGTATTGCATAAATAAATAAATGCTAACACAACATGCATTTTAAATATTTATATACAAACATACCATATAAAAATAATACACAAATAAAATCACAAATAATGACTAAACAAAACAAGCACATAAAAATTACGAAAATAAAAAAAACGCTTACAGAGGGGTGCAAACAGCAGAACCTGGGGTGCACTAGCAAAACAGTAGAGTAAACAGAGGGTGAATCAGGACCGTCCGATCTAATCAGACGTCCTTGATTTAATCACAGGGGAGAACGCGTCAGTAGCGTTGGATCTAAATCTGAGAGTTTAGAGCACGCTGATACATGGTGTGTCTGCTGAGAGCGCGCGCACCGGATGGGAGGATGGTGGTCGTTTGATCAAAACTTAAAGGGTTAAGAACGTGAGGGTGCATTGTAAAACCACAAGCGCGTACACACAGGATCAGGGGAGTATAAATACTCAAAACCTTCAGAAAAATCATTTTAACACATTCACTTCTCTCTCTACTCACCGGTTCTTCATCATTTTCTAGTTTTCAGAAACCGTCACGGTGGCCGGCCGGGCCAGACGGCGGCGCCACCGTGCCGGAGCCCTAAAACCGCCCCAAAATTCAAACTTTTTCTTTTAAATCCCTAGTTTCAAACCTCCTAAACACGAATCCGAAATCAAAACAACCAAAAGCCTTCCCTATTTGCGTAGATCGGACTTCAAAGTTTTGAAAAAAATAATTACGGTTTGTTTATTTTTGTTTCCGTTTCGTTTCTGACTTCTCTCTTTCTCGTTCCTTTTCTTTCAATCTCTTCTTTTCGTTTTCTGGTTCGAGTTTTGGTGTTGTGTTTGTGTTTCTTGATTCACTGTTGTTGTTTGACAGTGGAGATGATGATGATTTTGTGTTCTGAGTTTTGGTTTTGATTAAATATTTCTATGATGTGGGTGATAATGTTATAGAATAGGATTGAGAAAAATTAGGGTTTGGAATTGAATTTGCCAGTGGCTGTGATGAGAGAAGTTTGCTCTTGGTTTTTTGATGGATTTTTTCTTGTTGTTTTTTTGTTGATTTTTTCGTGTGTAAAAAAAACTTCTGTTCTTTAGAGGAGATCAACTCCCTTTTTCTTGGTTGTTCTGATGAAATTATATGCAAGAAACTTTTCTCCAATTTTGTCCCACTGCATTAATTGTTGCAGTGGAGGCTATGGGGAAGCAAAATTTTGGTTCTCTGATCAATGTTATCTCTGATCTATGCTCTGGTATGCAGAAAAAGAAAAGAAAGAAAGATCAGAGGAGGGGTAGCGTCTCTGCTACGCTGGTTTGGATTTTGGACAGTTTTTTGGACAAAAGGACAAAAAGAATGATAAAATAAAAAATAATAATAATAAAAAAAAGGTGAAATAATAATAATAATAATAATAATAATCTTAAAAATAATTTGGAAAGGGAGATGAGAAGATGCAGCCCACGTGCTGCATTGCATCCTTCATATATTTTTTTACTTTTTACCTTTTTTTTGTTTTGTTTAGTAATAATAAATAATAGTAATAATAATTGAAATAAATGATGGTAAATGATAATGATAATAAATGAATGAAATAATAAAGGAAAGAAAATAATAGTAGTAATTAAATATTTAATACTTAATATTTTTTTTGAGATTTTTCAATGATATGATTAAAAACTAAATTGACTTATTTTTTTGAATTTTATGAAGAAAATAAAAAGGAATGAAATTATACACAATAATAACTAAACATTATAAAATATTTTTAATAAAAAAGTTTTGTTATTTTTTTAAAAGAAATTAAAACTAAACAATTCGAATGTGAGCGAAAGAAAAAGTCGGGCAAAATTTAGGGTATGACAGCTGCCCCTATTTAAATATCTTTAATCAAAGAGGACGAGTGATGTTGGTACTCGTGTTTTGATGGAAGATAGTTAAATACAGAAAATCCTGAATTTTGTCCGGTTGGACAGAGAAACTTGCAGACGAAAAGATCGTCATCTTGCATGGTTATTTGGATTTGAAAACTTGAAATTGTCGCAGGCATAAGACCGGACATTTGCTAAAAGATGAATTGCCGCAGGGCTAACAAAAAATAAAGTTGTCGTAGGGATAAGGTCTGACGACTGTCACAAGGATAAGGCCTGGACATAGACAGAAAATAAAATTGTCGTAGAGATAAGGCCTGACGACTGCCACAGGGATAAGGCCTGGACATATACTGAAAATAAAATTGTCGCAGGGATAAGGCCTGACGACTGTCACAGGGATAAGGCCTGGACATAGACAGAAAATAAAATTGTCGTAGGGATAAGGCCTGACGACTGTCACAGGGATAAGGCCTGGACATAGACAGAAAATAAAATTGTCGTAGGGATAAGGCCTGACGACTGTCACAGGGATAAGGCCTGGACACAGACAGAAAAATTAAATTGTCGTAGGGATAAGGCCTGACGACTGTCACAGGGATAAGGCCTGGACACTGCTTAGAGATGGTTTTACCCGCTTTGGAGCTATGGGAGGTTGACACCCTTTTGCATGCCATGATGCATGTTATGCTTATGCTCTTTTTTATGCATGATTTGTTTTATTTTTATTTTTTTTATTTTTTTATTTTAAAAATGCATATTGTGATTGGATGCGTATGTAACATGTAATGCATGAGATGACATGTTGATTGAAACTTTTTCCCTTTGTTTTTCAGTTGGCCAAGCAAGAGTTAGCCCATCGGGGATAGGACCCTCGTTATTTTCCTGATACTAGAACCCTTGATGATTTTCTGTCTAAATCTTTGAGGTGCTGGAGATGCCCCAACTATGCTATAGATTCTAGCAGTTTGTTGCTTCTATTGCAGCATGTGACTTTTGTATTGAGCGGACAATGATGCTTGATGATGAGTCCGGACTTTGATCGACGGATGCAAACCCGAAAGCCAAGGATGAACCTTAGTTACTTAAAAGTAAAAAATTTGTTTTCTTGAAGTCCCTTTTTCTTGAAAAATTTGACATTTTAATGCGATATCAAAAATAAATTAGCATTTTATGAACATGCAAAGACATAAGAGTAGAAGAAAATGAGCTCAAATGAATTTTATTGATTGCTGACCCATGAATGGGTGAGAGTACATAAGGATGTAATTCCTATAAGAGGAGATTACTTGTCAAAGATAAAATGGCAACAAGTGAATGGAAACATGGCACGTGCTATTTTCCCCACGACTCATGAATTTACAAAACTTTGCCTCCGGAGTTGATGATTAGACTGATCCTCCTTTGTTGAGCCTTTGTCGCGGAGTAGACGCTTTACAGTCATTTGTTCCTCCCTTTCGGAGCCGACGCTGTTTTTTTTAAAAAACCCTAACTTTTGTATGGACCGCCTTTTTCGGGTTTTCAGTCCACCAGGTTATACTTCTTTTTTTATGCCCCTAATTTTTGCCTGGACCGCCCTTTCGGGTTTTCAGTCCACCGGGACGCTCTCTATTGCTTAAGTTGCTTTTTCAGGTTTTCAACTTAGCGAGCTCTTTTTTTTTTATTTAATTTTTTTTATGCATAATATTTCTTGACTGCGTCAGCGTTCACTGAAAGTGGGAGGTCTTCTCCGTCCATGGTGGTAAGGATTAATGCTCCGCCTGAGAAAGATTTTTTTACCACATAGGGCCCTTCGTAGTTAGGTCTCCACTTTCCCCGTGGGTCTTTGTGTATAGGCAATATTTTCCTTAACACTAAATCCCCTTCTCGGAACTCTCGAGGACGAACCTTCTTGTCGAAAGCCTTTTTGAGCCTCTTTTGATACAACTGGCCATGGCATAATGCTGTTAGGCGCTTTTCTTCAATGAGGTTTAATTGATCAAACCTTGTTTGTACCCATTCAGCTTCTTCTAACTTGATTTCCACTTCAACCGGAAGTACTGCCTCCATGCCATATACCAAGGAAAAGGGAGTTGCCCCAGTAGAAGTGCGGACAGTTGTTCTATAGCCGTGCAAGGCGAAAGGAAGCATCTCATGCCAATCCTTATAAGTCTTTACCATCTTTTGAATGATTTTCTTGATGTTTTTGTTGGCTGCTTCTACGGCTCCGTTCATCTTTGGTCGGTACGGTGATGAATTGTGGTGTTCAATCTTGAAGTCTTCAAATTTGACCCATTATCCGTGATAATCTTGTTGGGAATACCGTAACGGCAGATTATCTCTTTCTTGATGAAACGAGCCACCACTTGTTTGGTCACATTGGCGTAAGAGGCAGCTTCAACCCACTTGGTGAAATAATCGATAGCCACTAGGATAAACCGATGTCCGTTAGAGGCTTTTGGCTCGATCATTCCAATCATGTCTATTCCCCACATTGAGAATGGCCATGGGGCTGTCAGAACATTCAGAGGGGTTGGTGGCACATGCACTTTGTCAGCATAGATTTGGCATTTGTGGCATTTCTTGACATATTGAAAACAGTCAGCCTCCATTGTCAACCAGTAATAACCTGCCCTTAGAATCTTCTTTGCCATTGCATGCCCATTGGCATGGGTTCCAAAGGATCCTTCATGTATTTCAGTGATGAGAAGGTCCGCTTCTCGCTTGTCCACACACCGGAGCAAGACCATATCATGGTTTCTTTTATAGAGCACATCCCCATTCAAGAAGAATTGTGATGCCAATCTTCTTAAAGTTTTCTTGTCAATGGACGAGGCATTTTCAGGATACTCTTGCTTTGCGATATATAACTTGATGTCATGGAACCAAGGCTTGTTGTCGTGTTCCTCTTCAATTACTGCACTCACAGTCGGCTCATCCTTTCGATTCACAATTATCAGTGGTGTTTCATTGTCGAATTTCACTTTGTACATTGATGATAGTGTAGCCAATGCGTCTGCAACTTGATTCTCTTCTCTTGGGAAATGATGAAAAGTAATCTCGTCAAAGTGCTTTATCAACTTCATGACATGGGCTCGATATGGGATCAACTTGGGATGTCGTGTTTCCCATTCTCCTTTCACTTGATAGATGACCAATGCCGAATCTCCGTACACTTCCAAGATTTTGATTCTCATGTCAATTGCTGCTTCAAGACCCATGATGCACGCTTCATATTCTGCCACATTATTCGTACAATCAAAGCACAACCTTGCAGTGAAAGGAGTGTATCCATTTCTTGGAGATATCAAAACAGCTCCAATCCCGTGCCCCATGGAATTTGAGGCTCCATCAAAGGCGAGTTTCCATCTTGCACCTGGTTCGGGTCCTTCGTCGTCCCATATGGGTTCTTTGTAACTCAGGGCCATGATGTCTTCATCTGGGAAGTCAAACTGAATGGGTTGATATTCTTCCAATGGTTGGTGAGCAAGATGTTCAGACAACACACTTCCTTTGATTGCCTTTTGAGTGACATATTGGATGTCGTATTCGGATAACAACATTTGCCATCGTGCAATTTTCCCTGTGAGTGCAGGCTTCTCAAATATGTACTTAATGGGATCCATCTTTGATATCAGCATAGTAGTATGAGTTAACATGTACTGTCTTAGACGTCGAGCAGCCCATGCTAATGCACAACAAGTTTTCTCGAGTGCTGTGTATCTCGATTCACATTCGGTGAATTTCTTGCTCAGGAAGTAGATGGCATGCTCTTTTCTTCCTGTTTCATCATGCTGCCCCAACACGCAACCCATTGATCCTTCTAGCACAGTAAGATACATAAGGAGATGCCTTCCTGGAACTGGGGGTGTCAAGATTGGTGGTTTTTGCAAATACTCCTTGATCTTGTCAAATGCTTTTTGGCAATCTTCATTCCATTCGTTGGCTTGATCTTTCCTTAGCAATTTGAAGATAGGCTCACAAGTGGCAGTGAGATGTGAGATGAAGCGAGCAATGTAATTCAACCTTCCCAAGAATCCACGTACCTCCTTCTCAGTCCTGGGTACTGGCATATTTTGTATGGCCTTGACCTTATCAGGATCTACCTCAATTCCTCTTTGGCTGACAATGAACCCTAATAACTTTCCTGATCTGACGCCGAAAGTGCACTTGTTAGGATTCAGGCGCAACTTGAATTTTCTCAGACGGACGAACAACTTTTGTAAATGGACCAAATGATCTTCTTCCCCTTGAGATTTGGCAATCATATCATCCACATAGACTTCTATCTCCTTATGGATCATATCATGAAAGAGAGTAACCATGGCTCTTTGGTATGTTGCCCCGGCATTTTTCAATCCGAAAGGCATTACCTTATAACAAAATGTGCCCCAAGGAGTAATGAAGGTGGTTTTCTCCATGTCTTCCGGAGCCATCTTGATTTGATTATATCCTGAGAAGCCATCCATGAAGGAGAATACTGAGAATTGAGCTGTATTGTCCACCAAGACATCAATGTGAGGTAATGGGAAATCATCTTTTGGGCTTGCCCTATTCAAGTCTCGATAATCCACACACATCCGAACCTTTCCATCTTTCTTTGGGACTGGTACGATGTTGGCCACCCATTCTGGGTACTTGGAAACTTCTAAGAACCCCGCGTCAAATTGCTTCTTGACTTCCTCTCTGATCTTAAGGGCCATGTCGGGTCTTGTTCTTCTCAACTTTTGCTTCACTGGTGGGCACTCGGGTCGAAGTGGTAGCCTATGCACGACTATGTCGGTGTCCAATCCCGGCATATCTTGATAAGACCAAGCAAACACATCCACGTACTCTTGCAACAGGTTGATCAAGCTTCTTTTCACATCATCTTGCAAAGAGGCCCCTATCTTGATCTCCTTTTTATCCTCGTCGGACCCTAAGTTGATCACTTCCACAGGCTCTTGGTGCGCTTGAATTTCTTTCTCTTCTTGTTCTAAGAGACGAGCTAGCCCTTCGGGGAGCTCACAGTCGTCTTCATCGCCTTCTTCGGCTTGGTTGATTGGAAATTCAAAGTCGATAGGGATTTTAGCTGTGTCAGTTTCAACAAGTTTATTGGTGGATCTGCATGAGGATGATTTTTATTTTAGAATTATTGAAAGAGAAATGGAGGTGATTTAAAAACTGTAAAAATAAATTTTGAAAAGTTGCCATTTTTAGAATAAACAGGAGCAGAAGAAAATAGACTTTGATGAACATAAAATGCATTTTCATTGATTGATAAGATTTAAAACATAGGGGTGCCCTACAAAAGATATCCATTTGCCTTGGGCAGAGCAAAGGATTTTTTTCAAGAAAAACAAAGCAAATTACTTAAAGATAATTTCAGGAATCTCCCAAGCCTTCCAGTTGCACAGGACATCACCCGGATCACATTGATACACCAAGTCAGGTACACCTTCTTCTTCATCTTCTAGATTTGCCACATGCCCCTCGTAGCTAAAGCCCGCACTACGAAATATCCCTTGGATGGTACCCATGCTTCTCGGAGCAAATCTCAGCATATCCCTTGTAGTAGGTTGGTACCCCAATCCAAAGCGGTCTTTCTTCTCTTGAACCTTTGGTACTTCGCCCTAACCTGGTGGAATTCCTTCTTCTAATGCCTCCTTCACAGCTCTCCATGAGGTTAAAGTTAAACCTTTTTTCTTCTTAGGCTTACGCCTAGACTTCATAGTGGTAACACTTGCCACTTCTAGTGCTTGAAAAGGGACTTCAATAGCTTCCTCGCCCGCCTCTATGTATTGGAAAGAGGAGAGATGACTCACCATCATATCTTCTTGTCCTGACACGACAATCATCTTATCACCGGTTATGAACTTAAGCTTTTGATGCAAGGTGGAAGTGACTGCCCCAGCAGCGTGAATCCATGGCCTTCCAAGTAGACAACTGTAAGCAGGGTTAATGTCCATGACTTGGAATGTAATAGTGAACATTTGCGGACCAATTAGAATCGGCAAATCCACTTCTCCCATGACTGCTCTCTTGGATCCATCGAACGCCTTCACAATTAGTGCACTTTGTCTCCAAAGCGCTCCTTCAATTGCAAGCTTATCCAGTGTTATCTTTGGCATGACATTCAAAGAGGATCCAGTATCTACCAACACTTTGGACAAGATGTTGTTTGAGCATTTGACTGATATGTGCAGTGCTTTGTTGTGGTCTTTCCCTTCAGAAGGAAGCTCATCTTCATTGAATCCCAAGTATCGGCTTGTAGTGATATTAGCAACCACCCCATCAAACTGATCAACCGTGATGTCTTTGGTCACATGGGCCTCGTTGAGGATTTTGAGCAATGCCTCCCTATGAGCCTCGGAGCTCAATAATAGTGACAGAATTGAGATTTTTGAGGGTGTTTGCCCCAACTGATCAATGATCTTGTAATCACTTTTTCGGATGATTCTCAAAAATTCCTCGGCCTCTTCTTGTGGTAATGTTTTCCTTGGTGGCTCAGTTCCTACTGCCACTCCTTCAACAGCTTTTCCTTTATCGGACCCTACAGGTGCATTTGCAGAGTCTTTGTTTGGTGAATTTGGAGAGTAAATCCTCCCACTCCTTGTCATTCCTCCTATTCCGGCAATGTTATCAATGATAGGTTATATATCGGTGATAAGTTCCCTTCCAACAGACACAGTAGGTTGGTAATTCCATGGCACTTCTTTGGTACTCTTGAAAGAGAAAGGTGCAGGCACACGAAACACCATAGGGTCTATTTTTTGTGCAGGAATTTGGATTTCAACTCTTTGGTAAGGGATCTCAAAAGGTGCAAGACCTTGTGATTCCACAACAGCAATACTTGTTTCCTTCCTTGAGTACCCAATTTGAATCAAGCCTTGATCCATTAGCTTTTGGAGGGTCTCTTTTAAACCTCGACAATTATCAGGATTTGTCGAACAAGCTTTGCAACTGGAGTGTAATTCTTCAAACTGTTCAAAGCCAATCAATCTCTCCCTCATTACCGACAAAGGGGTTCCTATCTTAGATACTTCCTTCAAAATCTTCACATCTTCCATCCCCTCAATAACATTTACTAAGGAACATGCATGACCTGGCAAAGGATTGGTCTTCACATTCGGACCCTCTTCCTTGAAGGATATCATCTTGCGATCAATCAAACCTTGTACCTTGAACTTGAAAGCTTTACAATTTTCGATGTTGTGCCCGGGCGACCCAGCGTGGTAATCACATTGAGCATTGCTATCGAAACTAGGTGGATATGGAGGCACCATTGGTGGGAGAGGTTTTTGCTCTACCATGCCCTTTTGAAGTAGGTATGGCAAAATTTGCCCATATGACATTGGTATGGGATCGAAACGCACCACTTTCCTTTCAAAGTTTCCTCGAGGCCTAGGTTGATTCCACTGTGGATATGGGTTTGGCTGAGGCTGACCTTGCGGAGGCATCATCAATGGCTGTTGAGGTGGGCGCATTGGATATGATGGTTGTTGATACTGCCCTTGAGCCGCAGCTGCCACATAAGGATAGTGATAATATGGCACTTGCATAGGAGGCCCTTTTGAGGGTCCAACTGAGACAGCGTTGGTCTCACCTTCTTTCTTTTTCGGGGGACCACCAAAGAATTTCTTAACCCCGACTTGAGCATTAGTAGCACCTTGAATCTTTCCACTTTTGATACCATCCTCTATGCGCTCCCCTATGATGACAAGATCAGAAAAATTTGGGGAAACACTCCCAAGCATCTTTTCATAATACGGCCCTTGCAACGTACTCATGAAGGTAGTAGTCAGTTCTTTTTCTTTCAAAGGTGGTTGCACTCTAGCGGCTACCTCTCTCCATTTTTGCGCATATTCCTTGAATGATTCTCCACTCTTTTGTGTCATTGCTTGTAATTGCATACGAGTGGGAGCCTCCTCTATGTTATACTTGTATTGAGTCAGAAAGGCTTCCATCAGACCTTTCCAAGTTTGGATTTGTGCTCTCTCCAATTGCATATACCAATCTAGAGAGGCTCCACTCAGACTGTCTTGGAACACGTGCATCATCAGCTTTTCGTCGGTCACATGTGCAGACATTTTGGTACAGAACCGCTTTAGGTGAATTTTTGGGCATTGGAGGCCTTTGTATTTTTCAAAATCAGGTGTTTTGAATTTTGGTGGTATAACCACGTCGGGAACTAGGCACATATCTAAGGTATCTAGCCCAAGAGTACTGAAACCTTCAATGGCTTTCAACCTTTCCTCCAAAGCCTTGTACTTTTTTGTCGCCTCTTCATCATCATGATCGACTGCAGAAGTTGCTTGCTCGGGCGTAAAGACAAACGGCATAGTACCCTTTGCTGCATTGCATGGTGTTGCATTCTCATTTTGAGGATTTGAAGCTTCTTGTGGAGCGGAATTTCCATTCACAACCGGTATTGTAAAGGTTACCCCCGGAGGTTGAGTAACACCACCGCCTTCCATGGGAGGAGTATAGTTAGGAGGAAGACCAAACATTGGGACAAAACCAGGTGGGTACCTTGGAGTAGTCTCCTCACTTATGACTGTTGGCTGAGGATTGTTCTCCCTGTTAGTTAAATTTTGGATAGCTTCCGTAAGTATAGCAACTTGTTCCTTGATGGCATCAACATCCTCTTTTTGTGCAAACTGACTTGTTGGTGCTGGCTCCATGATTCTTCTTTGGTTAGCTCTTGTCCCGTGTGAATGCCGATAGGCAGACTCTTGGGCCAACTGTTTTTTGGGTTTCCTTGCAATGATGGAAATTCCTGAAGTTCGGAGGAAAATGAAATGAGTTTTTTTTTTTTCTTTCTTTTTTTTTTCTTTTTGAAAAAGATGAAATGCATGTTGTGTTTTTTGATGTAATGCATGCATGTATGTTATGCAAAAAGAATCTTTATTTTATTTGGAGGAAATTTCAAAGTTTCGCAATTTTATTGTAAGCATCTAGAATTATGAGAACGAACAAAGTAGAACCAGAACATTGATTTCATTTCATTCAAAAGAGAGAATACATCATTTCATTCATAATAGGGCCTATTACATAATTTCCCAAAATGAGGCCTAATACAACAAAGTTTGAAAAGAAACTAAGACAATCCTAGAGCTTTGCTTTGCGAGCCAAAGCCAAACATAACTTGAACTCTCTCAACATAACCCCACATGATTCAACAAAATCAAACACAAAGGTAGGAGTGTTGTTGGGGCTCATCACAGAATATGCCTTCTTGTGCATGCTAGGGATGCCTCGAACCACATTGTTCGCAAAACCCGCTAGGTTGGAGAACTCTTCTTTCCATTTTAAGACATCTTGGTATTGCTCTCTAATAATAGCTTGATATCGACTCAAGCGTTCACTTAAACTCTGAAGTTGTGCTTCCATTTGCCTAACTTGGCTCTCTCTAACTTCTAGCTGTTGCCTTTGGCGTTCTTCACGACCCTCGAGATTCCTCATATCTTCGAGCAAATTATTCCACTTAGTGGAGAGCTTGTGGAGCTTTCTATCAGACTCTTCTCGGAGTTGGCATTCATTAGTCACACAGACTTGTGATTCTTGAAGTAATTTAGTGAGATCCAAGATTCGAGCCTCAAACCCTTCCTTCATCTCTTTTTTCTCTTTCAAGGTACGGTTCCATAAGTCCTTCCATTCCTTGATCTCTTTCCAAGCTTGGTCTAATCGGTGGTTACGTTCACGAATCCCATCTGTGACCCCTTCCAAGCATTCGTCCACTCGCTCCTTTTTGGCCCTTTCCTCTTCGACCAATGCCTCGCTCATTTCAAGTTGTCTTTTCTTCTCCTCATAGTTGAACTTGAACTTGTTACGTTCATATGAGGTTTGATGAAGCTTTTGTTGCAAACTCTCATTTTCTTTTTGAAGGCGCTCAATGGTGGCCTTGAGCTCATCAACTTCTTCGACAGAGGTAGGTATTGGCTCAAGTGGGCTAGGTTGAGATGGAAGGATGAGGACAAAAGGAAGCCCAATTACTTTGACACGCTCTTTGATCCAATGAGAGTATGGTTCTTCGATGGGAAGGCTTCTCTTTCTTAGCTCGTTCCCCTTGCGATGCACTTGAGCCCAAGATCGGATGACCCTTTGGAGCATGTTTTGGAAGTTCGCATCGATACCATGAAGAACAAATTCTTGCAATACCCCCTCATTTGGTTTGCGGGCCATAGGATACCCGAGTTGCCTTAGAGCTAGCATAGGATTGTAGTTTATACAACCCTTGGACCCTATGAGAGGTACATTGGGGAAGTCCCCACAACTGACGATCACTTCGCCTTCACTGATTTTCCTAGAGTACCACAAAATGGAGCGCTCGGTGAGAGATGTCAAAGCTTGTGACCATTCTTGACTCTTCATAGCTTTGATAGTGTAGATATCCTTGGAGATTTGAGAAGCAAACCAAGCATACAACAAAGGAATGCAACATAGCATCAATCCCCCCTTCTTCTCATACCGCATGTGGAGGGTATAGTATGTATCGGCCAAAAGAGCGGACACAAGATCTTCTTTGCGAACTCCAACTCCCCAAAATACACTGATAGCTGCGGTATCTATGAAGTTCTTTTGGCTAGGAAAAAGAACTAACCCAAAGATGAGTAAGGCCAAAACCTCCCCTAAAGCTCCCCAATCACGGACTTTCGCGAATTCTTTTGCCTTCTTTTCAAGGTACTCTCTTTTAAAACCATGGGCTTCTCTCTCGGTTTTGTAGTGAAGGTTCAAGTCGGAAGCTGGTATTTTCAATACTGAAGCTAGGTCTTCAAACCTTGGAACTACACCCAGACCCTTGTAGGGAACCATCTTATCCCTTGGAGAATCCAAAATTCACCCGAATTCCTCTAAAGTAGGTGCTAACTGAAACTCTTGGAAAGTGAAACATCTCAAAGGAGGGTCGTAGAATTGAGCTAAAGCAGTGACGGCCTCTATTTGCACCGGAATGTTCAAGAGATCTAGGATTTTCCCATACTTGGAGGTGAGATGAGCTCGAGCCAAGTTGCTTAGTTGGCTATTGAGGGCCTTCAAAGTGTTTACCTCGGGTAACTGAGCCTTAATCTGAAGCGTGCTCTTTTTTGTCGAACTCATTTTTCAAGATGCTTAAATAATACTTTTTTTTGAAATTTCCTGAAAATGTGAAAAAATGCCAAATGAATTTTAATGAAAAAGAAAGAAAATATGCATGGCATGCAAAAGGAATTGGGATGGGTAACAGGATAATTCTAATTTTTTCCCACCCCTCACAAGGATAATTCTAAGTTTTTTTGTTTTTGGTGACCACCAAGATAGTATACCCCACTTGGAATTTTCCCATAAAATTGGACCGGCCAATTCATGGAAAATTTCCGGGGCTTCCCCTAGGCGGACTTTATCGGGTTCTACACAAGGTCCCTAGAGTATTTGATCAACATTCAAAATTTCGTCAAGAGGATGGGCTAGCCAATTCGAGACGAAACTTTGAATGAATCTACTCTAGGCGGAGCTTTCATATATCACCGAATGAGAAGTGCATCTCATGGGCCCATACTACTAGCTCCTAACTTAACTTAGTTTTTCTCAAGCCCGGGTGTAGAGCTTCTCTCAAGAACATATCCCGACCACAATTTATATACATATATCAAATTAATAAACATGGTATAAATGCAAAAATAAACATATATACATATATAAAAACAATAAATATAAACATAAAACAAATGTAATGCAAACAAACAAACAAGCAAATGACCCTAAAAAAAAAAAGAATAGGCTTGACTCTCTAAAAATCCCCAGCGGAGTCGCCAGCTGTCGCGCCGCGAAAAACGCCCGAGCGTTGGAACACTCGGTAATGACACAGAGTCGCCACCGAACTTTATTTATTCCCAAAGGAAAAGGAAAATATCGATAAAACCTTAAAAAGAAAGAAAAATGGTCATCGCAACCAAATTTCGAGTTCGGGAGTCGATTATGCAAGGGGAAGGTACTAGCACCCCTCACATCCGTTGTACTCAACGGGAACCTTCTTGTTAATTTAGGGTTTAAAATTTGTTTTTAAATTGTTTGCATTAATTTCTATTAATTATTAAATATTTACAAAGGGGAAAAAAATTAGTTTTTTATTATTATGCTTGACGGTTGTTGGATCCCGCTCCTACGTATTCCCAAGTGCAATGGAAAATTCAAAGCTTACGTAGTTCTTTGGGTAAAAAATATTTGTGTGTTGGTTGATTTTAATGAACGGTATTTTAAATCGCATTCTAGTGGTTAAACGTATGCTGCTCGCGCTTGGGAGGCTTATGCGTTGTTTGTATCACTGTAGAAGGATTAAAACACGTTCATTTATGAAAAAGAGTTTGTTTTTTGTTTTAATGCGCTAAGGCAAAAAATTAATTTGATGTGTTGAGTTTGTTTATTTTTTTTATATTTTTTTTAAAAGAATATTTTTGGTGTGGAAGACAAATAGTCGATAGACAAAGCGCACGCTAAGTCTCGACTATTCGAGAGACGAACGAATGTACATTCGTCGGTCCCTTCTTTAATCCACGATTTTTAGAAAAAAGAGTAATTTTGATGATTTAAATAAAAAGAAGATTTAAACGAAATAAAATTCATATTTTTGCATTTTTGAGAATATTGTATTGTTTTTTTTGTATTTAGTTTTTTGAAAGATAAGATTTAAATATGTTTAAAAGTTTTATAAAATACATTTATTGAAAAGAGTTTAAAAATTTCTCGACGAGAGTCGAGGTTTATTAACAAGAAGATTTTTTTTTAAAAGTTTTCTTTTAGTTTCTTAACATATTTTTTGTTGTTTTTTTAGACGATGAAAATAAAGTATGCGAGGGTACGTATATTACGACAATATGTACGAAATTTTAACAAATAAACTTCACATGTATATTTACACAAACTGTACTTATGAAAATAAAATTAAAACTATATAGCATATTTTTTTGTATTTTTCACAAGTGCGATATAAACAAAATAGAGTATTGCATAAATAAATAAATGCTAACACAACATGCATTTTAAATATTTATATACAAACATACCATATAAAAATAATACACAAATAAAATCACAAATAATGACTAAACAAAACAAGCACATAAAAATTACGAAAATAAAAAAAACGCTTACAGAGGGTGCAAACAGCAGAACCTGGGGTGCACTAGCAAAACAGTAGAGCAAACAGAGGGTGAATCAGGACCGTCCGATCTAATCAGACGTCCTTGATTTAATCACAGGGGAGAACGCGTCAGTAGCGTTGGATCTAAATCTGAGAGTTTAGAGCACGCTGATACATGGTGTGTCTGCTGAGAGCGCGCGCACCGGATGGGAGGATGGTGGTCGTTTGATCAAAACTTAAAGGGTTAAGAACGTGAGGGTGCATTGTAAAACCACAAGCGCGTACACACAGGATCAGGGGAGTATAAATACTCAAAACCTTCAGAAAAATCATTTTAACACATTCACTTCTCTCTCTACTCACCGGTTCTTCATCATTTTCTAGTTTTCAGAAACCGTCACGGTGGCCGGCCGGGCCAGACGGCGGCGCCACCGTGCCGGAGCCCTAAAACCGCCCCAAAATTCAAACTTTTTCTTTTAAATCCCTAGTTTCAAACCTCCTAAACACGAATCCGAAATCAAAACAACCAAAAGCCTTCCCTATTTGCGTAGATCGGACTTCAAAGTTTTGAAAAAAATAATTACGGTTTGTTTATTTTTGTTTCCGTTTCGTTTCTGACTTCTCTCTTTCTCGTTCCTTTTCTTTCAATCTCTTCTTTTCGTTTTCTGGTTCGAGTTTTGGTGTTGTGTTTGTGTTTCTTGATTCACTGTTGTTGTTTGACAGTGGAGATGATGATGATTTTGTGTTCTGAGTTTTGGTTTTGATTAAATATTTCTATGATGTGGGTGATAATGTTATAGAATAGGATTGAGAAAAATTAGGGTTTGGAATTGAATTTGCCAGTGGCTGTGATGAGAGAAGTTTGCTCTTGGTTTTTTGATGGATTTTTTCTTGTTGTTTTTTTGTTGATTTTTTCGTGTGTAAAAAAAACTTCTGTTCTTTAGAGGAGATCAACTCCCTTTTTCTTGGTTGTTCTGATGAAATTATATGCAAGAAACTTTTCTCCAATTTTGTCCCACTGCATTAATTGTTGCAGTGGAGGCTATGGGGAAGCAAAATTTTGGTTCTCTGATCAATGTTATCTCTGATCTATGCTCTGGTATGCAGAAAAAGAAAAGAAAGAAAGATCAGAGGAGGGGTAGCGTCTCTGCTACGCTGGTTTGGATTTTGGACAGTTTTTTGGACAAAAGGACAAAAAGAATGATAAAATAAAAAATAATAATAATAAAAAAAAGGTGAAATAATAATAATAATAATAATAATAATCTTAAAAATAATTTGGAAAGGGAGATGAGAAGATGCAGCCCACGTGCTGCATTGCATCCTTCATATATTTTTTTACTTTTTACCTTTTTTTTGTTTTGTTTAGTAATAATAAATAATAGTAATAATAATTGAAATAAATGATGGTAAATGATAATGATAATAAATGAATGAAATAATAAAGGAAAGAAAATAATAGTAGTAATTAAATATTTAATACTTAATATTTTTTTTGAGATTTTTCAATGATATGATTAAAAACTAAATTGACTTATTTTTTTGAATTTTATGAAGAAAATAAAAAGGAATGAAATTATACACAATAATAACTAAACATTATAAAATATTTTTAATAAAAAAGTTTTGTTATTTTTTTAAAAGAAATTAAAACTAAACAATTCGAATGTGAGCGAAAGAAAAAGTCGGGCAAAATTTAGGGTATGACAAGCGGCCGTATAACAAAATTCTATTGATAAAAAATTAAAGGATTAGCATAAAGGGGAGTAAAATTTTAGTACTCATCGCGACACTTTGTTGCAAGGTTCTTGAACTTCAGAAAAGAAGAGGGAGTATTCTTTTTTTATGAGCAATGAGCAAAAGAACATGGAGTATTATGCATGTATATATAATGGACAGTAGGCCTACCGTATCTAATTTATATGTGTTGTTCTTATTTTTATAATTTAATCTTAGAGTTTGTTTGAATTTATTTTTTAGTTTATATAAATAAATAATTTTTTTTGTATTATTCATAAATTTATCAAAGTAGTTTTAAAAAAAAAAGTTGGAGCAAACGCATCCTATATATCTTAAGTGAAAGTAAGAAAAACATTACCTAAGAAATAATGAGAATAAACATATTAAAACATCATTACTACAATTTTTTTTAAAAAAAATACACAATAAAATTACATAAATAGAAATATTAAAATTACACAAATATAACTTAAACACATAAAAAACATTACATTTAGTAAGAAAAGAAAAACACAACTAATGTTTAATTTTCAAACACAAAATTACATTAAAAAATAAACAGCAACAACATTACTTAATTATTTTTTTGCTACATTCATCATTTTGAGAATGTGCATTTGTATCCGCCTTTTCCTTGTAGACTCGAGCGCACTTGCGACATTTATATTTTCCTTTATGTGATTTTAAATGATCTTCAAGTTTTTTTTTTAGTAGTAAAGTTTTTATTACATTTGTGACATCCAAAATAACGAGCACTTCGGTGGTTACTGTAAGTCATACCAAACAAACAATTACCCATGTGTGACTAGCTTTTGTTTCTGAAAAAATAGAACTGTATTAGATGGAGTAGCTTTTGTAGTAGTATTTATAGTTATGATTCATATGTAAATAATGGAATGTGCAAAATTCATGATATTTGCACAATGGGTAGTTTAGTTTAGTTGAAAAAATAGCATGAACAAGTCGGTTATTTCTTTTTGAAAGAAAATCATTTCAGAAACCAGAATTAAAATACATACTAAGCATACACAAATCATGAGTAAATTAACAATACAATAAGCATGCTGAGGTAGATGAGTTGAAAAATAGAATGAACAAATTGGAAAATAATCTCAACTGAATTCTTCACCACTACATGTTTTTATCATGATCATTACAATAAATTCTTGTGAGTCCACACTTAACCATTAATGATTAGGCACAATCAATCACATAATTACAAATCATTAATATATTAAATAATTACAAAAAATTAATAGAGTAATATAATTAAAACCAAATCTCAATAAATAAGGAAAAGAAAAGAAAAACTGTGAATTATTACTTAACAAGAAACAAAACATGTGATGTGCACTTTATTAAATTTTTTTCTTTTTAAAGATGAAGATCATGCGTATAAAATACAACGACAGTATGGTTCCAGAGCAAGGCAAACAATTTGTTTCATTTCTTTATATTTTACTGACACAAGTCTATAACATCCTTTGTTAGAATAAATTGTTTAAAAAGTTAGAATGATGAGGGGAATGTTACAATTATTCATTATCATCACATGTTTAAAATATACCCCTTTGTCCATAAATATCAACCAACTCATAATTAGACTACTTTCTTTTCTGCAGGGGCCAAAAAAGGGTTTGACAAAGAAATTTATTGTTTGGATGGTAATGTCCCCCGATGCTGAAATGGGATCTATGTTGAAGTGGGTTGAAAAAACCTACTTTTCTGAACTTGGTGGATTCCCGAAAGGGACATTGACTTTTGGAAATCAAATCGTAGCTTATGATAATCTCTCCACGGATGATAAAACCCAAGCCAAAACCATGTAACAACTCGTCGATAGCCTCCTCCCTGTCACTCTATTGAAACAACCATTTTGACCAAAGAACAAACATTATTGCAACTTAATGAAGATTCCACAAGAAAATAACATTGGAAAGAAATTTGTCAATAACTTCACCGAAAGACATCCACAAAATAGCTATGATGTTTTTTACTCGGCTTTTCAAGATCTTGAGAAGAAGTTTGTTCATCTAACCAAAACAAGTGTGTTAGGATATCTAGTGGACAAAATGTTGATTGATACAATGGCTTGGAGTGGAGTTGTGGTGACAACGAAAATGAAATTTGTTGGAAGGATCTGCTCCTTAGAACCGAACTACCTTCATATGCTTAGATTTCAATTCAGTCCTCCACCAACAAAACTTTTATCAATATGTTTTTTAGTGGAGCGTATTGTTCTTAAGTTTTTCAAGAACAACGATGGTTCAAGTTTGAAATTCCTCACCAAAAACAAAAGAAACATATATGTTTACGAGTGAAATAATTTTCACTTTACAAGCCGGTTTTGTAATGTGATGATTGTCCTCAATTATTTTTTTGACGGTAAATATATTTAAACAATTTCGCAACCGATGTAAAACTTTTAACACACACTCTCGCCCACTGCTCGCAGAGAAAATACGTCCCGCTCTCATTGAATTCTTCTCCAACGCTGAAACTAGACTTCATGGAACAATCATATATTAGAGTTGTGGTCATTACATTGTGAATTTGTAAACATATAGGGTCTTGCTAACATATATTCTAATGGCATATGTTAAGAATCCAAAAGTAAAAACCTTTTTTAAAATTTTATGCAATTAATTTGTAAAATATTCAAAAAGGTAAATTACATGCATGAATTATAATAAAATATTTCTTTTTTTGAATTATTAAATGCCCTAAAAACACATGTTAGGTTTTCTCATGTATAAAAGCTAAGTTTAATCAGCTCTCGACTCATGGTTGGATTGTTACTTAGTGATGGCTCTAATCAAGGAGCGTTGTCGACCTTGTATTCCATGAAAGGACTAAACATCTTGAAACAGATTGTCATTTCATTCAAGACAAAGTTCAAGAAGGGATAGTTAGATTGTTGCTATTTTCAACCGGTGAGCAAGCCGCTAACTTCTTCACAATCCACTTCATCTTAAGCTAAGCTAGGCATCGTAGAAATTTACCAAGCCCAAGCTTGTAGGCGACAGTTAAGAAAGACCAAAGATGTTACTTGAGATACAAGTAACTTGCTTGAAGCTGACTGATGAACCTTGCCACATAGGCAAAGTTAACAACTCTTTGCCACATCGTGCACCCTTGTAGTAGTCTAAATGATGTAGCTTCCATTTGTATAAAACTAAGAGATGATAATCAAATTTTCAGTTTTCTTTTCACACTTTCTTTCTCAATTCAATTTCTTATTAAGTATGAGTATGAATTTTCAAAATTGTTACATACAAGAAAGAGATTACCAATTTACCATCAATATTTCCAATGGCATTATATGTAATCTGTGTGTACCTGAATATTACAAGCTAGTTTTATATCTAAACTCTTAGCCCAAGAATCATCATCTGATACAGCCAGTGCAGATTTAAGCTTAGCATCATTATGGTCAATTAATGAT
The DNA here is from genome assembly GCA_954870985.1 of Trifolium fragiferum. NCBI lineage: Eukaryota > Viridiplantae > Streptophyta > Magnoliopsida > Fabales > Fabaceae > Trifolium > Trifolium fragiferum. The sequence continues at coordinate 17,317,398 of OX940792.1, forward strand.
GCATCTGTATACTGCTGAACATGCTTAATCTCACCCTTGTTAGTGGCAGGTGTTGGACCTTGCTGCTTCGGTTCGGTTCCGACGTATTAATGTCAGACTGCCGCACCTTTGCAGCTTCATGTGTTGCCTTCACTTGTAGCTTCTCCTACTTACTCCGTGAAGGTTTCAGCTACTTACAAGCGTGAATATTGTGCCCTATGATGTAACAGTACGAACAAAATTCTGGCAACCGTTCATATACTACCTTAGGTCCTCAATCATGAATGCAAAACCTTCCTGTTCCACCATAACTTCGTCAAAGACTCGACGCGAAAGCTCCATAAGATTTACCAACAAAACACGTGCGTACTACGTAGTGTCCAAAAGTGCAGTTTTGAGAGGATTCATCCAATGATAAAAGACCAACATAAGGGACCAACTTAAAACTTTTAAGTTTTAAAAACTTAAAGGACCGACTTGAAACTCTTAAAACATAAGGGACCAACTTAAAACCTAAAATAAACATAAGCGACTTAATATGCAATTAGGCCATTAAATAATATATTAAATAAAGTGACAACAACACCTTAGTAAAGAACTTATACACAGAAACAATTGAAGTTTTATTCTATGACATGAGACATTTAACTCTCTTTCTGTCATGATAATTAAAATGAACGATAGCTCCATAATTATTGGCAAACAAGAAAGCAACAAGAGTATGTAAACAAACCACATAAATAAACATTCACAGTCCTAATTATTTATTTTGGAATACAATTGGAAGGGCACCACCATCAAGGGCCAACGTAATCTTTCCATTCTCACGAATAACACCGACCGTCCCACATTCAAACTCACAAGTTGAGCACGCCTCCGTAGGGCACCATTGGATGTTATAAACACCAATTGTTTGTGTCTGTACAATTCTAAAAAAGCTACCATATGATCCAAATGTATTATCAGTTCCGGTGATAATTAGTCTCCTTCCACTGGTAGCATCCTTCTCACCCACCATCCATTGTGTTGATTGTGCACAACTTGTAGAAGCCACAAATGCTATTCTCAAGTCTCTGTTAAGCCTCACTTCATCGTCATCATGATGTTCGAAAGGAATGAATATCACAGGCAAACCATGTGTCAACTCAGCATTGCCAAGACCAACCTGTAGAGGGCATGGCGCATTTCCCGTGACCAAAGTGGCACCTCCTCCATTTCCTGTGATAGCTGGTCTGATGAAGTATTCCTCGTCATCTTCAACGGGTTCGCCACTTGTGTCGATGACAAACTGAGCTATTGACGTTGTAGCCATCAAAAGCCACATATTAGCAAGGATCAATATGGTGAAGGATGTAGTTGACATGGTTAATTAATTAATTATCGGTTAATTATCGATTAGAAAGTTTTGTGATTTTTCTGTTGGTTGGCAGGCAAGGTATATATAGGACTGATCATGTTACCATGCAATGTACATAATGATTAATGAATAAAATAAAAGTCCAATCAATTAATTACATGAATTTTCTAATTGCTTTGTAGCTTCTACTAGGACAAATTAACGAATCACTATACTGCGGGAATAGAAAAATAGTGGTAAGCATTAATATTATAAGGTACTTTGTTTTGATCGCACCATTTTGATAGGGTGGAAATGGTGAATTTTATTTCCTTGTTCAAATCATTCAATTAATTAAATATACATAGTTGCGTACTAAGATGAAATTGCACAATGCTAAATCACTTTTGTCTTTTTCATTTTGGGAGCAGGATTCCCTGAAGTTAATGCGTCACAATTGATCTGGACTGTCCGATTTAAAATCGGTGACTCGGATTGTTTAAACATATAAAATTATATTTTACATCAGAATTATCTAACTTAAAATGGATAATTGAGATTTAATACTGCATAAAATGTCTATAACAGTAAATTCGAGTCCTTCATTTTGCCTCTCCTTATGCAGTTTTGCACGTAAATTAATAAATAATTATGGATAAATATGTTTCTGGTTTCTATAAATATTATTTTTAGTCCCCTTAAAAATTTTCTTAGACTTTAGGTCTTCAAATTTTCAATCAACACTTTTGGTTCCTATTTTAAAACCAACTCTTATATAGACTTCATATTTTTTAGATTTAATAGATATTTTGATCCATATATGTTCGCGAATTTTTTGTTTTAATTATTATATCTTGTTTTGTTGCAAATAAATCTCTAAATATATAAAATTTGTTGGTTTTAATTAATCCCTACTAGCACTCTCCCACATATCGATACATATTAAGCTGCACAATGATGGGACCATTGAACAAGAACATATATAGAAGACTTCAGTATTTGACAAACGAAGGTTTCTCTCCCCACCCCCCGTCATTCTTTTTCACCCCCCCGAAATCCAACTTTACCCTTAATTTTACCCCCGAAAACTTCAGTACACGCGTACTGAAGTTTTTCGATATTGAAAAACAGGTGTTTTACATCGTTAAAAACTTCGGTACGCGTGTACCGAAGTTTTTTTTCAAGGTTAAAAATGGAAACTCAAGGGGTGAAAAAGAAAGACGGGGGGTGGGGAGAGAAACCTTCTTGACAAACACTAGATTTTAACTTTTAAGAGGCCCATATCTAATATATCAAATTTTTTAATGGGTTAAATAGTTTTTAGTCCATATTTTTATGTGAGTTTTGATTTTTAGTCTTTATATATATATATATATATATTTATTTTTTTTAGTTCCCACATTTTCACCGTTTGCATTTTTAGTTTCTATCGTCATTTTTTTTACTTTGATAACGAAATCAGCCACATAGGATGATACATAAATGTCACGTCATTCAATGTAAATATTCCTAGCCAATATAAGTTATCCTATATGACCAATTATGTTATCCTAATCATAAAAAATTGACGAAAAAAATTAAAAATATAATTAAAAAAATGTTGGGACTACAAGTTGAAACTCAAAAGTAGAGACTAAAAACATATTTAACACTTTTTAATGTGGTATTAAAGCAGCGAGGCTCTTCCACCAATTGGACAAGCATTTTGGGTTGAGTTCTCCTCATGTGCTTAACTTAAGTCCTAACAATTGGTTCTTTCGTTGAGGGTTGAGCCATGAAAAGGGCTATCTATAGGTTGGATTAAGGTGTTTCATTGAATGACGATAGGCGAGTAAAAGCGCCGAAAAAAAAGTGCTTAATGTGATAACCATGAGACTCTCTACTTATTGAATTAGTCTTTTAAGTTATACTCTTCTCATCTCCTCATATGCTTAAGTCCTAACACTAAACCTAACATTTGTTTTTGTTGTTTAGGAACTAATCCAATTCCTATTTGCTCCCACCAAACTTCACTATCTTGCCGCGTGTAGCGTACTATCATACTCAAAGAATTGTTCCGGAAAATGCTAGTTTTGCGCAAGATCATCATCTTCGCACTTGCTAGGGTGTAAATTAGGCTGGTTGTGTAGAAGAGCTTGTACTGGGTTATGACACACTAAGAAGAAAACCACAGTCTCAATATCATTAAGTAAGGCTGAGTATGAGTGCGTTTGTTTTAGCTTTAAAAAAAATGATTTTTTCTTTGTATTTTTGAAAATAGATTTTATAAAATCGTTTTTTAAAATATTATAAGTTTTTTTATATTCGTTTTTTCTAAATTCAAATATTAATTTTGACATTGTATAACATAAACGTACATTATTGAAGATCAAAACATAGTCAAAATTTCAATTTTTACAAAAAGTTGTATTTCAAAAAAGATTTTTATGAAAATCTATTTGAAATAGCTTCAAAAAAAGTGATTTTTTTGAAATTTTGATGTCAAAAAAAAGTTTCAATAAAATGATGAAATGTCTAAAATGACATTTTAAGAATGACTATTCAAACCAAATTTTCATTTGAAGGTTTTATAAAAAGTTTCTTTGTAAATTTTTTTTACACAAAATTATATTACACTACAAAAATCTATTTTCAAAAAATCTATAACAAACGCACCCTATATCACTTTTAGATTGACTTATTTTTGAGCTTATGTGAAAGAGGTGCAAATATTAAGCTTTTATGTGTTATTATATGCTTTTTAAGGTACTTTACGAAAAACAATTTATAAAGACACAATTTTTGTTAGTAAAAACTTATAAATTAACATAAATGTTTATTTGTTTGCATAAGCTATTTTTCTAAGCTAAAAAATAAGCCAAATATGACTTCAAGAAAGAAACAAAAGGTTCTTGTGTTATATTGTGACAACCGAAATGCTCTTCACATATAGTTGCCAACCATGTGTTCTTTGAAAGAACTAAACATCTTAAAATAAATTGTCATTTTGTTCGAGACAAAGTTCAAGAAGCGAAAATTAGCTAGACTGTTGCCATTTTCAAGCATTGAGCAAGCAGCTAACTTCTTCACAATCCACTTCATCCTAATCCAAGCTAGGCATGGCAGCCATTTACCAAGCTTCAGCTTGTGGGGGACAGTTAAGAAAGACTGAAGATGTTACTTGAGATACAAGTAACGTGCTTAGGAAGCTTCGGTTTGTATAAGGCCAAGAAATTCATAATCAAATTTTCAGTTTTCTCTTCATATTTTCCTTCTCATTTCGAATCCAAATTAACATGCACGAATTTGACACATTAATACAAGCAATTTTGTAACTGTCTTATTGACAAAAAATTTATTTTTATTTTTTCTCAAGTGGATGATTACTTGTTCCTAAGGAAATTTGGTCACTCCTAACATCTGTCTCCTTCAATTTATTTGTGCTTCTCATCATCCCAAGAATCATCATCTGATACAACTAATGCAGAGTTAAGCTTAGCATCATTATGGTCAATCAACGATCAATCTGTATACGGCTGAACATGCTTAATCTCACCCTTGTTAGTGGCAGGTCTGGCTTCGAAGTATTAATGTCAGACAGCCGCACTTTTGCAGCCTCACTTGTAGCTTACTCAGACAACCGTTCATATACTACCTCAATAATGAATGCAAAACCTTTTCGTTCCACCATAACTTCGTCAAAGACTCGATGTGAATGCTCTATATCCACCAAGGCGTGTGCGTAGTGTCTAAAAGTGCAGTTTTGAGTGGATTTATCCAATGGTAAAGGTGTACCTATAGCACTTGCAATTTCAAAAAGCGTTTGATGCCAAATATAGTCAACAATATATGGTAGGAAAAGAGGAGAGAAAATTGTGGTCCAAAATTGATTGATTGATATTTGGTTTGTGTTTTGGGAGGAACTAGGAAGATATTCTAGATTAATATGACACATTAACTTTGTTTGATCTTACATGTACCCAACAAGATTAACAAGGTACTGAACATTGTTATTAAGTATTATTTGCTGGATCAGATTGAACTTGGATATCATTATCACTTTACTCCTTAAGTCCACAACCCCATCCACAAAATTAACATTAGACTCTTACCGAAGAATATGTTAAGAAGTTTTATATCAGTTGCGAGATGGTTTGAATATGTGAGATTTAACAGAATCTACATAAATTAAATAATATATTAAATAAAGTGACAACAACACCTTAGTAAGGAAAGTATACATATAAATAATTGAAGCTTTATTCTATGACATGATACATTTAACTCTCTCTGTCATGATAATTAAAATGAAATATAGCTCCATAATTATTGATAAACAAGAAAGCAAACAAACCACATAAATCAACATTCACAGTCCTAATTATTCTTTCTGGAATACAATTGGAAGGGCACCACCATCAAGGGCCAACGTAATCTTCCCGTTCTCACGAATAACGCCAACAGTCCCACATTCAAACTGACAAGTTGAACACACCTCTGTAGGGCACCATTGAATATTATAGACACCAATTGTTTGTGTCTGAACAATTCTAAAAAAATTACCATATGATCCAACTGTATTATCAGTTCCGGTGCTAATTAGTCTCCTTCCACTAGTAGCATCCTTCTCACCCACTTTCCATAGTGTTGATTGTGCACAACTTGTAGAAGCCACAAATGTTACTCTCAAGTCTGTGTTAAGCCTCACTTCATCGTCATCGTGATGTGCAAAAGGAATGAATACCACAGGCAAACCATGTGTCAGCTCAGCATTGCCAAGACCAACTTGTAGAGGGCATGGCGCATTTCCGGTGACCAAAGTGGCACCTCCTCCATTTCCAGTGATAGCTGGTCTGATAAAGTATTCCTCGTCATCTTCAACAGGTTCGCCACTTGTGTCGATGACAAACTGAGCTATTGACGTTGTAGCCATCAAAAGCCACATATTAGCAAGGATCAATATGGTGAAGGATGTAGTTGACATGGTTAATTAATTAATTAATTATCGGTTAATTATGGATTAGAAGTTTTGTGCTTTTTTTGTTGGTTGGCAGGCAAGGTATATATAGGACTGATCATGTTACCATGCAATGTACATAATGATTAATGAATAAAATAAAAGTCCAATCAATTAATTACATGAATTTTCTAATTGCTTTGTAACTTCTACTAGGACAAATTAACGAATCACTAATGGAAAAATAATAGTAAGCATTAATATTATAAGGTACTTTGTTTTGATCGCACCATTTTGATAGGGTGGAAATGGTGAATTTTATTTCCTTGTTCAAATCATTCGATTAATTAAATATACATAGTTGCGTACTAAGATGAAATTGCACAAGGCTAAATCACTTTTGTCTCTTTCATTTTGGGAACAGAATTTCCTGCAAGTTAGTGCATCACGCAGTAATCGATCTCAACCGTCCGATCTAAACTCGGTGGCTGAGATTATTTTAATATATAAAATTCTATATTACATCATAACCATCTGATTTAAAATGGATAATTGAGATTGAGTACTACGTAAAATTCCTATAGCGGTAAATACAAGTCCTTCATTTTGCCTCTCCTTATGCAATTCTGCCCGTAAATTAATAAATAATTATATAAAAATGTTGCATTCCATGCAGCATAGGTATTGTATCATTAATTAATTAAGGATGAATGAATTGTTGTATTGAGGATAGTTGAAATTCTCCGCTCTTAAGGTGAATAAATTTAGTGTCTGAAATCTAATCTTATTCCCTCCAAAATAGATAAGAGATGTTTGTAATTGGCATATTTATACTAATGTTTTTTAATTAAATTTTTTGGCCTTAGAAAAAAGGTATTGCATCCTTAGGGAATATTTGACCTTTTCGAAAATTTTAAGGGACTATTTGACGATTTTTGCAATTTACAAGCCAACATTCTCAGATCATAATCTTATTTGGTTTTTCATCAGATAGCATGTTCACAGCCTTGCTAGTATATGAAAACACTTCTGGATTCTACATTAAAAATCAAGGATTTGGATAAACTCAAATAATGTGTTGAGCTAGAAGTAGCATACTCTAATAAATAAATTTTCAGTATGTTAAATAATAGATCTATGATTCAGGCCTTCTTGGTTCTAAACCTACTAGCACTCCCACAGATCCATACATTAAGCACCATTGAACAAGAACATTCAGTCATATAGAAGATTGGTTTGAAGACTTCAGTATTTGAAAAACACTAGATTTTAAGAGTCCCGCATCTAATATATCAATTTTTTAATGTGGTATTTAAGGAACGAGACTCTTCCACCTATTGGACTAGTCTTCTGGGTTGAGCTCTCCACATCTGCTTAAATTCTAACAATTAATGCTTTCATTGAGGGTTGAGCCATGAAAAGGGCTACCTGTAGGTTGGATTAAGGTGTTTCATTGAATGATGATAGGCGAGTGAAGGCACCGAAAAGAAAGTGCTCAATGTGGTACTTAAACTATGATGCTCTCCTACCTATTGGATTACTCTTTTAGGTTATACTTTTCTCATATACTTAAGTCCTAACACTAGACCTAACATTTGTTTTTGTTGTTTAGGAACTAATCCGATTTCTATTTGCTCCCACCAAAGTTCACTAGTTTTGCGCAAGATCATCATCTTCGCACGTGCTAAGGTGTAAAGTGGGCTGGTGTGATAACCGAAATGCTCTTTACAGAGTTGCCAACCATGTGTTCCTTGAAAAGACTAAACATTTTGAAATAGATTGTCATTTTGTTCGAGACAAAGTTCAAGAAGGGAGAGTTAGCTAGACTGTTGCTATTTTCGAGCATTGAACAAGCAGCTAACTTCTTCACAATCCACTTCACCCTAAGCCAAGCTAGGCATGGCAGACATTTACCAAGCTCCAGCTTGTGGAGGACTGTTAAACAAGACTGAAGATGTTACTTGAGATACAAGTAACACGTGCTTAGGAAGCTTTGGTTTGTATAAGACCAAGAAATTCATAATCAAATTTTCAGTTTTCTCTTCATATTTTTCTTCTCAATTCCGTTTCTTATTAAGTTTAAGTATAAATTTTCAAAATTGTTGCATACAAGAAAGAGATTACCAATTTACCATCAATATCTCCAATGGCATTATATATGTAATCTGTGTGTACCTGAATATTACAAGATAGTTTTATATCTAAACTATTAGCTCAAAAATTCATTGTCGCTGCAATGGAAAAACAGATGGTCACCATCTCGAATGACACACAACTCATCGATCTCTGCATTATCTGCGTTCATTATTTTGTTAGGCTTTGGCCCTCTAAACTTTTCTCCTGCAATTTCACAAATTGACAGTCAGAAGGTGAAAATAATATAAAACCAACTATTGAAAAAGGACTAAATTTTATGTTTAGATTCGCAGTGAATTTGACAAAATCATGATAGTGTCGTAATTTTGTTGAAGTTTCAAAGTTTAAGTGTGTAACTTCTAACAAAATCACCGTAATTCATCGTGATTTTGTTAATCTCACTGTAAATCCAAATTAACATGCACGAACATTACCTATATTCGAACCTTATTTAGAAAAGAGTATTTGACACATAAATACAAACAATTAATATTTCCAACACATGCACATGAAATTGCAAAATTCTAATAATTTTTCTCATTTTCAAAATATTTAAGTGAATGCTTACCAACAATCTTGAGAAGCTCTTCCAATGAATCAGGTAGAATAATCAACTTTCCATGTTGTCCTTGTAAGGTAGCTTTGTCTTGGCCTAGATAGTGAATGGTAACTCTCTTATTGACAAAAAATTCTTTTTTTCTCTCAATCTGATGATTACTTGTTCCTAAAGAAATTTGGTCACTCCTCCTAACATCTGTCTCCATAAACTCTATTATATGTTCATCTAATTTCTTTCCATTTTCATGACTCACGCTTTGTTGCTTTTCTTCTATTTCTTTCTGTTTCCATCTAACAGGACTTAGGTTCTTTTCATTTTCTTCTTGTTCTGGCTGGTTTTCAACTTTGTTAGGTATCATGTCATACAATAATCTATGTGAATTTTTTGTACATTCAAGACATGAATTTGCCATTGTGTTGTTCATATCATGCATACCATGAAGAGCCAATTTTGTGTCTTTAGGTGGATATTCAAAACCCAAATCTTCTTGTCCATTTAACCTCTGTAAAATAAACAACAAATTATCAATCAAATTATAAATTAATCACTGTTCAGTGGTGATTGACGCTGAACTTGGTAGGGAGAACCACGGTTCGATCCCTCGCAACTGCGATCGGAAGGGGCTGGAACCACTTGATGCCAGAACTGACATCCGAACCAGATTAAAGTGGTGGTGAAAGTAAAAAATAAATAAATAAATAAATTTTGTGAGGTGGGGTGATGTGATAATTAAGTCTACAAAAATGTGATATGTATATTACCATAAAAAGATTTGTCATTATAATTGGTGCTGCTTCTGGATTTGCATGAAGGGCATTCATCAATGTAGTTCTGCTAAGTCTTAAAATTTGTGAAAGCTTTTTGGTCCTAACAGTGAGAGGCTGTGGTCTATTGTATAAGACTCCAATCTCTCCAATTGTGTCTCCTGCACTTATTTCCGTCTGCAAAACCTGAATATTTTATGTTCATTAGCTTCATATTGTACAATCTATAGGAGAATTTATAGACTATGCATCGACGGTGTAAAATTGTTTTCGTGTGTGTTCATTCAATACATGTGGAAAATATTTTACACCATCGGTGCATAGTTGTTACACTCGTACAAAATACGTAAACATGCAATGTTTGAATGCTATGACTTACTTGATCACGACCATCGACATTGTGAATGAGTTCCTGCACAGATTAATTTGATCATGAGAAATGCACACTTTTAAATTATATGACATTCTTCGATATTCGTTTAATGTTTGATTTTAAAATAAGGTTGCGCGCATCACAGCACTGCGATGCGGTTTTTAATGTTATTTACAATCACACCGCAATTGAGGCCTGATGCGGTTGCAGACACTTCCACAGCTGCAATTTTGCGGCCGAATCACATGACGCGGTAACAATTTGAAATTCTAATTAAATGGTTAATTTATTAAATATGCTTTAACTCACTCACCACTGCTCCTGAAACCAACATGTAAAGATCTGTTGGAGACTCATTTTGTAACATAACATCTTCTTTTGGTGGAAAATATTCTGCTTCCATTTCTGTAACCTATTATTACAAATTTAATTATAATCAGAATTTGTCATAATTAACAAAATAACTTAATATAAAGACAAAATAAAGCATTTGAAGTATTACCAGTTGAAAAAGAAAATCAGGTGAAACTCCTTGGAAGAGATATGAATTCTGAACAACAGGAAAAAACAAATGGTGTGTAATGCTTGCGCGAATTGCTTTCGGCATGCAATTTATTGTTTCTTGCTGTTTTAATCCTTCTGTTTTGTACCTCAAACATAAATATGATAATATTTGATCTTGTTTATCATGAGGCAGATGATTTCTTGTTGCAAATTCTGAAGCTGCTCTGACTGTATCTCTCTGTAGCATCAAAATAAATGTTGTTTTCATTAGAGGGAAGAAATATAGTTCAAAAGGTTAAATGGAGTTCATTATTTTTCTACTAGTTTACTTCACTTTGATGCAATAGTGAAGAATGTGTTCTTACATAACAAACATGAATCAATTCAATATGAGATTTATTTGTCATTTTTATTTTTACCAATAACTAAGAAATTTTCATCGTCGTTTACCAATGACTAATCTCCGTCAAGAAATCCGTGGAGAACACAACATAAGTTCTTCCCTTTCCAATTGAATTTTTTCCGTAAACATAAGTTAGGGATGGATCGGGCCCATGACCATCTATCATATTCAGCCTTTATCACTAATGAACCAATTAACGATTAATAAAATATTTTGAGTAATTACTTAAAAATTATGTGGTGCCGGAGAGCTCTCTTAATGAGCTTAAGACCTAACCTTTTAAGAGATCACATGTTGCTCTTAAATTATGCTAACAGTAGCTTTAATATGGCTCACACATATTTTTTTAACAAAAACATATACCAATGGTTATTATGAACTCATAGTATGGGCCACATTCCCCAATTTGAAATAAATTTTGGACCAATATAAGTGGGTATAATATGGGACACATCACATCCATGAAACATTTAATAATTTCAATGTTATATGCTTTGCCTATTTTGAGTTTAGGATTATTCTTCCTTTTTTTTTATTTGTTGTCTATTTAGAAGAAAAATAAACATAAATGAAAATTAATTATACATATTTTTTAAGTGAATCCTATTAATGGATTTTACTACTGTTCTACATGTGTCTATCTCTTTTATAAATGAATAACAATCGAAAGGGAAAGGTTGGTAAATGATGCAAACCCACCAATTTTTCCTTGCCACCACTACACGACAAAATATATGGCTTTTTTTTTTTTTTTTTTTGTGAATATATAGATGGCTTTCTAACTTTTTATTTTTTATATTTTTCTTTATATTCTTCACATGAATCCTATTAATTGCAGGACTAATTTTGGCAAGACAACTACTGGCTTGGTCACAAACATAAAGTTTGACAAAGTTAGATTCGAAGCTTAGGATACATAAAAATTTAAAAATAGTAGTCATATGTAAGATTCACGCGGAACAAATGATTCTTTGGTTTCCATCAAACAAAATAAATAAAGGGTTTTCTAATAATTAATTTAGAACACTTGCTAACAAAATTTGATATATAATACAATTCTAAAATATAAATTTCACAATTTAGATATTTGTATCTTAGATAAGGTGAATAAGTGGGATGACCGGAGTTCGAACATTAGCTCAATTGGTAGGACAAATGCATTATATATGCAGGGGTCGGGATTCGAACTCCAGTCATCCCACTTATTCACCTTATGAATGAAATTTCTAACCACTAGGCTACTTGACAAAAAAAAAACTTATATAAAAGCATAAGTTTGAGAAAACATACAAAATTTCTGGTGTGACTTGTCCATTGAACAACAAGATTTGTCATGTTTCCAATGATATAAGCTGTTAATCCCAAGTTGAACAACATGTAGAAAATATCAAATAGCATCTCTCTAGTGTTATTAGCATGCAAATCTCCATATCCAGTTGTAGTTAGTGTCACAATTGACCAATACATTGATGTCACATATCTATCCCAAAGACTCATTTCTTTAAAATTTGGGTACACAGCACCAATCCATGTCCTTTTGGGATCAGGGTAACTATCTGCAATTAAATAGTTAACGCATCCAGCACAGTGTACTCCAAACAAGGTCACCTGAAAATTTCATCAAAAGTCACACATCCTTAATTTAAATAATTCGCGAAAACATGTTTGTCTGGTAGTTTAGTGGATAGAATCCCACCATTTTATAGGTGAATTAGTTGAGTGTCTGTGGTTCGAACCCAGACTTCGGTATATAAAATGTGATATCTCTATCAATTGAGCTAAGCTCGCGGGACATTGGTGTAAACATTTTATACTATACTTTGAAATAATTATGAAAATTATAAGAAAAAAAAAATGATTTAGAAGCTTACAGCAATGAGCTTCAAGCACCTAGTCCAAAAGTAATTGTAGTGAATGTTTTTCTCAAGTCTGAAAGAAGGAAATTAGCAAAGCTGATAAGTATTTTGATATTCAGAAAAAGGGTTTTAAATAAAGTTTTGCGACCGTAATTTGGGTCGCAGTGTAATTTATTTGATGTTTCTAATGCAATTGAGATTCTCCGCAATATTAAAAATTGCGAAGAGACGTGGTTTAAAATTTGCTTATAAAAAATTGAGAAGCAAGAGACTAACTTTGCAAATAGAGAACTGACTCGTCTGAGACGCCATAACCGTAACATGTTAAGAGCTTTGAATCCAATATCGTTGCTACTATCGGTGAATAAGGAGCTAATAGATTGAAAAGGTGCGGTTGAACAAACATCAAAGATAAACCCTGTACTTAAGTATCTGAAATCAAAAAGGAAAAAACAATAACTTTAGAAGGAATGAAACATTAACAAAGTAATAATAATTCAAGTCAAACATTTTATCTAAGGAGTCAAATTTTATTTCATTAATTCTAGAAGGAAGAAAACAAAAATAAAAATAAAAATCATAGGCTAATAGTTAGATATGTTACCTGACTGCAATTTTCTTATGATCATCAATAAGATGGTAAGAATGGTCATCAAGATATGCAACAAAGAATGTCATCACTATGTCAATGGCAAAGAAACCATTCACAATGTTATCTATGATGAATAATGTGTTAATCTTATAAGGTAGAAATGCGAATTGAAAAGGATATATCCATGCAGAGTAAATCACTAGAACTATCAACCACGTCTCCCAAGTCCTACAATAAATTATATAACGGCGGTTAGAGTCTATTAGATGTCAGCTCAATAATACTAACATCGGGAGATAAAGTTCAAATTTTATCGGAAAATAGTTATAAAACGGCCATTAGTGCCGATTTTATTAACAATATTTTCGTGATTCCCGCATTACGGGAAAAAAAATAATTAAAGAAATGTTATTACGTACCGATACTTTGGATTGAAGGGGGAAATTATGTATCTTCTTAGTTGAGTTTCTTGGTTGATTCTTGCTCCAAGAGATGGCAAGAGATCAGTTTGGAATTCATCAACCCAAAACCACTTAAAAAATTTCTTGACACATGTGAATGACATGATAGGATTGAATCCTTTAGGGTAAAGGGTGAACGAGATGTAGTTGTTAAAATGTTCTAATGATGTGGTTGAGTTGAATTGAATTGATCCACTAGAAATGAAAAATGAGCATATTTATAGTAAAGCCGGTTTGAGTTAGATGCGCTGGATTTTAGTCCACTTTTTTCCTTCCCTTTTTGGTGAGATGCCTGTGATATTAATATTCACTTTAATGGAATAAAATAAATAAATAAATAAGACCCTTATGAAAAACAAAATATGATTAAAATTTAAAAGTTAGTTTTTAAAAATTTTATAAAAAAAAAAAAAATAATGTCTCGTGAGTGGAACTAAGTTATGAGAGACTATATTTTTGAAGGTCGGGTTTGAATTTTAAATTCTGAACATTTAAAGTGTGTGATTCTAGTCATCCAATTATTACTTGGAAGAAAAATGATTTATTAAGAAAAATTTTGGTCAAAATATGATGAAAAGTTAATTTTATAAAAAAATAAAAATAAATATGTCTTGTAAGTGAAACTGAGTTACGACAGATATTTCAGATTAGAATACTTGGAAATAAAAAGGGTCGATTTGAATTTCATATATTTCACATTTAAAGTGTGTGACTATAGAATGTACCAAAAAAAAGTGTGTGACTATAGCAATTAGATTACTTGAAAAAGAAAAAAAAAATTAAGAAAAATTTTGGTCAAAATATAATTAAAGGTTAGTTTTATAAAAAATGGATTTTTCTTTTTTAAGAAAATTTTGGTCAAAATATAATTAAAAGTTAGTTTTAAGAATTTTGTTCAACAATTAAAAAGTAGTTTTATAATTGTGGTGGTAAACTGCTCCATGTTGTATCAACAAATAAAGTTACTCTAAAATGGAATAGAGAAGCAAAATGATACAAGACTTGTATATATGCTTGCCAAAATGTTAGAGATGATTCTGGGTGTGACTTGACTTGTGTTTATACCTAAATTTCGTTCACATGAAAAACCAAATCTTTATCCAATTTAAAATTACTATTACAATAGTACATGTACAGTAACTTATGATTGTTCTGAAAACAAAGATTTTGACTCAACTAATATAAAGTAATTTCCATTTAAAATTTAAGGATAGTTTAAAAGGCTATAGTGGAATTGCATTGAAACAGATTCTATTTAGGAGACATTTATACCAATAAATAATCTTTATCATATATTTGTACTTATGTGCTTACCCTTTTATGAGAGATTCCCCAAGATTACTTTGTGACGGTGTTAATTTGAGGCAAGGAGGTGTAAGAAGCAACATATGATATGGAAATACAATGCTCCAAACTGGTTGGCTTGATTGATCGACATTGTTTCTCTGCGATGCTTAAGAGAGACAATAATTTTAATAAGATTTAGAGTGAGAGGTGAATATGAAATTAAATACTTGAACACTCTACAATGGACTCAGTTTATATAAGATTCATTAAAAAAAATCGTGGAAGTCAATAGTAGGAGTGTGTAGGATCAAATCTAAGCTAAAGACTCGTTCCAATCTAATAAAAATATTTAATTTAATATGATCTGATTAAAAATTAAAAGTAAGATTAGGGTTACTTGTCTCTACTCCTAATCAATAGACACATGTGTAAAACACACAAAATATTGGTATAAGAAAGCATCAGCTGGGATTTAGCCCACGAGTCACACTAGGATCATTGAACATATGTTACTAATTCATGTCGGTCAAAAAAATAAATGATATGTCATTGAAATTTAGGGTTTGGAATTAGGTTTTAAGTAGTATTCCATATTCTTTTAGTGAAACAAGTTTCAAATTCCTTTTTTATACTCCTTCTTTTTAAAATAATAGTCGTTTAATGTTTTTCACACATATTAAAATATGCAATGATGTTGTCAAAAGAAATAATATTTTTACTATTCTATCCCTATAAAATATAGATTTTTTTTTTTGGGAATAATGCATATAGTAATAATTAGGGGTAAAATTGAAAAGTTTTGCCATGAATAGTGAGAATGACAATTATTTTGAAACAAAATTTTGTTCCTAAAGTGACAATTATTTTGAGACGAAGGGAGTACTCCATTTGTCCTAAAATATAAGAGAAAATTAGTCAAATAAAATTGATGTATTTAGTCCAAATTTTTAATCAAATACGTTATTTTTCTTTATCAATTGTTTTTTATATTTTGAGATGGAGTGAGTAGTTTATATAATTAGTTTTATAAGGTTGTAGTTTTTGCATCTTATAAATATTCTAAATTTCATTTTTTGTTTTTATAAAATTTTAGCAATAATTTGTCCTCAAATGGTCAACGAATTTTAGCTCAACTGGCAAAAATATCGATATTGTTAGTATCAGACGTTATGATCGGGATTCAAATTTTGGTTCCCGCGCTTTGTGTGTGTGAATTTCTAATAATTTGTCATTTCATTTATGTATCAAAGAAGAAAAAAAATTGTCCCCAAATAAATTCAATTTATTTTTTCAATTATGCTTAGTGTATTGTAGAAATCTTTCTAGCAAAATTTTAAATTTTTTTAAAAATGACATAAATTAAATATGAATTTTTAAAAAATTGGCATTTAAAAAATCATATTTAATTCATCTTTTGTTAAAAAAAATTTAAATCTTTAAGGAACAAATTATTAAAATATTATAAACATGGGTACAAAAAGTCATTAAAAGACTGTAAAAAAAATTAAATATATTTTTAGTCCATATAAAATCGCACTTTCTTTAAGGTATTTTTATTTACCAACACAAACTTTGAAAATGTGTTACAAAAAATGGATACTTTTAGTCTCTCAAAACAGTCCCTATAAAATGCAAATAAAGACTAAATGTGAAAAGACTCCACGGAGGAGTGGATTTGGGTTGGAACTGAAATGCTTGGGTCACGTGTATTGGACCTTGGCACAATTTGGAACATGAGAAAAGCACATGGGAAGGAAGGAATGAAGATGGGATAAAAAAGAGAGCTAAAATTATGAGAAAAGAAATTTAATTTAAATTAGCTAATTTATTGGACTATTCTTCTTTTAACAAATTTTCTTTAAGCCCGACTTTGCATATTATATGTTTGAATAATGTTTTTTAGATTCATCTTTTATATATATATATATATATATATATATATACACTTCTTGAAGTTGAAAGAGATGAAGGTGTTAATGAAAGAATTGTTAAGTGTAATAAATCGATGGATGTAAATCTCTTTATATGTTTAAAGAGATTTTAGCGATGTTACAAAGAAAGATAGATTCAAAGGGATCTGGATTCTCTGCAGTCGAAATATCCATGCAGTCATGCAGTCACTAAGTTTAATGGTTCAGATTTAAAGTGCAGTAAATTAATAAAAAAACATAAAAAATATGGATGGTTCAGATCTACTGCAGTCACTACTTGACTGCAGGGAATCCGGATCCGATTCAAAGAGATGAAGGTTGTAGTGTTCAAGGAAAATCCTTCAACATGAGGCAAAGTGGATCCTCTATCAACTCTGAAGACTCGGGCTGCAAAAAGTCGAGCCAACGACTTTAGATATGTATGCTTAATAGGAGGCAACCCATCAATTTTATTTCTAAAGTTCTCATGCTTTATGCAACTTAATAAAGATGATTAACAAATACTCCAAACTTACATGCTATCATAGAAGTCAGTCTGTGATGAGAATAACAAGAAAAACAACACTCGCAAAGCAACAAAAGCTGCTACGGCCTTATGGCATAGAGGCCACGACCGTGCCAAAGAGAACACTGTTGTGTCAAGCCGAAACACCCAAAAACTAAAAATTTAACCCTTAAACACTCAACTCAAGCCTCACTCAATTCATATCAACCTCCAAAAATTATAAAATCATATATTAACCCTCATTCATCAATTGCAAACATCCTCATCCAAAACCGCATTACTAACCCTCATTTGCATAAACAACAATGACCCCCATCCACCCTACCATAGTACTATGCATAAACCTCATCAAACCCACTAAACCCAAAAATAAAAAAACAAATCTCAAAAGCATCAACCATTCAACAATGAAGATAGACAATGTCTAGTTCAAGCATGAAGGGGGTTTACTTCATCTATTTCCTTTTGTGTATATGTCTTTTATGCTTTCATTAGGATTTAGGACTAAAACTCCACATTCTATGAATTGTTGATTTTTTTTTTTTTTTGTGGTGTAAATTAGACCTTGATTGAATAATAATATGTTTGATAGGGGGAATGGAATCGAATTAGTTGTGAAAAGTTTTTGTTAACGATTTGATAAGTTAACTATTTCCTAATTTTTCTTCTTGCAACCTATGAATTTGATGATTTTGACCATGAGAGCTTGAAAATAAAACATTAATAGTCTATGCTCTTTTCTTTGATAGTTTCACTCATATGTTAGACAATCTAGAATTTGTCTTGTAACCATAAAAAAAAAAAATAATAAAAAAATAAAAAAAAAACTTTTTACCTTATTTAACATATTTTGAGCTTATCGACACTCTTTTATTTCTAAATTTAAAACACCCTACAATTTTCACTTCACTTTAAAATATTTTTTATTATTTATGGAGAACCATGTGGACCATTAAGTCAATTACAATTCCCCATTTTCTTTGTCTAGTAGCTTTTGGTCCTATTTCTTTTTATTTTTAACGAAGAATTTTTTTTGGTCCATTTTTCAAAGAAGGTTAATCGGTTAATCCTATTTGAGTTGGAAGACATTTTTTTTTTTTTTTAAAGGAGTTGGAAGACACTTGATCACGGCTGATGCATAATGACTTTTTGTGTGTGGCCCACTCTTGATGATTAGTTTACATGATAACCATTTTGCTCGTAGAATCAAATAGTTTGAGATGGAGAAATAAATTGCGGAATATTATGAAAGTACTAGTACGTATTAACGTCTTATTTGGATTCTTCACTATGCTTGTCATTTTTATTTTTATTTTTGACAATTTGTTGTCCTTGTCATTTATTCTTTGTTATCTTTAATCTCAAAGAAAGTATATTTATTAAGTTTTTTTATGATGATAAAATGTATTTATTAAGTTAAGATTGAATAAATAAAACAAAACATAGTGAAAAAGGTCCAAAACACAACTAAGATGCAAAGAACTCAACTAGCCAAACCTTCCAACTCCTAAAGGCCGCGCCATCTACCAAAAGGTCCAAAACAAAACACCACTCCCACACACAGCCACAAGGAAATGGCAAAAAACTGCAGCACAACAAAAACAGCCTCCGCCACTAGCTGCACCGACAATTGGATCCGAATTCTTTGTAATCGGAAAAAAGATGTGATTGCATTGTAGTTGAAAACATCTGAATTGTTTGATTAATATCAGATGATTTAAAGTTTCAGCTTAAAATTTATATTTAAAAACATCTTATCTTAAAATATATACCGTCCAATATTTATTGGATGATTCAGATGTGCCAACTGCATGTAGTGATAGTGCACTGAATCCAATTTCCCAACAAATATACTGCCCAAGTTATCTTAACAAACAATTTCCGAGGTCCCAACACTATTCGTAAAACAAATAAAGTGGGATCTTCCTCCCAACTCAATCCCCAACGTTACGATAACAAAAATTACCCCTAGAACAGGAAGAAGAGGCACATTTTCCTTTGTCTCGTTGGTCCTCGCTAATTTTAGAGTCTTTGTCTTTGTTCTTCGCAAAATCCATTGTCTTCTTAGGTGGTGACTCATTCCGCCAAGAGGGTCTATTTCTTCGGGATGATTCACTAGGCGGGATTGTCGTTTGGGAGAGTCTTGTCTCATTCTTTTATCTTCGCTTCTACGTTGGTCTTCTCCTCTGTGGTTATCTTCCTTCGTGTATCTTTTTAGTTTCCCTTTCTTTGAACCTTATTTCAATTCATTTTCTCTTTCTTAATAAGTTCTTTTGGGAATTTGATTTTAGCTTCTTTGAACTCTGTATTGGCGCATTCATGCAAAAAAAATTCTCTGGACGTATTCAATGGTGTATATTATAAATATCTTCTCGGGGTCTTTCTTCTCTTTGAATGTATCCTCTCGGTGCTTGTCGTCCCCATTCTTGTCATATACTCTTTTAACTTCGGTGATATCTCTGGTGAAACATTCCACGTACTCTCAAAGTGTTTCCTTCTTTCTCTAGATGATGGCACTGAGTGAGGCTACAATTTTGGGTTGCCGTCTACGGGTTGTGAAATGGGATCCAAACTCATCAGATAAGATCTTCCACGAGTTGATCAAACCGTCCAACAAGCCTTTGTCCTAGGTTATGGCAATGCCTTTATGAGTGAGTACAAACAACTACACACTCTGTAGCTCCCGAAAACGATGGCAGTCCAATACGGTATTTATTTGTTCGACGGGCTCATTTGGATATTTGGTTTTGTTGTACAATTTCAGTTTCGACGGTTTCTCCAAAGTCTTTGGGATGTTACACTCAATAATCGCTAAAGTCAAAGGACCACAAATGGTGAGAGCGTCTCCCCAAGGGGGAGGGAGTTTCTCCTTTTATGGCGACGGTTGTAGGATTATTGTAACTTAATCCAATAAGCTATCCAGACAAACACAAAATCTAAAAAATAGTTTCTAAATTTTTTATCAAACAATCTTATAAGTTAATCCAATAAGCTACAAGCTAGTTTATTGAACTTACCAAACAGACACAAAATCTAAAAAATAACCTCTAAAATTATTTAATATCAACTTATTATTTCTTTTACAATATTGCATTTATTTTTATAGATAAATCTATGTAAATGTAATGTTATACAATGAACCAATGATCGTGATTGTGATTGTGATTGTGATTGTGAAATTTCAATGAGGTTGTGAAAAGGAATAGTTGCCAAAAGAAGCTTTTTTTATGATATAGAAGAATATAAATTCCGGAGGAAATTAAAATGGCATAAAATAGAAAATTTTTATTTTTATTTTATTTGAAAAGGTCATATTTGTTGGTTTGGTGTGTGAATTAAAGAAGTATAAGTCACAGTCTCTCCCATCACCCATACGAGTATTACTATTATAGAAGTAACCATACAGAACTTTTGTCCTAGCTCTTACAACCGTTATCCATTCTCTCCTTTTTAATTATGCTCAAGTTTTCACAACCCCACCTTAAATTCTCAAGAAAAGTAAGCACTGTACCTGGTTGCTTAAGCTCCAAATCAACTTCTTCAGAGACACTTTCTAGACTAGAGCTTAAAAAGAACTAGGCATAATTAGGGCGGACCTGGATACTTACCGGTGAAGCCAAAAATTATTCATTTCTGATAATTCGCATAAACAATATGAGATTACTATTAATATAATATATATGTATATCTAAAAAAAATCAACAAACCATAAAATTTCTATTAGAAAAAAAAAAAAACCAACAAACTATATTCAAAAATCAAAAAATTTCTATTAAAAAAAAAGCTGTAACTTATTGAATATCTATTAAATCATGCATATCACTATTCACATATAACTTATTGATGATTTAGGTTATAAAAGGGATAATCACATGATTCACAGATAAATTTCCCATTAAGTCTTGCATATGCTGCAAATTTATGTACGAAAATGAATTTACAGTCGAAAAAATATTCACAGGAAATTTGCATAGCTAATTCCTAAACAAGTTTAGTGTCTTGTTAAATTCCTGAGAAACTCCGTAGGAAATCTTAGTATAATTATTCTTAAATTTTTCAATAATTTTTTCGATACATGCTTAGAATACTATAATAAATTTCTTCACAAAACTATAGAATTTTTTAAAATGAGAACAATTAAATATGAAAATTTTAAATTTCAAAAGATAATAAAAGTAACAAATATCTTGATTTAGAAATCAAAGTTTGAGTTCTTTCTTTTTCAAATAGTTTTTTATAATGTTCTAAATATGTCTGAAAAATAATTATTTAAAAATAAACATTGATTTAACAGAATGGATAAAAACTACGGGAATAATAATTATGTAGTGACCAAAATATGCCACTATTTTTTATCTAAATTTAAAATAAATTTTGATAATTTTACAGGGCCCAAAATATATTCAACAGTTGTTATTAAATCTTAGATCATCTTCAATGGTAGTACATATTCTTATAAGAAATGGTACCTATTAGGTACCTCCATTGGAGCAATACACAAATGAGTATATAAGAGCATCCACAATGGAGCACTCAAAATTTGAGTACTTAGGTTGGTCCCACCTATACACATCATTTATTTATAATTTTTTAATAATAGTACTTCTTAAGTACATAATCTCTCCAACCTAGCACCCCTTAAAAAGTTCTAAACATGGCCCACAAATAATTTTCTTATTATTTTTTTCCCACAACTTACCCACGGTGTAACCGTCTGTATAATATTTATAACCATTTTTTTGTCAGGTTTGTCTAATGACTAAAAATTTCACTATTAAGATGGATAAGTAAAGTATTAAGAATTCGAATTTCAGTCCTACATATAAAATGTGATTTCATTATCAACTGAGTTAAACTCACGAAACATATTTAAGCGTGTATGTTTTAACATTAAAAAAAATTGAATTAAATATGTGTATGTTTTAAGTGGTAACTACCTAAATCAATTTATTTACGTTTAATATTTAAAAAGATAAAATAAAACAACTTATCTTAAACTAGATTTATTAATCTCAATTTGTCAAGTCCATCTATACTACCAAAGATTCCTATTGTATATATAAGTTCACCAAAAAAAAAAAAAAACTACCGGAGTCTATCTAATCTCACCATTCGCGAAGAACAAACTCCACATAATTCCAAAAACTCACAATTCCAAAAATTGCCGCCAAAGTAAATCGTGAAATTAGCACACAAATCCTTCCACAAAACCCTTGAGATAAATTAACCTTCATCGATTGAACTCTCATCAAACCCTCACAAACGAATAATCTGCTTCTCGACGAACCCTCTCTCAGTCTCCCACTCGACGAACCCTCACCGTCAAGAACAATGTAATACCCTGAATAATTAATTAATAGGTTATGATAATTTGCTCTATTAATCTTAATTAGTAATTAAGATAGAATCTTTTAGTGAAGACATTAATGGCACAAGAGTAATAAAGTGGAAGTTTAAGGGTGCTTGAGAATATAAGAACAAGTACATAGGTCTATTTATAAAAAAAATAAATAAGGGTCATACTAACCGGTGCCCCAGGCACTGGTTAAAGAAACCAAAAGAAGCAAGTTTTGCATTGAAAAATGTATTTTTTAAATTTTTAAAAGAGAAATTAGACAAGTCCCGAGACTTTTATACCTTATTTAGCTCAGCCCCGGGCACTAGTTAGTATTTTTCAAAAAATAATAATAAAAAGACACACTTTCCCTTTGGTCTCTCTCACACTCTCTCTCGATAGTGATCTAGAAGCACCCATTATTTGCTTTGTTCCATTCCCATAGAAACAAGATTTTTCATGTGAAAGCTTCATGAAGGTTAAGGAACTAGAAATTCGGTAAAATCAAGAAGAAGTGGAGCATATGCAGCTGAGATATCCAAGAGAATAATTATGAATTTGAAACCCATAAAGCTTCAAAAGTTTCATTATCATCTTCTACCTCTTATTCATCTTCAATTCTCAGAAAATAGTAACTTATTGTGGTTAAGGCGAGTTCTTTAATTATATTTTGATTTCCCTAATTAGGGTTTTGAATTTGACTTTGAGTTCATGGGTTTCATGATAAGAATTGGTATTAGACGTACAATAAGGGGAAGTAATGTGTAATTCATATGATTAGGGTATGAATTGGAGAGATAATGAAAATTAGATGCAAATAAGAATTTGTATTATTGTTAGATTGTTGTTATTATTCATGTATCTATTGACTATTGATTTCTGAATTTTAGAAAGGTTGATGAAAATTTGATTAGATTCTTGGAAATCATTGTTTTAGATTAAGAGTTGAGATGGAAGAATTAACCCTTAAATTTGTGTAGACCTACAATGATTAAGTTTCATTGATAATTGACGGAGTAAATTGAATTACAAGTTGGAGATTGTGTTGACCTACCCCAAAATTTGAAATGTTAGGAGCTAGAATTTTGTTCATCTCAATTCATTAGTTAAATAGTGTTCCATATATATATTAGAAATTTAGGACCGATATGAAATTGTTTAGTTATACAATTAAAGTGTTAGAAAAGATCAGTTTTTGGAAAGCTAGTTGAGAAGTTGCTACTATAAACTAGAATTTGAAGTCTACCCTTTCAATTCAAGTGCCAAATAGAACCTTGTATATGTTTAAAAATGGAGATGCTAGGTATTAGCTTGAAAATACCAGAACACATGAACCATATGTTGTTAGTTATGTGTAGGATTTTGGGACTTTGGAGGTTTAGTCCCTCGGTTTTGTAATCTAAGACACCTTGGAGGTAACTAGAACGGCTAGAAGAAATTAAATCGTTTTACTTGATTAGATTTAGAACCTTAAAAGGAATGAAATTATAAATTGATTATTTATGTAATTGAGGATGAATATTAACATAGTTAATAATCAAGTTGATTAGTTTACAAATTTTGGATGATAAGAAATTGTGAGTAGATAATTTACCTTGCGACCAGTTTTCTAAGTTATTTTCATGGGAGAAACAAATTTCTAAGAAGGGAAAATTCATTTCATTCAAGAGTAGTTTCACAAATGTATTTATTTTAAAGATTTGGGTTTAGTGTTGCAAAATAGTAAAAGTCAGCGGCTTTACGCAAGTTGTTTGATACTTTAAATTGATTTTTAGTTATGGAATTTGTTTTAAAATTTAATTGGAAGTTTTATGTGGGATTCAAAGTTTACCGTTCGCCACAACGAAGAGATAATGCGGGCATTATAAGTTTTCCGTTCGCCACAACGAAGAGATAATGTGGTATTAGCTTAATAATGTGTTTGTTAGTTAGTTGGGTTCCTTGTAAGAAGGAGATTTGGTGGGAGTGCAGTTGCAATTACTAGTTTTTGGGTCTTGAGCACTTCTCTAATTGATTTACTAGTTTTAATCTACGAGATTCTTAGGCTATTGCTATTTGTCATGTAATTTTCCCATGCATTATTCTTATATTGATCTGTTCTAACTAGTAATTGTTACTGTTTTTGCTGTCATGTATTGTGTCCTGTTATTGTGTTGAAGTTTAGCTACTTTTTTATTGTGTTGAGGTTTAGCTACTTTTTTTATTATTGAGCTTGGTTTATTGTGGAAATTCCAGACATATGTTTTAGAATTCTCCAATCTCATAATGATATATCCAAGTGGTCGTCGATTAAAGGATCGAGAACCAACGTGAGAAGTCATAGATTGCTTAGAATCCGCCAAGTGAAACAGCAATGTGATGTGAACACGAATGCCGCCTTCACAACAATATACAAGATCATGGAATCAATCAGGTTTGTATTTCTTCCTATATGCCGATATTTTAGTTTGTATGTACATCATATTTATATCCTTCTAAATTTCGGGTTTATATAATTGGAGGAGATGGAACTCAAGGGATGCATCTGTAATTTTATTTGGACTTGATTGTGTTATATTGCAAGTAAATGTGACAGTTGATGTTGCTATCTGATACTTTACTTTCTAACTCGGGTTCTCTGTTCATAATCTGAAGCTTTTTGGAACTGTTGATTAAAGATGGAAATTCTATCATATATGTCTAATCTGTTATCTTTTAGATCCAAGAGGTACAACAGTATAATGCTTTTGTTGTGTTATATTCCTAGTATTGTTTCTATTTCCAGGCTTTTGTTGGGTTGCTTTGTACTAATAACCTTTTTCCATTCCCGTGCTTTGGGGTGTATTTGTTTTTGAATAAAAAATTTATTTTTTACTATATATAAAATAGTTCATATACATAAAGTTCTTTTTGTGTTTATTAATATTTAAATTTGTATTTTATGATGTGTTTTAATTTTAAACTGATATATTGTAGAAAAAAGTTGTTTGTTAGCCTTAAGATGAGGTTGAGAATATCTTAAGGGAAATGGCTCAAGAAGGTAAAGCTGAGGAGAGTGAAAATATTGCATAGAAGATAGAAAATGTTGCAGAGGATGATGCTCGAGTTGCACCAGAGGAAAATTGAAGAGCAAATCAGCACACAAAGAATTTGGAGCGACAAGTGAAGAAATTGACGCAGAGTGTTGCTTGCGTCAAGGGTGACCAACACTGTCGTCATTGAGACTATGATAAAGATGACTCTGACAACATGGATGACTCTGTCGACAGCTTAGATTAATTATTTGATTATGTTTTATTTTTATTTTTTAGACTTATTTTATTGACTGATATTTGAGACTTATTTAAGCTATAGACTATATTAGTTTTTATTTTGAGAATCATAGATGTTTATTAATGTCAAATTTGATTGAAGTTATATAAAAATCATCATATTTTGTTCTATTTTTATTGATTACAAGTGATATATAATTATTATAACAAACACGAACACGAGCATTATAGATAGTTTAATCGACGGTAAATTACAGGTGTTTTCTACCCATGAATTACCCATGGTGTAGCCGACAGTAAATTACCCATGGCTTTTCGGCCGTGGGTAACTATTTCCAACGAGGCTTTTTCCCACCACCCTTTGGTCGTGGGCAATTCGTCACTAGTTCAATGCTACCCACGACTTTTGTCAGTTACCCATGGCATTTTTTGTGAGTAATAGAAGAAATTCTTGTAGTGCACATTTATAATGATAACGAGTTATTGGTTAAAATATGTTATTAGTGAGACCAATTTAAATTTTTTTAAAAGGTGCTAGGTTGGAGGAATTGAGTACTTATTTGATATTATTATTAAAAAATAATAAAAGAATGATGTGTACATGTGAGATTCAGTTAAGTACTAAAATATGAGTAACTCCATTGTGAATGCTCTTAAAATAAATCCACGTAAAAATTTAATTTCCTATGTATTAAAACCTTCTAAAATCACAGTTTTACTACATCCTTTAAAACAATAGTAGAAAATTTTAACCAATATAAAAAATTATTTACTACCTTTTTTTACTAAACTAAAACATTTAATGACTTCAAATTATCATATACCATCAAAAAACAAAATTAATGTTGTTGTGGAAAGTGTGAGATGAGTTATGTTTTACCTTACTTACAAAAATGAAGGTTTGAGTATTTTATCAGCGAGAAGATTCACAAATTCATTGCTTTAAAATTTTAAGTAAAAGTATGATGTCAAATTCAATTGTATAATTGTTCTAACAAAATTTAAACTCTAAACCTCCAACTCCATACTTAGCTCAAAAGTTGAGCTACCCATGCCCCACCCTTCTTGACCCAACTCTAAAATTATTTTTTAAAAAAAAAATTAAATTAAATATGTTTTTAATCCATATATTTTGCGAAATAGGTATGAATCATTTCTATATTTTAAAAAAGTTAAAAAAAAAAACCGCATAAATTTTTTCGTTAAAAACTAAAAATATATTTAACCCTTTATTTTTTTTATAGATGCCACAAACCCGATATACTTAAACTGAATTTTATAGAAACTTTATGGTTATGTGTGAATCTAAGTGGAATTAATTTACAAATTAAGTAAATTAAATTGTTTAACATAGTATTTTACAACACCCTTTCTCGAAAGAGATATGGACCATCATTTCAATTAAGCAGTAATCCATCATTTCAGTTAAACCATGAACACACTGTACTGGTCCAACTATAAAGTTGTGGCTTAACCTATCCATCGGTAGTTCCATTAAAGGAAAAAGTGAAGATGGGGCATGGCATGAGTTATGTGAAAAAAGTGAATAAATGCACCCACCAATTTGTTTTTTGTGGTTATGGCTTCGTTACAAGTCAAAATACAAGAAAATTTCCATGAAAATTGGAGGGTTTTAGAGAAACTTGCTTTATTAGAAGCATATACCACGTGAATGGTTGTTTGATCATGTTCTTGAAAAGACTATATGTTCAAAGACTTTGTAGCATCTTCAGTATGAATGATTATCAAAATGCTCTAACAAATTGAGAAACATTTCATCTTTAAATGTATGAGATGAGATGAGATGTTTTCAATATAATCAATAAGGTTAAGTATGTTTTTTAAGTTTAGTCATTCATTATTAAATTTTAATGGTACCTTATCTCGGGTGCAAACGTCCGAGGTTCAAACAACTCTGAAATCACACACACTACGAGGTTTTAGGTTTAAACTCGGATGAATACGTACGTACGATCTATAATATTGGCATTGCTAGTTAGTTGCTAAAAAATTTAAAAACAACTTGTAAACAATGTTGTTAAACTCTAATCAATATTAATTGAATTAGGTATTGTGTCACTAAGTAAATCAAATTAGTTAGTGAGAGTTCGGTAAGAAAATAAATAAAATCCAACCATTTATATGGAAAAATTGACTAATCACTTTAGCATAATCACTTTTTTTTTTGGTAGATGCATAATCACTTAACTTGGTACAATTATTTGATTTGGTTTATTGATAGAATTAATATTATGGTTCCAATTAGAATAGCTTATTTTTTAACGCGCTTTTACAAAATAGTTTATGCAAATAAATAAGTTTTTATATTAATTTATAAGTTTTCAGTAATAAAAAGTGTATTTTTATAAGATATTTTTTCATAAACTACCTTGATAAACTACCTTGATAAACATGTAATAATATATAAAAATTTATTTATTTGCATAAATTGCTTTGTATAAACTCAAAAATAAACTATTTCAAACGGACCATATAACTAAAATATATTACAAAATATAGTGTGTGGTATCCGTATGTGTATCATACCAATGCAATAAGATTTGCTACTATGTTATGTAAAGTTTGTTAAAAAAAATGAAAAATTACTTTTGCCACCCTACTGATTTTTAGACGCATCATACGAAATTACCAAAATACCCTCGTCCGCTACTTAAATAGTGGATTCTACGTTAAAAACCTCACAAATTTCATGTAGTTGGGTGTTTTTATGAAAATTTCTTGTAGCGGATTCTATACGTGCCTAGGGCACAGATTCTATAAAAATGTGAAATTTTCTTGTAGGGTGTTTTCATATGTAATGTTTTCTACTCACACTTCGTATTTTTATAACGTCCGCTACTTAAGTAGCGTACACAAATTTAGGGTTTTTTTTTTTCCAAAAATTGCTCATTTTTACAACGTGCACTACTTAAGTATCGGAAGGATAAAATTGGAAACTCGTAGGACGCGCAAGTAACTCTTAGGGTGGCAAAAGTAATTTTCAAAAAAATGATTTGAACGACATAAAAAATAATGAATGGCACTCATGTGTGGTGCTTCTAGTGCGACATAGAAACATAAGGGCCAAGCCCACAAATAAAATGATAAAATATGTTTTCAATCCCTAATTTTACAGTGAATTTTGGTTTTCGTCCCTATATTTTAAAATTATTTTTTTCGTCCCTAATTAATTTTGTGTTTTGGTTTTAGTCCTGGATGTCCATGTGGACGTCGATTAGATCAAGAAATGACGATCGTCCTAGCTAGAGCGTGAGGAACCATATTCATTTGCCGCTTAATAAACTTCACCGAAAAGTTTGAATTAGACAATAATAAGTTACAAATATGATCAATAAATATGCTAAACTCAAAATATCCACCATGAGGATGGAGAATTGCATCCACAACACTTTCGGAGTCTGTTTCAAATATCACGTGTTGTATATGCCTCGGTTGCATGGCTTTCAAAGCTTCGATCACGGCAAGAGCTTCTCCTTCATGAATGGAACAATTTCCATCAAACCAAATAGTCTCCACCATGACAAATTGCCCTAAATGATCACGCAAACACCAACAATTGAATTTTCCTTCTACTTAAGTCCTTGTAATTTCTTTTAAAAACAAGTTCAATGTTATAAAAGCAAATTTCAGAAAAATCTAAAGAAAAATATGATAATTGTAAGTATAGCTTTAATTAATTCTTTTTATTTCCCAAAATATTATAAAAAAAATTTAAACAATTTTTTATCAGACTTTTATCATATTCTCTTTATTTAAAAACTAGATGATTAATATAAAAGAATGAAACAATAATATGGTACATACGTACTGCGACAAACTATGATAATAAGAAGAAACAAGAATTTAAAATTCCTCTAATTCATGGTGTGGTTTGTCTCTTAAAAAGCAAAAATTATCCGGGAAATCGCCCTAATAAGTCAAATAAAACATTAATCTCAGTGTCCTGATAATCTCATGAACTTTGAAGACATGATATTGTCCACAAATAATACTTTTATTGCCTATCACTGTTAGAAAACTTATAATTAGAGAGGGTACAAAGTTAGCCTTTTTCATTTTTTATCATGTGTACATTAGTCAATTATGATCACATGATCACACTTATATCATGATTTTTAGCACGACTTGGAGAAAAACTCTATGAATCAAAGCAATTGCTCTCTAAAACGTAAAAACAGTACTTTTATACTAAAAACAATGTGAAAAATAATGTTTTTACATTTTCAAATGGTTAATTCCACAAATCACAAAATAATTTTACTATATTTAGTTTTTTAACTAATATTTCGTATGATTGTCAAAAAAAAAGCACTAGTTAGCATTTACATTTTTTATCATGTGTTAAATGATCGGTTATGACACTTATATTGAAATGAATGGAGGTATATGAAATACCACGACTTGCGCTCTAAGAGCATTCACAATGGAGCTCCTCATATTTTAGTATTTAACTGGATCCACATGTACACATTATTTTTTTATAATTTTTTAATAATATTACCAAATAAGTATTCAATTCCTCCAACCCAACATCTCTTAAAAAATTCTAAATGGATTCCATGAATAACATATTTAACCAACAACTCTACATCATTATAAATGTGTTTCACAAAAGTGAAATAGATATCAATACTTATTGTAGAACTAGTATCTATTAGATACTCATTTGTGTATTGCTCCAATGGAGATACTAATAAGTATCAATTCTTATAAGAATAGATACCATTGGAGATGGTCTAAGTAGCCTACAACCCAAGAGTAAAAAGTGGGTGATCAAAGTATATTACTCATGAGAATTAATTATACAACAAGTTCTCAAACATGCACACTACAAGAAATTTGACTTTTAGTGATGACTTTTTCGTACCCCTATAAGAATTTTGTAGGTATAGATCAAAATATAGTTATATCAACGCACTTGTTTCCCTACCCTATAATTTGTTGTACCTACAGAATTTGTTGTCACTAAAGTCTCTTGTTACAAATTTGCAACCGTTGGTGTAAAACATTTAGTTATACCTACGAAATTTTACCATCACTATAATATGTAATTACGGATTTTCACCCATTGATACAAAATATTCAATTATACCTACAATCTTAGTCGTGGGTATATTCATATAATCCATTTATACCTACGACTACTGTGTCTTTCACTAGAAACTTTCGTTGGTAATTGACAAATACATACATTCCTTGGATTTGATCACCCCTTGTGATTTTCAAAGGTAAGATTGACTAGGAGTAACAATTTACACTTTGAAATAACTTTGACAATTTTACACCAACCTCTATATAGCTGTCTCCTAACAATCACAAATTCCCACAAAGTGTTACCAATGAACATATAGTTTCCGCAAGCAACGGAAACATGCATCTTCAATGTCCCTAATATGTTATTACTATTTTTGTTTCTACTCCTTGACTAGTTGAAACCATAACAATTAAACAAAGGTTGATTATAAATTAAGAGTCCTACTCCTATATCCTAAGTTTAGAAATTAACATCATAGTAGACAATAAAGGTAATATTCCTTCACTTTTAATCTTATTTTATAGGCAAATACTAAAGAGTGCATCCGGTGCACTCTTTAAGCCCATTAAATAGTAAGTTTGTACATAATTTTTATAAAATTATATAAAGTCAACGCATTGAAAATTGTGTTGTTTAATTTTTTGATTAATTTTTTTTTTAAATAGTATGTTTAAAGAGTGCACTTGTTAGCAAGATCCTATTTTATATTATCCATGATCTAGTCAATCTCATATTTCTCAAAATTCAAAGTTTCTTTCCATCCTCAATCACACAACCAAATTAGTCATTATATTTCTATTATATTTAGGGACCCAAATCTAGCTTTGTTAGAAAAAGGTACTTTCAAAATTCATATCTTACTATATAAGATTATATTAAGGTTGCATATCTCTAGTTATTACCTCATTGATTCCTTTAGTTTTTTTTTTTGCCAACATATATTTAACATAACCTTCCATTGTTCTAATATC
Organism: Trifolium fragiferum; assembly: GCA_954870985.1. NCBI lineage: Eukaryota > Viridiplantae > Streptophyta > Magnoliopsida > Fabales > Fabaceae > Trifolium > Trifolium fragiferum. The sequence continues at coordinate 17,349,633 of OX940792.1, forward strand.
TAAGAATATAACCCTCCCTCTCAAAGCTTATGAGAAATTAAATTAAATGTACTTTACTTTGTTCCTTTTTATTTTGTTCCTTTCCTTGAATGTGTGCACTTCTCGCACTCTTGTAGCTGTTGAAGAGCCATCTAGCACTCAGATCAAAATTTCTGAAAAGGTTAGTGTCAAATTCATCAATGTAGACTTATTCATCATTAATAAGTTAATTAGCATTTGTGATGTACCAGAAAAAAAAGTTTAGCATTTTTGAAGGGATAGGTAACTTAATTGATTTGAGCTAAGAGTTAAATGAATTTGACGACTATGGTAAAGAGAATAATATTAATTTATAACTAATTAATTACTAATTTTGGTCATTTTATTCTCTAAAATGTACTGTAAAAGATTCTATAGGAATATTGGTTTGAAAAAAAAATAAAAATTCTAAACTCATCTATGTTCAATTTCCACTTAAAAGATATGTATCAAACTGAAACTCACTGCAAATTTCCATCATATTCCACAACTTGTGCTAATAACTTTTGTTCAAACCCATTTTCAAATGTGGTAGTAGTACAACAAGTGGAAGACATGAATTGCAATTAACCACGGAAATTAAAGTCTATGCCAATGCATTCAAAATTTTTAAGTTTTTTGTTTGTAAGTTGTAACTGTTAGTCCTTTTAAGATTTTTAGATAATATTTAGGTCATTTTAATTTTTAAAGTAACAAATAAGTCTTTAGATTATTATCTTCAATAGTGTAGTACATATTAGGTACTTATGGTATTTATTAGATACAACTATTGGAGTATCATCCATTTAAGTACCTATTAGGTACTACTTTTAAAATAAGAACTTTCTCTTTGCTCTTGGACCCACTTTATTTTTCAATAAAATTTTCTTTTCATTGATCTCACTCTCCTCTAGCACAATTTTTTAATGATGTGAAGTTATTGATGGGACTCATTTTAGAACTTTGAAGTGCTCCATTAGAGGGGTTGAGTACCTAGAGAATGGATTCTCTCAATTTATTTTTCCTCAATTTTCCTCAATTTTTACATCTCAACCATCAATCACATTTTTCTCATTTCTTTTCAACTTAAATATTACTCTACATTTATAATCCAATGGTCTAAAAAAACACTTTATTTCCTCAATTTGTTTTTCAAATTAAGAGAACCCTTTCTCGAGTACCTATTAGGTACTATTATTAAAAAATAATAAATTAGTGATGTGTACATATGGAACTCATTTAAGTACTCAAAGTTAAAGTGATCCATTGTGGATGCTCTTATGTTTCTAACTTGTTATACTAAAACTCTTTCGGCCAGTTAACCTTCGCTATCTTGTTGTTGCACCATGGCTGTTAATATGGATTCTCCATGATCCGTTGGTCCACCCGCTATTGGGTACCCACCATTTATATCTACACACGAGATGTAAGATGACATGTATACGAGTTTATAAAATAGATTATATAAATCAAATATGAATTCTCCATGATCCGTTGGTCCACCCGCTATTGGGTACCCACCATTTATATCTACACACGAGATGTAAGATGACATGTATACGAGTTTATAAAATAGATTATATAAATCAAATTTGTAAGGTTGAATTAGATGTAACTCTTAATTTCAAGAAATACAGAGAATCTATTTTTTATTTAATAAACTTAAAAAGATCTAACTGTTATTACGAACTTGAAACTTAAAGTCTATATTCTCTACTTTTTATTAGAATTCAAGACTTGCTAGTTGCTATTATATTTATTTATTTTTTCCTAATTGTTTCAATGATTTATTTTTGAATAGGTGTTAAAGAATGGGCAGAAAGAACATTTGAAATCAAATCGAGCAACACAAACAGAAGACATTAAGGTCAAGAACAATATTCGAGTTGTTCAAGTGCAACACACGAAGCAAGAGATTTCAAAACATGTTCCCAAAAAATCTGGTGTTTCAGTTTATTGGTCAGTGCCTCATAGTAAACATGATAAAACTCCAGGATTTTACTCGGATTATTCTAGACCAAAGACACGACCTCCCTCTCATAACTGATATTGTATATTCTTTGTCGTATCTACTCCATCCGTCACAAAATATAAATAAAAATTGATCAATAAAAATGAATGTATTTGGTCTAAATTTTAAATCAAATACATCATGTTTATTTAACTCACTTTTACTTATATTTTGGGAGAGAGGGAGTATGAATTAACATCTTGAATCCTCTTAAAGTAAGTTGTATAACTTTAGCTAATAGCACAAAACATCGTCGAAATTTATGAATGTAACTATGTCTAATTTTTATTGAATACATTTATTTAAACCATCTATAATTTTGTATAGTTTATTATTTATATGGATGACAAGCTATGATATTTGAAAAATGTTTAGTTTGTATTTGTTGATTGTGGTTTATTAACACGAAGAACTAGTATTTTTAGAATGAAACCAATTGATAGTTTAGGATTTGTATTTATAGTCATTTTTTAATCTATTTCATTTTGTTTTATCTCAAGATGTCTATAGTATAATTCATTAATTTGTGGTTTTATATGTGAAATTGTTAATCGTTTGAAAAGAAAATTTAAAATTCCATATTTTTCTTAAAATTAAATAAGTAAATGGTTTATATAGTTTGTCATAGTTTTATTTTTAATTCATATATACAAAAAAATTCTCAGTTTTAAGTCCTAATAAATTTATTAATTTTTTGCCAAAAAAAATAAAATTTATTGTTACTAATTTTGGTCTTACCATTAAATGAAATTAACAGAGGAAGACATGGCACTGCCACATGTTTTCATTAAATGATGTGGCTTATGATGTAATCCCTAGCACATGTGGCACTAGTATTATTTGGAACTAAAAATGTTATATAATTAAAAATTAATTTATTAAATAAAAAATAACAAATGTTATGAAACAAAATTATTCCTCTTTTCTTCTTTGTTTGACGCTCAGGCATAGGGAAAAGAGAGAAACTTGAAAACCATGAAAACTCAATTGATGTTTCATTAATGCTCGCGTTTTTTAAATTCGAAGAAGATGAAGGCTTACTACTGCGTTTTTGAAGATAAAGGTGAGGGAATCTGCAGTTTAAAGTACTAGGTAAACGGAGAAGCGATGGATGAAAAGAAGATGATGAAATTAAGGATATTTTTAAAGATTATAATCCTTGTTATTCTAAATTTATGACGTGGTTATGTGAAAAAATAAACAAATAAATAAATTGTCACATTTAACCTTTTTATTGTTGTTAGGACTAAAAATGTTGATGGTAAATTTATTAAGATAAAAAAGTGTAAAATAAAAAATTGCAAGGACTAAAACAAAATCTTAGCAACCTGTAGAGACAATTTACTTATTTAACTTTTTTCTTTTTATTGGTTAAGGGTTATGATTTAAAAACAAAAATCAATGTTTCAGCTAAAAGTGGTTATCAAAATATCGATATCTCACAAGTTAGGTTAAATTTGGCTAAATAGTTTCACTCTAAATGAAACATCACATTGATCATTTTTATGACTTCATACACATCAAGGTTTAGGAGTGTAATTGGACCGGTTTGGATCGGTTTGGATCGGTTTTTGATGAATCCAAGGTCCGAACCAATGTGTACTCAATTGGTTCGGTTTGGATCGGTTTGTCCTGTTTTTTAAAAATAAAACCGAACCAAACTAATCGGTTTGGTTCGGATACTTTGATCAGTTTTGTAATGCCTTTTTTTTCAATATTTTTCCTACTATTATTTTTTTTTTCTACTATTATTTTTTCGACGATACGTAATCAAATATCATCATACACAATAAAAAATGAATCACAGTTCATAACAATAACATCATTTTCTTTGACACTAACAATAACATCATATTGAAACTAAAAAAGTTTTCAAACATAGTATAAAATACAATCCAGAAACTTAATTCAAACTCATATTTTAAACTCATAAAATTTCCAAAAACTTATATTTACATAAATTTATATTCACATAATTAGAAAGATCCAAACTTAAATTCACATAGTTATAAGTTTAAATTTAGGGCATGTCAGATCAAAAAATCTACATAAACAAGCATAAACTATGTTCTCTTTTTAAAATTTTAAAAACTCAATACTTGTTGTTCACACTATGTTAATATAACAATTACTTGAAAACCCAAAATCAAAACTAAATCAGGACATGTTTGGTTGCTATTTTAATTAACTGTGTTCTCTTTTTAAGAAAAAAAATTAAAAACTCAAAATCATTTGAAAACATGTTTTGAAAACCCAAAATCAAAACTAAATCAAAAACAAGTGTGTTTGTTCACACTGTGTTTTTGGATTCAATGTTAAGGTTGCTGCGTGTTTTTGAATTCAAAATCCTAATAAATATTAAGGTTGGGCCGGTTTAATGTTGACATGAGCTTATCACATATGGGCTAAAATTGATTCTATTATAGGTATCGGTTTGGTTCGGTTCAATCCAATGAATTTGAAAACGGAACCGAGAACCGAACCAAACCACATCGGTTTTCAATTGGTTTGGTTCGGTTTTTGATCCGAACCAAAAAAGTCGGTTTTTTTCGGTTTGGATTGGATTGGATCATCGGTTTAATTGAATTTTTCTGATCCGCTTTCAGCCCTATCAAGGTTCATGCAAAATAAACAGTAATATGCAATTCTTAGCACTCGTAAAACATTGAGGTGCACAATACTCACTGGCTAGGTCTAAAATAATTATGAATCAATCACCTTATTTTCAAAGAACAAGTGAAAAACAACCATTTCATTTTGATGCCAACATTTAAAGATGATTACAAAATTCAATCTTAAATGAAGCATTTTTTAGAATTGTATTTCCATTGTAATTGAAAACTAATCACAATCCTAGACGGACTCGAAAAGAAATTGATGTTTTTTGAAATGGGTCTGGCGATTTTTACACTATTCACTGTCACTTTACCTTGAAACCCTAAACCACCCACCGCTTTCTCTCAACCGTCTTAATGGCTTCTGTACCTGTCATCATTCCTTGGCTGTGTCTATTTGATGCCGATAAACCCACAATCGCCGCTCCCTCTGCACCAACACCACCCAAAACCTTCCCACAAGCATTGAACAATGTTTGTAATATCCCGTCGAGTCAGTTTCCCAAACCATGTGTAAAGGGTGATAACTGGTCCATAGCCATTCCAGACAATGAATATGAGCTTGGAATTGAAACTTGCAAACACAATTTACATGGAAGAATCATATGGCCTAAGGGTGCTACCCCAATCTCCGTCGTTGCCTTACGTGAGAAGCTACTGCCGATTTGGAAGTCCCTGGGTCGTTGGGGTGTGACGTCTCTAGGGAAGGGTTTTTATGAATTTTCATTTTCATCTTTAGAAGATGTGAGAACTGTTAGGTCAGTTGGTTCGTGGAACTTGCAGCCAGGTTTGTTGAAGTTGTTTGCTTGGACAACAGACTTCAATCCTAATATTCAACAAAACACTTCTGCACAAGTTTGGGTGCGTTTATATGGTTTATCGCAAGAGTATTGGCGCCCGAAGATATTATTTGCTATTGCGAGTAGTATTGGTAGCCCAATTTGTACTGATGCAATCACTAGCAAACCCATGTTTGATCGTACTTTTGGTCACTTTGCACGAGTTTTGGTTGATATAAACCTTTCTCAAGAATTAAAATACAAGGTTTTAGTGGAGAGGAAAGGCTTTGCTTTTTTTGTGGAGCAAGATTATGAGAATCTTCCAAACTTTTGTTCTTTTTGTAATTGTATTGGTCATCATGTGAACAATTGTAAAAGACTTAAGGGAGCTGATTTGAACAAATCTGATGTTGAGATTGTTGCCTCAAAGAGGCCAGGTAAGGAACCAGAAAAGCAGTTTGTCCAAGTTAGAGATAAAAGAAATGAAACTGAAAAAGAAAAAGAAATTGTTGATGTTGAAGGCTCTACCTCTAAAGCTACTACTCAAGGAGATAAGTCTGATGCATTAGATGATGTTACTAAGAATAACAACCAACAGAATAGTGGAGGAAAGTCCAACAATGATGAACCTGTTACTATCCAAAACAGATTTAGTGGTATTGAAGACAACATTGTGGCTAATATTGTTGCTGAAACTGAACCTATAGATCAACACTCTAATGATAATTCTATGCAAATTGTTCCTAAAGAAACTAATGTGATCAATTCTCAAGATGATGAATTTGTTGAAGCTACTCAAAACTCCAATGACGATATCTGTAGCGAAGAGCAACAAATCTACAAGTGGAAGATCAATTGCAAATTGAGTCTATCAATAAGCAATATGAAGCACATATTGATGCAGAATTACTCAAAGAAGACAAAATGAATGAAGCTGCCTCTAATTTTACTTTGGTTACATCAAGGATAAAAAAGAAATCAAATAAACAAAGTTCTGTTGGCAAGAGTAACCATGACACAAGATCAAAGGTTGGAACACCCAAACCTTTTAGATGAAGACTCTCTACTGGAACATAAGGGGAATAGCCAACCCCAAATCTAGATTGGCTCTTAAAAGGTTAGTGCTCAAACACAAACCTGACTTTTGCTTTATTGCTGAACCATGGATGAATATCAACTCTTTCCCTTTTAGATGGTTTCAAAATCTTGATCTAAAAGTTTTTGCTATAAATAATAGAAACAATTTACTTCCTAATCTTTGGTGCTTATGTGACTCTCACTTGAATCCTTCAATTATTGACATAGATGATCAAAGTGTTTCTTTCTCTTTAAACTATAATGGTCTTTCCTTTGGTATGTCTGCTATTTATGCCTCAACTTGTTACATTAAGAGAAGGCATTTATGGAATAAGCTTCAGAATCTTCAATCCCAAAACATTACTCCTTGGTTTTTCTTAGGTGATTTCAACACTATTGCGGGGTCTCATGAATATAGGGGAGCTCAGGTGCCTGCTAAAATACCTATGGAAGATTTCCTTAACTGGTCTGATTCAAGTCATCTTGTTCATTTACCAACTAAAGGGGCTTTTTTCACTTGGACAAATGGTAGAGGTGGAACTGCTCACACTGAAAAAAGATTAGATAGAGCTATATGTAATCAACTATGGTTAGATATGTGCTCGTCCATATTGTGCTCAAGTCTTATTAGGAATAAATCTGACCATTACCCTCTTCTTCTAGATTTTGATAACTCCGAGCAAAGGTTTGTCTCTCAGTTTAAGTTCCTTAAAATGTGGTCTCTTCATGGTGACTGCAAGGACCTTATCAATGCTAGCTGGAATGTCCCAATATATGGCAGCCCTATGTTTATTCTTACCAAGAAACTCAAGAGGTTGAAAGAAGCTCTTAAGGTTTGGAATAAAAACTCTTTTGGCAATGTCCACGACCAAGTTAAACAAGCTGAAACCCGTTTACAAATCATTCAAGATAATATGGACAGTTTTGGACACACAAACACCTTAACTAATATGGAAAAACAAGCAAAAATTGATCTAGACACAACTCTTAGTTTACAAGAGATGTTTTGGCAAGAGAAATCAAAGATAAATTGGCATTTAGAGGGTGACAGGAATACAGCCTTTTTCCACAGAGTGACTAAGATTAGACACAAGACAAAAATGCTATCCTCTTTGAGAATTGGAGACAACATTATCACAGACACTCAAGTTATTGTTGACCATGTGGTTGATCATTTTAAATCTATTTTTTGTACTAATCCTTCTCTGCAGGCAAATAGCTTGATAAATGACGTCATTCCTTCTCTTGTTGATGAAGATGTTAATCATATGCTCACTCTGATGCCTTCGGACTTAGAGATTCATGAAGCAGTCTTCTCTTTGAATAAAGACAATGCGCCAGGCCCTGATGGCTTTGGAGCCTTCTTCTTTCAATCTTACTGGGAAATCATTAAGCATGATGTTTCTATGGCTGTCATGGAGTTTTTCTCTTCAGGTTGCCTCCTTCCAAATATGAATGCTAATACTCTTGTGCTGATCCCTAAGTCCCCTGATGCTGACACAATTGATAAATATCGACCTATTGTTATGGCCAACTTCAAATTCAAGATTATCTCCAAAATAATTGCTGATAGGCTAGCTAGAATTATGCCTAATATTGTCTCTAAGCAACAAAGAGGATTTATTCATGGTAGGCAGATAAAAGAATGTGTGTGCCTTACATCGGAAGCTATTAATCTCTTACAGAATAAGGCGTTTGGAGGAAACTTGGCTCTGAAAATTGATATCTCCAAAGCCTTTGATACATTAGACTGGGGTTTTTTGCTGAAAGTTCTTCATGCTTTTGGATTTAACTCAACATTTTGTAAGTGGGTCGAAACTATTCTTCATTCAGCAAATCTGTCTATCTCTATCAATGGTCAACAACATGGTTACTTCAAATGCTCTAGAGGAGTAAGACAAGGAGACCCTTTATCACCGCTGTTGTTTTGTTTGGCTGAGGATGTGCTTAGTAGGGGCATTTCAAAGTTAGTTGCTGAAGGTAAGGTTGATTTAATTAAAGGTGCTAGAGGTAGTCATGTTTCATCCCACATTTTCTATGCAGATGACATCATGATTTTTTGTAAGGGAAAGATTTCATCTCTGCAAGCTCTCAGAGATTTATTTTCCAAATATGCGCAAGCCTCAGGTCAATCAATCAGCGCAGAGAAGTCAACAATTTATGCAGGATCTATTTCTTCTCCTAGGCTTGCTCAGTTAGTCAACTATCTTGGTTTCAAAGTTGGTACATTGCCTTTCACTTATTTGGGAGTTCCAATTTTCAAAGGTAGGCCAAAGCACTGTCACTTTCAGCCCATCGTGGATAGAATTAAAGTCAAGCTTGCCTCTTGGAAAGGCTCTTTATTATCAATTGCAGGTAGAGCTCAACTAATAAAGTCTGTTATCTTTGGTATGCTTATGCACACAATTTCTATCTATTCCTGGCCTGCAAGCCTAATCAAAGAAGTGGAGCAATTCATCATGAATTTCTTATGGAGTGGGGATACACGCAAAAAGAAAATGGTCACTGTTGCTTGGAAGAAGGTTTGTAAACCTTTATCTGAGGGAGGCCTTGGTATCAGGTCTTTGGGCAAACTTAACCTTGGTGCTAAGATGAAGCTTTGTTGGGACTTGACTCAGTCAAATGAGGACTGGCTAATCTCTTGAAGAGTAGAGTTATCAGGAATGGTGCCATTATCACTTACCATATTTCTTCATCAATTTGGACAGGTATTAAATCTCATTATAACCAAATCATTGAAAACTCTTGTTGGTTGCTTGGCAGGGGGAATGTGATTAAATTTTGGACAGACTCTTGGTGTGGCCAACCCTTAGCTGATCTTTTTCAAATGTCCCCTGACCACTCTTTGTTGAATGATGCAGTGGACAACTATATTGTTAATGATAGCTGGTCTTTACCACCAGACTTTGACATTGCTTTTCCAACCCTTAGACAAATTGTGTCACAAATTACCATTCCTAAATCACACCATGATGACAAACTTGTCTGGTTGCACTCTACCTCTGGCTTACTTTCCTTTAAAGATGCTTACTTATTTATGGATCCAGTTGGTCAACATTGTCATTGGACTAAGAGGATTTGGTCTGCAGATATTCTTCCCTCCAAATCTTTGCTAATATGGAGATTGGTACATGCTAAACTACCTACTGATGACAAACTCAGTGATAGAGGTTGTAACATTCCTTCCATGTGCTCTCTTTGTCACATTCATGCTAAATCTTTGGACCATCTATTCTTTTCATGTTCGTTTGCAACTCTGATTTGGAATTGGCTTGCTTCTATCACCAACTTACCTCTTGATTTAAATGTGTTTGACATTTGGAAAATTTGTAATAGAGGTTGGTCTCCCCAATGTCAAAAGGTCATCTCTGCAGCTCTAATTTTCTCAATTGATTCCATTTGGATGGCTAGAAATCAAGCAAGATTCTCTAACATCATTGTCCATTGGAAATCAGCAGTTTCTTCTATAATTGCAAAAACTCAAATTTCAGGTAACTCAACAAAGTGTACATCCACTGGCAGCATTAGAGATTTCTGCATTTTAAAGGCTTTCAACATTAAAATACACCCACCTAAAGCTCCTTATATCATAGAAGTCCTATGGCAGCCTCCCATCCTCAATTGGTTCAAGTGCAACACCGACGGAGCTGCTTTAGGTGCTCCCGGCCAAGCCTCTTATGGTGGAATTTTCAGGGATAGCACAGGTGACTGTATTGGTTGTTTTGCTGACAAGTTGGGAATTGAGAATGATTTTTTTGCAGAGCTGGTTGCTGCAATGAAGGCTATTGAGATTGCTTTTACTAATGGTTGGCATAGATTATGGCTTGAAACTGACTCAAGGCTAGTACAATTAGCTTTCCATTCTTCTTCTTTGATCCCTTGGCAACTAAGAAACAGGTGGTCCAATTGTTTATTGATGCTCAATGAAATGAGCTTTTTAGTTACTCATATCTATAGAGAAGGAAATGTTTGTGCCGACACTTTGGCCAATATTGGTTTGTCATTAAATTCCTATGTATGGTGGAATTCTTTTCCTCCTCAGGTAGCTTCAGAAATAGCTAGAAACAAATTAGGTCTTCCTAATTTTAGATTTACTTAGCTTTGAAGGTTTAGGCTTGATGTCCCCCTTCTTTTTGTTCTTTTTTCTCTTTTTTTTTTTTTTTTTTTTTTGTGTGTGTTAGATGAAGTGGTAAATCCACTAAATTAAACTCACACAACTGTGAGATCCCAGGTTCGAACCCGGATCATGACGTCCGGCCTAACAATTTCAGCATTTTTGCCAGTTGAGCTATGACTTCTAGACGTTCTTTTTTCTCTTTTAATATATATATATGAGTTGGTTGCTCTTTGGTAAAAAAAAAAAATAATCACAATCCTAGACTTTTCAAATCACAAGCTCGGGTTGAATGATTAATTTTGATCTAACATAAACTCAATCAATGTTAACTTTAGTGTCATCAACGCTACAGATCTAGAGACCTCGGCCCACCCCAGGCAGAAATTCAATCAAGGATTTATATATATATATATATATATATGAGGATATATTACATGAAAATGTATTTCTTATGTGAGAATGATGAGAATAGTTATTGACCCTTAGATAAAAATTAAATGGGTGAGATTAAATGATCTCAAATGTACCTCTTCCCACTTTGTTATTATTTCATTTCTCTCCCTTCCATCTTCTCGCCACCGAGTGAACAATATCTCCGCAGTTCCGGCAGCCTGCTTTACTCCGGCCACCGTCTGAATCCTATCTCCTCTTTCCCTATGTCAGGCTGATTGTGTTTAGTCTTTTCTTCTCCTCCGTTTTCGCACAGCCGTCCGTTAGCTGCAGCGGCGATCAAACCCTCATCGGGTTACTGTTCACTCGGCGGAGAGAAGAAGCTTTGGTAGCTCAAGCTGGATCAAGAAAATCTAATTTTTCATTGTTCAAAGAAAACTCATTCTCAAGGATATTCACAGCCATAACCAGAGCATATATGGTTTCAATTTATTGATTTCATTTCCTCTCATCTAGTCTAGATTCAATATACTTTATATTTGACAAGACTTCAAAAGTTTTGCATTGGTAAAAAAATAAAGAATGGGTTCATACCCACACATGTAAGTTTGCAGAAGAAATCAAGAGAAATGGTAATTGGCCATGGATGGTAATTTGGTTGAAGAGAAATAACAGCGGCGATACTGTTCACTTGATGGCGAGAAGATGGAATGGGGAGAAATGAAATAATAATAATAATAATAATAGAGTGAGAAAAGGTGCATTTGAGATCATTTAATCTCATCCATTTATTAAATATGATCATATTTCACTTTTATTATTTATTAGATTAGATTAGATATACAAGCATAACACAAAAAAAATATATTATACATCTAATTCAGATAATGCCGGAAAAATATTCTAGTAACCGTAAAATGACAACTAAAAAGGATGCACTTGTTAATATCATATTGTATTTTCATGATCAAAACCAATATCATACTCAAACATTATCAATAGTTAGAATGTCTATTCATGCCTTGATACCTACATGTTCTTAATTTATCTAAAAAAAATTGTTATCAATTGAAACGTTAAATCTGATTTCTTTTAATATGCACCTTTAAAAAAGAGTTCAAAGTTCGGCCCTCTATCATTTTTAGTAAATATTAATAAAGTATTATACATCTCTTTTTGTTACCCTAAATTAATTAATTTTACTAAAATTTGTAAAGTTTCATAGTTGGAAGGTTCATATTAGACAACACATATAAAAATTACTTGGTGATTAATAACTCTAACTAAAATTGAATTTAAAAACCCAAATTAAAATTCATTAGTTACTTTTAATAAAATATAGATTAAAAAGATAATTAAAATAACAAAAACCGTAAAAAAAATGATGAAAAAATAAGAAAAATATTCATCATTATATTTATAATTTTTACCCATAAAATATTATATATTTTTATTTCCTCGCATTTTTTGAAATTTAATACAATAAACTTTATACTATTTTCCATATTGCTCTAACTACGAGGCAAAAAGGAAACAAGGTTTTCGGACAAGATAAACTAAAATACTATTATAAATAAACTAAGCATTAGTTTTTTTTCTTCATTTTCTTTCTTTTTTTTAAATAAGCAAATGATTATTATAAGGGAGTATAAGAAATACTCAATCCCTTACAAGCAAAACAACTAGTCAAGTACTTTGAATACAAGCCATAGGATCTAAACTCCAATTAGAAAAGGAATACAAACTTTACGACCATAACTAGTCATTTTCTTTGACTTAGTTTTTAATCCCAATAATCGGTTCCTTTGCAAGAAGTAGCATAGACTCTGATGCATCTAAATCACAAATACGTGATTTTATCATGTCCTTAAGCTCAGCAAATGACTCTCTTAATTCCTTAGGATGAGCGATACTGTCATGGAGCTTGCCTCCTTTTTCAGCCTCATCTATCTTGGCCAAAATATCATCAAGTTGTTGATTCAGGTCGTTGATGTCATAAGATGAGTTTTCTATGCCATCATTTGGATTCAGCTCTTGTTCAACAATTTTGGATGCCATAGCATCAACGTTTGGATGCCCAAAAGAATAAGGCCTATTTCCTGGAGAGAACACAATAATGGCAATTTTTGCCCCGCACAAGGTCACAAGTTCATTTGCTTTGTTGAATAACCCTGTTCGGCGCTTGGAGAATGTAACTTGCCTCGCGTCGGGGTTTTTCACCCTCGCAATCGGAATTTTGCGACGACCCATAATTTCATCACCCACTACACACTATTTATTTAGTAGAGGATAAAAAAAGAGATTGAAAAAAAGAGATTATTGTGAAGGTTGTGGTTGCGTTATAATTGATAGCCCTATTTATAAGCATTTCAAATTAGGTTCATCCACTCTGATTTTTTATTAAATTATTTTATGAACAATTTCTTAATATTGAATTTTTTATGTATTTTTCTTATTTTACGACCATGTTCATAAATATTCAATAATTACGCTCTTATTTTTTTATTAATTTATTTCGATTATACTAAAAACAACTATTAAAAATTTCTTTTTCAAAAAATTAACTGTAGAAATATTAAATGCTTTATAAAATAAGGAATATAAATCTTATATTTAATACATGCATGCATTAAAGAATTTAATGCATTCTCACGCGGGTAGGTGAAAACGAGTTCAACATCGTTAATTGTTCCTTTCTAAACTTGAGATATGAACCGCAAGGTTTTACATCAGGCTGTAGATGTCAAACTGTTGATTTGATAACTCTTGAAAAGGGGATAATACCTACACACACCTTAATGATCAAGTAAGTAAGTGAGTGCTGAATTCGAGAAATGTTAGAGTTTAAATAGTGCATATCTGGCCTAGACCATGATTTAGGGCCCTTGCTACGGTACATGAGCCAAATAGGCCATGTACCGTACGTGACATACTCTTTTTTTTTTTTTTTTGCAAGTTGTTTTTATTTTTTATTTTTCAATTTTTTTTATATAGTTATTATATTTTTGTTCCCTACAAAATAAATACTTTTTAAGTTTAGTCATTATTTAATTTTAATAATATTTTTAGTCCCATAAAATTATTTTGAATATATTATTTGAAGTTTAAACCCTGATAAAATAAAATTTGTTTATTAATCTTAAACTCTTAAATTTTTTAATAATTTTTTACACACATGTTTATCACTTTATAAAATGTTCATTTACCAAAACTTATAATTTTTTAATGTGAGATGAGTTAAATATCAATTTTATGCAGACATACTAAGTCCCATACCGTACGCGAGCGACATTTTTTTTTACTTAAATTTTATGGTTTAGATTAAACGGAGTACATCATATTATAGTGCAATGTCAGTATTAAATGATTATAAATGTCAATGAGATTTTTATACACTTGATCATCACTCTTATTCCACTTAAATATAATTATAAACGTCTATGAGATTCTTAGATGACTGAATCACTATGCTCGAACTTACATATCTCGCACATTAATATCTGCAATTTAAATATCAGTTATAACGCCTATGAGATTCTTTTACGACTCGATCACTCTTATCCAACTTAAATATCAATTATAAATGTCTATGAAATTCTTAGATGACTGAATCACTATTCTCGAACTTACATATCTCACACATTAATATCTACCACTTAACTTTTTCTAAAAAAAAAATATCTACCACTTAAATATCAGTTATAACGTCTATGATATTCTTATACGACTTGATCACTCTTATCCAACTTAAACACTACTAGAAAAAGTTGAAATACCGACGGAATTTAGAGACAGAATATATTTCGTCTCTAATAGAGATGGAATTAGAGACAGAAAAAGCAGTTAGAGACATATATTTTTATTTTAGAGACAGATATTTTCATTTTAGAGATAGATTTTGTCCGTCTCTAATAGTTTAGAGACGAGGAAATTACCGACAGGATCAAATCCGTCTCTAACCTGCTTAGTGACGGAATATTTACATTTTAGAGACAGATTTTGTCCGTCGGTATTTAAGATTTTTCTAGTAGTGAAATATCAATTATAAACGTCTATGAGATTCTTAGACGACTGAATCACTATTCTTGAACTTACATATCTCGCACAAATTTTAAGAGTTTAAGATTAATAAACAAATTTTATTTTAACAGGGTTTAAACTAGGGGTGATCGTATCCGAACCAATCCAAAAGTAAAACCGCAAACCGAATCAATCCAAACTGAAAAATCGCAAAAAACCGCATTTAGTCTAAACCGCACAGATCGTTTTCCTTCTAAACCGCACGATTTGGTTTGGTTTGCGGTTTTTATTTTAGAAAACCGAAGCAAACCAAACCGCAAAAGTTAACGTAACTATATTAACTAGTAGCAATCAACTTATTATATAGTCAAACTTAGTAAGCCAAACCCAAATTGAGTCCATAAACACTAGGTTCTCAAAAACATATGATTTCACGCGATTCAAAACTATACTATTAGTATTAAAAATAAGTTCTTATGTCTATGTAATTTATGTATATGCATATTATATCATGAAAACAATAAAATAAAGGCAAAATTACACATTTGGTCCTTTATTTTATTTTTTTGTAACATTTTGATTTTTTATCTTATCTTTTTGTAACACTTTGGTCCTTTATCTTTATTTGTAACACTTTGGTCCTTTAAAAAACATGAAAATATGAAAAAATTAATGAAGATGATGAACATTTTTATCAAAATTATGATTTTTATTTAATTTTAATAAAAAAGTATCTTAACAAATAAAATTCAGAATTTTTTTAATAAAAAAAATATATGAAAAAAAGGATTTATATGTGAATGTTATAAAAGATAAAGAACTAAAGTGTTACAAATAAAAGATAAAGGACCAAAGTGTTACAAATAAAAGATAAAGAACCAATATGTTACAAAAAAAATAAAATAAAGGACCAAACATGTAATTTTGTCTAAAATAAATTTGAATTTTCGATATTTATTTTGTAACATGTTAGTAATATTGTCATATTTTTTATATTGTGATAAACCGCGGAAACCGAACCAACGCTAACCGCATTGGTTCGGTTTGATTTGGATGATTTTTTAAAAACCAACCGAACCAAACCGAACCGCGTGCAATTTTATCTCGCAATTAGAATATTTTTTATGCTCAAAATCGAACCAAATCACGCCGCAACACCCCTAGTTTAAACTTCAAATAATGTATTCAGAATAATTTTGTCGGACTAAAAATACTATTAAAATTAAATAAGGATTAAACTTAAAAAAATTTCATTTTGCAAGGATAAAAATATAATAATTGTATAAAAAAATTGCAAAAAAAAAAAAAAAAACTTACAAAAAAAAACAAAAAAAAAAACAAGTATGTCACGTACGTTACCTGGCCTATTTGGCTCATGTACCGTAGCAAGCCCATGATTTAGGCTTCTAAATCTAGGATTTCAAGAACCAACAACAATCTTTTGGTCAGCTGTCCCTAGGGAAGAGTTTCTTTTGATTATAGTTAAAACTAAAGAAATAACATAACAACAATAGAATTTTTTTTAATTTACAACAATGTTTTTTGAAATTAGATCATACAAATCAAATTTGAAACTTGGGTTTCGTCAACAGACGTGGTTGATGAAACGAGACAATATGTATTTCAATTTTTTTTAATAGGTTTAATTGCAGTTTTGGTCTTTTTATTTTTAATTTTTTGCAGTTTTGGTCCCCCTTTCATGATTTTTAACAATTAATTGACGATATGATATGATTTAAACGATGTGGTATATGATTTGATAATGAAAAATATCAACACATTGATGAAATTATAAGAAAAATCTTTCATAAAGTTCATTTAAAACATGTTGTATCATCATATTTTAGAGAAAATATGTGTTAGGGAGACCAAAACTGTCGACTTTTAAAATAGAGGGACCAAAACTACAAAAAGTTGAAAATAAGAAGACCAAAACTACAATTAAGCCTTTTATATTTATTTAATTAGGTGTAAATATTTTATTGGTTGATTTTAAGAATAACGAGGTGTTATGTTCAACTTCACCTAAGATTTTCTCATGAAAGACAAGTATAAAATCAAGAGACAAGGATTATTTGTGTGGGTTTTAAGGCCATAAATTTGTCACTAAAAGCAAAGAAATGTGAAAGTCAAGTTTTGGGAATTGGATCACCTCCTGTTGTTTTGTCTCCTATTGTCTCTCCTGTTCAATTTGTAGCCTTTTGATTAATCCAACAGTTGAGTGGCAAAGAGAAAAAAAGAGGGCAAATAGATGAGAGAGAAACTTGGTTATCTTCTTCAATTTTCCTAATTCTTCACCGCTAACTCTAAGCTTATTTTTTGTTGGGTAAATTTTCAATCCTACAATTTCTTTTGCTCCTTAGCCCATAAATATCATATCTCTATGGGTTGTGTGAATGATATTTAGCCATTGAACAATCTTTTTTTACACACCATTGAACAGTTTGTTTTTTTTTACGCACCATTGAACAGTTTTAGATATATAAACATAGTGAGGCAATGGAGAAATTCACTATAAATCAGATTTATACTCTTTTCAAAAACAAAAGATTTGCACCATTCTTCTATGTGAACAAAAAGAGAAAAGGAAAAGAAGATAGAAGAACCAAATTGGAATGATCACTGCCTTGGCTTGTTGTCGCCACCGGTGAACACGGTAACCCAGTTTGAAGCCGCAACGCCGTCGTGAATATCATTGAATAAGCACCGGAGTGGTTGGCTCCTCCAAAATTTCTGGTTCTTGTCGTTACAGGTGGAAAGTGTGGATCATTCTCCCTTAATTTTGTAAAATAGATTTTTATTTATTTATTTATTATTTTTCACTATTTGTTCACTCATCGCCAGATTAATCAAACGGCTGAAAACAGAACAGAAGAGGCAACAGGAGACAGTAAACCAGAGAGGATCCAGATCCCAACTTTTGGCCTTCTATTTCCCCTCTTACTTCCACTTATGATTTTGTAACTCTTAGCTATCGTAAGGCAACACAAATTAAGTTATATAAAGGCCTCCCTTCTTTGGGATGGAGTTATAGATACGTTAGTTTTAACGGATTGTTGGGTCCACCTGTTATCTCTTTCTACGACATGATGTTGTTGTCGCCATATTCAAAATTAAACTTAGTCATCTCAGCCTCACTGCGGATCAACACCTCCGAAAGAAACGGAGGACTCCATTCAGTCACTTTGTGATCGCCCTCTAAACGATCATAATAAGGTAAAGTTTGAAGATAAATTTTGTACTCTATTAATTTCTCAGTCCCTCTAGTCGGGTGGGCGCCTGCCGGTCTTTCGACCAAATCCCCATAAAAACCGTATGTATGGGTCTCCCCGCATGCGGCTCACGCCATTTGAGGTGGCCCATCATCGAAGTATTGCATTATAAACATCTCTTCATATCAATAAAGTTATTTTCATCTATTTTTTTTGTCTTTGTTCTTAGTTTAGTTTATATAGTTGTAAGTATGTATTTTATTCAATTCAATGCAAACTTATAGTTATTATGTTAATTTTGTGTTTTAAGTTTTAACATGTTTATTATTTTTTATCACTTTTAAAGTAGATTTTAAAAAGTAAATCACTATTAGACCTTTTAATTTAAATTCGGAACTAAATTAACTATTTGTCGATTATAATTATTTTATATCCTTAAAGTGGATAAGTGAGGTGATTGTAATTCGAATTTCAACCCACTACATATATAATGCTATCAATTGAACTTAAGTCCGTGGGACTTTCGATATTAATTGCTATAGAGATGTAGGGTCCGTTTGAATCAGTTTGTTTTTGAGTTTAACCAAACAACTTATGCATTTTTATGTATTATTATAAGTTTATTAAGGTAATTTATGATAAAATAACTTATAAAAATACAATTTTCATTAGTTTAAATTTATAAAATAGTATAAAACTCAATTTATATTTATAATCTGATTGTATAAACTTAAAAATAAGTTTATGCAAAGTGATTAGATATCTTTCATTTCTGATGAATAAAATGAGAAGGAAAGATTTATTTATACACAATCCTTAATGCATTTGGCATCTAAAAAGCTTCCAATTTTAATTTCTCACTTGCCGTCTTCCTTCCGTCGTGCTGCCTCACTGCCGCCGCCGCCACCATTAAGAGATTATAGAGCTGCCGCTCTCCTCCTTTTCCTTTCTTTGGTAAGTAATTGACACACTCACTTAATTGCTTTACCAGTTCAATCCCTAACGATATAATTTAAATTTTTATTTAGAATTTAATTTGTTTTTATTGAATCATGTGTTTATATGTAAGTTAAGGACTAGTCTATTTAAAATTCCTGATTTTTAGTTTAATGTTGAGCTTTAAAAGATATTGAACATGTTAGTTAGACTATGCATGCTATTTAGGCTGAAAGTCAAGTGAGTGAATTTTCTGCACTAATTGGTGATGATTTTGTGAATAGTGGCTTTTTGTTGTGTATGAAACTTGGTTCATTTTTATAAATTTTAGTTTGTGAAAAAATTTCTGGATTTCATTTAGTGCTAATAAGATAGTGCTAGAAAGTTCTGGACTGAAACCGTAGGTGGTGTGAAATTTTTTGATTAATTTGAGTACGATAAAATCCAAATAAAAATATGGCAATACTTATATACTCCATCCTTTGATAATGCTCATGCAAGTTCGAGTGACAATGCCGATATTGTAAGACTGGAGACCTTCAATTTGCAAAATAAATCAATCTATCTCGTCCAGGTTACACAATACATTTTTTTTTTAATGGCCTGAACACAATACATTTGTTCTGTATAAGTTCTGTATTTCACAAACACAACTATTCTGATATATATACAGAACAATATACCCTGTCCTGGCCAGTGAGAAAGAGAAGAACAAGATCTTCATTCTTGAACTTTTGAGGATTACGCATAGCATCACATTCACAGCAGACAGGACAATTACATTGGGGAATTGGACAAAAGATTTCAAGTTCTTCCCAAAAACTCTTGATAGTAGCGAAAAAATCATTGACAGATAGAGAATTTTGACGAAAAGAGTAAATCTCGTGTTGTAAAGAAGAGACACAAACACGATTGGCGCGTGAAAATCGCACCTTGAGATCACTCCACGCATCTGCAGTGATATCTGAGTAGATGAGACTCTGAGCAATGGAGGGAATCACTGAGTTGTGGATCCAAGAGAGCACTAGGTTATTGCATTGGATCCAACACTACACTCATATGTTGGATCGAATTCGTTCGGCATAGGGGAACTACCATAAAAAAACCAGAGTTTCTTCTTCATGATAACAGCTTTCTTCATAGAACGGGAGCATGAATGGTAGTTCCTGCCGCCGAGAGGTGGATTAAAGAGCGGATTCGAAGGGTTTTCATTGGGATGAATGTAGAAAGGGTTCTGAGAGACGTCAGTGAGAGCAGGAATCGCCGGAATGTCAACGGAATTGGTTCGAGCGCTGCGCACCATTGTTGAAGATGAAGAGGAATCAGAGTTGCAGGCTCATGATACCATATGAAAGAACTTGAATAAGAGAAGAAAATTGATTTCATTATTCAATTGTTACAAAAGTTTTCAGACATACAGCGACTATATGTACCAGTTACAGGATAAGTAAGACAAGTGCTAACTAATCCTAACAAATTCTAACTTCCTAACTGTAAACAGTTGGCTTGTAAGTTTAGTAATACAAAGTAGTCACATTATGAAGCTAAAATCTATCTAAGTCTTCAATACTCTTCAATCATAAGTCACGGCTCCCTCCTGCCGGCCATCCTTCTAAATGCCACGACCGCTCCATGTTTGGGATTTTGCTTTTTGATGTTACATGATTTCTGAACTCTAGTAGTGTGGATTTTATTATTGCTTGACTTTGAAGTGTTCCTTATCATCATTATTCTGCTACGGTATTCTCTGTCTGTTAATTTTTTATTCCTTAGTTTTACGTTATCCTTTTAAGTCTCTATTTCTAGTTTGACAATAGTTATACCTATTTAAATAAAATAACTATAACATTAATTTGTTTTTCATTAGTTAGTGCTTCTGAATTTTCATTTGCTACTACTTCTAAATTTTTGTTAACTTGTACCTTTTAGCTTCTCTAGCTATTCACATTTCTGGGTTTTTATATAATTTTTTAAAGTGTGAAGTTTGCAAGTCAGAAATTTATTGTTGAGTTTTCTAGTATATACAGTTCCACTAGTGGCTGATTAACCTTGTGTTGTATTTTGATTGAGTTGATGATTGGTGTAAGTTTATAACATTGTGGCCATATCAACTGTAGGTATTGGCAACTGAAGAAAGTTCAGTCGCCATTGCTCCCTCCGTTCAGTGTTTTCTACCTTTAAAGCTGAGATCATAAGGCAAGCCTCAGACATTTCTCAAATTGTTTGCATCTTTGGTTCTTTTAATCTTTTATTTTTCATTTTGGTTGTGTTTTTTTAATGGGAAAATGTTAATTGTTAGTTGTTATTTTTGTTAGTGGGTGGAGTTGAAGTTATAATCAATAATAAAATCTCTAAGGGTATTTAAGCCAGAATCCCAGTAGAGTAAAGAATTGTTGGGTTTGTTTATTTCAGGATGGTTGAATTCTCAATAAGTAATGCTAGATATACTTATGTCCATGATCAGAAATACCCCTCTGAAAATGCTGACGTGCACCATATAGTTCTGAGGAAGAGTGGTTCAAAATATTTTTTTGTGTATGCTTCAGCACTTCTTGTATTAGCATGTGCCATCTATCTGTATTTTCTTGAGGTATGTCTTCCAACAAGTTTTCTTTGTCACTGACTTTTGAGGATTTTGAAAATTCTGTGACTTTTTCGTTGTTTCTTTCATTTTTGGTTCATTATATCCCCTTCTTTTAACAGGAAAAATCGATTAGTCTTGTATATTACAGCTTGCTTTTTGACATATTTCTCGTCAAGTTGTTACTTCGGAAGCCTGTTAATAAAGGTGAGTACTTGACTAACAGGGCATGTGATGTTATGAAAGTTAATTGTTATTTTCATAGTAGACCAGGGAAAATAAATCTTTAATGCATGTTTTATTATTTTAGTCATTTTGAGAAGGTTAGCATTTGCTTGCAGAGTCTGTTGTGATTATGCCAGCTTTTGGAGTACAACTTGAGACTCACTATATGAGGTAATTTTTTTGTTAATCAGTTATTCAGTCAACAATCAAATATATGCTTGGAAACATGAAAAGCTTAGTGTACTGTTGAATTATATAGCTTTCTTGTAAATATTGAAATGCTGGTCCTAGTTCAGGGCTCTTTAATCTGTTTGTGGGATGTTGTTCCTTCCAGTCTGGAAAATGATGTATTCACAGTCAAAATATCCAAAGGCCCACTTCATTTCTTTTTCACTTCAGAGTCTTAAACCCCAAAAGAGTCCTTTGATTTACTTAAATGCACACTTTTTCGATCCGACCCACAAGGCCAACTCAAGGATTTGATAATTTTCAGTCGCCCCAACAGCAGCACCTTTTGAGAACACCTTGCATCTCTAGTAGTGGTATTTCCCAGAAGATCCGACATATAGTTATGGATTCCATCATCATCTATGGCAGAGTATAGAAGGAACCTATACTCCAGCATTTAGGACGGATTACACCAAAGGCAACAAGGTATTTGCATGGACTCAAGTTTCTGCTTGATACATTTGGAATGATTCAGGATTTTGTGCTTTGTGGTTTTATTAAAAAGTAACTTGTGCTTGAATAGTAAATTGTACTTTCTGAGAGAAATTGTGCTTTTGGGTTCAGTGGGATTTCAGATTCAACACCATGTTTTTGGTGGGATAAATTGTGCTCTCTGCTTTGGGTTTCAGTGGATAAATTTGCCACCTGAAGCATTTTGCAACTGCTATAACAACACTTGTAGCTCAAATTGTATCAGATTTGTTTATTTTAAATTGTATCAATTTGTTCATTCCCATTAATTCTATTAGATTTGTCAATTGTAACTGTATCCTTGTTCAATCATGGGTTTTCATTAAATTTGACGGTGCTTTTTCGGCTCAAAACTGAAAACTGAAAAGGAGTTTATATGGGCCTTTGGATGAATCGAATGTGGGAGAATACTTGACTATGTCGATTTGGAATTTCTTTAACTGTATTGAATCCACATCCATATGTTTCATGAAAACTTCTAGGTATTTCAGCTGATTTAACTAGTTATCTTGCTTGGTTTTCACAGGGAAACCTCTAACTCCAGTATGCTCTTATTTTGTTGTTGATACTTTGTTACAGTGGAAAAGTCATCCGATGCTTTGTTCCCATCGACAAGATTCTAAAACCTGTTTTACTAGAATGTGTGACTCCAGTGACTTGCTACTGGACTCTATCTTTGATTGTTCGCGACGAATCCGAAATGGTGTTAGTTTTCAAGGTAAATATATATATATATATTTTTGTTTACATTCTAAGCGTCTTTTTGCTTGATACTGGAATACTATTGCATATTATTGGAAGTTTAAATGTATAAAGAGTTCATGGTAAGTTGGTAACATGATAAGGCATTTATTTAACCGGGATACCATTCAGACAATTGTTTTATGTTTTTTTACCTAATAATATTTAATGGAGAATCTCTCAATTTGTTTTCTAGAATTTGCAACCACCGATTAAAATGCTGGTTCATGTTTGGAAGGCCTTGTGCGCTGCAACTGATAATAAAGAAGAGACTTCTACACATGCAATGTAGGTGGTAGATAGCTATGAGTTCCTTAAACTCCCAGACTCGCAAAAAATAACAGGTATTATTATACTGGTTCTGGACTCGCTGATATGATCTCAAGTAGATAGTTTGGAATGTAATGACCAATTGATTGTAGGACTGTTATATAGTATTTTCTCATCTCTGAGGTAGTGTCTTGTAACTAAGATATACTACAGGTTCATACATGATAGTGGCCAAATCCTACATTGGTAACAATCCTGTTCTGAATTCCTTGCTAATAGTGGGTCTTCATTTTGAAAAAGAATTTCATAAAGTAAATATATTTATTTGAATTTGATTTTATAGTGCAAGATAAACATTAAATGAGTTTTAGTGTTGAAGAAAAGGTTGCTTAATTTATAGTGCAAGACAAAAATAAAATCTCAAATATAATAGAAAGAAATTGTATATTCACCAATTAATAGTACAAAAATAAAGTATGAATTTATGTCATTTTCATAAAATATATGATTTGTTCGGATCGATGATAGGGCTATACGAAGGGAAATTTATCGCTTTTGAGTAGTAATAATCACTGTAGAAGAAAAGTGTAAGACAGAAAGTAATTAACTTCATTCAATCTACACAAAACTTTAATGATCGTTCTAATAGAGGCTTTAGCTTATCATATCTAACAATAATCTTATCCAGAAATTAAAATTACAACGATACAAAAAAATGTCACTGATAACAAAAAATAGAATCTAAAAAGATGAACAAAGCATAATTGTGAGTTGTTTTGATCTTTGTGAATCTTCTAAAACAGCACACAGTCCTTCAACCAATATGGAATTTTTCTTATCCTCGTTGATTTTTTTCTTCTGATGGGAACATCCTTCTTTGTTGGTCCATTTGTTTCTTGCTGTGCAATTACACTTTTGACTTTCGTATCAACATGGTCGCCAGCTTGAATATAATTTGGGAAGACATCTTGAGTAATCATTACAGGTTGTATGAAATTTGTTCGGAACATTGTTTGTGCGATGCTAGGGTTTATGTAATTTGTTGCGAACATCATTCTGGAAAGAGGAGTGTAATTGTGAGAAATCGGAACTATATTGAAAGCATCCATGATATCAAGATCGTCTATAACAATTTCGTTGATACAATCGTGTCGTCGTTATGATTCCACAGCTCTAGTGTGACTTCCATGGATGATAATCTGCTTGCATCATGTTGTTGCTCCATAACTCTTAGAACAAATTATAAAAAAAAAGAACAGTTGGATACGAAAACAAAAAGAATGAGTGCAATGAAAAATTCTAAGAGATCTTTCTTTTGGGGGCGCAGTGGAATGAATGGTTACGGACAAGTGCACACATTTATTTATAGGTCAAGTTTTGAGGTTATTGTTTGGTTTTTTTTATTGTAAATTTGTAATAAAAAGATTGCATTAACTGAACAATCTTTTTTGACGAAATAAATTGAATCTTAGGAAATCTTTTGCATTTATTAGGTGAATCTTATCTTATGTTTCTTGATCGCGAAGTTTCAAAGCTAATCTTTGTCTATCTATTGGATTTATTAGGTGATTTATTTTTTTAGGTTAAAATCTTATGCAATCTCATACAAAAAAAAAAAATATTATGCATTTTTTAGAAAAACTTGGGTACCACACTATCGCTCTTTGCAATTATGGAGACTAATTTCTTAAGCTTTGTATATTTAAATAAGTGACAAACTCTAATAATTTTAACATTACAATATATTTAAATCAGAAATAGAACTCAATATATTGATTAAGTTGGAAATCTTATTTAGATGCTCTTCGGTAAATATTATATAATTTTTTTAACCAGTATCCAACAATGTGAGTTGGGTAGTTTAAAATTTACAAAATTCAAATAGTCCATAATATTTTCATCCGTAGAACAAAGTTGTCTCATGCTCGTTATAATAAATGGACTAATTTGTAAACATCATTTAAATATTAAGAATTAATTTAATTTTTTTTATTTAAATATGTTTTTGGTTCCTGCAATTATGTTTTGTTTTGAAAAGAACTTTTGTAAAAAAAAAATGATTTTCATCTCTGCAATATCTCAAAACTTTTAAAATAGCCTCTGACTGGATTTAGAGCTGACGTTGTCAATTTTTAAATGTGCATTTGGTCATTGCAATTATTTCTTGTTTTGAAAAGAGTCCCTGTAAAAAAATAAAGGCTTAAATGCACTTTTGGTCCCCCTATTTTGATATTTTTGAATTTTTGATCCTCCTATTTTAAAATTCAACTTTTTGGCCCCCCTATTATCAAAGTCAACATATTTTTTGGTCCCCCTCCAATTTGAATGATGTGTCACTTAGGTGGCATCAATGAATTTGACACTTATTTTCCATATAATTATTATTTATAATTAATATTTTTATTTGTTTTCTTTATAAATTAAAATATTAAAAATCAATTAAATAAATAAAAAAAAGTTTTCTTTTTTGTCATCATCAACAACACCACACCAGCAGATTCATCACTATCATGGTCAAATCTAGAAACAAATCCCAAGTTTAAAAATACAAACCCCAAATTTCAAATCTAAGAACACCCTTGGATCATAAATCCCGAATCTAAAATCACCAAAATTATCAATAATCAGATCTGGAATAAATCAAAACACAGTTTCCTCGCCGAAGAAGACGTCGGATCTCGTTGGTGCTTTTTGTTTCGCCGAGATTCAAAGCTTGTGGAGAGTTGGAATTTGTCAGTTGTTTTATTTTATTCAGATTTCGAGTTCCAATTCAGATTTCTCCGAGGGAGAAGTTTCCAGTTTCATGTGATTCGAGTAGATTTCTGCTGTGTTGTCCGATAAAGGAAGCACAAGATCGATAAATGAAATTTCAAGCAATTGCTTGTGTTTGTAAGGGAGAATGCGTGACTTTCTTGAGGAATCAGAGATTGAGAAGCAGGATGAAAATGAATTGGAAGTTTTGGAGACTTCTTGTGTGGAGGAATTGATGTTTTTTGGATTGTGATGTGTTTTTAATGTCATTGGAATTATGATGTTTTTTTTTATACATCAATTATTTTGAATTTTACTTTGTGTTTTTTGTTAAAGACTAAATTAACGGTTATAAAATTTTAAGTGATTCAAATGAGTTGCACTCTAGCATAAAGAAAATCTTTACATAATCTAAATAATAAATTACCTAAGATTTATGCTGAATTTAGTTCAAAAAAAAAAAAAAAAGAGAAGAAGATTTAAGCCTAAAATAATTCAGTTTAAATAGACAATAAATAAATCCACTTCTTACTTCATGATCAAGATTTAATAATAAATGTGGCACAACTCGGACTCTATAAATACCAATCATACTCTCTATCTTGTTTCTATTCTTACATTATTTCTGCTTCTTCATAACTCTATTTCACTCTATTTGGCTTGTTGAAAGAAAGCTCTTACTTCTTTCTCATTCTTTGTTTCATATCTAAAAATTAAAGTAAGTAATGAAGCAACAACAATCACTTGTTTTATATCCCGGTCCTTTTTATCACACTCTTACTAGAAATCCCTCAAGAAGGTTCACAAGAAATTACATTCAAGCTAGAATGAAGGCTGGTAGAACAACATCAATCAATCAAATCAACGAGGTTCAGGATAGTAGAACAAATGTCGAAACAAACCAAAGACAATTGTTCTATTCCGAGCTTGAAAGAATCAAAATTGAAGAAGAAATGAAGTCTAAGGCTACGAAGTGTTCTATCTGCCTCGTGGAGCTTTCGGCTGGGTCGAAAGAAATTCAATTGTCTTGTTCGCGTGGCTAGATAGATCAAATGCATGTCCTTTGTGTAGTAGTCCTGTTTGTGATGTTTGCTCTTGACATGTTCTATCCGACATTATTCTTTTTACCTATGTCGAATTTGTTAATATAAAGTAGTTTCTTTACGTGTTTTTATTTTTGTTTCATCTATTTCTTGGTGAATATTAAATTTTCTTTTTATTATATTTGTGTTTTATATTTGTGTATCTTTCTATCTTTCCATTTTGGCTATCACACTAGTACGAAAAATACTGTTTATTACGAGCAATAGTACGTTGCGGATAAAAATAAAAAATCATTAGTTATTTTCACTCGCATTCTTTCCAAATTTCGATTAACCAACAAGTTTAAATTTTAACCAACTTTTATACTACCAGTTAAAGTTTCCCCTTTGTTCAATGTATTTACACTCAAAATACAATCCTCTTAGATACTCCCTCGGTTCCAAGTTTTTTATCTTTTTAAAATTTTACCCATAAATTAAGAAATAATAAATATTAATAAGTTAAAAAATTTATTCAATAGAAGAGATTACAAGGATACTCTAACCCATACAATACAACTACAATGCAAAGAGTAAGTGTTCCTCTGCCAACTTGAAGGTACTACTAGAATAACAATCTACAAAAACACAAAACCTAAAATAATACCAAGAAAGTAAAAAGGAATCCTGAAATATATATTAACCACACCCAAGAGAAGCGGTAAAATCTTCCCACCAATTCCCGTAGGGTACCCTTGTCTTTGCACCAAATACCTAAAGCATTTGTTTCAATTACAAAATTGCAGCCAAATAAATCAAACAAAAACCAAGCTAATTCTAAGCTGCTGGATAATTATTAGCTTAATTGAGCTAAAGGTCAAAGAGTTGGAGGTATAGAATTCAAATACTGACAAAGGAGAAAAAAAAACTTACAGTACAATTTAATTACAACTAACATTGCCAATTAAAAAAATACATCGTACAATATCATATAAAAATTAATGTAATGCATCAAAGTGCACATTACATGATCTCCTAGTAATCGGCCTTTTTCTGCACAGTTGAAAATGTTAATTCTACTAGTACTTTAATGTTAACCACAACTTTAAAGTTTTCTAACTATTTTCATTTTATTTTAGTTAAAAAAAAAACTATTTTCATTTTATATATGTTTTGCCATCTGTCATTTTATTCTCACGATTTGGTTTGTGACAAGAGGTAAATTAGCATGTTGTTATACTTAAGAGACATTTTGTAATAATTATAATTTCATTATTGATTTTTTACAACTTCATAAGTGTAAACAACTATTGAATTCGTGGTTAAATAAAATGATCAAATAAATATGTTTTTTTTTACATGAAAAGCAGAAAAAACATGGTTAAAATTCTCAAAGGTGTTTATGCTTTTATCATCTTTCTTTCTGTGATTCTTCTTGTTACCGGTGAAGGCAAGTCCTTTTTTACACCTATATGGCTATATTATATATGGTTTGTTTGGTTCTATGAAAAGAAAGTGGGAGGAAGGAAAATTGTAGAAACCAATAAATGGTTCATCTATCGATTTTCGCAATTTTTCTTCCTCCCACTTTATTTCCATAGAACCAAACGAATTATTAATTTTTTCTTCTATATATATACACAAATTCATCTCCTTTTAGTAATAATATTTTATTAATTTTTGACTTAATAGATCTTGTCCCAATCATTTCTAATGACGGTCATCAAGTTACTTGCAATTCCTTCAGCGATTGTCCAGGCGATAAATGTCAAGATCCTTTTGTTTTGTGGTGTGTTAGCAAAAAATGTTATTGCTCGTAAGCATGATAACTAAGTTGAAAAATAATTATATGTTATTTTTATGTCATGAGATCAGTACTTCTGTAATTTATGTCACACTTTGATTTAAGTTTCTGGCACCTTTCAATGGGCAAGAGCTACGGTACATGACTTGTATAGGTCATGTACCGTACATGACCTCTTTTTTTTTTTTTTTTTTTTTTTTTTTTTTTTTTTTGCTTTTCAAAAAAATTAAATATAAACTATTCGATTATATATATATATATATATAATTTAATTGAATGATAGTGATGGATACTAGAGTTGACCTTAAAATTTATACGGTTGAAAAGATAGTGAAATTTGTAGTATATTTTAAAAAGGACGATATAGGTACCGTTTGACCTAATTTATTTTAAATTTTTTTACTCGATAATATGAAAATCTAGGCCGAATAGATTTTCAAGAAATTCTTAATAGAAAAAAGTTGTTTAATTTTTACGAGTAAAATACATAGATGAAGCTAAAAAATACAAAAAATACCAATCAGCTTTAACTTTTTTCTAAAAGCTTTTATTTTTACTTTTAGCTTCCAGATAACTTTTAAGACCTAAAAAAGTCAAACCAAACGTATCCTTAGTCATTGAACCAAAACATACTTACAAAAAATGTATCATTCAAGGTAATAATATATTGTTTTTTGAAAAAATTGATAATTATATGTGAAGGTTGAAAAACACAAGAAGGAGGTGTTGAATTGTGTTAAGATTTTTGCTAAGTTTTAAAACTATTTGCAGCGGATAAAAACAAACACACACAATATAAGAGGATAGAGAGAAAGAGACACACAAGTTTTATACCGGTTCCTCCCACTAACAGGAGTAGTCCAGTCCTCTTGTTCTTCACAAGAGATTTCACTATAATCACTTAGATTACAGATGCTCAAGCACTAAGCAAGAGACTTCAAATGCTCAAGCACAAAGCAAGAGAGTTCCAATGCTCAAGCACAAAGCAAGAGACTTTTCACAAGTTTAATGATAATAAAATTATGAGTGAGACACTTGATATACTATCAGATGTGTTTACAAAATACAACACAGTTACAAGACTTCCTAGAAATGTTTCACAAAATTTCTAAGTGTTTGAATAACTTCAAAATTTTGACAGAGTGTATGCAAGTTCAGAAGCGTAAGTTTTGATGATAATTCTTCAAAAAATTTCTTCCTTTTATAGATAAGAAAATGGTCGTTGAAGATTATAGCCGTTTGAAGAATTTTTGAGACGCTCCAATGTATTGATCAAAGTGCTAATAGATGTTCTGATTTGCAGTGTTTAGGAGCTTGACTTTTACTACAAAATGAGAGATTCTTTTTGGCTTTAGATATCTGAACCTGAGTTTAAGTCAAATGAGGAAATACTCGTTCTTGAAGCCTGACTTGAAAAGGACCTTTCCATGGTCAACCATTTTTCCTTCTTGATTCATTCGCTGAGACCAAGACAAAGAGACACAGTCTTCAAGAAATTTGTTCTGATGTAGCTTCATAATTATTAGCTTCAGAATCTAGTGAAGCTCAGAATTACTTGCTTCAGAATTTGGTGAGCTCAGATTGACGCGCTCAGAAGTAATTCCTTCAGAATTCCAATGTGCTTATAAACGCAAATTTTAACTTTTAATCCTGCACATTAGAGTAAATTATTAGTACTTCCAATTTAACTTTAAATACATTGTTATCATCAAAATCAAATTAGGAGATACAAAACCAATTTTGTTCCAACAATATGAAAAGAGGCAAAACACAAAATTAGTCAAAATAATCTCACAATTTATATAAAATTTACTAGTATGTTAGCATGTGTCGTGCACAGGATAATTTACTTTTTAAATAATATTTATGTGTATATTTTGATATATTATTTGAGTAATTTGGTTTAAAATTGAGATATATTTTGCATGATATAAATTTAAGAATGTTATGGAATAAAGTTAGATGAAGAGTATTACTTCGCTTCCCATTTTACACTGTTATGAGATAAGTAGATTTTTTATCTCATCCTCGAAACTATATAATAATCCTATAAATATAAAATAATTATAAACTTCATTGTCAAATGAAAATATGGTCTGATTTTTTACGGACTTACAATTTTTTGGGAGCGTACCCATATAATTAAAATATACCTTGATTTTTTTATATTTTTCATCTCCAGTCGACTCTTTATAGAAAATCTACATTAGGTTTATTGTCAAACCCGATATAAATTTTTTTTTTCAATAATATTTGTTTTCATATGTCTTTTTTTCTTTTGAACGTTATCTTTAGAGCTGTAAAAATGGGTCGGACTATTGGGTCGGCCCATTAGCCCTATAATTTTACACGGGCCGGACTTTTAACAAAAGTTGATCGGGCCTGATCGGGCCGGGCCTTCGGGCCTATATTTTTAATGGGCCGTTATGGGCCGGCCCTTTAAAGAGTTAAAAAAATTATTTTTAAAAAAATTCTAAAAATAATTTTAGCTAAAAATAAGAAGTTTTAGTTATCATTAAATCTTTAGATAATTAAGTAACAAAAGATGAGATTTGTTAGTTACGAGATAATTATTAAACAAAATTTCTTATTTTTTTAAGATTAAATCAAGTTTGTTATGATTATCTTTATTTGAAAAATACTAATAACAACTTTATCAATCATTATAAATAGTTTTATTGTCCATGAAATTTATTTTGTTAAAAAAAAATTGTCAAAAAAAACATAGAAAGTTTGTCGGGCCAGCCCATCGGGCCATGTAGGCATTTGCATATTGGGCTGGGTTTAACGGGCCGAGCCATGAGGCTTAATGGGCCGGCCCACTAAAGCCCCTTTACATGGCATGGCCCCGGGGCGGAGGCGGGCCGGCCCCTTTTGACAGCTCTAGTTATCTATGTCTTTTTTTATTTTATATTATTTAGTAGGTTTCCTACGTTATTTCAATTATCTATGAGATCGATTTCTTTTAGTTTATTTGAGTATGAAAATAAGATAAATATTTAAGCCCGGGACTCTATAGGGACTTCATCAAAAAAAAAATTATATACTATTTAAGCCCATGTTCCTATTTTCAAATATTTTCTTGTCACCGTACCGCAAATTAATAACCAATTTTCACACATGAATGTCAAATTAAAAAATATATGTGTGAATCTCCACTCACATTGATAAATTAATATTCCTAAAAAAAGCTCGAATGAAGGTTTATGAAAAGTTTAAAATTTAATTTATAAAAAATAGCATAAATTAAAAAAAAAATCAAAATTATATTAATTTATTTTAGGTTTCTCATAGATTTCACCAATCATATGTAATCAAATGAAAGTGTGATGGACACAAAATATGGAAAAACTCTTTGAGTCGAAATTCAAATTTTAATTAGTCAATGTGTGTTTTTAATAGTGGGATGAAAAAGTGTTATATGTTTCCCATTATATATCATTGAGAGATTCTCTCTCTCATTTCCGTCGCAGGACTCTATAGGGATTCCATCAACAATAAAATAATTGTTAGTTCTATGTTATTATTTAATGAATATCAATAAAATTCTCGTGCTAAGTTATCATTATATTCTACATACACTTTTCATCACGAGTGATCCCCCATGAAACTTATAGCAGTAAGAATCTATCTCATAATAGTGTAAAATGAAAAGCGAAGTAATACTCTTCATCTCACTTTATTTTGTAACATCGTTAAATTTATATCATGCAAAATATATCTTAATTTTATCGTAGAATTTTAAACCAAATTACTCAATAATATATATACATAAATAATATTTAAAATGTAAATTACCATGTGCACGACACATGCTAACATACTGGTAATATTTATATAAATTGTGAGAATATTTTGACTAAATTTCGTGTTTTGCCTCTTTCCATATAATTATTAACTTTTTCAAAAAACAATATATTATTACCTTAATGATACATTTTTTGTAAGTATGTTTTGGTTCAATGACTAAGGGTCCGTTTGGTTTGATTTTTTTAGGTCTTGAAAGCTATCTGGAAGCTAAAAATAAAAATAAACGCTTTTAGAAAAAAGCTAAAGCTGATTGATAATTTTTGTATCTTTTAGCTTCATCTATGTATTTTACTCATAAAAATTAAACAAATTTTTTTTCTATCAAGAGTTTCTTGAAAATCTATTTCGCCTAGATTCTCATTTTATCAAGTAAAAAAATCTAAAATAAGTTAGGTCAAATAGTACATATATCGTCTTTTTTAAAAGATACTATAAATTTCACTATCTTTTTAACCATATAAATTTTATGAGATCAACTTTAATATTCATCACTACCATTTAATTAAATAATATGTATATAATCCAATAGTTTATATTTATTTTTGTTTTAAAAAAAGCAAAAAAAAAAAAAAAAAGTTGTCATGTACGGTACATGACTTCCCTTTCAATGTATTTCGCAGGAATGAATTTATAAATTAATTTATTTTCTTATTTAGAGAGTTTTTTTTTTTTTTTTTTACTGCAAATGTAGAAAGATTAATTAATAATTATAAATAAATTTATTTTTATATTTTCATGAAAGCAATTTGCCGTAATCAATTACAGTCTATGAAGCACGGACATCGACATCGGACACGACACAGACAACGATAACAAATTTAGAAAATGACATAATTCAGTGTAATCATAAATGTCGATGTCTGTATCGGATACGGACACGCCTAATCCGAAAAGTGTCCGTGCTTCGTATAATAAAGGATATCCCCATATTACCCCTCTAAATCTTCTAATGAAAGCTTTCCCAAAACATTTACCAATCAGTGTGTGATTGCCAATCACACACGTTTTTTCCAATTTCCATCTTCTCCCGCACGCTTTTTCGAAACAAAAAAACCCCCCAAATTTTCAAATTCACCCGCTCCTTATTTTCACACACAAAATATCTATTTAAACCTTTCACGCTTCATTCTTCTTCTCACTTCAAACCTAAACCCTCAACAACAAAATCACTTTCGCCCTTAATTCTCAATTAATCACTTTTCTCCATTTCTCATTCCCCCAAACAATGCCTTCTTTTTCTGAAGAACCACTTCTAACCCCAAACCCTGACCGTTTCTGTATGTTCCCAATTCAATACCCTAAAATCTGGGAAATGTACAAAAAAGCCGAAGCTTCATTCTGGACCGCCGAAGAAGTCGATTTATCCGAAGATCTTAACCACTGGAACAATCTAACCGACGGCGAACGCCATTTTATCTCACACGTTCTTGCCTTTTTCGCCGCTTCCGACGGCATCGTCTTGGAGAATCTTGCAGGACGATTTATGAAAGAAGTTCAAGTCTCAGAAGCGCGTGCTTTCTACGGATTCCAGATCGCGATTGAGAATATTCATTCTGAGATGTATAGTCTCTTGATTGAGACTTATATCAACGATTCTGTTGAGAAGAATCGCTTATTTCATGCAATTGAGACGATTCCTTGTATTACGAAGAAAGCTGATTGGGCGATGAAATGGATCGATTCATCTGATTCATTTGCCGAAAGAATCATTGCTTTTGCTTGCGTTGAAGGTATATTTTTCTCTGGAAGTTTCTGTGCAATATTTTGGCTTAAAAAACGTGGTTTAATGCCTGGTTTAACTTTTTCAAACGAGCTTATTTCGCGCGATGAAGGACTACATTGCGATTTTGCTTGTTTGATTTATTCGCTTTTGACGAATAAACTGAGCGAAGAGCGTGTGAAGACGATTGTTCGTGATGCGGTTGAGATCGAGAGAGAATTTGTTTGCGAAGCGCTTCCTTGCGCTTTGGTTGGAATGAATGGTGATTTGATGAGTCAGTATATTGAGTTTGTTGCTGATAGGTTATTGTGTGAGCTTGGTTGTGGAAAAATTTATAATGTTCAAAATCCTTTTGATTGGATGGATTTGATTTCGCTTCAGGGGAAAACTAACTTTTTTGAGAAGCGCGTTGGAGAGTATCAGAAAGCTTCTGTTATGAATAGCTTAACTGCAAATGGTGGTGCTCATGTGTTTAAGTTGGATGAGGATTTTTAGATTAAGAAATTAGGGTTATCTATCTACTAGTTTTATTTTAATTTCCTCATCTTTTTTGATTAATAATATATTAAGAATAAAATTGTATGACCAAATGCAAAAATTTGAAAATAGCCAGGAATTTTCAATTATTTATCGTACCGATATGATTTTATTATATTGGGATGTAAAAAATTTATTAATGCGGATATAAGCATATGAAATTTACAACGGATCCATTTCGATGCTTCTGTATTTTGACAAAGTTGCTACTTCAGCTTTTATGCTGAAAGTTGAAGATGCTACTTGTCAATTTTCAACAAAACCGAATCAATGGTTGGATCGATGCTTCTGCGGTTGGATCTTGTAATTGTATCATGTTTAGCATAACTTCTAGTTTTGATGAAGTAATTAATTGACTAGTGTTCTATTCCAACCTCTCTATACTGCATAATCTTTTCAAATGATGAAATTAAACAGAGAACCAAAGAAATTAGTTAATGCTATAGTTCAAAGATCTTTTCAAAAGTAACGATGTTTTAGAGGTCTTATTAATTTTTTAGAAAAGATCTCAAGGTTCAATCTAGTTATATAGTTCAAAGATTAAAATTTTGTGCAAGTAGTTCAAAGATAACATACATTATAATCATAGAAAATTGGTACTAATGTGGATCTTATTTTCTTTCTAAAGACCTGTATCTATATGCATATGATGTTTCCTCATGACATGTTTTTCATCTCACATTATTCTTGCATTTAGGTTGACTTAGTTGTTAATTCACATAGATTAGTGTCTTTACAAGTATAGTAGGTAAATGGGTGAGAGTATACTATGGAGTATGTTTTATCTATCAATCCTTTAAGTCCCCTGCCATTCCTCTGCCTCTCTGTAGTCCTAATTATCATGTCCCTCTTCCTCTCAACCAACTTGTTTTGTTATAAAGATACAAACAACATTAAATTAGCGCAGAAGAAAGGGAGCAATGGTAGTTTAACACTTTAACTTTAGTGTAAGGATCCTTTAGCTTGAGAGAGGATTCCCTTCGGTGGAATTTCCTTATGTGTACTTCTACTGATATCCACACCTTTAACTTTTATTAATATTAGTTTTCTTACTTATTATTTTTGTGGCTGGGATTTTACTAGATCCTTCCTTTCGCCGATCTAGGCCCTGTTTAGATTAGTTTATTTTTGATCTTATGCAAATAATTTATAATAATACATAAAAGTTGCATAAATTGTTTGTATAAGCTCAAAAATAAACTAATCTAAACAGGTCCATAGTCTCCTTTAGCTTAACACGAATTAAGCTTGTATATAAATCTTTAATTCAATTCTAGTTTATAATACTTTTATTAGTTTATATATGCAAAAATTAATTATTTTAAAGTTCATAGAATTAAAGTTTAGATAAAAATTCAATATTTAATATAAAATGATAAAAGTAATAAAAATACTATTAATATTTATTTTAATAGGCCGGCTTAGTAGGCTTAAAAGACTTTTGTTATGGTATGTAACCTGATCTTTTTAGCTAAATAGGCGTATAAAAAAGCATTGACATGCTCTATTTCCAAAAACAGCGTATAATTTTTTTTTGACATGCTCTATTTTCAAAAACAGCATGGCCTGGGCTGGCATAGGCTAGGTTGTAGGTCCTTGTAGGTCAGTCTAACCTATTCCAACCAACATTGTCGACTTCGAGTTTTTATGCCAACTCATTTAGTTTAGGTGGAATCGAAACGTAATCTCAACTCGTAAACTCGTAGAGTTCATATATATACACACAAAATTTTAAAATAAAAAATCAATTTTAAAATATTAAATAATTCACACTCAATTGATTTTTTCTCATTCTCTTGAATTAATTATGACTATATATACTCATGCATTTCAATATTAAATATTGTTGGTATTGGTTGAAAATATACATCTCGAAAAGTATTAATTTTCTCAACAAATAGCACCGACACGACAACTATATACTCATCAATATATCTTGTAAAAAATAATATCTCTTTCATTTTTTTTCATTCATGTATTAAATATTACTCTTTAAATCATGCATGCCATGTGAAAATGAGTATTATATATGATTGAAATATAAATTGATTGTATTGTAAATTTTAACCCATGTTATTTTATTTTGATGAAATCGAGCCTTTATCAAAATATAATTATTTCGTCTCTCACATATTTTCATTTATTCTTTTGAATTTTTTTTTCTTTTTTTATTTTGGCACAGCTACATAAAAGTGAGAGATATGGTTAGGAACACGATCACTAAAAATTATTATCTTTCTAACTATTAATGTGCTCCCTTCATTCCCCGCTATAAGCAAAAAATAACTTTTAAAATAATCGATGTATTGATCTATAATATACACCAGATACATTAATGATTATTCATCAAACCTTATAAAAAGAAAGGAAGAGCATATTATTTTATAAAATGATACTTCTAATTATTAACATGTACTATTTATTAAAAGATTAAGTGTCTCTCAAAATACTTAGATATATGATATTGTATTTATCAACAAAATGATATTATATATTTTTTAAAAAAGATTTATGCTCAAATGATCAAATTGAGCTTTTAAATTGATAATAAATTTTTAATTTTTTTAGATTTTACCGTAGGTGAAAACATGCGAGTTTAAATGATTTTTCCAATTTTACACATAGTCAGATCGCGTAAACTTGTTTTGACTCGCGATTTCACCCAAAACTAGTTTAGCTTTTATTTAACACGAAAATCATATCTAAAAATATAGAATCGATAGAGTTTAAGTTTTAAAACGAGATTTTAAAAACTTTGATTCTCACCCTTATTTCCAATGCATCTAAGGTGATTGTCATAGAACTGTAAAGATTGAGTATCACTTATACTCCTTATAATTTAATCTTTGCTTATATAAAAAAAAAAATTATAGAAGATTTACCTTAAAATTTAGTAGAGAAGATTTACCCTATATAGCTAAAATAAATGACAAATAATTAATAAATTCACAATATATTATTATTATTATTATTACAGTTGGATTAATATACGTATATATTAAGAAACTTGACGAACAAGTTGTTCCATATACATTAGTTGTTTTTTGTTATAGTTAAAAACCTAAACATAAGAACTATCTATAAATTTAGGGTACCACTCACTCTTGTTTCTCTTATGTTCCGTTCTTTTTCACTCAACTTCCATTATTGATTACATTTTCCACCATTGCCTCACTGTACAGTGCCACCTATTCACACCACCCAACTGTTTCACACGACCAACCATTTCATGCCACCGAGATACATCTTTTCAGCGAGAGTAATGGAGCAACAACAACTTCTTACAAGAAGAGTGCCAAGGGTGATCTATATCTCCATTCTCTTCCATTTTATCACACTCTTAGTAGAAAGCTGTTAACAAGAAATCACAATCAATTTAGAATGAGCACTCATAATGTCTAACCCGCTTATGTTGATGATCACCGTATTTTTCATGTAGTAAACAACATTAACCAAATCAGTCAAGTTCAATCTACTACAAGAAACGTTGAAACTAACCAAAGGCAACAGTTTTATTACAATCTTCCAAGGATCAAAATTATAGAAAGCATGAAAGCTGAAACTATATATGATTTGTTCTGTTTGTCTTGTGGAGATTTCAGTTGGGTCGAAAGCAATTTAGTTGTGTTGTTCACATGTTTGTCACGATGAATGTATTAGGAGATGGTTAGATAGGTCCAACACATACCTTTGTGTCGAAGGCTTTGTTTCTGGTTTGATATGTTTTTTTATCTCACATATGCATCTGGTTGAATATAAAATTTCCTTTTTATTCTCTTTGGATTTTTATTTTATTGTTTCTTCTATTTCTTGGTGAATATAGAATTTTCATTCTACTATACTTGGGTTCTTACATTTCTATCTTTATAATCTAGATCTATCTTTCCATTTTATCACAAGCAAATAGCTTTGCAAAAAATAACAAAGTTATATAATTGGTTTCTTTAATCCGTTTGTGATTTCTGCTATCCAACAAGTTAAAAGATTAGATGAACATTACCAAAAATAAAATAGTTATATAACAGCGGGTATTCTTCAGGATTTTCCCGCAGTTTTAACTTTTTCTATGGGATTACATATTCTCAACAAAATTCGCAGTATTCCTGAAGATTTTGTTGTGGATTTTTTGAATAAAGAACCTTTCTTGCAAATTCTCTATTCTCAGAAAAATCCACAGAAATATAAATTGAGATTTTTAATTACAAATATAATAAATACAAATTATAAAATTAATTTATTTTAACAAAAGAAAAAATGTTGCAGAAAAGAAAACGTCTATGGCATTGGGTTCTCACCCTTCATCACTTTCACAGCTCGTTGTTTTCGTCACTCTTATCATTCTAGCATTGTGCCTTTCAGAATCAACAGTGGTGGTGCTACTAAAAGTTTGTAATAAAAATAGAGTACTCAAAACTCAGCCATATGTATATAGAAGTCCACATATCATAACTCATAAGTGAATTAATGATTGTGATTCTCAGCTTTAGACCTGCAAAATACACATAACAAAATACTGTCTACATTAATGATTCCCTTTTCGCATTCCTTCGTCGCAATTCTATTCAAAATAACTCTAGCCGTGAATAATAAACTTAGATGGTGCTGAACAGTTCCATAACTGCTTAACAGGGCCGGTCCCGACATTTTGGAGGTCCAGGGCTAATAATTAAAATGGACCCCTAATGAAAAAAATTTGTTTAAAAAAAGAACATCATCTTAATAAAAATTACAACTTGATTTTAAAAGTTAATTTGTTACATTCAAACAAATAACAAAATGTAGTTTTTTTGAAATAAAACAGTGAAGTTATTTATAATTTATAGAATGATTTTATTTATTGAAAAAATTCATTATTTCATAAAGAGAAACAATTTTTAAAATAATTTATGTAATCTTCAATATAAATTAAAAAAAATTCTCTTGATTTTTGTTATAAATTGAATAAATGTCTTAATGATATATTGGTGTAGTAGGTTCCCGGTTTAGTTAATTTTTACTAAAGATTGCCACTATGTTGATATGAATATATATGATGCTGAAAATATAAAATAATAAAAAACACCACCATAGAGGATTCGAACTCATAACATCGTGAGTATATCAAAACGCGCGGGCCACCAGACCACACGTAACTTCATATTTGTTTTATCACAAAATAAATACTTAATCCTATCTTACATGATGAACTAGAAAAAAAAAAAAAAAAAGAGGCCCCCAAAAAAACGAGGCCCTGGGCTGTGGGCCTGCTTGCCCTGCCTCAGGACCGGCCCTGCTGCTTAAATGCATTATATGCAGATTTAACAGAAAATGCAGTAGCTACATCGTATTTCCAAACCAATCTGTCATCTAATTCACAGACATTCCAGCTAACATCTCTTCTAGTTCTAGCTCCTTCAGCCTAACCCAGCTCCTCTAAATTGATTACGCTTCTCCGGCAACACCAAATCCATCATTAATGTTACTCCCTCCTTCCCTTATTATAAGCACTCTTACAAAGATTTTATTTGTCCCTAAATATAAGTCCATTTTCAATTCCCTAGACACATTTATTATTACTTTTCCAAACATAACTCCGCTTTACATTGAAATGCGTAAAGTCAACTACAAATACATCTTTTCACCAAGGACAATTTACTAATTGTAATACCTAAAAAGTATACATTAATTATATTATCAACTTTTCTTAATAACCGTGAAATTTCTCTTGGGGGGCTTATATATAGGGACGGAGGGAGTAGCATATATGTGCATGTGGCATGTCATGCTTATGTGGATGTGAGTCATTGTCACCCGCAAGACATGCTGACGTGTCACGCGAGTTATTTACCAAATGTGTGTTGACATTGTCAAAGTTGGGGCCATCCTTTTAATTTGCAAAAAGATCTAAAGTTGGGTCTAAAAGTTCTATTATAAAAGTTAATGGGTCAAAATCGTAAATTTGTAAAAATTAAGGGGTCAAAATTATAATTTAGGATAAAAAATATCATCAGTTGTTAGAATATTAAAAAGTATCTTTAGTATTGCTGAGCTATATAATCTGAATTTTAAAAAATAAATTAGACAGAAAAATGTAGTGTGTTTGGTGGTCAAGATAAAAATTAGGGATATGTGATAAAAAATTATAATTTACTGATTTACCTTATAAAATATATTTTAAAAATACAACAAAAATTAAATTAGAATATATATATATATAATAAAAATAATTCCATATGAAGTTAAAAAAATATAAAATTTATTTCTTAAAAACTTGTATGATGTTGTCACAAGGTAATTTTGTCATTTATATAGTCTAACAAATTAAAATATACTAAAATTAAAGTATATAAATGGAAAATATTTGAATTTTTTGCAATAAAAATAAAGTAAAAAATTATTCAAATATACAAATATAGGAATATATCTTTTTTATAATTACAAATATAGGAATATTAATTCTTGCAATGGTAGGAATATTAATTCGCGGTGCGGATTGATTCGGTTTTGAGTATAAAAATCATCCAAACTGCAGGACAGAAATGAATGCGGTTTGGTTTGGTTCGTTGGTTTTTAATTAAAAAGTCATCCAAACCAAACCAATGTGGTTAGGATTGGTTTGCTCATTTATTTAGCTTATCTAACTTATTTATTTATTTAATAGTGTCCAGTTTTTTTTTAGAAAAAAAATTAAAACAATATAAAATTACTTAATCATATTTTAATTTCTATAAAACTAATTATTTTACATTTTATCTTTAAATAGTATAATTATGATGTTTGTTAGCTTGTGTGCTCCAAACACAAGATAAAATAATGTTATTATGTTTGTTAGCTTGTGTCCACCAAATACATAATAGAATAATTATTAGGAAAAGAGCAATGCTACTAAACGGTGCCCTCGAAACATTAGTTAAACATATAAATATCGAAATTCTGTCTTGAAACATGTGCATTTAATGTATCGAGAATGTAAAAAGTTATTTTATCAATATTAATTTTATCTTTTATTTCTATTTTTAGTATGTTTAACAAGTGCTCCGAGACATTGTTTAGCATGACAAAAAAAAACTATAGGTACTTTATTGAAATTACTACGGTAGATTTAATAGGAAAAAGATTTAATAGGGAAAAAAGCAAGTTTCCAATTAAGCTACAACACTTTTACCTTGAATGTTTTCCTTAAATTCAATGTTAAATACTATGAAGCCCATTCATGAATTTGTTTGTCTTGCAAAATGACAAAAGAATATCCACCCTTGGACTATAGGAAATTAGTCATCGGTGACTTGATCAGAGAAGGGTCGTACTATAATTTACGAAAAGGATGGTTAGTACTTATATTTGCTGCTATGAATTTTATACTTTTGATTAGCATTTTTCACAATTGAATTGTATGTATACAATTTTTGTGTAATTGTCCAATATAAAAATATAATATGTTACACAGTTTATTCGAGATTTCTTGGATTGCTCTCTATTCGGATAATTTATATCGTGATCTAGATGTCTTGTATTGTGTGGGGTTTGTTTTAAGAGGTTGACATTAGATAAGATATTAAGACATAAAATTATTTTATATTATGATATGAATTATCCGATATAATTAATGTGACTTGATAGATCTTGGTTATACTATGATATAATTTTAGGATTTGAGTTGTCTTAATTCAACCTCTAATAATTAAATTAACTTGTAAGGTGAGAATATCTCTCACTATAATAACTTATTTTAAGACTTTGATATCGGTTATCGGTGGAAAAGATGTTAGCTAAGAGTGTCAACAAAAGTCAGGATTTTTAATTTACCTCTTATACACTTAAAATTAGACATCTAGAACATGATCTAAGTGACCTAATATTAGATGATATATAAATTAGATCATCGATAAACTTTTATATCATATTAAAATTTAAATTTAATCTAAATTAATTCTTTCAAAACTTCGTATAAAGTAAGGGATATGGAATGTTCTTACCACTTAAACTTATAAAACAGTTTTGATACAAAAAGTATCATATGGAATGAATAAGATCCGAAAAAAAAAATGTTTATAACCGGTGAATAATCTTTGTCTTAAGATGAAAATTTGTAAAGATTGAGTTGAATTAAAATTTAAATTTTAAAATGATATTTGAGTTTGCGTAAGATTTGTTAATCCATCAACAATCAAGTTATTTCTATCAAACCACTGAAGTCACGTTTTAGATGTTCAATTTTGAGAACAAGGGAGGTTAACCATCTAACCGAATTCTGAATTTACAAAATCCCTTTCAAAAAACCCGGAGGTTAACGAATTTTTTTGTTTTGTATAAAATGTAAAGTAAGTGTTGGTGTTCAATTTTAGCATAAGTTTATTTTGACATTTTATGTTTAATTGTTTATATGTGCTTTCTCCTTGCATAATAATGGTTCACGATTTTAGGTATGAAGACAATCCTGTTGCTATTAAGATTTTAATCCCAAGAAGAACAGAGGATGCTCCACTAGAATATGAGGCCAAATTTCTGAGGGAGATCAAGCTGTTAGCTAAGATTGAACATACAAACATTATCAAGGTATTCTTTTAAGTAAATTAATGCCTATTTTTGTTTGCTATTTACTCTGAAAATATCATGAAATTAATTACTACCTTCTATTCAAAACAAATTTAATGTTCATGTGGTGTCAATTCAATGATAAGAATTTAACTTTATATGATTTTAAGAGATCCAATATTGTAAACTGATTTTTTTTTTTTGTCAAGTAGCCTAGTGATTAGAAAATTCACCTTAAAGGTGATAAGAATTAATT
The DNA here is from genome assembly GCA_954870985.1 of Trifolium fragiferum. Taxonomy (NCBI): domain Eukaryota; kingdom Viridiplantae; phylum Streptophyta; class Magnoliopsida; order Fabales; family Fabaceae; genus Trifolium; species Trifolium fragiferum. Next base: position 17,393,717 of record OX940792.1, read on the forward strand.
TTGGAGGGGGCTAAGTTTAAAATTATAATTTATAGTAAGTAAAAATATTAAATTTTGAAAGTAAAACATATACAAGTATTATAAGATAAATTCAAAGTTAATATCGTGGACACTTTTTTAAGTCAAATTATTTAGACACTATTTTTACATTTATTATAATTTTGGTTTCAAACTTACGCAAATCATAAAAATTGCGATTTTTTACACAAAAAGAAAGGTGAATCCTAATCCCAAAAAAATTATTTTGTCAGTAAATTCAAAAGAGGTGTATTATATGGACAACTACTTTTTAGACAACTCATGAAACAACTAAAAAATAGTAGGTAATGTGAATTTTTGACACATAAATCAAGACAAAAAAAAATATTTAAAAAAAATTAAAATGGCTTTATATAAAGGTTGTCCAAAGTTGTCCCAAATTAAATGTCAAAATATCATTTTTGAATTCAATTTAAGGCAATAAATCACATTTTTTTGTAAAAAAACAAAAACCATTTTTTGAAAAAAAAAAATACTTCAATTGGGATCAAATTTACTACAAATGTAAAAATAAAGCCCAAAAGGATGAATTACAAAAGGGGAACCTTTTCTTTAGTTTAGTAAAATTGTGAGACCAATATATATATATATATATATATATATATATATATATACCCAGAGGCGGCACCGGGGGTGGCTGGTGGTTGCCACGGCCACCCCCAAAAAATAAGAAATTACTAGGATACCTTTGGTATTTTAAATTTTTTTAAATACATGTTATATATATTTGTTTGTGACTATTAATATAGAAAATGAAGTCTAGCCTAGTGGTTAAGGCGCGCCCTTATACATAGAGGAACTAAGTTCAACACTTGCTGGGTGCGTTTTTCATATTTTTAGCCATTTAAATGATATTTTTTAAAAAAAACTTATTTTCATATGTATTTAATATCAAAAAAATGCACAATTTCTATATGCGTTTTATGTTTTTTTTAGCCACTTAAATGATATTTTCTTTAAAAAACTAATTTCATATGTATTTATCAATACAAAAAATGCACAATTCTATTTTCTAATAATCAAACTTTATGAGAGTATTTATTCAAAGTCAATTATTAATTATTTGAAGTCTCAAAGTTAATTATTGATTATTTGAAGTCACTTAGCATGAATGAAGTATTATTTTAAAGTGTGTAATTTGTTTTATTAATAATTAAATTTTTATAGACAATATAATTTTTTTATTTGATTTGTATACTATAACTATTTTAACGGCCCCCTCGAAAAAAAAATCCTGGTTCCGCCACTGTATATACCTAGTATTCATATTTTACTAAATCATAATTAAATGCTGAACTTTTCAAAGTTAGCAAGTTACTTATGATATTTATTTTATGTTTATTTTGTAGCTCATTGCTGCGGATCCATCAATGATAATTACAGAGCTCATGGAAAATGGTTCACTAGAAAAAAACTTGAAAAGGATCTATCCAATAACTTTTAGTTTGGAACAATGTTTAGGTTATGCTCTTGATGTTTCACAAGCTATGGAATATTTGCATGCAAATGGCATCGTTCACCGGGACCTCAAGCCTGGTAATTATTAATTTTTCATAAATATTTGGGTTAAATGCTTTTAAGGTTCCTATTTCAACTGAAATATAATTTATATCCTCTACTTTTAAATATGAAAGTTTTATTCTCTATTTCACAAGGTTTAAGATTTTTTTTCCCACAATCATTATTCCTCGACTTATTTGTTATAGTGTCATTTTCATTAATGATGTGTAGAAATTTATATATTAATAAATATAAGTAATTACATATGATTTAAAGACAAATCAGCAACAAGCTTCACCGTTAATTCTTTTTGAATAGTAAAATCAATTCGGATAAAAATAATATTCTTAGTTTTAAGAAACATAACATTGCTATTCATAGCATTTTGAACTCTTTGCAAAAGTAAATAATATGGAAGCATGTTGATTATATTTGATGGTCTATAACATTGCTAATTTGAACTAGGGAGACTGTTGCAATTTTATTTATTTTTTTGTTTATATTTTTGTACTTATAATGTTAATCGCTATGTGTTAATTATTATGTTATTTCTAGGTAATTTACTTCTTACAAAAGATCGGAATCATGTTAAACTTGCTGGTTTTGGGGTTGCTAGAGATGATATATGTGATGAGATGACTTGTGAAGCTGGTACTTATCGATATATGGCTCCGGAGGTATATACTGAAAAAAATAAATTATGATATCATTAATTTGTCGACATTGCATAGATTATTAGAATATCACAGTTCGATAACTGCAACTGCGATCGAGAGGGGGCTGAAACCACATCATGTCAGAACTGACCCACGAAACAGATTAAACTGGTGGCGAAAAGCCAGAAATATATATATATATGTGTGTGTGTGTGTGTGTGTTTAATTAATATTTTTCTTCTATATGTGCATGAACTAGCAAATGAGCAAAGATCCACTTCCAAAGGGAGCCAAGAAAAGCTATGATCATAAGGCAGATGTGTACAGTTTTGCACTACTTCTTTGGTCTTTGATCAAAAATCAAATTCCATTTAAAGATAGGAAAGACTTAATGGCTGCTTATGCTACAAAAAACGTATGTAATTCATAACTTCTGGTTAATTGCTATTATAGTTCTAAATTTTCCCTCCTTCTTTCTATGTTTTTTAACATAATATTTTCATAGATAGATTTCAATTAAATAGTGTGTATCTAAGCTTTTGTTTTATCTTCATTTCATTGATGTGGTGTTTGCCATATATGCTACATGACATTAACACAATTTTGGTTTTATCTTCACTTCATTGTAGCATATAGATTTGCAATATATAACTAACTACAATTAGGACTTGTTTAGATTGACTTATGTGAATTTATTTCCCGATAAAAATACTTGTGAGATTGTCTGAGAATCTTTCATATGTTGTTTTCATCTTTTTTTAAGAAGCTCTCTTAAATAGCTTATGAAAACAGTTTATAACGCAAGCGTTTATCTAAAGATGGCCTTAATCCATATTGTTGTTGATATGTTTGCAGAATATAAGGCCGAGTTTGGATGAACTTCCTGAAGATATAGTTCCTCTGCTACAATCCTGTTGGGTAGAAGATCCAAAACTCAGACCAGAATTCAAGGAAATCACCGAAAGACTAACAAAGATTCTTCTAAATATTTACACAACAAAGATTAATGTCCTCGCTAGCATAAAAGAAAAGGCGGAAACTGATAGCAAAAGTGTTGCAGAGTCCTCAAATGAAAATGAAAACATTCTCAAACATGATATTGAGACCATTGAACCCAACCGCGAAACAGATTTTGCTCAGTATCCCACGATGGATGAAGTATGGTTCAAAATTGTGGTTAAAAGTGGAGTTCAATCGCAATCACCATTTCAATCTTAATCCGAGCTTCGGATTGTGGTAAGCAAAAGCCATTCCATGACTTGGCTGAAAAGAAACTTAAAAAGAAAAGCATGATCATGTATTGCTTTTCTTATCTCTGTAGTTACATTGCTTTGATATGGCATGCCATACATGAAGTATACATTTTATTTAGTTTTTGAAAGATTCATCTAAGGATTTATTTTTCATTGTGTTCATTAGTGCAAGAATATTAGAACTCGTGTTTGTTTATGTTGGTGAATTTTATATTATAACTTTTTAATTAATGGTTATTTTGCAATGATCTGTTTAGGGAATTTTAATTTTTCCCTTAAAGTTACTAAGTTCTTACTACTGAGTTTACCAGTTCATGATGATTGGGAACTTTATATTAATATAGATATGAACCATGTAGAAAAAACCCATATAGCATCTTCAATTAAGATTTTAACCAAGGGGAAGCTGAAAACAAAAATATTGTATTATAGACATCAAAAGTTAGGGTTAGTCAAGCATGGGAGATTGCATCGTTGAAATTCAAGATATTTCTTTCTTTCTAACCAAACACCATTCAGGAAAGGGAGGGCATGCTTCTGAGCTCCATATCTAAAACAAATTACTTTGTAACTTGTTTTGCAAGTAATTCAATAGAAAAACCCAACTAAATGTAAATATTGGTTTGAAATAGTAAACCAGACATTTGTTGTACATTCCTACATTATTCCCACCATCTTTGTAGGAAAATACGAGTTTGAAGGACTTGGAGCAAAAAGAACATGAAAATAGGACAAGTCCCTTCGCCCAACGAGCAAGAAGCAACCAAAAGACAAAATCTTCCATGTTTTGCTCGCCTTAGTGACTATGGAGTAAGCCAAGTCAGAAGATAGTCAGTTCTGCTCGCCATAATTCGCTCCAACAACCACCAAGTGAACCAAGTTAGAAAGTCCCAAGTCTGGGAACCAATGGTCTTCGCTCAACAAGCACAAGTCCTTATCTAGTGATCAAGAGCAACAAAGATGCAAGATGGCAAGTTGGTTGTGGGTGGTTTTTCCCTCCATAGAAGAAAGCAAGTTCGTTCAGCGAACTCACGCTCGGCTAGTAAATAGAAGCTCAAACTCATTCATTTTTTATTCAATTGTGTCTAGAGCCACAAAATACACTAGGGAGAGGCTGAAGACGTGGTTTTTCACCATTTGAAAACTTTGGAGTTTTGCTTTGCAATCTCCTCTTTTTCTTTAGCATTTGTAAGTTATGTTAATGATCATGAATAGCTAAAATCTCTCTTGGATTGGGATCAAGTTAGTTATTTATGATCTTAATGTAAGAATGTGTATGTGATCTCGCGAAATTGCAACATATCAAAATCTCACACAATTGTAATTTTTTAAGATGCCCAAAATTGCAAACCCTATCAACTACAATTTTTGCACGGAAAAATTGTAAATCCTCCTCTCAATATTCACAAATACCCAAGCCCCAATACACCTAAAAACATATGATTGTTGTGGTAAACAAAACTCAATATAACTCTCCATATTTATAATAATCTTCTACATCCTTTTTCCCCCAACTACTCGATGTAGAACTTCTTGGATAAGTACCCACTTTGACGCAACATATATCCAACCTTCATACAAAGTCTCACATATCTTCATTTTGTTATCAACTTCATCCTCACAACGAAGAATATAATCATAATAACCAACAACATTGTAGGGGAGAACTATTCAACTTTTATGTATTTTCCTTTAGTCTTTGCAAATCTTCCATGACTTTTGGAGATTTTTATTTTGTATGTGACCAAACTCTTCACTATAATGATATCTGAAAGTACTCGTATCTCTTGATCGAACTCTTTTGTCATATTGATCTCCATTATTTTTTCTTTGCCAAGCTTTAGTTACTAGTATTTGATTGTCTTCAGAAGATTTATCAACATCCATCTGTTGACTTTCTTTCAATGATTTCACCGATACTTCATCTAGTTGCAGTGTACTCTTTCCTGTTAACATTGACTACACAAGTAGTTTACAAAATTTAGGTAGTGAAGCCAGCAAAAGTAACGCTTGTTCTTCATCTTTTATATAGTTGCCTAAATTCTTAAGTCTAGATACCAACTCATTAAATTTATTAATATGATCAAACACATTATCTTCATCTTCCATCTTTCAGCGCTTTAAAATTTATTTTCATCATCAATCGGGTTGGTATTGTGGTTGATGCGAACTTGGATTTCAACAAATACCACAACTTTTTCGTGGACAAGTTTATTTCAATACAGTCACTTCAATCTATGAGGCAAGTGTCAAACGAATTGTGCTTACTTACTTTTATTGAATTGTATTCCACTATGAATCTTTCATCTCACTTGATTTTTCTTTTTCTAAAGCGCTTAATCAAGGACTTATTGGACCAAGTAGTCTTGAATTGTGCATTGCTCCCATAAAGCCAAGGAACATCTAACTTGAAAGTAGCCATAACACTATTTGAGAAAAAACACAAATAAGATGATAATTAACCTATCTTGATCTTATTACTTCAAATAACTTGTCTTCAAGTAACATATAAGATGTTGAATTTGTCTTGATAAATATTTTTAAAATATTAATTTTTTTATAATTTTTACTATTATATAATTAAAAATAGGCTACACTACATATTTGGTCCCTTACGTTTATTTTAGGTTTTAATTTGGTCTCTTATATTTAAAAAGTTTCAATTTGGTCCCTTACGTTATCAACGTTTGCATTAGTTGGTCCATTCCGTCAGATTTCATTGTTCCACTGTTTCAATTGGACACGTGTCAACGTGTCCAGGTGTCCACGTGTCAATCCACGTGTGCAAACCGTCTGCCACGTAAGCAAACCGTCTGCCACATGTGCAAAAACTGACGGAAGGGACCAAATTGAAACCTAAAATAAACGTAAGGGACCAAATTGAAACTTTTTAAACATAAGGGACCAAATTGAATCCTAAAATAAACGTAAGGGACCAAATGTATAGTTTAGCCTTAAAAATATTAATCGTTAAAATTATACGCATAATTGGATCAATCATTGTTGAACCAATAAATAAGTAATAAATAGTGAAGTAAAAAACAAAATTAACTTTATCAAAAACTTTCCAAAACAAGACTTGGAATCCATAGTTTTGCGAGAAGATGACACGCAGACATAGATAGAATCAACCGAATGGTGCCGCGCGTCAATAAATGAGTAATCAATATTAACTAACAAACAAAACAATTGCCTTATCAAAATTCCAGATTCAACTTAATCAAATAATCGCTTATTTACACACACAAATCAACGATGGGAGTGGTGATAATAGACGGAACCACCGTAAAAGACTTCGTAAACGACGACGCAAGTTTCACAAATAGCGTCAACGAACAATTTCAATCTCTCGATCTCAACAACGACGGCGTTTTATCACGCGCCGAGCTCCGAACAGCTTTCGAATCCATGAGATTAATCGAAGCACACTTCGGCATCGACGTAACAACTCCGTCGGAACAACTCACCCGCCTCTATGACTCTGTTTTTGATACTTTTGACGTGGATGGAAGCGGCACCGTTGATCGTGACGAGTTTAAATCTGAGATGAAGAAGATTATGCTTGCTATTGCTGATGGATTGGGATCTTCTCCTATTCAAATGGTTCTTGAAGATGATTCTCAGAGTCTTCTTCAGAAAGCTGCTGATCTTGAAGCTTCTAAGTACGCTGCTGTTTGATTCACTGTCGTTTTGGTGGTTTTTATGTGTTTTGTTTTCATACTTGTTGTTTTTGTAACCATTGTAAAGAGAAAATAAAATTAAATGCTGTGAAATGAAAAATGAATCACTTGATTGGTCTGGTGATATTGGCTCGGGACCTGAGAGTTTAAGGTCTCAGGTCCCATTCTCTTTGTGTGGGGGTTAATTTAGCTTCTTAAAAAAAAACAATAAAATGAAATTATTAAAATTTTCCTTTGAAAGCTTCAATGTCTCATATGATTTTAGTCGCTGCAAATACAATGAGTTTTGGTTTTTGTTCATTAAGTTTTTTTGTTTGAATTCAATTCCTGCAATAGTTCTTGATTAATATCATTACATAGCAAAGATGGAATTTGAATATATTTGATTTATTCTGCATATGTTTTCTTTTGGTTTTGGTCTTTTGGTTATATTTTCTTTATATGCTTTAATTTTTTTATACTTAAGCTTCCCCAGTTATTCAGCTGCTACAATTATGCAAGTACTATATAAGAGTAATGAGGGAAGCTATTGGATCATCTGATAAGAATGTATTGATGATATGAAATTTTTGATTTCTTAGGTATAAAATGTGGAATGATAGTTTGAAATACGTGAAGACAAGAATGCAAAGTTAAACGAGGGGAGGATGGGGTTGGTTGCGGGTTTCTATAATTACAGGGAGGTTGGATAGGTGAATTTCGGGGCTTAGGAGAATACTCGGTTAGAGATACTTATGAGAGAATTATAGACAGATCTTTAGATGTTGATTTGTTGAGATTTGCAGATACTTGGAATACATATCTTCCATTGAAGATGGTGACAACAATATGGCGAATTTTTCAAAATAAAATTCCAATGAAGGACAATTTACTTAAGAGAGGAGTTTTAATTTGATCGAATTACAAACAAATTTTGCTTATGGATGTGGAGTAACAGAGATCGCTTCACATATTCTCTTTGAATGTAGCTTACACTTGCAGGTATGCTACAAGATTCTTCACTCACACTCTCACAGTCACAGCTCTGCATAATGATGCATTATCAAATTTTCATTAGATGGTAGGGTTGTGGAAGGTTTGCTTGTATATGGGCTCTTTGGAAAAGACTTAATGAGAAAATATTCAAAGATAAAGAAAGATAGCTGGATCAATTGTAGAAGAAATTAAAATCCTTTTGTGAAAATTTGGGAAAAAGCAAAGTACCTTAGATTTAGATTTTTGCTCATTCAATGGATAACATGTCTGCACGAGTACTTGGGAATTGGATCTTGAATCACCAAGTGCAGCAAATCAATTATCAAAGGTTTGTTCAACTTATGCAAATGAAACCAAATTTAGACATTTCAACTTTGGATCATTAGTCAATCTAATTCTGGTGTATTTCTTTGTTTCTTTTTAAAAAATAAATAAAATGAAATGCATTTAAATAAGGTACCAGTGGTACCTACAAAGAAGGTTACAATCTTAGGAAACAAAAACAAACATGTGTTATCCCACAAATCACATAATATAACCACATGAACCACCGCAACAATCAAACTAGATGCTAGCTTCGTCTCTGTAACCATTAGCAAAGACATAAAAACCCGTAGACTTCTAGTCTAAAATCTGCACCACCAGAAATGCGGCCTAGCTATGACTTCAATTATAAATTTTGGCGAATATGTGCAATAGGCGACTAAGATATATCGACAATTTTTTGATAGAGTTGCGGCGTGACTTCACAAACGGAACCATCCTATAACCATTCTTAAAGCCCAAATTGCTGCTCCAAAGCACTTGTCCCATCACAGACGGCATTGTATTGAGCAATATCTAGCCAACGGCTCTTGAAATCATATCCATTAGATACTAAACTGAGATGTGTGATCTGACCTATTGGGATCTCGCTCTAAGCCACCAATACTCCCCGTACATACAAAAAGAGAAGTGCTAGGGTAGAACCTTCTTCTTGATCCGGAGAAAACAAGTCAGGAATTTTGAGATACTACTAATAGGGTGCGATGAATATGATTAGCTAACCAAGAAACAAGGGAATAATCCAACAAACCCATTTCTTGAACCACATCAAAACTAGAAAAACGACAAGCAATCATATGATATAATCCTTTATGAAGCTACACATTGCGACCGCTGGAAAATTAGTCCACTCTAACGACTTATTGTTGGATGAACATCCTAGTTTCAACATTGGCTCCCCCCACACAGCGACAACGACTCATCTAGCACTTGATTAAACGAGATAAGATTCACTTCAACTTTGTTATTTTTGGACCTCTATTCAACATTAAATCAAAGTTCGAATCCCCGGGCAATCCATTGGATTAATTAAAATCTATTGGCTGAGACTTGAGAGTGTAATTAAAAATATAAAATTAATCCTTTAACTTTTCAGCCATTTCCAAGATAGTAGTCTTATTTCTTCAATTAGATCATCAGACTTACTTCTCTGTTTTTGAAAATGCTCTCATTACGCCCTTTCCATGGAATCCACACACAAGCAAACCGTATGACAATGCACCGTCGAACGCATATTTAGCCATGATAGAATCTTTTGCCACACCAATGAACTTACTAGTCACTCGAAGAATAAATGAGTTATGTTTTGAACACCTCCGCATCGATTAAGACATATTCAAGATCCCTATTTTAATCAAATTATCTTTTGTTGGGATTTTCTTTTGAAACAACCTCAAACTAACATATTCACCTTCAACGGAATTAAATTGTTCCGCACCTTTGCTAGATTCTTTGCCTCTTTGTTCACTGTTCCATTCATTGATGTCAGATATGTTGGAACATATGAACTCAAACAATATCTTCTTACAAGATAGGCGCACAACGTGCAAGCAACAATGCTCTGAAAATGAGCACGATAGGTGCAACCCAAGCTTAAGACACAATTGGCTCAATAAACAACCCGCGCTTAAAACACACACACACTTTGAATTATGGAATGAAGACTAAGAATAAGGAAGAAGGAAATTACTATTTATCATAAACAGATGTTACATTACATCTATTTATATGGTGTTACTTGTGGTGTAAGCTATCAACCAACTTGTAACAATTCTAACTACATTAACTAACCAAAGTAACTAACTCAAAAAAAAAAAAATTCTAACCAAGTATTAATTCCTTTCATACACAAGTAACAACACTTAGCTAATATGGATTAAAAACAAACATGCCCCTTAATTCATATTGACTAAAATCACTTAGCTTCTAGACACTTCAGCTGGAAGACTCTTAGTGAGAATGTCTGCTAACTGTACTTCACTCTTACAATGCTCCAACCTTAGCAAACCATTGTTCACTTATTCTCTCAAGTAATGATACCTCAACTCTATGTGCTTACTTCTACCATGTGATATATGATTTTTAGCCAAATTTATAGTAGAAATGTTGTCAATCTTTAATGTAACCATGAAGATCCCCTTCTTGAACTTGGCTGAGTTTTTATGATAAATAAATTCACACCAAAAAAGAAGATAATAAAATCAAGTAATGATAATAAATTCAAAAAAAAGATTTGACAAAGTTTTTTGGATTTTACTAAATATATGAAAAACAGAAATTACATCAAATAAAAAAGAAAAATAAGGAATTTGGGGCCAAGAGGTTGGTGTCCCTTATTTTGTCCCAAAATATGAGATTTTTATCCCTGATTTTTTCCGATGAAATGGTGCGGTAAAATTTTAATTCAAACACTATTTTTTTTAAATTTTTTTTTTTTTTTTTTTAGCGAGAAGGCCGGAAAACGCAATAATATGCAATGTAACACCTATGACTCTAATATTGGCAAAAATAAATAGAGAGTCCCGGCTACGGCGCCAATTTGATATGTTGTCGCACACGGGTCAAAAACGAGTAAAAACTATAGTTTAGAGAAGTGACACTCGAGTCGTATCCCAAGGACTCTTCTGATCAATCTTATCATATATTAGAATCGATGAAAAACTGTAAAAAAAAAAAAAAAAAAAAAAAAAAAAAAAAAAAGAGAGGAGGTTTTTGGTTTTCCGTTTTATGACAATCAATCCACTGGTTTTAGGAAAACGCCATTTATTATCTATCACAGGTACACGAAAAATATTCATTCAACTGTCTACGCTTTAGTTGATCATAAAACTAATTAAACAAGCGATAATCAGTTTTATACGAAATACATTAGATTAAGCATCAAAATGAGTTCAACTAATCATGGCAATGAACAAGCGTCACTGAGAAACAAAATTCAATCAACCCTATTGCTAAGCGCAAAAGCCTATATCAATTTCTATTCAAATTAATTTAAACAAGCGATGAACTAATTCGAATAATCTCAACGGTAGAAATCGAAACAATTGATTAAGCATCAATAGAATCAGACTTCGCACAAAATATGGAGACACAGATTGATACTCGTAGCTTATGTTATGATTTGCACAAGGAAATAAGTGTCAAATTACGGTTTATTAAAAAATAAATAGCGAAATTAAAATAAAAGCAAAATTAAACTAAACTTAGAAAACGCATTAAAAATAATAAAAAATAACAAGATTAACAGGGCCGACCTAACAGATTATGTGGCCTAAAACAAACATTAAATTGAGGCCTTTTACTTTTTTAAAAATAAAATTTGATTTTACAAAAATAAATTAAAATATTTATTTTTTGGTAAAATATACAATTATCTTTATTTATTAAAACATTTTTTTTGTATTTTTAGATAATTAAACATAATAATTTGAACTTAAAAAAAAAAACAAACACGATATACTTTATTTTATTTTGTTACAAAAGAACGTGATGCACCTTTTTTATATATGTTTTATTGTATGAATTTAATAGTAATTTAATGTTTTGTTTCAATATCAAACGTCTATATCACCAAATTTAATTAAAACTTTTTTTGTTTGATAATAATTAAAATTTATATTCAATAGTCATGTGATATAATATTAAATTTAAGTTAAGAAACTACTTTTTTTTTATAATAGTTAGAAAACTACTACTTTATTTTTAAGAGCAAATTTATATAAATAAATTACATCCGAAAAAAATTGATAATAATTGTTTTCAAATATCTTTATGGCATATTTTAGATGATCTTTTTTATTAAATTTAAAAGAAAAATAAATAATATAGCACTTTTTTTCATAATAAAATAAAAATACAAGTCAATTAAATGAAGGGATCATAGGCATCAAGAAAGTTACATTCTTGAGACCTCCATAATTCAAAAGCATTCGCAACAACTAAACTTTATAATAATTTATAATATCAGTTGTACGTGAGGCCTACATATTACTAATTTAAAAATAATTTAAAGGTCCATTAAACTTTTAAAAATATTAATTTTTGGTGAGATCTAAAACTCTAATTCCAATAAATTAGAGTTTAGAGATATGTATAATAAATTATTTTTAAAAGAATTATGTGATTCTGATTTTCTAATCGTTTAGAGATACGTATAATTAGAGACTCTCCCTATCAAGCTATAATAAAAATGTCGCCAATTAGATCTCATTCCAATAACCTAAAATATCTGCAGGTACAATATGTGTGTCTATTTTTTATAATTTTTAGACGAACTTATATTTCTACTCATATATTAATATGCATGTCTATGTTTTAAAAAAGTTTAAATATCAAAATGCTCCCTGCAAATATTGAAAGTTTTGATTTTGCCTTTTTTTTTTTAATAATTTTGACGTAGACTTATATTTCTACTCATATATCAATACAAGTGTCAATTTTCTTTTTATAATTTTTACACTTATCTATATTTCTACTAATATATTAATACTTTTATCTATTTTTTAAAAAAAAATGATTTTCAAGCATATTAACAAGTAATCTTACTTTTTGTCAAAAAAAAAAAAAAAAAACAAGTAATCTTACTTCAGAACGCCAGTCCTATTAATTATAATCTACAAATTTTAACTTATATCAAATCTTCTTTATTTTATATTAAAAATTCATAATGGCCTTTAATTAATTTTTTTTTTACTGTTGTATTTTGTAGGACACATATATTAGAAATGATTACTATTAAAATGAAAAATATCACACCAACAAATTCAATATTATTTATATAAACAAGTTGTTACTAATAAATATTACAATTATAATTATCGTACACAAAACAAAAATATTTATAATAACAAATAATTTTGGAATAGAACTAATTTTACATTCTACAATACTTACTCTACAATAAAAATATCAAAGCTCACTTCGATATGTACGTACACACGGATATTATACTAGTACTAGTTTATAATAAGAGAGGACCATTAGGATTTTGTGTGAAGTCATTAGAATGTCTAATATGATGTCATTTTTTCTTGCCACTTGTCTTCCATAGATGCCACGGAAAGCCACAAATTATCCTTTTCCATCATTTGCTCGCCCTTCGTTTCTGTTAGTGGGTTGGTGAATTGACCCACTAACTAAGTTAGCACTTTTCTTATCATCTAAAAAAAAGTTAGCACTTTTCTAGCTTTGTTCACACCATTATTTTCTTGCCTTTTTCCATTTAAAATTGAAAAGTCTTTCTTGGTTTACAATAGCTTAATATTAAAAAGCAATTCGATTCAATTTTGAACGACTAATTTAATTTATTAGTACTTTTGAAATGTTCCGACGGTTTTAAATTCTTCTAAACTTCTTAATTTTTATATTCATTTCGATAAATATAGACAAATATTTCCTCCGGTTCTATATATAAGCAAATTTTGCTTTTCTAGATTCATTGCAAATATAATGTATTTAGACAATAATATTGTTTAAATACATTACTTTTGCAATGAATTTAGAAATGCAAAATTTACTTATATATAGAACCGAATGAAGTATTAGACAGCTATATCTTCAATAATAAGAAGTATTTGTGATACATAGAATACACATTTACATAACTTTTAGTACATAAACTATAGAATTTAGATAAGATATAACAAATAAAATAACACTCTTTACCAACAACATACTACTATACCCATATTTATTTAAGTACTTCCAATCTCACATATCTTTCAACATATTCACTTTCCTACTTTCTCAACACCACACACACAAAAAAATGCTCTACCACAACTCAAAAGCCATGATTCATTTATTGCTACTAGCATCAATGATAATTGGGATTGGAATGGCAGATTCATCCAAAGACAAGGATGAATGCACAACACAAATAGTAGGGCTAGCATCATGTCTCCCCTATGTTTCAGGTCAAGGAAAAACACCACCACCAGATTGTTGTGGTGGTCTTAAGACACTACTTAAGACCAACAAAAAGTGTTTGTGTCTAATAATTAAAGATCGTAATGATCCTGATTTGGCTGGTATTGTAATTAATGTCACTTTGGCTTTGAATCTTCCAACAGTTTGTAATGCCCCTGTCAATATCTCAAAATGTCCTGGTAAAGTTTTTATTATGTAATTGTGCAATTTTTAATCTAAGTTACTATATATTATTATCTCCGATTATTTTTATACGAGATTATTCACTTTTTAGATATATTGATTAATTGACATATTTGGTCTATATAATATAAACAAAAATATTCAATTATTTAATAAATATAAAATGTAAATTATCTCTACTAAGAAAATCAGATATTATTTTGTTTCATATTCTTATTATATAGAAATGGGTCAATTAATTGTGGGCTGTAAATTAACCTCAAGATTTTTTTAATGGAATTAGAGCTGCTGCATATGGATCCAAAATCAAAAGAGGCACAAGTTTTTTATCAATTAAACAATGGCTCCAGCAATATCGCCCCAAGTGCTGCACCTAGTCCTTCAGGTAATGATGACAATATTGCAATGAAACTTTGCTTATTATATATGTTCTAGTTTTTAGAATTAGGAATAGATTGGTCGTGGTGTCGTTTGGATCAATTTTAAGATAAAAAATCATTCGATTCAAAAATAAAATTATATGCAGTTCAATTTTATTTTGGTGATTCACTAAAAAGATATATAATTGCTATTAGAATACAGAGCGGTCCGTCCCCATAAGCTTAACTTAATTGGTAGGGATATAGCACTACTAGCTACTAGGCTACTTGATAAAAAAAAATAAAAATAAAAATACACAGCGGTCCACAGTGTATGCGACATCACCTTTGGATGTGAAGGGGATATGGTGGTACGGAAATAGTAATTAAATTTAGTCACCGGCTCACCGCTATATGATTATATCTTTGTGTATCAAAATAGTACCGGCTACATTCTTTATTATAAGAAAAAAATGACTTTTTAAATTTATTAAATAATTGATTTATGATTTTGTTTAAATATTGTTACTAACTACTGTGAGTTTTTGTTAATATATAAGAAAGCATGTGTCATTCATGTCTATATTATGTGATTGCAGATGGAGCAAGCAACCAAGCAAGGAGTACTACACAAAAGAGTGGTGCATTTAGCAAAGACAAGAGATTGTTTGGGTTAGATGTTTTGGCTATTGGGCTTTCGGTTTGGTTTTTGTTGGTGTCTACTGCTGGGAACTTTTTTATTTACATACCAGTGTGAATATTTTGATTCTCTTTTCAAATCTTTTCCCTCTTGAGGAAAAGTATTTTCATTTCTTGGTACTTACCATTGAAGTTATTTTGTAAAAGTATCTCTATTATGTGTAATTTCGTTTTTATTTTACTAAATTATTGTCAAAAAGTGAGGAAATGGAGGTCGAAAATATACATGTCTTGTTATTGAGAATACACATTATTTGTAATATTTGAGCCACAAAATATTTCATATCTAAAATTGGGATATTACTCTTTCACCGTGATTTTTTTTTTTTTTTTTGGATTTCGCTAACAAGTGCTTCTGGAAGACTTTTTAAAGATATCATATTAAGAAATTATACTTTACAAAAGTTAAATAGTTTAAATTCTAATATATTAAATGCACAAATTCATATTGTTTCAACAAAATATAATCATGAGAAAGTCACTTTGCGAGAGTAATTAACGAGCACATCTCGAACTTAAAATATATATGTCACCTCAAGCGCATGCCACATGGACATCATATATATAACAGTCTAGACCCCACCATCTTAGGTGGCTCCGACACTATCACCTCATGATCTCCAACACCTCCCCCCCCCCTCACTTGTGGAGTTTTTGTCTTTCGTATGAATCAAACCATGTATCCTGGGGAAAAGTACATGGTCAATGCATTCTCACTATCACTTGAGCTACTAGCTCAATTGGGAATTACTTACACCTACACATGGTGAGCTTCTGCAAAAACTAAATGATGACTTTCGATCATATCATGTATTTAGAGTCATTACATGGCTTTGTAACTATTTTAAAATCAAATTGAGTCACTTTAGGATTAGTTTAGTTGAGTCTATAAAAGATTGAAGTATTAAATACATTGCTCAGAAAACTTTTGATTCAGATAAAAATCATCCAAATCAGACAATTCCTTTGTTATGCTATGTTTATTACAGGATGAGTTAACTAATTCTCTTGGAACATGGTAACCTTACAGAATGAATTAATCTATTTCTGTTGGACATGGTAACCGTACCATGAAATTATGTTCTTTTTGAAAATTACTAGCTTAATGAGATACATTTGTAATGGCTTGGGTACCAATTTTGGATTACCTTGATGGAAGGTTAACATAGCTATGACACAAATCAGCAATTATGTTTGCAGTAAGTAAGTAAAATCAAAAAGAAACATTTATCTTTATTTTTGGAAGTGTACTACTCCGACTACTAAATATAATTAGTGATCATAATAAGAGGGAAAAAAAGTTTATTACTAGTTTTCTTGTTGCTATATTTAGTAAGAGAATTAGAGAGAAATTTCATTTTTTTTTTCTCCCTAATTTTTTGTTATTGATTAAATTTTATGACATAGTATCTAAAACCACTCCAACACACACCTCTTAAATTTATTTAATTTCCCCATTAATTCTTATCATGCACAATATTTTAAAACGATACGTTCAACTGTTACTCAAACTTGGCCTCATAACAGGGGAGGGTAAATGAGACTTTTCTTCGTTGTCGAGGAAGGATGGGTCCATATAAACTTAGGTCTTATTATGTGAAACATTTTCGATTTTTTGCTTGCTTAGGAAACACGCGGCTCTTTAATAATATTTATCCTTTTTTGCTCTATTAATTTTATTTTCGGTTTTTATTTTTAATTATATTTTATTACTATATATCGTAGATTTCATTTCTTCTCTCTATAAAATAACATATCGTTTTAGTTTCTCCGCCGTCCTCTAAAACCATTGAAGAGTGAGAAAGTAGATCGAGAAATGGATTATACAGGTAAAGGCGGTCTATCTAGCTTATCCTCTGATAATCATTGTAAATTCATTTTCAATATTATTATTTTCAAAAATATTATTATTTTCAATATTTATGTGTTCATCCTTTATTTTATTTTGCTCCATCTTATTTGTCTTTTAATTTTT
Source organism: Trifolium fragiferum (assembly GCA_954870985.1). Classification (NCBI taxonomy): domain Eukaryota; kingdom Viridiplantae; phylum Streptophyta; class Magnoliopsida; order Fabales; family Fabaceae; genus Trifolium; species Trifolium fragiferum. The sequence goes on from OX940792.1 coordinate 17,411,288, forward strand.
TTTATTTTTTTTTTTGATCTTGTTGATATAGTTGTGAAAGATAATCTATGTACCCGACTTTGGTTTAAATTTATCGAAGGGGTATACATCCCTAAGATTGGGGAGAAGGTTGTCTACTTCCCGCAAGGACACATAGAGCAGGTTCTATCTCCTCTTTTTTTTTTTTTTTTTTTTTTTTTTTTTTTTTTTTTTTTCAAAATTTGAACTATTGCATGTTTTTTCAGTGTGAGGATCTTTTATATTTTCAAGAAAACATGTTAATTAATGTCATATCATTTTTATTGAAAAAATTAGGGCTTAAAATGCATAACATGATTTCTTTATTATCATAAATATATGATCCAATGTGTTTGTATGATTTTTTTTTGTTCTAAACCGTCATTATGAATTATATAATATAAATTAGATAATTACATTTTAATAAAAAGCAAACGGGCAACAAACTGCGCCACTAATTTGTTAAAATATCAACAAATAACAAACAAATTGGATTTTAAAAAGTTAAATATTGTCTAAATTATAATTTTAATATGTGTAAATTTCTCTTATTTGAATATCAATTTCAAGATTCACAGTTACAACACACTCCTGATTCTCAAAGGTGTTGTTAGTGAGAGAAATAAAATTCACCAAATTGTTGATAAAATTTAAGATATATTCACTGTAAATTAGTCACATTGAAAATGAATTGTTATTTTCTTTTTTAACATAAAAAAAAATTGAATTGTGATTATAAATAAAAATTTGGTCAATTTTTTATGCCAAATTTTTTAATGTATTTACCTGTGTTTTTATCTATTATTCAAAGAAAATTTACAATATCAAATATTTGGTCAATTCTTTTTATTTTATCTTTTTTCTTTATAAAAAGACTATTTTTTTATCATTGAAAAAATAGTGTATTTGTACAGTCTAATTGACTTTTGTGGTAGACCTATTAAATACAAAAAAAAAAAAAAACTCCAGTCAAACCAATTAATACAACAACTATAATATTTTTATTTAATCTATAAATTTAGAGAAACTATAATATTTTATCTATTATTTTTAAAGCTGTAATATTTTATCAAATTTTTTATTACATTTTTTGACTATTATTTATTACTTTTAATATTTTAAAAAAAGAATACTTTTTAGAAAATGTATAGACAGTTATTTTAAATAATATTACGAGCAATATTTCCCTTTTGTACATAATTTTTTTAATATGTACCAATTGTACACACATTTTGAATAGGTAATTACCTCAAGTAAAGATACCTTTAAAAAAACAAAAAAAAAATCAGAAACTGATATATATATATATATATATATATATATACACTTTCCTCAAAGAAAAGACACTAGAAATGATTCAATGAATTGGTTCAGAGAATAAGTAAAAAAATACCATTTGTAAGAAGAAAATATTCAATGCATCATTTTTGTTATATCTCTCTTTTTTTTTTTTTTGTGGAATGTAACTTTAAATTATTTTCTTTACAAATTTATTATTATTCATCTAAATAATTAAAATTTATAATTTATTACCAAGTTCAACAAAAAAAACTTTAATTTTAAATTTAAGCTTAATCTTTATTCAATTTTTTTTTTTAATTTACAATGGAACTGAGAATCGAACTTGCGATCTTTAACATACTATTCAGACTCCTCACCACTAGATCAAATCTAGTGACTTTTTAATCTTTGTTTTTTGGTTTGGTGGATGTGGATACTCTATACTTACAATATTGTAGTATGATGAATACTCTACGCTTAAATTTAGGAAACAAAAATTATAAGAGATTCTTTTTTTTTTTTTTGTACTTATAACACTACAAAACAAATGATAAGAATAAAAGAAAGAATCATGCTATAGAATGTCTCCACTATGTTTTGAATTTATTTTTTAAATATGTGATTAGTTGTTATAATAGTCTTAAAGGTGTCAAAAAAATGTATTAAAAAAATTAAAAATTGAACATGTCTTTGATTAGTTGTTTTATTGTTTAAAATTGTCTTTAATTAGTTAATTTAGTCTTTAAGTATATCTTTTTTTTACGGTTTTAAATGTATCTTATGTTGTCAACTTGATTTATACAACTATTTTTGTTTATAATAGAGCCAGTAAAGATCGAACTTAGGACCTCATTCATAGTTGATAGTATCTAAATTTCTTACCATCAGGCTAAATTTGACTTAACTTAATCTATACTAAAAGAAAAATTTGATGATATGTTTGTAATTGTAATATGTTATACATTGACAATATATTACTTTTACTTTAGTCAAAAAAATATATTACTTTTACTCTAGATTTTATGGTTTGCTTTATTTTCTATTATTGAATTAGTAATTGATTGTATATCATTCTTTTTGTTCGTTAATATCAGAAACAAAAATTTCATTTTAGATTAAAAATTATTATATTTGATCTATAATGTAGAATATATATGTTTTATAATAAATTTTAAAAAAATAAAAAGAAAAGGTTATATTAGAGATTAAAGAAAGTATTGGTTTCAGCCGAATTTTATAATAAATTTTAGTATCTCTTGCACTCTGTTTAATTTTTTAATTCAATATTTTTCCATTAATTAATAAAAAATTATGAAAATAATTGACTATTTCTTTACTGTTATGATAATGTATATATATTATACTACAGTATTGTATAAAATGTTACTAATATAATTGCTATTTTATGGTCTAATCTATTTTCCTTTTATGTGTGCCTGTTGATGGAAATTTGGAATAGGACGCAATGTACCATCAACAAGAATCCAATTTTGGTTTGCCATGGAAACTATTATGCCTTGTTATTGATGTTCAGTATCAGGTAGTGTCATCTTTATATAAGGGTATTGTTTTTATCAACTAAAAATGTTTATACATGCAAATATATATACTTAATTAATTACTTATATTTGGTATTGGTATCGTAGGTACATGTTAACACAGATGAGCTTTTCGCAGTGGTTACATTAATTCCGTTGCAGGTTAGAACTTTTCAATAAGTTAAATAATTTTAGTCACTATCTATTCATATAAGCAAGTACGCCATATACTTTTTAGATTAAACTTATTTCAGTGTCGAACATATATGCAATGATGTCCTACACAACACTGATACTTATAATTATATTGAATTTTATTTTATTTTAAATTAAATTATTATTAATTTCAATATATCAGTGTTTGTACTCCAACATTCGTGTATGTATTTGTATTTCATATATAAAAATATATGTTTTTAGTCCACAAGACTACTTTTAATCCGTAGTGACAAAGACACTCATTTTGTAAAAAGTAAGACATTTATAGGAATTAGCACTAAACATAAAATATTTATAATTTTATTGGAAAAAAATGAAAAAAAGAATACTAATATTTTTATGATTATGAATATTGCTCTGAATGATTACAGCAACAAGAGTTCATGGTAAAGGATAATCATCCACTAGTTGATGATAGTCCTGATGAAGAAGTGTACTCTTTCTCAAAGACGTTAACATCAACAGAAGCAAGTATACATGCCGGTGGATTATATATTCCAAGAGAACACGCGGATAGATGCTTCCCCTTACTGGTTTGTTTTGGTTAATGCATTTGCGTTTTCTTTTTATCTTCAATAATTTGATTATTTTACAATGGTATTTAATTTATATATAGACATTAATTGTTATCATCGACAGTGTAAATTTTTTTACATATGCATCCAACTATACTACATCATAGTGTCATATGACGTAATTTAATTAAAATATCTCTACAAATATTCATATCAACTGATTTCAGATTGGATACCTGTAAAAAAAGTTACATTAACAATGTTTGTTAAATATACAGTGTTTACAATTGAATCTCTATATATATTAGGACTTTTATATATGTTCAATTCATATATAGATTTATTCAAATTGTGCCCCTATTTTTATCATTAGAAATGTCTTTAGTCCCATGCCGGTATTTTTTTTTTAACCAAAAATATTATTATTGTCAATATTTAGTCTCTATGTATATAAAGCAAAATAAGGAGTAAAATTTTACAAAAAGATTATATAGAGAATGACCTTTAAGGTTCCTACATTCTATAGGGAGACATTTGACTCATGATCTATATATATCTAATTTGTCGACACTAGAGTTTAGATTTTCACCAAGAATTTGTCCTTTTGTTTGTATGAATTTGGTTTGTTTTAATATTCGTTGCTTTGTTATAGGATATGACTGTTCAACCACCAATGCAAGATCTAGTGATGAAGGACTTGCACGGAATTGAGTGGAATTTTCGACACATTTACTGTGGTAAATTTAAGTTACTATTTTATTTCACATATTTACCTTCTATTCCAAATATTTACCTTTTTTTGTTAACACAAGAGTCTTTCTTCTTTGAGACATTAACACAAAAGAGTCTTTATTAATAGTTTAAATTATATTGCGTCTCACAATTATTATTTTGGGGTCTATGATTGGCTTTTGAAACTGTAACTACTATTCATGCACAATTGCAACTATTGTGATTATAACTATATTTCTCGCAATATAATGGAAATTATTTAGGAAAAAAACAACTAAATTATGTATTCTTTATCTTGAAATGCAGATCAACAGAGAGCTCATTTCCTTACGAATGGTTGGAGCACGTTCATAAACTCTAAAAATCTTGTTCCTGGAGATTCATGCATCTTCGTCAGGTTCTCTCTTTATCTTCTTGTTTTGTTTTTTGATAAAGCGATTTTGTTATTAATACCGCTAATTTTGTTTCTTGACAAAGCGATTATATTATTAATACCACTAACATTAATGTCTATTTTATAACTCTAGTGTGGGATATAAACACTACATGCAGCTTCACATCACAAAATCAAGTTCTTTCTATTGAACATCAAAAATAATATTTATTCAATTACGAACATCTCAAATTATTTGATGATGTCTCTCAATCTATAAATTCTTTGTGATTAACAAAAAAAATTTATCTAGCAATAACATTAGCTTTTTTTATTTTTTTGGTAAACAACGGAGCCTAAGCCCAAATAACATTACCAATTTTGTATACATTAAGTTTATATCATAGCTAGAAATTAGCAATAACTTTGGACAATACTTATTATGTTATTGTAGAGGGGAAGATGGCAAAATTGGTATTGGGATTCGTCGAGCAATGAGACAACATAGTGGTATATGGCAAACATCGTCTCCACTTGGACCTGCTTCTCATGCTTTTTTTGCAGGAACTATGTTCCTTGTCCAGTACTACCCTTGGTGAGTTATTGATATTTTTGTTTGAAATTATAATGAAGAATAAAAAAGTAGTCATAACTTTCTTGCGATTTAATTCAGCACCTAATGAAAATAATTTTTAAATTATTCGCTGATATTTTCATAAGAGACCAAATTCAGTTCCTATATTGTAATATATGAAAAATGGATTTCCTGTTGTGTGTCACGCAATTACATCTGTGTACCGTCTGATCTGAATCAACAGACAATATTATTTAACTGTATATTTATTCATGACTATCCGATCTAAATTTAATGGCTAAAATTGATTACTGAGTGAAACTTTCACAGCAAGGAATTCTAATATTTATGTGAACTAAATTTTATTAATACATATGTTATGTAGGAATACTCCCTTTGGGTTTATGATCCCTTTGAAAACTTATGTTGAGTCCGTTGGAAGAGAATACTTCATTGGAACAAGGGTACGCATGTCCGAAGTTGAAGGATTGGAAAGAAGGTAAACCACACTCCCAAATTAGTTTGGCTGAGTAATGAACTATTTTATGAGAAGCTCTGACAATACATTTTTTTAAATACACCTTAGGTACTGGATCTCATACCGTAACGTGTAACACTTTTTTCACACAGCTTTAATTTAGAACAATTTGATCTAAAATGTAAAGCTGAGATTATTTTAAATGACCTTTTGACTTTATCAATATAAACCGTTCGATCAATATTTAATGGTCCAGATTTAAAACTATGTAAAAACTTTATTAATTTTTACCGTAGAAAAAATCAATCCCTTTTGTTGCAGCTAAAATTAAAATGGACCCAATAAATAATGTGGATTTCACATAAATTTGACGGGGCTTATAAATTTTGTTTAATAAAAAACAATTATATATTGCAATCAATTTTCTTATTTTATTTGGTAATAGATACATCTATGCCCAAAATTGTTCATGCTATTAGTAATAAACATTTTTTTACCATACTTTTTTTTTTAGTTTTAGATATGGTACAATTGTTGGTAATGAAGATATTGATCCCATTAGATGGCCTGGATCTGAATGGAGATGTATCAAGGTAAAATCAAATACCTTACTAACCATTAGAATTAGCTTGAAGATTTTATTAATACATTTTTCCATTATCTTGATTAATTTATATAAATTTAATTACTTCTCCTCTTAGGTGCAATGGGATTTCATACCACCAAATACTTCTAAACAATTTGAAAGGGTTTGTCCTTGGTGGATTGAGCCTCTAGAATCTTCCAAGATTAAGGGCCTTCCTAGTCTCCCTTTATCAAATAAGGGTAAGTATTTTTACATTCATTTCTCAAATTTTAGTTGTTTTGATATTAAATTTCTTGTTTTTGCTAATATATATGCTATGTTTACTATAAGTATTGAAATAGTTGAATTCTCTTATTGTTATCAGGGAGTTCAAACAAGGGTGACTATCATATAGATATGGAAGTGAAAGGTCAACAACATTACAATACCAGAAATGATGAAAATTCAATTTTCTTCATTTTTGGTTTCTTTGTATTACTTTGCATTTTTATATTTGTGATTTTTGTCTTTCGTCCTCTTCTGTAATTCTTTGTTTTCTTAGACAAGTCCAGATATTATGTCAAAAATAAATTAAAGAATAAGGTGGAAATGATTGAGTGATGATATAAGGATTAGTTCTATGTTGCACAAACGAAGTAGATTTTGTGTCATGCATAAGTTTACTTTTGCGGATAAACTATTAAGTCTTGGCTTTTAAATTGAAGGATATTGATTTGTGTTTTGAATTATATTTAGTTATATTCTTTTTCAAAATTTTATTAATTAGAAGAATATATTTGTATGTTAAGATAGTCATATAGTTCCATCAAATCATAAATATTGATTTGTATGTTTTGATCAATTCTCACCCAACTATATGTTTTTTATTAGTCTCGTTGAGATGAGTATTATCAATGTCTCTTAGACAATTAATTTAGCATACATTTGTACTACTGATCATGCCATTTACAAAGGTTTGAGTTTGGGTATGTTGTGATGCAAAGTTAATTTAGTTTATTGTAGTTTTATGTACTTGATAATTATTGGGTGTTAACCCTCGTTCTTAGAATGAAGGCGACCTTGAAATAATCTAAAGTTTGATATGGAGATAAGTAAATTTGATAAAAAAATTATTCCTTTAAAAAATAGAACTCAAATATTTTCAAACAATTCATTATATGGAAAATTTATTAACCACTTGAAAATAATTACTTAATTTTTATTTTTTAATTTAATAATTCCTCCGTATTAAAATGAGTGTCAATTTAGGAAGACCTTTTTTTTTTTCTTTCCAAAATGAATATTCAAGGTAAAATTATTATTTTTACTTTCGATTAATTGTATGTACCCTTTAATTAATTGAGCGTATACTACTAGTACTTCCAAAACATTATACCAATAGTAAATAAGATTATTTTTTGACAAAACCAATAGTAAATAATATTAGTTTAATAAAACTGTGATGTCTTTGGCAACATTGCTGTATTCTTAATTTTTAGACTTACTCTTTAAACGACACTCATTTTAAAACGGAAGAAATAGTAATACAAATCTTTAATGTTCTAAAAACGTTAAATATTATTTATAGATTTTTAAAAATTAATTTTTAAAAATATCAAAATAATGGGACTAATATAAACCTACATGTTTTTCATCTGTTTAGTTTGACACTGATTTTAGAAAGAATATTATAAAAACCAAATTAAGCTATTTATTTGTGAGCAAAAGTCTATTATGCAAGATCAATAATTTAGCTTATAGTTTATAATTTCGAATGGCAAAAAAACAATCTTATTTAGTAAGGGTGTGTTTGTTTGAAATTTTTATAAGAAAAATGTTATTTTTTTTCTTAAGAAATCACTTTTATAATTTTGATAGTATTCAGATCAGAATGATATAGTTCTAATGGTGAGTCAGTTACAATGGTGATAGGTTTATTGTATGGTGGATCACGGTAAGAAAGATATCTACCTGCAAAATACGTTATATCACTCCAACGCTCAAATGAATATGTGATCAAGGAGGTGTGAAGTGATAGACGAAAAAGCCATGACCTTATATAGGGACCCGGATTCCCTACAGTCAGGGAACCCATACAGTCATGCAATCAATGCCTTTTAATGGCCAAGATTTAAAAGCCACTAAATAAATAAACGGAAAAAAAATGAATGGTTCAGATTTACCTGCAGTCAAGTAATGACTACATGAAATCCATTTCCCTTATATAGGCATATGGATTTGCTGTTGTAAATTGTAGCACACACTAATTGATCAGAGACATCCAATTTCAAATCGACGGCTGACATTGAATTGCAGTGTAAAATTTAATATTTAATCTAATTTGTTCGATCAAATATTAATAGTCGAAATTAATTACAGCACGGAACTGCGTGTATTACCGCGGGGAATATATATCCATTATATAGGGCCTCTATTCTACAGGACCTCGATATATCTGTTTCATAGGCTCAGTGCACCCCACTCTATAGAGCAGGGCCTCTATTTTGCATGGACCTCAATATTTCTGTTTCAGCCCCACGATCCATTCAACAACAAACAAAAAAGAAAAAAAAAAAAAAAAAAAAAGGCCTAAAGTTGCAATGTGGCTCTTTTTTTGGTTGACGTTTGTAGTAATGTGCTGAATAATATATACACTTGGCTTAAGCTTTCTTTCTTTTTTTCAAAGAAATACATTTGGCTTAAGCTTTATTTTGTTTTTAAAAAAATAATAAAATAAAAAAGTATATTAAAGGTAGCCCTTAAGTGATATACCTTGTACACATTTGGCTTAAGCTTTATACTTAGGTTCTGTTTGGCAAAAATAGTTTATGGTTGATAAGATAGCTGATAGCTTATAGGCTGATGACTGATGGCTGATAGCTTATAGTTTATAGCTGATAAGCTAATTGCATTGTTTGGTAAAATTAGCGGTTCAACTAGCTGATAAGTGTAAAATGACATAAAAGGACATTCCTAATTAATAACATACATTTATATTTAAGATAATAATTTAAATTTATTAATGTAGTATTTAAGGTAATAATTTAGATTTATCAATGTAGTATTTAAGATGATAATTTAGATGTATTAATGTAATAATCTTTGATATATTATTATTAAAACATTGGACAACATTATCAAATTAAGCTGTGTAAGCTAAAATTTTATTTTAATTTTTTTATTTCAATGTAATATACCTTTTACAGCAAAGTGTACATGTACACTTGACAACTTGTGACACTTAAAATTGATTCAACCATGTAAAAATACTTATAAACATAATAATATAATATATTTGACACAATTATGTAAATTTGTCACTAAACATATAATAAAAATTAAGATAATATTAACTAAGTTTGCTAAAATAAGATAATCTTAATTACAATTATATTAATAAAAAATAATATATGACATACGGTTGAGAGCGGAGCATAAACGACGAACAATATTGTGGGTATAAATATATGAAAAATAATGTTAATTCTTTAGATGAGATTATTTGTAATATTTTTTTTATTATTATGGAAGAAGGTTTAAATTTTAAAGAAATAGTTATTTTAAATTAAAATAAAATATAAAGGGTAAAAGTGAGCTTTAGTTAAAATAACAGGGGTAAAAATGGAAGAAAAAATGATAAGTTATAAGCTACTTGAAATAGCTTATGAAAAATAAGCTATAAGTCAGTAAAATAAGCTATAAACTCTTTCTCAAAAGACTGTTACCAAACAGGACTTTTAGCTTATAAGCTATAAGCTAGCTTTTGTGCTTGCCAAACAGAGCCTAATCCGTGCTAGCGCGAGAGACGCGGCATTATCAGGATTTTTTTATCATAGAGTGAATATCGTGTAGTATGAAATTAGTTTCATTATAAAATTATTCGTCATTATAAGATTGTTGTTTAGTATATGCATTGATGAATTCAAGAATGTTAGAGAGTTTGGGCAAAATTTTAATCACAAGCAACGAATTCACATGTGACATAATATATAAATAGTTAGTGGCGGGGCTAGAAAAAAAAATGAGATGGATCGCTATAAAATATAAATCAAATATCTAAAAGAAAATTACTCAAAAAAAATGCATATCGTATGAATTTTTCTCAAAAAAAAATTAATTTTTTAAAAAACAATTGATCAAATATAAATTTTTATAGACTAAAATTTTATTTAAAATAAAATATTGAGTATTTTTTTCTCAAAAAATAATTTTAATACTTTGACAAACTAAATTACATATTTTAAGACATCTATAAATTATTAAACAATAAAACATTAAAAGGGATACTTCAAAAAGTAAATATGAATTATATCTATAATAAAGAATTTCATTTGGCATAAAAACTTCAGGAAAATTAGTAGACTGTATTTAAAGAATGTCAATTTCCAAATAAAAGGGGTTTGGAACTCCCTCAAACTGGTACGCAGTAACTACACCACCTATTTAGCAGAAGGTTTATAACAATCGCAAAATAGTGACAACTGCCGCTAAACAACATTTCTATAAAAAAAATTAAATTAAATTTTGGCCAAGCTTGGGCACGTGCTATTTTCATTTGTAGTGGTCGAGCCCTTTGTTTTGTTTGAACATTGACTAATTGATATTTGACTTTTTGCCTATTTTGATTGGCACACCATGTGCTAATTAAGATTTGTTGTTATTACAATTAAAAATTTATTTTTGCTTGTTCATAAAAATTAATATAAAAAAATAGGAAAAAAATCTGTGCATTATTTTTTAAAATTTATTATCCATATAACTCAACTACATAATTTATTATCCATTTTAAATTTATTAAAAAAAATAAAATTAAAATTGGGCCAAGCCTGGGCACGTGCCCAGGCAGGCTGAGCGATATATTCTCCTATGAGTGTATGATAATTATAAATGTAATATTTATAAATCACAATTTTTTCATATATAAATAATATTGAACTTTTTTATTATATTTTTTATTTTAATATTACAATTTTCCATATGGGATCGTACAAAAGATAAAAGTAAAAAAAAAAAAAAAAAACTACTATTTCAAGTTCATTGTAAACTTTTAAATTAAGAATACAATAAAGAAGATTTGCGGTACCGTCCCAACATATTTTGAGACCTCATACAAATTATAAAATGAGGCCCTTTGTAAGTTAAAAAAATTAGTTAAATTAATGTTTTATTTAAATGTTATTTTTTATCCTTCAAAAAATAAAGTGATTTTTTAATACAATTTTTTTCATAAAATTTTTTATTTAGTTATTGTAAGCAAGTAAATTGATATTATAAAATATCTAATAATTTTTATGATCATCAACAATTTATGGTCTTGTTCAGTAGAAAATAAAAAAAAAAATTATATTTTCATTGTAATTAAAAACATCAGCTTTGATTATTAAGCAAAAACCATTATGTTACCAAAATAATTTAAGCAAAAACCATTAATAATAGAAATACAAAAATACAATAGGTGGTACTTTAACCAACAATCACATGCATCATTTTACAAAAAATGATTTAACCACCAAGCCATTAGCTACATTACATTATATTTTACATTTAACTAATACTTAAACATTTACAATAAATATTTTATGTTTTTTTTAATTATTATTATTATTATTATTATTATTATTATTATTATTATTATTATTATTATTATTATTATGTTTTAAGACATTTTGTACCTTTATGACTATTGGGATTGTATCTCATATATTTTTAATTTTATGATAGTTCTTTGAACTAAATGTTTATTTCCACTGCGGTATTAATTTATATGTTTCATTTCATGTATGATTAGGTGAAATATAATGTGACACCCTTGGTGTTAATGTAAATGAGGTGGTGGAACCAGGGTGGTTCTCGGAGGGCGTCGAGTGGCGAGTGGGGAATGGGTTGAAGACGTTATTTTGGTCGGATTTGTGGTTATATGGTGCCCCTTTGAGTGTGAGGTATTGACGTCTGTACGATTTGTCTCTTAATAAGTCGTTTATGATAGTGGGAATGAGGGACTTAAAGTGGGAAGGTGGTGGGGCGGCATGAGAATGGCGCAGGCATCTTTGGACGTGGGAGGAGGATATGCTAGTAGAGTGTAGGGGTTTGCTGTCTAATTTTGTTTTGCAGCCTATTGCAGTAGTCCGATGGGTGTGGCGGAATAACCCAGACGACGTGTATAATGTTCGAGGCGCTTACAATTTGCTTACTTTTAGAGAAGTACAAGTAGGGGGGGGGGGGGGGGGGGCATCATTAATCGGGCACAAACAAGTTCCAATAAAGGTGTCCATGCTGGCTTGACAGTTACTTCTTAACAGGTTATCGACTAAAAGACAATTTGTTGCAGGATCATATTGTTACTCATGATTCCCGTTTTTATGTTTTTGGCTGTGGGGGAGTGGAAACATCGCAACATTTATTTTTTTCTTGTCCTATATTTGCCCCCTTGTGGAGCTTGGTTAGAACTCGGGTTAAGAATGTCCTCGGCTGACCCGTTCTTGATACCTAACCATTTTGTTCAATTTACCCATTTGACAAATGGTTCTTGTGCTCACCGCTCATTCTTGCAATTCCTTCAATTATGTTGTGTTTGAGCGGTGTGACACGAGCGGAATAGTAGAATTTTCAAGGCAACAAAATCATATCTTAGAAAAGGTTAAAGATCATTCCCTTTGGTGAGTGAAAACTTATAATGTGAATATAAGTGTTAATTCTATTTGTAGCGGTCGAGTCATTTGTTTTGTTTGGGCATCATTAATCTGACACAAACAAGTTCCAATAAAGGTGTCCATGCTGGCTTGACAGTTACTTCTTAACAGGTTATCGACTAAAAGACAATTTGTTGCAGGATCATATTGTTACTCATGATTCCCGTTTTTATGTTTTTGGCTGTGGGGGAGTGGAAACATAGCAACATTTATTTTTTTCTTGTCCTATATTTGCCCCCTTGTGGAGCTTGGTTAGAACTCGGGTTAAGAATGTCCTCGGCTGACCCGTTCTTGATACCTAACCATTTTGTTCAATTTACCCATTTGACAAATGGTTCTTGTGCTAACCGCTCATTCTTGCAATTCCTTCAATTATGTTGTGTTTGAGCGGTGTGACACGAGCGGAATAGTAGAATTTTCAAGGCAACAAAATCATATCTTAGAAAAGGTTAAAGATCATTCCCTTTGGTGAGTGAAAACTTATAATGTGAATATAAGTGTTAATTCTATTTGTAGCGGTCGAGTCATTTGTTTTGTTTGGGCATCATTAATCTGGCACAAACAAGTTCCAATAAAGGTGTCCATGCTGGCTTGACAGTTACTTCTTAACAGGTTATCGACTAAAAGACAATTTGTTGCAGGATCATATTGTTACTCATGATTCCCGTTTTTATGTTTTTGGCTGTGGGGGAGTGGAAACATCGCAACATTTATTTTTTTCTTGTCCTATATTTGCCCCCTTGTGGAGCTTGATTAGAACTCGGGTTAAGAATGTCATCGGCTGACCCGTTCTTGATACCTAACCATTTTGTTCAATTTACCCATTTGACAAATGGTTCTTGTGCTCACCGCTCATTCTTGCAATTCTTTCAATTATGTTGTGTTTGAGCGGTGTGACACGAGCGGAATAGTAGAATTTTCAAGGCAACAAAATCATATCTTAGAAAAGGTTAAAGATCATTCCCTTTGGTGAGTGAAAACTTATAATGTGAATATAAGTGTTAATTCTATTTGTAGCGGTCGAGTCATTTGTTTTGTTTGGGCATCATTAATCTGGCACAAACAAGTTCCAATAAAGGTGTCCATGCTGGCTTGACAGTTACTTCTTAACAGGTTATCGACTAAAAGACAATTTGTTGCAGGATCATATTGTTACTCATGATTCCCGTTTTTATGTTTTTGGCTGTGGGGGAGTGGAAACATCGCAACATTTATTTTTTTTCTTGTCCTATATTTGCCCCCTTGTGGAGCTTGGTTAGAACTCGGGTTAAGAATGTCCTCGGCTGACCCGTTCTTGATACCTAACCATTTTGTTCAATTTACCCATTTGACAAATGGTTCTTGTGCTCACCGCTCATTCTTGCAATTCCTTCAATTATGTTGTGTTTGAGCGGTGTGACACGAGCGGAATAGTAGAATTTTCAAGGCAACAAAATCATATCTTAGAAAAGGTTAAAGATCATTCCCTTTGGTGAGTGAAAACTTATAATGTGAATATAAGTGTTAATTCTATTTGTAGCGGTCGAGTCCTTTGTTTTGTTTGGGCATTGACTAATTGATATTTGACTTTTTGCCTATTTTGATTGGCACACCATGTGTTGATTAAGATTTGTTGTTATTACAATTAAAAATTTATTTTTACTTGTTAAAAAAAATTAATATAAAAAAATAGGAAAAAAATCTGTGCATTATTTTTTTAAATTTATTATTTTTATAAAAAAAAGTTGTACAAATAATAAACCCTAAAATTTTGCCCTAAAATGGAATTCTATAGGATAGAAAAATATTTTGTATTTTCTTTTAAAAAAATATTTACTGTTTTTTTCGGGTGAATAATTATTAATTTGCTTACTGTTATTCGAAGATAAAAAAAAAAAATGTAAAAAATGAATTTATTTATTATTTAATTTCTTAATAATTTGTTTGTGGGTTTAGCTTGTGGTATAAGTCGAAAAGTAGAGGCTACTTTGGTTGTTCCCCCGCCGCCTGAAAACAAGCAAGAAGAAGAAGAAAGAAAGAAAGAAAGAAAGAAGTGAGTGAGATATCAAAAGCGCTTTTTTTTGATTCATTCAACAAACCCTTTCTCATTCCTTGCATGCACATTGCTTCTCATTCACTTTCTTCATTCATATTCCCCCAATACCAATAAGGTTTCTCATTTTCCCTCTTCTTTGCCATTTTTTTCATAACCCATTTTTATTTTCTTCTAAAGTTTCGTTTTTTTTTGTTGTTATTGTCATTTCTTCTAAAGTTTCATGTTTATGTAATGCCATTGCCCTTTGTCTATGTTGTTATTGTCATTACTGTTCATCTTTGTTTTGTTCTTATTGTTTCAGTTTTATCAGAGAACTAACTTAACTTTATGGTGGATCTCAGAAATTAACAACTTTTAGGGTCTTTTGTCAGTTTCTTATTTTTTTGAATTTTTTCTAGGAAATGTTGTATGTTTTTCAAAAAGGTTAAAAGTATATAATTTTTTATTACAAGTGATTTTTAGACCCTTTTTGATAAACTAATTAAATAAGTGCTTCTAGGCTTATAGCATAAACACTTATCATATAATTTTTTACGTATAAGCTATTTCTATAACGAAAGATAAAATAAAGTCAAACTTTTTTATAAGCTAATGTAGTAGGCTTATGAAAATAAGTTGAAAATAGGTTAAATATATGTCATAAGTTGTTTCTGTAAGCTCTCGCAAACAGTCTCACAAGTGCTTATATTAGTAAATAAGTTCAAATAAGTTAATCCGAATGGAAACTATATCATTGTGTCTTAGTCTAATGCTGTTTTTGTAATGACACTGGTATATGGTTTTGTGCATGTTACCTATGATAAGCAGCCGAAGAAGACTTGTTTGGAGTAAATAAATCGAGGAAAAATGAAGTATGTTTTGGTGACGGGTGGAGTTGTTAGTGGACTTGGGAAAGGAGTTACTGCTAGTAGCATTGGAGTACTCCTTCAGGCTTGTGGCTTTCGAGTTACTTCGATCAAAATTGGTATTTTTCCTTTTGTAGAATTGAATTCTGACTTTTTACTTTGCTCCTTTTTAATAAATATTTGAATGAATTCAATGCAGATTTTTAGAGGTGGTTACATTTTTATGTATCTGTTGATACTAAGGAGATTATTAGTTTACTCTATTGGAGTTGATAGAGCCAGTTCTAAATCACGGCTGTGGTTAAGTAACAAACCATATTGCGGAAAAATGTGGCCGCAATTTTGCGATGCTGTTGAAAGTTCCACATTGTTTTCAGTCTGTTCCCTATTTTCAAATGTTTATTATCGAAATAGTGAAACAAACATATTGTACACAGTTTTGAAAACAAGTAACCATTGATGTCAAATAGCGGCTATAGTGTGACAGAATTATAACAAACTACTATTGTTCCGCGATAAGTGATTTAGTACATAACATCATGAAGTAGCTGGTATAGAAGGCTCTATAGAACTCCAGCGTAGCGAAATTTGAACAAACCACTATTTTCTATGATCTCCCATTGGCAATACTGCAAACAAACATTGAAAATAAGTTGACAGTTTGATGATTTTGAAATTTAAAGCGAAAACAGATATTTTTTGAATCATGCAAGTCTTTTTTCTTCTGTGAAACTAATCTTCTGATGTTGCGAATATTGCAATTTATTTGTAATTATTTTAGTTGCATTTAAACTTTCTATTACTTGCAGATCCCTACCTGAACACTGATGCAGGGACAATGTCTCCTTTTGAGCATGGTGAAGTGTTTGTCTTAGATGATGGTGGTGAGGTAAATAAAATTAACCAACCTTCTATTTATTTTGTCATGCTTCTCCTTTTAGGCACTAAATTGGTGGTTTGAGATTGTATCAATTACATTTTTAAAACACGGCATCAGTCATTTTAATATGAATCTTACTTATGTGCTGTGGCATCCTTTTCTTTTATTGCAACTCACTTGAACATGCAACTTATTTGTTCTGAAGGTCACATGAGTCATTTTTCAATTTTCGACTAATAGCATTCCCGTGTCACTCATGTTCTATTTTCATTCTTCTTTTCTTGGTTGAAGGTTGACCTTGATCTTGGAAACTATGAACGTTTCTTGGACACCAAATTAACTCGCGACAATAATATCACAACCGGAAAAATTTATCAGGTGAACAAAATGTTTGTTTCTTCTATTTAAATGCTAGATTTTATTTTGTTTTTGTTTACCATGAGTGACTGTGGTTTCTTAATATTTGTTTTGTTTTGAATGCTTAATAGTCTGTTATTGAGAAAGAAAGAAGAGGAGATTATCTTGGCAAAACTGTTCAGGTATGTTTAGCCATTCTCAGTCTTCCTTCAAAATCTATTGTTATGGTTGATTGTCTCTTGGTTTTGATTTCATATTCGCTATATTTGTAGGTTGTTCCACACGTTACAGATGCTATCCAAGAGTGGATAGAACGTGTAGCACAGGTACCTGTTGATGGAAAAGAAGGCCCTGCTGATGTTTGTGTCATTGAATTGGGTGGAACTATAGGTAAATTATTGTTTTTTGCACAGATTCTAATTCTAATTAATACTAAAGTAGAATTTGATTTTCAACACTTCTATATTTTTCTATAAAGCGCTAATATAAAATTACTTTACTTTGATGTAGGGGATATTGAATCTATGCCTTTTATTGAAGCGCTTGGCCAGTTTTCGTACCGTGTAGGTAATGTTTGTCATGACCGAGACTTTATAGTAGACTGAATTATTTAAACATATTTTGGTTGAATGTTCTTTGGTGAAGGAGCCGTATCTCATTGTTGTGTTTTTAGGTCCTAGCAACTTCTGTTTGGTTCACGTTAGCCTGGTGCCTGTTCTCAATGTTGTCGGTGAACAGGTACACTGCAAACTGTATGTAATCAATAAACATTGAAATTTAATAGTGTATTTTTACTTAATGAAAGTTTTAATCTACAGAAAACAAAACCAACCCAGCACAGTGTCCGTCAACTAAGAGGGTTAGGGTTGATCCCAAATCTTCTTGCTTGTCGCAGTTCCAAGGTCTGTCTCTTTCTCTTTGCTTTTTCTTTTCATCCCCGATGGTTTTCGACTAATAATGATTGAATGTTTTTATGTTGTCCTTACCAGGAACTTGATGAAAATGTTAAGATAAAACTTTCTCAATTTTGTCACGTGCCGGTAACTGACACAAAAGAACTCTTAACACTTTTTCACTTCACTTATCCTTGAAGTCTTACATATATATAATCTCAAAGCAAACTTGTGAATCTGCTGCAGTTATCAAACATACTCACTCTCTGTGATGTTCCAAATATTTGGCACATTCCTTTACTGTTACGAGTAAGTAATTCTATGATATTTTATGAAACTTGTTTCTAATATACTTTTTCCTTGATAGTTCAATTGCATTATTTTTCTGTTATGTGATTCATATATTAACTAGGAATTTTTTATTTTTATTTTTTCATATTGTTATATTACGAATAGGACCAGAAGGCACACGAAGCAATCCTGAAAACGTTAAACTTGCAAGGGTTTGTTTGACTAACTCATTCTTGTGTTGGTGTAATCTTCATCCATGTCCCCAGAAAGAATCATTATCCTGTCGTCAAAATGATTGTCTTTGAACTGATTTTGTTATTATTTTCAGTGTTGCTAGAGAGCCTGATTTTAAGGAGTGGATCACTAGAACAAAAGTTTATGACAAATTTCCTGAATCTGTGAGTTTCTATATTTCTGATAAATCATAAAAATTATAATAATCCGGGACCAGTTATTCACCTTCCTGAATTGTGTCAAGTATTGACCTCACACATATTATGCTGTTCACAGGTTAGAATTGCAATGGTGGGAAAATATACAGGCCTTTCAGATGCATATCTTTCTGTACTGAAGGTGCATTACTTTTCAATAATTCTCTCTCCCTTTCCCCCTCCCCTCTATTCACAGCAACTTTCAGTTTTAGTCGTTGATCTTGTTTACAGAGTGAGTTGTCTGATCTATAGTAGCATCGGTGGCCTCTACACCATATTTATTCTGTAGCACATGTAATAGTTTAATCACTTTTTTATTGCTTTCGATGCTGATGCTGTTATCTCGAGTTTAGATGCACTTAGGATGGTTGATGTGCAATAATATTATCAGTAATGTGTTTCTATATGACTACTTGCAATTCTGATGCATGAAAACCTGAATTTTATCCGAATTTCGGAGATACTTGAGATGATTGATGGAGATTAGGATTTTTTCCAGTTAAAGTTGAAACAAAAGATGGATTGGTCATTGTTAAGGGAAATGATTGGATAAGTTTTTCTTTTGAAATTTAAGAAAATAAGGATAATTGAATAGGATGGAAGAAATATATTAGTAATTATGGATAAACATTTATCATGATAGAAGTCATGTTAAGTTGTTCATCTCGTGTTTCTTTTTGGCAACTTCATGTTTAATGTCAATGGTGGAGCATGAGTCAACGGACGTAGAGATTCTTTTATCAACAAGGAAAGATCTCGTTACCTTTTTTTTAACCCAATGAAATATGTAGTACTGTTTATGATTAGGTATTATCTATTATCTCATTTGCTTTGTTATCTGTGCTTCTTTGCCATTTTCGTGTTACAAGATTTATTGTTTGTTGTAAGGATAAGCCAGTGAGATGCTGTTCTTTAAAATGCATGTAGTAATTCACAAATGATTGATATTGATAGCTTTGGGTGTGTATTGTGTGCTATCTCCTTTTCAGTTCCCAATGTGAACTGCTATATCAAATTATTCTTTCTTCTTGTGCCACTTTTTGTGCTGTTAAATAGCGGCTATAGCAGTGTTATAATGCTATAGCATAGCAGAATTTGAACAAATCACTATTGTTCCACAATACGCTATTTAGTATGAAATGTTGTCAAATAGCGGCGCTATAGCACTAGCCACTGTATGGAACCTGTGTACTGTGATATGCTTAAAAGAAAAATCTTATATAATTGGTCCTGTGCAGGCACTTCTGCACGCTTCTGTTGCTTGCAACCGCAAGTTGGTTGTGGACTGGGTTCCTGCTGGAGATCTAGAAGACGACACCTTTAAAGAGGTGATTATTGATCTTTCTACTTTTGCTATATATGTTAGTTAAACTGTTTTGTTTTGCTGTATTGCCAAGCTCTAATGGTTAATTTACTGCTTGCAGGATCCCAATGCGTATAAAGCTGCTTGGAGTCTTTTAGAGGTTTTTTTATTGTTTCTACTATTTGCACTTTTATGCACTTCTATGACAAATTATCTTCAAATGTTACCTAATTTTCTTTTGTTGCAGGGTGCTAATGGGATTCTAGTTCCCGGAGGTTTTGGTGATAGAGGAGTGCAAGGGAAAACTCTTGCTGTTAAGTATGCTCGTGAACATAGTGTTCCGTTTCTCGGCATTTGTTTGGGGATGCAAATTGCTGTCGTTGAATTTGCAAGATCTGTTCTAGGTCTTCATGATGCTAATAGCACAGAATTTGATCCTAAAACCAAAAATCCTTGTGTCATATTTATGCCAGAAGTATGTTCGCACTGATACTCCCATTTTTCTGTAGTTATGACATGATAATATTATTCCTTTTAGAATTTAGTTAACCTGGTTTGCTATCGATAGGGTTCGAAGACTCACATGGGGGGAACTATGCGTCTTGGTTCAAGGAGAACTTACTTCCATGTTGCTGACAGCAAATCAGCCAAGTTGTAAGGATTAATAAACCAAATTTCTGTTTATTGATATGTACAAACATGTTGCGCGACCTAAATTTTTTCTTCGTCTTTAATTTAATCTAACTAGATAATTTATCTTAACATGTCTAATAAAAGTAATTCAAAATGGATGTTGTGTATCTAAACCAAACATTTATATCTCATTTGTGATACCTAATGGAATTTTGTGTAGGTATGGCAATGCAAGCTTTATCGATGAGCGGCATCGCCATAGATACGAGGTAAGCAAGTTGTGTTTGCATATGAAAAAGCGTTCCTTTATGAGAAAAAAAAAATTCAACATTGCTCATGTACAAAAGTGGTTGAACTATACAGGTTAATCCTGACATGATATCACAACTTGAGACTGCTGGTCTATCTTTTGTTGGCAAAGATGAAACTGGGAGGCGTATGGAGGTGTGTATTTGCATGAAAGTGAAAATCTTTAATCTTATAGCGTCCGAAAATTTATAACTACATTTGTTTTTATTGTTATTATGATACAATGGCAGATAGTTGAAATGCCTGGTCATCCTTTCTTTATTGGTGCTCAGTTTCACCCTGAGTTTAAGTCCAGACCAGGGAAACCTTCTCCACTATTCTCAGGTATTTTTCTTTCAAAGTTATTCCATTACCGGTTTTGTTCTTTCCATACCTAGGTCATGCCTTTCTACACATCACTACATGTATCTTTTGTGCTAGCTTCTCTAGTTTGATGGAATGATCAACGAATTGACATAGGGCTCGCTTGTGATTTTGATATTCAATAATTTAGACATTACTCCCTCCGTGACAAAATATAAGCAAAATTCATCTTTTAGGTTCATCGCATAATTAATGTATCTGGTCTATATTATAGATAAGATAAATTAATTATACAATGAACCTAAAAAGGTAAATTTTGCTTATGTTTTGTCACATAGGGAGTATGTTTTAGAGATTTTTAAGAAAAGTGAAGGTTATTTTGTGTGTTTGCTGTAATGAAAATCACTTTCTTTTTTTTATTCAAAATAACTTCTCATTTGAAGTAATTTTTAATTATTTTTTTTGACACATTATTTTAAAAACTTGAAACTAATGGATGAAAACCACAATAACTTTTTTTAATTAATTAATTTATTTTTTTAAAAAAAAACTCTTGACAAACATATCTCCTTTCTCACTGAAATTATGTTCTGGGGAATAGATCCTGATGCGGTCATTTAAAAATTGTTTGCATTCACAAATTTTAATGTTTAATGCTGAGATAGAAATTTTCACATGCTTGTGTCACATAAATATGTGACATGAGAGAATGCATTCCCTAGGTTTGGATGGTTGTTCAGTTCTCTTTAGTTAATAATGATGCAGAGTATTAAATTATGTCCATTAAGGTGCAATTGTTAATATTTCTTTGAATACCTTTCATGTGCTCCATTTAATCGATAATATTCTTTTGATATTTTAATTCGGTCTCATCAATGCGACACTGTAACAACAGGATTAATAGAAGCAGCATGTGAGAGGAGAGTTATGCCCAAAAGCAAAGAAAATGCAAACTTAACCAATGGGATACATGAACCACACTCGCCAACATCGAAAGCACAAAATGGAAATGTCTTGAAATCTTCCAATGGTTCCTTAAATGTTGTATGTCCCAATAGTTCCTTAAATGCGGAGGAGGGAGTTTAGTCAAACTTTTTTAGCTTACAATTGTGCTTTGGTTTTTTCCGAAGCATTTTTGTTCTTAGTTAGCTTGTACAGTTTTGAGTGGTTTTGTTAGAGATAAGTTTTCAGCTCTACCTATAGCTTTTGTTTCTAGCATGAAGCAAATTTTGGGTGTAACAACTTTTGTTTCCAAGCATATAGGTGAAGCTTATGGATGTTATCAATGTTTTGCTTTTCACAATGGTTCGAAATAGTGGTTTTTTCCTTGTAAGGAATAATGTGATGAGTTTTATAAACCATTTCTCCTTTATAAGGAAAAAAACCGGTTTCATTTTCTTTCTAGTTTTTCTCTTTCCGAAATATTTTGGCTGATTCATGATGACTAAGTTTCAAGCTTCTCTCTTAACAATCTTTGGTAAGATATATGAAACCATTTTCATTTGTGGGATGTCACATGCACAACTTGTAAAAGGTGCATGGGTGAATGCAATGTTAGATTTGTGTGTATGAAAGGTAAGCGGCAAAGCCGCAACAAGAATTTGTTGATATCAATAATCAAACATTCTTTGGTAAGAATTTGTTGATAACAACAATCTTTGGTACAATTTCCATAATTTGAGAATTATTTTTCAAACTCCCCTTGTTTCTCGTGCTTCCCCTGCATTTTTATTTTTGCCTCTTATGCTACTTAAGCAATAAACATGGTAAAAATGAGAAAAATTGAAAAACATTGTCCGTAACCTATCATGCGAACTGATTTTACTACTTAACCTGCGAACGATACCCAGACAAAGTTTCTTTCTATAGCTTTCATACTCAAACTCAACCATTGACAAAGTTTCTTTCTATAGCTTTCAAATAAGCTATTAAAGGTCTTTGACACATTGTTTCATGATCAGATCTGCGTACGTAATCAATAGTATGTCTAGCTAACATGCTTTTATCCTTACAATATCTTACAACCAATTTTCAGCCTCATTACTCAACTTCTATTCAAAACTTCTGTCCTGGTTTGGTGGATGATTTGTAAGTACATCTATTAGTGTTCGTTGAGCCTTGTATGTCCTCCGAGACCAGCTAACCTAAATTTTTTTAATACAAAAAAAAGTGCCTTTGATTAATGTGAAATATTATATTATTTTTCATCTTATAATTTATTTCGAAGTCATAATATTATTTTATTTGTTTTAAAGAATTACTTCATCCAATTTTATATATAAACAAAGATTCATTTTTCAGATTCATCAAATATATCAATTATTCGATTAACCACTTATGAAATGAGAGGAAGTATTTCTATTACTATTAATTATAATTTGAGGAACATTTCTTCCATTGTTTCATACCGTTGGAAATTATTCTTCAGCCGGATATCAATTTTTTATCAAACTGAATTCACATTGATCTGGTTTAAACAAATTTATTCTTTCATACGTTTTGTTTCAGCCTCTTCTAAATTATGAGTATGTATATTTTTATGTGTGTGGTTTTGGGTACCATCGAGATAGAGAGAACTTGTACATTATGTATTAATTTTACTTGAGCAATAACACCAACACATACACAATAGAGAATAGTGTTCTCTTGAGCATCCATGAGTTGTTCACATGTCCTTGATAGTTCGCGTGTGGTGTTTGCACAAAATGCTTGTTGTATCTCGGAGAATATTAGTTATGAGATCAATTGCATATATAATTTATGTGTGGTGGTAAAATACTCTTACGACTAATGTTCCTGCTGTTAACTTGTTGTCTATTATACTAATACTTGTTTAGTTTACTATTTGTAACGATTGTCTAATTTTTCCAACATCAACTACATCCATCAATGCCAAGGCCTACAAACAACCCAAACCTCAGACCTCTTAGATTCAATACATCTTTCTACCACTAGACTAAGCCTTTGGATTTACAACACGATGGTATGTTTGAAACACACGATAAACATATTATTTAATTATTTCGGAACAATTCATTCATTAAATAAAAACTAGTCTAAATTTATGTTAATGATTATAAAGGCTATAATTGATATAACTTTCATAGGTCATATAAATGCAAATCCAGAGATAAATTTGCCATTACAATAAACCAGGTCTTCTGCTAAAGCTATTCAAGACATGACATGAAATAAAACAAGGTGACTTGGAAATAGAGTGAAATTTCAAGCATGATCTTTATTGTTCCGGAGCAGAACCAGACACATCTACGTTGGTCTCTGTTTCTCCTCCATTGGTTGTAGAAGTTCCTTGCGTCTTGGCCATCTCCATCACTTCTCCTGGTGGTGGATGATCAAACTTGCATGTTGCGCCAAACTTGCAAGTGGCAGTTTTCAAATAATATGGGCAAATCTCAATACCCTTCAATACAGCATACAAGAAAGTTATGATATGCCAATAGATTTATACATCACTTAATATTGAATATGAAATTCACTAGCATCATGAAGCGCTGCTAGAAATTTGAAGCTAGTTAGGTTATTGCTACTAAAAACTGAAGTTAATGGTTACAAGGACAATGCACAAGAGTCACTTCCTTGGACACATTACTCATGTGGTCCAACAATGAGCATCTACTGAGAATGACTTGAAACTTTTCCGTGACATGCAAGATGTAACAATTGAAGTAACCGTGCACTTTTTTGACAATATTTTTTTTAACGTAGGGTATCATGAATGCATGTGTGAAAACAAGCAAACGTACCTCTCTTCTGGGTAACCCTGCAGCAGTAAGTTTAACATTTGATTGCAGTTTTGACTGTGATGCTGTTGAGCGGTCGATTGGGTGATGATACTTGCATCTTTCCCCAAATTTACATATGCCAGATTTCATATAGAACTGCATGGCAAGTCATTAAATAGAAATGTA
This sequence comes from Trifolium fragiferum, assembly GCA_954870985.1. Lineage (NCBI taxonomy): Eukaryota > Viridiplantae > Streptophyta > Magnoliopsida > Fabales > Fabaceae > Trifolium > Trifolium fragiferum. The sequence continues at coordinate 17,436,458 of OX940792.1, forward strand.
AAGAAAATTAGATGTTTTATTTGGCGACTATGGCTTTGCATGCAGAGTTAACAGAAAATACTTATGCAAAAAAAAAAAAAAAGAGTTAACAGAAAATAATATAAGCTTATGTGAAGTTTGAACAGTAGTCTTATTTTGTAAGAATCAAATATTTTTAAAACCAGATCAGTTATTGAATTCATAAGAGAAGTACAAGATTTTGAGGTAAGACCAGTAACGGAATGAGCCCCTAGCAACCTAAAGTATGTTACTAGTCATCATTAAACAGAAACTGAGCCCCGCCCCCAACAATTTTCAGCTAATACTAAATTGTCCTAAGCAGATCAATAAAAGAAACAAATGCAAGGTACCCCTGATGGATATTTGTGGAAGAAGTATAATAATATCAGTTCTTACATCACATTCAATCTGTCCAGGACGCTGAGGATATATAGTCCCTGTTACTCCCACCTGGGTCTGGAAAACAAATAGCCACATGAGATGCATTACACTTCAAGTATGTTCAAATGGATGATACCTCTTGTGCATATAATTTACAATGACACAAGAATAGCAACTTTTCTAAACCGATAACACTTCTAAGTAGAGCCACTACAAAAGTAGCACACCAATAAAACAATAACTTCGAGGTCACCTGTAAATTTTATGTTTAAGCAACTGAAACATTCATTTGTTTGAAATAACGACTCCCATAACCCACAAGAATGAGCAACGGGTGTTTGTTAACATCATTTGCAATTTGCATCAGTCTATTCTCTATGAGATGAAATACATTAAAAACTTCCACATTACCATTGGAGTTGAGATCCTGGGGTCAAAAGCTTGATAAAAAGATGCAGCTGGATTAATAACTCCAATGTTATGATTAGCAGCCGAGGATCCCAAAAGAGAAGGGGCCAATGCAGAAATAGGTGGATTAATTACTGCACCAAAGTACAAACATGTGAAATTATTGTTGAAGAACATGAACAAAGTGTTAACATCCAACGCCATACATACCATTCATGTCGGGATGATTGTAGCGACAACTGGCACCGAACTTGCAACTGATGTATATATGAATGGTAAAAATAAGTAAGAACATTTAATTCATAAAAAACTTCCATTAACAACATAACCATTAACCAATTAAACAGAAATCAATGTTTGCACTTCAAGAAAAAGAAAAATCAATATTTACCTTCCAGTTTTCATGTAGAACGGACAATCCACTTCCCCCTGTCAGCAGATATTTGAAAAACCAAGAAATTTTGTGGTTATGTGTTATAGATATTATGCAACAGAAATGAACACCGAAGAAATTATGAGAAAATTAAATACCAGTCTCACAGGAAGCCCTTTGCTATTATGCAACAGTGGAGATATAACAGGCTTAGTTTGTTGTGTATCTCCTATTGCCCCGTCAAACATAGAAGAATTTGTTTGTGTCTGCTCAACGGCATGGCTTGATTCATCAGAGAATTGAATCTGGATATCCTTGGGGTGATGGAATTTGCATGCAGCACCATATTTACATTTTCCAGTTTTCAAGTAGAACTGCATAAATATAAAAAATATGTAAGCCATTTATAAATGATGTCTCAAGTATTCATGCCAAAGATGAATATCTAACCGCACAAGGAGGCTCTTGTGGCCTCTCGGGTAAGCCAGAAACATCAGGATTTTCTGAGGGTACATTTGGATGATTAAATTTGCACCTTGAACCAAATTTGCATTTTTGAGTTTTCAGAAAGAACTGCAATGTATTTAACTCGATGAGTTAGGAAATGATCAAATGCATCCGAAGGAAAAAGATAATTCAAATTCTACTCACTGGACAATCCGGTTCTCCAGGTCTCTCAGGAAGAGTTTCACTTGGAACAACATTTGGAACCTGAATCAGTTATGACATAACAAATCAGTAAAACCGTTTTCTATTTAAGAATTTAAATTTGTAGTTGATTTGCGACCAAAACCAATTGCCAACAGACACTAAGCAGGCAACATCAGAATGACAGCAAACACAGTTAACATATTTAGTTGATTATATGGATCCACAAGAACAGAATTATTCTAGCATACAATTTAATACAACCTCACATGACAAGTTGACAACATAGTAAAATATCTTTCTAATACAGTTACGCAGTTTACTACATTCACCATTATACAGACAGATATATACCGAGTTACTCAACTTCAAATTAGTGAAAGAGTTGTAAACAACCATGTGCACGATAAAAAAAAAATCTTGGTTAATATAAAATCTTTAACGAAAGAGAACAGATAAAAAGTAGCATTGTGACAGAATTCAATTAGTATCACTCATAGCTCATAAATCATATTGCTCTTATTCCAAATTGATAGCAACACAAAAATCAGAGAATATGTTATGCTGGATTTAGAAATACAAAGACCCTTCACTTCCGCTGATATATCTGAAATATCAACTCAGTTCCTCATAGTCACCAAGCTGGTTAAATGCTTAGATCATTAACAAGTTTGATGCATACGATATATATGCTCCATCTTGGGGTAAAACGTTTATATATTAGAATTAGGTATTAGTCTATCATATTGTTAGTTTGTATATTGTTGTACTACAAGTACTATTGTACTTGACATTTCTGTGCTACATTTTATTCTATTAAAATCCATTTGTACCTCTACAGTGTTGGACACTGACATGCATTGAAATCAATGGTTTTACTACAAATATAATACATATAATCTGTGAGAAATAGAATTGATTAAACTAGTATATAATACACCGTACCATTATATATATATATTCATATATACTTTCTATAAATATAGAATCATAAAATACATCATTTTGCATTAGCCAATAATAGATGTATTATACAATAAAATATAATTTTCATATAGGCATAAATAATAACAATAGTCACCTCTTTCCAATCTGGAATTCCACCCTCAGGAACCCAAATAGGATGATCAAACTTGCAGCTCTCTCCAAATTTACAGGTTCTTGTTAGCATATAGTGGGCACAATCCTTCTCTCCTGGCCTCTGTGGATAAATAGGCAAAGTGCTTCCGGTTTCATATCTAGGGCGCTTGGCCAATGAGTTTGTAGTATACCAAGCTTCATTTTGCCCGATTGTATTCAAAATGGTTGGATGGTAGAGCGCTATAGTACATAATAGAAGTGTACTTTATAAGTTTGACTTAGAAAATAATTTTAACAAAGAGCATAAGCTTTAGTAACTATAAAGAATACATTTCATCTAGAATCTGAGATGACTAATATTCATTAAGATTATATAAAAGCTTTAAGTATATGTTTGTCAGAATTATATCAAAATAGCATATATAAATCTGGTGTATTAAAATAGCAACACTGTGCCCTCTGTTTGAACTCAAATTGTCAAATTCACTTGGTTAGTAAGTAGTGAAACACTCAAATAAGAAGCTAACTCTAGAAGTTTTTTCTTTCTGTCGCTTTTAGTATTAATTGTTATAATTCACAACTTCCCATCACTGAAATAAGAAGCTAGCTCGCATTAGTGTTGTCAAATAGGCGCTATAGTGGCTCTCTTAGTCTTATAGAGTAGCAAAATTTAAACACAATAGTATTCATTATGCAATATGCTGTTTAGTAAAAGTATTGTCCAATAGCAACTATAGTGCTATAGTAATAGCAGGTTTGAACAAATTGTTATTTATAGCGATCTGCAATTGACAACACTGCTAAAACTACATAAATCCCACCTAAGCCAATGCCACTAGAGTCATAGCCGCGTAAAACTAAATTAGGAAACATGTAAGTACATATAAAAATGAAAAATTAAACTACTAATATGCAATAACCAATGTGCACACGAGAATGTTGAGATTTACACCAGGTGAGAGCCGGATGGCTCCCCTAATTAGAACATATTTATATTATATTTCAAAATATATATTCTAGCTTCTGGTAGCAATTAGAGTATTGTTCAGTAACTAGTTTGTCTCATGTTCGACTCTGGTGTTATACGTTCTAACCTGTCTCTCCCATTATTGTGAAAAAGAATAACACCCAAAACCAAGGAGCTAGACTCGAACCCCTAAGTGCATCTCCAATAAGGATATCTAAGTGGGTTTCAAAGAAGGATGAACTTGTTCCTTATTTTTTCTCTTCATTGGAGGAATTTGACGTGACAAAGTCGGTAGGGACCACTTATCAGTAGTGTACCAAACGCAAAGTAGGTTCCTTAAAAAATAACAGGTTCTAACCTTGCAATAGAACTTAATAACACTACAACATCATGACTAACCAAAAAATTGGTGGTGACAAAATAAATGATACTTAATGTGGCTACCTTAGAAATCTAACTAAGCTCAGCCATTATGTAGCACTAACACTTCAGATACAGATATGACACTGACACATATGGTTGCATTCAATCACTTTAATTTTCTTCAATTATCATTAGTGTCTATGTGTCAATGTCTATGCTATGAAGCACGAACACAAACACATACACTACACTATATAGACACTATTGATAATTGAGAAAATGACATAATTCAATGTAATCATATGTGTCAGTATCAGACACCGAAACTTGTCCAACATCAGGACACGCATAATCCGATGAATGTTTGTGCTACATAGCGACTTTCTACTTCATAGGATTTACATTCTCACACACAATAACACAAACATAACCGTTCTATAAACCTGAACAAATCAAGCATTTATTTTGACAATTATAAATAAGCATATAACACTAACAAGTACACTATACTAACGTACTTCATTTCATTTCATTTATTAATTGATTTACTTCATTAAATATTTATTATTTCAACTTCATTCAATTCTAAATTAAGATCCAACTCCAAATCCGCTTCAACAATCAATCATCAAATAAAAAACGGAAAAAAGAAACCTAAAAGATTGTGATAATAATCCACATAACTGAAGTTAAGGATGAAAGAAAACTAACCGTCAGAAGAGCGTTTAAGTTCAAGTGAAGCAGAGGAAGCAGTATTATTGAAAGCGTTAGCCCAAGGATTAGTTTGAGAAAGGAAATTAGCAGTGGAAGAAGAAGAAGAGATTCTAGAAGCAACTCCAGGTGGACAAATGTCGATATCAGAAAGAGAAGAAGAGTAACGGATGGCGGAAGCAGCGGCGGCAGCTTCGGCGGTGCGGCGATAATGAGCGAGGAACATTGTATTCGGGTCGTAAAATTGGGTTGTTGATGGGCTATCGCTATATGATGAAGTGTAGATTCGATTTTCCATTATTTGATTTAATAATTTCAACAAAAATGAGAAAAGGATGTTACTGTCACATGAAATAGTTTAGTTTTCGTTCGTTCGTTCAGTCAAAAATGAAACTCATTGGAGAAATATGAGAATGATTGAAGCATATAATGCATTTTTATTTGAGGCTACTATTATTTGGCTGGTTTTTGCCTTTTTTGTTTTTGTTTTTGTTTTTTTAATCTCAATTCTCTTGTTTTTACTTTTTAGTTTAGAAAAAAGTTACTTAAAAATTAGTATTTGCTAACAAAAAGAGGTTTAGAAATAAAAGTAAAACATTTTTGGCAATTTTAATTTGTTTTTGCTTAAACATCACTTATTTTGATTAAATATATTTAGCAAAATAGGTATTTTAGTATATTTTCATAATTTAGTATATTTTTTTTATTAAATAGATTAATGAATAATTTTACTAATTGAGCTATGCTCACAAGGATAATTATTTATACATTATTACTATATTTTTAAGAATAAAAGAAGTTGTGTGATATAAATATTTATATTTGTAATTTATTTTCAATTAATTTTAGATGTTTATCTTTTATTACTTTTTAATCTTTCGATTTTTAAAAAAAGGCGTTCATATCTCTTAGGATGATTATTGACCGCTTGATCTTTAGACGTTCATATCTCTAGTGATTATTTAATGATTTTAAAATTATGTTGGCACTCGAGTAAATTTGAAAGAAAATATAAGCTACTTGAAGCTTATAAATTTTTTTTATAATTTCATAAAATTTTGTGGGAATCAAAAGTAACTACTATAAAACATTTTCACCTCAGACCAGATTTTTATAAGTATATCATCATTTAATGAGAAAATTTAAGATAAAAAGATGATGTCTTAATTTAAAGAAAAAAACATCTAAAATATCTATAAAAATGTTTATATTTAAATCTTTTCAAAAATATTAGCAAGACTAAAACTCATATTTTACTAAATTAAATACCTAATTTTTACCACTAGAGCATACTTTGAAATTATATATTGAAAATTCCATTTGCATTTTTTTAAAAGAATATGACCTAAAAAGAGAAATTAATTAAATCAGTGCTTATCTTATAAGAGTAACTTATTATTGAAAACCAGACAAAAAAAATACTCCACACACATTGAGTAACTTATTATTGTCATCCAATATCCATTTCATTGTTGCCATGCCACATTGTTTTTTAACTATCAAGTACAAGTGTTGTAAAGTAAACTATTAAGTACAAGTACGAAGAAACTGAAAATTGTGCGTACGTTCCAAGTTTAAACTACTTTACTTACTCTAACAAATAAAATCATAAAATGTCCCTCCTTAACTGGACCAATATTTTATGCATTGCAAAAATATCACTTGAACTTAAATCAGTCGATAGAGATATTGCATTAAATATATAGGAGTCGAAGTGTGAATATCGATTATCTCACTTATTTATTAGAATGAAATTTAAATATGGGAATAATGCAGGGATGGATCGGATTTTGTCCTATCTAAATCAAAATCCATAAAGTTCAACTATCCTCATATTCATCTCAATTCCAAACGGGGATGAAAAATAGAATTTCAAACGCATACCCGACGGAGTTCGGATATCTCCGTTCCACTCTACCCCACATGAAATTGGATTGCATATTAATAATTTTTTATTTAAAGAAAAAGTTTAAAGCCAGAAACTAACTTGTTTCAACAATATAATTTAGGGTTAAATATGTTTTTAGTCTGTACTTTTATATGAGTTTCGACTTTTAGTCCCTACATTTTTTAAATTATAATTACTCTCTTTTGCCAATTTTTTTTTTTTGGTTGTGATCATATCTCTTTCGCCAATTTTTTATGACACTAGGATAATAGAATTGGCCAAATATGATAACTTAAATTGACTAGGATAACACTTGCATTGAATGACGTGACATCTATGTGTCATCCTATGTGGCTGATTCTGTTATCCAAGTCACAAAAAATTGACGGCAGAGACTAAAAATACAAATGACAAAAACGTGGGGTACTAAAAATATAATTAAAAAAATATAGGGACTAAAAGTCGAAACTCCCATAAAAGTAGGGACTAAAAACATATTTAACCCTATAATTTATTTTACCAAAGAAAAAATAGAGAAAATAATTTGTTCTATACTAAACTTAAATATTAAAATTATAATATGAATGTAATTTACGGGTTTGTTTAAAGATTTTTTATTCAAGTGAGGTAAAATATAATTGTGATATCCACGGAGCGGGTTCGTGTTGGGTATCAAGGTTCCCAATACCCGTTCCATCCCCGTCTTTTGAAATTGGAGAAAATCAGAAGTCAAATGCAGTCGGTTGAAAGTTGCCTTAAAAACTCATAAAATCAGGTTCCGGACTGGAGCCTGCGCTGGGCGCAGGGCTTCCGGCGCCAGGCGCGGAACGTTTGGGATTGAAGCTTCTTGCCTCTGTCATTTGCGTCGGGCGCGAGCAATGTATATATACAAGTTGTGTTTTATGATGTTTTCTAAGGGAATTTTAGGGTTTTTGTCGTCAATTAAGGCTAGGGTTTTAAAGAGGATTGCTCTTGGTATAATCCTAGGGGTTTGGGCAAATTGTTCTTGATTCTCCTTGTGTAGCTAGGTTAATTGAGTCTCTTGGTCAATGGAAGAGATTCGGGATTATGGTAGAATTAGAATTAATTCTTGAAACCCTATTTAGGAATTTCTTGTGTAAAGTTTCTCATTGATCCTAGTAGAAAGGATGGGTTGCTTTCTCCTCCATAGTAGGTTCATTAACACAGAACTGAGTAAACAAAATCACCGTGGTTCTTTTCTTTCTTGCCTATTTATTGTTTGGATTAACTATCATCATCTCTATCAACTTATTTTGGTTACTTGGTTCTATTTGCTCCACACATCAAGGTTATTGGTGTGAATTATTAATCGAATTCACAACAAAATTGGCGCCCCTGTGGGGCAAGGATCAAATTGATAATCAAGTACCATGGGTTCGAAGTTTGATATTGAGATGTTCACCGGGAGTAACGACTACGGGTTGTGGAAGGTGAAGATGAGAGTTGTGTTGATTCAGAACAAATGTGTTGAGGCGTTAAAGGGAGAAGCACAGATGCCGACTAATCTCTCAGCCGAGGAGAAGATCGAGTTAAATGAGAAAGCCTTGAGTGCAATCATCTTGTGTCTTGGAGATCGGGTATTGAGAGAAGTAGCGAAGGAGACGAAGGTTACGGCTATGTGGGCCAAACTTGATTATCTATACATGACCAAGTCTTTGGCACATAGGCAGTTCATGAAGCAACATCTTTACTTTTTCTGAATGGTAGAGACGAAACCCATAATGGAGCAACTGACGGAATTCAGCAAAATCTTGGATGATTTGGCGAATGTTGTTGTGATCCTAGAAGATGAAGACAAAGCCTTTCATCTATTGTGTGTTTTACCTAATTCCTATGAAAGTTTCAAGGATATCATACTTTATGGCAAGGAAGACATTATTACCTTGGAGGAAATTCAAACGGCCTTAAGGACCAAAAAACTTACTAAGTTTCAAAACTTGAAGGTGGAAAACAGTACAGATGCCTTAAACGTTTCAAGAGGAAAGGGTGGAGGTAGGGGTAAGTCGGCGATGTCAGGAGACATGTGGAGCTGTTTCTATTGTGGTAAGAAAGGTCACTTCAAGAGGGATTGTCCGGAGTTGAAGGGCAAGAATGGTTCTGTGCATATTGGGGAAGGTTCATCCGAAGAGGAGAGTTATGAGAGTGCAGAGGCACTTGTGGTGTCGAGTTGGGAATCGAAGGAGAGTGAGACTCTAGACTCTGGTGACTCTCATGACGTGATTGATTTATGGGATTTTGGGGTTATTTCTGATCAAGTCGGATGGTTTTGCAAATTGCAAGGTGGAATTCATAGTGTTAGTACTAGATTTGAGACTTTGATGGAATTTCAAGTTGAGGTGGAGTCTTCCGATGGTGGAACTAGAGGAGGCGAACCAACATTTGCTCTTGACTATCTAGCAGAAGATAGGGAGAAGAGCGGTAGTGTTACACTTTTTGGGTATGACTGTGAAGACATTGTGGGGTATGTTCCAATTGAGGCTGAAGAAGTGCAAAACCTATTGAAGAACTTTAGGGAAGCAATTGGGAACACTGACAATAGAACGTGGGAACTTGTAGGGCTACTTGAGGTAATGGAACACAAGGAGAGTTTGATGTCGGAGCTTAAGCAACAACATAAAATCCCAGGGTTGGAACTATTTACTAGGGTAGTGTTGGAACTATTACTATTTACTGGAGATGCAGAGGGTTATGTTTGAGGCCTTACAAAATCCTAACATTGATGAAGGCTGAAGTTGTGAGATCGATCCATATTAGTGTGATAAAAATAAGAAAAAATAAATAGGAATCGAGTTTCAAAGAGGTGGAAGATAGAATAGAATATTTGGATGTATAAGTCAAGTGAAATATTTATGATACATTATAATTACAGGAAACTAATTACATCAAAATATTATATTCTATCGGTCAATGAGCGTCTAATAACGAAGATGCTTTTTATAATTGATGTTTTGAAATTTACATGTCTCTGTATACAATACAATGTTTATGTTTATTCACCCTAGATGCCTTTCAAAATCTTCTTATAAGAAGAAAACACTCAAACTAAATATACCTATATATACCTCTAAAAATACTCAAAATCTTGATAAGAAGAATCATATTGCACCTTACTATTATTTTTATCACTCACATTACCAACAATCTTCTTATCAGCAACAGCAGCTACAACAGTTTCCTTACTAACATACTGACTAAAATCAAATGGTTCTGGTATAATTGGAGGAGTAGCACTTCGAATCAAAGCCCAATTAACCCCTTCGAAAAACGGGTGTTGTTTAATCTCCGTAGCGCCTCGTTTATAAGCAAATCTTTTTTGAGGTTCTTTAACCAACAATCCTCTAATAAGATCTCTAGCAACAGGGCTACAGGAAGGATGGTCAGGAAACCTTAAAGGTTGTCCTACAACATTGAAAAGCGTAGCACGGTTTCCGTTACCTTTAAACGGTGTTGTTCCGGTTAAAAGCTCATATAAAAATATCCCAAATGTCCACCAATCAACTGCACTACCGTGTCCTTCACCACGTACGATTTCAGGTGCAAGATATTCGTGTGTTCCAACGAACGACATTGATCGGACATTTGTTGGTTCTGCCATTAATTCTGGTAGACGAATGAGACCGAAATCTGATTTTGATTTTCGGTTTTTTTTAGATGGGAGGATTTTTGGAAAGAAGTAATAACTTGATGGTTGCATGCAACCTTGTACGGCATGATTGTCATCAAGGATTCCAATGGATGTCGTGGTGGTGGTTATGTGTGCAGAGGAGCACTTGACGAGTGTGGGGTTAACCGAACATCGAAGGGATAAGTCGAAATCTGATAGCATTATGTGGCCTTCGTCACGGACTAGAACATTTTCTGGTTTTAAGTCTCTGTATACTATTCCTAACATGTGGAGGTACTCCAATGCTAATAGAATCTCTGAACAATAAAACCTGCATATCACAACAAATTAATTAGTTAGCACAGTGAAATTTGTATAAACCAATTCTATTGAGTTCCTCAATTTAGAACTATGGTCTATTATCTTACACCAGAAGCCCTTTAACTTAATTTTAAGTTTTACAATGTTTGAGCGAAAAATTTAACTTACACCTCCAATTTATCAAAAGATTACGTCTAAATTACACCATAATGATCATTACAATATATAATTCATCAACATTAATATAATCTTTATAGTATATTCAATGATCATGTACACAAACTGGTAACAAAGGTGGACTAAGAATGAAAGTTAGGTCAAGGGTGAAAATATTTTTAAATATAAAGGACTAATTAGATATGAAAAAAGATTCATAATATGTTTGAATTTTTTTTTCATCATTAGTATCCGGCCTACGAGGCCTCATAATCTGATTTTGGGGTCAGTTCTGGTATCAAATGATTCTAGCCCCCGATCGTAGTTGTAGGGGATCGAACCGTGATCCTTCCTATCAAGTTCAGCGCCAATCATCACTGGACCAACTAATAATTTGGTAACATGTTTGAAACTTTAAGTTAAAGGATCAAACCTAGCTATATGTGTTATTGAATTGAAATAAAAGTAACTAACCTTGCAGCATTTTCAGTGAAATGCTTATTTGGTTGCTTCATTCTGAGGCTATGCAAACTACCACAACTACAAAACTCCATAACCAAACAATAATACTTGTCATTTTCAAAATGAGAATACAAAGTTGGCAAGAAAGGGTGATCTAGAAGTCCAAGAATCTCTCTTTCAGTTTGTGCTCTAAGAAGCTTGTTTCTACTAGCAAGTGAAGCCTTATCCATTACTTTCATGGCATAAAATGTTCTTGTCCCTTTAAGTTCAACAAGATAAACACTTCCGATGTCACCATAACCGACACGCTTCACAAGCCGAAAATGACCAAAGTTGAGATTACAATGTGACTCTCTTGAAACTAAGTTGATTGCATCCCATCTCACATCACCTCCTGTATGTGGCTTATATATTGGTGTACTTGTGCTTTCTAAACTATCGCTGCGTGAACTCGATCCACTCGTTGAAATCATTCTTGGACTTGATCTTGCTCTAGGAATAGTGGAAAATTCAGAGATATTCTTCATGTGTGCTTCTAACTTCTGAGGCCTAGATGATGAAAATGATGGTGACGATGTTGCTGATTTATTTGAGGTTTTCTTTGTATTGTTTTCATTTGTGAAACCATCTTTTGTTTCTTGGTTATTCACATTTCTAATGTCATCATTTTCTGTATTTTCATTTGCACAACTTTGTTCTATTTTGTGACCTTCTGATAAAACATTGTTACTCATCTGCATTAAAAATAAAAGGTTTTGAATTTTGAAACTCAATTCCTACAATTTCATAATTCATAAATAATTATTTTGTCAGTTACAAAACAAGAGATCAAGTTTTTAAGTCTTAGGGCCAAATTATAGCCATTTATCAAATTGAATACTTACAGTTACATGAGGTAAATCAGGCATTTTTATATGCTTTGACGCCATCAACAACACAATAACACCCCTCAGGAGAAATTTCTGCAACAACATATGAAAATAAGTTAATATAATAAATAGGAAAAGTGACATTCCATGGTACCAAATAGTCTGCATCAAACTCCAAGGGCAAACTCCAAGGGATTCGTCTAGTAGTAAAAAGACAAGTCCCGGGTTTGAGTCATGTTGGTGCTTTTGGAGGAAGGTAAATATAAATACATTTGTTAGCACTTTTTGAACCCTAAGGTTTTCCCCGTCTTAGACTGGGGCGCCATCCCCTCACCCTAAATTTTGTATCGAAAAGGAAAAAATAGTCTGCATCATTGTAACCGTAATTGGGACCATGTGCATCGGCAACATTTGCCTAAGATTTTTTACAACACACCAAAATCACATTAAATAAATCATTTTAACCATTTTTGTTTGTATTTTTAAGGGTTTTTAACCCATTTCTTGAATTGCAAGAAAAATTATTGTGGAATATATGTTTTGTACATTATAGTGATAAGAAAATGAGATGTTAACAATAGAATGCAGGTCAAACCTGAAAGTAAAAAAAAATATCAGCAATATTTGATATCTTCTTAAGATCTCCAAAAATGATCATTAGAGAATTTAATGATAATTTTCCCTTTGCATGTGGTCAATAATGAACAAACATCTCCCTTTTGTTTGAATTTTGCAACATTAAAAAATGAACAAATTAAGAAAGAAACAATAGAAAGATATGAATAAATTAATGTTGATAGTTCTTGATTTGGCCTACCAAACATCATAAAATCAATGGAAGGAAGTAATTGTGAGGAAATTGTGGATTGAAATGGGAGAAGATCATAACAAAACCAAAAAAATTGAAAAACACACATTTATATATCGTACTATAAATAGAAAATTAAAACTATATGATACTATTATCAATGTGTTAATTTATGAGCATACTATACATACATAAAAATTGAAAGAAGGATGCATGAAGAGGGAGGGAATGGAAATGGTCATGAAGATACGGATGGATAGGCGTTTTATTCTCTATGTTTGTTTGTTTTTCGAAACTCTCTTTGACCACTTGTTCAGTTCTATCTAAATCAATTTTCAGGTATAGTGCAGTGCCACTATATCACAGCCAAAACTTAACTCTAATGCATATTTTTAATCAAATATATGCATTTTTTTTGGACCGAAATGCCAGATATTTCTCCTGCAATTTCAAAATTCGTCAAATACTCTTTGCAATTTCGAACTAGGTAAATATCTTTTGAAATTGTAAAACGCCAGTCAAATACCCCATCCGTTAGTTTGTTCCGTCAAATGTGATCAAAATTCGTCAAATACGTCTTTCACCTCATTTGACAAACACAAACACGTTACAGTAACAAAACACAAAAGAACAGGATCAAAACGCCAATCATGCATCATCACCATCGCCGATCATCTTCATCATCACAATGATCGTTCTTTCTTCATCATATCTGATCATCTTCATCATCGTCGTGATTACCGTTTGACACGTAAACATGCAAATTCCTATTTTCTTTATACAAAAAATCTCTATTTTGATCGCACTTGACGGAACAAGCTAACGGAGGGGGTATTTGATTGACGTTTTACAATTTCAGAGGGATATATTTCCCTATTTCAAAATTGCATGGAAATATTTGACAAATTTTAAAATTGTAGGAGGTATTTGACATTTTACTCTTTTTTTTTTTATAGATAAATATATGCATTTTAGAGTTTGATTTATAATATAGAATAAATATAGTTCTTTAAAATATAGTTCATTATGGTGAGGAGTTGGAGTTAAAGCTATCATAGTTCTATGTTAAAAAATATATTAAGAAGGGGTAATAAATATAGTTCTATGTTTGAATAATAATAAAGTAATATTCGATTAAGAATTATATTTTATAGTAATCGAATATAGAATTCTTGAATAATTCGTTATAGATGAAATTTAGTAATCACTTGAGTTCAATCATTTTAGTTAATCGTTTTAATATTTTATGGTATGCAATTGTGTCCAATTTGATTTGATTTTAAAAACGATTAAAGAAAGAAATATGAATTGATTAACAATAGTTTAGTAAAGATCCGATGACTCCAACAGTAACTTTGACATGTCTCGGTGCACTTGCAGGGCAGTCCAAAGCCACTAAAGTATATTGACATCTTTATCTTTTAACTTATATTTCAAAAAAAAAAAAAAAACAAAAAATTCAACTATTGTTCAAGTTATATATTAAACTTTTTTTTTACACAAATCAAACTTGAATACTCTTGATTGAGAATTTAATTTTGAACTCAATCTAAAACTAAGAATTTTACTTTTAATTTAGAAATTGAAATGTTGCATAATTTAATTAAAGAAATGAAGAAACCACAAATAATATGTCAAATAATTTTAATTTTTATTGAATATTAGATAAATAACACACCATTTTTTTTTTGACAAGAAAATAACACACCATTTATTTTCTCTCATTATATATCATCTATTAAGTCATATATATTAATCACTAAAAACAACACCAATCAACTACACACATGACACCACCAACCAATTATGAAGTTTAAATTAAAAAAATTAAAATTTTAATATTAATAAATCATACATAATTCTTTCATTCTCATGTTTAAATATGACTCTTAAAGTCATGCATATCAAACACAAAAATACTCACAATCATTTATTACACGCATAACACCATAAATATATTATAATTCATTTTTTTTATCTGTTATTTATTTTCATATATTTCTATTTTCTTTTCTTTCATCTTTTTTGTTTACATTAATAAATATAAAAGATAATTTTGCAAATTTATGGAATACATTGCTACTAAAAAAACAAAATTATACATTATCCTCTAACTATTTACAATACTATTAAAATAAATTTATATTCATCTAATATTTATATAAGTTGTTCATCTCGAATTGTGCCTAGGATCCACCATTATTTACGGGTATTTAGTATATAAATTTATATTATCTTCATGTATCCATTAAACTATTTTTCTTATGCCATTTTATCCATAGCCATGTTTACAATACCATGTGTATGAATTTTTTGTTATCAATAAATTATTTATCTTAATTTTACATTGGACAACCTTCACAAGTGGTCCGCCATCAATACTATTATAACGAATACGAATTTTATAAAATTAACCGTTAGATTGAAAATTTATATCATATAGATCATCCATAAACAAATTTAGAAAAACTAAAAATCATTTGATATGTTATTCAGACATATTAAGATTAACAATATTTAATAAAAACTCATAAATCGTTAATCCTGATAAATCTCAATAACATATCAAATGATTTTTCAATTTCTCTAAAAAAATTATGGATGATCTATATGATATATGGGTCATGATCAAATGACACCAACTAGTTTGACACAAAATGTTACATCTCTCAATAACATTTTAATCGATATAAATTTTATAAAATTCATCATTGGATTGAAAGTTTATATCACGAATGATCTATATGATATAAACTTTCAATCCAACAGTAAATTTTATAAAATTTATATCGGTTAAAACGTTATTGAGAGGTATAACATTTGGTGTCAAACTAGTTTGTGTCATTTGATTCTGACCCTATATCATATAGATCATCCATAATTATTTTAAAGAAATTGAAAATCATTTAATATGTTATTGAGACTTATCAAGATTAACGGTTTAATGAAATATTTTCTATGCTTAATTATATGTTCTCATTTTATTCATTCTAAACATTTACTGATTTTAACTTCGATAAACAAAACTTATTTTATGGCATTTAACTTTACCCTTTACCAATTCAACTAAATAAATATTTAAAATTTAATTGATGTATTATATATTTATAACCAAATAAAAAAATTGTCCGTTTATTTTATTTTATGCGCAAACCATTACTCGCGATAAACAATATTTTATGTACTAATATGATAGCGAAAATGGAAAGATAGAACGATACAAAAATACAAAACACAAATTTATTAGGAAAAGAATTTTATATTCACCAAGAAATAGATGAAACAAAAATAAAAACATGTAAAGAAACTACATGAACAAATTCGACATAGGTAACAAGAATAATATCGGATGGAACATGTCAAGAGGGAATATCAGAAATAGGACTACGATACAAAGGGTATGCGTTTGATCTATCTAGCCAGCTTATAATACACTCTTCGTGATAGACATGCGAACAAGACATTCGAATTTCTTTCGATCCAACCGAAAGCTTCACAAGACAGACAGAACACTTCATCGCCTTAGACTTCATTCCTTCTTTAGTTATGATTCTTTCAAGCTCGGAATAAAACTGATGTCCTTGGTCAACATTTGTTCTACTAGTTTGAACTTCATTGAATTTATTAATTGATGGTGTTCTACCAGGATTCATTCTAGGCTGAATGTATTTCTTGTTAACCTTCCGAAGACCGGGATATGAAACAAAGTGATTGTTATTACTTTAAATTTTTTTTTGATATCATTATTACTTTATAGTTGTGCCACATTTATTATTAATTGAACATTCTTGATCATCGAGCAAGAAGTCGATTTATTTTACGTACGCAATAATTATATTATAAGGTAAATCAAAAGTAATTTATTCTTTAGATTTTGTTTCAACGGTAATAATATTTATGTATTTGTTAATTGAAAACTCACACACCCAAAGTGGAGAGAACCTTTGTCATGACGTTCAAACTAACAATTTCGGTATTATTTGTCAGTTGAGCTAGGAACTTAACCCACAATTGATATATCTCAATATTCGTATTATAGAGCCTCACTCTTGGGCCATGAAGGAAAGTCTCACTAAGTTGGATCACCAGTTAGCTTTGAGCTTTGACATCACATTCTTAATCAAAATCATAAGGCGTAAGGTTTATGGTCCTCACAACTATATATTGTTCAACTTCAACTTTTTCAACCAATGTTAACTCACTCTTGATATATCATAATATCTCTCCTTAAGTGTGAGTCTCTCTATGTCTCTGCTGTTTGCGATCTGTCATCACTCTTTATTGCTCTTCCCAATCAAGTCGAATCAGACTCAAACAACATTGTTGGGCCATGAAGGGGAGTCTCACTCGGTTGGATCAACATATTGATTAGGGGTGAACACGGACCTGCGACTCGAAATCGATATAACCGACAACATATTGAGGCATCCGGTCGGGTGCGGGTCGAGTCTCGGGTCAACGATTGCAAAAAAAGGGCATGAATGGTTGCATACGGGCGGGTGCGGGTCTCTAAACTTCTATCTCTTTATAATCGAAACCGACCGAACAACCATTAGGATGAAAATTATTTTTTTTCTTCTCTGATCCTTCCCTTTCTCAATCTTGTATACACTATGTTTTGTTGTTTTTATCCATCTTTGATATAGGAGAGAAATGTTATATTTTAAAAATTTCTAATATATTGATAAAGGAGGTGCAAAATATATATTTATACTTTTCTAGTTGGTATATTATTGTCATTAGATCTACAAATTTTAAATAAAATAACAACATCTCATCCTCTTTGTTTTTTCATTTAGTTCTTCTATCATTTGTTACATTCTGAACATGATATGAACTATTTGAAAAATATGAGTTTTTAAATAATAGGGTTTTAAATATAATTAAATTTCAATCAAATCCGTAATAACCGACTCGTTCTATCCGCCACCAGTACGATCCGCCACCCGAACAAATCGAAGATATAGTCGGTCAGAATTGAGTCCAAATTAAATGATTGTGGTTTTTGTCGGTTTTGTGATTTTCGGCCCGAACCCGACCGATGCTCAAGCCTAATATTGATCTTCAACAATCACAAAAGTGACTCTAACACCGCACTTAAACCCAAAACTTTAAAACAATATTAAGTTTATAAGTTCTCTCATTTATATGTTGCTCAACATTAATTTTCTGATCAATATAAAATTTTAACTAACACTATGCCTATGTTTGGTTACGCGTTGAAAATGAGTAAACGTGCGTTAACAGGCCAAACGTGAGTTTTTTCTTTTACAATGGTGTTTGGGTGGTTGAGATGGAATCAATTCTAAAAACTCAAACGCGATTCAAAGTGAAGCTGGTATTCCTAGCTTCTGCGTTGAGGGAAAATTGATTCTAGTTGGTTAACCATTTAGTGTGTGTTTGGTTTGACGGTGACTAGAATTGATTTTGGTAGAATTGAGTTTGACAGAATTGATTTTGATTAAAAGTGAGTTTAGTTAAATTGATTTATGTTTGGATACACTGATATAAAAGTGATTCTCATAAATTTATAATGTTTGGATAGTTTGAATCAAAATTGATTTTGAAAACATAAAGACCAAATTACCTTTTTAATTAAGTTTAAAACTAAATATTCCACTAATAAATAAATTTTAACTTATAGTAAAACAAATACTTACTATGTGAATTGCCAAACCCAATAGTTTTGTTTTTGTGATTTGTCAAACAAAAACACCCAACCCAATAGTCACGTGTCCTCCTCTTTCAATGACACCCGCACCACCCATTCTCCATTTTTCCAGAAAAACCCATTAACATGTCCGATTCTACCATCTCTTCTTGACCACTTTTCAATGTTTCTCAAATGTTCTATAAGCATTTTCTGTCAATATCTCATCTCCATTTTCCCTAGTATCAATCATCGAGGTTTCTACAATAGTTGTATTGCAAGGACAAAACGTAGGAGAAAGAAATGAAAAAAGAGAAAAATTGTTAAAGTAGCAGAGTGTAGCAGAAAGGAGAATGATAATATATTTTGAAGGACAATAAAGGAATATTGTATTTGTCGTCAAATATTAAGCCTATGTTTGGTTACGCGTTGAAAACGAGTAAACGTGCGTTAACAGGCCAAACGTGAGTTTTTTCTTTTACAATGGTGTTTGGGTGGTTGAGATGGAATCAATTCTAAAAACTCAAACGTGATTCAAAGTGAAGCTGGTATTCCTAGCTTCTGCGTTGAGGGAAAATTGATTCTAGTTGAGGGAAAAAAGTTAAGATGAAGGGATGATGTCTTAATCTAATGCGAAAAAAAAACTTTAGACTTTTAAAATATTTATAAAGGTAATTACATATACCTCCATTCAAGAACACTATTGAAACTCAAACCTTCTGACTTTGTGATGCAACTTCATTGTATTCATATACAACTAAATTAAGAAGACGGATGATTTTTAGTTGAATTTTTGAATGAAATATATTCTTTTGGCTATATTTACTTATCTTTTGACCGGATTATTAAAGTCTATTCTCCTAAAAATTTGATATAACACAAATAAAAAAAGAAACATGCTACTTTTGCATTGAAAACAATATTTTTTCTACTTTTTAAACATTGATACACAAATTTTAATGTAGTTTTAGTGTTTTACTATTTTAAGTATCATTAACTAGTGTCCAGGGGGCACTAGTTAGCATTTTTCATTATAAAAAAAAAGGGTTAAATAAATTTTTTGTCCCTCTAAATATAACAAATTTCATTTTTAGTCCCTCAAAAAAATTTCTTCCAATTTCGGTTCCTCTAAAATTTCAATTTTCAATTTTAGTCCCTACTTCTTTTTAAAAGTTCGTGTATCATGTTCTAAATGACGTTTTTTCAAACTATATCATTATTAAGATCTAAAAATATTATTAGTTTGATTATTTAACTATTAATCTTTAGTTTAACAATTTAATCTTTAATTTGAAGTTATAGATAAATTAACAAAAATTAAATACTAAATAGTTAAATTATTAAATTAATTGGATTTTATGGTCTTAATAGTGATATGTTTTCAAAAAAAGTCATTTAGAATGTGATACGCAAACTTTTAAAAAATAGCAAAGACTAAAAATAAAAATTTAGAGGGACTAAAGTTCGAAGAAAATTTTTATAGGGACTAAAAATGAAATTGTACATATTTAGAGGGACCAAAAACATATTTAATTCAAAAAAGATTAATGTTCAAACTACAATACAGTTTAAATATTCTTATCTAGAAATGTTGAAGAGTTCGGAGGAGTTCAGAAAAAATATTAGATCAATACTCTATGACATCACATCTCAAACCAAAACTTTAAGTTAAGACAATAGATTAATAAATTACCTATTTTATAAATCTAACATTTTTTCCATACATATAGTTGATGTAGGACTTAACTACTCAGAAACTCAAAAAAAAAAAGCCAATATAAATCTATAATGACTTATTATATCGGCAGCCTCTTGATCAATTCCAAGTATCTCTTTTCATGTGGAAGTGATGATAGCCACAAGTTTCATAAGAAGCCTTAATCTTTGTGAAGGTTGAAAAGCAACTAATAGAAGATAAAGAAGTAACTAAGAGAGAAAACAGTTCTTTTTGTCTCTTTTGTGAATTATATTATGGAAAAATTATAGCTAACAAAAAAATATATTTAAAATTAAATTAATTATCTAAAAACAATTAAGAAAACTAAAATAACTAATAAAATTGACATGTATAATATATATTTACAATTTTAATATATCATCACATATTTAGATATCAAAATAGCTGTTTATTCTCTATATAGTGGAAGAGAACTATTTCTATCAAGAAGAAAGAATAGCACATGGTAGAATCATATATCTATATATTACCAAGATACATATGATTTTCCTAAATTACCCCCATTTAAAATTTTGACACATCTTCATTTTAAGGGCATTTTACGTCTATTTCATCCCTTTTTTTCAAAATGTTGCCTTTTATCCCGGATAATAGACACATTCGGCCATTATTTATTGGAAAATTTAATTGACCATTATGTAATGCTAATTATCCGTTGTATTTTCTAATTAACCAAGTGACAATGAAGCAATATTGTGTAAAGTTACTTTTGTCTTTTCATGAAACAGTACGTATTGTCTATATCCACACTTGCATCAAAACATTGTCTCATTTCTACCAACTTTTCTGCAAGCTCATTGTCTCTCAGTTCCAAAACCGACCTTCATCTTCGTTCTTTGGTGAGTTCTTCGTTCACTTCCTTCATTCTTTCATATACTACGCTTACATCCTTTGTTTTTGTTGAAAGGATATTTAATCTATATACGCAGATCTTTGTTATTTTTGGTGCAAGTATGATTTTTTTTTTTATCCGTTTCTTTATATGCTTAATATCTTCACTTTTATGAACTATAGACGCAGATCTGCGTGTTTTTCGTTGCAACTATGTTTTTGAGTTTATCCCTTTTAGATGTATGAGTTTAGATGCTTTATTTCTTCACTTAACTCAAATAATTATTCAACTGAAGAGTACATAGCTTTAGATCCTTAAAATCTTCATCTTTATTAAAATAATCACTTCATAAGTTGCATGTATATTTAGTTGCATGTTCTTCCGTCGTTATTTGAGTTGTAAATGTTGTTTGTTCAACTTAAATTTCATGTTTTTTCATGTTACGAAAATAGCATGTTTCCGTTGACGAAGACGTCTTTGTCACTTATTATTATTTTTCTGATTTTTTTTTTATTAAACGGCAGTTTTCGTTTCATTCAACAATCATCAATGTCGAGAGATTTTGATTCCATCAAGGACATCACTGATGCTAAAGAATTGTGGAAGCTTGCTGTTAGAATTGAAGATCTGTGGAAAATGGGAGTTGGTAAAGGTGAACACATTGAGTTCCTCATCCTTGACAAACAGGTAAGAAAAATGATTATTACTTCTCATTTATTTTATAAAATGTTAACTCATTCTAAACATGTTCTATTCATTTTGTTATGAAGGGTGACAATATCCAAGTACTTGTGCCACCAGATATTTGCCCTTTGTGGTGTAATACTTTGAATGAAGGAAATGTTTATATCATGAAGAATTTTAAGGTTCAGCCAAATGAATTCAAAGTCAAACTGTCTGATCACCCCTTTATGATGGTAGTTGTTGGTGGAGAAGGAGGATCAGACATTATTCCTGCAAAGATGACAAATATACCACATTACAGCCTAAAGTTCAAAGCTTTTGAGGATATCAAAAGTGGCAATTATAGGAATGATCTCTTAGTTGGTAAAGTCAAAGCGCATATCATTAATTTTTTTTCCGTTTTTTACTTTAACAATGGCAATCAAACAATCAAATTTAATTCTTTGTTCATGCAGATATTATTGGTGCCGTGCATGACGTTGCTCCTCCAAAAATGAAGATTGGTTCTAAAAAGTTTCCAACTACATTCTCTTTAGCAGATGCATCGTCAGTTTTAACTACTATTATAGTTGAATTTTTTTTGTAGGATGCTTGATCATTTATGGATTATCTATCTTTAACATCTGTCCGTTTGTGAATTGTAGGATGAACATTATTACATGTACTTTATGGGACAAATATGGCTCTGACTTCCTTGAACAATACAATGCTTTAGGAGGTGCCACGCCAATCGTTGTTGTGCTGAAGCATGCTAAGATTAAAGAACCTCAAGGTAATTAACAACTCCACATTTTTTTTTCATGATGCATTTATCTATTTTTATCTCATGATTGTCAAAATTCTTATATTCCTTACAGGACAATATGACTTAACCATTTCAAATGCTTGGGTTGGAACTAAGTTAATAATGGATCAAGATCTTCCTGAAATTAAGGCTTTCATAAAAAGGTCAAATGCACATGTTCATAATATCTCTCATTCTTTATATTGTGTTATTTTCTCCATTAATATTACTTAACACCTCTTATGAATTTCAGTTTCCCTCAGGATTATGTTAGTCAACTCTCACAGAGTCAAAACATTAACATGGGAACTCCTGTATTTGCTTTAAGTTCACAAGGAACTCAATATTCCTCTGGTACTCGGTATGCATATCTTGCACCGCCAACCCCCCTGGGTCAATTGAAGACACTTCCTGAGGTTTGTGATTTTGTCAGGTTATTTATAAAATGAGATTACAAAATGTTTCATATTACTAATACATCAGTTTGACTTTATGTTTGATAGGAAGATATTGTAACCACTGTTGGAACCCCTCATCACGTATGTGTATCCAAAAATGGCTGGTATTACTTAGCATGCTCTGAATGTGGGAAGTCTATTGTCAATAATAGTGTTCCCTACAAATGCAAAGTTGAAAGTCATGTTACTCCCCACCCTTTAATTAAGTGAGATTCAAATATAGCTATCTCTTGATTTACAATTATTATCTGATGATTGACAATACATTCTTCAATGACTTCACAGTAACATGTTTAATATTTTACAAATCTATAGATATCGGGTTGAAGTTGAAGTTCGATTTGGTACTGACAAGTGTAGATTTCTATTTTGGGACCGCGAATGTTCTCAATTGATTGGTAAAACTGCTGCTGAAACACAGGCTATCATGACCCAGGTATATATTGTCAATCATATTTTGCAATTGTTTGTCCACCTGTTTCAATCCATATTTTATCCATTTGCTTTTCATTCAAGGCTGGTGAATTTGATCTCCGTGAATATCCCAAACTCCTTGACAACATGATGGGTACTCAACTAGCATTTAAAGTAAAGATGCAGTCCAATGGAAAATTGGCAAGTGTACTTAATTATAGGTCTGATCCTGAAATTATTCAACATCTTTTAACAGAGATGAACATTGTTGAGGTATTTAAAAGATTCAACTTGATGAAATTCTCTTTAAATTACACTATAAGAATACAACTTTATTAATTCAACTTTCAATGAAAGAAGCTTGAATATTATTGACTAATGTTTTGTTTTTAACAATATGCACAATTATAGCCTCCAGAGCAATTGTTATTGATGCCTGCAGTTGATGAACCAACTATTGGAGAGGTAAAAGCATACAAGAGACATATTTACCTATAATTTAGTTTCGTAACATTTATACTCTTGGTATATTCTATACGTTCTTAATGTAGTCTTTATTTAATTTGCAGAATTCTAACAGAATGGATGATATAGATGAAGGACCAAGTGAAGATGTTAACTTTGCCACTGTAAGCTAAATACTTAGGGACCTATATTGTTACAATTATACTTGACTCATTTTTTTAATTAACATTAAATCTGTTACTCTTTGTTGCAGCAAGATCTTTCCGTTACTGGCGAGTCTGACCCGGATGAAGTCAAAATGAAAACTCCAGCCAAGAGAAGCGTATCTGAGCCTGATCAAGATGATGTCCTTGGTGCCAAAATGTCATCCAACAAAATACCCATTACCAGGATCAAAAAAGAGAAAACCAGTGGAAAGAAGTAATTAAATTTGTGGGATTGTACCAAACTTGATCTAATATTTTGTAATATGTCATGTTTTGTAATGGTTTACATATGCCAACTTTTTTGAACCAGGAATATATCCATGGTTTATGCTTTTATGTAGTATTGACTATCAAAACAATTGTTGCCGTGTAACACCAGTTAACTTAACTTTAATGCAACTTATGCTATTATATTTAACCTCGCTTCATTTCTCCCACATGTCATTACTTATGCTATAATATTTACAAAAATATACAAGTTTCAAGCCACTTCTAACTATCTGTTTTTTACCTAAGTTCAACTCAAAGTAAAAAAACTCAACACGTGAATGTTCATCTGCTACTCATATATACATATATAGATATATGGTTTTTTCATTCATTGCATTGAGTTAATCTTTCACCTATTATCAGTAAAAGACCTTTCACCCATGAGGCCATGATCAGGTTTCAGTTCAAATTTTGCAAATAAAACCTTATTGCATTGAGTACCGTAATATTTGCATTGGATTAATAAAAAAATCAAGTGTCTGCTAAAGTACATACTAACCTCATTGGAGGTTGGAACTAATACTAACCTATTACCTACTACATCTCTACAGGTCACTTCATGCAAGATGTATATCTACACAATCAAGCACATCTACTAAGCTAATTATCATATAATATTATTAAAAGGACATTACTTGATATGCATTACAGCTAATATTTACTTGCCCAATGGACTTTACAATACAATCAAACCCTTTTTTTACTGAGGTCTGTAACTCCTCATTCACTCAAGAGATTAATTTTCAAATTTTCAAATTTTGGAGCCAAATATTTTACCCACTCATTCAAATCTTATATTGGATGACATAATTTCTGTGATTCATATATAAAGCAAATTAAAAATTCATTTTTAATTAATTAATATTATTTTCATAACCTTTTCCCATTATAAATAAACCAATGTCCTCAAATCAACATACTTTACGAACCTTATACAAGTTCACATGCTTCTGAGTCTGATGGTGACTCTGATGGTGACTCTGAGTCTGATGGTGATTCTGACTCTGACTCTGAAGGCAATTCTGAAGGTCAGAATTCTGAAGCCAATTCTGAAGGTCAGAATTCTGAAGCCAATTCTGAAGGTCAGAATTCTGAAGCCAATTCTGAAGGTCAGAATTCTGAAGCCAATTCTGAAGGTCAGAATTCTGAAGGCAATTCTGAAGGTCAGAATTCTGAAGCCAATTCTGAAGGTCAGAATTCTGAAGCCAATTCTGAAGGTCAGAATTCTGAAGGCAATTCTGAAGGTCAGAATTCTGAAGCCAATTCTGAAGGTCAGAATTCTGAAGCCAATTCTGAAGGTCAGAATTCTGAAGCCAATTCTGAAGGTCAGAATTCTGAAGAAAGAATTTCTGAAGGTCAAAATTCTGAAGAAAGAATTTCTGAAGGTGAAGCCTCTGAGTCAAAAACTTCTGAAGATGCTTCTGAACAAGTTCAGAGGCTACAGAGAATCAGAAACATCCCAAGAAGATTTGCAGGATTTGAAATGTTGCAAGACACTGAAGTAGACTCTGAGGGAGAAATTATTCAGTGTGCAATGTTAGTAGATTCTGAACCCGTGAGTACAGAAGATGCTCTTAAGCAACAAGTCTGGTTGCAGGCCATGAAAGAAGAACTTGATGCTATAAAGAGGAACAAGACTTGGAAGCTTTCAGAACTTCCAAAAGGCAAGAAAGCCATCAGCGTCAGATGGGTTTTCAAGCAGAAACTAAAGCCAGATGGATCAATTGGCAAACACAAAGCGAGGTTAGTAGCAAGAGGATTTCTGCAAAAACCTGGACTAGATTATTCTGAAGTGTTTGCACCTGTAGCAAGACACGAAACAATTAGACTGGTAATTGCAATAATCAATATTAATATAAAACCACTTTTCAATATTATAACTTTGATATTTTCCTTACATCTCAAAAAGGAGCGGCGAAGCCGCTCCACCCGTGCGTCACGCACGGGTCTCTCGACTAGTATATACTTATCTTGTTAACATTTTCAAATGCATTAGTGAATAGTGATATAGTAATAATCATATCACTTACACAAGCACATGACAAGTGTATTGAAAGCCACTCAAAAGATCCCCACACAAATTCCAAAACATAATATTGTGGGACATTATTCACCTAAACCAAAGAGTTAGATATACAATATGCCCTAAACAAAGCATAAGAATGAAAGTGTGAGGAGGGTTGTATGGTCCTACACCTCCCCTCTACAAGTATTCACACAGGCTGTTAAAGGGAACATATAGTGACACTAAAAGCAAACTGACACTACACATGCCCTTGCCTCACAATTGCACATGCACATGGTCACTGGCCCCTAATGTTTCCACCACTTAAATTCATGAATGCACTTTTGGGAGAGGCAAAATTAAACCTAAGGAATTGAATTTGATTTTTATGTATTTTAGGATACTTAATTAAAATTAATCTTGTTCCTAGAATTAATTCTAACTTGAAATATGTTGAGTATTGTTCATATGTATCCAGGTTGGAGACGGTTGAGGAGCCGAGCTAACGGAGTGATAGTCCTCGCAATACGGTTCAGAGATATTTATTGTTATTTTCTGAATCGAATTACTATCAATATAAATAACGCTTGTAACACTGAAATCGTAATTCTTGTGTGTTCATCATCGTTTGCTTTGGTTATTATTTTCTTTTGTTATTAGCTAGGGGTGTTCAACAAAATAAGAATTTGCATATTTTGTGTTCAAATGTGATTTTTATGATCGAAATTTTAGGTTCAATATAACTCACTTCTACGTAAACATATTTGAACATAAATTATTTTATCAGAAATATACCTTTTAAATAAAACCAACTTTATAAAATCAATTCAATCAAAATTAATTTTCGCCACCAATAGAACAAAACACACACTTATACTACACAATCCTAAACCATTTTCTTGTTCTAATAATGAATTTCACATCTCAACTATCAATTACAAACCACACTCAAACTATCATCAAACTCCTCTCACATCTCATAACTAAGAAACCCTTTTTTTGGTTCCTATCTAAAGTTATACACAACACATTAATTAAAAATGAACTATATAGTTAGCACATTAAACATCAGCATTGCAAGTGCCTGTGGCAAGTGGTTAAGTGGTCATTGGTGAGGCCAGCTGCTTGCATAAAGGAATGTACCACTGTTGGGCCTACAAACCTAAAGCCTCTTCTAATCATGTCTTTGCTTATGCTCTCTGATTTTGATGTCTTCACTGGAGTCTTGTGCCCAAATTTGTATTGTGTAGAAATGGGTTTATGGTTCACAAAACCCCATATGTATTTGTCAAATGAACCAAAGTCCTTGTTAACCTGTAAATGATTTATATAATAGAATATTAAAAATCTTTAAACTAGAGAATATATCATCAAATTTGAAAAGAGATTTTAAATCATAACTATAAAATAACTAAGAAGATTTTAAATAAAGATCTGCGACTATAATTGGTGTCGCGACATCAGGTTTTTGGTCATTCTGAACCTCTACAGCCTTGTTGCGACCGCAATTGTGACGACATTAGTCACATCACATTTGTCTGCAATCATAATCTTCGCCAGAACTTAAACTTTGGACTTTCAACTTCTTAACTCTTAGTTCAACCAGATGAGCTAAAATTGTGCAAATATGTATTGATATAATTTGAAATTTAAAAATAGAGATTAACAGAACATATGGGGTCAGGTATGAAAATTTCCATCCTGTCGGGAGCTGGATTTATGCAAAGTGCAAACTTTCTTGTCATGGTTGAAGTAGATAAAATATTAAAATGAAGTTTTTTCTAAAAAACTTTAGTGTACTTTTCATGATTGATAACTAATCTGTTATTTACTTTAGAATATACACTAAAAAATGTAAAACTAGTGTTTTGGTGGACTATAGTTCTGAATAGGTCCGCAACCACAATTGCGACCGCACCATAAAGGTTTTACAGGTCTCTAGAATGATATTGCAACCGCATCAATCACATTTGCTTGTATTTTGCTGCAATATTAAGGTTCACAGTATAACTACAACTACGACAAAGACTAAGTTTCTAAGTCTATTTACCTCTAAAATTCGATTAGCATTATCAACAACTCCTCGAACTCTGCTAATATCAATGCCATATTCCGAACTAATAGACATCATTTGCTTATCAGTCAAGTTGGCGAGAGTTGCTGGATTAAATTCTGAAAATGCAGTCCTGTCAATAATTTAATGTTCATAAGTTCTCTCATTACAAAAAAAGTACATACGAGTATGCATATGCAATCATGCATCTAGAAGTGTCACACGACACAGAGATACTGACACATAGATACCAGTAATAATGTGATTAGATACACCTTTAATATAAAGTATTTGTGCTAAGTGAGTAATTACAGCATAATCCAACCTGAAATCTTGACGTTTCTTTAAGATTGATGTCCAATCAGATCCAACTTGAGCACCACTTAAAACTAGAAGTTCAAACAACATCCTGCATGTGCAAAAACATTTTTTTGTCAATCATCATTGTATATAATTTGTGTGTGATGAGAGAAAAAGATGGGAACTTACTTGTCATCATGAACTGGAACTCCCCATTCCTCATCATGATAAGCAATATATATTGGATCTATTTATTAAAAGAAACACACTCAAATTAGCACATTATACACACAACTATGTATATAAAAAGAGGGTCCTACCACAATTCCATAACTATTGATGTGTAAGATTAGTATATAAATAGATTCAAAAATATTTAATTGATAGAAAATACAATTATCATATGAACTTTTTTTATTGAGGTTAATTATCATATGAACTTGAGTACTCTTTATTTAATCCTAATTACTAGTCTTTTCCAAAAAAAAATTCTAATTACTCTCTCAGTGTCAAAATGATTGTCGTTTAAGATTTTTTTACACATATTAAAAAATGTAATGACGTTGTCAAAAAAAATATTTTTAATAAATTATCCTTATAAATTATAAATTTATTTTCTTGAAAATAATGCATGTAGTAATAATTAAGGATACAATCATACAATAGAAAAATATTATATTGAAAAGTGAGAATAAAATTTTATTTTTAAAGTGATAATTATTTTGGGACGGACGAAGTAATAGACTATCATAGGAGTCTGATGAAAATTAAAGACCATTATATCTGTAAAGCAATTAATTTGTTAAATCATTGTTTATTTATGTAATTGTTTATTAAACTTATAGCTAACAAAAATAATTAATCATTTGGAGTTCTAGTATACTAATATTAAAATTTGAACTCTCAATTAATTACTTCCACCTTCTTAAATTATATAAGTCATTTTACATAAATTAAAAATATAATTAATTTTATATATAAAAAACTACGACTAATTTTATAAAATTATCTTTTATTAATGATATAAGAAAAGCAAATTAAAAATAAAAAAGACAGAATAATTAAGAGTATACAAGAAAAAAAAAATAATACTAGATATTTTATTGGCATTTTAAAACAACTTATAATTTGGAACATATTTTTTTCTTAACCGTGACTTATAATTTGCGACGGAAAGTACCTGAATTGGGTGTGATAAAGCTGCATCTTTTCTCCTCCTCCTCACTTGTTTTTGAAGTAATATTGCTTAAAGGATCAATAGGAACAAGAACAACACTTTCAAATTTTGCAGACTTTGATCTTCCATAATGAGCAATCTTCATTTTCCTCTGAGCATTTTGCAATGCAATTTGTTCTCTTCTCATGCCAGCAATACTCCCTGGTGAATCAGTTATCATATTTGAAGAGTAACTCAATGATGTCTCAATAGAACCACATGAACCTTCTTTAAAGCTCTTTGATTTTTTCCTCTCTAAAGTTGGAGTCTTTGGTGTTACAATCTTTTCAGAACTTTTGTTCAGTCCATTAGTTTCATTGTTTCTCTTTGTTGATGGAAGTCTTGGTGATAGTGACTTTAACTTTGGTGAAAGTGGTGGTGTTGATGAAGTTTTGTTTGGTGGGGGTGCAGAAAGTGATTTTTGTTGAACTTTTTTAATTGAATTTCTTCTTTCAAGAATTGGAACTCTGTTACAAGTTGGTTGAAGAACAGGTCTGCCATTGATTTTGGCAATAGGTGATGTAGCTGTGGTTGTGATTTCTATGCCTACAAGAGTTACTTTGGTTTTAGAGTTGCACATTTTGAAAGAGTGTTGGAAGAATGAATATTGAAAGGGGAGGTAAGAAATGAAATGAAGGGTGTGTGTATGATGAGGAGTTTGAAGGGAAGGAAGTTGGGTTTTATAAAATGTGTGGATGGTTGGTGGGGACAGGACAGATGAAGAGGAACTTGTAACATGGGGAGGTTGGAATCTGTCATACAACCTCTTCTAAAGGGTATCTATCACTTTTTGGTTTTTATAAATATGAATTTTAATCTTATAAAATGAGTTTTGGAAGGTGAGAATAATTTTCTCTTATAAATAATTAATATTTGGGATTCTTTAACATTCCCTAATAATATCTAATAATACTATTGAATTTGGTGCATATATATTAATAAAGAGTGGTTTGAATTGTTTTCATCACTTTGAATTTTTTTGTTTGATTTGACAATTTTTTATATTTTTTATTTAGAAATTTGTCCATTAATAAAATATAACCGATTTTAAAAAAATGCATAGGATAAAATTGATAATAGATAGTCAAACAGATCATTAAGAGATATTGATCTCATCTTAGATTTTGTAATTGAACATAATTCAACTTCACAAACTAATTTATAAGATTGTTCTTACTTATAAATATATTTTTAGATCATTTTTCAACTAATATAGAGTACAATTTACTAACTGTAAAATTGTACAGTTAAATTCAAATCAGAGTGAACAAAAAGATTCAATCATTTAAACCGAACGCAATAAATGACCGACAAATATCAAGTTTTTAAAAACTACATTATAATTTTATGTTGGTTTTGAAGAGTGTGTTACTAGTATTTTGTAATTGTTTTTTATTTTATTGGTCAAATAGTCTAGTAATTAGAATTTTACTATTAAGGTAAATAAGTGAGAATATTAAAGTTCGAATTCCGATCTCTACATATAATATATAATGTCACTGCCAACTAAGTTATGATGGGTAGAACTTGTGATTGTTATTTTTATATCTATCATGGTAATTGTTGTTGATATTTGTATGTTAGAAAATGTGTTGTACCATTTTATGGCCATAGTTATTCTAGGAGAATGCTTACATGTATTTTAACTCTAAAGAGTGCAAAGAATGCCTTAAAATTTGTGAATTCAATCTTTTAAAAGTCAAAAATAATATAGTTTTTAAAGCAAATTTTTCTACTTTTTATTCCTCAACATATGTCCTAACAGCATGTGTTTGCCAAGACCCTTATTCTTATAATACATATTGGTAATAGAATAGTATTTTATTTTTTTTTGAAGAAGGTAATAGAATAGTATTAACTTTGTTCCCTTGAACATAATTTTGTTAGTAGAGAATTGCATATAATATATAAGATTGAAATTTGAATTTTAATATTCTCATTTATTCATCTTAAAAATATAAAATTTTAATCATTAGACTACGCAAAAATAAAAATCTTGTGCAACGAGTGTCCCCAGACTACTAATCAAATTAAAGAAGCTGTTTATTTAAAAAGTTAAACATTTTAATTTTTAATATATTGAGTTTATACCTTTTCATAAAAACTTACAGTTTAAAGTTCTTAAAACGTGTTATGTGGGCGTTCGTTGGCATTTTTCTAAAAAAATATATTAGAAAATGCTAATTAATACCTTAGACACTAGTTAAATGAACTAAAAAAAATGAAGTTTTCAATAAAAATCTTACTTGTTTTAGTTACTTTAACTTACTTTAACTGGTGTTCCAATGTACTAGTTTACATAAAACTTAATTTTATTTTTTATTTACAATGAAGTCGAATATCAAATCCAAAATATCTAGTAACATATTACCTCAATTCCTACCCATTAGGTCAAACCTAATTGTTTCACGACACTTAACTTTAATTAGAAGAGAATCAAGAAAGCTTATCGGTGGATTCGTTGAGTTGGATATTGTAGTGTGCTAGAGTCATGAACCGTGTTTTTATTAGGTATGGAACTTTCCCATTTCCACCATGTTGTGGTAATGTGTTTCTCTTCCCAAGGATGGAGTGAGGGGCAAGGAAGGTCAAAATGCAAGAACAAAAACAACACCAATCATTAATTGGTCTATTCTTTTTAGCTGTATCGAATCTCATTCTCTGTCACTATCTCATTCTCTTACTATATATGCATATATATGTAAATGGTTTAAACGTCGAAAAATATATGAATCGAGTATGTGATCATGCAATCAGATATTATTGACCATCAAATTAAGATTGAATAATTTTGAATAAAAATACAATCATCTTATTTTAAACTGTTCATAAATATAGTGATCGTATGACTGCACATATAAAATAATTGCATTTGGTCTTTTATTGGTCTTCAAGATGTTCATACATAAACGGTTTAAGTGACTTATTGATTGAGGTCCAAGAACTTAGCAAACTTAGCCCATATATTTGGCCCAATATCACATTCTAGAAATCCCTATGCATGTTTCTAGTTACTTCTAATAAACACACTTGTAACTTTCATTAAGGACACTTGTCATCTTGCATGTAACTCTTCTACCACTTGTCCTCATGTATTGCACTCATTTTGCTTCTCTCCTCCTATAAATAGGAGCTTCACAATGTACTTTGGCATTCAAGCAATTAACAATCAAATACAAGTGTGTGTTTTCTTTTAAAGAGTGTTTCTCTTGTGCTGGTTCTGATCCATCTTGGCATCAGAGCTTAGGTTCAGTGAGCTGTGAGTGAAAAAGAGTGACTAAAATTAATCTTAGAATAGAGGAGTTTTTGAGTAAGGAAGAGCCAAACTCGAAACATCCATTTTTAGTCCGATTTCATAGAAACAGACACTGCCATCGTGTTCAGGAGGTCCGAAAACCTCAGAATACGAAATTTCACGGCCGTCCGACCGTCCACGCGCCGCCACGCGCCACGCCGGGTTCCAACACGCCGTTCACGCGCCGGCATCGTCATTCACGCGCCCTCAAAGGAAGAAGACGCTCCGTCACGTGCCACGTCAGCCCCCCTGCACAGTCATCGCCCACGTCAGCCACTCAGATCCTGCCACCTGTCAAGTCCTCCACGTCACCCCAGCTGCCACATCACTGCCAAGTCATCGCCACGTCATCTGCCACATCATCACCCTGTCCAACCATTTCCTGCCACGTGTCACACCTGCCACGTCAGCCTAATAACTCAAAATTACATTTTCGCCCCTGACTTTTACTTTAATTACAGTTTTGCCACCAAACTTTCCGTATTTGCATTTTGACCCCTGAACTTCCAGAATTTACAATTTGGCCCCCAAATTTTAGAAAATTCCAAATTTGCCCTGATTTTTCTGACAATCACAGTTTAGCCCCAAAAAAAATCTTATTCCAATTTTACGCCTGACCTGAAAAAAAAAAAAAAAACTCGAAATGCCTCCAAGACGCCAACAACGTAATGATTTGGAGATGGAAGATTTGAGAATGCAAATTCAACAGTTACAAGAGACCGTGGATGCTCAACAAGTCTTATTAGATGAATACCATCAAAGGTCCGAAGACGACACTTCTGGTAGCGACTCTTCCGCAACTAGACACCGTCGTCCACCTCAAAGAACATCTAGAAGTGACGATATTCGGGTAGAAATTCCTGATTTTGAAGGCAAGCTTCAACCTGACGAGTTTGTTGATTGGCTTCAAACTGTTGATCGAGTATTCGAGTACAAAGAGGTACCCGAAGAAAAGAAGGTAAAGATCATCGCTGTCAAATTGAAGAAACACGCTTCAATATGGTGGGAAAATCTTAAAAAGAAGCGTGAACGTGAAGGGAAAAGAAAAATCAAGACATGGGAGAAAATGCGGCGAGAATTAACGAGTAAGTTTTTGCCGGTCCATTACTACCAAGACAACTTCATTCAACTACAAAATCTTCGCCAAAAGAATTTATCGGTGGAAGAATACACCCGAGAGTTTGAAAAATTGATGATGAAGTGTGATGTTCATGAGAAGGAGGAACAAACAATAGCTCGTTACTTGGGAGGATTAAACCCTGACATTGCCCATCCTGTCCAACTCCAACAATATTGGTCAGTTGATGATGTTATCCGCCTCGCGATACGAGTTGAAAAACAATTACCAAAAAGGTCTTCCTACAAAAACTTTTCCCCTGTTGAAAATTCTCCTTACCCACGCAAACCACCAAACGAACCATCCAGTTCCTCAAGTAAGCCGTTACCTAAACCCTCAATTCAAAACAAAACCAAAGCTACCAAATGTTTCAAATGTCAAGGCTTTGGGCATATCTCCTCCGAATGCCCTACCCGAAGAACCATCACCATTATCAAAGGAGTGGCTTACGAAGATTCTGAAGAAGAGGAATCTCGAGATGATTTTGAAAGAGAAGAAGAGTTAGAACAATTTATGATGAAGAACTCATTGCTGCTGATCATGGAGAGTCATTGGTGATTAGACGAAGCTTGCATGCGTCGGTCAAAGAACCACAGTGGTTAAGAAACAATATTTTCCATACTCGCTGCACTGTTGCTGGAAAGGTTTGTGATGTTATTATTGACAGTGGAAGTTGTGAAAATGTAGTTTCCAACTACATGGTGGAGAAGTTGAAGTTGCCAACAGAAAACCATCCCCATCCATACAAGTTGCAATGGCTAAACGAAGGGAGTGAAGTAAAAGTCACAAAGCGCTGCCTTGTTACTTTTTCCATTGGCCAGAAGTATAAGGATCAAGTATGGTGTGATGTTGTCCCGATGGATGCATGCCACCTCCTCCTTGGAAGACCTTGGCAATATGATCGTCGCACCCATCAAGACGGTTATGCCAACACGTATTCATTCATCAAAGAGGGTGTAAAAATCAAGTTAACTCCTTTACCACCGGGTGAACTTGATAAAAGCAAGAAAGAGCCCAAGCCATTAGTGTCTTTAATCACAAAGGCACAATTCAAAGAAGCTGTAGAAGAACTTCAAACTGTGTACTTTGTCTTGTTGTTCGAATCGAACAAAGAAGTTTCCCTACCAACAGAGATTGAGCAACTACTTGTTGACTATATGGATGTTGTGTCAGAAGAAGTTCCTCATGGATTGCCACCGATGAGAGATATCCAGCATGCAATTGACTTCATCCCAGGAGCAGTCATTCCCAACAGGCCAGCATATAGAATGAGCCCCCAGGAGCATACTGAAGTCCAACGACAAGTTGAAGAACTGCTAAAGAAGGGGTTAGTTCGAGAAAGTGTTAGTCCTTGTGCAGTTCCAGCCATCTTAGTACCCAAGAAAGATGGAAGCTGGAGAATGTGTGTTGATAGTCGAGCTGTTAACAAAATCACCATCAAGTATCGATTTCCAATACCTCGACTTGATGATTTACTAGATCAGTTGCATGGTGCCACCATCTTCTCAAAGATTGACCTTCGTAGTGGATACCATCAAATTAGATTGAGGCCAGGAGATGAATGGAAGACAGCCTTTAAAACCAGAGATGGCCTTTATGAATGGACCGTAATGCCTTTTGGTTTATCCAATGCTCCTAGTACTTTCATGCGATTGATGAATCAAGTACTACGTCCTTTCATTGGTAAATTTGTGGTTGTTTACTTTGACGATATCTTGATCTACAGCAAGGAAAAGGCAGAGCACTTAGAGCACCTTCGGCAAGTGCTACAAACCCTTCGTGAGCAAAAGCTTTATGCCAATCTAAAGAAATGTTCCTTCTTAAGCAACGAAGTCACCTTTCTCGGATACATCATCACCTCTGAGGGGATACATGTTGATCCAAGCAAGGTAGAAGCTATAAACAGCTGGCCAATTCCAAAATCAATCCATGATGTGCGAAGCTTCCATGGATTAGCATCATTTTACAGGCGGTTCATAAAAAATTTAGTTCTATTGCGGCCCCGCTCACAGATTGCATTAAAGGAGATCAGTTCCAATGGACCGAGCCTGCACAAAAAAGTTTTGACGAACTAAAGAAGAGATTGACCAAAGCACCTGTGTTGGCCCTTCCCAACTTTGATCAAGTGTTCGAAGTCAGTTGTGACGCTTCCAACACTGGAATCGGTGCTGTGCTAAGTCAAGAAGGCCATCCAATAGCTTTCTTCAGTGAAAAGCTCAACAATGGGAAGCTCAAGTACTCCACTTATGATAAGGAGTTCTATGCCATCGTTCGTGCCTTACAACATTGGAGTCACTATTTATTGCACAAAGAGTTTATCCTCTATTCTGATCATGAGGCTCTCAAGCACCTAAATTCCCAGCAGAGGATCAACCGCAGACATGCAGCATGGACAGAATTTTTGCAGCCTTACCCATTCTTGCTTAAACACAAGGCGGGAGTCCAAAATGTTGTTGCTGATGCTCTTAGTAGACGACATAACCTACTTTCTACTCTACAGATGAAAGTTATTGGTTTTGAGTCTATCAAAGAGTTATATGAAAATGATACTGACTTCCACCAGATCTGGAGTGCAACTGAATCTCAAGCCTTCCAAACTTACTATCGACATGATGGATATCTGTTTAAAGAAAAGGTGTTGTGCATTCCGCGATGTTCACTACGAGAAGCGATCATTTGGGAAGCCCATGATGGAGGATTATCAGGTCACTTTGGACGAGACAAAACTGTAGCTTTTGTTAAAGAAAATTTTTATTGGCCAAAGCTAGAGAAGGATATTAACAAGCACATTCAAAGGTGTAGGATTTGTCATTTGGCCAAAACCAAAAGTCAGAACACAGGGTTGTACATGCCTCTACCAGTTCCCGAAGCACCATGGGAAGATGTTAGTATGGATTTTGTCCTGGGTCTACCTCGAACTCAGCGACAAAAGGACTCTATAATGGTTGTTGTCGACAGATTCTCAAAGATGGCTCACTTCATTCCTTGTCAAAAGACCAACGATGCTGTTCAAGTTGCCGAGTTATATTTCAAGGAGATTGTACGTCTTCACGGAATTCCAAAAAGCATTACTTCGGATCGAGATGTCAAATTCTTAAGCCATTTTTGGAGGACTCTTTGGAGAAAAATGGGAACTAAGCTGCAATTCAGTAGTGCAAGTCACCCACAGACAGATGGTCAAACAGAGGCAATCAACAGGCTTTTGGGAAATCTTCTTCGGAGCTTTATTGGAAAGAATTTGAAACAATGGGATCTCATTCTTGCACAAGTCGAGTTTGCCTACAACAATTCAACCAATCAAGTTACCGGAAAATGCCCCTTTGAAGTAGTATATGGCACACGCCCCCTCAGTCCGCTAGACTTGACGCCGTCGTCAAACATTAAGCCTTGCAGTGTTGATGCTGAACAAAGAGCAAAAGAAATTAAGAAGTTACATGAGAAGGTCCGCGAGAACATCCAAAAACAGAATTCCAAGTACAAAGCCCAGC
Organism: Trifolium fragiferum; assembly: GCA_954870985.1. Taxonomy (NCBI): domain Eukaryota; kingdom Viridiplantae; phylum Streptophyta; class Magnoliopsida; order Fabales; family Fabaceae; genus Trifolium; species Trifolium fragiferum. The sequence goes on from OX940792.1 coordinate 17,474,493, forward strand.
GAGACAAGCACAGAAGATCACAAACTTTCAAGGAAGGAGACTTAGTATGGATACACTTGCGAAAAGAAAGATTTCCTACTCAGGCCAAATCCAAGTTATCTCCCAGAGCTGATGGTCCGTTTAAAATTGTGCAGAAGATCAACGACAACGCTTACAAGGTTGAACTACCAGGAACATACGGAGTTTCTGCCACTTTCAATGTAGCTGACCTTTCACCTTATTTTGATGATGAAGCAGAACTCGACTCGAGGACGAGTCTTTTCCAACCCGGGGAGAATGATTGAGGTCCAAGAACTTAGCAAACTTAGCCCATATATTTGGCCCAATATCACATTCTAGAAATCCCTATGCATGTTTCTAGTTACTTCTAATAAACACACTTGTAACTTTCATTAAGGACACTTGTCATCTTGCATGTAACTCTTCTACCACTTGTCCTCATGTATTGCACTCATTTTGCTTCTCTCCTCCTATAAATAGGAGCTTCACAATGTACTTTGGCATTCAAGCAATTAACAATCAAATACAAGTGTGTGTTTTCTTTTAAAGAGTGTTTCTCTTGTGCTGGTTCTGATCCACTTATTTAACAATTTTATATTGATTAAAAAAATGTAAAATGAAATAGAAAAGGAAAAAAAATGTTTTCTAAAGTATTTTTGTCAAGTTTTAGTGAATTCAGCATAAATAAAAAGTAAAATATATAAAATTGAGAGTAATATAAATAGTTATTAGATGAATAGTATTAAAAAAATTAAGTAATATTTTTTTGGTTACCAAAAATTAATTAATTAATATAGGATTAAAAATTGAAAAAAGATTTATTTTATAACATTATTTATTAAACAGAAGAGTAGTATATAAACATCATTACAAAGTTGGCACAAGGACTGAATTAATTGGTGTTGTAAGCTGCAGCTACTAAAATAATTTGGACTTTTGAATGGGTTTTTAATTTTTTATGACACTTAATTAATTGAGATCTTTTCTTTCATGAATTTTGTTAGTATTTTTGCTCAACTTTTTATTTGTGTACTTTCCACTTTCCAGGTAAACTTAGTTGCATTGCTGTTTTAAATTTAATTGTTACTGCCAAATGGCTAATAATGAGATTAAGGGAAGATTTTAATTGAGCTTAACAGATTGAGTCTTAATCCTTACAGGTTGGCTGAATGAATTGTTCACTTAAATACAAGACATGTTATGCCCCAAAGTGTAGGCCCCTTCATGAATTGTTACTACACTTTTTCTTCTAGTGACAATTTGCTGTCTATAACACATTCTACATGACAAGACATCATTTCAACAAAACCATGGAATCAATATCACATGCATTTGTAGTTCACCTAATTGAAACTGCTCCCTTCAATTTTGAATCTAAAAAATTAATTTTTTGTTTATATTTAAAATATGAAACTTGAAAGAAATAAAGAAGAAAGCGTCCACTCGCATTTCAAGTTGTTGTATACAAAGGGGAAATTGAACATAAAATAGGACTTGTGAAATGTAAATGAGTGGTGGATTTAATGGATACTTGAAAAAAAATTATGACAGATAAAAATAATTATAGTTGGTGATCGATGAATTTGAACTGAGTTAACTTATTTTGACAGCTCTGAGTATTTGAACTTAAGTGATTGATGAATTTCATTTAGGACGAATCATTCAAGATAATATTGGTTCAATTTTTAAAAGGAACGTTTTTAACAAGCTGATTTTACTTATTTTTAACAAGGTTTTACTTAACTCCAAATCACAAGAGTCTTAGTTTCCTAAAAACAGGAGAATTAACACAAATAAAAAATGCACAATTTGTATTACCTAACACTCCAACAATCTCCCTCTTAATTAGTTTTTCCATTCATTAATCAAGTATACTAGTACTTCCCTTTAATCCACAAGACAGTGGTAGCTAATGGTTATTTTACATAAGAGATGTGTTATTTGAACACACCAAATATAATTGTCTCGGGTAGACAACTCTTTTTTTATGCCTTGCACGCATATCAATGCATAATAAAACAAAAAATATGACTGGTTCCACATCAAAAGAGTTAGCAGAAGTACAAAACTGGAAATGCGCTCGCGCACGAGAAGTTGGGGGCGCCAAAAGATTTTTTTTGTTATATGCTAGTAAGCCCAATCCAAACAATTACTCTGTTCCAAAAATAAATAAAAAAAATAGGAAAGCCCAGTTCCAATCAACTTGCACGCGCGGTCTGTTCGTCCTAACACTCTCTTCTGTTCCCACCCACCGCCACCGCGCCTCCGCATCCCGTCACCGGTCCATCGGAGACTTTCAACTCTTCTGTCACTCCGTGTTTCCGTGCTCTTACAAAACCAATTTGCCACTACTTAGAGGTGAAAATTACCTCTTTATTTTACAACTTTTACAATCAAATACTTAGCTCTTTCTTGTTTTTTCTTCTTCCTAATTGCATGTGAAGCTCTTGAATTTTCTTATTCCATTAGGAATTTTAAGATTAGGACGTGGAACAATAGTGATTAGTTCAAATACTGCTTTGCTATAACGTTTTAGCTGCTATTTGCAACATTAGTTGGTATAGTTTTGTGAGACTGTTTGGAAGAACTTACGACAATTTTCATAAATATTTTCCGGCTTACTTACTTTCATAAGTTTTCCAATATAGCTTATAAAAACAGCTTGTGGAATATATAAAAACAATTTTTTGGTGTAAAAATAGCTTATGTAAGCTTATACATAAGATGCAAATAAGCTATTTATCCAATGAATTTATGATTCAAGTCACCAAACTGTGTGAAGAAACCAAAAGGCAACCTATGTGCTTGCTATTTATCTGAACTCCTAAAATGATTTTTCTATTTAATTATAGTTGAGATTTTGATTGAGTCTGATATAGGTGAAAATTTGTTGCCTGTTATGCAAATCTGTGGTGATTTGGTGAAACATGTTATCTGATAGGTACCCGAATATAAGAGATATATGAAAAAGGGGCTATTATATGTAATAAAGAGTATATAGTGAGGTTTTATGAGTAATTAGTGAGTGAGATAGGGTGTTGAGTTGGCAAGTTTGTTATGCCTCTTAGTCGTATATATAGTGAGGTAAGGGGAGTGTGAGTGGATTATGGAAGATTATAGTTAGTTATGAACAGTTGGCTTCTTGCCTCTGAAGGAGCTTTGCTCTGTGGGCATTAGGATATTCATCCTCTTGCATTTACCTTTCATTTTTCAGAAATATTACACTATTTTCCATATTTGTTCATTTTAATCCATTTCGTCTATAGTCTCTAAGTTACGAAATTTCCGGTTCGTAACATTATCATATAAAGTAAACAGAACTTGAGTAGTTAGGATTATATAGGGTTGTTGGCTAGTTAGATGTGGTTACAGATATAAATTAGGAGAAAAAAGAATAGAGAAAGGCAGCCTGTGCTTCTGATATTGTGAATGAAAAGAGAGATCCTTTTTGTTAAGACATGAAACTCTGGAGGAGGGTTCTACGCTCCATTTTCTTTCAGTTTTTCAATAATACAATTTCTTTCTTTCTTTAAACTCAATTTCTTTGATTGCTTACAAACCATGAAAACTGGTTGTGGCTCTGGTGGTTCCTGGATGTGTGCTGAACACAGATTACAAAACTCCAATATCTTATTTTCATTTCAGAGTTCATATCTTATGAAGTAAATGATGTGTAGTTAAACTTAGGTAACATAAATTATCAACCAATAATTGGTATTTTGCTCTGAGGCAATTAAGGAACTCCAATAATCGGTGAATGGGTCGGAGTACCTTGTATTAAAATGTCATCGGTTTGACCAGCCATTTTCATGTTTGATGAATCATCAAATGTTTAACATCGAGTTTAGGTGAAAGCAAGCTCCCTATATCGCGAAGGGTCTATTGTACATATTTTTCTTATGACATGACATGACATGACATTTTGTTTTAGTATTTTATTAGTTCTTTTATGTTGTATATATAACTCGATGTTTGCATGAGTTTCATCATGCCTTATTATCGAGTTTCATCAAAATCACTAGTATAACTTTTAGATGTTGTATCGGCCTATATTGAGTTAATTTATTTGTTGATTATACTGATTTGCATTAACCCCTAAGCTATTGTAAAAAGGAGAGGGAAAAAATCACTGGTTTAACTCTCGAATGATTTGCATTATCTGTCTATATATTAGTATCTTATCTCCATCCTTATCTTTATTTGCTTATTCATATTTAGTCCGGATGATTATGATTTTGTTGTAGTGCTTCTATGAAGAGGCTCAAGCTATTAAATCTTTCATTTGAATTATTTGCTCTTCTGATTTTGTTTTAGTTCGTGGCTTTTATCCCTTAAGTTGCCTCTCTTTCAATTTTTCTAGCAGCTATGGGAAAGATGTACAAGAAGAAACAAGATGAGAAAAATGGACCTCAAAGAGAACATGCCAATAAACAGGAAGACGAAATGGACATAAGGAAGATTATGAAAGACGTTGAAAACTTCAGTATGTTCTGTTTTATTTATTTATTTATTTATTTTCCCTTTGAATGTAGTCTATCTTCTGATCTTCTAGTTTAATCTGCTTTCTGTTTTTGTTGTACTTGGAATATATGTTCAATGATGTTGTTTTTATAAAAAATGCATTGCATTATGATTTTGCTTGTAATCTGTGTAATGATAAGAAAAAGATTTGAATTGGATTTGCATTATATTTGTTCCTTTCATTATTTTAAATTAGGGTGTTGGAGCCTTGGAGGTAAATATATTATGGTAAGCATACTTAATTGACCTGGTTTGTTACCTACTTTCTTATAATGACTACTTATTGCAATATGTCGTAGGCAACTCACATATGACATGGAAAGAACGCAAAAAGATTGAAGATAGGAAGGTTGTTTCCCTTGGTGGGAAGGTGGGGTCTATTTGTTGATCGCCTATTTCTATATCTTGCTCTATTTGCAAATATTATTCATATTACCAAGATGCTCGGTGCACAGAGATCACCGTGTTTCATTTGCTCATATGCAGCCCCTCAAGAATCAGAGATTACCTTTAAGTGTGGCACGGCCAATGATGAAGAAACAAAAGCAGAGAGAAGAAAAAATGCTCCAAGAGGTAACTTATTACTATCATTCTAATCTTTATTCGTTTGTATAACACTTGCCTTATTATTCCTTATATATGTATCGCTTGTGGCTTTTAGCGTATGATTCTAGGACGATTTGGGGGAAAGATTGGTGGTAGCAATAGCAGCAGTAAAAAACCAGTTGGAAAACACAAACCTGAGGACAGGGGTTTGAAATTAAGCGAAGGCCGATTTAGAAATGGCATACTTGATGTGAAGCATTTGTTGAAGTCAACACCCACAAGAGGTAATGATACTGGAAAAAACATGTCAAATACAGGGAAAAGACAAGGAGGCAACTGGAAACATGATAAAAGGGGTGGTGGTAAAAAGCATGAAATGTTTTAGAAAATGAGACGAGTCTATTGTCAAAATACTGGAGTATGTATTGGCATTATTGTTATGGTATTCAACTTCTTTATCGGTAGCTGGTCAACTTTTCACGTAATTTATTATGTTGTTCTATTGTTGCTTATTCCTTAAGGTTGCTTGCAACCTAGAGGCTACAAGTCAAATCTTGGAAACAACCTCTCTGCTTGTGGGGTGGTTGCATACACGACCCTTCCCAAAGGAAATGGATAAGACAAACTCACCTTTGGAAAGGGTGAATTGGATTAGCTTACCAAACCGGTAGCGAACCAGTATAAAAATTATTGTGTCTTGTCTCCTTTCTTTGTTTTATGTTACTTGTATTATTTATGGTTTAATTTCTCTTCTTATGTGTCTTAAGAATATTTCTATTATGGTGTTAAAGAAAAAATAATAATTTTTCAAAACTGACAAGCACAATTAAACCCCCTCTTCTTATGTTTGATCAGTACCTCGGGTTCTCATTTTGTACCTTCACTTTTTATGGAAGTTTTTGAATCTGACTTTGTGAATTCAGGTGTCTTTGGGTTAATTCTACTCTTAGTGCTATGAATTGTAGAGTACTTTGTAAAGGTAAATTGCATAAACACAAATTGAATTTCATACCTCAATTGAGATTTACAGACATATATGAAGTTTATCCTTGTGCGTTTTTGTGTATTAGTATAAAGATGTGGAAACTAAGTAATCATCTTCAATCCTGCATGTATGCTACATGTAGGACAGTTGTCTTGCTCCAATTTTCATTTGTTGTTTGAATTTAAATTTTGATGGGAAAACACCTTTTTTTGGCATGTTTGTCTTCTCTCTTTTGAATTTATATGCACTTCGAATGCACTTTAGTGAATTATCTATTAGTCGAAACCCAATTGGTTTTTTGAATGTTAGACAAATTTTACATATAACACTGAAAGATTCACAAGCTTGAATATGTCACGTCTATTTGTAGCACACGCTCTGCTTCTTTGTTTTTGCTTGAAATAATGTTATTCTTTCTTAGATTAAAACATTTCTTTCTTAGGTTTAAACACACTTGAATCTTAGTTAATAACCTTCAATATTTTTTTAAATGTAATGTTAGTAATTAATTGTTAAATTATGCCCAGATTTGAAACTAGGACCCCCCAACTCTTTTAACTTTTCTTTCATCTTTATCTTAAATTAGTTGAACTATCAACCCCATGTATCTTTGTCACCCCTTTGAAGGCCAAAAAAAAATTCGGTAAACACGAACTAAATCTTTTTTAATGTAAATTTGAATAACATTTACACTAAAAAAAATTCAGATTACATTTACCGAATTTTTTCGTGGTGAAAAAGAGTTTTGGGGTGGGATAAGTTCATATCCCCTATGAAGATCTCTCTTCCGGATATAACTAATATCTCTAATTTAGTGATCCTGCATTATATAGGTCCAAGTGTGTTTTCTAAAGCAAATTGCAAGGGGCCTCGTAAGTATCATTTTTCACCTTTTAAGATGCATGTGTTTGTATAATTTTTTTTTTTTTAACGGCATGTGTTTGTATAATTGTATTATTATTTTTTAAATATAAATTAAGAGTATTTAAACATTAAGAAAGAATTTAGTAAAAAAATAAAAAGACATTAAGAAAGAATTTAATATTCATGGATTGATGTATTTGGACAAAATTCCCACAATTTTAATGTATTCAGATACTATTTGTAATAATTTGAATATTATTATTCTAGATTTATTGGGGCATTATAACATAAAACACAAATTTTGCGGTTTAGACCAATAATACACAATTCCTCATTGCATGTGTTAAATACAATTCTTAGAGTCATGCATATTAATTTATAAGAACACCACTAACCGACAACATACATTGTACGATCAATATAATATGAAGTTTAAATTAAAAAGAAATTATCATTTATTAAATGTACTTTTGGAGTCATGTATATCAATCATCAAGGACACTACCAACCAACAAACTACATGTAAAACACCACAAATATATTTTTTAAAAGAACTCATTCTCAATTTGTCATATATTAAATTACTCTTCTTGAAGTCGTACTTATCATGTGATAATAAATATTATATATGATAAAAATAAAAAATAATTATAAATTACAATTTCTGTTATATTTATGTACCACCTCTAACTTATTTATAAGACTCATTTCCCCCTTTTAATATAAGATCATTTTTAAAATTCCATAGACATTAATGATTTTATCACAAAAATTTACCCTATTTAATTTACCATTGAAAAATATACATACTTTTTTTATCTTTTATAATATAAATAAGAAAAATGCTAAACAGTGCACCCGGTGCACTAGTTAAGCATATTAATATAGAAATATTTTCTTGGAACTTGTGCATTTAATGTAAAAAGTTATCTTTTTAGCATTAACTTTATCTTTTTATTCCCTTTTTTAGTATGCTTAACAACTGCACCGGGTGCACTGTTTAACATGACCCTATAAATAATTATAAGGTAAATATGTAAAATTAACACACACTAGCAAAATACTCATGCATCAGCACGAGTTTGCCGATTTTTACTTAATTATAAAATAAGAAATATATATATATAGGATTGTTAACATACTCCCACCTAAAAATATGTGGGAGTAGGTTAGCAAGCCAACTCCCAATATATATTTATAAAAAAAAACTAATTGCATATAGTTGAATTCAATTTTAAACAAAGGATAGATTTGTAAATTTCTTTTAATTTTATATTTTAAAAAAATTATTAAACCGTTTCTTAATTTCTCCAAAAATCTCTCAAAGTTGATATTGCTCGGGATAATTAGAAAGTATGAACTGTATGGTGTAGCTAATTAGCTACTCCATTGCCATTTCCCTAACTCCTCAACTCCCACCTGCTCTATCTTCGATCACCTCAAAGTTTCTTCTTCTTCACCCAAATTCTTTCTTTCTAGCACAACTTCTTGGTACCGTTTCTATAACAATGGTTTCCCCAACATTTTTTTAAAACTTGAAAACTTTTCAACAATCCAATTCTATCATATTGAAGGATGCTACTAAATTGATAAATATATAGTGTTACGGATCTACCTTTTAACACAAATCGATAAAAAATCATTTTAATATAAAAAAACATAGTATAATTCTTTTGAGCTTCTCTACAATAATTTCGTAAAATGCTTTAAAATATTTTAAAAGATAAAATTCATAGAGAAGCGATGTTAGTTATTAATTATGAGACATTTACTAAAATTAAATAACCATGGCTTAATATTTTGTTTTGAAATTAGAAGAAAATACAACATTACAAAACTAACCTTATGACTTATGTTGGCTTGTATGAATATAATTGGTTTTTAAGTAAATATATAGTAGGAGTTGGTTTGCTATTGTTAAATGTAAAGAGTAATTCATGTTGAGTTTGAACTGTTACTTGCCTGTGAAGTAACAGAATTTGAGTTAGTTTCATTGTTGCTTGTTTAGCAAGTAACATAAGTTAGTTTTGTTTGTTAAGGTGTTTGACAGTTGGAAACAACTTGTTAGTTAGTTAGTTAATGAATAAGGGAGGGAAATTTAGTTAGTTGATTGGTTAAGGGTTAGTTAGATGTGTGATCTAACTAACTAGAGTTAGTGTATGTGTATAGGCTATATAAACTTGTATTCACTTGTTATTATGGCCCAATGTGGATGAATAAAATTTTCTGATTTTCCCTTACTCTTTTTCTCTCTTGTTAAGCAAGTTTTAGTTTTACTTTCATCCATATTATTCTTTCTTTCTGTCATTCAAGATCACTCAAGATCATTGAGTTTTTGTTCTTTCTTTCAAGTTTCAGTGTGTGTATGTGTGTGTGTGTGTGTGTGTGTGTGTGATCACAACACAATCAATGCTTGATTGTGCTTGTGTGTGTGCCATTGTTGTGTAAGAATCCTGTGATTTTCGCTGCACCAACATCTGGCATCAAGCCTGGTTCGTTGCACATCTATGGCTATTTTTAATCATGGTCAGTTTCCTGCAAACTTGCCATTTTTAGATGGAAAGAACTATGATCGATGGAGCAAGCAAATGAAGGTAGTATTTGGGTATCAAGATGTTATGGAACAAGTGACGAATGGTGTTGAACCCATAACTGCTACCTCAACAGATGCAGAGAAGGCAAATCATAAAGAATTGAAAGAGAAAGATTCAAAGGCACTTTTCATTATCCACCAAAGTGTAACACCAGATATCTTTGAGAAAGTCAGTGATGCACAGTCAGCTAAGGAGGCATGGGATGCTCTTCAAAATGCATATGTCGGTGATGAGAAAGTCAAGAAGGTGAGGTTACAAACTCACAAGAGGCAATACGAGTTGATCCAAATGGAAGAGAAAGAAACAATAAGTGAATTCTTTACTAGAATTTCTAAGCTTGTTAATGCAATGAAGAGTTGTGGTGAAACTGTGTCAGTTCAGAGTATTGTGGAGAAAATATTGAGGTCTCTAGCCCCAAGATTTGATCACATTGTTGTAGCTATAGAAGAGTCTAAGGATCTTGCTAGTATGAAGGTTGATGAACTGCAAGGATCTTTGGAAGCTCATGAACAAAGAATGAATGAGAGAAGCACCGAGAAAACAAAGAGTGAAATTGCATTAACAACTCAGCAAGGTGGTAAAGAAAAAAAGGGAAAAGGAAAATGGAGTGGTAATAAAGGAAAGAGTGGAAATCATAACACAAATGGAAACCAAGAAGCAAGAGGTTCAAGGAACAATGGATACCATGGTGGAAAGAACAATCAGAATGCAAATTAGAAAGGTGGTAAAAAGAAGTTTGACAATAAGAATATCCAGTGCTATAATTGTAAAAAATATGGACACTTTGCTGATGAATGTAGAGCTAAAGAGAATTCCAACAATGCTGAAGCAAATGTAGCTAGAAATGAGAATGATGAAAGGTCTGTTTTGCTGATGGTTACAACAAAAGATGAGAGTGATCAAGGTAACAAGTGGTATCTTGATAATGGGTGTTCTACACACATGACAGGAAGGAAAGATTGGTTTGTGAGTCTCAAAACTACACAAAACAATCATGTGAGATTTGCTGACAATAGTAAGCTTGCAGTACATGGGATTGGTGATGTATATGTAAGAAGAAAGGATGGTGTATGTGCAGTAATCTCTAGTGTATTGTATGTTCCTGGAATGAAGTGTAATCTTCTAAGCATAGGACAGTTGCTTGAGAAAGATTACAAGATTGTTATGGAGAAGAAACTACTCAGTATGTTTGATACAAAAGGGAGATTGTTGCTAAAGGCACCAATGTCAAATAATAGAACATTTAAGATAGAGCTGAATGTGTTAGATCACAAGTGTTTAATGACTGCATCAAGCAGAGATGAGTGGTTATGGCATTATAGAATGGGACACTTGAATTTCAGAGATCTTAGCACAATGTAGAAGCAAGGGTTGGTGACTGGTTTACATGAAATTCATGTGCCTGAAGAGATGTGTGCACTCAAAACAACATAGAGGTAACTTCAGCAAAGATGCAGTAAGCAAGACCAAAACTACACTTGAAGTGATATACTCAAATGTGTGTGGACCTATGCAGGTTGATTCAATTGGAGGTAACAAGTATTTTGTAAGCTTCATTGATGATTTTAGTAGGAAAATGTGGACTTATCTAATCAATAAGAAAAGTGATGTGTTTGAGACTTTTAAGAAGTTCAAACTGGTTGTAGAAAGGCAGAGTGATCACAAACTCAAAACCCTGAGAACTGATGGTGGTGAAGAGTATGCGTCACATGATTTTTCGAAGTTTTGTGAAGAGGGAGGTATAATTCATGAAGTAGTTCCACCTTATACTCCTCAACAAAATGGGAGTGCAGAGAGAAGGAATATGACTGTAATGAATATGGTCAGGTGTATGCTAAGAGGAAAACACTTGCCAAAAGAGTTGTGGGGAGAAGCAGTAGCAACAGCTACGTACACTCTGAACAGATTCCCTACTAAGAGGTTGAATGGAGTTACACCAGAAGAGGTTTGGTCAGGAATCAAACCTAGTGTGAAGCATATGAGAGTATTTGGTTCACTAGCTTATAAACATGTGCCAGACCAGTTGAGAAAGAAGCTAGATGATAAATCAACCATGATGATTCTGGTTGGTTATCATCCTACAGGTGGTTATAAACTCTTTGATCTAGTTAACAAGTGTACTGTTGTTAGTAGAGATGTAGTTGTAGATGAACTAAAAGAGTGGGATTGGCACAAGAATGATACGAAAAGCTCAATTAGTGTAATGATTGAAGATGTAGAAGAAGAGCAATCAACACCAACTGTAGCTGGAGTTAGAAGATCAACAAGGCAGAGACAAGTGCCTGCAAGGCTACAAGAGTGTGAAATTAGTGCAAATATTGAAGTAACAGATGAAGGTGATATGGTTCACTTAGCTTTCATGGCTGAGTCTGAGCCTATAAATGTGAATGAGACACTAAAAGATGAGAAATGGGTGAATGCCATGAAGGAAGAGTTGGACTCAATAGAGAGTAATCACACTTGGGATTTAGTTGATCTTCCCCACAAGAAGAAAGCAGTTGATGTTAAGTGGGTATATAAGTTGAAAGTGAACTCAAAAGGTGAAGTAACTAGACACAAAGCAAGACTGGTTGCTAGAGGATTTCTTCAAAAGGAAGGACTAGATTATGATGAAGTCTTTGCTCCCGTGACTAGAATGAAGACTATAAGGTTAATAACTGCAATTGCTAACATGATTAAATGGCCTATGTATCAAATGGATGTGAAGTCGGCATTTTTGAATGGTCCTATTGAAGAAGAGGTTTATGTGACACAACCACCAGGTTTCATTGTGCAAAGTCAGGATACTAAGGTGTATAAGCTTAACAAGGTATTGTATGGCCTTAAACAAGCTCCAAGAGCCTGGAATAAAAGGATTGATAAGTTCCTAGGTGACATAGGATTTTTGTATGTAAGCAAAGATGCTGACAAAGGCATAATTCTACTATGCCGGTATGTTGATGATTTACTGATAACAGGCAGTGATGAGGGCTATATCAGTTAATTCAAGGATGAACTGAAAAGAGAATTTGAAATGACTGATTTAGGTCACATTTCATATTTTCTAGGCATTGAATTCTTAAGGACGGAGAATGGAATGTTAATGCATCAGTCCAGATATGCAGGTGAAATACTAAAGAAGTTTGAAATGGATAAATGCAATACTGCATTATCACCTGTAGAACCAAGGCTACAACTTTCAAACAATGTAGATGAAAAGGAAGTTGATCCAACCTACTATAGGTAGCTAATTGGTTCTCTGAGGTATTTGTGCAATACAAGGCCAGATATTGAATACGGTGTTGGAATAGTTAATAGATTCATGGAAAAATCTAAGACTTCACACCTAATTGCAGTCAAGAGAATCTTGAGGTATGTCAAGGGTACCATTGAATGTGGAACACTATTTCCAACAGCTGACAGAAAGAGAGAGTGCAAGTTGATTGGCTACACTGATTCCAACTGGTGTGGAGATATTGAAGATAGAAAATCAACAACAAGCTACATGTTTTACTATGATGGAGCACCAATCTCTTGGTGTTCAAAGAAGGAACCTGTTGTAGCTCTCTCATCATGTGAGGCAGAATATATTACCGCATCCCTTAGTACATGTCAAGCAGTTTGGTTGAAGAATTTAGTTGAAGAAATCAGTCAAGCAAAGGTTGAAAGTGTAGTGCTGAGAATTGACAATGTTTCAGCAATTAATTTGGCTAAAAATCCCATTTCCCATGGGAGAAGCAAACACATTGAGCTAAGGTTTCATTATCTCATAGAGCAAGTGAATAATGGGAACCTAACTCTAGAATACTGCAAGAGTGAAGAGAAAATTGCGGAATTGCTAACCAAAGTTGTGGCAGTCCAAGTGTTTCAAAGGCTAAGGGATGCGATGGGCATTGAAAGTGTAAGCAACATGAGATTAAGGGAGGGTGTTAAATGTAGAGAGTAATTCATGTTGAGTTTGAATTGTTACTTGCCTGTGAAGTAACAAAATTTGAGTTAGTTTCACTGTTGCTTGTTTAGCAAGTAACAAAAGTTAGTTGTTAAAGTGTTTGACAGTTGGCAACAACTTGTTAGTTTGTTAGTTGATAAATAAGGGAGGGAAATTTAGTTAGTTGATTGGTTAAGGGTTATTTAGATGTGTGATCTAACTAACTAGAGTTAGTGTATGTGTATAGGTTAAATAAACTTCTATCAGCTTAAACTTTGGAATAATCGATTATTTGAGAGTTTGTTTTGTAGACTATAAATAATTATTATAATTTTCTTTATAGAGACCCTTTTATCAAAAGGGGTGTGGGGATGATTTATAGGTATTAATAACAATCAAAAGAGATCTAATGATAGATCACATATATGCCTTCGGAATACGAAATATTCAATTTCTCATAAGTGCAGAAGATTTTATTTTGCATAAGGTATTGATGAAAAAGTGGAGAGGAAAATAAACGGTTTTGGTGAGAAGTGTGGCAGGTGATGAAAAATAATAATAAAAAAAATGACTTAAATATACTTTTGTTCTTTGTATTTATGCTTTGTGTTGAAAAAAGTCCCCATAAAAAAAAAAGATTTTTGTCCCTGCAATATCTTAAAACTTTTAAAATAGTCTCCGACTGAATTTCTTGATGATATTGCAGGGACTAAAATAAATTTTTTATTTTTTACCGAGACTAAAATCAATTTTTTATTTTATTACAGTGGCTCTTTTCAAAACAAGTTATAATTACAAGAACCAAAAAAATATTTAAAAATTGGTCACGTCAGCTCTAACTCCAATCATGGGCTATTTTAAAAGTTTTGAGATATTGCATGGCTTAAAATCAAAATATTTTTTTATAGGGGTTCTTTTCAAAACAAACTAATTGCAGGGATCAAAAACATATTTAAGTCTAAAAAAATTTATTAAAAAAAAGAAAAAAAATAACTAGTAACCGGTAACAAGTGGCTAAACGAAAAAAAATAAGTGATGTGATTCGATAGAAAATAGTGTGTTAAAAAGAATGTGTCAATGAGTGTGACCATAGTATTACTCATTGGTTCAGATATTAATTGTGTATATCTACATGATAGTACTTCTCGAGTATTTGATCTTGCAAAACAGTTTCAAGAGTTTTTTGTCACTCAGCCACATGCTACGTTTGTCACGTCTATTAAAGATAAGGGCCTGTTTGATTTGGTTTTCAAAAACTGTATTTTAGTTTTTAAATATTAAAAAACTAAGAACTTGTTTGATTAATTAGTTTTGAAAAACAATTCTGGAAACAATTTTGAAAATAACTGTTTTGGGAACTAAAAAACAAGAAGAGGTTTTTGATGTTTTGATTTCCAATATTCCATTTTCCTGAAAACACAAAACACACGGAGAATAGCATATTTTCATTAATGGCATTTTAGTAATATTTTACAACTTTGAAAATGGGTTTTGAAAATAGAATAGTCAAACAACTTTTTTTCTTTTTCTTTCCTAAAAATAGTTTCTTAAAATCAATTTATCAAACAGTTTTTAAAAACTAAAAACGAAAACCCAATCAAACAGACCCTTAACCCCTTCTAACTTCTCATATATCTCTTCTTCCAGATGGATCTTGGTTAAAGAGCATCATCCATGTCAGTTATGACGGTTGATGACACTCACTTTGGGTCTTGCTTGTGTTAGTCAATTGTATGATTTTGGTTGGTTACTTAGTCATGTTTTCTTCCACTCATTGTTATGTGCAGATGAAGTGAAAATTGCAAATACCGCAACCTTAATTCCTACTTCCACTATTAATTTATCATTTCCTAAATTTTATTTGTGGCATTCTCGTCTTGATTATTCACAGTTTTGAAAAAGTTTTTGTATTTATGTTCATAGTATTATAAGAATCTCTCGCACAAAAATTTATAGATTTCAATTCTCCTTAAAAAAATTAATCTTAAAGAGAGATTTCAAAATAATTGTATAAAAAATTCAAAATTCCAAATATACACTTGAGTGGATTAAAAGTAAGGACCAAAACGTATAAATAAAAATATTTAAGGGACCAAAATTTATTGAAAATTAGGGTTAAATGTGTTTTTGGTCCTTACTTTTATGTGAGTTTCGACTTTTAGTCCCTACATTTTTTTTATTATATTTTTAGTCCCTGCATTTTCGCCGTTTGCTTTTTTAGTCTCTACCGTCAATTTTTTGTGACTCGGATAGCGAAATCAGCCACATAGAATGACACATAGATGTCACGTCATTCGACGCAAATGTTATTATAGTCAATTTAAGTTATCCTATGTGGTCAATTTTGTTATCCTAGTCACAAAAAATTGACTGAAAATATAATAAAATAAATGTAGGGACTAAAAATGTAATTAAAAAAATGTAGGGACTAAAAGTCGAAACTCACATAAAAGTAGGGTCTAAAAACATATTTAACCCAATTTAATATGGACTAAAAATGGAAATTTGATATATTTATAAAGACAAAAGTTTTATTTAACTCTTAAAAATATAAAAATTAAAAGGTACTAATAAATATAATATTTAAAACTCAACTATTAAAATAAGGGTTTTGCTAACTAGTGCACCAGGTGCACTAGTTAAGGAAACTAAAAGTAGTAAATTTTACATTGAAAATGCTATAGCTTACACTTAAAGAAAATTGACTACACAATTTCCAAGACAATTTTATCACTTTTCGTTCTTGAACTAATGCAAGGGATGCATTGTTTAACAATTGCCTAAAATTAATCATATTTAGTTTCGAACATGTATCAAATTGAATTATCTTCTGAACAAATCTATGAACATTTTAGTTTTTTATAAAACAAAGAGTGCAAAGAAATATCATCTTAGTGACATTTCGATTATGTTGACACCTTACAAAATTATCTATTATTTACATCATCATAATAAATAAATTTGTCAAAAGATGAAAAATAATCCTATCCTATAGAAAATAGAGAAAAAAAATTCATAAAAATCCCTAGTGTCAAGTGTGTAACGTGCGCATCATCCTCCGAATATCCAACAAGTCATCAAACCATCACCAATCAAAACCCAAATAATGAATGAATACAATAAATAAATTGTCAAAGAAACGGATAGAAGAAAGAAAAAACAAAAAACAACTCATAATTGCAAACAAAAATAGAAGTTTTATTTATTACATTTATTTCAATTAAAAAACCGAAAAAACAATAATAAATATTATTATTATTATTATTATTATTATTATTATTATTATTATTATATATCACAACATGATAATGATGATAGAATGATCTGTTTCGATCAATTGAAAGCTAAAAAAGAAAGCTAAGAAAAAAAGTCAAGTAAATACCACTTTTTCTTGATCTTGTGTTCTTGTAAGATCCAAAAATGGCGAAAAAAGCTTTGTTGATTGGGATCAATTATCCTGGAACAAAAGCAGAGTTAAGAGGATGTGTAAACGATGTTTGGAGGATGCACAAATGCTTGATCGAACGATACGGTTTTTCTGAAAATGATATAACTGTTTTGATCGACACAGATTCATCGTACACGGAGCCGACAGGGAAGAACGTACGACGTGCGCTGTCGGATCTGGTTGGATCGGCGGAGGAAGGAGATATTTTGTTTGTTCATTACAGTGGACATGGGACTCGTCTTCCTGCTGAAACTGGAGAGGATGATGATACTGGTTTTGATGAATGTATCGTTCCTTCTGATATGAATCTCATCACTGGTTCGTTCGTACCAAAATAATTCAATTACCTTTTTTTTTATTTCTCTCTATTTTTGTTGATTAAATTGTTGGAATTTAATTGTGCTTTTGGATCTTTTGCTATGAAAGACACACATGCACTTACACCGGATACGACACGGACATCGATACGTCGACACCGATAATAATTTGATAAAATGATACAGTTTGATGTAATTATAAGTGTGGACACCAACATGTGTCTTGTCTGACACATGACACGCCTAATCCGAAGAGTGTCTGCACTTCATAATCTTTTGCGTTAAAGATTTCTAGAGATTCTTCTTTGACAAAGTGTTTTAAGAGTTGAGAAAATATTTCATACATATTTTGGTCAGTTTTGTGTAACATTTGATAAATGGATGTTGGGTCTAGCATAAGGATTAGAGATAGTGTCCACGTTTAGTGGCCGATGGTGTTGCGAGTATGATTATCTACTGTGAAAAGAACTTATGATAAACCATAAAAAAACAAAGAAATGTTTGATCAGTAAAATTGTATTGATGGCTTTTGATTCATGATTGTTAATTGTCCTTATTCTTTTTTGTTTTGGTGTAATTTTGATGTTAGTAGTGAGTAGTAGTGGTAGTGGTGTTGTGTATTTTCTTTAGGTAGAACAATGTTGCATTAATGTGATGAATTTCGTGTGTAAACAGATGATGATTTCAAGGAATTTGTGAATGGGGTTCCTAGAGGATGTAGGTTGACAATTGTATCTGATTCATGCCATAGTGGTGGCTTGATTGAAGAAGCTAAGGAGCAGATAGGAGAGAGCACAAAGGGAGAAGAGGAACATTCTGGATCCGGTTTTGGATTGTCGGGTTTTCTGCATAGGAAAGTGGAAGATGCCATTGAGTCCCGGGGATTTCATGTCCCTTCTGGGTTGCGCAGTCATCCACACAGAAATGAAGAAAATGAAGATAGGGATATTGAACTCCCACATGGAGTTAAGAATAGGTCTCTCCCACTTTCAACCCTCATTGATATACTAAAGCAGAAAACTGGGAAAGAAAATATAGACGTTGGTCAACTGAGACCCACGCTTTTCGATGTTTTTGGGGAAGATGCTAGCCCAAAAGTGAAGAAGTTTATGAAGGTTATCTTGGACAAACTCCAACATGGAGGTGGTGAAGGTGAACAAGGTGGGATACTTGGAATGGTAGGTTGTCTTGCTCAAGAGTTTCTCAAGGCAAAGTTGGATGGTAATGATGAGGGATATGCAAAACCTGCCATGGATACAGAAGTCGGAAATAAGCATGAAGTGTATGCCGGATCATCAAAGCGTGGTCTTCCAAGTGGTGGAATTCTAATGAGCGGCTGCCAGACAGACCAGACTTCGGCCGATGCTTGTCCTTCAGGAAATCCGGCTAATGCTTATGGAGCTTTCAGCAATGCAATACAGGCTATAATTCAAGAGTCTGATGGTGAAATTACATATTCTGAGCTTATTCTCAAGGCTAGGCAAAAGCTAGAGAAGGATGGTTTCACTCAAAAGCCTGGACTCTATTGCAGTGATCACCATGTTGATGAACCTTTCATGTGCTGATATGTTCTCAGACAGAGAGAACAATGTGTTTTCATTCCTGCTGCTGCAAAATTTTCATTTTTTCCTATTTATTTTTTGAACAATTCGGTGTGTTTCAGCTCATGTGTTGTCTAGTCATCTGTTATTGTGTGTTTGGACAATCAATGTTGCTCTAAAGTAATATATAAATACTTCTATTATTAAAAAAAAAAAAAAAGAATATTTGCTTCAATAATCGTTTTAATAATCATTGATAGTTACTGTTATACAAACTGGTTCAAACTCAGACTGGACTATATGATACAGCCTAGCCATCTACTGTCTCGGTGAATATCTTTACAAATATACAAAATCTAATTATATGCTAAAATGGTAGGTAAAAAAATTGATAACTAAATGAGACTGCACAATTGTGTTGAATGGCGCAGAGGATGGGTCATCCCTCCTAAAAAATTCAGTATCAAGGTTGAGCCTTTTTACTTTATAATAATTTGCTTGTTGACGTACAGAGGACACCACCGAATATTGGAGATGTCAAGCAACTTTCAAAAGGCTTTGTTGAAAAGAAAAGATGAGCAAAGTCTACCATACTATCACAGGTCAATCATCGATTTCTTGAACCCATGCTAAACCTGCCAAGGATGTCAAATAGGTTAGTTTCTTGATTGTGATTACAAAAAAATGAATGAGAAAAAAACCATCTATTAATTATATTCATTTTCTATCTATTATGTGTGAGAGAGAGAGAGAGAGAGAGAGAGAGAGAGAGAGAGAGAGAGAACCTTGAAGCACAGTTTCAACAGCTGCATTTGGAACAAGAAGGCCAACAATTCGTTTGCTATCCACAGTAGTTTCTATGCGTACAACACGTAGCCTCCTATGGCTTAGGCGGGCCTGTACATATTTGATTTACAGTTTAGCTATTTTCTAAGAGATATATTTAAGTACTTATGAAACCACTATCAACAAAAAGATATCAAATAAGCAGTCGCCGGTGAAGTCGTGAAGTATAATAGTCTAACGACTAAATAATGAACAAGAGCCAGCCGCCTTACAAAGAAAACTTTTTCAAGCAGATCTAATCTCCATCAAGTTGAAAGTTATTCTACAATGCAAACTCGGTTGTTTGAACAGTTACTATAATAAATTACTACAATTTAATCCAAGTCATCCAATGCAATTTTTATGCTGCAAACCTCACCGTTTAAAAACTCAATCCAGAAGATTAAATAATAGGACAAAGTAACAAACGAATGCATGAGTTAATATTTTAGCATAGGCAATACAATATAATGTTTTGCTTTTTGTTGTCATAAATGATGAAGAAATACCTGCTTAGAAAGGGCTTTTTCTATGGTTCCCCAAACAGGAAGAATGAGGCCACCCAAGACATTTACTTCCTGTAGTCTTCTGCCCACTGTACAGAAGTTGCCAATCTTACAATTGGGACCATGCATGCACTGCCAAAAAAGGTAAAGAGAAGTCAATGTCAGACAACGTGGAGTAAGCAGGGATTGCAATTTTTTCATCTTACTTCTAATGTATCTTTTAATTACTACCATACATGCATCACCCATAGCTATATACTGATCGATGATGTTATAGATGGCATGGGTAATACTTAAAAATACATATGTCCAAGTGTATAACTAAGTTAAGTTATAAATGAAAACTGTCCAAGAAACTGATGACAAATAAAGAGAACAATAGCATATCAGAACCCCGACTCAGTTCAGTATGTATGACAAATGTCGAATCCTACGGGAAGATATCTTCCGCGGATGGGGGGATTTCTGAGCAATTCATACGGGCAGAAAGCAATTACCCAAGATTTAAATATTTCATTTCAATAAAATTTGGTTTCATTGCAAATTTAGAAACAGGAAAAATATGTTCTAATGAAATATACCTGTTTAGATGAGACATCATATTCCTCTTCCCAACCAGTTTGAGCCTTTTCTAAGGATGAAACTTTTCTGTATTTACTTTTTAATTCAGATAGAGGCATCTCCCTAAATGATTGAGAGGAAACCAAGTTTAAAATACAATAAAACTGAAATGCCAACAAAGCCTAATTGCTAGAATACATACCGGTTTGATTCCCCAACAGGAGGACGAACTATCTTATACATACCCGAAGCAGAACTAGAACAAATCAAAGAACAAAAATAAGGAAATGAAAATCAGTAAGATTGTGTGTAGAAAAGAACGAAGAAAAAAAATGACATAACCAATAATAACATCATGAGTGTGTGTGTGTGTGTGTGTGTGTGTGAGAGTCACATTTGGTAACTCCATGTCATGATCTGTACATGATCATGTTTAATATTATAACAATATTAAAAATTGGAAGCATGTAATATATTCTCCTAAAATTCTCTGCTCTTAAGCAAGTCAAATATCATGATGATATGGAAAAGTACATTTAGAAGGATGTAACATATCCTGAAACTGGGCATCAAACGTTGAGTAAAAACCAGTGCAGAAATCAAGTTTATTAAATGGGGTCAGCTATCTCTGCTTTTTGGTGTATCCAAGTACATGTGAACAAAAATATAAGCTTAGGTTTTTAAATATGACAACCTAACTCAGCAGAGAAAAGGCTTGATGATTAGAATCAACTTCAAGTTTATATTCAATATTCAATGAAATCAAAATTGAACTAAGGAAACAGGAACACATAATGAAAACCAAGAATAATACCTTTCAAATGCTAAAATGAAATGACGTTTTCCCAACCACTCCCTCTTGGACTCATAGAAGCCATCATTGGCTGAGCCAAGCCCATCTTTCTGCTTTTCATTCAGCATGCTACTTGCTGACTGACATATAAATAATAAGAAAGTCAGTATTTTACATTTGTTTGAGTAATGCACACCATTAATTGGGTCAAACAGCAAAAAACAAGCACCTCCCATGTGATCCCACGATCCAAGATGAACGTAAACAGAACGGTTGAAGCTGCAGTCAATTGATCAACATGAACTGTCTGCATGTAAATGAAAAATTATCTAGTCCATATTAGCAATATAACAAATTATTTCTATTGTTTGATGATTAAAAATGAAGGAATACGGTTCATAATAAACGAGCAGAATTGGCTCTAAACAAGGAAATATTTCTGCAGGCGTAAAAAGAAAATATCCTAAGATCTGCTGAAATATCAATAATGATGGAGCAGATTTAGTACAATACAAATACTTTTAGAGCCATGCTATTCATTACGAATAGCAAGCAACAAGAAACACACAAACAAAAATGTGGCAGTATGCAATTGGCTTAAGTAAAATAAATAATATTTAAAAATGGAAATAATATGAATTGGGTTTGGCCGGAAATCACCACGTCATGTGTGTTTCACTTCGTAAAATACAGCATTCCTCTTAAATTTAATACTAAGGAAAGAAGTAAATAACAAATAAATGAGCAGGCACAAGTCTAGCAAACAAACCTTTGGAGTACCCTGTAGTTCAATGACATTAGCTTTCAAGTCAACAATGCCCGTGTCGAGGTTACCTTCAATGCGAGCATTCCGAACAAGAAGATCCAATATACTCACAAATAATTCAAATAGCCTGTTGATAAAGTAGTATTTAGCATATTGTATCTAGTACTAAAACTTATAAGCATCAAGTAATTTGTTATACAAAGGACACACCCATTCTGAATATCAGGAGGTAGTCCCAAAAGCCGATTGAGGAATCGTCCAACTTCGTGCATATCTGAATCAATAATTCGCCCAGATAACCTTCCAGGATCTTTACCATTTCCTACAAAATAGGAAGCACATATTTAGTCAAAAGGTTTGGTAGTGCAATATGTGGTATCACAACAATAGCTCAACTATAAACGAAACCACTCAGTAGAAAGTTTAGTTGAGAGTAGTAATGAATTACCAAGAGTTGAATCCCTAACTATCCCAACAGATACAAGAGCAGCTTTTGCCTGAATAATGAAATCTTGAATAGTATCTGGTTTGTCAGATGAACATCCCGGAGGCACAACAGGTAGAGAATCCTGGAAAATGATTTGTCATTAGATGGATTTGACAACTCATTTCATACCGGGCATTATATATATATATATATACACACACACACACACACACACACACACATATGTGTGTGTGTGTGTCTATAATGACAAATCATTATAAAGAATATAAAACCTGCTCCATTATTCCTTTGTACATAATCATCAGAGCCCTCTTTCCATAAGCGCTATCATAATTATAAGCACTTAATGAAGGCCCAGCCCTGTAAGCCATGAAGGAAGTCAGGAACATAGACAAATATGTAAAAATTCATTGATGCCAATTCATTTAAAATACAAAACTGATAAATCCAACATGCCTGCGGTCCCCCTGAGTCAAAGCACCAAGAGATTCTAATCTCTTCGCAACAATTGATGCAAATCGTCGTTCTCCACCAAGATTAGTAAAGAGTATCCTGATGCATTTATGATAATAGAGATCAGGTAAACTGGTGTAGCCTGGCGAGGCAACATCAAAAAAACTATCGCTGCGATCATTTGATATCTAGTCAAAGGAGCTCACATCTTAACTTCTATAGGATTTTATGAAACAGTGAACAATATACAACAGCAATATAGAATTTTGATAAAGCAAGATAACAACTTCCGTCTTGGGTATGAAACAATTGAAATATCTGGTTACAGTAGGATGGAGAAAAAAAGAGATGTGAAACCCAAACTATATTCTATATAATGGAAAAATGTGGAAAACAAGACAACAATTCTTCACGATGAAATTTGAAACCGATGTAAAGGAATGTAGCACAGCTTGGTAGCGCATTTGTTTTGGGTACAAAATGTCCCACAGGTTCAAAACCTGCCATCCCTATCCAACTATTAGTTAGCGTATCAGCAGTAACACGGGATCAATTGCGACCAATTCAAATTAGACATACATATATACATACTCAAAATGAATAGTTCTCAATGTCTATGAAACATAGTAGTAACGGAGTTTTGGACACCTTTGACACTGATACTTCTTCAACACATGTAAAACACTACTCACTAACTCAATAGGTGTCAAGTTAAAAGATTAAGTTTTTATTGCCTTGGACAGGGACCAAACAAGTTTATCCAACCATTGCTTAACTGCTTAAGCCATTGTGAACTTTATTGACTCAAACAGAATACTTTTGCTTCAGGCTTCGGTTCTAAGTTAAATAATTTCTCTACACATTTTCTCATTCTCCAAACACCAACCAAAACCTTTTCCTTCAGGCTTTAGTTCTAAGTTAAATACTTTGCAGATATTAAACCAGCGAGACAATAAGTTATTACTTGATTAACAGAAATAACGATAGGTAAAGCAAGCAAACAGATAGAAGGAAAGTCATTTTAATCAATAACCTGTATTCTGGTGCGGAAGCTTGATTTGATCTATGAGTTCTTCCAAACTGCTGAATTGCACGGTCAGCACTCCACGGAAGCTCTAGCGTTAAATGAACTCTTCTTTTCTGTTGTATAAAAGTCATGAAGCACATAATGGGGAAAACAACACAGACAACAAAGAATAAAACAGATCATAAGTTCAATCAAGCAGAAATTCTAAACCACTCCAAATCATAAACATAGGACAGACAAGACAATGATGCCAGGGACAACAATACTTCAAGTCAGTTTGAAATACCTGATTTGCAGCTCTCCTGTCCGCTTGCAAAGAAACACCAGCTGATCCAGCTTCAGAGATAATAGCAACAAACTTTTTACCATCCATAAAAAGCTGCTTTTCGTGCATGTTAACCATTTCCATAGTGACCTCCTTCCTATACAGATAAACAAAAATTGGCATAATGCAGCTACTATGAAATTCTGTTTATTAACCAGTAAGATGTGGAGACACTACAACTTACGTATTACGAGCCTGATAAGTTACACCCTTTCCAGCAGGGCCCCTCACAAGCATTCCTCTCCTTCCTGTAATTTCTGCAACTTTGTCGGGCCCCCCTAGCTGTATATATATAAAATTTATCACCAGAAATATTAGTAATTTTAATATATATATATATATATTCTCACAAGATGATAAGCAAATAAGAACTAGAACCTATGAGATTTCATGATGCAACACAGCATGCTAATATCTCTGAATCATTAAAATGGGATAGAGGAAGATGACTCCCAACTCAGTAAAGTAAAGTAAAGACTGGATCTACAACAGCTCAAAGGTGGCCAAGACAAGGCTTATGGAAAGATCACTAGCTGCTTCTTGGCCCACCATGAGATAAGATTGTTTCCAAGAAAGAGAAATTATCCTCTAATACAATCTTCTTGGGCCACCCACCAAATTATTCATGCATCAAGCCCTATAGCGTTGGGCATGAGGGGTGTGTTGGGAAATGAGGGGTGTATGAGATTTCCATAGTGACACATATTAAATTGACAATATAAAGCAATGTCATAGATTAAAGAAGAAAATCTTCAAAGGCAAAGTTTTTAATCACACAATATGGATGCAGAATAACTTCCCGATCCCTGATACCATACATCATTAACAAAAAAGTGTAACTATTCTGCCTACACATGTGGATAGATTCAATGAAAGTTGCAATTTGCATTGGATGCTTGACAGATTTTTCCTATAAATGGGATATTAAATATTTCAAATAAAGAGAGATATCAAATTATTAATACAAGAGCAAAAATTGGAAGTTTCAGAACTCTATAAACCAAGCATTTTAGCTATTCCACAACAGCAATTGTAATAGAGGAAAAGGTTAACATCTTTATTTTACTTCCCTCTTGCATCAATGTAGTCATTTTAAAATAACCTTTATACAATTAAACTGTATCTGAGCACATTTAAGCAAATGATCTTCATAGCAAGAGGGTAATAAAACATGTGATCACTACCTGGTCAGTAATATCATCCAAAGGATTGTTTGGAAGATCCAAAGATCGAATAATCTCTAATATTTTTGTCTTACGTTCCAAGGCTGCATCATACCTGTCATAATTTAATAAAACCATTATAATTTTTCTTTGTTTTATTTTATTTTTTCCCCTAACTTTGGTTCATAAAGATAATGTATCTTGCAGTTTCTTTTGTAAACAGTTATTAAACATAAAACACTAATTAAGACCATTAAAGTCAGACCCCAATAACTTGAGAACTGTTTAAATTGTATACCTCTTCTGGAGTTCAGCTATGTAGGCCTGCCTTGCTAGAAGATATTCATCTGTTTTTTCCTTACACAAATGGCACGACCACTCTTCAGGAACTACATCACCAATTGGTGGCATCAAGCATGCAGAATGGACTAATTTACCACAGCACGAACACTGTAGCAATTTTTTCCTTTCCTGCAGTGAAAGCTATGTAACTACTACATCCCTAGCATAGCATCAAAACAATTCAAGAGATTCAAAAATAAAAAAATATTAACTACCTCCTCAGTGGTGCAAATTTCACATATCTGAAACTCCTCATCTGAGTCATTAGATTCAATGCCAGAATCAGCTGCATCAAGCAAGAGGAATCATGATTAAAGTCAAACATATCCTGATAAAATGCACACATCCATTTTCAAAGGTTTGGTAAGGAAATAAAATATTGTTGTAAAGTGTTATTTAAGGAATTTTGTGATTGTGGCTGGGAAGTGGGAAAGGGCTGACAGCGTCTTCACAGATTTCTTTCTGCATGCCTCTGATCTTATCATGGTGCTACTGGTGTATCACTTCATATTATGTTCCTATTTTGATTCATTCAATATCCTCCGCTATATTAGTTTTATCCTCATCATAAATTCTGATTGAAAAGAGCAATAAGCTCTTGCAATAAATTTGTTATCACTTTTTTTTTGTAGAATAACCAACTCTCAGTTTGCAGGGAATTATTATGTCCCCGTGTGATTATTGGCCAAAATTAAATCCATTCATGGCATGGCCTCTTCTCAACCCCTACTATTCCAAATTTCTTAGCCTGTGACTTATTAATTATGAATGTCTTCAATTTTTTGGTAAATTTATGTTGTTTTGATGATTTGAGTGGTCATCCCACTATCTACTCTGTGCCACTATCCAAGATTGACAACTATGATCCTACTGAGTATCAGATTCAGACATGGAGGCTAGAAAAATGAAATCATAAATCATAACAGGAAATGAAAGACCCTACCTCTATTGTGAATTATATTAAAAAATACATATATACATAAATTAATTAAATATAATACAAATGGTAGAATAACTATGAGTTCACGTTATCACTGCAAAAAGTAAACCCTAATTTCAATACATTATAGGTCTTTTTCATTTCTGTTTTTTTGTTAGGTCTTCAATCCTAGTATGCTTGTTATTATAATTAGTATAGTGACTAATTTGTATGGCAAATGGTCTCATATCCCAGAAAAAAGAGATAACAAGAGCATACAGCAGTGTATTTTATTAGCCAGGGTTTCTGTTGGGCCCTTGGCTAGTACTAGTGGGCCTGTGGGCCAACCTACTACTTGGAAGGTGTACACGCGTAGGGGAAAGAGGAGTGCAAAGTAAGAGAAGGAATGTTGTTGCCGAGCTGTTTTTTTATGATGAGTATTTCCAATAACAAATTACAGTTAGTACTGCCTTAAGTAGTGGAATGATCATCATCTTTGAGAATAACTTGTAACATAGTAAACTTGTAACAAAATAGAATTAGGAATACAACTATTAGAAAATTGGGGTACCTCCCATTGGTAATAATGTATAACATAGTAACATATTGTCTTAGATAGTATGGAGTATGGACAAGTGTGAAGAAGACTCATAAAAGCACTGGTAAGGGTGGTTGCTTAGATGAAGGGTGATCCAATAGTTAAAGGTAGAGGGAAATCTAAAGGTGAAACCAAATCATCTAATCTAAGTATTTGATGCCACCTATTGTGATAAAGCTTTATTATTGAATTTGTTTTTTGTTATTGGCTGCTCATCCAAGGACATTGGTGTCTAAGATGGAACTGGTGCGGTAAGGCTTGCTTATTTGGAATATAAATTCAGCAATAGAGTAATCAATGTTATGAGGTGAAATTGGCGTGAGGACCACATGCTAACTACAAGTTTTTTTTTTCCTTTTTCTTATAAATACCTAGATTACCTAATATCACAAGTTGCATGGTTTAGGTATTGTATTCAAAATTTTCTATCTTACATAACAATGAGATGATTGAGAGGGATGTAACACTTGCACAAAATTCAAGCTAAGTAGATGAAGTGGAAAAAGGATTCAAATGTAAATTGTGATTTGAAATGTCAATCAAACTCAGAAATGCTTGAAAATACAGCTATGAGACCAACAATGGCATGCAGTAAAAATGTCAAACGGTGAAGGGTCAAAAAGTGCAAAATTTAAGGCGGCAGAGTTGTGAATTTTTTATAAAATGAGTGAATGCACAAAAATGGTCAGGAACAGCCATGTTTGAGAGAAAACTGGACTAGAATCGATTGAGGAAATTATTGCACAAGCTCATATATCGTTGTTTGGTTGTGTTAAAAGAGAAGACCAACATTTCTAGAATGAAATGTGGATAAAATGGTAGTTCATTAGGTTAAAATGTAGATGAAGACTAAAAAAGTAAAAACAAACAAAAAGAAAAATGTCCTCATCTAAATGGTTTGTTTCTGAACCGTTGACATTTAAAATATAGCACAGTGGCTTCATAATTCATTGTTCAGTTTAGGTGACCCAACATAGTGAGATGAGCCATGGATGTGGATAATTGGAAAAATGGCTTCATACCATATACCGCTAAAGCACAGAACAGAAAAGGTTATTTATTCAAAAGATTCATCAACTTTGCTTCAGGGAGACTCACATTCAGATTCTTCATCACTTTCTGCATCACTGGGAGGTTGCCACTTGGCTGCTTTTCTGACCCTTCCTTTTAATGAAACACCAGGAGTTGCAGAGTGCCGCTTCCTTTGGAGCTCCTTAACACCATCCTCCCCTATAATGTAAATGAAAATATATATAATAAGTGCACAATAATGAAAACTAATGAAAATCATTTGGCAAAAAAATCTTAAACCTGGAAGGAGTTCAGGTTTTTCTGGTAACGGATAATTTTCTTCCACAAATTTAAGCAGCAATTCTCGAGGTCCAGAAACAAAGTCATCAAGTTCAGAACCCTTTACAAAAAGTAAATAAACCAAGTGAAAAAACTGAATTGCAGAAAAAAATTGTTTATATGAAAATGAATACATAATCCAAATACACACATATTTTGTCACAGCTTCTTCTGTCCTTGCTTCACCGGTGCTCTGGAGACCAATGACTACACATTTTTCATCAACTAGCGCTTGCTTTGCTAGTCTTACAGTAGCAGGGACTTTAGCAGACATACACATGTGTCTGAAGAAACGCTACGGAGACAATAACATATTTAGTATATATATATACAAGTGACCCATCAAAATACAGATTATCTTCAGACACCACTTAAATATTAATACCTGGTGGCTTGCCCAGTATAAACGCCATAGCTGACTAGTGTTAGGTTTATCATTTAGGAAGGCACTAGCTGACAGCAATTCTACTCGTAATTCTGCCCAAAATTCTGCTGCTTTTTTGTACATTTCCTAAGAAGTTTGATATGAAGAATAAGGTCATCAAAAGAAAATAATGAACTAGAAGGATAAATAAATGCAACTTCAGATAACATAGATAATACATGTTTCAAATTTTTAATTATATGAAAACAAAAGTTGAACAGTGTGCATCCAGGAGATGTGTCTGGTTTTCTACAACATCAACCCCTTTCTTACCATACATAAAGTGAAGCAAAAGGAATTTAAGTACACAAAAATGAAATGGAAAAGTACATTCCTAATTTGATTCTTACCATCATTTTATCTTCTAACGGCGCTTCAATAACTTCAAACTCAGCACCCTCGTAGCTAAGTGTCCGACATAAATACATCCCCCTACAGTGAGAAAAGTGAAGCAAAACAATATTTCTTAATATGCATACATGTGCTGAAGTCTAAGAGTTCATCTATAATTGAAAATATTATAACCTTGCTTTCATGTCCATGGCAACTAATTCTAGAGCTCCAACACCCCCTCTATCAAGAGCACCTGGATGTATAAATTCAAATAGTTAACTTAACTTTACACATTAACGGGATGGGCCCATGGGGAAAACACATGTAGAAAGCAACCTGGATGTATAAATTCAAATAGAACTTTACCCATTAAGGAGATGGGTCCATGGGGAAAACACGTGTAGAAAGAAAGCATATAAGAAATTCTACAACATTTTATATCATGTAGTTATAGCAAGTTGAAATTAAAAAAATTTGCAAGATATTAATTATCTATTAATACATTCATAAATGCTTTCAAAGTTATAATATAGTCAAAAAATGGTTATAAGAAAACAGCAGTATTTTCATGAACAAAAATACATCACAACTGAAGAGCATAATTACTTACAAAACATTGCAGCAGCAAGTATTGTAAAAGAAGGGCAAAAGTTAATTTATCCACAAAAAATATTTAATGGAGAACATCACTAACAAGAAAAGGAAAGGAAAGAGTAAAGAACAGATAAGAACGTTACCAAGAAATTCACGGAAATCAGAGAAAGAAGTTCCATCTCCCCAAAGACCAAGTCTAACCATATAACCCATATTGCGGGGTTCAGATGCACCAGTTGCCGAGCAATAAACAACGCGAGCTTCAGGTAGTTTATCCTGTAAAATTAGATTGCAATAACTGAAACCATGCTTTCCATCCGCTATTTCAATGCCAAATTTTGCAAACTAATTTAACTTAAACATACGTAAATGTGGACAGAGCATGGGAGCAATAGACTTTTGGGTACCCGCAAAATAATACCCTTTGTAAGTAGGTAAAACCGCAGTAAGTGTTCAGGCATAGGCATGAGTAATTATCCACAAAATTGATCAGATACAGATGCAGATACAGGTATCTTTTACTAGGCACCATGCTCTGCACTAGAATAGTATTTATTTATTTATATATATTAATGTACACACTTATACAAAATTTTAAAAATAAATTTCCTTATCTAACACTTATTTAGTGTTCATAGCATTTATATTTAAGAAATAGTTTTTGGTTGAAGATATTGGTTTTGCAACGGGTTGAGTCTTAAATATAGGATTAAATAGTTTGTCACATGTATTTGAAGTTATTTTTTATGATTCAGGAAAAGATGATCCACTGCAGGCTGCAGCTTAATAATGAGGTGACTGCTAAAGAGACTTGAGGTAGTAATAAAACTTTAAACATATTTGTAACCTGATAATAAGGATGAGTTTGACATCTATCCTAAATGAGTTCAGAGATTGTGTTTGGAAATGCGGTGGGTACTCATTCACTGTTTGGTAGCCCTTAACACGTCAAAGTGTAGCTTATAGGTTCAACTGCGAGATTTCACAAAGAAAAGTGTATTTTCCAAACACACTGAGTTTGTTATTTTTAAATCATTGTAGCTACGAACATTATTTATCAATTTATTATGGTGAAAGTGGAGGTAACGAGTACGAATTTGGGTACTTAGCTGCAGGAACAGATGATGAAATTGTTAGCCACGTAGATACAGTAATTTTTTTCTAACTAAGTATAGTAAAGAATACTTTAGTACGCTACCTAGATCTATCCATTATCATCCCTAGAGGAGGTTCTTGTAAAATAAGCCAAAAAATAGTAGTTAATTGTTCAGAACTAATTCTTGTATTAAAACTCAAACAAAAACAAAAATATTACTCTTTAAAAGTAAAAAATCATCAGAAATTCTAACAACTATCGACAATACTCATAAAAAATATAAATCGAAAATTATTTACGTAATTAGCAGTAACCAATTAGGTTTACGGCAAACCTAGCAATCGATCGCGGATCCAATTTGAATACCTCTACAGAATAGACTTCAACAGAAAACTGAAGAGTAACGGAAGCAAGTGATTGAGTTCAATAGTTCCACATATAAAATATTGACCCTGGAAAAGACAATTGTTTCACGCACCGACAAAATATGAAGCACTCCTGGTTTCAAAAGGGGGAAGACACGGGTTATTCAAATTTCATTTGATGGTTAGAGGCAAATGGAAAGATAAGCAGTGGTAATTCTAAGGATTCCCCTGGGCAAAAATAGAATGCAACATTAGTGGAGATGTATGGGATAGCTTTGATGGTGCTGGAAATCTTGAAGTGGCATAACTAGATGAATCAAACATTCAAGTTGTCCTATTTACGGATGATGCTCCAGGATGGGATGAAATTGATGCCATTCCTATTTCTAAGTTTTGATTTTCAGAAGACAATGATTTCCAATTTCTGTTTTATATTTACTAAAGTTTTAAGAGTTTTTTGTTTTCAGTTTTCATTTTTTTGGAAATTACAATAATATATTTGTTATATTTTGTGATGTTTTTCTTTTTTTTTTGGTAGTGATGATTTTTTTTATTTTATATTTATATCCTAAACATATCATATCCTACGCTTTCAAAAATCAACTTATAACCACTGTATCGAATAAATATTCTCATACCACATACTTGAGTACAAATCTAACAAGCACTGCAACTGAAATTAGTGCATAGAGGTCGATCCACACGGATGTTTCAATTACATCCCTTGATTCAAAATTTGTTTTCGTTACAAAATTAAATTTGAGAATCTTTGTTTTGCCCCTGGACCTACGCTACAAGTTGCATCTATTGGGCAAAGCTAAAACCAGGCCTTTATATCTTTCATTCTGATATCTCCTATTCTATAAACTGTTCTTTAATTTCACCTTTTGGAAATATAGTCCAAAATATATATTACATATAAAGAAATAACAAAGAATGAGGATTAAAAAGAGAATCTAAATTATCCGAAAAGAAAACAAAAATATATCTCTCCCGAGATTTACACCCACCTCAACATAAAATCAAAGTAAAAAAATATCAAAACTCTTTGTTTACTGTTCCAAGAGATTGAAAATTAAGAACAAAACCTGAATTTCAAGCACTGCCTCTCCAGTGCGTGTTGGCTGACTACCAGCTTCAGGGACCAAATTTTTTGCTTTGTGACACTACAATGAATCATCAAACCTTAGCAACAAAAGGTAAAGAAATAAAATTGAATCCAAGAAGCACTTGAATCATTAATTTTATCCTTAAAAAAAACATCGGAAATAATAATTTATACTAGAAAATGTTTGTGTACCTCATCAAAAATTACTAAGCCATCATACCCTGGTCCACACCACTGCACAAGCTGCTGGAGACGAGACCTACCTTTTTCTGAAGATGCTATAAGGCTATTGTATGTCAAGAAAACAACGCCCTCCTTGATTCCAACTGACTTTGAATCAAGCTTAGAATACGGCAGTTTGTTTAAAGCATGCACTGAGTTAAATGAAAAAGAAAAGGAAGACATTAAACTTATCAGAACATTTATTAAAATTTAGATGAAATAAATAAAAGCACCTGAAATTGTCTAAAGATGAAATTTCTCCAACGAAGATGACAAACAAACAGAAAATTTCCATTCTTTGGACAAAAGAAGCATAATTAGAGTTGAGAAGCCAGAAAAGATGACAATGATAACAAGTAATTTGTGATAATGTGGCTAGTTCATATGACCAAACACAGCAGCAAGAGATGAAGGGGCTATGACCAGTAAAAACTAGCCATTTAACACCAATAATGTAACACGACTCATGGATTAATAAGAATCCTAATATTTTAGCAATGTTTATCTTACTGAGAACCACTGGCCATGAATCACACTGTGAACCACCAATATATATCCAAAATCCTAGTTCGATGTGTGATATTATAAAACTACTCCATAAAATATCCATAGAAATCCTAAAATTTGAAGAATGGAAAATAATAAGGAGGAAATAAATCCCATAGTGAGAACTATTTTTGCACCAGCTAGGTATTTAACGAGTGTGTAACAGGTTAGTATATAACCGCAGTGCTCAAGTATGTAACACAACTTAATCCATATATTATCACCAAAGGAAATACCTTCAATACATGTTGCACCGGCATCATCCAAGTCTCTTCTAGCATCAAACTTCAAGTCTGAACCAACAGAAATCCACCTGTGTAAGATTGTTGAAAACATGACAAAAGCATCAAAACAAGTAAACTCTAAGAGTATAGCCAGGCATCGAGTTCAAATTACAATCATGCATGGTCATTTGTTTAGGTAATTGTGTTCAAAGCAAATGTGCATCCAAAGCATGAATTTGCTTTTAACTCAATTTTGAATAACACACAAGTATCACTGCAGGCAAAGATAGTGTGACTTAAACTTACAATGCTTTTCTCCTTCCATGGTGCCAGTTCTCCCAAATTAGACCTGCAATTGTCCGACCTTTACCTACACCAGCTCCATCTCCAATAAAGAATCCTGCCCTAGCTCCATTGGGGAGGTGATGAAGGTGTCTCTGTCAAAAAAACTACATTATACACAAGAAAGGAAAGGTAAATCATAATCTATAATGTCCATTATGTCAAAGAAGAAACCTGACAAGCATAGACCACGGTCTCAATTTGCAAGCATGACAAAGCTTTTGAACTTTCCAAATTATCTTTAGTTTTTGGATCGTATGTAGGATCAGGTGGCTGCACTGCAGACAAGGAAGATGTCTCCACAACAGGATCTGGGTGTGGAGGTCCAATAGATACTTTTGGCGGTCGCTGCATATGGAGACAGTTTAACATCACAATAGTGTGCTTGTGTAACTTGAAATAACAAATGAACTGTTGGTAACAAACTACTAGCGTACAATGCTGGAGGAAGAAATTAGTAACTCACATAATCTGTAAATGTTTCTCCAACCATGCCACCTTCATCTTCATCCCGCTCGACTTCAACAGCAACCTGATTTAATTTAATTCAGAATAAAAGTAAAAATAGACATAAGAAGGTTAGCAAAACATAATAAAAGAAAAAATTCAAATAATGAACAGCAAACCAATAAGTTAATAAAAGGAGGGAAATATCACCGGACAACTAGACATAATAATTTAATGAAGTATCAAAAAGGTAGAGAATAGATCATCCAATCTCTTGCCTCTAGGGGGTTTTTTGTTCACAAATTCAATTTATCATTGAAAAACTAAAATAAAAACAGACGTATACATCCATATACTCGAACAAAACTGTACACAGGTGATAAAGAAAAGGGAAAATAGCAATTCAAAAGAGCAACCAATCCCCCTAGGCATGTCCTTCCTTTATACAAGCCCTGAACATCAGATGTCATGATTCATGACAATCTCAATTTTATACAAATGATATGGGGTCTATTTATTTGAGCGGGTTAAAAGGGGAAAAGTATAAAATTTATTTTCGACTGAAGTTTTGGTCCAGAGTGAACGATGAGTACACTGTAATATTCGGCCTTCATTTCTGTTGCAAGCATGAAGTTATTCTCGTTAAAGATTTTCCACTTTCTCAATTCTTATTTATACTAAATATAAAAGATATTTACATATTCTAATAGAGGATTGCCGTGAAAGGGTAAACTTCTGTATCTAAATTGACAAAGTTATAAAATGTTTGTAAAAATGAATTAGCGATAGTTGAGCAAGGTACTGCTTCAATTTTATAAAATCCTCACAAAAAAAAATCTTTAACCAAAATGGAAAATTACACTCCCTTCCTTTACCAACAAATCCCTCCATCCAAGAATAGAGATCCAACACAGAAGGCTGCTTTTGTCATATGAATAATTTAATTCTTGTAGACCGAGGGCCACTTAATTGAAAAAATTTAAGATCTTCAAACAATGTCACTTATTTGGGGAATAACTCCTATTCCAAGTTTACAATGCATGAAAACTTATTTTAATAGCAGTTCCGCTCTCATCAAGGTCAACTGGACATTTTCATCCTAGAATGACAACAAAAATTCGTGCATGAAAGACCGAGAAGGAAATAAGTCGGCAATATAGAAAAAGATAATCAGTATTAATTCCCTCCCCTCTCTCATTGATAAACTATTTATCTTAATCACAAAAAACTAACATAGCATATTCTACTTCCTCTTCACAATGCTTGTTCCCCCACCCTTATTAACACATTAAACTTATCAACTATCAAGCGGTACTATCAAATACCGGTAGCGGGATTATGGTAGTGTAGTGCCACAGCGCCATAATCAGATATGGCGGCACCACATGTTGGCCAACACGTTGTGTCCGATTTCACATTATAATAACACACAGATGCGAATACAAAGTGGAAGTAACAATATATCGTTACAATTCGATATGGCGGGAAACTCAGATATGGTAGTGCCACAGCGCCATAATCGGATATGGCGGCACCACATGTTGGCCAATACGTCCGATTTCACAGTATAATAACACACAGATGCAAATTTAAAGTGGAAGTAACAATATATCGTTACAATTCAATATGACGGCAAACTTGGATATGGTAGTGCCACAGCACCATAATCGGATATGGCGGCACCACATGTTGGCCAATACGTCCGATTTCACATTATAATAACACACACAGATGCAAATTTAAAGTGGAAGTAACAAAATATCGTTACAATTCAATATGACGGCAAACTCGGATATGGTAGTGCCACAGCGCCATAATCGGATATGGCGGCACCACATGTTGGCCAATACCTTGTGTCCGATTTCACATTATAATAACACACAGATGCAAATTCAAAGTGGAAGTAACAATATATCGTTACAATTCGATATGGCGGCAAACTCGGATATAGTAGTGCCACAGCGCGATACTCGGATATGGCGGCACCACATGTTGGCCAATACGCGATTTCACATTATAATAACACACTCAGATACAAACTCAAAGTGGAAGTAACAACATATCATTACAATTCGATATGGCGGCAAACTCAGATATGGTAATGAAACAGCACGATACTCGGATATGGCGGCAAACTCGGATATGGTAGTGAAACAGCACGATACTCGGATATGGCGGCACCACATGTTGGTCAATACATTGTGTCCGATTTCACATTATAATAACAAACTCAGATGCAAATTCAAAGTGGAAGTAACAATATATCGTTACAATTCGATATCAATTGAAGTGTATTAACAGTCACACACTAAACTACTACATTTCCACATTTATCAATCAAGAAATGCTAGATGAAAACTTGACAATTCCAAAATCACCTAAAAAACGCGATAAAGCAAAATTGAAGTAACGAAACCAAACCTCGTTAACTTCTTCAAGCGGAGGCGGAGCAAAGAACTGTTTAACCTTAGAGAGATCGACGGCGAGGTCAACTTTACATTGAGGACAAGAGAATCGCGAGAGACCATGAGGAACATTGAGAATCGCCTTACAGGAAGCGCAAGGAAGTTGAATCTTAGTCGGATCAATGCCGTGCGCCGGCAAATTCTGTGACGGTGGAGTTAACGGTGACGTTGACGGTGCCGTTTGGTGGACCCTAGCCATGAGTTCTGGCGGAAGCATCTGCGGCATTCGACAGGTCGGACAAGCGAATTCAGTGAGTCCAGGCGCTACGGTTAAGATCATGCGACAACCAGCACAGCGGACGCGAACGCCGTCGGAAGATTGTGACGGTGGTGCGGTTGGTGGTGGAGGTGGTGGTTGTAGAGGCGGAGGAGGAGACGGTACCGGTGGTTGTGTCATTTTGTTTTGGTTCCTTTCGAGCGAGAAAGCGCGAAAGAGAAGGGAATTTTTTTTTTTTTTTATGCTATAATTTCTGTAACTTTCTTCTTTGTTTCTTTCTTCTTTCTTCCTTTTGTGTCTGTGCTCGGAATTGAGCGCAACGGAATTGTTTGTGGGGTGAATGGATGGAGAGTTTGAGATTGGGATTTAGGGAAGTTGGACTCCCTTCTTTCGCAAACTGGGAAATAGGCACGTGACATACCCACGTGACAAAACTTTGTAGTATAAAAATTTATTAACAAATATTTTTTTTTTTTGGTTATTTGCATATTTGATGTCTCAAAATTATAGAAAATTATTTTTTAAAATCGTAATTTTAATTATTTTTTTTTTAAGCTTAACAAGTGTTTTGGGACGATGCTTAGCATGATCCTTTTATTTATTAGTAACACTCTTGTTTTTAAGGGAATGAGCTCTAGTAATCTCGGTTCATTCATGTGGTAAGTAAGTAAAATTCAGTTCAAATTTACTTCTTTTAGAAATTAAATTCAAATTTCTTAACAATTTATTTTAAGGGTTCGGGTTTCCTCCATTTGTTATCTCTCCATTTATTTTAAGAGAACTAATTAACCATTTGAACTCAATCACTTGATTAATGTTTTATTTTTTACTATTTAGAACTTATAATGAGTAATTTATTAGATCATTTTACGCCAATTAAGAAAAGAGCAGAGTGCTATATGTTACGGGAGAAAAAACACAAGAAAGAGAAGAATTGTACTATATTGTTTTAAAAAAATTAAAATTGCTATAAATTAGGAAGTTTAGAGGAAATCATGGGAAGGTTGGTTATGAAATTGTAAGGCCATGATTTATTCTTCTCTTTCTTGCTTGTTAATTTCTTACAAACAAACATTTCCCTTAAGAAAAATGTAAAAAAATGAGAAATAATTATATTTTCTATCATGCTACACAGTACCCCCGAGCAGTGTTTTAAAAACCGGACCGGCCGGTCGGACCAGTTGGATCGCGAACCGGAGCCTGACCGATCTGGTTCATTAGTTGGATCGGTGGTGCAATCAAACCGGTTGGAACCGCTCGGAACCAGAAAAATCGGTGAACTGGCGGTTTGATTGCAAAACTTTTTTTAAAAAAAATCCCTAAAACGACATCGTTTGACTTTTTTTTTTAAAATAAAATCAGAAAAATAGAAAATATAATTAGTATAATAGATTAGAATTAGAAACATAGAAGAAACAAACAGAGCACACGAACCCTATAGAACGTCGTTTGAGTTTGTATTTTGTACTATTTATTATGTATGATGACGATATTTTGGTTTTGAACTTAACGAATGAGATTGGTGGAAATTATGATTTATGACATTTTCAAATTTTCACAATTTTTAGGTGTTGAAATTTTTTTTAGAATCCGATTATCCGGTTCTACTGGTTTAATAACTATAGAGTATTGTTATAGTGACCGGTTTATTCTATCGGTTTATCCGGTTTAGTGATGCGGTTCAACTAGTGACTCAAAGGTTCGACCAATAAACCAGTGAATCAGGACCTTGCCGGTTCGAGGTCCGGTCCGGTTTTTAAAACATTGCCCCCAAGACACTTGTTACGCATACCTAAAAAAAATAAAGTGGAAGTTAATGTTAAAAAGTTGATTTTCTACAATTTCGAGACATTGATTACACAAATTACAAGGAAAGAATTTCCTTATTAGTAAGTTCAACCAGTGATCAGAGAGGACTATTTAACATTTTCTTTATATTTTTGCTAAATTATAATTTATTATGTATTTGTGTAATCGCAATTATCAAAATGCATAGTGAAATATATTGACATGAAACTGATGAAAATGGTATAAAGCTTTGAATGCAATGCGGTTTTGACCAATCTATTTTTGCTATGAGCAGGGGATGCTCCTTTGCGTGATAGCTTTGTAGACTTTTAAATGTATCGGCAGGGTTGGGGGGTCGAAGGTGGGGGGTGGAGATTGCTTGAGAGGAGGATTTAGTTGTGTAATGTTGTGCTACTCTAGAAAATAATTTCTTGCAGGTGAATATTACTGATTTTTGGAAATGGCAACTTCATCCATATGATATGAAGGCTATTCGGTCAAAGAAACTTATCATTTGTTACCTAAAGATAATCAGATTCACGAGTTGGGGCAACACGAGGTGATTTGGAAAAACTTCATTCATTTAAATGTGTCATTATTTACATGGAGGTTAATCCAAAATAAAATACCAACAAAAGATAATTTGTTGATGAGGGGAATGTCGCATTTGGATTCTTTACTTTGCGTTGGCGGTTGTGGCTTTAATGAAACAACGAGACACTTATTTTTTGAATGTGATATTTATTTTTTTCTTTGGTAGACGATTGCAAATTGGGTGGGAGTCAATGATGTTTTCTCAAACTGAAACAACGAGACACTTATTCTTTGAATGTGATATTTATTCTTCTCTTTGGTGGACGATTACGAATTGGGTTGTTGAATTATTTAGAAAGAACGAAATAACATGGGGTTCTCCCAAAATGAAGTGTCGATGGAATTGCTTCTTAAAAAAGTTAAGACTCAAGTTTGGTGGTGTTGAAATCGGAGAAAAAATGTTTTAATTAGTTATGATTTAAATTCTTGGTAGCTCCAGCCTTTATCTTGTTTAGGAGTTGGAATCCTTTGATTTGGTGTATTTTATTTTTTATTATTGATTTTTGTGGCTTTTTTAATGTAATTTTCTAGGGGTGTGGCGTGTCGTCTAGCCCTATAATGACCCCTTTTATTACTCACAATCTCAAGATATTCGGTATATGACTTCTCTTGTTTGTTTAACTCATTTTTAACCACATGAAGGGAATGCTTTGCTACTAAATATGTCATTTATCAAAATGGTAAGTGATATGTTTAGTAGCTAGTAACACAGTCCCTTCAATAAATCACAATAATTCATGTTTGACTCTAGAAGTTATTTTTATTAAAGTCAAAACAGTTTTTAAGATGGGATAATACGATTTGATTGACAATATAAAAAAATATTTATATTAGGCTTAAATATACTTTTGGTCCCTACAATTATGTCGTGTTTTGAAAAGAGTCCTTGTAAAAAAAAATTGATTTTAGTCCCTGCAATATCTCAAAACTTTTAAAATAGCCCCTAACCTGGATTTAAAGCTGACATGAACAATTTTTAAATATGATCTTGGTTCCTGCAATTATGTCTTGTTTTAAAAATAACTCCGGTAAAAAATATAAAAATTGATTTTAGTCCCCGTAATATTTCAAAACTTTTAAAATAATCCAGGTCAGAGGCTATTTTAAAAGTTTTGAGATATTACAGGGACTAAAATCAAATTATTTTTTTACAGTAGCTCTTTTCAAAACAAGATATAATTCTAGGAATCAAAAGCATATTTAAGCCTTTATATTAATAGTGGGTATAATTTGTTAAGTTAAGAACATCTAGACATAAAATTATATAAAAAAACCAGGAGCTAATTACATTGTGTCAAACTTTTTATATGACACATCTGACAATTATTTACCGGATAATCTGATTACAAAACCAGCTATTGAATTGAAATATACTATAACATAAATCATGTGTATAAAATACGACATTAATAAAAAATCATTTGATACGTCAATAAGATACATCAAAATTTACATCTTACGGACTTTCAAAAATTGAGTTAATTTCGATGTATCTCATTGACGTATCAAATGATTTTCGATTAATGTCATATTTTTCAGACATGATCTATGTTACAATACATTTCAATTCAACGGTCAATTTTGTAAGACGATTATCTAATAAAGAATTATTGAAAGTGTCATATATATATATATATATATATATATATATATATATATATAGAGAGAGAGAGAGAGAGAGAGAGAGAGAGAGAGAGATTAAAATACAAATGTTTGACTAAAACAGCTTTTCTCATATTTGACTAGAGGTTATTTTGATTAAAGATACATTAGACATTTCTTATTTTCCATTGCATTAAACATTCCTACAATTATGTTTTTTGGAAAATAAAAACCCTCATATAGTCATTGCTAGCACAATTGAAATAAAAAAATTTTAAAATTTAAATAGTAAAACATTCAATATTATTATAAAATTGTTCATAAATAAAAATAAAAAACTTTAGTCAAAAGAGTCAAAGAAAATAATAAAAACTTAATACGCCGAATCTCATTCTACGATGTATATAAATACAAGTATATGTATCGAACATAGCACAACCTATACAATAAACACCCCTCATTTCTACCTCTATTGTTTTAGTAGTAAATAAATAGTGTGAAGTCGGTGAGAGTATTATGGGTCGTCGCAAAATCGAGATCGTGAGAGTGAAAGATCCTGCCACGAGGCAAGTTACATTCTCTAAGCGTCGAACAGGATTATTTAAGAAAGCAAACGAAGTTGCGATCTTAACTGGGGCTGAAATTGCTATTATTGTGTTCTCCCCGGGAAATAAGCCTTACTCTTTTGGATACCCAAGTGTAGATGCTATTGTTTCCAATTTTCTTGAAGAAGAGCCGAAACCAAATTGTGATTTAGGAGCCATGTCTTCTAACATGAAGGATCTCAATCAACAACTTCAAGAAGTGCTGGCAGAATTAGATGAGGCTGAAAAGAAAGCTAAGGTCCATGATGAAATTCTTAAAGAATACAAAGCGGCCCAATTCACTCAATTTAATGAATGGAAAGAATCATTTATCGAGTTTAAGGGTATGTTAAAATCTCGTATTTGTGATTTATATATATCACAGTGTATGATTCTTCTTGCAACGGAACCAGTGATTGGAATTAAAAACCAATCTACAGCAGGAAAAGAAAAAAATTAATGTTTTAATTTATATAATAATTATGATTATATCATGCAAACTATGTTTGTTTTAAATTTTTGTTGTCCTAAAATTTTGTTGCTTGTATGCCTCATGGTTAGAGCAACATGAAAAATAATGAATGTCGAATAAAGTTTGTTGTATTGAATGTCAAACAAATTTAGTGAAAAAAACATAATTAAACTTTTATGCTAGAAATTATAAACATTGTGATAAATATTTTTGTTTTTATTTTAATTTTTTTCACGGTTTCTCTTATCTTAAGTAGAGTTATTACTTTGTCAAAAAAAAAAAAATTAGAATTATTACTTTTTGTTTTACATTACTTTGATTTGTAACTTTTCTTATTTCTGGTGCTTATTCCTTTGCACACTTTCTCTTGATGGTTGAGTATTTTTACTATACTTCATTCAACCGCTTAAAAGAAAATTAGTCACCAATTTTTTCAGTCATAAGTTTTGGTAAAATTAACTATTGAATTTTAATTAGAGATTTTGTTCAAAGTGAATTTTATTTAGAGTTATTATTATTATTATTAACGATAAATATATTATTAATCGGATCTCTGCTCGGTAAAAAAATAACTACATAACAAATGGTTTCGTATAGAGACGGAACATCGAAAATAAACACCAAAACAAACACTTCTAAGCCCCCAACGAAGACACCAACCTGACCCAGAAAGTTGCCACATGACACTAACTCCCGATCTCGAAGCAAAAGTGATCGGCCCATCAGAATCCAATAAACAACTTTGTTAGGCAAAGACTGACACAACCCGATGAAAATCAGTCGCCACCAACGCATTAGAGGTCAACTAGAGACGAAGATTTATGCAAATATCAACATTGAAATCAGAGAATCAAATGTCTAGAAAACCAACCACACACGGCAGTAAACAAAACACCAAAGACTAGAAACCACCACCACCACCAAAATCGTCCTCGGAACAACAAGCCACCACCAAAACTGTTGTCGGAGCAGCAAGTACCTCGATCACCAAAAAAAATCCACCGAAACCACCCATTTCACCAACACCACCGCCAAAACTAAAAATCACTAATGCGCCAAAAACCACCGGCACAAAATTCGAACAGAAACAACAACCAACAACGTCGTGCAACCACCAAGAACCAGCCTCAAAGCCCCTGTCGCACACTAGAACATGGCCACCAAAACCGAGTCGGCGCAACACTAGAACAAAACCACCAAATCACCGAACCATAACCACAACCCACATATGAACATTGTCGTTACATAAAAACCACGTAGACTGAAGCACCAAAAAACGGAGGCTGAATAAAATGTCACCAGAACAATATACTACACAAAACTAAAACCACCACTAGAGCTCCTAAACACCTCAATACCATCCAGATCCGCCGCAGAACCACCCCAATAGTGAACCACGTCAAAAAGGGAAGAAACTCCTCACCACCCAATATGAATCACTGTGCACATAACACAATACCACACTATGGCCGTCGCTGGAGCTCGAAAAACCCCAAAACATACCCTCCAGGTCCGCCGCGAAACACCACTCCATGAAACTAGTGTTGCCGGAGAGCTGTCGGGAAGGTGGTGCGGAGGGCTAAACGCCACTAGCTTTATTATTTACCAAGTTTTATTTTCTAATACAGGATTGTCTAGTATGGACCTTTCAAAGAAGTCTAAAGATGTAACTTTAAATTTTATAATGAAATTACTGATTTTTATAAATATTATGATGAATATTTCTCTTATTTCAATATTATAAGTTAAAAATTATTGGTGCTTGCTTGTTTGATCACCACAAAATTTCAAATCAATCTTCACAATCTATAATTATCTCTTTAATCATCTCATCAAATACTTGTTTGGTAACGAACGATCTTTTTAACACGAGCTTATAGTTTATTTGACTGTTTTATAATTTATTTTTCAAACGTTATTCCAAAGTGCTTGTGAGCTGATTATTATTATTATTATTATTTGTATCAATTTATTTTATAGCA
Source organism: Trifolium fragiferum (assembly GCA_954870985.1). Taxonomy (NCBI): domain Eukaryota; kingdom Viridiplantae; phylum Streptophyta; class Magnoliopsida; order Fabales; family Fabaceae; genus Trifolium; species Trifolium fragiferum. The sequence goes on from OX940792.1 coordinate 17,518,697, forward strand.
TAAAATAGGCTTTAAGTAGATTACGAGTTTCTAGTTAAAATAAAATTTTAACATATACAAGTTAAGGTAATAATAATAATATATAAAAGGTATATTACATTAATACATTTAAATTATTATTTTAAATATGAATTTTATTATCAATTATAAATGTTTTTTTATGTCATTTTATATTTATCAACTAGTTAAAACTTTGAAACACGACTTTTGACACAGTCACCGACACTGATAATTTTTAAAAAATAGAACACCAACACCGCTACATATATTAATTAATTTATTATTTCTTATAGTAAAATAAAATAGTACTATTATTATTATTATTATTATTTATAAATGACCTAATTTGATAAATTTATTTTATTAAAATTTTTTAAAATGAGATATGATAGTATTTGACTTTTATTTATCTATCTATATTGTAATCAAATTAAATTTAATGCTTTTTACCCCTTCAATGAACCATTTCAAAAATAACATCATTGATCAGGATTATTTGTTTCTGGGATGTGTTTAATGGTATCTAAGATGTGTTGAAGCAAATAAATTGTTTTGAAATACTTATCCAAGTCGTCCAACATGTATTGGACATCGATCCAACAAATGTCCAAGCAATTTTTTTTTTTTTCATCAAATACAGCTAATTTATCAAAATACTTCATTTAACTTATCAACTAATAAATCCATAAGTCCATACTCAATAAATAAAAAATTGCTGAAATTGTTAGGTCGAATGTCATGAATTAAATCCACGACTTCCTTACATATAAAGACTAGTTGTAGTAGATGCTGTCTGTCATTACACTCAAGTGACTCAACTGTTACCTTTTTCACAAATCATCGAGTTTGCTTTATTCCTTATATATTTATTAAGTTTTAGGAACCCTTTTGTTGAATATGCGATGGGAAACTCGCAAACAAAAAAGCTTGACAGTGAATTTTCCGGAAATGTTGATTCACCAAGAATCACATCCACACTAAACAGATCCCTCTCACCACCGTCAGAGTCACCTCGATCTCAAAAACAACAACAACAGTTCTCTTCCACAAGTTCAGGGAAACTCTCTACTAAGCAGAAATATGCTCTGATTCCTGATAACTTCACTACTCTTCAACAGGTTACTTACTTGCTCTTACTCTTGTTTCAACTTTTTAGCTCTGTTTAGCAATTCATGAATAGCTTTTTTTTTGGTTTTCATTTTTGTTGTTTTTTATGGATAATGTTTAAAGGGAATAATAGTTTGGGATTGAAGAGTTGACTTAGGATTAGTTAGCATGGGGAAGACTTGAAGAAGATACTTGCTACACCCTCGGTCCCACAATAATTTTTTTTTAAAGTATTCAAGTTTTATCTAAAAGATAAATATATTTAGTAATTTGAAATTCTAACTATATTTTTAGAGACAAGTTTTTGGAGTAAACTACAAAATAGTCGCTCTTAAATAGGATATTTGACTATTTTAGAGTCCCGTTTGGCCTAGCTTATTTTTGAGCTTATGCGAATAACTTATGTAATATAAATTAAATTTTATGCTATTTTATAAGTTTAAATTAGTAAAAATTGAATTTTTATAAACTATTTTATCATAAACTACCTTGACAAACTTATAATAATATATAAAAATTCTATAAGTTATTTGCATAAGCTCAAAATTAAGATAAGCCAAACAGACCCTTAATATCTCAAAATAGTCGCTCTTTTTCAAAAGTTTTTAAATTTGGCCCATCTGTTAATATATGTTTCACTTACTTTCAAATAAATCTTAAACTTTATCCACTTTCTATTAAAATAGTCTCTTACATTTTCAACCGGCAAATTAGCTTATATCTTTACGCATTTTTTTTTATCAAATAGTTGATGTCTTTGTCTTCAAATTGACTATTGACTTATGTTTAGGGATAAAGTGGTAATTATACATTTGAGGTGTAAATTATGTGATAAGTGCTTAGTATTATAATCTCAAGGTACAAGTTGGAATCACCCAAGAAATTTTTGTAAAATGATGATTGGTGCCACTTTAATTAATAAAAAAGTTATAAAAAAAAACAGATAAAGTGGCAGTTGAATTTATTTATTTTTGTTTAACTAAGCTTTAAGTTAAAGGTTGATTGAAATGGTTTTTTATGAGTGTTGTTATTTGTATGGTACACGAATAGCCAATCATGGAGAGTTGAAAATAAAGACAAGCTAATTAAAATAGAGTTGCATTTTTTTATGAGTGTTGCTATTTGTTTGGTACAAGACTTTTGTATTATTTATTCCAATTCCAATCCTCTAATATTAATTAAGTGTAAGTGTGCACAGGCTAAACACACAATTCATAAACTCTCAAAACATAAATATGTCTATTGTAGAACTTTGAGTCGTAGGTCAAAATTACTAGTCACTCTCCAAACATAAGATCTTGAAATGAAAATATACTATGAAATGATCTACAAAAGGGATTAAAAAAAAGAGAAATGATGTTTGGACATCATAAATTTGTTGTCTAATACGGTATCAAGTGTTTTTGAAATGTGTGTAATGCGTGAAAAGTATTCCCTCCGGTTCTAAACATAAGCAAAAAATAACTTTTTAGATTCATTGAATAATGGATGAATCTAGCCTATAATATAGTCCAAACAAGCATTAAATAAATTTTCCTTGTAGGAACTGACTTCATGGTTGAATACAAGACTTGATATTGGCTCATTGAGCTGCCGAAAAAGAAAAATACTTGAATAAATTGAGCCCGAGCCAAGCTTGAATCTTTTTCCCTTATGCAGGTTATAAGTGCCTTGAGGAAAGAAGGTTTAGAATCCTCAAATCTTATCCTTGGAATCGATTTTACGAAAAGTAATGAATGGACTGGTAAGTAGTACATTTACAACGGATTAAGTGCATTCGTAATTGAGATTAAAAGCGAAAATTATTTCTAGTCCGTCATTAAAATTGAGACTTAAATCGGTTACTATTTCCTTTGAAATGATTGTATACCTGTTTAAGAAGCCAATGCATCAATGTTGTTATTGAAGGAAGAATCTCATTCAATAATAGAAGCCTACATGCTATTGGAGATACACCGAACCCTTACGAGAAAGCCATTTCTATTATTGGCAAGACTTTGGCTCCTTTTGATGATGATAACTTGATTCCTTGTTTTGGCTTTGGTGATGGTAAGATATACTAAAGTCTCAACATACATGATAGAAACTAAGAAATTCATTGTTTTTTTCAGCATATTATATTTGATCAATTTCTGTTACAATACAGCTACGACTCATGATCATGAAGTGTTTAACTTTCATGCTGATAACTCATCTTGCCATGGATTTGAGGAAGTTTTGGCTTGCTATCAAAAAGTCGTTCCAAACTTGAGTCTTTCGGGTAATTATGATCTTAGTTTATAATGTTTTTCTTTCTGCACTCACATAGCTCTTTATAGAGAAAGCAAACAATATGCAACTTCCTCAATTCATTCCGACACCTTACACGGGATCGAGTATTATGAATGGAAAAATAGGCGTTGGGAAGAGCTTGGCCTCCTGTATGTATACACTCAGCTTGGCTCTCGGATTAGTCAATGTCCAATATGATTTTGGATGTTGAGGGTATAGTAAAAAAAGCAACGATGATTCCTAGTTATATAGAATACAAGGCCATAAGGCATGGAATATAAATTCCATTCGACATTCATCCTCATGTTAAGGAATGAATGAGCAATGCTATATTGCGCGACAGTTGCCCCCACAAATCGAAGGAATGCATGAAAAATGGCATTACCATGAAACTAATTTTATTTTATTGATTACAAATAATACTTTATCCTATTTCTTGGCTTTAGAACTGCCTTGAAAAAGAAGTGAACAGAAAAACTAAAACCTGCTATGCTCATATCCCAGTGCATACTTTGTCATTTGTTGAAGATATTCCAAAAGTCGGTAACCAATGAACAGAACCAACATAAATAAAGCACAGAATTTAACCAACCACAAAACTAAGTTTAAAACTTCAATTAACAGTGAACGAAGAAAAAATGCCTTCAGGGCCAATAATATAGAGAACATTGGGCTTTACCAACGTGTTAGGACAACTAAAACAGAGAGAAATAGAAACAAAAACACAAAAGAGAATGAGATTTGTGACAGAATAAGGAGAAAGCAAAATGGCAGAGCAAGGCTCAAGGGTCTTAAGAATCACAAAAAAAATGTCACTTGGTGAGCACCATCATAGAGATTGTCTTTTCTATTTCTTTCCGATGGTCTAATTTGCCTCGATGGCATCATACTGGAACATTCGTGGGATTTACATGAATTTGTTTTTGCACACAATAGCATTTTTCTTTAAGGAATAAATCATAGAATGGAATCACAATTAATTTCCCTTGCAGAACGTTAGTAAATTTAAGAGTCATGGCTTAATAAATAGTTGTTTTTTGTTTGTAGGACCAACTTCATATGCTCCGGTGATTGAGGCTGCAATAGACATAGTTGAGAAAACTCATGGCCAATTCCATGTTTTAGTTATTGTTGCAGATGGCCAGGTATATGATGTTAATCACATTTGATTCCTTATTGATATTAGTGAGTGGAATCATTCGATACTTGTGATGAGGGAGAGTACGTGCACAAGATATCTTGTAATATTTTTCCTAAGAGTTGGAATTGAAGGTTTTATTAGAGCTAGCTGTATATTCAGACGTATCGATTTTCCATCTTTCTCAGAGTTGTATAATTTTGTTTGATTTGAACTTCCAAGGTTACAACAAATGGAAACAATGAAGATGGAAAACTAAGTCCTCAAGAAGAAAGGACAATAAAAGCAATCGCTGATGCAAGGTAAATATGGAAAATTCATAATTTTAAGCAACCTTAAACGCTAATCAAGATCATTTGCAATGAAACGAATCCTCCTTTGGAAAAATGTAATCATCAACAATAATCGAAGTTAACCTTAGCTATAACTATAACAGAAGTATCATTAAATTTATAAAATAAACCACACGCCAGCTTCTTAATCAAACGTTAATTTTCTGTTGTATACTTTTTCTGTTTCCAGTTCATATCCTCTTTCTATTGTTCTGGTTGGAGTTGGTGATGGACCTTGGGAAGATATGAAAAAGTTTGATGACAAATTACCTGCACGTGATTTTGACAATTTTCAGGTACAGAAAATTAGCAGCAATACCGTGACATTACTGAGTTACGTTCATTGTTTGCAATCACTTTGTTATATTAAACCATCTGTCTTGTTTTATGCAGTTTGTTAACTTCACAGACATCATGTCTAAAAAAATTAGCACGTCTGCGAAAGAAGCTGCTTTTGCTCTGGCTGCACTTATGGAGATACCTTTCCAATATAAAGCAGCCCTTGAGCTAGGATTACTTGGGTGAGTTCTAATACACTCACTAGCTTTTCATTAGGTGTTTTTCTTTCAGGTGACTATTTGTTAAATTTTTTTGGTATGACGATTAATTACTCGGTTTTTAACGTCTTTTGTCTTTGCTCTATGGACAAAAGTCGTGCAACAGGAAGGGCAAAGAAAATGGTTCCAAGACCTCCTCCGGCTCCTTATTCTCGACCAATGCCACCAGAACATTTTCTGAGGAACATGTCAACATCATCAATCGATGACGAGCAAAATCAAATGGTAAACACACTATTATCGAATTGTTCTCTATATGCACATTTTCTAAACATTGATCTATATATGAAGCAAGTAAATTGAATTTTTAGAAAATAGACTAACCAATAACAAAAAATGAAGCCTTATCCCACTAGGTGCGAGTGGCTACATCGATAAAACTACATATTTTTACTATAGATCATATCTCAAGTCAAATTCTCGAATTCTAAGTCTTTGAAAATAAGGGATACAAGAAAAACATAGCTAGATTACATGAATTGGAGCAACAAGTACAAAGATACAAAATTTAATCATTGTAATGAGTCCTGATTTTGTGGGATATCGATGATAATGCCAACAGTGATAACTTTCAACATTTATGAAACTAACCAATCCTTCGCTCCGTGACAAATTATTTTATGTTTTAATAACTAATGATATGTGCAGGTATGCGCTATATGTCTGACCAATAGAAAGGATTTGGCCTTTGGATGTGGTCATATGGTAAGCCTCATTAAACTATTGGCTTCCTGTCACTCCTGTTTGTTAGACAGTCAGTGTCATGATATTTACATTCAAAGAAGAGTTTATTTATAGTTAATTTAAACTTACGATATTTTTTTATGTTACACCGCTGTTACGCCAGTAAATGTTTATATTAGTGTTTGGATACATCAATATCATTTATGATAATATGTTGATTAATTTTGGAATGCAGACCTGCAGAGATTGTGGTTCCAGATTAAGCAATTGTCATATATGTCGCCAGAGGATCACCAATCGTTTAAGGGTGTATACTGGATGATCGCAGAACGAAAACAAAAAAACATGTACATTAATTAATTGTATCATGTTTATGTGTGTTGGTGTGTGTGTTTGCTTTTAAGAGTGGTAAAAAATGGCCATGCTCTTGCATAAAACGATAGTTGCTTGGATTTTTAGGAGTGGTTTAGAAGTGTAGAAAACAACTGGAATTTGAAAAAATTTCATATTAATTGCTGGCTGTAAAATAATGTACATACTAAATGCTGTACATACTGTTAGATGAGCATCTTGTGTCGTATTTATTCTCTGTTCGTATTTAATCGCTATGTGAGCATAGTTTAATTGGTAGAAATATTTTAAAGCACTTTATTCAACTTGTGGTCTTTTTTCTTTTTACTCGGAAGGTCGATAAAATTGCTTACACTTCTATGAATTATAAATTGAGGTAAACCAGTTTTCAGAGTATTCTTAAGTTAATTATACAACAATTATTATATCCAATTAATTGAAACAATTGGCATATAAATAGAGTCTGTTTGTTCTTATTTTGTAACAAAATCATTTTAAAAAAATCACATTTAAAAGTTTTCCTCTATTTTTACATATTGAACAGAAAATAAATTTTCTTTTTCTTTATAATCTCTACATATTTTATAATTTGTAACTAGCAATATCATAATCATAAACTATTGATTTGGCATTACTGTTCAACGTGGTGGCTTTTGTTGATAAAAAGGTGGGCGGAAGAGAGAGGAGTTTAGTTTGAGCAGTTGAGCCAAATAGCCAATAGATAAGAGATAGTAATGATAAAATGAAAAGGACGAACAATGAAGAGGATCTTGACTCGGATAAAATGATGAGAATAAGGACCGATTAATTTGAGGGTACCAATTTCATCATTCACTTGCGGGGATTCCGTTTAAATAAATTGATCATAATTTGTGCTTAGAGAGGATATAATTTGTAATTGTTAAACTTGTTTGGACCAAATCCATCCTATACATTTATTTGCATGATTTTAGAAAAAGGGTTAAATATGTTTTTAGTCTCTACTTTTATGTGAATTTCAACTTTTAGTCTCTATATTTTTTTAATTATATTTTTAGTCCATACATTTTTTAATTATATTTTTAGTCAATTTTTATGACTAGGATAATAGAATTGGCCACATAGGATAACTTAAATTGACTAGGATAACATTTGCATCGAATGACGTGACATCGATGTGTCGTTCTATGTGGCTGATTTCGTTATCCAAGTCACAAAAAATTGACGGTAAAGACTAAAAATGCAAACAGCGAAAATGCGAGGACTAAAAATATAATATAAAAAATGTAAAAACTAAAAATCAAAACTCATATAAAAATAGATACATAAACATATTTAACACTTTAGAAAATGTTCCCCTAATATAATAGATTTGTTGCGACTACTTGCTAGAAAAGTCAAGTGCCATGAAATTACACTTTTCTTGTCATAGATTAAAACAAAAATTCTTTTTAAGGCAGGCAAACATTCTGAGTTACCCTATTCATGCTGATGAGGCAATCATTTACTAGTTTAAACTTCAGTCAAGTTATATCGACATTCCTATATAAGTGAGAAAACATTTATGCCAATTTGCTATTCAGTAGATTTTCTACTTGTTGGGGTTGAATGTAATGTAAGTCTTACATTGCTAATGAAAAAAAAAGTTAAGAAAATTATAGTGGAGAAGTCCCACATTGCTTAAAGAAGTGAATAATGGGGGAACTTAATGCTATATATAGAGATCTCAATTTTCTTGTTTCAACACACCAAACAGTAGCACTTCTAAACACTTTTAGTTTATATTTACGTTTTTTTTCTCTTATGCTCTTGTTTTAGAGTATTTGAGATGTAGTTCAAATATTTACTTTGGAAAGTGTGGGTGTACTGGAGTCATAGTATGATTGAGAGTGAAGTCTATATGTTGCAACAATTTTCATATAATGTTTATTCTCTGGTTGTCGGTTTAGACAACAACCGTAGTTTTTTCTTCGGTTTTGGAGTTTCCACGTTATATTCTTGTGTTGTTGATTGTGTTCTTTTATTTTCTCTATGCCGGTTTTTTTAACAACTGGTATCAGAGCCTTTTGGTTTGATTAAGGGAGGAGGGAGTTCCTCTGTGAAGTTTAGGCTAGAGAAAATTCGTGGAAAAATCATGTTTGGCTTGTGGAAAACCAAGTCAAGGATGTGTTGATGCAATCAGAGTTACACAAGGTCAGCCTGGAGAGGTGGTGATATGAATACTCAACATCGGCCTGGAGATGCGGTGAAATAATACTCGGCTTGCGACTGAAACAACACTTTATCATGAGGATGTGAAGGTGCTAGTGGTGTGAAGTTCAAAATTGGTGGAGTTTTGAAGTCGTGGACTTTGTATGCGCCTATCACATGTGTTTGAAGAATGAATACTTTGAATTCCTAGAGCTAGTTGAAGGTGGAGTGGTTCATCTTGGAGACGGGAAAACTTGTAAGGATACAGGTATGGATGAGTTCCTTTTTACATGATGTGAGGTATGTTCCTGAACTTAAGCAAAATTTGTTGTCTATAATTATGTTTGGTGATCTAGGGTATGAGGCTAGAATTAACCATGAAATTTCAATGCATCACTTTCAAGCCATTATGTTCTTTTATGATAATGGTCAATACCCCCAATAGTGTGTTAATAATGAAATTTTCGAATAAGTTAACATTGAAATTTAATGAAAATCCCATTTGAATTTTCCACTTAGTTCCCAAACCCATTGAAAAGGCACATAATTTTGGATTTGTGGTCACCCACACACTTGCCAGTTGCCACAACCATATAGAGTACTTAAATTCAAACTATAGAGGCCCTACTTCTAGGAAGATACTCATAAACTATTTTATTCATAGATTTCATAATCTCAGTTGACATGTTCTCAATTTTGTTTCTTCTAAGTAATTACAGTACTTAATTAAAAAATGTAACAAAGAATTGACCGAAACAACAAGGAAAATCACTCAGGTAAAAAATGTCCAATACTATTATTTATATCAACTTTACATATCATATATTCATATTGATCTCTCCGCCCCCCCCTCTCTCTGCATCTTCAAATTTTGTGCTGCCTAGATGCATGTTTATGTGGCAACATCATTACTGGACTCCTCAGCCAAGAAAGTACACATTTCTGATCATAGCAACAAAATTGTTGAATTTTGGTCTTCACCAAGGTCCATATTGTTGACAATTGTGATTGGTGTTGTGTTGTTGTACTTGTACTGGCCGGGAAAAAGTGAAGAACTTAATTTCAATTATACTAATAAGGTTGACGAAGAGGAGCCGGAGGAGCTGCAACTTGTCAATGAATCAGACCGTGATTTTGATTGGGATGATCAGCAGTTTTGTGGTCGGAATACCGAGCACGGTGGCGCGTTAAGAAGACATGTTCCGTGTGCTTTCTGTGGTGATGAAAGCACCACTAGGTGCGCTCGCTGCAAGGTTGCTAGATATTGGTAAGTACTATAACATAATCAATCAAATAGTTCTATTATGTATGCATTATACATATGAAAATTGAATACTAGATGAAAATTTAAATAGAAAATGCTAACTAGTGCTACTAAAAAACTTGTGTAATTAACTTTTTTATGAATAAACTCTCATTTAGTCCTTTATTTATCACTGTCTTATCAAATTTTTGTTAAATTGTTTTTTTTTTTGAAAAAGAGGACTAACGCAAAATTCCTTAAATTATTAATATTAGTCAATCTATTTTTTTTTAAATTTATTTATTTATTTATTTTTTTTATGAAATGGTAATATCACAGTTAAATGGATGTATTTTCATAGTTTAAAAACTATTAACAGTAAACTTAGTGTGCGTGTTAATCAATGAACTAAATAGTTGTATGCAATAGTAGTTTAAAGATCTTTTGATTGGTTTTTACAGTTTAAGGACTAATTATAGTTGTATGAGATAATAATTTAAGATCTTTTAATTGAATTTAATAATTTAAGAATTAAATTGGTGACAAAGTGAGTAGTTTAGGAACAAAATATTTATTCGGATTTCATTGATCAATAATTATAAGTGCATCCATTAAAGCTACTAATGGGAGCGCCTTGATGTTTGTTCCATCCAAAAGACAATTGGAACGCAACTAACCTAAATTTCTTTTTTTTTTTTTTTGACACAACCTAAATTTCTTATTTAAAATAAAAGAATCAAGAGTATTTTTTTCTTCAGTTTAATTAATTTTACACAACAACCAATAGAATTAATGTCTTTATGCAAATTTATTTTTTACTGTCGGTGTAAATTCAATTTTTTAAGTTAATTCTATTCACTAGTTTGGCTTTTTTTGGTAAAAAATATATTCACGAGTATTTTTGTTAGGCTAATGATTAAACATGAATTCTAAACAATTATATGAAATATTAATTAGAAACTTGTGTGTGTGTGGTTTATTTTTTTGTACAAGAAACTTGTGTGTATTATTATGGATAAATGATTTAATACAACAAATTTTAATAAGATGTACATTCTTGGTCAAAATAAAATAAAATGTATTTTTAATATAAGAGGAACCTAGTGATTTGATAGTTCAATTAATTAGAAATTTAAAGGAGTTGAAAGAGTTAAAGGAGGAAGAGAAAATATTAGCATAATAACAACTTACATACAAAAATTTATATATATGGAGAATAAACTTGGTTTACTATAGATACTTTTTTTGTTCTATAATCACAACATGCCTTTTAGACTATTTATTAATTAATCACCGAATTATTTTTTTCAAAGGGTTTATGTCATCATATAGAGATGATTGGAGAACAGTATAAAAAATAAATATTTATACTTCACCTAGTTTTCTCCTTTGAATAGTTATTTTTATCTTTTATCCAGGCAGTTTTTATTTTTAACTTGGATTTGTTTTGTTGGTTTTATTAGCTCGGTGGAATGCCAAATTGGACATTGGAGGTCGCGGCATAGACATGAATGCTTTGGTAGAGAGACGGAAGAAGAAGGTGAAGCAAGAGATGTTCATGGTCACCAAATCCCCATGCTTGTCGAGAATTATGATAATGTAAGGTTTAAATCATGATGCATTCACAAGGAATATTCATGCAACTTCAATTACAAATTTAAATTATTTATACATATTAATAAATGAAAAGAAAATATTTTACTATTATGGATGCATTTGATTTGCTAAATATAAGGATTAGACATGACAACTTCAGTTGTACTGTGTTTGATTTTAAAATTGTTCCTGAGACTGGACAAATTAGAGACCAAATGATTGGACAAAAACCTAAATTCTTGTTCCTCACTGAATCACAGTACATTTTTTTGTCCTCTGCATAAGTTGTCTAAAATATTAAAATAACTTATTGTCCAGCAAACATCGTACAAAGACAAAATTTGTTCAACATGTTGAACTTTGTCCTGTACTATTCTATCTTGTACTGTTCGGTATTTCAATAAAACAAATTCATTCAAATTTAAATTTATTTTAATATAAGTTAATATAAAATATGATATTGAATTTTTTTTTTTATATGGCACCAATATCTAAATAAACTTTTGAGTACAAAAGATATAAAGAAATAGTCAATTTATTTTGTTATTGAAATAAATATATTTTATTATTACACACGAATTATCCTATGATTTCTTACCAAAAAAGGACTATCCTATGATTTGTTTACGATGTTGATTTTGTCACATGTCCAAGTTGAACTCACTAGGTCAGAGCTAGGTTGATGTCATATATAACATGTTGGGATCATTAACAAATAAAATTATGTATGGAACAATCTTAAGTGACTCACTACGTGAGAACTAGGTTGATGTCATATATACTTTGTTGGGGTCATTAACAAGTACTCATTCAATTTTATATGTGTAAAATTTAATCTTTTAAATTCATTGAAAAAATATTTTTGGTTAATTTTATGTTTTTGTTGGTACCCGTGTGTCATTTTTTTTTGTTCTTATTTACAAGTATAATATTTAAAAAAATGAAAATAAAAAATTTACTTGCATAGTTTTATTGAAAATTGGCCTTATTGATGATTTACTTTGCTCAGCTTTTTTTTTTTGGGACACATTTGGCTTGGTGCTAGAACCTTGTTCGCACCAATATAATATCATAAATGAAAAAACTAAATTGCATTTCAGTATATGCTTAATGGTGATGATCACTAGTAATAAGAGTTTTGTGTTTTATGACAGGAGAGTATCTCAAATGGGTCATATGGTAATGGAGTCGAATTGATGAGTTCAAATGTGGAAATACTGGATGGATCAAGTAGTAGTAGTGATGTGAACAACTCTCATGTTGGTTGTGAACAATGTGGTAGCCCAAGTACCACCAGATGTTCTCGATGCAAAGTCGTCAGATACTGGTTAGTTAGTACTTTCGAAAATCTTACTAATTCTTATTATAAATTTGATTATTACCGCTATAGTCTAGTGGAATAGGATGAACTGCTATTGTTCTGCGATACACTATTCAGTACAAAATTTGTCAAATAGAAGCTATAGCACTATCGCATAGTAGAATTTTAACAATGTGTTTATATCTTTCGTTTTCAGTTCTACAATGTGTTTGATTACGAATTGGAAATGGCATAAATATAATTGCATTCCCGGGGATGCGAGTTCTTCTCCAACAGAGAGACCTAATAGAAATGAAGAGGAAGAGAATATTCATTCATCTCTTACTCCCCTCTATTTGGAGCTTCATCCAGGTATCTTTGATTAGAAATATTTTGCAAATTTGTTAATTGCAATGTATTTACAACCCCAACATTTCAAATTAATTGTTAGTATTCTTTCTCTTTATTTGCTTGTTTTAGAAGGAACCTCAAACTTCAAGTCTCCAACTAAAGTATCACAGGTATGGTTGACATAATTTGGAGTTTTGGACATAACATGATAAAATATTAGTTGTGATAAAACATGTTTTAATGAAGATTACTACCACCAAGGAAAACCATAAAACTCGATCGGTGAAACACCTTGAAGATGAACTAGTAAAGTCTAGGTAATTAATTTTCTTGTCAATTGTTCTTAATGTCTTGTTTGTGTTGCCTGTATGAAACATCAAACTTAGTATTTGCATTCTATTGTTAATGTAAGGAAAGAGATTTTTGCAATACAATCAGAGCGTGACTTGTGGAAGAAGGCAGCAAATATTGCTAAAGAAAGGTTTCAAAGCTTCAAAGAAGAATCTGAAAAACATGTAATTGATTAAATGACATACTCCAAAACAATTGAATTAATTATACTCCCTCTGGTCTCATATATAAGCAAAAAATTATTTTTCAGATTCATTGAATAACTGATGTATCTGATTCATAATATTATGAACCAGATACATCGGTTATTCAATGAACTGGAAGAAGTATATTTTATTTTATAACAAATTTTACATATTATCTGCTTTTACAGTTGTCTGCGTTAAGAAATGAAAATGAATCAATATCGAAAGCAGAGAAGAAAGCTTGCGATGTAATCCATAGTTTACAGTTGCAGGTTGTGAATATGACTAAGATTTTTACTTTTGATAATTCTGTTATTCTTTTGTATCAATCCTTGTTGGTTAATTTAGTTACCACATAGATTGCAGCACAAGAAAACATTGCAGAGAAAAAAAGAAGACTAGAAGAATATACATTCATGCTAGAGGTATGTTTTGTTTTTTGAAATATTTTATAGTTAACTATTTTCCTAATTTCCTGATATTAAGTTTTATATTTGGCACGCTTACGTTACGCCTAACATTATTGGGTTTGGTGTCCAGATTGATAGTATCACTCTTTCTAAAATCTTTATCTATAATCAATTATTTGTTTATCTAGAGTGAATGTGCTAAGCTGAAGAAAGAACTACAAGAAGAGCACAAACATGCTCAATATCTTACACTAGAGTATAACAAGAGCAATGAGACTACACAAATTGCCATAAGAGAAGTTGAAGCGATAAAACAAGAGCTTCTAGAAGAGCGCGATAAAACAAGAGATTTTATTAGAGATGTTACAGTTGCTGAATCAAGAGCTATTTATGCCGAGGTACTTTTTGATTGGCGTCTCAACTAATTAATAGTTTGTTTTAAATATCTATATTTAGATGAAAATTTTCTAAGTCTTGTAGTTTTTGTTCTTGATTTTAATGGTTAGGCAAAATTCAGTGATCTTCAGAGGAAAATCAAACTGACAAATTATAAGGTGAGTTAACTATGTCCTTTCTTGATAAATATATAAATTATAAGGTGAGTTAACTATGTCCTTTCTTGATAAATATACTATGGGCAAGCTTTCTATGGTAAGCCATGAAAATCGGTTTGCAATCCGAGGGTTGTCTCATACTTATAAACGCATTTTTAACCAACACAGGACTAATTTGATTCTTCTGCACAAAACCTAAAACCATTTCTTATGTATATTGTAGCCATGCACTATATGTCTAACCAATGAAAAGGACATGGCTTTTGGTTGTGGACACATGGTAAGCTCGTCTAACTAAACGCTCGCTTTTAAATTTTTTTTCCCCAGCTTTCTCTACTGGTGAATGGTGATAACTATAAAGAAATTCTTGTGCAGACTTGCAGAGACTGCGGATCACAATTACGGAAGTGTCCAATATGCCGCGAGCAGATTACGAGTCATATTAAGTTGTTTCCTGGGTGACTAACTATTTCAGTGCTCATATATTATTTTCTCGTGGGCAACAAATATATTTTGTACATAGATTGTCAGTGTTACTCTGGTTTTTCATAATTTTTACTTATTGTTGTATTATCAACTAAATAGTCAGTTATCTAGTATCACAAAGCAACATATGGTATATATATAAATAAAGAATGTAATATATTTGTAGTATAATTGTAGTATGTAGTTAAAGCATCTAAGCTATTCCTAGCTGTTGTATATTTGCAGCATAAATTTATGGAAAATGTTAAAAAGTGCTTGGGACACTAGTAAAAGTTTATTGCTTATGGACCGGTATATATTCGGTCCGCTGAACCGTCTAATCTGATTCAGAGGTTAGTCTTGACATTAAATGTTTTCGGTCCCTCCCAATTGCAGTTGCAGAGGATCGAATTGTGATCATCTTTATCAAGTCCACCGTCAATCACCCATAAATCAACAAATAATTGGTTCAACTTGTCTATTTTATCCATAATAGAAGGGAATTATTACAATGATGACATTAATTGAACCTAAAGTATGATCGGTTTAATTTGGAATAAATTAATTAGTGTCTTCAACCTCCAAGAAACAAAACGCACAACACATTTCATCAGTGTTGATAATAATGCCTCAGATTGCTAACAATGCTCGAGTATTGTTTAATACTGTAAAACATATGAATAAAAAAAAAACTCTTTATTTACAAATGAATTTTCTCAATCTAAATATGTAGATGTACTTAGCAAAAAATTTACTCTAATAATGTATAATAAAAACAATTTTCTCCGTAAAAAAAAATAATAGATCCAAAACATATATGGTTTTGTTTTCGTGTTTTTAATTGTCTCTTATTTTGTTGTTGTTGCACTTTCAATTTAGCACAAACATCATTGGACTATTAAAAATAACAAACGTCATTGGTGGTCTTCGTGGCCTTGTCTCTCGTCGCATAACATTCGAGGAGACACATCAAGAAAGATATATAGAAAGCTATCTAGAAGAGAGAAAAACAGAGGACCGACTACATACAAACATGAGGGAGACGAGTACAATAGTATCTTATCCAGTTCCTCTATATCGTAACTAAATTTAAAAATGATAATTATTTGGCTTCATTGCACTTTTGGTACCTCTATTATACATCTCTTGCGACTATGGTCCTCCTATTTTAAAATACAACATTATTTTTTTCCAATTCTAATTTTTTTTTTGCACCTTTGGTCCTTCCCCTATATTTTGTGACCTAGAATTGCTGATGTGTCCCAATTTGTAATAAGTTGGCATGCAAAGTTATAGTTTAAAAATGAGAGGACCTTAATCCCAGAACATGTAAAATAGGGGGACAAGTGACTTAAAAACCAAAGAGATTAATTAACATAACAACTTTGAGCAAAAGTACACACACAAAGCATTTGTTTTCATAATTAGAAGTAGAAGTTGTAATTATTGTTTTAGGACCATCCGATAAATCATTTCTCACCAAACATATCATTCTGAGTAAAAAAAGAAGCAAACATATAACTCAAAAAGTTAAATCAAAAGAATACAATCCAAATTATTATCATTTTATTATTGTCTAGGATTGTACTATTGAAACAAAACTACTAAACTTAGTGAACCTCTTTAAACATGCATGGTCTTTTGAGGTCACTAACTTAGTGAAATCCATAAGCCTCTATTGGTAACCTTGGCTTTGCCACTGCCACAAGTGGCTTAGCTCTTGTAGTACCTCCATGAGACTCAGAGAGATCAATGCAAGATTGGTTGGGTGGCACACTCCAAGTGAATCCATGAAGCAACCTTGCAAATAGCATAATAGTCATTGAAGACCCAAGCATGACACCGGAACACCCACGTCTTCCGGTGCTAAATATTACCAAGTCGAAACTCGAATCTGTCAAACTCAAATTAGACCCATCATTTTTAAGGTGTCGTTCCGGCTTGAACAGGAGTGGTTCTTCCCATACTTTAGGATTTAGGCCAAGTCCTTGTCTCATTAGATAGACATGGCTATCTTTTGGGATAAGGTACTTATCAGCAACAACTGTGTCTTTCATCGCGACGTGGGGAAGGTTGAAATCACAAATTGGATGACGGCGAAAAGCTTCTCTTGCACAAGCTTTCACATAGTTGAGTTTGGGAAAATCATATTCTTGCACCAGTCTTTCTTTTCCAACTACACTGTCTAATTCTTCTGTAGCTTTTTTAAGTAGCTCAGGTTGATTAATCATTTCAGCAAGTCCCCATTCAACTGCATTTGATGGATTATCAACAGCTGCAAGTGTCAATTCCTGTAAAATTTATCTCCACAATCATTTTCAAGACAATAATACAAATATCAAAATATTAAAATAGCATAATTTGTCAACCAGGACAAATTTTTGTAAACACTTATTAAAATACTATAACAATATTTTGTTATAACAAATTTCATAAAATTATAAATTTAGAAAAAATATGTTCCTTACTCAAATGGTGTAGTAATAATAATAATAACAAAATTGATTTAATCAAAATATGGACATATGACGCGGGATTGTTTGGCTCGAGAGAGTCTTGAATGCATGTGTGATTTCTTGAAAGGGGCTATTGGTACGTGAATCAATCCATGATGACGGTCAATTCATTTGCAAATGTTCACTAGTATTTGGTGATAGTTTGTTATGATTGATTAGGTTGATTCAGTTTGTGCAAATTTATCTATCAATATCAGCTGTGTTGTGAATTCGTAAGAAATCACACTAATAATAAAGATTTTGATGTGTAGGGAAAATTGATCAAGCAACCAATATCAAATGGAATAGAGATAATGATAATAATCCAAATAATAAACAAGTGAAAGAGAAAAGAGAGCAAGAAAACACACAATTGTTTGTTTACCGTCCAATAATGACCTATTTTGGGGAGAAAGAGGCTCTCCGTTTCACTAAATCAAAGGAGTAACGTTACATAAAGATTCCCAAAAAAGGGTTACAAGTGTTTACCTAGTTCGGTTCAATTATGACATATTCTGGGGAGAGAGAGCAGCTCTCCGTTCCACTAAATCAAAAGAGTAACGTTACACAAAGATTCCTAAAAAAGGGTTACAATAATTAGTCTTCAAACCTAACTCTACCCTCGTCTCGAATCTCTTCCCATGACCAAGATACTCAATTTCACTTAGACTATCCAAGGTGAATACAATAAACTTTTGTCAACCCTAGAATTATACCAAGAGACAGCCCCTCTTGTTTCTCTCTAAAGCTCAAGCCATATGTTGATGGCAAATTCTTATTGTCACTCTCTTCACTCTTATTTTTCTATGAATGAATAAAACATCCTCTAATTATAGTAAAATATATGCCTTAAAACTAGAAACAAATCTGCTTTAAAACAAAATCCAAGTCAGATTTCCTCTAAAAACTAATTTTTTGAAAAAAAATCAACAACAACAGGCCTGCCCAGCTCACGCGCGCGGCCCACACCCAACTATTGCGCCTTGCACAGCTTCCCAGGAAACAAGGCTTGGGCTTGACAAATCCCACGTGTGCCGCACGCTCACCTGCTGCGCCCCACGCCACAAACAAAGGCTTAACCAAGAATGAGGGCAAGGAATGCGCCTCACACTATGGCAAGGCCAGGATCATGGATAGGCGCACCCTGCGCCTAAGCTTATGCCCAGAACATCCTACAATACCTTCGGACGCACTTTTCGACTTCTCGGGATTTAAGGTATACTCAACAACCTATTTGGATTGACCTGCACTTTTGTGAGGTTTTACTGAGTCAAGTTTATGTCATTAGGTTTTTATTTCTCTAGTATTTTTTTTCCTATATATATTATTATTATTATTATTATTATTATTATTATTATTATTATTATTATTATTATGAAAATATGATAGACGATGAAGGACTTTGGGCATACCCACCTAGTTGGTATTCCTAACGATCCTTTGATACGAGCTATTCTCTTAACTTATCGAAAAACGACTACTATACATGACCTAATAAATAAATAAATAAATAAATAAATCAATGCCTAACTAGCTAAAAGGGCATCAAAAGAAGAAGGTAAGATATATACCAAAACATTAGACTTAATCTCCTGCTCTGTCAAAACATCATTGTTGTCAGCATCCTTGAGTGAGATGAGAACATCAAGCAAATCTTCTTTATCCATCCTTTTCCCATTCTTCCATTCCTTAATTCTATCTTCAATTACAGGGTCATGATATTTCTTCATGGTCTTACAAGCCTTCTTAAGAATCTTCTCATGACCATCCACGTCTAGACCCCTCAAACATGGCATGAAATCAGACACAGAGAAAGCAAAAAGATATTGCAAAACAGTAAAAACCGCTTCAACATATTCTTTTTCCTCAAAACCAGGTCCGAAATCTTCACCACCTTTTCCAAAATACCTTGTATTCATAAGCAACCTCCTAATAACATTCCCTGTATAATGTTGTGCAGTTAAACTCACATTAACAATTCCATCACCACCAATTTTAGTACATTGGTTATAAACATACCAAACAATGTTATCGGCTTCTTCCACCCTCTTATCATGAAGCCATTGATGTCTAAGAGGTGAAACTAATTCATTGCTAATTAATTTCTTAACTTTCTTCCATTGTTCACCAAATGGAGTGAGTGCTGTGGTTAAATAACCAGTAGTAACATAATCATTTGACCAACTACTTGGTCTTGAAGCAAAAATTGCATCTTGTTTAATACATATTTCACGTGCAATTTCAGGATCACTCACTGTAATAACATGAACATTACCTAAACGTATGCATGCAATTTGTGTGTTCATGTCATTCATCATTTTTTGAACCCATCTGAATGTTGGCCTATTTGCAAGCATTTCAGCTAAACTGCCTACTATAGGCCAAGGTTTGGGACCAGGAGGGAGTTTTGGTATTTTAGATTTTTGGGTAGAACGTTGATGTTTGATGAGGAGTGTTGAAACAAGAAACATGAGTATGAGACACCAAAATGATGGCAACAATTGGTCAGAGAAAACCAATGATTCCATGGTATGTTTGTTTCAACAGTGAGGAAAATTGATTTTGGTAGAATTGATTTGAAGATAAAGTGGTCTGAAGCATCAATTCAGTGTATTCTTTATTTTATATATACAGTAGATGGTTAATGAGTGCTTTAATTTGTGATGTATATGTATTAGTCAAATCAATTAAAATACCTATAAAAAAATCAATTTAAATCAAATTTTAAATTTTTAAATTCGAAAAATTTATTTTGACTAAATCAAAAGATAAGCTTCCTAAATTAAAATTAAATGCATTGTATTAATTCTTTTGAGTTTTGACACATTGTAAAGGATAAGAATAAGCTTTTTTTTTTTTTGGCTAAATAATAAGCTCATTTTGCTGCACCAAAAAAAAGAAAAGAAAAAAGAATAAGCTCATTTTGTAAAAGTTACATTCCATTATTTAGATGTATATACATTGTTTCGTTAATTGTATAAATAAAATCTCAAACATTTTTACTTTTTAGACTAATTGAACACATTGTGTTAACATGACTAGGTTCATGTTCCTCTTAAAAAAATGACTAGGTTCATTTTTCTTTTAACAAATTAAGTTCATGGTGTATACATTGTTTAGTTAATTTTACAAGATATGTTTAAATTTTTCTTTAATGTTTAACACAGTCTTGGTTCATAAATATTTTTTGTCAAGATATGTATAAAACACACTTTATTTTTATATAATTTATTAAAATCCTATGTTCTTTTAGTTTTTATTAATTATATAGTTTATTTATTTTAATCGATAAATTTGATGTGACTATAATGAAATATTCATTGCATGTTTCATTGTTTTATTCTAATTATGGAATAATTTAGTGTCATTCTTGACCAAAATAATAATAATAATAATAATAATAATAATAATAATATTTTAGTGCAAGCCATCAATTATTTGATGAATGATTTAATAAAAAATCAACTGATTATTTATTTTATTTCAATTATGTTTTGACTTATTGACTATGTTAATTATTTTAATTTTTGAGGATAAAATTTCTAAATATAAATCAAATACATTGTATTAGTGTTATTTAGTATTTACCCATTGTATAAAATATGACTAAGTTCATGTTATTTTTTTTTTTCACTAAACTAGTTTTGAGACCCGTACATTCGCACGGATTTATTGATTTTTATTTATAAAATATTGCTAAAATATAAGTGACCTCGTATACCAAAAAAATAAAAATAATACTGTTATTTTTTTTATAAAATTTATATTATTAAGTATTTTTTTTCATTAAAGCAATTGTCCCGTATATGATTTTTTTGTAATAAACTATAAGTAATAATAACAAATATTTATTATTCAATTTCTTTTTTTTTTATTAAAGCAATTGTCCCGTGTATTATTAAATTATTTTTATTAAAAACAATTGTCCCGTTTATTATTAAATTATTTTTATTAAAACAATTGTCCAGTGTATTATTATTATTATTATAATATATATTAATCAATAATATATTCATCAACATTGTTCCGTGTATTATTATAATATATTATTTAATTTCTTTTTTTATTAAAACAATTTTCCCGTGTAAGATTAATTTTTTTTATTAAAACAATTGTCCCGTGTGTTACTATAATATATATTTACCCCGTAATTATTTATTATAATATATATTCATCAATAATACACTTCTCGTGCTATTTTTATGAGTATATTTGTTTTATTCTCTTTTTATTTTTTTTTATGTGTAGATTTGTTTTATGCTTATCTTTGAATTTTTTTTTTGTTATTTTTGTTTTGTATCTTTTTTTTATGAGTATATTTGTTTTATGCTTATATTTTTTTTTGTGCATATCTTTTTTTCAATTTAGAGTTAAAATGACATTTAAGGACATAAACAGTGAAATATTATTAAACGTTCTAAGGACAAAATATATTTTTTAGTAGTAGTTTCTTTTAATATATTGTAAATAGATATATTGTAAATAGATTCATGTTGTAATAGTTATATTCATTGTTTAGATTTATCTCCAATGTTTGTTTGATTTTTTTTTAATTTTTTTGACAAATGTTTGGTTAATTATATTATATGAATCGAAATTAGCTTTTCTAATAGGTAGATTAATCGAATAGAAATTAACTTTTCTATTAGAGAAGGCCATTTGTTATATACAGCCTTTTTAAAATAGCCACGGACTGGATTTAGCGTGGCCAATTTTTAAATATGTGTTTGGTTCCTGCAATTATGTCCTGTTTTGAAAAGAACCCCTATAAAAAAACAAAAAATTGATTTTAATCCCTGTAAAAAAATAAAAAAAAGGTGATTTTAGTCCCTGCAATATCATAAAAAAATTTAATCAGGGGCTATTTTAAAATTTTTGAGATATTGCAGAGACTAAAATCAATTTTTTTACGAAGACTTTTTTCAAAGCGATGCATAATTGCAGGGACCAAAAGCATACTTAAGATATATATATATATATATATATATATAAATGAAAGTTCAGAACAATAATGAGGTGCTAGAAGCACATTTTATCAGAGCTCGACAAATTTTTTTAAGGTAAGACAGGAAAATTAACAGACAAATAAATTTACAAAAAAAAGTCCAACAAACTAGAACCTCCTCAAAGACACCATCTCCAGAAGAATAATATCCTTCATGAAGAGAAAGACAAGGATCATCCACAAAAGCACCTGACCTATAGGAACCCAATGCGACACTTCAACAATCGGTTCAAGCATAAAGTAGGGACTTAATTTACATAGTGTGCTATAGGATAAAGCTCACTCGTGAGATGCACCGATGATAGTGAACGAGTGAATGGACTTAATTTTTGAACAATATTGGTTACATAGTCGTCTAACCCAGTAGAAGGTTTTTTAATTCTTAGCCCACGTCCCAATTGGAGTGAGCTCAATTCACCTATTGGATTAGGTGTTACGTCTTCCTCTCGTTGCTCGCGAGACTGCACTGCAAGATCAAGTGTCATGTGTGCTGCATTATCATCAGTTCAGCCCTCCCTGACTTTGTGAGCCAAATCAGATCTAATTTCTAGAGAATTAGATGGGTCACCATTTGAGACAATGTCTAATACATCTATGTTTTCTTCACTAAATTGAACAACCTCTTGTAGTGCAATGACTCCTCATGTGTGGCACTAATATTTGCAAAATGATACTCTCACTCAAAGAATTCAACATCTCGAGAAACAAAAAACACCTTTGCCTCCAAATCATACAATTTCCATCCTTTCTTACCATATGGGTATCCAACAAACACACATTTTCTACTCCTACTAGAAAACTTATCTCCTTTTCTCCCTCGATTATGAGCATAACACAATGATCCAAACACTCTCAAATGTTCAAGTGGGGCTACATGTCCGTGCAACACTTCATACAGAGACTTTTCACCTAGTACAACAGATGGCGCGTGGTTAATCAAATAATCTGCAGCCAACACACATTCACCCTAAAACTCTATAGGAAGGTCAAGGTGACCTTGAAAACGCAAAGCTCGAGCCACATTTAAAAAGCCCGAGCCACCTTGAAACCTGCATGTTTTCTTTCAATCCTTCCATTCTATTGTGGTGTTCCTATGCAAGACGATTGAAAAAGGATTCCATGATCAAGAAAATAATTCTTCATGCAAGTGAATTCAGTTCCGTTGTCACTTCGAAATATCTTTACTTGTTTGTTATATTGCCTTTCTATCATAGTAAAGAAATTCATTAGTGTTCTTGGCACTTCTTTCTTATCAACAAGTAAATAAATCCAAACAGCACGTGAGAAATCATCCACTATTGTTAAAAAATAGAAAGCACCACAAGAGGATGGAGTCCTATATGATCCCCACAAATCACAATGAATGAGTTCAAAAGCACTATTGGCTTTGTGATTGCTCAAAGGAAACTTCTCCCTAGTTTGCTTAGCTCTAAGACAAACATCACAAGCCTATATTAAATAGCTCACAACTTTTACTACTAATAGGAATTAATTGAGTGATTTTCCAAGATGGATGCCCTAACCTCCTATGCCATAGATCTGTTTGATCAATTGCATCAACTTTGGATGCTTTTACTCCATGAATTCCATGGAAAAAATAAAGTCCATTCATTAGTTCACCCGCTCCAATCAGCATCCTTGAAGTGCGGTTCTGTATAACACACAATTTGTTAGTAAATTGGAAAATACAATCTAATTCGTCGATTAATTGCGGCACAAATATTAAATTGCAATTCAAATTAGGGACATAAAGAACATTTGTGAGTTTCAAACCCCCTTCTAAAATCACAATTCCTTCCTTTGTAGCGGTTGTATGTTGTCCATCGGGAAGGCCCACAAGACAATTTTGAATGTCATGCAATTCATGCATACTCATCAAACTTCATGTCATGTGGCTAGATGCTCGTTTACCGTTCATTTTCTCACTTGGATTTGTCTTTTGAGCACTCAACATTTCTACCAATGTTTCCCATTGTTGAGTAGTTAGTCTAGCGAGCCCAATCTTGTCTGATTCTGGCAGAGATGTGCTTGTATTACCTGCTGCACCAGATTGCACAGCGTTAGCATGAACAATTCTACCTCTTCTACGTCCTATTCCAACGCATTGTTCTCCCTTATAATTCGAGTTGAGATCATATGGTGAGGGATTTTTCTTCCATTTAGCAGCAAGATTTTTTTTTTTTTTTTTCCTATTTCAGCAAGCTGTTCTTTTTTTCTCTTCATTTTCAGGCTCTGATGCCATGAAAAGAACATAGTCACATAATTCTCCTCAAAGGTGACGAACCGCGAATTGGTTCGCGCGTACCAATTCGTGGTACTTTTGCGAATTGGTTCATTGTAATTCTCTCCGAATTCTTCAAAACCTAAGTACCGGCGAACCACCCCAACAATCAAATAAGAATAAAATATATAATGTTGAGACTGATTTAGACTTACGTGTGAATATGATGGTTACAAGTATAACATCACTTATTCACTAGTACAATGTATATTGGATTTGAGTTGTATATTGGAACATCTAACAAATTGTTTATTTCTAACTTTGATTACTTCTCAATGTTAGTTACACTTCAGTGACTTGTTTTCCCTCAATGATACACGAAACACATGTGCTATCAGCATACACTCAACTTTTATTTGATGGAAATTTGATTCTCAATTTTATGATTAATATAAACTTTAGAATAATAATATTAATTAACATAAATTTAATACTAATTAATATTTTCATCAAATATTTTATTTAATTTTTTATTAACAACGTACCGACTATGCATACCCCTCACGTACCGAATTCTTTAAAGGTAGCGTACCGCGTACCCGAACCCGTACCACATACCGAAGCGAATTGCGAACCGTGTGACTATGAAAAAGAAGCTCCATCACAGATAAATTTTCTGTGTGTCTTTATTAACATAGTGAGACAATCATATATACAATGGTTTTAACCAATTAGCTCGTAAATTAGCTCATAACAAATTCTATACATTTGTTTGACAATTACACAATATAATAAACATGATGGCATATTCCTAAAATATCAAATATGATACTGATTTGTATCCGATATACATAAATACCAAATCAGTATCTCAATTGTCTCATTAAAGTTCTTATATTGTTAAGATTTCTCTAGCAATATATGACACGTCGACACCTCTTTCTTGGAGAGGATCCAAATCCCTTCACACCTCCTACTTATTTGCATGTTCATTGCCACATGTTATTTTGCAAGCACTTTGGATTCATCAATATACCAATTTTATTTTTTTGAAGAAGCTAAATTAATCTATCCAAATTGACACCAGAGAAAATCGAATCCAAAACCTTAAGAGTAGTACACTCTTAAGAGGGATTCAATCAGTGACGGATCCAGGAATTTCTGTAAGTGGGGTCAATTGTATAAATACCTATGAAAAAAAAATTCAATAAAATTGATGAAATTTATTTTTGTTCCTATAAAAAAATGGTTTAATTGCATTTTTGATCCCCTATTTTACAAAACTCACAGAAATATCCCTTTATTTTAAAATCAATTTTTTTGGTCCCCTACTTTTAAATCTGTTGAAATTTTGGTCTCAATTCATGTTTTTTTTTCCCTCTAAAATGGTGATTTTTTGCGTCCTAAGATCATTTATTGTCTATTTTCGTAAACTTAGTAACATAGAGAGACCAAAAGTACAATTAAGCCAAAAAAATCACATATTTTCATTCCTCAATTCCCTAATAGACAAAATTTTGATACTTTTCAAACATAATATTGATTTATACATATGTTTATCATAATATATAGATATAATATAGACATATCTTAAACTTAAAAGAGTCATAACATTATATTAAAATAAACATAAATTGGTCTTTAGGAATTAAAAATAAAACATGAAATTTATGAAAATTAAAAGTATGTGATTTTGTTATCGACAAAAACTGAAATCTATTAGTTTTATAGAGATGAAATATATATTTAACTAAAATTTAAAAACTAACTATAATTAAAATGACTGAGTTTCAACAAAGTTAGCTTGCACTAATTTCATCAAATTTAGTTTGTATGCCACTATGCTTTGTGTGTGCTAATGATGAAACTATAATGTGGGGGCAATTTAATATTTCATAAGATAAAAGTACTTATATGGTTTAAAAATAAACAAATCATGTGGGGTCAGCTGACCCCATTTTATACTATGTGCATCCGTCCCTGGATTCAATATACCAATATTCCCTTGTCTTTCATGTGGAGAACCATAGAGAAGATCTTGGTCATGGAAGATAAGGGATCAAGAAGAAGAGTTTGTGACTTAACCAAGCTAAAGTTCTCATTAAACGGTTAAGAACCTAATTACATAAAGGAGTAAGTGATTTGAGTGTGCAATGCAACGAGCACGCCAAAATTGCAATAGGAACCTAACTGCATTAGGAATTGGCATATAGATGTCTTACCAATAAAACTCAGAAATCCAAGTAATTATATTTGTTCTCAATAAAACTCTGTAAGCTATAAATGTCTTGTACTAATTCAGAAATCCTTACCAATTAAACCGCCTTGAGAAAAGCGCTCTTTGGGATCATTCCACATATCCAGAGCATTTTCCATGAAGACTATAGGCTGAGTAACGGACTCTGAGACATAATTCATGATCCATGAGTGAACTAAATCATTGCACCGGTTCCATGCACGGAAGGTAGGATCCAAGGAATCAAGAATAGGAGTGCCATTAACAAACTCATATTTCATCTTGCCACCAAGAGCTTGCGCATAGATCATGTCCAAGAATGATAATTGGAATCATTGAGAACCGGTTTCACTGAAGCTGATGAAGGACCATCACCAAAATGCACAAAATAAGGACTGGGTTGATCGAGAATAATATCAATATTGCTAGAAGAAATTGCACTATGGGGCGCCATGGATGAATGCGGAAGATGCTCTCTTGATCGAAAGACTTTGATACCATGTTAAGAAAGTGAAGATGCATAGTGAAAGAGAAAAGGAATGAACAAGTTTGTGTTAGAGTGAATCAATTCTTGTTACTGTGATCAATCTAGATACAAGCTATATATAGCAATTGTTACTAGGTGAATAGGGAGAGGGAAAAGCTTATGTTAACAGAAAATGAATGGTAGTTACAGAAACATTTATGCAAATCTGTTGCTTCAATTACAAGTAATTCTTCTATTTTGACTTTAATATAGTTCGAATCTAGGATCATCATTTATTTATCTCAAGAGGTCAATTTATAGCTATTATGCTATTTGACAAAAAAAACAACTTAAATTTTTGTATGCAATATAATTTTCATATTTAAATTTTATTAAAGTATGCAATATAATCATCAGACACATGGACACTTCTATGATTAAGCATGTCGCGGTGTTTGACATGTATCGGTATTCGACACTCGTATGACACATGTACGACACGTATCGAATAGGTGTCCAAAAAAACATTTTTTTATCCCAACACTTCTTAGATCAGTGTCTGACACTTATAAGACACTCGTACAAAACATGTCGAATAAGTTCCCCAATTTTTTTTTCTTTGCTTCTACTCTCCTTAGACATATATACAAGAATTAAAGATGTGTCGAAACAATAATGTTAATCAATGAAGCATTAAATAGATTACATTATTTTTAGTTTTTCGATAATAGATGG
The DNA here is from genome assembly GCA_954870985.1 of Trifolium fragiferum. Lineage (NCBI taxonomy): Eukaryota > Viridiplantae > Streptophyta > Magnoliopsida > Fabales > Fabaceae > Trifolium > Trifolium fragiferum. The sequence continues at coordinate 17,546,919 of OX940792.1, forward strand.
ATGAATAAATGTCAAATGTACTATTATATCACCAAAGATGAGAGAGAAAGTAGAGAGAGAAGGAGAGGAAAATTGGAAAGGTGGTGCTGACTTCAGAGGCTATCTCCATCGCTTGGATAAGGTAGCAACATCATTCTTCTTCACAAATTTTCCTGAGGATGTCAAGGCAGCAGATCTATGGCCGCGTTTTGCCAAGTTTGGTAGGGTTGGGGAAGTGTTCATTCCGGCGAAGGTGGACAAACAAGGCAACAGGTTTGGGTTTGTCAATTTTCGGGATGTTAGGGATGCTAAGGAGCTGCTTCGAAGCTTGTCAAACATTTGGTTGGGCTCATTTAAACTTAGGATCAATCTGACCAAGTTTAAAAGAGGTCCGAAACCAAATCTGAAAGAAGGAGGTCTGAAGGAGGTGCAAGCGGAAGTCAAGAGTTATGCTGGGGGTCATACTTTCCAAGATGGTAGATCGTTCAAGTCAGCTTTGTTGGTGGATAATGAGGAAGATAACAGAAAGAAGGGGGTGAATGACAACCCGATAGTAGCGCGACAGCCGGTCGTTTAGGAAGTGGAAGTGGAGGAGGAAAGGATGGCGAAGTTGGAAGGGGCGTTCGTGGGCTTCTTGGTTGAAGACAAAGATGCTCACACTTTGCAAAATAACTTCAGAATGGATGGCTTCCATACTATGAATGTAAGTGCAATGGGTCACGCAACGGTGCTTCTATGGAGTGATAAGGTTGGGGAGGTCAAGGAGGTGGTGGAAACAATGGGGTGGTGGTGTTCGCTTTTTGAAAGGATTGTTCCTTGGGTACCAGATTTGTCTCAAACCAAAGGGTGTCTTGGCTGCGATGCTCTGGTGTTCCTCAACATGCTTGGGGGAATGATCTTTTCAGAGCGCTTGCTTTTAAGTTTGGTAAATTCCTGGGTGTGGATGACAAAACCAAACTCTTCCAGCGTTGCGATGTGGCGAGAGTCAAGGTGGTGACCAAAGAACAACAGCGTATTGATTCCATTATGGCTGTATGGGTTCTTGGAAGGAGGTTTGACATTCGGGTGATGGAAGAGCTGGGTGTAGAAGATGATGGTGCTCGAATTGGTGTTCCTGGTGGTGATCGGAACGACGATGGCTGGCATCAAGAACAGTTATCGAGGGTCTCTGTTGATGGAGCATCGTTCAGGGGCGCGGTGGAAGGTTTCTCGGAAACGGGAAGTGAGGCGAATGTATCTGAAAGTTGTCAGGTACTTTTGGAGCTACAGGCGCATGGGAGGGGTACGACAGTGACAGATGGGAGTATAAAGGCAATTTAGTATACCGAGAATGAAATGGCAGGATTTTTACCCAACATTTGTGGAAATTCTGATTTTTTGGCTGTATCTAAGGTCAAAGCTGTTGGAGATAAGGGAGCGGCTACTTTATGCGAGTCAGCGGGTTTGGTGGAAAGGTTGGATGACGTGTCAAGTGGTGAAGGTAGTGGGACCGGCTATAGAAAATCACATGTGCGCGGGAGGTTTAAAAGATTGAATCCGGGAGTGGACTTTGGGCCTGCGCTAGTTGGGCTGGATCAAAATGTTATTGGTGTGGATGCTGTAAAGAAGGTTGGTAAGGATGCTGTTGGTTTTTCTGAGCCCATATTTTTGAGGACAAGGAAGGGGGACCTGCTGGTGGGAGGACCATCATCTGTGCCTGCAGGAGAGGTGGGAATATCAAATAATTCTGCAGAGGTTTTCAAGGCTCAGGGTCTTGAGAGTTCACACAAGAAAGCTAAAAAGCCAAGGAGTAAAATTCCTAATTTACCCCAAAATATGTTGAGAAAATTACCTCCCTCTTTCCAACATATGTACGGCCCAATTAGAAAGAAAAGAAACTTTAGCGGAAAGCAGGGAGAGCCACCTGCTCGTGCAATAACAACCTCGGATTCAATTGAAAATTCTGATGTTCCAACACCAATTCAAATGATTCAACCTGCTGAGATAGAAGAGCAAGAATTTCAGATTGAGGTGGTTTTACCTGGTATTCTTTTGGAGGAGGCACCGGTCAATATTATTGCGGCGAGCTCGAAAGGCCTCCAGGCGGCGATTTTAGAAGAAAATGATGGCAACGCCACATAGGCACAAAGAGGAACACAGGAATCAGGCCCATCCAGAGATATTATTCATGCAAAAAAGATTTTGGCAATTCAAGAGGAATGTGGTATAGTATTCCAAGGTGATGTTGATGAAAACGTGGCAAGAGTTATGGCAATGGAAGTCAGGGACAAGGCAGAGAAAGACGGATGGGAGATGAATAGGGAGGATGAAGGTTCTCAATGATAGTGGGATCATTTAATGTTAGAGGTTTGGGAAGTAGGGTGAAGAGGCATAAAGTTAAGAATTTGATTTTGTCAGAGAAATTAGACTTTATTGCTCTGCAGGAAACAAAGCTGGAAGGGGTTTCATCTTCTCTTTGTTACCGTCTCTGGGGTAGTACTGACTATGACTGGAGCTTTCTACCGGCGATAGGGAACAGCGGTGGGATTCTTTCGATTTGGAAGAAATCGATTGGGCAGCGGGTGTTTGAATTTTCAGGGGAAGGATTTGTGGGTGTTTGTTTGGATATGGAAGACAAACAGGTTCGGTGTTGTATCATAAATGTGTATTCAAAATGTTCTTTGGCCGATAAAAGAAGGTTATGGAATGATGTTTTAATGACTAGAAGAGGTTTTGGGGAGGTAGCTTGGTGTATTGTCGGCGATTTCAATTCGGTTGTTGACCCGGTTGAACGAAGAGGAGTGGGTATGACAAATGTTATCTCTCGGGAAGTGGATGAATTTAGAAACTTTATTACAAACATGGACTTGGTTGATATGCCATTAGTAGGGAGACAATTTACTTGGTTCCATACTAATGGGATTACTATGAGTAGGCTTGATCGAATGCTTTTATCTTCGGATTGGATGGAGTTGTGGGGAAATCCAACGGTGTGGGTTGCGGCTAGGGATGTCTCCGATCATTGTCCGTTAATTTTAAATTATAGTCAATATGATTGGGGTCCCAAACCTTTCCGCTTCAATAATTATTGGTTACAAAACAAGCTTTTCCGGCCCTTAGTAACAAAAGCTTGGAATGAGCAACATCTCTCCGTATGGATGGGGTTTATCCTAAAAGAAAGACTCAAGGGGCTTAAAGGTGTGATTAAAGGTTGGAGTAAGGAGGTGTATGGTAACCCGGAAAATAGGAAAAATCAATTGGTCGACCAAATCAAGGCCCTTGATTTAAAGAGTGAGTCCGGAGGTTTGTCGGATGAAGAGGTGGTAGTATGGAAAGCCTTGTTTGAAGAGTTGTGGGCGGTTTTAAAGAGTATTGATGCATCTATTTTTCAAAGATCTCGATTTCGGTGGCTAAAGGAGGGAGACTCAAACACTAGCTACTTTCACTCGTGTATCAAATCGAGGAAAAGGGCCAACACTATTTTGGCGTTGAATACGCCTCAAGGGTGGGTGGAAGGGCCGGTGCATGTTAAGGAGGCGGTTAAAGTGTTCTTTCAACAACACTTTTCAAATGAGGAGTGGGAGAGGCCTAGGTTGGAGGGGGTGGATTTTCCTTTGTTATCGAAAGAGAGCAATAATCTTCTTATAGCCCCATTTTCTTTGGTTGAGATAGAGGAGGCGGTCAAAGAAAGCGATGGAGCAAAGTGTCCGGGCCCGGACGGTTTTAATTTTGCATTCATCAAGGAGTTTTGGGACCTTATGAAAAATGAGGTTCATATTTTTTTTGACCAATTCTCCGGAAATGATTGTTTACCTCGGTGTTTGATGTCATATTTCTTAACTCTTATCCCGAAAGTCTTGTCCCCACAAGGCTTGAGTGATTTTCGCCCCATTTCCTTGCTTGGTTGTTGGTACAAGTTGTTGTCTAAGGTGTTAGCTAATAGACTTGCTAGAGTAATTGATGGATTGATACCAAAGACTCAATCCGCTTTCATTAAAGGGAGACACTTGGTAGAAGGGGTGGTGGTTGTAAACGAAGTTATTGATTATGCTAAGAAATCCGGAAATAATTGTTTGATCCTAAAGGTGGATTTCAAGAAAGCATATGATTCGGTGAATTGGGGATTTCTTGATTACATGCTTGGGAGGTTCGGTTTTTGCCAAAAGTGGAGAGCTTGGATGAAAGCGTGTGTTTGTGCGGGTAGTCTCTCGGTGTTGGTAAATGGGTGCCCAACGGAAGAAGTCCACATTAGAAGAGGGCTTAAACAAGGCATTCAACTTGCTCCCTTGCTTTTTCTTTTAGTTGCAGAAGGTCTTGGAGGTATAATGAGAAAGGCGGTTAGTGTGGCCCGTTTCCAACCTCTCTTGGTCGGTGATGAAGGTATGCCAATCTCCTTACTTCAATATGCCGACGATACATTGTGCATTGGTAAGGCCACGATAGATAATTTGTGGGCTTTGAAAGCAATGCTAAGAGGTTTTGAGTTGACATCCGGGTTGAAGATTAACTTTTGGAAAAGTTGTGTTATGGGTGTAAATATTTCCGAAGAGTTCCTTGGTATGGCGTCGGACTTTCTCAATTGTAAAATTGGTAGGATTCCTTTTATGTATCTTGGGTTACCGGTAGGGGCCAATCCCCGTAAGATGGCTACTTGGGAACCTATGATTAGTATGGTAAGGAGTAGACTTGCTTCTTGGGGAAATAAGTTTGTTAGCCTTGGTGGGCGGATTGTGTTGATAAATGCGGTGATGAATGCGATTCCTATCTTTTACTTGTCATATATGAGGATGCCTTCAAAGGTGTGGAAGGAATTAGTTAGAATACAACGTGGTTTTCTTTGGGCCGGTCTCTCGAAACAAAATAAAATTTGTTGGGTTAGGTGGGAAGTGGTCTGTAGGCCAAAGATAGAAGGTGGTTTGGGCATCTGTAATCTCCGGTTGGTAAATATAAGCCTTCTTACGAAGTGGAGGTGGAAATTGTTGTCTAATGACTTTGATATATGGAAAGAGGTGGTGGCAACAAGGTACGGTAGGAATGTAATAGGAAAACAACATCTTGGAGTGACGGATATTACAAGGTATGGATCGTCTTGGTGGCGAGATGTATGCCTCCTAGATAAGGATTCTACTTGGTTTACAACGGCTTTAGGGAAAAAGGTTGGTCGTGGGGACTCCACTTCTTTTTGGAACGAGATTTGGATAGGAAATCAAACTTTACGGGAGAGGTTTCCAAGGTTGTTTGGTATTTCTTTGCAACAAAACGAAGTTATAGCGAACATGGGTAACTTTATTGATGGTACGTGGGCTTGGGACCTTAGATGGAGGCGGGTTTTCTTTGTGTGGGAGGAGGAGCACCACCGTGATTTAGTTCAATGAATCGCCACATTCACGCCTTTAACTTGCTTGGATCGATGGTTATGGTTAGGGGGCGGCCAAGAAGATTTTAATGTCAACTCTGTTTATGTGAGATTGGTGGCCGAGTTCTGTCCTTCTCCGACGACAGATCCGGTTAAGGAATTTGTTTTTAAAGCTCCGTGGAAGTGTGGGGCGCCCTCCAAAGTGTGTGCGTTTGCTTGGCAACTACTTCTTGACCGTGTTCAAACAAAAGATAATCTTGTAAAGAGGAGAATCTTGCAAGTGGATCAAAGCTCTTGTGTTCTTTGTGGTTCGGCTATGGAATTGGCGTCACACTTGTTCCTACACTGTCAGTTTGCAGTTACGGTATGGTATGAAATTATTGTTTGGCTTGGTCTGGTTGTTATTCTCCCTCATAATCTTCTCTCTTCTTTGGCGGTTTTTATTTCGAGTGGTAGAAATAAAAGAGAACGGTTGGGCCTGTGTTTGATTTGGAATGCATACATGTGGGTAATTTGGTGTTGCCGTAACGATTGCGTGTTTAACAATGGTGTGTTTTCGGTTGAGGAAGTTGTCGACAAGATCAAGCGTCTCTCTTGGCAATGGTTTATTGGGAGAGTTGCAAAGGGGCCTTGTTTGTTGTATGAGTGGAATTGGAGCCCTCTAGATTGTATGCCTCAGTAAGGTGCTCGGGTTTTGCTGGGTGTTTGTGTGCTGGGTTTTTGCTGCCCCTGCTGCGTTTCGTTTTGGTGCTGCAGTTTTTTCTTCCTCTGTTTTTCGTTTTCGTTTTGGTGTATGCTGTACCTGTTTTATTGCTGTACTTCTCTTCCCTTCAAAACATGTCTTATGTTTTGTTTGGGACCATTAATAAAATCTATTTGCTGATCAAAAAAAAAAAAACTATTATATATTCTCTTAAAACTTTTTTTAATCAACTTAGATGCGTGTGTGTGTGTGTGTATATATATATATATATATATATATATAGATTCTCAATTTATATTTTTTTATAAATATGTAGCGGTGTCGATGTTATATATTTTTTTACATTAGCAATGTCGAAAAGTCCGTGTTATGTTGCGGTGTCCATATCAAAGTCCGTACTTCATAGATAATAATAACATTAGGACAAAACTTAGAAACAGTTCCATAGGTACTGTTCGTACTGTTTACCAATTAAAACACGACACCTGGATTGATTTATTCCACATTAATAATTTTTATTTTAATTTATTAAACGCCATCTGTGTCACCGTTATCCGCAGATCTAAAAGCGGAACTGAGTTTTTCGTTTTCACTTTGTTATCAACATTGATCGCATCAGTGAAAGTGAAATTAACAACAAGAACAGTATAAACATGGCAATAGCCCCCAACCAAGGAGAATCTTGTAGCTATATGTAGTGATTTTTAATTTTATTTTTTCTAGAAGAGTTTTTGTCTGCTATTCACTCTAGAAAGTATAAACATTACTGATACAGATTCTCCATTATTTTATGGAATATTATATATTTATTATTAAGTTAATAGCATTAATCATATAATTTTATTCTATGCGTATAATTCTATGTCCAATTTGCATTTGTTATAAAAAACATTGTCTGCCTCTATAATATGTCTCATTATTATCTAAAATATTTTCCTTATTTCATGGAATATGATATCACAGATTATTATTAAGTTATTAACAGCATTAATCATGTTATTTTAAGCGTATAATTCTATGTCGAATTTGAATTTGTTTATAAACATGTTCTCCTCTATCAGAAATTTGTCTCATCATTATATTAATGGAGAAAAGAGTTGCAATTATTGGGGCAGGACTAAGTGGCCTACTTGCATGCAAATATGTTCTAGAAATTGGTTTAAATCCAATTGTCTTTGAAGCTGATGTTGACATTGGAGGTCAATGGAGACATACTATTGAGTCAACCAAAATCCAAAATCCAAGACAAGACTTTCAGTTTGCAGATTTTCCTTGGGATTCTTCTGTAAAAGAAGATAATCCAAGTACTCAACAAGTGCAAGTTTACATTAATTCATATGCTCAACATTTTTCCCTCATTAAATATGTAAGATTCAATTCCAAAGTCATTGATATAGATTATCTTGGAGAGTCTAATCAAGAAATGAAGTCTTGGGGTTTATGGAGTGGTAATGGCAGTCCTTTTGGCTCCAAAGGAATATGGCATATTACTGTTCAAGATACTAAGAATTTTAGAACAGAGGTATGGATATTATTATTTAATTTTTGTTTGTTTTTATTGAAAAAAGGCATTAGATATTTAATTAGTTTTGTTAGTAAAATATTATCGAACATTTTTCATATATTTACTAGTTAGAAATTTCATTCTTAAGGTGAATAAGTGGGATGATTGAAGTTCGAACTTCAACTCTCTACATATATAATGTAATATTCCAGTCAACTGAATTAAGTTGACAGAAGATCACTATTTCATAAGGATAAAAAAATATATTTAATCTTATATAAAAAATATATTTATTTATATATAAATAATTTTATGTATTTTGAGGTTTTTTTTGTCACTAAAATATATAATCTATTTTCTAAGCCCATGAGCAAAAATTTCTGAATCCGCCATGTATTTGTATTACTTTGATTTATCTATTTATTTATTTTTAAACTAGACTCGTGAATATTTATAAAACCTAACCAGGTGCATAAGGCTGAGTTTGTTATTCTCTGCATTGGGAAATTTAGTGGTTTGCCAAACATTCCTGAGTTTCCTTTAGGAAAAGGGCCAGAAGTTTTTAAAGGTAAAATTATGCATTCTATGGATTATGCTGCCTTGGACAATAAGACTGCTGCTGAATTGATAAAAAACAAGAGAGTTACAATAATTGGTTCAAGAAAATCTGCTCATGATTTAGCTGCTGAATGTGCAATAAAAAATGGTGAGAATAATTTTGTCTATCTATTATAATGAATAAGAGATTAATTTATTTTATTTCTGTTGGTACTAAATTAGATCGTAATCTTCACTCTAATTAAAATTTATGCTACACCGCTTAATATCGCTTAATTTAATTTCCGTAGGTGTCACACATCCTTGCACAATGCTCCTGAGAACCGTACATTGGTTTATTCCAAATTTCAAAATTTGGGGTTTTAGGCTTGCATTTTTATATTTCAACCGTTTCTCAGAGCTTTTTGTTCACAAGCCTGGAGAACACATTCTTCTTAGCCTTTTGGCAACTCTACTTTCACCATTGGTAAGATCCAATATAATAATTATAATATGTTGTTCCATACAATTAATTGTCATTTATTTTGAGTTAAATATATTTTTAATCACTACTACATGTACAAAATAACATTCTTTTTATGTTTAGTTCATACCAAGACCGGTCCTGAGTTTTTAGAGACTGTGTGCAAATTTTAAAAGTGACCTTTTAATAAAATATAAATACAATTTTTTTTTAAAAAAAAAACTCATCGATTTTAAATTGCAAATAACATAAAATATAATTATCCTTGTATTTAATATGAAAAAGATTCATATTCTATCAATAACAACAAAATAATATCTTCTAACTACTTTAGACGAGCCATTCTTCTAGCATTTCTTTAAAAATTTTTTAGAAACTAGGTTTGGGCTTAATATTGTGCAGAACTATTACTTTTACATCCCTTATTTTATTAAAACTACTATCCTATAATTTTTTTGTTGAGACCTTTCTATTTTGGAGGCCCGATGCAACAAGCCTTGTTGCACCCCCTTCTGGATCGGGCCTGGTCCATACTGAATTTTATTAGTAATTTTGATCCTCCGTAATATATTATTTTGCAATAATAATCCTCATTTTGAAAGTTTTTACGAAAAATGGGCAATTTTAGACCCTTAAACTAATCACTATAAAATACAAATGAGGATAAAATTGAATAAATTTATTTCAGAGATTAAACTTAAAAGTTCGTGATTTTATATGTACTAAAACCATATTTAACGTTTATTTTTATAAGAATGAAAATTGTGTTCCTAAGTCATATATTTAATTTTCAGAGATGGGGAATTGGCAAACTAGTTGAAACATACTTAAAACAAAAGCTACCATTGAAGAAGTATGGACTAGTACCAAATCATAGTTTTCATCAAGATATGTATAAATGTTCATTTGGGGTGCTCCCTAAATTCTTTTATGAAAAAGTGAAAGAAGGATCCATCGTGATAAAGAAATCACAAAGTTTTAGTTTCTCCAAAGAAGGTTTGATCATTAATGGAGAAACTAAGCCTCTAGAAACAGATGTAGTTATTTTTGCCACAGGATTTAATGGTAACCAAAAACTTAGAAACATATTCAAATCTCCAATATTCCAAAATTACATAAACGGGTCAGCAAACTCAAATGTTCCCCTTTACAGGTCAGTACCATTCGAAACTTTTTTTAAGAAATTATATCTTATTTTTTCATGTTTTTTGTTCTTATATAATTCATGCTTATATATTATCTAATATATATTAATATAAATTTTAGGGTTAAATATGTTTTTAGTTCCTGTATTTTCTTAGTTATTTTAAAATTATTTTTAATATTTGTAAATGTATCATTTTTTTGATTTGGTGTTATGTTTTAGTCTTTCTATTTACAAAGACTAAAAACAAAACTAGAAAACCATTTTTTTATCAATTTTTTTTTGAACGGACATTTCTTTACCAAAATGAAAATTAAATCTCTTGATATTTATCGGAACCATTTATATATATATATATTATCGGAACCATATATATTACAAATTTCATCCTTAATATTAATAAGTGAGATGATTGAAGTTCGAACTCTGATCTTCTATATATATATAATACAATGTTCCTGTTAATTGATCTAAACTCATGGACCATCTATATATTTAATTCTATATATAAAATTTTTCTTTTTTTGGTTTACTATACAATAATTTTGATGATCTCCAAAACTAATATATGTTTTGCCACTTAATTCAGGCAAATAATTCATCCTCGAATCCCACAATTGGCAATTATAGGATATGCTCAGGCCTTATCACATATCTATTCAAATGAAATAAGATGCCAATGGCTAGCACAATTTTTAGATGGTAACATTAAATTGCCCAATATAAAAGAGATGGAAAAGGAAATCAAATTATGGGAAGATACTTTAAAGAAATATGATAGTAATTGGAAATCATGCATTGTTACTTGTGGGATTTGGTATAATGATCAATTGTGCAAAGACATGAAATGTAACCATCTAAGGAAAAAGGGTCTTCTTGAGGAGCTATTTGAGCCATATGGCCCCACTGATTATAGTGGTCTTGTACACAAATGATTACGAGATTATAATGGTTTGTTATTTGAGGAGTTTTATTTTTTATTTTTAAATAGGAGCTTTTGTTGTTATATTCATTTTATCCAAAATTTGAAGAGGTAATGGAGTTTCAAGTTTGGCACCATACACTCTTGATTTCGGGTGTGCATAAGCCCATGCTTATGCACCGTGCATAAATTTCCTATTTGCATCCCTCCCATTTTGTTATACACCCCATCCAAAGTCCACCTTAACATAATCACTCTTACAGTTGCTTAGCGCACCCCCCAGTTGCTTCGCGCGCCCCCCATATACTACCCCATTACTTGCGCGCCCCCCATTTGCTTAGCGCACCCCCCAGTTTTTTTTTCCCATTTTCTCCCTAGATTTTCTTGTGAGCCCCCCAATTTTTTTTCCTCCCCAAATTTCTAGCGCGCCCCCCAATTTTTTTCCCTCATCCAAACTTCTAGCGCACCCCCACCCAAATTTCTAACGCGCCCCCCGTTTCCAATTAAATAATAACTTTTGTTCCTTTGAAGTATATATTATAAGAATCCATTTTTAATTAATTTTCGTCATACACCCCCTCGAAGCCCAACATAATAACCAATGGTTCATGTATATATAAAGCATACTTGTCAAAACATACAATTTAATTTTAAGTTTTATCAATCATAATCACAACATAAATAAAATTTCATACAATAATTACATATATATATATATGGATTTTTTTCTTTACAATAAAAAAATGATCGAATCCAATATCTCATGCATACTATCCAAATTTTTCTCAACTAAACTAACCCTAATTGCTTTATATGATATTTTGCTTTATGTAGCATGGTTTTGTAAAATGGTTATGTGATGTTTTACTTAATAAAATGGTTTCAGTGTATAACATCTTGACACTAATGCCCATATGAAACCATTTATCCAAAATAATGGTTTCGGTGTATAACGCCATGAAACCATTAGTCTAATGGTTCCAGTGTATAACATCTTGAAACCAAATAACAAGACTAATGGTTTCAGTGTATAACGCTATGAAACCATTTAACTAGAATAATAGTTTCAGTGTATAACGCTATGAAACCATTTAACTAGACTAATGGTTTCAGTGTATAACATCTTGAAACCAAATAAAAAGATTAATGGTTTCAGTGTATAACGCTATGAAACCATTTAACTAGAATAATGGTATCAGTGTATAATAGTATGAAACCATTTAACTAGACAAATGGTTTCAGTGTATAACATCTTGAAACCAAATAAAAAGATTAATGGTTTCAGTGTATAACGCTATGAAACCATTTAACTAGAATAATGATTTCAGTGTATAACGCTATGAAACCTTTTAACTAGACTAATGGTTTCAGTGTATAATAGTATGAAACCATTTAACTATACAAATGGTTTCAGTGTATAACATCTTGGCACTAATGCTCATTTAACTATAATAATGGTCATAAATTTAAATTTTTAACACGATATAAAACCAGAGAGAGTGAGGTATCCTCAACCGTTCCAAATAATTCAAAATACCCTAAATAAAATTTTGGGAAAATTTTATTAATACCTGATATTTATAAAAGTATATTTACCTCATTTAATTAACTAAAAGTAGTTCCTTGTCTAAAAAAAATACCTAACTGGTCCCAAAATTCTCAGAAAATTATTTCCTATTATTTTGTAAAAACAATAAAAAAAATTTGGAGTCCCCTTGGCACCGCACGCGCCCCCACGCGCCGCCAGTGAGAGTGGGCGTGGAGGTGCGTCACTGTTCATAATCTTCCTCACCCATTTTCTGAGAAACGGATTGCGACGACCCGGTTCGTCGACCCGGTTCGTTCTCCCTCAATAATCAATGAAACTCGACGTTCTTTATACCGGTTTGATCGTCGTTCGATTTTATGAATGAATTAGGTATTAGTTTTCGAAATCGGTGATCGAATCGCATATAAAATGTGACCGAAATTGAGCAAACAAAAATACAAAGTTCTTCAGTTATGGATTATTACACGTGTTGTTTGGATCTGAAGGTGGATATTGACTTATGCACCGTGCATAAGTATCAGGCTTATAGGCTTATAGATAATAACCATTGCCCTTGATTTCATAGGTGTTTTTCTACTATAAGATGCTTTGCGATTTTTGTACCCTCTAGGGTGAGCTATTTACTTATATATTTTCTTTTCATTTTTGTTTGATTTTCTCTCATAGCTTCATTGTACCAAAAAAAATGCTTACTTTTTTATTGTCTTTTTCATTTATAATACTCTCTCGTTCTAAATCTTTGATCATTTTAATTTTTTTTTACATAAATTAAAGAAAATTAAATAATAATTTTTTCCATTAATATAGTTAATAAATATTTTAGTTTATTTCCTCAAAATTTTTTTTTTTAGTTTATATGTGTATATATATATATATATATATATATTGTCAATTAGCCTAGTCGTTAGAAATTTCACCTTTAAGGTGGATATGTGGAATGATCGGCGTTCAAACTCCGACCCTCTACATATATAATGCAATGTCCTACCAATTGAATTAAGCTCACAGGACAAGAGCATAATATATTTTAGTGAGAAACTAATCTCTTATTATAAAAGCTTGTTACGTTTGACTTAGAGGTGACAAAACCGGTCGAGCCCGCCGGACCGATTTGTTTTACTCGTCATTTTTGGCGGGCTGGACTGAGAATTTCAGCCCGATATCTTAAGTTGACACACCCCACCCGTTTATAAAATGAGGCCGGGGCGGGCTTGCCCGCGGACTTTTACTTTTACTTTTTTTTTTTACTTTGAATGAAAATTGGGCTTGGATTGAAGAGCCCAAATCTCAATCCAGTAATATTTTTTCTCCTATGTTGGACTTGGATTGAGCATGATGATTGATGAAGTGTTTGTCATGGAGCTTTTGAGATTGAAATTCTGGTGGCAAGTGTCAGATGTGCAGCACAATGTGTACACCTTAGGAATAGTATGATGTGTAGCCTAATGTGCCAACATCGTGGACATACTGAACTTGATGAACAAGAAACAATATAAAGTGCAGAAAACAATAAACAACACACACAGAGTTTGTTAACCTAGTTCGGCGCTAATCAGCCCTACTCTGGAGGATACCAATCCATGGATGAATCCACTATGGTAGTATCAATTCAAAGCTAAACTCCCCCATTTACAACTTGTCACTTAATCACTACCCATGCTAATTCTACCTAGGAACTCTTAGATATGAGAACCTCTGCTCACTCTCCCTCAACCTTACCTAGTAAGGATTTAATAACAAACCCAGTTTGGAGACACACTCCTAGACAACTAAAGCACTCGTACCTAAAGGCTTAGAGTGTTACACAATCTAACTCCTTACTTCAAAGCTTTGGAGAAAGAATACTAGAGATTACAACTCTATCAAACTCAGTCCTTACTTGTATCAAACACGATTCAAGTGAAGACTCACAAATAACAAAGAACAGACTAAAACCTAAGACTCAATATCTTCAATACTTGGTTTTGTCAATAACGAGGTCTTCAGTCTTCCTTTAATAGAACAAGTTTCATGGGCTTGGATCTTCAATGTTAACAGCTGGCCATCGCAAATTTGCCTTGAGATAAATTTGATCCTTATCAAAATATATTTGTTTCAAATCTTTTTGATCAAAGTTGGCCAATAAAATAAAACAGAACCATGAAAGATTATCTTGTTCCTTGGCGCGCAAGCAGGCATGAGTTTATTTGAAAAACAAATCTTTTAAAAGATCACGCGTGGAAAAGTAACAGAAAGCGCGTCCAGCTAGGGCGTCCAGATGTGGATCCTGATGTGCACATATAATGCTCCACATCATGGATTTGGGCCTATTTTAGCAAATGAAGCCAACACCCTAAAATCCTCAACAGAGATTGATTTTTTTGCTGCTAGTTTTTTGATGTTTTGTGCCCCCAAATGATTTCCTTAACTAAGTTGTGCTCTTTGGCTTTTTGGTATTGACATAGTTATAGTTGTTTGAGCCATGTTTTGGTGTGGAACCAGATGCATCATCTTCTAGTATTTATCCTTTTATCTTATATTGTAAGGAATTACTTATTAACTTATTTGATGTTTCGGTTAGTTTAATTAAGCATAATCGTAAGGAATTACTTATTAACTTGGTTAATGTTTCTTTTAGTTTAATTATTCATATTCTCTACTGCAATCTTCTCTTAATTATTCCTATTATAGTATTATTGTTAGTTTAAAAATAGGAGGTAAGAATTGTAAGGAATTGTGAGTTATGATTCGAACTGTAAAAAAAATAAAATTGACAAGCATGCCCGCCAACCCGTCAATAAATGGACGAACTTGAGTTTTGAACCCGAACACCTAAGTTGGTCCGCCCCACCCTGTTTTTGGGCGTGCTTAAACGGGGCGGGCCTAAACGGACGGACATGTCCACTTTGCCACCCCTAGACTAACGCTAATACTTAACCTTAATTATATTTTCCTTCCTTTTTGTTTTTAGACGGTCCACATTCGATATTAATTATTATATTATCAATATTACCAATTTAAGTTATTATATTTAACATCTAATTATGTTACTTATGATTCTAGCTAATTATGTAAAAAATATTTGAGCTGTATATTTAAATTGAATTATATTTGAGCTGTATATTATATATATATATATATATATATATATATATATATATATATATATATATATATATATATACACCGTATATATAAAAATATTAATATGTATTAATTAGTGTGTATATTATATTATATGCTAATTTTTTGGAACATTTTTTATTTTTCACAAAAATTAAAAAAAATATTCTAGAGTCTTCCACTATTTAATTCAATTTAAACTATTCCAAATATATAATTCCAAAATAGAATAAAAAAGATACTTTACATATTTCCATTTAAATTATTATTCATAATATATATTAATATCTTTCCTTCAATTTTTTCATTGTAATCATCTCTAATGTAATGTTACCACTTTTGTCATATACCTTTTAGTATTAAATTTTTTATATTACGGCTAATAGTATTTATAAATACCTCCAATCATAAATATAAAATAAATTTGGATCAACGTAAATTGATGTACCTAGTCCATATTTGAATCAACATATATAATATTTATTATTTATTATATCACACATGACATAATATTTATTATCTTTGACCCAAAATTTATTAACTATATATATGTCTATATGTGCACATTTGCCTCATCGTCTTTGTTCTAATAAACTTTTAAAATCTCAAACATTAAACTTTTCAAAATGTTAGCTAAATGGCATGTGCCTCTATTCCTTCTTCTTTTATCTTTTATATGCAAGGCTTCAAGTGATGACAATATTGCTAAAATCTTTGCTGCGTTGCCTCTAAATTCAGAAACGTTGCAATTTTATTGTGACCGTGCATGGGGGCAGTTTGAAATGCAACCAGGACAAACTCTTGAAAGGCATGCTTCTGATATTGGAGTGGCATGTAAAGTGACTAAGGGCAATTTAGTGACTGTTTTCGTTGCAAGAAATGGAGAATTTTGGATAATAAAATTAGATGGGTTTTTCCGTTCTTTTGATCATATCAATTGGGTAAAAGAGGAGATTTGGCATAATAATTCTTAGTATTTGGTTTGTAATATTTCCTATCTTAAAAGTAATAGTAATAATTACGTCAAAAAAAAAGTAATAGTAACAAATGTATCAAAAAAAAAGTAATAGTAATAAATGGATTTTCGTATCCAAAGTTTTGTGTTGTTTTGCTCTGTTTTAATAGCTTAATTATAAGTAAAAATTGACTTTTTAAATTTATTGAATAATGAATGTATTTGGGATCTATATTATAGACCAGATTCACCAGTTATTCAATAAATTTGAAAAGCAAATTTTTCTTATAATTAAAGATAGAGAGAGTATAACCGAATAAAGTACAATATTAATCACGTAATATTGATGACATTGAGTCTTTCATCATATTTTCCATGTATTTTTTTTGGGTCAAATAGTTTAGTGATTAGAAATTTCATCTTTAAGATGGATAAGTGGGATGACCGGGGTTTTAACTCCGACCCCCTGCATTACTGCATATATAATATATTGCTCTACCAATTGAGCTAAGCTCATTGGACATAGTGATATAGTATTATTTGGGTCAACATAAAAGAGACGAATAATTCCGTGATGATATTTATTACTACCTTTGATTCTAAATATGTGGTATAAAATAAATTTGGATCAACATAAGTTGATGTATCTCATTCATATATATTTAGCTCAACATAGTATTTCCTCCAGTCCTTTATATAAGAGAAATTTTATTTTTTAGATTCATTTTAAAATGAATGTATGTAGACAATATTATTGTCTAGATGCATTCATTTTAATTAAAATAAATCTAAAAAGTAAAATTTCTCTTATATATAGAACTGAAGAGAGTATTTATTATCACACTTGACATAATCAATAATTAATACAAATTCTTTTTATATCTTCCCATAAAAGTTATTTTAAGAAAAGTCATACTTCAAATTATTTTATTTTACTTTTCTTTATAATTAAGAATTTTTTCCTATAATATAAATTTTGGTCAACATAAATTAATGTATCTGGTTCATATTTGGATCAACATAATATTTATTATCACACTTGACTCAAAATTTTGTAACTATATATATGTCTGTATGTGCACATTTGCCTCATCTTTTATGTTCTAACCAATTTTGAAAATCTCAAACATTAACTTTTAAAAATGTTAGCAAAATGGTATGTGCCTCTACTATCCCTTGTTCTTATATCTTTTCTAGGTAATGCTTCAAGTGATCTCAAGCTTCAAGAAAATCAAAGCAAGAATAACAACAATGATTTCTCCAATATTGTTAAAATCTTTGCTGCATTGCCTCTAAAGTCTGAATCGTTGCACTTTTATTGTGACCGTGCATGGGGGGATTTTGAAATGAAGCCAGGAGAAACTCTTGAAAGGCATGCTTCTGATATTGGAGTGTCATGTAAAATTACTAAGGGTCAATTAGAGGCAGTTTTCATTGCAAGAAATGGAGAATTTTGGATAATAAGATTTGATGGCTTTTTTCGTTCTTATGACCATCTTCATTGGGTAAAATATGGGCGTTGGTTTAATCATACTAGTATTTGATTTTTGTAATACTAATATTTCCTATCTCAAAAGTAATAGTAATAAATGGATTCTAAGTTTTTAAGTTTTTTTTTTCTTCGTCGCAATTGCTAGCATTTTTAATTTCTCCATTTCATCTTTTAAAATGATATATACTCGAATAAAGTACTTAAAATATATCCATAAATCATAACTCAATTGACAACAGAAATATCAAAATTATAGTGTCGGATGTCATATCCAAAGTTCGAACTTTAATCTCTCCACTTTTTGTGTGTGAGTTTTCAATTAATGGATTGTCATTTCGTCTATTCACCACTAGTATCCGATCTATTGATCCATCTAATTTAGTTCGAGGGTTAGTTCACACATCAAGCGATTACACTCTCCTTCAAATCGTAGTTGCGGAGATCAAGAAAAAGAAATTGAGATAACAAAAGAAAAAAAAAAAAAAACTCCTGAATACAACAAGCTTATGTTGGGTTTTTTCTTCTTCTTTCTTTTGATAAGCACAAGCTTATGTTGGTTAGTTCTATGATAGCAAGCTTTTGTAATTTGGAGTGGAAATGGGTCAATGCTTAACGGGCCATCCACGTACTCAAATATAAGACAATATAATGGGACATGGAAATCGGTTAATGCTTAACGAGCATCCACTCAAATATTTATAACACTACTGGTATGGACACCCGTGCCAAGCACGGGCTAGAAATTCATTTTTTTTATAAATTTTATATATATATATATATAAACTTTCAAGTGAGAGATGTTTTAAAATGAGAGGATGAGAGGGTTAAATCACAACCCTTGAATTAAAACAGATTAATTTAATTTTTACAACCACACACATGTGATTAGTCTCTTTGTCTCCTTCATGATCTGGGTGTCAGCTTCTCTTTCTGTGTGATTTTTTTTAAACTACTCATGAATGAAAATGAAGGCAACACAAATAGGATCGGTAAAGATTTAGAACGGAAGATTACTTTTCTTAAACGTTGGATATTCATCAAATTAACTCCACTCTCTACACCGCAACTCTTTTCAACGAATTCAATTTAATTAAAAAAAAATAAATAAGCCATTAGATATGTTACAAACCCAACCTCTTTGTTTATAAAGCTTCCAGTTTTCACTTATTGTTTCAACTCCAAATGTATCCCAAAGTAATGGTCTTTTATCAATTTTTGTTGATACTTGTTAGTCAATTTGAAGGGTGTTAGTGTTATGAATCAATATTTATTTTATGCTTCAAACTTTGCTTGTATTTCTTTACAAAGATCTGACCTTTAGAAAGATTTTCTTTTTCTTTTTCATATTAACATTGAGAAAGAGGAAGATGGAGAGGAGGGGAGGGGCAGCAAGAGAAAGAGTAAAAATTATTTGGAATATGATTAGGGATTTTGCAATTGTGGGTACAGGGATAAAAGGAAATTAATCATGACCTTTCAAAATAATCTAAGGGTTCATATTCAATCCTCTTACCCTCTCATTTTAAAACTCCTCTCACTTGAAAGCTCCTATATATATATATATATATATATATATATATATATATTTCTATTTTGAAATTAATTAATATTTTAGAAGTGAAAAATTGCCCGCATTATATATAAGTTAGCTTTCATTTATAAAAATATATTGATTTTCGATTTTTTTTGTTAGAATTAACGATTTTAACTTTAATGTGCACATATATTTCTTTTATTCTTGTTTTGGTAGAAAATTCAATTAATCTATCAAAAGGATTTTGTTCTAATGGAAGAGGATACTCTTTTATGGGATGAAGAACTCATCCAAGAACATCTAACCTTAAACCTTGTATCTTGACTATTAGGTAAAAAAAATTCTATTAAATATCAAAATGTATTTGATCTAACGGAAAGAACTAAATCAAGCTGGTGAAAAAAGTAAAACATAATTAAAACTAAAATCTTAAACCTCACATCTTTATTATTTTTTGTAAAAAAGTTCAATTAAAATATTCAAAGAGATATCCGGTCAAACGGAAGAGGCGTAATCTCTTAAAGTGTGAAGAGCTAAATTAAACTCACGTAAAAAATTAAGAAATTGAGACGATATCCTTAGACCTCGAATTTTAGTTATTTTTATAAAATGTTCAATTAAAATATTAAAAGGAGTTTGATATAACAAATTAATTAGGGTTAATCTCTTACGGTAGAAAGAAATAAAATCAGGCCCAGTATAAAAATAAAGCAATTGAGATAATAATCTTAGGTCTTCTGAATTGTTTTTGTAAAGAGTTCAATTAAAATTTTAAGAAGGATTACATCTATCTAACAGAAGAAAATAATTTCTTACAGTGTGAAGAACTAAATTAAGCTTCTGCAAAAAGTAAAGCTCGTAATCTTTTACATATCAGTTATTCTTGTAAAATGTTAAATTAAATTTTCAAGAGAGATCTGAACAAACGGAAGAATGTAATCTCTTACCACGTGAAAAACTAAATAATATCCGTGTAAAAAGTAAAGTAATCGAGACTATACTCTTAGGTCTTGCGTCTTAATTATTTTTTAAAAGCTTTAATTAAAATATCAAGAAAAATGTATTCTAACAGAAAATTGTAATCTCTTAAGGTGTGAAGAAATAAATAAAGACCGTTAAAAAGTAAAGTAATCGAGACTATATTCTTAGGTCTTGCGTCTTAAATTTTTCTTTTTTAAAAGTTCAAGTGAAATTTCAAGAGGGATTTGATGTAATAGAAGGGACTAATTTTTTACGGTGAGAAGAACTAAATCAAACATGTGTAAAAAGTAAAACAATTGAGACCATAACCCTAGGTCTCACATTTTAATTATTTTTCTAAATTATTTTTATTAAGATATCAAAATGAATTTGATATAACATAACATAATAATCTCTTACAGGTGTGAAGAACTTATTTAAACTCGTGTAAAAAGTAAATTAATTGACAATATAATATAAGGTCTCACTTTTTTTTATAATACTTGTAAAAAGTTCAATTAAAATTTCAAGAGAGATTTCCTCTAACAGAAAAGAGTAATTTATTACGGTGTGAAGAACTAATTAATCTCGTGTAATAAGTAAAACAATTGGACCATAACCTCAGGTCTCATAACTTATTTATATAAAATATTCAAGTAAATTATTCAAAGAGATATGATCCAATGGAAGAGGGTAATCGCTCTTACGACTTGAAGAACTAAATGAAGTCTGAGTAAAAAGTAAAGCAATTGATATCACAACCTAAGGTCTCAATTATTAATTATTTTTGTAAAAAATTCAATTAAAATATGCAGAGAAATTTGTTCTAACGGAAGATGATAATCTCTTACATTTTGAAGAACTAAATCAAACATGTGTAAAAAGTAAAACAATTGAGACCATAACCCTAGGTCTCATATTTTAATTATTTTTGTAATTTTTTTATTAAGATATCAAAATGAATTTCATATAACATAAGAGGATAATCTCTTACAGGTGCAAAAAATTTATTCAAGCTCATGTAAGAAGTAAATCAATTTACACTATAATCGTAGGTCTCGCTTTTTTATAATACTTGTAAAAAGTTCAATTAAAATTTCAAGAGAGATTTGCTCTAACAGAAAAGAGTATTTTATTACGGTGTGAAGAACTAATCAATCTCGTGTAATAAGTAAAACAACTGGACCATAACCTTAGGCCTCCTAACTTATTTATTTATATAAAATGTTCAAGTAAATTATTTAAAGATATATGATCCAATGGAAGAGGGTAATCGCTCTTACGACTTGAAGAACTAAATGAAGCCCGAGTAAAAAGTAAAGCAATTGATATCATTACCTAATGTCTCAATTTTTAATTATTTTTGTAAAAACTTCAATTAAAATATCCAGAGAAATTTGTTTTAAAGGAATATGATAATCTCTTATGGTATAAAGAAATAAATAAAGTCGTCAAAAGTAAAACATTTGAGACAATATTCTTATTAGGCATTTCTTGATCAAATAGTTCAATTAAAATTTTAAGATGAATTTGATCAAATCGAAGAGGGTAATTTCTTGCGGTGTGAAAAATAAAATCAAGCCCATGTAAAAAACAAAAACAATTGAAACTATAACTTTAGGCCTTACATCTTAATTTTTTTTACAAAATTTTCAATTAAAATATCAAAAAGAATTTAATCTAACAGAAAAGGGTAATCTATTACGGTGTGAAGAATTAAATCAAACGTATGTAAAAAGTAAAGACAATTGAGACTATAATCTTATATCTCGCGTCTTAATTATATGCGTAAAATATTCGTTTAAAATTTCAAGAGATATTTGATCTAATAGGAGGGAGTAATTTCTTATAGTATGAATAATTAAATCAAACCCGTGTAATATACAAAACAACATGAACATAACTTTCGGTCTCACATCTTAATTATTTTTATAAAATGTTCCATTAAAATATTCGAAGATATATGAACTAACGGAAGTGATTTATTTCTAATTACGTAAAGAATTAATAAAGCTCGTATAAAAATTTAAATGAAGTTGATTAAAAGATGAAAATGTATGTTTTAATATTAGGGGGAAGGGGGATGAAATTCAAATTTCTTTCGAGGGAGAAGAGAGTAATTTTCTCTAATATATTTTGTATAAGAGATGAGAAAAGTATATATTTTAACATAAAAGGGAAGAGAATAATGTAATTTAAGCACCTCTCAAGAGAGGGTAATGTAATTTACTATAATATATATTATCTCTTAATTAATTTTTGTTTGTTTTTTATTTTGTAAGGTTTGTTATTATTTTTTTGGGCAATACATTGAATAATTGGTAAAAAAAAAAAAGCAAACCAAGGCAATTTTATTATTTTGTTTGAGAATAGATTCTTTTTTGTACTTATCCTATAAAATTCATCTCAATCTTAATATCTATATTATTTTTTTGTTTCACAATAGATTCAATAATCGATAAAAAAATAAAAAGCAAGGCAAAAAAAAAGGAAAAAAATCATAAAATTATTGTTTTGTTGTTAGTGGGAATTGAACCGTGTCCCTTTTGGTCGTAAAGAAAAGACACATAGGCGCCACATCAATAAAATAATGCCACATATAAATTTTCTCCTTGAGAATAAACGTGAGAATGACAAGTGTACTATTTAGTTTGAGTAAGGTAAATAATAATAGTATAGATTTTTTGGATATTCATCGACGATATGTCTCGTTAAAATTTTATTAAAGAAAAATTTATTGGGAAAAAATTCTAGCAAAGAGAAAAAAGTACATCATCCTTTATGTGTGAACTGCTTCATTAATAACCTTGCCAGAAAAATCCGATAGGACAAAACCACAGTGAAAGGAAAAAAAGTGCAAAACATATTTATATCTCCCTCATGAAGACAATTATATATGAGATCAAAAAACCAAAAAATATTTTGTACTAGTTGCCCAACAGCTTTACTTGAAAGATGAAATTGATTTAGTAGAAAGATCTGTCAATCTTCTTTATTATACTCTTTTTCAAATTAGCAATGCGTCAGATATTATCTTCATATTGAATTGTTGTAGGAATAATCCTTTGTAATAAAAATAACAAATTTCTTGTATATGTTGAATTACATGCCTCGACAAAAACACATTTTCATCTTGTTTGATGTAATGCTAAAATCTTCACATGAGTTGATAATATCATATGCTTGACTCTGTTCCAATATTTGTGTTGGCCGAATAGATAAAAATAAAATACCACGACTTGTATAACTATAACAAAAGATATATTAGTGTCCTTAATTGAATTAAGATATGGTACTTCAAGACCAACTCAAATTGTTCATTATTTTCTTGTGGCATGACATGATCTTTGCTCATATCAAATGACGTCGAAGCCATTTTAGTACACAACAAATTAAATTTTTCCATGTCAAACTGTTTTAATATTTTTGCTATATAATCTTATTTAAATTATAAATTTACAATTCCAAATAAACTTTGCGTATCCAACATATTTCATTTCAAATAATTCGTTAACCGACAAATTTTAGAAACTCTTAAGGAGTTCTAATAATATATATAGCAAATGATATTTCTCAACAAAGAATTAGCAAAATATATTAGCATTTGATTGCGATAATATATGGCACTTCAGGACCAATTAGTAATTTTCGTTTTCTCGAGCTCATAAGAGAAATTTGCTGCTAATCGATGAACTTACAACAATTAGATTACAAAATTGATGTGAGTTGTTCATATAAAATTTATTATATAAATTTCACGATTCACAAAATATTCTTCAAATACTTATGACAATATCTCGTAAACTCTTTAAGAGTCCTGGTGATATTTTTATCATCAACATAACCTTAAATATAACAAATTCATTGCCAAATATTTTCTTAAGAATGAACAAATTGTCATTTTCATATTTCTCATTTGGAAATATTTAACAAGGATACTGTATAACATGCATATATATTGCTTGAATATAAGAGTAGACTTATTCATGTTTATTAAATCATCTCTTCAATAAAATCCGATTTATACGTCTCACAAAAATTAAATCCTTCAGAGATTCCCATATAATCATCAATATCAAGTGAGTCATTCAAATACATTAAAACACATCTTTCACATAAATTGAGTATTTCATATGCTACTACTCAACTTAATTAATTACAAAGTTTTAACTTATGGTGATTATGCCTCTATTGGAATATATTATATTTAAATTTAAATATTATTTAATTATTATGTTTGCATATATATATCGTTTTAAATAATGATTATAATTGTACCCAATAAAAAATAATGATTCTAATTATAGGGTTGTACTCCAAAATCATCTTATGCACTTAATGTTTTTGGAGTGCATATATCTGAAATCATTCCCACAGCAAAATGGTTTATGCTAGAAATATGGGGGACCAAAAGATAAAAAAATAAAAATTTGGGGGGCACAAGTCATTTGGGGGTACACGATAAATTTGGGGGCGTGAAAAATTTGGGGGGTGCACGAGTAATATGGGGGTGTGCTAAGTAGTTTTCATTGTTTATGCACCATAACCACTCCTGACTAAAAATAATATTGGAGATATTTATAGAGAAAAAAAATAATTAATAGGGCAACTATTATATTTATTATAAGAATTTTGTATAATTTGGTATTACCGATAGTATGTCACTTTTTTAAATACATGCACATGACTTATCGATCATCACTATAATAATCATAAGGATATTATCACTTGGGATGTCAACATGGTGGGGGATTGAGCGGATTATATTTTATCACATTTTGTCCCACATCTAAAGTATTTCCCGTCTCCTTTCTCCGCTTCAGAGAGTATCACGCGGATCCCCATAGTTTTGGCGGAGATCAATCAACCTGTATCAAATTTCTATTATTTTTCAATCAAACTAGTTATAAAAAATAGTAAAGCTTAATTATAAAATAAATAAAAAAATTAAAATATTATTGTAACTCTTGTGATAGTAATAAACATCATATATACACAAATGCATACACATAGTATATGAAAATATAATTAAAAATATTTTATAAATACTTAAAGATACATTTATAAATATTATTTTAATAAAATTTTCGGGGACAAGTCCTTTTTGAAACTTTCTTCTCCATCTTAATTCCCACGGAAAAACATTCTCTATCTTTAAATTTCGGAAGTCTCCGCGAAAATCCTCATTCACGTAAAATTGACATCTCTAATTAGCACAAGAAAGTCTTTATTTATAAATCATGAATTAAATACACTACTAGCTAGCCCAATTAATGTTCAAACTTCTTTTTTGGTAAACAGAATTTAAAGCTAGGAAATGGTATTCACTCTTAAGTAAAGAAGTCTTTCGCCCATTAAAAAAACAAAAAAAGTCGTTAAGACTAAAAAAAATTATAAATATGTATTTGTTTATCTCCCTTCAAAAATATTTATGGGCCTTTAACTTATGGTTATCTAAGGTTCAAGTTTAGGTCAATGGTACCGTTATATGGGTTCTATCTCTATAATTATTTGTAATAGTGTTCTCTATATATAATAATAGTATAATTTTAATTAATGCAATCAATTTTTGACTACTTCTCATTTTATGTCCAGCTTGTTTGTTTTCCCCTTAAAATAATGAAAGTATCACAATCATGGAAGAAGACATGGAATTTCCAAGAACAAATGGTCGACTAACTTATTATCTATATAATCAATTATATATTTATTCTAAAGAACTATAAATATAATCATTATAAGAGCTCTCTTTCTTCCTTAGCCATTCTTATCATTTCAAACATTATAGATCATGATTACTAATGGTGATCCAGATTTCCTCAAGTTAATATTGGTAATCATAATACTCCTCCTAGGGTTTCTTGCTTGGCTAGAAAACAAAGTAAAAAACTCAAATAACAAAAAGGAGGAGGTGATGCAAGTTAGTGATGAAATGAATCTATTGTTTGAACAAGATCATGAGGACAGCATAATCTCTAGTGGCTTAAGTGAATATTGTGTTTGCTCCTTTTGTGGTGAATTAAGCAACATAATCACAAGATGCTCTCGATGCAAAAATTATACATATTGGTAAGTTTCCAAAACAATTTCATTTCATTCTCCTCCCTTTCACTATCATTTTTGTTAATTTATGAAAGCATTATGCATATAGTATAAATATTAAGAAGATAACATTGTGTTTTTCTTGCTTAAAAAGATTCTTTTTAAATTTTTAATATAATTTTTTTTGGTATCGATAATAAGTTTTTAGATGTTGTCAATAAACAACTATTCTTCTCTCCCGGTGTCTGGTCTCAAACGAGTTTTTCGAGATTGAGGATCGAAACCTCAACCAAGTGATCGACCTCTCGGGAGACAAGTTGTCAATAAACAAATTAATTATGTGATTTGAGTTGGATATTTTTTTTTTTTCACATAGTTTTAATTAATATATACACTATATATCTCATTTTGATCTTAATCTTGTAATTTGAATCAGCTCAAAAATTTGCCATGTGAAGCACTGGAGATATTGTGAGCATAGAGACGAATGTGTTGATCATGAGGAACCATCTTTTCATGGAGCCCAATGCTTTCTCTTGGAGCCTAGAAACGTAATGTTACTAATTAATTGAAGTTTTTATGAGTTAGTTTAAGTCTTTTTTTTATAGGATAATAGGGGTGTTTGCGGTGCGGTTTGGTTCGGTTATGAGCAAAAAAATCATCCTAACCGCGAGATAAAAAAGCATGCGGTTTGGTTTGATTCGGTTGGATTTTAAAAAGTCATCCAAACCAAACCAATGCAGTTATGATCGGTTCGGTAGCGGCGGTTTACGGCATAAAAATTTTCTATCATGATCATTTGACATACACATGAACTTGTTACAAAATAACATTACACCAATAAAAGTTGTTTATTCAAAATAATATTATAATACCTTACAATTTTAAATATCCAAAAAAAGAGCTTGAAGTTCCAAAATAACATCACATTATCGATAAAAGTTGTTGATATAAAATAATATTACAATACTAAAGTAATATTACAATACAAAAAATAAGAACGACTTGAAGTTTCATTAATTTGGTGGACTGACTTGATAATTAGACTATGTATATTGGATTATAATAGAAACTTAAAGGAGTTTAAGAGGTATTGGAATATAATATAAACTTAATGCGGTTATAGCGGTTAACCGCGGCTTTTGCGGTTTTAGCGGTTGGCGGTTTTGCAGTTTGCGGATCAATAAAAAAGTCATCCAAATACATCCAAAACAAATGCGGTTTTTGGTTTGGATTGGTTCGGTTTGCGGTTTTACTTTTGGATTGGTTCGGATATGATCACCCCTATAGGATATAGCGTTCACTTCAAGAAATATGATTTTTAACAATAACTTTTTTTGTTACAAGTCACTGGCAAAATTATATTTGGTTAGGGACTTATAACAACTTTTAACGAAAAAAATTGTTGCCAAATATCATATTTCTTGTAGTGATTAATTATTTCTTTAGTAATATATATTTTCTAGATGCAGCTTAATTATTGTGGAATAAAACAAAAAACTTCTTTAACAAAGTCGCCATTTCTAAAAATAAAACAAAAAACTTCTTTAACAAAGTCAATGAAAGACCGACTACTATATAATGTTACAATCTGCTTAACAAAAATTCCACGTCGGTTTTAAGTTAAAGATTATAGTCAAGTCAACTGCTCCCTAGATTTGAAAAATATGAAAATTAAAAAGTTTGGATGTTAAAAGTCTTCTTAGTAAAAAAATGATTTTACTTTTTTAATTATATTATTTGTAAAATAAAATTTCTCGTAAAATAAGAAGTTTTATCATAAAAATATTTTAAAAGCTGCACCTAAGATATTAAATTTTTTCTCGTGACATGATTTTATCTCTAAAAATTATTGTCATTTTAAATAAAAGATTACATTTCTTGATTTCTTTCTCTATTTAATTATTATAAACTTGACTATCTTGACAAATTCATAAATGGTAGAAATCCATCTTTAAACTGTTTTAGAGATATCCAAATTAATTAGATATCCAAAAAAAAAAATTTAAGTTACTAACATGGATAACTAGTATTTTTAATTATTTTTACTTTGGGACTAAAGAGTAAGTTGATGTTGACTTATATTATCAAAAGAAAAATTGATTGTGATGTATTTGGGTTGAGTTATCATGCATAAGGAATATCCTTATGTATGGTGCATAAATAAATCTCCACCATGCATGCTTTAGTGCATTTGATTGATCAAAAAATTTAATTGATCAAAAAAGCATTGGATGGTGGAGATTTGTTTATGCACCATGCATAAGGATATCCTTATGCATAATAACTTTAGCCGTATTTTATTATTCAAACGCGTTATGTGCAAGAGAAAGAAAGTATGAATTCATTATAAAAAATAAAAAAGAAAGAGATATGGCTTAGGTAATTATAAAATTAAAGATATAATGTGAAACAAATGCTTAAAAATTTAACATTGTGCAGGAAACTACTAATTACTCATTCAATGATGATGATAAGCAAAACACATATGAAGGAGATGTTTTTTATATTGAAGGAGGAGAAGATAGTGATGAGTTAATTACAGAAACAACAAGGGGACTAATTCAGCATGATGGCATTGTTAGTAATTATTATAATGATAATAGCTGTGCAGTTTGTGGTAATCCATGCTCCAAAAAATGCTCAAGATGCAAAGCTATAAAATACTGGTAAATTGTTTCATAATTTTTTTTTTTAATTAGGCTGGTCTAAATTACTATGTTTTTATTTTTTAACAAACACTAAAATATTACTTCCTCTAGTTGTTTTACAATATACATAAATTAATATATTTAATCATAAATACATTAATTTTTATTGACATGTTGTGTCTTATAAAAAAAACGGTTAGAAAAAGTTGTTTCGTATAAAGCTTAATTTGTTTAACTTAGGTCTCGTATGGATAAACTTATACAAATATTTATAGCATTAGAGTTTATAACACAAAACTTACATAACATTTTACGTTTTGATATGTATACTAAAAAATACTTACATATATGTGTTGGATTTTTTTTTGATGATGTGTTGGATGTATTATTACATATACAATTAATTATAAATTTAAGATATATCAACTCAAAAAGATAGGTTTTTAAAAAGATAAATGAAATTTTGTCAAAAAAAAGAAAGATAAATGAAATATTTCTAAAAAGATAGTGTAAAGAAAAAAAAAAAAAGATTATTGTATAAAAGCAAAGAGATAAATTTAAAATCGACTAAAAAACTACACTTTAAGAAAAACGCTAATACTGTGTAGAAAGTAATTAACATGCGGAAATCAAAGTGAGATATTTTTCATAAACTTCATGTTAAGCTAATTATAAACATATTATATCACAAGTAACTATAATTATTTTTAGAAAATGTTAAACAGTATTTCCGGAACAATAGTTAAACATATTAATATAAAAAATTTGTCTTAAAAAGTGTAAAATGTTATTTTTTTCAATATTAAATTTCTTTTTAATTTTTTTTATATGTTTAACTAGTACTCCAGAAACTCTATTTAGCACGACCCTTATTTTTTATTTATTTATTCGAACACTAAATAAATCCACATAAGCTTAAAATAAAATAAAATAAGTGAATCCAATGGAACTTAGAGCAAGACTTAAGAAAGTACAAAGTCTTGATTGCTTACCTTTCATGTTTTGTGTCTTTTTCTTATTTCGTTCCACCAAGACTTAAGAAAGTACAAAGTCTTGATTGTTTGTAACCAATAATCTAGTCTAGGTATAATTAGTTAGTTGGACACCGAGAAGTGTTGAACTCTGATTTGAATTTGAATATTCTTTTGTAGTAAATAAAAATCAATGATACTTGAGTTTATTATTAACCCTTAAATTAATGTTATCACTTCATCAATATGCTATATCCCTTAAACTTTTGTCATCACTTCACTAGAATATTAGGTAACTATGTACCCTAAAAAATAATGTCCCATAAGTTATACTACGTATACAAGTTGAAAATGAAAGGCAATGTTAAAAGTTATAAGTAATCAAAATTAAAAGCAAAAGATGAGATGACTATTTTGTTTATTTGATATTTCTAAAATTTATCGACTTTGATTTTAATGTTTAAAAATTTATTTTTAATAGATGAACGAAATTATAAAGTCATTATATTGACAAATTGGAGAGTTAATTAGAGTTCAAACTCGAATTATAGTGTTTGACCTAATAAATTTTAGTTGAGTAAAGATTTAGACTTTAAATTTTGTAGTTCCATTCAAAAATTGCACTTTTGATTCTTTACGGATGATCTTGTCATTAGATAAATGTTGCTTTGACTAATGGAAATCTATGTGGCACTCCCACATAGACATTTTTAATGATTTGGAAGCCAACTTAGTATATAAAAATTATTTATTCATTTTATTGATTATTAAATTTTTTTATTTTGTTACAAAGTTAATAAAATAAATGATTCATTTTTTCATCATCTTCTTCTCGATCTTTATAAACCTAAAGACATCACAATATTTTGTGATTCAAATCTAGAATTTGCAAGAAAAATTTGTTTGAAAGTGGAAATTTATAGTTCATTTCTAAAATGAACATTAATTTTTCTTCAATGTTAATAGGCTTGAACCCGGAACTTCTGAATCTTATATCTATTTTTGTACCACTAAACCAACTATTATTGGATTAGATAAATTGTGTTTTGTTATAACTCCGGTTTTCATAAGAAATGAGTTTTATTAATCTAAAAGTTGAGAGATAAGTAAACTTTAATAAAAAAAAATTCATAGTTAAATTTTAATTCTTCTAAATAATTTATTCTTTAAGTGAATACCATAAAATAGTTGACATCACTTTGAGTTACCTGGATTTTAATATTTGACTTTTTGTTAAATATTTAAAACCACGTCAACCGAATAAATCTCTATTTATCATCATCACATGATCACCTTCAAATGTTGATACGACCAAGTTATTTTTTTAGAAGTGAAAGTGCCTCAAATTATTTGCATTCACATTAAGTATTATATTTCATAAAATATATGTATGTCAATGTGAAAATATGTTAAAAGAAAGTTTCTGGTATGACTTGTCTAAAATAAACAACTCAATTTAGAGAATAATGATAAGTGATGTCAATTTTTTATGTATAAATAAATAGCTGTTTTTTTACCCTACTCCTTAATAATTTAGGATATCCAACAACCAAAAGTTTATTAAAAGTTAACCGTGGATAATATATAAAAATCTACTTACATTTTGCTAAATAATAAAAATTTATTTACGTGACTTACTCTCAATGATTGTCAAATAATATCTTAAATTATTAAGGAGTAGGATATATTTCATCATAAATAATTGAAATTTTAGATAAAAATATTATGGCTTAAATATCATTTTACTCATGCAATTATATTATAGTATTTGTTTTTCTTTTCGGATATACTCTTTCTAATCTTTATTATAAAAAGAAATTTACTTTTTAGATTTATAAAAAATTCGATATATATCTGATCTATATGACAAACTAAATACATTAAAAATTCAATAAATTTATAAAAAATTTCTTATAATAAGGACTGAATATTTTTGTTTTAGTTTTTGCAAGTTTTTGATTTAATTACCTCATCAAATACAAAAATTGTGGGTTTTTGTTTCTGACATCATGCGGCTCAATAGAATGACATAGTTTCTGATGTCATGGGCTCAAAATAATGACATTTTGTGGTGCTAACTGCTAAGTGTCCCAATAAATAAATAACAATTTTTTGTGCCTTTTTCTTTTGCAGCTCAAAAACATGTCAACATTTTGATTGGAAATCAGGCCATAAATTTCAATGTTGTGTTAAGATGAAAACTTCAACTCAAGTAGCAAAAAGCAATCAAGAATGGCCAGCTGCTGAAATTGTAATTATTATTTTCTTAAAGTCATTAAAATGCCAAAGTTTAATATTTACCAAAATCAATAATTTTTTTTAATGCATAACAAATCACTAGTAAATTAAAATATTAGCCATATTGAAATGTTTATTTAGTGTTTGTAAAAATGAGTTATTGAATTTGAGTATTGAAAATGTTGAGTTTTTCATTCTTTCTTCACAGGTTATAATGCCTCCAATTCTAGATGAGGTGACAGATACTGATCATTCAAATGACCCTCTTTGCTTGGAATTTCATTCAGGTCTCAAATACATTTATAATATTTTGATTTTTTTTAATTATTTATTTTGTCAGAGTCGCTCAATAATTTTCAACAATAAATGAGACCTAAAGTAAGTTTTTAAATATTTTAAAACTTAATATCTAATGGCCTAAGATGAGGACTTTAGTAGACTTACCCTTGAATCGCCCTATACTTCATCAAACCTAAATCATCTTTATATATCTAATGGGAATAACATGCTACTACTTAAACCCTAATCACATTTGCTATTTTGGTGGGAATTGCATAGGAAGACAAAATAATATAAAAAAGTTGTTTAAGTTGGATTTGAACACATAACCTCTCTATATAGCTTTACAAATTTGGGATCATATGTCGTTGAGTTAAATTGATATCCGACAACAATATTGCTGAAAAAGATTTTATTCCTAGGTTATCATTGACTTCTTTATATAAAAGAATTTCGTTCAAGTTTCAACATAGACATGTTGATGTATATATTCCACAGTCAATTTTCTCTCATGGTCAACTATATGTTGTAATGTCAAGAGTAACTTTAAGGAAAGACTTGAAAATATTGATAACTGACGAAATAGATAAAGATATGGATGATGCTGGAAATGTTGTTTATAAATAAATTTTCCGTATTATATATATATACCGTGCGAATGCACGGGCATGGTGTCTAGTAATAATTAATTGTAATATGGTTTCATTAACTTTTACTTTTTATTTATTTTTTCTTTGTTGGTGCAGAAGAAAACACCATGGCTCTCATTTTAAGTTCACAGGTATGAATATTTATATAATTGACATTGGAACTGTACCTAACGAAACATTTTACTTCTTGTTACTTTAACTTGTGTTGCAATGCAGGAAGCTAACAACAAAGTAGAAGAGGTTGAAGAAAAAGTGAGAAGCTTAAAAGAAGAATTGGAAATGATCAGGTATAAAAAAATGTGTTTTGCTCCGCCTCGTGTTATCGGCTTATAGCATCATGTAATTGTTGGCTTGCATCAATTATTAATGTCAAAATATTTGATGGTTTTCTCAGAAATGAAAATATAACACTGCAATCAAAGCTTGATTATTGGGAACTTAGAGCAAAGTATTCTGCTGATAAACTTTACAGTTTCAAGAAAGAAAATGAGCACCAGGTAATTATTATTTGAAAGAGATTTCAAAACTAAAAGTGAGCTTGTGAATGATTCTAATTTTATTTTATTTTTTGTTTTCTACATTTTCAGTTGCTTATATTGAAGCATGAAAATGAGTTAATATCGAATGCTGAGAAACAAGCGCGTCAAATGGTTACTAATTTATCTCAAAGAATACACTGTTTGCAGGTTGAGGCAACTTTCATTGCATTTCATTTCAAATAAGTACATTAATTATTTAATCCTAATCATGTAATGTGGCAAACCATGCAGATTTCAATTGAAACTGGAGTAGCAGAGAGGAAAAAACAAGAAGAATTTATACATAAGCTGCAGGTATAAATTTACATAATTGGAACCTTGTCAATTTGAAAGATATACTTTTTGAAGCTATGTAGCGCCGGCACATTGGACTGAGGCAGACACCGTGTCAAAGTGCAACATTACTGACACAACACTAACACATGTCTTTACTTATTACAAGTGTCTACGTGTTTGTGTCCTGTGTCTATGCGTTTGAAGGAACACTAGAGTGGCATTCTAAATTTCCTTGACTCGAGTTTCCACTCATTGATTTGTTAATTTACAGAATGAACGTACAAAGGCTAAGAGAGAGTTTCAAGAACAGAACAAGTATATTGAAAGGCTTAAACAGAAGCTTGATGATGCAACTCAATTTCCTATGGGAATAGGTGAAGAGACAAGACAAAAATTAGCCATTAATTCCAATGCAATTTTGGCTAATGAGTTCAAACCTGTTGTTGAGGTATTTATTTGGGGTTTGTGTCAATTTCTTTACATCCATATGCAGGCTATGCTAAGTGTATATTAGTAAAGGCACAGAGTGTTTTTACTTTCATTTATAAGCAAATGTCAGTGGTTAATTTTTTAAGGCAAGGTAGAATTTCATAGCAGCACGAATGTGTTATAGTTCAATTAGTAGTGAGATTCTAAGAAACGATGTACACATAAACCCAAAATTCATGCTTCGGATCTCACAGAAGGCAAAAACTCGCAGGGAGTGACAAGATCATGAGTACCACCACCAATTGCTTGACCTCGTGGTCAAGTTTGAACCCAGTAGAGGAGCCAGACTGTTACAAAAATAATTGAATCTATGCCTCTGTATTGTTTTCTTTCTCCTGTTTTAGGTCATATTTGCAAGTTTTAAAATTTTTATTTCTTATGTTCAAATTTTTTCTAGGTATCCAAGATAATCAGTTTGACCAGAAATCCAACCTTGACTAGTCAGGTAACTTGAGAAACTCTATTTGAGTGATTATAATGTTGTGTTGAAGCAGAGATAGTTACAATCTAGCTCTATTCTATTTCTATGTACTCCTATATTCAGAATAAATAATGTTCACTCATAACAATTATAAT
This sequence comes from Trifolium fragiferum, assembly GCA_954870985.1. NCBI lineage: Eukaryota > Viridiplantae > Streptophyta > Magnoliopsida > Fabales > Fabaceae > Trifolium > Trifolium fragiferum. The sequence continues at coordinate 17,581,830 of OX940792.1, forward strand.
TTATAATTAATCATAAATCATTGATAAAATACAGTTTCTGTTATGAAGCTAAGGAACTAAAGTTACTTTCATACTATTGCAGTGTTGTACAATTTGCTTAAGCAATGAGAAGGACTTGGCCTTTGGTTGTGGGCACATGGTAAGTCTAAAAATCCTAACAAATTTTTGCTACTTCATTTACATTCAATGACTGATAACAAGTTATTGAAATGCAGACTTGCAGAGAATGCGGATTGAAAATTCACAAGTGCCATATATGTCGAAAGAAGATTGTTAATCGTATCCCGTTGTTCCCTGGCTAAATGACAATGGAGTTGATAGCCACTTTCTAAGAATGGCATTATATATTTTCTTGTTTTGCCACTGATGAGACATCATTTCTCATCAGTGATACATATGCTTAGTAATGTGATCAAATCTTGACAATTACATATAACAATAATGGTAAATTTTAATATGGACCACTTCATCAAGTGGTCCATGGTGGACCAATCACAAATAACAGTATAACCAATACGAATTTTACAAAATTCACCGTTTGATTGAAAATTTATATCATATAGATCATCTATAGAAAAATTTAGAAAAATTAAAAATCATTTGATATGTTATTGAGACACATCAAGATTAACGGTTGTTAAATAACATAAATCTTGATGGGTCTCGATAACATATCAAATGATTTTCAAAAAAATTTAAAAATTTTATGGATGATATATACGATATAAACTTTCAATCCAACAGTAAATTTTGTAAAATTCATATTCGGTATATCACTTATCCACGGTTGACCACTTGTGAAGGTGATCCACCGTAGCATTAGCCTTACAATAATTAGTCAAGATAAAATATTACACATACTATGATCACATAACTATGAGGTCGTATCATATGTATTCGAGTTTGATGTATATGAGTGTATGTGTAAATATGAATGTAAGTAAATTATGGTTTGGTAAAGGTTTCATATCGAATACTATGTATAACTTTCCTTTTTATGATAATGCACAAATGCTACTAATGATACAACTACATGAAACATCAAAAGAAAGAATCTTTCAGTAGTACGGATCCATCTAGCATGGTTCATCATTTTTGTTTTTACCATGAAGTTTGGTGACAGTTTTGAAGTTAGTAAAAGTGTTTAGCCTGTGAATTCTCTGAAGACTGCATTTCTATATTCAATTTGGATCTATGAGGTCATATTTCAAAAACATAGATGCTGAGAAGGAAAACTCTCGAGTGCAGAACTCTACTAAGAAATCAACAGATAAGTAGACTTTCAGATCCGTGAAATTCTACTGTGTTATTGGGGGGAAGACTTTCTTATGAATAGATTGACTCCTATACCCTTATCCGTTTCCACTACCAATATATCATCCATGTCCATGTCAAACAATACAAGAAAAAATTGGACAAACAGAAGATGCTACAAGCCTACAACACCTATGCCATTTGTCTTATTATATGTAAATCTACTGTTTTATTTCAGGCCAGTGCAAGTACAACGGTTACACTCATAAATTCAAATTAAGCAACAAAAGCATATATCCTATAAAAAGTTTGAATTTCATAGAGAATACTAGACCTCTTCTATGAAAAATTGACATGAAATATAACTACTAGATGTCTGGATGGAACCATGAGCACTCAATTTTCATCGAACCACTCATGCTTCCTAAGAACAGGATTGCTTACATAAATGCATTCAGGGATAAAGAGATATATAAAACGAAAAAACAGCATTGCGTTTATATTGAACTTAAAAGAACATATATTCACTAACTGGAGATCAGCAACTTATTCAATTTTTCTGCTTATTTTCTGTTTGCTCTGGAATTGGTTGAATTCTCACGTAAGGTTTTCTTGTTAAAGTTTCTCCTCTTAGAGCAGCAACATAGCGGTCATTGGTATTCTCCTTTCGCTGCAGCTCTCCGAGGTATTCTGCCAGTCTCTCTTTATTCACTTGACCCATCATCTGAAACGTAATAAAAGCAACCAGATTGTTAAGATAGAGGATTTTCACCAGAGGAAAGAAATCACCTCAAAGTCCAAACGCGACGGTGACATATTTATTCCATATAAACCATTGCTGTTATATACATGTTTACTAGAAGTGTATCAATACCAACTTCAACAAGAGCCACACTATCCTTGGGGTAAAAATCAGGATACTGAACTGGGTGTGGAGTAGATCATAAAAAAGTGATTTGAAAGCAAACTATACATGAACCAGAAGAAACCACAAACATAGAATTAGACCATTTTTAATTATCTAACTATAATATAATTTTCTAAGTAACAAAACTACCATAGCCACAATTTCACACCAGCGGCCAGCGGGATCAGCGCTGATCAAAAAACACAATTTGACGAACTTAGAATAACAGCAGTCAGTTCAGTCATGTACTAACAAACTAAAGTCATGATCAGCAACTATCAAGTACTATGCCTAACAGCCTAAGAAATAAGGAACCTCCTCATCATGTCTTAATTTATATCCTCCATACTAATGTCAACCCATTCCCCACCATCACTTCCTTTTGCAATTCAATAATGATGATAGCAAAACACATCCTCTAACATAAAAGCCTCTCAAACATGTCTTTCAACTGCTGGAATCTCTCCATGGTCTCTATGTTCATTTCCTGAAACCCCCTTTCAATTTCCTCTCTTCCAACCTTCTATATCTAGGTTTGCACCATTCAGCACTGCTTGGAACGAGAGCTTTGGTACCAAAATGATATGTACAGGCAGTGTTGTCAATCGCGGAAAATAGCAGTTTGTTCAAACCCTGCTAAGCTATGGCCTCTATTTGATAGCACTTAATACTAATTACTAAATAGTGTATCAAGGAACAATAGCGATTCGTTCAAATTCCACTATTGCACTATAGTGCACTGTGTACAGGTGCAGACTAAGAAAAATACAAACATAGAACAGAGGTAAAAACACTTCCTGACAGCACTAAACACTAGAAACACAATTGCAGACCTCTAGGAAAAAAAAAAAGCATAAACTCTAATAATAACCTCCAAAATCTGAATGATTGTTCACACCTTCTATCTTCCACACCTCTTTTGTTCATAGGCCTAAAACTCCTCTACCGTGAAGCATGGACAGACACCGGACACCGACACATCAACACTGATAATAATTTGAGCAAATGACATAATTCAGTGTAATCATAAGTGTCGGTGTACGACACTGGACACGCTTAATCTGAGGAGTGTCCGTGCTTCATACCATCAAGCAGAAATCATTTTTGTTAATCCTCAAACATTAAGCATACGTTTGAATGGATTATTTTGTAAGGAAGGACTTATTTTTCTTTTCTAAATTAAGGAAGCTATAAAATAATTTGAAAAAACTGAATTCTTTCTAATTGAAATACTATATGATCATATATCATATTATTCATTCAATTTTTAAAAAATCTGAAATACATATAAAAATATACACTTAACCCTTCCTCTCTAAAAATTCTCCACTAAATATAAAAATAAATTGGGCAAACGAATATGAAAAGAAAACTTGCCAGTGATTCAGGGCGAGCCTTAGAACGGAGTTTGGATTCGAGTTGATCGCTGCGGGTATTAGTTGCCGTCATAACGCAGTAACCAATAAATCCTGGAACGACGCCGCATACGGTAGCGAATGCAAAGAAGAAAGGTTTAGATTCGCGAGTTCTTCGGACCAGCCATTTCCACGCCATCACAAAAACGACTGACTCTTCTTCTTCTAACACAGTTTCTCAATTTTTCAGGGTTTTCAAAACCCTTCTAATGCTTCGGTTTGAACCGGAAATAGATATGGGGTTGCTTCGTGGATTATTGGTTCAGACTAGTTTGAACCGGAGTCTGGATAAAATAAAACAACTGCTGGTAAATTTTGTGATTCAAAATTAAATATTTAAATTTTGTAATTTTTTGTTTTTTATTTTGAGGGAATATTTGTTTATTTTATTTTAACAGACTGACCAAAATTGCGTTTAACTCTATAACTAACTAATATAATACTCTTGTTCAATAAAAAAAAAAAAAGTATAATACTAGTGCGTACGAATGTGTCGTGGCGTTGCCGCAATTTTTTTTATGGTAGAGTGACATTTTTGGTAAATAGAAATAATAATAAATGTTACGTTTATATATAATTTAATTCTTACTTACATTTTTCTATTAAGATAAAGCTAAAAATATATATTATTTAAATATTTCGATCTATAAAAATGAATCTATATTTAGTTAAAAATTACGGGTCGCGGTGTTGCCGTAAATTTTTTTATTGTAGTTCAATATTGTATAAGTGTGAAATTAGTCTTGTTATCAAGTTGTTCTTGCTAAGGTTGTGGAGAATTAGCCAGTGATATTGGTATATTAGGCTCGATAGGAGTGTTTCTGGTCCTATGTATTCATTTGGATGAGTGTGAATCAGAGCGACATGATTCTCTTCTTGAACCGGTTTTGAGAGCTAATCTTGATGATTTAGCTGTATTATGCTCTAGTTAATAGTAGTATTGAGCTAGTGTTTTTTATGCATATGATGAATAGGTGTTGTTTTTCAGTGTCCGTAACACTTTTATATAGAGCACCTTTTAGGTCGAAGGGGGCGGTTGGCGCCTCGTGCTCCTTTTCCTTTGGAGGCAGAGATCGTGTTCCTCTTTTGTCGGGCCGTTAGTGTTGTACTGTTGAGGGGGAGCGCGTGCTCCTATCTTGGGGCAAAGACCGGGTCCGTGCTAATCTAGCAATGTCGTGGGGTTCATCCGTTATATTGGACCGAGCAGGGGAGAATGTGCGACAAGCCCAATAATACGTATATGGCGGGCCCAATAGCTTTTGGGAACTTGCCCAGTCCACAGGCCTCCAAGCACAAGGCCCGATGTGAGTCGTGGTGCTTGATGACTATCTGGTGGTTGACATCAGCATCTAGAATTATGTGTAACTGTCTTTTCGGATGCTACGCGTTGTGGAACTTGAGGGTTGCACAATGATGATCCTTTTCCTTTCTTTTCAACTTCCGATTGGAAGTTACACTTTGCCCATAAATTAGGGCTTAAGTCATTTATCTTTTCATCTATTTTCAACAAATTTCTCCTGTGTTTCATGCATCTTTCTCCAAACACTCAACTTCAAAACATGTCTCAATCTAAAGTTTCCTCCTCCAGCACTTCCCGCAAAGTTTTACGTTTGGTGTTGCAACACCCTTTTTAAAGGAGGTCAACGATCTTGAGGGGTTACGTTAGTTCCTCTCCCCCAACCAAGAAGAGATGTTGGAGGAGGCTAAAATTGTTCGCCGGTCGTTGGAGGACAACTGTCCTTTTATCAACTATGTGTTGGAGGAGAACGGTCGTCTTCACATTTCGGCCTCCCCACTTAATAAGAAGGCATTTTTAGTGAACGAGGGCGTGAAGATGTATTCAACAAACTTGTCAATCATGCTTGAAGAGGAGGCCGTCTAGAAGGATAAGGTTGCTATGATGGAGGAGGAGTTGGAATCATTGAAGAAGAGGAAGAGAGAGCAGCGTGTTGACATATGCAGCGACGTGTATAAGCTGACCAATAGGAACCGCCTTCTCAGGATGATGGAGAAGTGTTATTGCGACATGGGTTGCCAATTGGATAAATCGTCAGAGGATCTTCGCTTGGCTGAGGAGAAGTAGGCGGCTATGCTGGTTGTTTTGAATTGTGCAAAGGCTGCTGCTCGTCGTTGCTAGGGCTTTATCTAGTTTTCGTTTTTTATGTTCTGCTTTTTTGTAGGCACCTAGCGCCATAATGTGTAGGGCGACCATAGCCGGTGCCGCTTTTGTAATGACTTTGCCCCCTATTAATATTAATGTAGAAATGTTGTGACGTTATTTTACCTTTATTGCCTTTACTTTTGCTTTACTTCTCCGTTGTTTTTCTATCTGTTATTTTTCCTCGTCGTTGGCGGCATGTTATCTTTCTACCCCCTTTTTAAGTGCCAGGTCCAGGCTTAATGGCGTGGTTCTTTCACCAGCTTTAACAGGGATACTTCTTTTTTAGGAATTGTTTTAGATCACCTAATTTAAGATCTATGTAGTGTTTCTTTTTGTTTTTTTTTCTTGAGGGTTAGGTTTGGTCTCCCTCAATAATGTTTTGACGAATACAAATTTTATAAAATCATCCGTTTGATTGAAAGTTTATATTATATTATATATATATATATTAAACAAAAATCTAAAATCACTCTCACAAAAACACACACACACATTGTGAACTATGGATATAGGATAAAGGGGTGCAAGCATGACTGAGATGCCTATTCATTCATTGATACTTAGATGTTCTTAATTTTTCTAAATGAAAACATACTTTTTTAAATTAAAACATTTTATTTGGATAAATATATTTGTGTTACAGAGTGGAAATACAATCTAGACAAATATGATGGTACTATAAGAGAGTTGCCCCGATAATAGATATGTTCATCGTGAAACATAGTGATTTGTTCAAATTCATTCGAAATTTGAATTTATTTTGTATTGTCTATGCGAGTACCAATATCCAAATAAACTCTAGGGTATCATAGTGTTCACCCATTTATTGAGGAGTCCATTATTGCAGTTTCAGTTTCCTGTTTCCCAATTAAAAAATAAGTCTGGCTTCCGATCCCTCCAATCCCCTAAATTACTAAGCACTTCTTTGTAACCTTGTACACCATCTTTGGTAACATTCCAATCACAAAAAAATCTACACCTTTGATGTCCATCCTTGTCTACTTTTGTATCCCTTTTTGCTTTGTAGAAATCATCTGTTAGTTCACCTCCGGTCCATGATATATGACAAAAGAATAATGTTGTACTAAAAAAATTAGGACGAAATTTAAACTCATAATGTTCATCATTGTGAATCACATGATATCCTAAATTATCATCTTTAGATTTGCAATGAACAGTAAAATCATCACCTCCTAAACCATTGTAAATGCGCACACGTGTTCTTTGCTGATCATTCCATCCTCGTACACCATTTTGTTTGATAGCAAATATGAATATGAGAACAATGACCATCAAGAAATATTGCAAGAACAAAAGTTTGATGCTAAATGAAGCCATTTTAATTGTTTGATGGATATGCAGTATATTTTAGTGCTAGATTTAGATTATACAAGTTATTATATTATATTATATATATATATATATATATATATATATAGTCCATAACTTGATTGTTTCACATTAAAATATGGCATGCAAACTTTGTGTGGTATGAAAAAAGAGCTTATAAATCGGTTTCAGTTAAATGTAAAAAACTTAAAAAACTAATGCATCCAATTGAAAATACAAATAAGGTGGTAGATTTTATTGTGGACCACAAGCAACATATATATTTCATGATGGTGAGCATTGATTCATGGTTAGATCTTTGTTTTTCCATCAAAACAAAGCATAGAAAATTTAAAATTATGGTATAAAAAAAATAAAATAAGAGACTAATTGAATTCTATTCACCAAAATAAAATAAGAGACTAATTGAATTGATATTTTTTAATTTAGGAGACTAATTATAAACCCAAATAAGATTATCTTTTTTGGAATTTTATTCATCAAAAAGCGCCAAACAAAGATAGAAACCTTCAACGGAATTAATATATTCCACGCCAAAGCATGTTGATCCGACGACAAAGATTTTTCATCTTCAACTGTAGTCAAAATTGAATAGACACCCTTAACTTAAAACATATATTCTCTCCTCCAAAGCCACTAGATTATTTTGCAAAAGAATAATTTGTAAAAGAACATAGTAACCTTCCGCTAATTCCTTCTCACATGCAAAAATAGGCTTCCTCGAACTCCACCACCCCCTCCAACAGACCAACACCCCAGCCCCTACGACAAAGAGCTCCCCCAAAACCTCTTGCTCCAAAGAAAACCTCGCTAAGCGCAAAAAACGCTCTATAAGAGTAACTCCTTCTTCCAACCAAGGATCGTCCCAAAAAAAAGTATTTTTCACATTACCTACTTTCTTAAATAAAAAAATTATCGAATCAGCCGGCAACCCCATTAAAATACCCTCTTCTAACGTTAGTAATATCTTTCCACCATTCTAACGCCTTTCTCCCGCCCTCTCTAATTTGTCCTCTACACACACCATATTTATGTTCAAAAACCTGCTTCCACAACCCACCCCCTTCCTCCCTCATCCTCCAACACCACTTTCCCAGTAAAGCAACGTTAAACTCTCTAACCCTTCTAATTTTCAATCCTCCAAGACTCCAATTCAAACAAACTGTATCTCAATGAATCCAATGCACCTTCGGAGCCTCCCCATCCCCACAAAAACGATTTAAATAGAGATTCAATAATAGAAATAATACTTAAGGGGGCCTTGAAGAAAGAAAGAAAGTAAATCGGAAACGAAGACAAGGCAACTTTGAGAAGGACTAGGCGACCCCCCATCGATACGTTACGCCATTTCCAACCAGACAATCAAGATTTAATGCGATCAATATAATCGGTTTCCAAAACTCAAGTCTTCTTGGATTACCTTCTATAGGCAGTCCCAAATAAGAGATGGGGGACTTTGCAATTTTACAATGTAAAACATATTAGACGTCGCCGCAAACCATGAAGCTAACATGCTCACCCCAACCAACATATTTTATAAAAATTAATTTTTAAACCCGACATCATCTCAAATAATAACAAAATGGCCTTTATAGCTTGAATATTTTCCCAACTCTATTTCACAATAATTAAAGTATCATCAGCAAACTGCAGATGAGTCACCCGAAAAGACGGATCATCCCCAATCGAAAATCTTGAAAATAGGCTAGCCTGCACCTAAGCCTTCATCATAGCACTTAATCCTTTTGTCGCAACGTGGCTGCTTCTTCCCAAGAGCACACGTTGCGGAGGGGAAATAAACCATAATGTAGTAGAGGGGAAGCAAAGGAATACCATTGTTTTCCTTTTTGTTTCTATGGAGGTCTCTCCCATACTGTTTTGTTTCATTTGTTAGTTTGTCCTTATGACTTTCCTTTTGGGTGCCTATATTCACCTTTTTATTTTCTTCTTCTAATGTCAGTTTTAGGTTGTTTTTGCAGATTTTTTTTAGGTGCCATAACTTCATTGTTTCTCATTCAAATAAAAAATATGGTATGCAAAATTTGTTGCATTGCATGTGAAAATAAGCTTATAAATCGTTTTCAGTTAAATGTAAACTGATGCATCCAATTGAAAACACAATCATTGTGTTGTGGCTTCTATTGTGGAACAACATAATAAGGTATTTTTCGTTCAAAAAAATAAATCATTATAGGTATTTTATGATAGTCTAAATTGATTGATGGTTAGATTCCATTAGATCTTACCTTGTACAATGCCACACTAAATCGCTGCAAACCATCACTCTTACCAATCTTCCATTGTTGTTCTTATGTCCTCCATGGATGTCTCTGGTTATGTCCACAGATGAGACCTCACCGAAGTTATATGCACATGCAGTGCCTTCTTCTTCGTCAACCACACCACCTTTGCTTTCACTATCTCTCTCTATGACCCTCACGTTATCGGATTCCATTTCAACATTGCACTGGATGCTCCATGAACAAGTACTCCAATGAACTTAGACTATCTTGATTGACATCAGCACAAATTCATCAATAACACAGATTAATCGTTTGAATCGATGAGTTGTGAAAGAGACATCATCTAGTTCAATATAGATTTATTACACGACTTATTTTGCTTTAATCCAAAAGAACCAAACTCATTGTGATCATTACCATAGATAATATCGATTGTTCAACCCTTTACAACCACAATTTTTTCCGTAGATAATATTGATTTTCTCTCAGACTCAACAGCCACAATTTCTTTTTCCCACTCTCTTTCAATATCCAAAGTGCAAATATTTACAATTTTATAATGGAAAACATTGAGAGACATTTTCGGATTTGGTTTAAAAAGCAATGTATGAAAAATCACAAAGCACACATTTTCCTTGATTCTACTACCTAATAATAACAATCTGTTTAGTCTTCGTTTTCCTCTGGTTTCACAAAGAATTCAATATGAGCTATTCGACCAGGTTGTTGATAGCCAGCAGAATCGACATAAGAGTGTGAGATAGGTTTGGAAATTGAAACCAGATGCTGCACTTTTAACATTCCACCTCTCCCAATGCTTAACTTGCTTCCTCTATTTTCTTTAATAACACTACTTGGCATATTAGAAGTTGATGCTCTGAGGAACTTATATTTGTACCTGTTAACCATAAGCAAAGAAATTAAAAATAAGTTGATGGTGGGGAAATTGATACCTTACATCTAAGTAATAAACTTCTTTTAAATAAAAATAATACTTGAAAGAAACCCGATGGTCACACTGAAATGCTACCAAGAGATCCGAATTCGCACAATACATGAAATCTATCTGAAAACATGTAAAAAAAAATAGCATGAGTATAATGAATTCAAATTACAGGGGAAAAAAAATAAGCATGTGCCATGTAGACATTTGAGTCGAAAGCAATACAAACCTGCAAGTCACCATGTCCTTCACCTCTCAATGTAACAGAAGGAGGATCTGGCTCCATAGTTATCTGGATGCTTGATCCAGGCCATTCAAGATCCTCAATAGCTTCTTTTAGCGCTGCAGACTAAAGCCAGTTTGGATTAAATTTCAACTTATAGGAGCTTCCCAATTAAACTGATTTTATGGTTCTTCACATGCAAAAAAAATCCTCATAAATTTATAGATGTTCATGAAGAAGCTAGAAGAAAGGGCTTCAAAATAATTTAAGATACAGAAGCTAATTTCATCTTATATGAGAAGCTATTGTTTAAAAAACTCAAATATCATAAGTTTCTTTTAATATTTCCTTTTCCATGAGTGTCTCTTCAATAGTTTATGCAAATTAGTTCTAGGTGTAGGGAAACATGTAAACCCATATAATCTAGATTCAAAAAATCAGAAGCATGTTACATATCAAAAACAGAAGCATAAAACCTATAATTAGCAAGTTTTCTATCAATTAAAAGATTCATTGACACCTCCAATTTTTTTACTGCACATTGCACAATTCTTGATCAATAATTATCATCATTTTACTAATGCACTGTGTATTACTCAAAGATTAACTAGTAACTAGAAATAAAACGGTCAAATGATAGGTAACTCCTTTTATAATTATCAAGTTTTCTATCAATAAACACCACTTTCTTTTATATTTTTTTTATCTAATTTCCATCATCGAATTATAAGATTAACCCAAAAATTTTGTAAATGGCCCTCGAGGTAGGGGATTGGTAACCACATTAAGAATATCCAAGGACATCCAAAGAATAGTATGTCATCAATCAAGCTGCATTTGCAAGTGATACGAGAAATTTATATCATACCTTAACAGTAAAGGTTAAAGGGTTTGTCCCAGCAGGTTCAAAATTGTAGTCCCATGCAATAGTTTCAGGAATCCTTGTTCTGATCTCTGCACAAATACTGGCATCCAGCGAATCTACAGATCTAAAGATGTGGAGGGAGCATATTAAGACACAGATAAGACAGTTCTATAAAGTTGTTTTGATCTGGAGTTCTAAAGAACGGTGAATGATCAAGAATCCTATTCAATTAACTACCATTATGGCTATCACTCATATAGGAATAACAACTTCAACCGAAAATTCTTAATTGACAAAGGAATTTCCATTCTGTGGACGTTTTGTTTATAAAAAATAAGAATTAAAAGGTCTGAACAATATAATTGGCAATCAATAATCTATGAATATTTTAGTTCTATCAGCCACATTTATATCAATTATCTATGAATATTTTAACGTAAATCTTTTGTTATTTATGACTCATGTGGGAATGATTACTCAATAGCATGGTGATTTTCACAGGTAGGTATATGAATCATGCTTAATTTTATTCAAGCATTATTTTTCAACTATTCATGCATCAAGCACATATAAAGCTCACTTAATATAAAAAATGGTATAAAGCATACGAGCACCTCGTGTAGTTGCCTAATGTACGAGAAGTGAGAAAGGCAATGGTTCCTATTGATTAATAGAATGGTCTACAAGGGGATTTGGGACTTGATTCAGATTATCCACACTAGTTCTGGATTCGGATATAGGATTCTGATTAGTTCAAACCTCAAACTTGAAGGTCCACAAAGAACTCGTGAAGCATTCATAGACTCGACTTATAGACTCAACTCGTACGAGTTTACTCAATACAAAAATATATATTAGAAACCTATCACAGTAGCAAAGCAAAATTTGATACCACATTCATGATGAATATTTAACATTCCAACTTCATAACAAAGAAAATCATAATAAAACAAATATGACATAGGGGCTAACTCATACATAAATGACCACTATAAACTTGATGCAGAGTTATCAATGGAGGAAAGACAAAAATCCCCGATATATACACGCCATTGTGGCCTTTGGTGCAGCCATGGCGAGCCTCCCTTCACAAATTGCCTGTGGCGGTTTACAAAAAATCCACCACACCATGGCCTCCATTTAACACCGACTTGTAGAATTGATTGGGAATGCATGAGGAGCACAAGTGCAACTTCATTCACATTGTTGAAATTATTGTGCTTAGTATTTAAAATAAAGTTCCATGCATGATGAACAAAACAAACTTCAGAGCCTAAGTTAATTGAGTTGTACATAACTGCACATTTGAGCTCTGTTACGAAACAGGGTCGTTTTGGGTCTTGGGCAAGCTTAGGGATAGTCATAGATACCAGGTTGGATTTCACACTCATGCACTCAAACAACGAACTCACAATTATGTGAAAGTTTGCACTAAGTCACCGAGTGTACACATAAACGACATTCAATACCATTCAACTTGTTTTTCCTACCTAAAATGTATCAACACGTGGACTAGAGAGATTGAAAACCATAAATTCACGATGTTTAAGTCACATGTGTGCACTTGAGAGATATATTTCTTATATTTGACCAAACACTACAAAGTCAATCAGCTAGCTTAACTGCTATAAGCTAAAAGCTAGCTTATAAGTTATTCGCTATAAGTTCATCCGCTATAAGCTAGCATATAAGTTATTCACCATAAGTTCATCCACTATAAGCTAGCTTTTCAGCTATCTGCTATTTTTTACCAAACAGAGCCCTAATCAGTTTTACCGCCAAAACTATTTCTAATAAAAAACCCCTAAACGTACCAAAATCGATTTTAAGTGTTCAGAATCACTTTTGAGTCACTTATATGTGTCAACAACCTCCAAACTCCAGCTCAAAATTAAAAATTGTATATGTTACATTTTGTGCATATAAATTGAAAAATAAACAGAAAAAAAATTGGCAATTACATACTTGAGAAGAACCTGCATATCAGGACCAGGATACTGAATCTGAATCAAACTCGAATGACCCGGAACCGAAAAGGCATTCAAACAATCAACAAAAAGCCCTAAACTCACACCAAAACGAGGCCGTCCTTCAGCATTATAATCATATCGAATGAATAGCTACAAAAAATACAGAAATTCAGTAACAAAAATTCAAGAAAATCTGAAAATGTATATTTGATTCTACCTCTTTTTTGAGATAAACTTTGGCTTGTAAACAACCACTTTCTTCAACTATCAAAACGATGCCGTGTTCTGATAACTCTAACACTGCATCTTGATGACGTTTCCATCTAACGGCGGTTAGTGCGTCGACTAAACCTTGAACGTTTTCCAGTTCGCATATAACGTCTGCTGCTTCTTCATCCATTTCCGACATTGCTTGCTCTCTACAAACTTCTCACTCAAATTAGTTGAAAGAAATTATTCAAACTTAATTCTTTTTTTGCTTAAATGCACTTTTGGTCCCCTTATTTTGATATTTTTGAACTTTTGGCCCCCTATTTTAAAATTCAACTTTTTGATCCCCCAATTATCAAAATCAACATATTTTTTGGTCCCCCTTCTATTTGAATGGTGTGTCACTTAGGTGGCATCAATGAATTGAACACTTGTTTTTCATGTAATTATCATTTAAATTAATATTATTATTATTATTTTTCTTTATAAATTAAAATATTAACCCGAAAACCCAAAAAAAAACCGGCTAAAAAAATCAAAAATCGAACGAAAATCCAAAAAAGCCAGAAAATCCTAAAATCGGCCGAAAAACCAAAAATCGGCCCGAAACCCAAAAAACACTAGAAAATCTTAAATTCGACCGAAAACCCAAAAAACAGCCGAAAACTAAAAAAATCGGCCGAAAATCCATAAATCGGTTGAAAACAGTCCATAATAGCCCAAAATAGCCGATTTTCGGGTATTCGTGTGTTTTTTGGGTTTTCAACCGATTTTCGGTTTTTCAGCCATTTTTTGGGTTTTCGGCCGGTTTAGGCTTTTTGAGTGTTTTTTTGGTTTTCGGCCAATTTTCGGGGTTTTTTTTTTGGTTTTTGACCGATTTTAGGTTTTTCATGTGTTTTCGGCCAATTTTTGGGTTTTCAGGTGATTTTTGGGTTTTCGGCCGATTTTAAGATTTTTGGATGTTTTTTGAGTTTTCGGTCGATTTTCGATTTTTCAGCTGGTTTTTTTGGGTTTTCGGTTTAATATTTTAATTTATAAAGAAAATAAATAATAATTACATGAAAAATAAGTGTCCAATTTATTGATGCCACCTAAGTGACACCCCATTCAAATAGAAGGGGACCAAAAAATATGTTGATTTTGATAATTGGGGGACCAAAAAGTTGAATTTTAAAATAGAGGGATCAAAAGTTCAAAAATATCAAAAAAAGGGGACCAAAAGTGCATTTAAGCCTTTTTTTTTTTTTGGTCTTGCTACTTAACTATTCCTTTTAAATTCCCAAATATATATATTTTATAAATTTTAAATATTCTAAATATATTTTAGGCTTTTATTTAAAAATAGAAGAAAGTGTCCTTATGAGTTTAGCTCAATTGGTAGAAATATGTGTAGAAATCGTGTTCAAACCTGGATACTCCACTTATTCACCTTTAAGATGAATTTTCTAACTATTAGATTACTTAACAAAAAAAAAAAGAGAGAATAATTTTTTTTATATAATCGAAGAGAAGAGTAAGTTTTTTATTGTAAAATGGATGTGTATTAGTGAGTATAATTTCTCCTTTTCTCTTCTAAAAAAGTAGAAATTCATGTTTTTTTTAGTTGATTGGTTCTTTATTTCTAAATTCTTCTTATGTGAAAGAAAAATTGAATAGAGAAATTATTGATGAAGTAGAAGGCAACAACATCTCTTACTATTTCTCAAATATGGATCTATCAAATATACTATTTGAGTCCTAATTTATTATTTCAAGCACATATGATGATAGTGAATCCTTCCGATTTGCATCTTTAACTGTCATATTCTCAATTGCAATGCATGCTGCAAATATGACAACCTTTGGATTATTGGCCATTGGATTAATTCAAATGTTGTCATATTTGCAGCAGACATTGCAGTTGAGAATATGGCAACTGAGGATCCAAATTAGAATCCTCCAACTAGTGGTATAGTTTGGATGATAAATGAGAAAGCAGAAGCAACAATAGTCAATTTGAGTTTGGATTTTTGGGTACAATTAATTAGACCAAAATTGACTATTAATGTTTCTGATTGATCAAATATGGAAGTAGAATAGTCGAGTGTAAACACAAAAATGCACCACTAGCTGGAGGGTTCATTATCATTATATGTGCTTAAAATAGTGAATTAAGATTCAAATCAGGCATAGATGATGGATCTATATGTAAGAAACAGTAAGTGACATTGGTGCCTTCCGTTGCATTAATCATTGCTCTATCCATGTTTTCTCCTGCATAAAAAAAAACTAGGAATAAAAAACCAATTAGGTATAAAATAAAGACATGAATTTAGACTTTTTTACATGAAAAAGAGAAATTATACCCACTCAGACACACAGCTACTTCACAGTTACACTTACACTCTCTTCTCATATTTAAAGAGGGGCCTTCATCTTAAAATAAAGAGTGTGTATTGTGTTTATCATAAGAGAATTAGTGAACAAAGGGTTAGAGATGAATAAAATATAATTTTTTCTGCTTAGGTTTGAAATAGGGAAGATGGGAAAAAAAGATGCATACTCTAGTACTATTTGTAAGAGGGATAAATGTTGTCATTTTATAAAGGACAAATATTTTTCCTCTGTCACACAAAACCATGGGTGATTTATCTAATTATGTTACCATCAACAAAACCATTTGCAAAAACCATTCACGTTTTATCTGACTGTAGAAACCATATAAAATATAGTATGTGATGACAGAAGGAACATTGACACGTTGGATTTTATTTGATAACTTATTTAGTATTTTTATTTTACTTTTTGTATTGATTTACTACTTTTTTTATCATGGGAAGTGATGGAATGCGTGAATAAACTAAGAGAATGGATTCTCTCAATTTCTTTTCTCTCAATTTTCCTCAATTTTTACATCTCAACCATTAACTAACTTTTTCCCCTTTTTTACAAATTTCAATTCTACCCTCCATCTATAATCTTAATGGTTTATTATTTCACTTTATTCCCTCAATTGTTTTTTACAATTGAGAGGATCCTCTCTCATAAACTCATGGGAAAAAAAACAAAGTAATTATGGTCCATCATGGTTGGAGATTGCACCAATAATAAGCAGCAAAATTACACACAAATAAAATTGTTGACCTATGTAACAACTCGGATTCCTTTTCTTATAAGAGAATTAGTGAAGAGAGGGTTATAGATGAACAGAATATAGTTTTTTGCTGGTTAGGTTTGAAATAGGGAAGATGGAAAAAAAAGATGCATACTCTACTACTTTTTGCAAGAGGGATAAATGTTGTCGTTTTTATAAAGGACAAATAATTTTCCTCTTTCACAAAACCATGGCTAGATTTATCTAATTATATTACCATCAACAAACCATTTACAAAAACCATTCATGTTTTATCCGGCTATAGAAACAATACAAAATATGCTTAAATGCATTTTTGGTCCCTTTATTTTGATATTATTGAACTTTTGGTCCCCCTATTTCTAAATCCAACATTTTGGTCCCCCTATTTTCAAAATCAATGAAATTTTTTTGTCCCCCACACATTTTGATGATGTGTCACTCTCATTGATGATATAGCGCTGACATGGCATTAGTGATTTGGATGTCAACTAATTAATTTTCATCTCATTTATTCGCTGTTTAATTAATGTATTAAGAAATAATTTCAATTAAAATAAAATTAAAACAATGTAACAAAAAAATAATCCAAAAATCATCATCACTCACACCCTTCATGTTCTTATCCGCTTACCTTCCCATATCCATCATTGCCATTAGATGCTCATCATCAACCAATCCATTCTCTTCCATTTTTTATGTTTGTCATTCCAACCATTCTCATTTTAACTATTCTCTTTCTTCTTCTTTTTGTTCCTTTTATTGAGTTGAAAATCGAATTGTTCTTTGTTGTAGAGAACAAGAAAAGATTTTTCATAATGAAAGAACAAGACAAAGATCTAACACGTCAGATCTGGAATCTCCCACTTCCCCCGTTGTCGGCACCATTGCCCTCGCCAACGCAATGCCCTAGCTTCCGACGACTCCATTTCAATCTTCTCTAACCTTCTGACAACTATCCATGACCGATTAAAATCCAAATTCATTTTCTATGCTTGTTGGTAAACTGTACACTCACACAAGTCTTATAACAAAAAAAAGGATCTTTTATTGATAAATGAACAAATTAATTTCATTTTCTGTGTTTCGGCCAAATTTTTGGGGCTTGCTGGTGTTGTTAACCTATGTAACAAATTTTTGGGTAAACTAAAATAGAAAAGGGAAAAAGTTGTAGTTTTTATTAAGATTTGACTTTAGATTTGGGAGATGTGGGTTTGAGTTTGAAGGGTGTCGATGATGATAATGAAGATGCAATGGTGTTGATGATGAACAATAAAAAGATTTAATAAAATTTTAGTATTTCAAGTTAATTTAATAATAATGACATGGAAAATATTTTTTTTCCAAATCACTAATGTCATGTCAACGCCACATCATTAATGAGAGTGACACATTATCAAAACTTGTGGGGACCAAAATATTTCATAGAATTTTAAAATAGGGGACCAAAATGTTGGTTTTAGAAATAGGGGGACCAAAAGTTCAACAATATCAAAATAGGGGAACCAAAAGTGCATTTAAGCTTACAAAATATGTGATGACAGAAGGAACAATATTGATACGTTGGATTTTATTTGATAGCTTCTTTAGTATTTTTATTTTACTTTTCACTACAAGAAATATGATTTTTGGCAACAATTTTTTTCGTTAAAAGTTGTTACAAGTCGCTGGCAAAACAACCAAATGTAATTTTGCCAGCGACGTGTAACAAAAAAAACCGTTACGAAAGATCATATTTCTTGTAGTGTTTTGTATTAATTTACTATCTTTTAATTACGAGAAGTGATGGAACGTGTGAGTAAATTGAGTTATTATACTGAGAATCAATTGAACATGTACTTGAACCTTGGGATAAATGGTTTGAATTCCACGGAAGGCAAAAAACTCTACGAAAAGGGAAGTAGAGAAGATGTGAGATACAATATTGAACCACATACTATATAAGAGAAGGGGTCCGAGCTGTTTCAACATACAATAATAATTATTAGAGTCATGCTTTGTGGGTTTGAAAACAAAGAAGATTATGATCTACCGATAATTATCATTTTGGACATAATGGAAAAAAGAAGTCTACTATAAATTATAACCTCTCAAGTAGTTATCATTATGGTCGTAATCATCCATACACTCATTTATTTTGTGGAATTTAGTCGGACTTTACTTACTATTTCAGATACACCAAAATAGTCTCGCATTTTTTGATAATCAAGATTAAGGGTAGTTTATATACAACACTCATAGTGGTAGAGCTAGGACCTCGAGTCAGGAGGTGCAAATTTTTTATTTTTTTGTTATTTTATATATAAATATATCAATATTACAAAAGAAACATTAATTATAATAACAAACTATAAATTATATGCTATATGACCAATAATGAATTGATTCGAGTAATAAGAGTTCACTTAAGCATGTGGTTAGAGGTTCGATTTTTGATTTCATCCTACAAATTTTTCGATAGAAATTAATAATCGTTAACAGAAATGAAAACTTTGTATCCATATCACGGTAACTAAAAGAGAATAAATTATATGTTATATGTATTATTAAATTTGCGCTTGTATGATACATCTTTTATTTTAGCCTACTAATGGTGTGTAACCCGCACTAGCAAGCGACACTTGGGTTTGACGTTCACCAATACGGGAAGAAACTGAATTTTGGGTGTTCGACATACCAACGTAATATGATCTAACCATTTTTGGAAGTGTCCTTCCACTCCGTAAAAACATAAACTTTTCAAAAAAGAAAACAATTAAAAGCACAAAACCAGTCCCACTGGGAGTGCCAATTTGTTTACGTGGTTTTTTGGACAAGCGCTAGTTTGAAAATTACTTGCGGGATCAACTAGAAATCCTAAGACATGTTTCATGCTTTGAAAGGTTGTAAATGTTGTGTTTTAGTTCAGTAACTTCGATTGAAAAAGAAACTTCGATTAAATGAAGTAAATGTTTTAAAAATAGACAGAGACAAATAAATGATTGGAAAATATAATTGCATTCAGAATTGTAAATGAAGAATTACAGAAAAATGGTGTACAAGTAATACATTTGTCTTCTTTCCCTCCTTTCTTTCGATCGCATGAATATTCAGAGAATTTGACGGTATGTTATGTATAAGTTTTGTCACCCGTTTCTTAAGAAACTTCCCACTGATATATTACATTCGAAAGACTTACCGCTAACACAATCTTGACTCGCGATTAAGATGTGTGTTTCCCATGATCCATCAGAATTTCGAGCCTCTTCGAACACAAATGGTGTCACTAGTGTTGTATCTGAAAACCAAAGTAGCTCTCTTATGGTTTCAAATAAAATATTTATATTTAATTTAAAATAAATATTATAACTAAAACCATATTTTATTCATAATGATTTTCAAAATAACATTGCATAAATAACCAATGATTTTGTAACAAATCTAGGGGAGAAAAAGAATAAAATCTGTGGGTGTAAACTGGATAAAAAAAAAACCAACAAACAAACAAACAAAAAAGGAACTGGGCTTTCAGGCCCAGTAGGCTAAAAAAAACAAAACAGAATGTGTGTGTATCAGCAGAAAAGGGGGTGGGAATAGCGAGTCTGTAGGGGGGGCTGGGGGGCGCGCGTGAGTAATTTTTTGGGGGGGGGGGGGGGGGGGCGTGAATAATTCTGGGCTTATGCATGGTGCATAAACATCCCCCTTATGCACCATAACCTTGGCCGATAAAGAATATGTCAATCACCACCGAGAGGCAGCGAGACTCAAAATCAGCATTTCACCTACCACTAATGCTCTATTGAAAAGGTCATAAACAATCTGTCTGGGCATCACATATCTATGAAAATGTAACCAAAAAAAAAAAAAAAAAGGTGATAAACAATTTTCTTTTCTTTTAACCAAGTTATTTTGAGAAGAAGCCATGTGTAATTTTCATTCCATAAAAATATAGTAAGATGTTAACAAAATTTTGAATTCAAACAAAAAAAACGCCGTTGCAAGTTAATGTCGGAGGGGAAACGAATTTGTTAGCAAAACACAGTTTCAAAATTCAAACCATAATCAATCCCTCTTTCTTTCTCTTCTCATGAGTTCCAAAGAAAGTTGCAGAAGCGAACTTCGCATCGCTATTCGTCAACTCAGCGATCGATGTCTCTATTCTTCTTCCAAATGGTACTTCCCCAAACCCTAATCTCTCTCTCTCTCTCTCTCTCTCTCTCTCTCTCTCTCTCTCTCATTTTCCTTTTCATTCAATTTCAGGGCGGCGGAGCAATTAGTCGGAATCGAGCAAGATCCGTCGAAGTTTACTCCGTCGAACACGAGGTTTCAGCGTGGAAGCTCAAGTATTCGACGGAAGTACCGAACGCATGAGATCACGGCGACTCCAATTGCTGGTGTTTCATATGTTGCTACTCCGGTTATGGAAGAGGATGAACTTGTTGACGGTGATTTTTACCTTTTGGCTAGGTCTTATTTTGATTGCCGTGAGTATAAGAGAGCTGCTCATGTTCTTCGTGATCAAATCGGTCGGAAATCACTTTTCTTGAGATTTTATGCTCTTTATCTGGTTAGTTTTGATATTTTCTTATGTGATTTGTTTGTGGCTTTGGACTCTAGGTTTTTATTTGTTCAATTTTAAAATGCTTTGGAGACTTTTTGTTTTATGATTTTGTGTGGACTTTGATGCACTAGAGGGTTTGGGAGAGTTTGAATGTTTGTTTATGTTGGTGTGTATGTTTTCATGATGGCACATTCTTGACTTTAGTAAGGACGAGATGATAATGCGAATATAGCGGAGGGTTAGAAACATGTGTTTGATTCAATTTTTGTGAGAAAGTCTGTTTTGGATTAGAAGATGTTTGTGCTTGTCTGCTAAATAGATTGTGATTAATTATGCTGATTTTGTTGGATTCCATGTTTGGGGGATTTTTGCTATGATGTCGGTCTCGAATAGCACAGCGGAGTGGTCGATCCCGAAATTATTATACATTTAATGCTAACAAACACAATTGCTGAAAAATGAACCAAGTTTCTCAAAAACCCTTTAAATGGGAAAAACCTATTGCGAATGCAGCCAGGACGGCTGTTACTCAACTCTGGGATGTTATGGCGTGTGTGGGGACGGCTACTCAGCTTGACATGATGCGCTGGCTTTTTAGCAGCGCTAACTGCCACTATTGACAACATAGGACTTGTTATATTTACTGTTGTGAATTGTAATTGAAGCTAAATTTGTATAATTGTTGAAGTGGGGGTGTTGCCAAGTTTACTGAACATACAGTAACGTTATAGGGCAAAAATAATGGGCAGTCTATGTTGTCTTTTATTTGATTTGGGCACAGTTACGATGAACAAAGCACACCGGCTGATTGACATTTCATCTCTTCATGGTTCCGTCGTGTTAAGTTAAGATGTCTAGAATATCTATTCCATTATGTTATACAATTTTCTATGCTGCCCTCAAATTAAGGAGGACATGCCTGCTATCAATTTCTAACGGAGCTATCTTTTAAATCTGATCATTGCTGTTGAAAAGTAAGCGGGATGTGTAATTACTGGTTACTGATCAGTTTGTGTTTGTAATTAATTTATCATATTAACATTTTGATTAAAAGAAATAGTT
The DNA here is from genome assembly GCA_954870985.1 of Trifolium fragiferum. Taxonomy (NCBI): domain Eukaryota; kingdom Viridiplantae; phylum Streptophyta; class Magnoliopsida; order Fabales; family Fabaceae; genus Trifolium; species Trifolium fragiferum. Next base: position 17,604,085 of record OX940792.1, read on the forward strand.
TCTGAATTACTTCTCAAGAATAAGAAATAGTTTTATACTGGAAACAAAAAAAGAAAGAACGGGAGGTTAAAAGTATACCAGCAAGTTAAAGCATGAAGCCTCTTTTCGGTTTTTTTGAACTCTTGCTTTCTTCAACAGAAAAATTGTACTTTTATTATGTAATATATTAAGTTAAGCTCAATGCCAAAATCAGTAATTTCTTGTTACTTTACTTGTGTGTTATTCATGTAGTGTTCTTTCTGTTTCCCAAACAGTCTTCAGGTCTTTCTTTTAGACGTTGTCAATTGTCATCTAAACCTTTTCCAAGAGAATATTTTCTGCCACAGATGTTAACTTTTGTCATAATCTAGTCTTCATGCTATAGAATTGTCATAATGTGTAGAACTACATTTTTTTAGCTTAGGGAGTTTCACATGTCTATAACATCTTTGTTCATGCTTCGTGCTTCCTACAGGCGGGAGAAAAGCGTAAAGAGGAAGAGATGATAGAACTTGATGGACCTTTGGGTAAGTGTGATGCTGTGAATCAGGAATTGGTTTCTTTAGAGAGGGAGCTGTCTACACTTCGCAAGAATGGCACAGTTGATCCCTTTTGTTTGTACTTATATGGTCTGATACTAAAACAGAAAGGAAATGAAACTTTGGCACGTACGGTACTTGTGGAATCTGTAAATAGCTACCCTTGGAACTGGAATGCCTGGACTGAGCTGCAATCCTTATGCACTACAGTTGATATATTGAATAGTCTTAATCTCAGTAGTCATTGGATGAAGGACTTTTTTCTTGCCAGTGTCTATCAAGAATTAAGGATGCATAATGAGTCTCTGTCAAAATATGAATATCTACTTGGAACTTTTGGTTTTAGCAATTACATTCAAGCTCAAATTGCTAAAGCTCAGTACAGTTTGAGAGAATTTGATCAAGTTGAAGCTATATTTGAAGAACTGCTGAGGACTGATCCTTACAGAGTGGAAGACATGGATATGTACTCTAATGTGCTATATGCTAAAGAATGCTTTTCTGCTTTGAGTCACCTTGCGCATAGAGTATTCATGACTGATAAATACAGACCCGAATCTTGTTGTATTATTGGGAATTATTACAGTTTAAAGGGGCAACATGAAAAAGCAGTTGTATATTTTAGGAGAGCCCTTAAACTGAACAAAAATTATCTCTCTGCTTGGACACTTATGGGTCATGAGTTTGTAGAGATGAAAAACACTCCCGCTGCTGTGAATGCCTATCGTCGGGCGGTTGCTGTAGACCCGCGTGATTATCGTGCTTGGTATGGACTAGGACAAGCTTATGAGATGATGGGTATGCCTTTCTATGCGCTTCACTACTTCAAAGAAGCTGTATTCTTGCAGGCAAAAGATTCCCGGTTGTGGATTGCAATGGCTCAATGCTATGAAACTGACCAGCTCCGCATGCTTGATGAGGCAATAAAGTGTTACAGAAGAGCAGCAAATTGTAATGACAATGAAGCAATTGCTCTACATCAACTAGCAAAGCTTCATTCCGAGCTGGGACGCCCTGAAGAGGCAGCTTTTTACTACAAAAAAGATTTAGAGAGGATGGAATCTGAAGAGAGGGACGGACCTAACATGGTTGAAGCTTTATCGTATCTTGCAAAATATTACAAATCGACAAAAAGATTTGAAGAAGCAGAGGTTTATTGTACTCGTCTCCTTGATTACACTGGCCCGGTGAGTCTAAACTATTTAACTACACTTTCAATTTATTTTATAATAAGTTAATAACTATGCTTTCAATTTCAAACAATTTGTTCATACCAAATCTTTTAACGATCAAACTCATTCTTTTAGGAGAGGGAGAAAGCCAAAAGTTTACTCAGAGGGATGCGATCGACACAATCTAGTTTCCCTCCATCGGATGTTGATCATTTTCCTCCCTAATTTCTCTTGATGAAACACTGGTTTGATGTGCTGCATTTTCCAATTTTGGTTGCGATTTATTATCGTACTTTGTACCCAAAAAATGAGCTAATGGAAAACAAGAAAATGCACTATAACATGCTGCTGTAGTCCAGTAGAGAGGCATCATAGCACATTTTAAATCCAAAGTGGCTATATGGTTTCCAAAACCAAACATTTTTTCTTTTCTATGACTGTGTAAAAAAAAATTAGGGTCCCATGTTTTTGATTTAATAATAGTTTTAGCATAGGAAAATACAAGGGAAACTATCTCATTTGCAAATTACTCCCTATAAAGGAAAAATATTCATTTTTTAAAAAAAATATGTTTTGGAGTAAAAAATTCTGATTTTTTTTTTATATATATAATTTTTTGGAATTTTTTACAAAAAAAAAAGTCTTAAAAAATAGATGCTTGAAGCCCCTTATTTAGACCCACGAATAAAATTAATGATGCAATGAGACTCATAATTAGGGGACCTTTGACATTTGGGTTTTTTTAACACATCTCCCTGCGTCCCACAATAATTGTTGTATTTGACCATTTCACATCAGCAAAATCCCTGTGTCCAACTATTTTCCTCTCAAAGCTAAACTATATTCAACATAAAACCTCAAATATATTTGTGAAGGTCTGACATTCAAAACTTTAATTAGCAACCATTTCATTGATGCATAGAGATGAAAAACTCATTACATTTGCAAGCTGGAAAATCGAAATTGTGGAAAAGATCAATTCAAATTTGAATTTCCCTCTTCTGAATTCTTTTTTTTTTTTTTTTTGGTACATCCCTCTTCTGAATTCTATTAGGGTACAATAATATATAGTTTTTCAAGTTCTATATTAAGGTCATATTTCTAGCCCTAAGCCGTAGATTTTTGTAGCTAACGTCATTCATAAGAGTTTTATTATAAACGATGGACATTAAAAAACAAAATAAAAAGACAAAAATTGCCAATCTGCACTGGAAATCCACTTTATCATATTTGCAAAACATGCATGAAAGACACCTCTATTAAACATATTTGCAAAACATGCATGAAAGACAAACAGTCCTATAATTGCCTAAGGTAGGTACTTCATTGTACCTAACCATTCTACTAGAACAAGTTAAATACATTATTTCCACACAATGTTTCCTTGACAAATATATGAATATATTAACTTACATCTTAATGAATATGGCTAATTAAGTTCAAGCCAATATGTGACAAGAACTTTTCCCTTTGTTTTCTTCTTCATCCATTGTATCACAAAGTGCTCTCCCTTTTGTCTCTGGCAAGAAAACTCCAAATACACCACTAAAACCTATAGCCAACCCAAAAACCCCATAACAAAGAAACTTTTGTTCTCTACCAGCACTAACCAACAATGGACTAATAGCTCCTCCAAACACCATAGAAAGCCTAGCCATTGACAAAGCTGAATTCCTCACACAAGTTGGAAACAATTCAGTTGTGTATATTAGGTAAATGTTTAATGAAGTGCAAGCACTAAAAAATGATATCAACTCAAACCAAATTTGTATCTTGCTCCATATCTCCCCTTCAATTGTTGACATTATACTCAAAACACCACTTAAGATACAAAACATTGGTAATGCAATCCTCCTTCTAAACTTGTCGATCGCGAAAAATGTAACTAAAGCAGCTGGTAGCTCACTTAAGGCATTAAAAGTGACACTCAAGTAAACATTAAAGGACAAGTTTCCAAGGCCTAGAGGCATACCATAGTAAACCACTCCAATTCCAAAACCCAATGCCATAATCAACAATAGTCTCCTTGAGGACCATTTTCTTTGCAACAAATTTTTTAGGGCATAGAATAAATCCGCATTCAAATTATTGTTTTCCTCATGTGAAGACATATTGTCGATAGCTAAATTTAGGTTACTTTGAGTGATTGAGGTTATGTACTTTAGTGTAGTTATTGCTTCTTCCTTTTTTCCTCTCACTAGAAGCCACCTAGGTGATTCTTGAACAAAACATTTCACAAACATGCAATAGAAAATAGTTGGAATAGATGTCCACAAGTAAAGGTTTCTCCATGAGGAATCTTTGTTTGCATAAGCAATAGCTGGAAGGGACAAAAAGCCTACAGTGAAACAAAAGAAGCCAATGACACCAATCTTACCTCGCCATCTTTTCCCGACGAGCTCTGATGCCAGAACGAGTGATGAAGTTCCGATGGTTGCACGACCAAATCCGGTTAAGAATTTGAGTGATGAGTAGATCCAAATGTTGGGAGAGAATGTGGTGAGGAAAGAGGAAAGAGCCATCAAGAGAGTTGAGAGCAAGAGCATATTCTTACGACCAAGTGATGAGGAGTCAGCAAGCGTGGACAAAAAAAGCCCACCAACCAAGCAGCCCATGAAGAATGTTGAAGCCGGAAGCCCCGCGATGATAGAGTTCTCACACTCCATAGCCCATTCTGAGATGATAGAGGTGTGTGCCGGCCCATTCCAAGTCCACGAGCCTTTCGGAAGGTTGCACACATCATTAAATGACATGGAAGAGTAGCAGTCGTTCCGAATCTCAGGTGTTGGACCTGATAGCAATGTTGATCCAACCTTTGAGATTTGATTTGAACTCTGATGTTCATCGGTGCAATGCCATGATGGCATTGCATCGGTGAAGACCGTGATGAATGTTTGTTGAGCATCAAAGAGCCAAGATAAGGAGATTAGAACACCTTGGATGAATTGACACCAATTGAATTCACCTATGCACTTTTCTATGGTGGAACCAAGAGAAGGAAGCGTTTTACTTGGTGCTGTTTCAGTGTCAATAGTTGTACTTGTGCTGTTGGGTTGGCTTAGAAGAGGGGTTGGATCAGCCATACAGAGCCTATATATTTTGTACAATTATTGCTTTAATGATGAGTGTGAAGAGAGAATTATATAGTGTCATATAGTATTGGTCAATAAGGATACGCAGCTAGAATCCTCCAGATTCTTAGTTGTAATTTGTTTTTTATATAGAATGAAACTAATACCCAAATTTGTACCAAAAAGATAAAAAAAATATTAAAACCATAAATAAAGATATTTTCTATAAAAATATAATAAAATAAGGATATATATTTTGACAGGAAAAAAAAATGAAAAATGCTATTTAATAAGAATTTTAGTATGCAAGAAAGAGAAGAATTATATGTGACAATATTTGATTGGTTAAATTATAATCACCCTCTCTCCCATGTATGGTTATCCAATCCTTGATTGGTCAAATTTTCTACTTTTATGAATTCTTCTATTTCTTGTGTCAAAATTTTTTACTAAATAGGAATGCTCAAAAAATATATATAAAAAAGATATGTTTATTGAGCTAATCGCTTATGACATGGCAAAGCGTCATATTTTAACAAACACATGCAAGTTTTGAAAGAATTTCCAAAAAAGTTTATTGAAAAATAAGTTGCCATTTATTAAAGTATTATTGTTTGTCTATTCAAGTGATTCTTTAATTCTTTTATAAATTTGATTTTTATTTAAATTAAGTTGAGTATTTTAAATTTTTCTCAAAATAAAAATTATAATTTACGTGTATTGGTCTACAATATAGGTAAAGTTTTACCTTGGAAAAAAAGATAAATGATAACAATAAGAATTATATAAGTTTTTTATTTCCTCATTAGTTGAAAAGAAATTTTTTATCTTATCTTATTTGTTGTCGGTTGATGCACTTTGATTCAAATTATTTTTGAGGAAAAATTGTTAGTATTAAGAGGGGAATTAATTGATGATATATATAGATGCGGTTATTTAGGTCCAATAAAATTATATATGTTAATTGATTCTTTATCTATACTAATAGGGGTATGTTTGTAAATTTCTTTTTATAAGAATATGTTTGTTTCATATCAAAAATATATTTGTTAATTTTTTTTATAGGAATATGTTTGTTATGTTTGTTAATATTTTTATAAGAATATGTTTGTTTCTTATCAAAAATATGTTTGTTAATTTATTTTTTATATAAGGATATGTTTGTTAATTGATAACTACTAAACTTCTTTTTAATTGTGTTTAGTTATTATGAAAGAAAAGAAAATTAAAAATCAAGTGAAGGGCAAAAGTGACAATAAGAAATGTTGCACCAAAATGAGGTATTATCTTTATACATATATTCTTATCAATATATAAAGAGAATAACCTCTTTCAGTGTAACATTTTTTATTGTCAATTTTGCCCTTCATTCTAATACTAATACTTCCTAATCTATAAATTACTTAAATTACTTTATTAATCTATAAGTCTATACCAATATATTATATACCAATACATAAAGAGAATACCCCATTTGGTGTAGACTTTTCTTATTGCCTCTTTTGCCCTTCACTCTATTCAAATATTTGTATATGTTGAAAAATAACTTCCACACAAATTTAAGTAATTTATAGATTAGTAAGTATTAGTATTAGTAAGATAGATTAGTATAGAAGTATAGATATAAATTAGTATAGATGATGATATATTGATGATGATGATGATAACTACTTAACATTCTTTTTTGTTATGGTTAGTTATTAAAAGAAAAAAAGAAATATTTTTTTATTTACTAAAAAAAATTGAAAACAAACTTTTGTGTGAAAGTTAGTTGTTTTTAACATATACATTATTTCCTTTCAAAAAAACAATATATACAAATATTTGAATAGAATGAAGTGCAAAAGTGACAATAAAAACTATTGCACCAAAAGAGATATTATCTTTATATACAGATATTAAGATACAGGGACTAAAACCAAAAAATTATGAACCTACAGAGACGCAAATGATGTTTAAGCCTTTTTGATATGAATATGTTTGTTAATTGATAACTACTAAACTTCTTTTTTTATTGTGTTTAGTTATTAAGAAAGAAAATTGAAAATCAACTTATGTGTGGAAGTTATTTTTTGACAAATACAAATATTTGAATAAAGTAAAGGGTAAAAGTGACAATAAAAAAAGTCAACACCAAAAAGGTTATTCTCTTTATAGATTAGTAAAGTAATTTAAGTAATTTATAGATTAGTAGGTATTAGTAAGATAGATTCTATAGAAGTATAGATATAGATTATTATAAATGATGATATATTGATGATAATAATTAAAGTTGTCAAACGGGTCGGCCTGACCCGTCTCGGCCCGAGGGCCATGACATATAAAGGGGCTTTAGTGGGCTGGCCCATTAAGCCTCGTGTCCTGGCCCGCTACGCCCAACCCGATAAGCAAAGGCATACATGGCCTGATTGGCCGACCCGACAAACTTTCATATTTTTTTTGACAATTTTGTTTTACAAAATAAATTCAATGGACAATAAAACTACATATGTATCACACACAAATTAATATTCATAAAAAAGTGGGTGTCATAATTTCACGAGATAATAAATACTACAAAATATTCACGCAAAAGTCACAGATATGTGGATGATGATTCATAAAGTGCACCTTCAAAGCTAATAAATTGACCAATTATAATTTGATTAATTTCTTTCTTATACTTTTCTATTTATAATGATTGATTAAGTTGTTATTAGTTTTTTTTAAATAAAGATAATCATAACAAACTTGATTTAATCTTAAAAAAAAAAAAAAGTTTGGTTTAAAAATTATCTCCTAACTAACAAATCTCATCTTTTGTTACTTAATTATCTAAAGATTTAATGGTAACTAAAACTCCTTATTTTTAGCTAAAACTATTTTTAGAATTTTTAAAAAATATTTTTTTTAACTCTTTAAAGGGCTGACCCAAAAGCCCGTGGGGCCAGCCCATGACGTCCCATTAAAAAAATAGGCCCAAGGGGTCGGCCCGATATATTTTTTAAAAGTCCGGCCCGTATAAAACTAGATGGCTAATGGGTCGGCCCGATAGCCCGATCCATTTTTACAGCTCTAATAATAATGATAACTATTTAACCTTCTTTTTTGTATTGGTTAGTTATTAAGAAGAAAAAAAAGAAATATATTTTTTTATTTGCTAAAAAAAATGAAATCAATCTTTTGTGTGAAAGTTAGTATTTTTCAACATATAAAAATATTTCCTTTCTGTTCTGGTAAAAATAATAGGGGGATGAGTCCAAGTATATTAATATGGAATAATAGTACTTAGGATCTTGTATTTACCAAAAGGTTGAACCTTTTACAATGAGCTTTTCTCCTCTATTTATAGAGGAAGGATTACAAAAAATATCTACAAACCGCCCCACTCCTCTTCATGGAGGTCGTGGGTGATTTCCGCCGTTTCCACCGTGTTACAGGGGTGGTTATGGGCGGTTTTCCTTCTCCTCCGTGTCTTAGTGGTGGTAATGGGTGGTTATCTCTAGTTGGCGACGTGAACATAACCTAGGGGCGTCGCCCCAAGCCTTCTGACCTCGCCCTCGCCTTATCTTTCCCGCCAAGTTACTTATTTGAATTGTTTGGGCTATTTGTTGGATCATTGAGTTATTCGGCTTCTTGGATTTTGTCCGGTACACAGCCCCCCAAGCACGAGGCTCAAAGAGGCGAAGTGCTGATAATGGCAGGACGTGGTGTGGTAACTGCCCACTACTTTTGATCATGCTTTCTATCCTTTGATTATAAATAGGGGCTTTGCTGTAGACAAATTACTTCATTCATCATTCTCTATCTGTTCCTTGCATCATTCGCTTTTGTGGCTATGTCTTCTCCTGCTGTTACTCCGGAGTCACCTGCTATGCCAGTTTTGTTCCAACTAAGGAATATGTTGTGTTATGATACTGATGACTTGCTGGACCAGGTGGAAGATTTTTCCTCCATGGTGAAAGAGTTGCAGGACTATTCTTGGAGGCCGACAGATAAGGAAAAGGAGTTTCTGGCCGTGGTGCAGGAATTGGCCAAGAGGTTCTTAGATGACGGTGCTTTCATCAAGACCACTGAGAATGTGGAGCATTGTCAGAGAGAACTTTCCGAGGCTTTGGAGAGAAGGATCGAAATGACTAAAGAACACATAAAATCTCAGGAAAAGGTGATGGCGCTTTCCCTCTCGGCAGAGGAGGCTATAGACAACTGAATTGATGAGTTGGAGAGCCAGCTTAGACCCCTTGTGAAGAGAAAAAGGACTTTGCAGATGGACATCCAATATGATGTCGCCAAACTGATCCGAACTCGCTCACACTTGTTCCGTCTTCAAGAGAAGGATGTCGCCCTTAATGACGACATGAGCAAAATCGCCCAAGATTCTGACGTGGCGAAGAAACTGAAAAGCTTGATGGAGGATTGCCACGCCCGCGCTGTCGAGGCTGCTTACAAGGCGTTTAAGTAGTTTTGCTTTGTTTTCTTTTGTTGTATGTTGTTTTTCTTATTCCTTCAAATGGCGTTGAGTGTGCTCCGCCTCCCTTTGTAATCGTTGAATTTTAAGACTTGAATGAAATGATGTATTTTGCTTAATTCGCGAATTTCTTTTCCGCCATGTATTTCTGATTAATTCTTATGATGTGCTTGATCTCGCCCATTGACGATGTCGTTGAATTTCAAACGTTTGGCTTTCTCGCCTTGCCTTGGGATACGTGTCCGCGTTTACACGTCAATGCTGACACGCGTAAGGATGCTTTCTTTTAACCGTTGGGTATTAGGACGTTTCGACTTACCCTCCGCTTGATAGTATCTTTTCCTATAAAACAAGAACTTCAACCTTCTTCTGGTACTCTTCCTTCAATCGTTTGATTTCTCTGCGTTTTTACCCAAAATTTCAAAACCCATTTTGCGCGGTTAGTTTCTCGGCCAACTTCCCTTCACACGATCCCCACTACTTTCTTGCCTCCAATATTTAAGGTAATTTCTACTCATCTCTTCATAACTGTCCTTTCTTTTTTCGTGTTCCCATTCTGATTTCTAGGGTTTAAAGTAGAGAAAATGGTTATTTTACGAAGTTTGAGCGATGATGAAGAGGGGGGTTTTACCAAAATTCCTCCTCGTGGTTCTGCCTTAGAAACCCAGATACGTAATCATCATACAAGGGCCGATGGTTCTCTTGACTATGATGGTTACTTTAAGTCTTTAATGAATGTTCCGCTTAGCTCTAGTGATTCTGAGAGTAGCGATAATGACTGTGTGATAATCTCACCTTCGTCTTTCACAGGAAAACGAAGGGATACTACTCTTGCCATATTCGTTGCACAGACTCCACCCGAGACCATGGACGTGTCTTCAAAGTATCTAGACCAGGAATCAGTGTTGGCCTTTAGACGAAAAACCATATTGTCTGGTTCTCAGGACGAGAACGACGTTATTACTGAACCCGTGGGTGAGGATGAGATTGTTACAGATACTAACACCCAAACGCCCCACTTCTTTTACATGTATACTTCTATCATTGATTCTTTTAATATCTGGTTTCCTTTTACCCCCTTCGAGATTTCCATGCTTAGAACCTTGAATGTCGCCCCTTGTCAACTAAGTCCCAACAGTTGGGGCTACATGAAAGCTTTCCAATTGGCTTGTTTGGGGTTGGAGATAGAGAAACCCTCTGTTGCTGTTTTCTTTTCCTTTTTCACCATAAAAAAAGTTTCACCTGACTCTCAGGTTTACCTATCAAGTCAACCAAACCAAAAACGTTTCCAACTGTACACTTCTAATTTTAAGAATTATAAAAATACCTTCCTTCGTGTCCGCGGCAGGGCCTCTTTCCCTGACGTGATGTTTAACGAAAACAATGAGCCTTTGTTCCCTTTTTACTGGACTTCTAACCCTCGCGTTATCAAAGGGACTCGTTATGAGTGTTTGGACGAGTTCGATAAGGAATGTATCGCCTACATTGAGACGTTGTGTGTCTTGAATGTAAGCGACTTTCTTAATGATGAGGGTCACATTGAGTTGTTGGCGGATTATATGAGTAAGTTTCTTTAATATTGTCTTGTCTCACTCTTGTTTATTCTTTTCTGGCAACTAACTTTTTCTTTTATGTTTACAGATAGGATGAAGTCTGTTTCCCAGGAGAGGAGGATGGAGTTTCTGTTGAGGTCTAGGGCTAAGAAGGAGAAAGATGCCGCCCTTGCCGCTTCTGGAGAAGTTGTGGCTGCTGTGAATCCCTTGAGCCAGCTGATTGTGGCGGATAATGACGCCTCCAAGGGTAGAAATAAAAGAAAGAATGAGGGACGGATCTCTGTCGCTATTCCGGGAAAGAGTCTTGAAGCTGGTGGAAGTTCAAAGGGCGAGCAACCCATTTCAAAGAAATTAAGGTCGGCGGGCACTGTGGCTACGCCCAGTGTGGATGTCGTGTCTCCACAAGAAGAAGACCCTGAGAAGACTCCGTCTCCTCGTGCTGCCGCCACCATAGATATTATCTCGCCACCTCCTCCTACTTCTTCAAGCGAACCTTTTCCTTCTCCTTGGGATCCTCTCTTCAATCCTGAGGTGTTTATTGATAAGGTCATGGACATGTCTGGTGGAGGTGCTCGGTTTGACTCCACTCCCACTGACGAACTAGCTAGGCTCTCCATGGGTTATGAGCTGAAAGGAATCTTGCTCAACCATGCTTTGGCGTCTCGCCAAAAACTTGAAGTCTCCGCCGCTGAGGAGAATATGAAGGTGATTTGCCATGAGCTGGACGTCATGGAGAAGGTCAAGGCTGCTCAAGAAAAGTTCATTGCTGACATGGAGGTTGCCAAGGCGAAAAGCAAGAAGGCCCTGGATGATTTGGAGAAGAACCATGAGGCTGCCCTGAAAAAGCTGAAGGATGATCATGCTGCGGAGGTGAAGGCGTTGAAGGAGGCGTTTGCTGGTAAGGACGCCCACATTAAGGAGCTGTCCCAAGACCGAGATGCCCTGTTGAAGGAGAATGCAGGCTGGGCTGAAGAGAAGACGAATTTGGAAGTGACCATCGGAGCTCAATTTGATGAAGGTTTCAACTTCGCCCTGGAACAAGTAAAGATCTTGTTCCCTGACATTGATGCTGCACGCCTGGGCGAGGCTAGTGCTCTGATGGTTATCAAGGACGGCCAGCTGGTTCCTTATGTTCCTCCCTCAGACTCTACACCATGATTCCTGTTTCTTTATGTAATTTTAATGTCCAAACCCTGTACGCCCTTAGTGGCTTTATGAATGGATTTTTGTACGCCCTGCTGTGGCACAATGACAATGTTTTGTTATCCCTTTGTGGCTATAATCACAGTACTCCTTTATTTATTTGCTTGTGTTTCTTCTATCGTTTTTGTCATATCTTGATGATATTTGTTTGTGTAAGACCAGATAATATTTGTTTGTGTGATAACCTTCTCGCCTGTACGTCTGAGGCGACATGAATACTTGGGCGTGATGCCTTTAGGTGGCGGTGTCGCCCTTGTACCGTTTCCCAAGGATCTTTCGTAGATACCAATGTGGTCAACATAACTATTAAAGTCCTGCGCCGTTTTCCATGCAGTCAAACGCGGGTGGTTGCAACTTCCTGACCGCATTTATTGCGCACCGTCCAGAAAATCCCTTATAAATAGCCTCATCTATCTCCAGTTTTCTTCACTTCCATTTTCCCTGATTCCTTTTTTCTACGCTTTCGTTTTCACTGATTCCTTTTTTCTTCACTTTCATTTTCTCTGGTCCTTCCAAGGATAACAAAAATAAACCCAAGAAGAAGGGTGTAGTCTCTAGATCAAAATCTCAGAAAAAGAAACATAAGATAGGAATCTCTGTCTCTAAACCTAGGCGAGATAAACCTTCTTCTAACATCAAAATGGAAACCCTTGCCATTTCGTCAGATTCCTCTGGCTCTGCTGATGAAGATTTCATTGAATTCTTGATGACTTGTGCTCCTCGGGAGTCTTCCCCTGATGTTGGATCTTCTGGTAAAGAAGAAGGATCCCGGATCACCGTGGAAACTAAGGAAAGACCACGGAGGATACCACGTAAGGCCTCAGGGAAAACTCCTGAGTAATTCTGCTCTGATGAGTTGTTCCTTCCACCTGATTTCTTCCTCTTGTCGAGGTATTGGGATCTTGGGGAGTTGAGGAACTATTGAGACTGCCTCCATGTTTTTCTTCTCCCATTGAAGAAGCTGGATCCTTTAGCGACTGGGGATCCTTTGTTGGAATTAGGATTTCTTCTTTCTTTTCTTTGAATTTGTACCTTGATTTCATTGTAATTTTCTTTACTTTTGTCTTTGAATTTGTATCTTGATTTCATTGTAATCTCTCTTATCAATGAAAAGTGGATCTTTGTTAACATAAGTCTTTTTCCAATATTGCTTCCTTTTCTGCACTTTTGCGTTATACAATACTGTAAAAAATGATTAAAGAATGACATGCATTATACCTTTGATTTTCTTTGGCGGTTATTGGGCTTCGCCCTTTATATTATTGTTTCTGACGTCGCCTGCGTCTCGCTGTGTGCGCCTTTTTCTTTACCGTCGTATCCAACTCATAAAATTTAGGGATATTGCTGTTTCTATTTTAGACGTGTCCAGCTCGTAAGATTTACAGATCACGCCATGGTGTTTCAACGCGTTTTCGTCGTATTCGGCTTGTAAGACTTAGAGATATCGCCGTTTCTATTTTAGATGTGTCCAACTCGTAAGATTTAGGGATCACGCCTTGGTGTTTCAACGCTTTTCCGTCGTACCCAACTCGTAAGACTTAGGGGTATAGCCGTTTCTATTTTAGACGTGTCCAACTCGTAAGATTTAGGGATCACGCCTTGGTATTTCAACGATTTTCCGTCGTACCCAGCTCGTAAGCCTTAGGGGTATCGCCGTTTCTATTTTAGACGTGTCCAACTCGTAAGATTTAGGGATCACGCCATGGTGTTTCAACACTTTTCCGTCGCACCCAGCTCGTAAGACTTAGGGGTATCACCGTTTCTATTTTAGACGTGTCCAACTCGTAAGATTTAGGGATCACGCCTTGGTGTTTCAACGCTTTTCCGTCGCACCCAGCTCGTAAGACTTAGGGGTATCGCCGTTTCTATTTTAGACGTGTCCAACTCATAAGATTTAGGGATCATGCCTTGGTGTTTCAACGCTTTTTCTTCCTTTGTCGCCTTCAAGAATAACATTGAGATAATAATAAGCCATCTGCAAACATTGGAACAACAATTCTTTTCTGATTAATGGAAAAAAAAATTGCATTTTGAATGATGAGTCTCGTTAAAATCTCCTGCTTCTGTCGGAGAAAAGAGTTTCTCATCACTTTAAAATCGTTTGAATCAGTACTACATCCTCATGCATTTTCTTAAAAAATAAAAACAAAAAACCAAAATAAAAACAGGAAATATCTCTTAGGTGGCGAGGCGAGGTTGATGGTGCTCCTTGGAGTTCGTCTCGCCTTCTAGGCGTTGTTGGCCTAGCTGTAATAAAATCTGAGGTTGGAAATGTTCCACGTCCTGTGTAGGACCTCGCCCTCCAAGGTTTCCAGCCTGTACGCTCCGCCTTCAAAGACTTCATTGATTCTGAACGGACCTTCTCAATTTTCCTCCTTTATCCTTTCTCATCGGTCTTTTCAGGACTAGGTCGCCTTCTTTGAATCTTCTTGGGATTACTCTCGTGTTGTACTTTCTGCCTACTCTTTGCTTTGTGGCGAATTCCCTGAAGTGAGCTTTGTCTCTTACTTCTTGTATCAAGTCGAGGTTCTCCTGCAGCGCTTCATTGTTCTCCTGAGCCGTTGTCGTTTCACGCCGCCAACTTGGGGGATTTATTTCTGTCGCAATCATGGCGTCAGCGCCATAAACCATGGTGAACGGTGCCTCTCCTGTTGATGATTGTGGAGTTGTGTGATAGGACCGCAATATGGCAGTGAGGTGAGCCACCCAAGCTTCTCTTTTGCTTGATAATCTTCTTTTCAGGGCTTTCAATATGACCTTGTTGGCTGATTCAGCTTGCCCGTTGGCTTGAGGGTGCTCAACCGATATGAAGGTATTATGAATTCCTTTTTCTTTGCAAAATGAGACTACCTTCTCACTTGCGAACTGTGTGCCGTTATCTGATACGATGTATTTGGGAAGACCAAATCTGCATATGATCCTTCTCCAATAGAACTTCTTCACCTGCTCTGCTGAGATGCTTGACAAAGGTTGCGCCTCTACCCACTTAGTGAAGTAATCCACTGCCACTATGATCCATCTAGCCTGTTTCCATGAGGTAGGGAAAAGACCTAATATGTCTACGCCCCACATGAAGAAAGGCCAAGGTGAAAGGACTGATTTGAGGGGTTCTCCTGGGGCGTAGTGCAAGTTTGAGAATCTTTGGCATTTATCGCATGCCCTTACGTATCTTGCAGCGTCACTATGTAGCTCTGGCCAGAAGAATCCTGCTCTGAGGATCTTGCCTGCCAATGATCTTGCTCCTATGTGGCTTCCACATGATCCTTCATGAATTTCCTCTAAGATTCCTTTGGCTTCTTCCTTGCTTACGCATAACAGCAGGGGGCTTGAGAATCCCCTCTTGTATAGCTTATCTCCTAGCATGGAGTACCATGACGCCATTCTTCTAACTCTGTACGCCTCTTCTCTTGGTCTGGGGAGTTCATCCTTCTGTAAGTATTTGATAATGGGAGTTCGCCAATCTTCCTCTTCTATGATCATGAGAGTCTCTTTTTCGTTGATGCTTGGGTTTGCAATTGTTTCCTGGATGAAGATCCTGTTGCTTCCTGGTTTCTTGGTGCTGGCGAGCTTGGATAACAAGTCTGCCCTAGCATTCTGCTCCCTAGGTACATAGATCAACCGAAATGAATTGAAACATTTCGCTAACTTATTTACCATCTCCAAATATTTGGTTAATTGGGGATCCCTTGTTTGAAATTCTCCTGACACTTGGTTGGTTACCAACTGTGAATCACTTTTTACTCTGAGGTCTGTGACCTCCATTTCCTTTGCCAACTTCATTCCAGCGAGAAGGGCTTCGTATTCAGCCTGGTTGTTGCTTGCTTTGAAGGCAAACCTCAGAGATTGCTCTATGAGTACTCCATCAGGTCCCTCTAGGACCACTCCTGCTCCACTTCCCTTTAGGTTAGACGCACCATCTACTGAAAGTGTCCAAGGTTCCTCGCTGTTTTCTTTAGGCGGGGTTGATAATTCCAGTATGAAATCCGCCAGAATTTGCGATTTTATTGCGCCCCTAGGAGAGAAGGTTATATCAAACTCTGACAATTCTACTGCCCATGCCACCATTCTCCCTGCTAGATCGGGCTTCCTTAGGACTTTCTTTATGGGATAGTCCGTCTTGACCACCACTTTATGACTCTGAAAGTATTGTCTCAACTTCCTCGTCGTGATGACGACGGCCAAGGATAGCTTTTCTATCTTCTGGTACTTGGCTTCGGCGCCTTTGAATGTTCTGCTCACGAAGTATATTGGCTTCTCTTCACCTTTGATTTCTTGCACAAACGCTGAACTAAGGGCGTTGTCCGAGACAGCCAAGTATAGGTACAAGGTGTTTCCTTTCTAAGGGCGAGTTAATATTGGTGGTGACGCCAAAAAACTTTTAAGCTTTAGAAAAGCTTCTTCACATTGAGGCATCCATATGAACCTTTCGCTTTTTCTCAGAGTGGAGAAAAAATGGAATGCTTTTTCCCCTGAGCAGGATAGAAATCTTGATAAGGCTGTTATCCTCCCTGCTAGTTGTTGGACCTCTTTCACTGTTGTTGGGCTCCTCATGTCAATTATGGCTTGGCATTTGTCTGGGTTATCTTCTATCCCTCTGTTTGTGAGCATGAAGCCTAAGAATTTTCCAGATTGAACCCCAAAAGAACACTTCGACGGGTTCAATCGCATGTTGTACTTTCTCACTGAGGCGAGGATGTCGCCTAAATCTTCGTCGTGTTCGCCACCTTATGTGGTCTTCACTACCATATCATCTATGTACACTTCCATATTTTTGCCTATCTGCTCCGAAAATACTCTGTCCATTAGCCTTTGATAGGTGGCGCCAGCGTTCTTCAGACCAAATGGCATGACATTGTAGAAATAATTGCACGTATTAGTCATGAAGGCTGTGTGAGGCGCATCTGCAGGATTCATCTTTCTTTGGTTGTATCCTGAGTATGCATCCATGAAGCTTAACATCTTGTATCCAGAAGCTCCGTCAATGAGCCTGTCTATGTTAGGCAGAGGATATGGATCCTTTGGGCAAGCTTTGTTCAGGTCCGTGAAATCCACGCACATCCTCCATTTGCCGTTTGCTTTCTTTACCATCACTACGTTTGCTAGCCATGACGGATACTTTATTTCTTCGATGAAACCCGCTGCTTTCAGTTTTTCCACTTCTTCATTGACTGATGTCCTTCTTTCCTCTCCTATCTTCCTTTTTCTTTGTGAAACGGGCTTGACATTGGGCGCGATGGATAGCTTGTGTGTTATCACGCTTTCGTCAATTCCTGGCATATCAGACGGTTTCCACGCAAAAAGGTCTATGTTCTTCTTTAACATGGCCGCGATCTTTTCTTTTTCATCTGGTTTCAAAGTGGTTCCGACGTTGGTTACTTGGTGTGGCATGTCGCCAATTTGGATTTGCTCTAATTCCTCAATGGGACTCATTCTTCTTTCTGTGAAATCTTCTCTTGGATCTATGTCTAGGGGCGAGATCATGTTAACTCCGCCTCCTTTCTTGGGTGACGCCATTGATTCTGTCTTTGTGTTTTGTCTGTGCCTGATCTTCAGGCTAGACTCGTAGCATCTCTTTGCCAATTTTTTATCCCCTCTAATCGTTCCTACCTTCCCGTTGTCTAAAGGATACTTGATGGATAGATAGAGGGTTGACAATGCCGCCTCCAGTGTGTTGAAGGCCAGCCTTCCAATGATAATATTGCACGAAGTGAATGGGGTTTTGACTACCAAATATCTCACTTTGATAGTTTTGGCATTCTCCTCTTCTCTAAACGTAGTCAGGAGGGTAGTATATCCCACAACTTCTATTTGCTCGTCTGCGAAGCCTACCAACGTACCGTTGTAGGGTAACAGGTGTTCATCTGATAACTGCATTGCCTTAAAGGCTTCCCAATACATTATATCCGCTGAACTTCCCGAGTCAATCAGCACTCTTTTGACGTCACAGTTCAGTATTTGAACTTGTATCAAAAGGGGGTCGTCATCGTGTGGCATGACTTCTCTTTTGTCTTCTTTGGTGAATGATAGATCAGGGAGGGGCGCCACTTCCGTATGACCTATAAACTTCTCATTTTGATCCATCCTCCTTACATAACGCTTTCTAGCATTTGAGGATTCTCCACCTCCTGCAAATCCGCCTGCAATGGTGTTCACGAAGATCCTCTTTCCTTTGCCTGTATCCTCTCCTTCAGAGCGATCCTTTGGGTGGTTATGCTGCACCTTTGGGACAACCACCTTTCCTGCGGCAGCATCCTCTATGAACTTCCTCAAGTGACTGCTTTTTATCAGTTCTTCAATCAAATCCCTTAGTCTGAAGTATTTTTCAGTGTCGTGGCCTCTGCATCAATGATAGGCGCACCAGGTGTTGGGGTTTAATCCCATGGTGTGTTCCTTGCTTCTCGGTGGAGGTAGTCGTCCTAATCCTGTTTCCAGGATTTCGTTCATAATGTAGACCCGGGCACGGTTGAGTGGTGTGTATTCCTTTCTGTCTTCCTGAAAGTGTCTTCGGGGTTGATACGGCTTCTTGTGACGCTCAATTCCGTGATGATTGGGCATTGAGCGTCTCTGATGATGGTAAAACTCGCTCTGGCCGTTTCCTCTATTAACTGGGCCTCTTTCTCTGTCGTCTCTCATCCTCTTCTCAGCGTTACTTTCTTCCCCCTTCATGTAACCTTCTGCCCTTCTTGTTACTTCCTGCATAGATGTGTCTGGCTTCTGCGCTAGAGATTCATTGAAATGTCCCGCCTTAAGGCCGTGATGGAAGGCGGAGACGAACATTTCCTGGTTTGGGTTGCTGACTTTGCTTGTGGATTCGCAAAATCTTGCCATGTATTCCCTCAACGACTCATTGTGGTTTTGTCGTAGAGAAAACAGGCTGGTTGCCGTTACCTTTATGTGTTTGGAACCGGCGAACTGTTGTGTGAATTTTTGCTGAAAATCTGTCCAACTTTCGATGGAATTCTTGGGCAGGTTCATATACCATCTCAGGGCTGCATCTTTAAGTGTGCCTGAGAGGAGTTTGCACTTCAAATGATCCTCTGCGCCGATTATGGCGACCTTAGTACCCACCGCCATCAGGTGTTCTGTTGAATCAGTTTTTCCGTCGAAGTCTGGGAGATGATGCGTTCTGAAATTGTCTGGTACCCTCGCGTCCCAGAGAGTTTGTGCAAGTGGTTGGGAGTTGGTGACGATGTTCTCCTCCGTTTCATCCACTCTGTTTGCTTTTTCTTTGTCTATCTCATTAACCTTGGCTTGCAGGCGTCGTAATTCCGCCACTGCATCCGTCAAAGTTAGGTGGTTTTGGTTGTCATTTGCGGGTATTCCTCCTGCCATATTCTTGAGGAGGATTTCGTACGTTGTCTGGTTTTAATGGTAGGCTGGGAATCGTTTTACCGCAGCCCCACGGTGGGCGCCAAAATGTCCTGGTAAAAATAATAGGGGGGTGAGTCCAAGTATATTAATATGGAATAATAGTACTTAGGATCTTGTATTTACCAAAATGTTAAACCTTTTACAATGAGTTTTTCTCCTCTATTTATAGAGGAAGGATTACAAAAAATATCTACAAACCGCCCCACTCCTCTTCATGGAGGTCGTGGGTGATTTCCGTCGTTTCCACCGTGTTACAGGGGTGGTTATGGGCGGTTTTCCTTCTCCTTCGTGTCTTAGTGGTGGTAATGGGTGGTTATCTCTAGTTGGCAACGTGAGCATAACCTAGGGGCGTCGCCCCAAGCCTTCTGACCTCGCCCTCGCCTTATCTTTCCCGCCAAGTTACTTATTTGAATTGTCCGGTACACTTTCAACAAAAAAAAAGCACAAAACTTACATGCAGTTTTTACTTTTTCTCTCGCAAAGAGGTTGTTATTTTAATTGAAAAACAGTTTTCTTTTATTTTTTTTAAAATTAAAAAACACAAAAAACATCTCTTTATGAGTGGAACAACAAAAACTGCTCATAAAGCAATGCATGCAAGTTTTGTTAAAAAATATATATACACAAATATTTGAATAGAGTGAAGGGTAAAATTAACAATAAAAAATGTTACACCAAAAGGAGTATTCTTTTTATATATTGTTATAGATATCACTCATATTCTACCTCCAACTTTTTTGATAAAAAACATTTTTTTAAATTTATTAAATAAATAATGTATCTGATTAATATAAAATACATCGGTTACTTAATAAATTTAAGGCTAAAATGCACTTTTTGTCCCCCTATTTTGATATTTTTGAACTTTTAGTCTTCTTATTTTAAAACTCAACTTTTTGATCCCTCTATTTTAAAAGTTAATAATTTTTTCAGTCCCCTCTCATTTTCCTGATGTGGCACTACACTTGTTGACATGGCAATCTCTAAGGCTAATATGAACTTTTTTTTTCTATGTAATTTTTTTATTTCTTTATCACTTAAAATTAAAACTAATAAAATTAAATTAAATAAGGAAAAATAACTTTTTTTTAAAAAACACATGATTCGTGTCCAAAAAAAAGATCTGATTCTTCACCTCAAGAACCCTAAATTAAAACCCAATCTTCATCATCTACGCTAAACAACAAGCCAGAATAAACCTGTGGAACACAAGTTGAATCCATTCATCTCCCATGCTTTTTTATAATCCTTAGATATTTTCGCTTCTTCTGTCAAGGAAAATGGATGGACCCCACACCACATGATTGCTAAGGATGAAGAAAACATTATCGTCGGTGTTGTTCTTCTCTATCTCAAGATCCACTCATATGGTGAATCAGTTTTTTATTATTCATGGGCAAGTGCTTACTATAATTATGGATCTTCTTATCACTCAAAGTTACTTCACCCCAATCACCGGTCCTAAACAAACAAGCCAGAATCGGCACTAAGCAAACAAAAGAAAATCCTCTTTGTCCTTGTGTTTGTTCTCCAGTTCTCAGTGATGAACACACAAACCTAGGAGAAGAACACAGACAAACACGATCACAGCCGAACACAAACACAGAAGGACATGATGAACACACAAATCCAATTCTCCATTTCTTTTTAAATGAATAACTTTTTCTTTTTGTTTTTCTTGATTTTAATTAAATTGTTTTATTTTTTGGTACAAATTAAATTGTTTTATGTTTAAATGAAATAATACCTATTTTTTAATTTTTGATGCAAAATGAAATGATACATTTGTTTAAATGAAATAATATTTTAAATGATATTTTTTTTTTAAAAAAATGACATAAAAAAAAGTTTCTATTCATCATTGCCATGTCAGCAAATACACTGCCACGTCAGTAAAATAAGAGGGGGACTAAAAAAATAATTAATTTTTAAAATAAGAGGACCAAAAAGTTGAGTTTTAAAATAGGGGGACTAAAAGTTCAGAAATATCAAAATAATGGGACAAAAAGTGCATTTTAGCCTAAATTTAAAAAGTGAATTGTTTTTTATAAGAAAAACACAAGGATACAATATTTACTTGTGCCATGCACATCTTGAACACTAGTTAATTAGTTCAAGCCAATATATCACATGAAATTTTTCCTTTGTTTTCTTCTTCATCCATTGTATCACAAAGTGCTCTTCCTTTTGTCTCTGGCAAGAACACTCCAAATACACCACTAAAACCTATAGCTAATCCAAACACCCCATAACAAAGAAACTTATATTCTCTACCAGCCCCCACCAACATTGGACTAAAAACACCACCAAACACCACAGCAAGCCTAGCCATTGACAAAGCTGAATTCCTCACACAAGTTGGAAACAACTCAGTTGTGAAAATTAGGTAAATACCAAAAGAAGTGCAAGCACTAAAAAATGATATCAACTCAAACCAAATTTGCATCTTGCTCCATATTTCCCCTTCTATAGTTGACATCACACTAAAAACACCACTAATGATGCAAAACACAAGCAATGCAATTCTCCTTCTAAACTTGTCTATGAAGAAAAATATTACCAAAGAAGATGGTAACTCACTTAGGGCATTAAAAGTTACACTTAAGTAAAGATTAAAGGACAAGTTTCCAAGGCCTAGTGGCATACCATAATAGACAACTCCAACACCAAAACCTATTGCCATAACAAACAATAGCCTCCTTGATGACCATTTCTCTTGCAACAAAATCTTGAGGGCATAGAATAAATCCACATTCAAATTATTTTCTTCCTCATGTGAAGACAAATTGTTGATTGCTAAATTTAGGTTACTTTGAGTGATTGAGGTTATGTATTTTAGTGTAGCAATAGCTTCTTCTTTTTGTCCTCTTACTAAAAGCCATCTAGGTGATTCTTGAACGAAAATTTTCACCAACATGCAATAGAAAAGGGTTGGAAGTGATGTCATTAAGTAAAGATTCCTCCATGAGGAAGCTTTGTTTGCGTAAGCAATAGCTGGAAGTGATAAGAAGCCTATAGTGAAACAAAAGAAGCCAATGACACTAATCTTACCTCGCCAACGCTTTCCAACTAGCTCGGATGCCAAAACAAGCGATGAAGTTCCGATGGTGGCACGGCTAAATCCGGTTAAGAATTTGAGTGATGAGTAGATCCAAATGTTGGGAGAGAAGGTGGTGAGGAAAGATGAAAGAGCCATCAAGAGAGTTGAGTAGAAGAGCATATTTTTGCGACCAAGTGACGAGGAGTCAGCAAGTGTGGACAAAAAAAGCCCGCCAACTAAGCAACCCATGAAGAACATTGAAGCCGGAAGGCCCGTGATGAGAGAGTTCTCACACTCCAAAGCCCATTCCGATATCATGGAGGCTTGTGCCGGCCCATCCCAAGCCCACGAGCCTTTAGGAAGGTTGCACATATCATTAAATGATGTGGCTACCGTTGGACCCAATTGTAAGTTAGATCTAACATCTGAAATTCGGTTTAACTTTTGATATTCACCAGTGCAGTGCCATGATGGCATTGCATCGGTGAAAACAGTAATGAATGTTTGTTGGGCATCAAAGATCCAAGCAAAAGAGACTAGAACAGCTTGGAGGAATTGACACCAATTGAATTCACCTATGCACTTTTCTATTGTGGAACCAAGAGAAGGAAGGTGTTCATTTGTTTGTGTTGCTGTATCACAAGTAGCATTGTTGTTGGCTTGGCTCAAAAGAGGAGTTGGATCCGCCATATAGTGAAATTTTAATTATATATTTTTTTATACAATTCTTGCTTTATTAATGAAGAGTTTGAAGAGAGGGTTATATAGCTATATAGTATTTGGGATATGCATGCATTGCTAGAATCCTCTAGATTCTTAATTAGTTGTAATTTGTTTTTCATTAAATAAAATAACACCCTCGTGTCCAATAGATCGATTATTTATTTATTTATTTATTAATCCACTTGTTCTCTTTTTTTATACTGATTCATCCACTTGTTCTCTCTTCTTGTTTTTGTCTCAGCACACAGCTATAGATAGATAAAAGGATATTTCTTGAGCTAATCCCTTATGACATGGCAAAGTGATCATATTTTAACAAATGTTTGTTTCACTTGTAAAAAAAAAAACTTGTTTTAAGGACATTTGATATTTTGTATATTGAGACTTCGAACATCTTTCTATTATTTAATTTTTAAGTGAGTTTTGTTTTTTGAGTCCGTTTGACCTGATTTTTTTAGATTTTAAAAGCTATTTGAAAATTAAAAGTGAAAATAAGAGCTTTCGAAAAATATCTAAAGTTGTTTAAAATTGTTGTTTTTTAACTTCAAACTAGATTAAATTAAATTTAGGCTTAATATATCTTTTGGTCCCTGTATGTTCGCGAATTTTACAGATCCTCAATTTTCATAGTACTAACATCCGAAAGATGACTTCATAATTGTAGCTATTCAAGAAGCCAAAGATGTTAGTACTATGAAAATCCGAAGGAAAATTTTCACGAAAACTGCAGATTTTCCTACGGATTTTGACTTTAGGGACTAAAAAAAATATATATACATCCAGGGACTTATTTCCAATAAAACAAGACACATAGAATAAAACAAAAAATTCGTGACTAAAAAATCTATTAAGCCTTAAATTTACTAAAGATAATAACAAACTTAAAAAAAAGATAATAACATCTAATAATATTAAAATTTAAACAAACTTAAAAAAAGATAATAACAATGGATAATAATTAAATAAAAATAAATTTAAAAAAATAATAAAAACTACTTTTTCCATAAAAGTATGTTTCAACCTTTTTTCTTATAAGTTCTTTTTATTTAATTTTGTACATTGAAAAAAAGTTGATTTTTAAGGGTAAAAGCTTTATTAAAAATGTGTTTGGCCCATTGTAATAAAAACTGAACTGGACCGGCCGGTCCAACCAGTTCAACGGTGAACCGGACTATTGACCGGTTCGGTTTGCCCACAAAACCGCATGTACAAAAAACCGGCTAAAAATCGGAGAACCGGACAAAAACCGGAAAAAATTGAAAAATCGCCGGTTCAGGCGATTTGACTGGTCTGACCGTCTTTTTCCTTTTTCATTTTTATTTTTATATTAAAATGGTTTCAACCTCTTCGTTCTCAATCTTTTCCGATCTTAAGCTACTTTCTTCTTATGATTTGTTTAAAAATTGACGAAGGCTTTAATCTAAAAGATTAATTTTCAAATAACATAGCAATAGTATAAACAGATGTGATGGATGAAATATCAGTGTCATTTAGTTTTGGAGTGTGATATTATAAATGATTTTTCATGGCACAACCTTATCACAACATGATACAAGACAAAGGAAAAAAAATGACAGAAGAAGAGTGGACACTGAAGAATTGAAAATGGTGGCGGCTGGAAGTGTTTTCTTGTTTCCCTAAGTCTAAGAGTTACTACCATATATATAGGCCACTTATAATTTAGGGTTTATTGTCGACTGGGCTTACAAGAAACAAAGCCCATAGTAATTTTTACTCACATAATCAGATGCTTTCTCTTCCCACCCCCCTATATCTTTTTCACCCCTTAATATTCCGATTTTGCCCTTGTTAAAAAGTTCGGAACATATTTTCCGAACTTTTTCCTAGTGTAAATTCGACAAAAATTTCGGAAAACACAATCCGAAATTCATATTCAAGGCAAAAAAAAGTTCGAAAAATACGTTCCGAACTTTTTGAACAAGGGCAAAATTTGAAATTTGGGGGGTGAAAGAGATATGTGGTGGGTGGGAAGAGAAAACTTCCATAATCATCACCACTCTCATCAACATTGCCGTGTGAACGAGAAACACTTCCATAGGCACAATCATAAACTGTTCAAACTTAGGCACACATACAAAGCTTAAAAAAAATTTAAAGATAAAAGAATTAATTGATTTAATTGATGTGATTAAAATATTTATGATTTAAATTTTATATTTTATGTGTGTGTGCCTATATAGAATATATTTGGGGTTGTGCCCATAGTAGAATTGCCCTGTGTGAACATTGTTGTTTTTAATTACTTACTTACTATGTTATTTTTTAAAGGTAGTTACTTTTTTAATAAAATGAACATATTTTTTTCATTGGACTATGAAACCGTAAAATAATTGGAATATTATAATAAAAAGTATTTTTTAATTAACTCCGCTTCAATCCCGATTAGACCTTTAAACCCTAAACCCATATCTATTCCGGTTCAATGTCCGGTCCGGTTATAATTATCTTGGTTTGGCCTAACTTCTCATTTTAAAGAGAATAAAAAGTTAACAAAAACTAGACCAAACGGACTCTTATACTCATTAAAATTAAAATAGTTCATATATATTGACCAATATAGGTGTAACCCACTTAACCTTATTCTGATAATATTTTAGAATTTGGATCAAATTTAACTTAACACTATAAAATTAAGGGTAAATAGGACTTTATCCCCTGCAAAATAGGCAATTTTTGTGTTTGCCCTTTGCAAAAAAATTTCTAGGAATACCCCTTTACAATATTCAATTTTTTTTTTATAGTGTATTTTATCCCCTGCTAATTTTTTTCCCCCAACATAGGGGGTAAAATACACTACCAAAAAAAATTTATGGGTTAACACTATAAAATTAATCAACATATAATGTAAAAATTCTCTATTTATAAATTCATATTCAAACAACTCACATTTGACGTGAATTGATGCGAATATTTATGAGTTATGACAAACGCAAAAAAGAATTTTTTATTTTTTTTACTTTTATTACTAGTTTAATCTGTCATTTTCTCTTTTTGACCATATATATGAAAAAATGTGGATACATATTAGCCTTTTTGGCCATGTTTTTCATGTAAACTAAAATATGAATTGATGAAGATATAGTCTTTGCCTTGTTCACCAAAATGAAGGATACACACACACAATCCTCGAAAACAAGTGGCGCGTGATTGTCATCATGATTTCCTTATAATTAAAACTATAAAACATGATTTTCTTATAATTAAAAATATAAAACATGATCTCCATCTGCAGTTTTTATTTTTAATGAACACTATTGGCTTTTATTTATAAAATATTATTAAAATATAAGTGACGTCGTATACAAAAAAAATAATAATAATAAGTGACGTTATTCTGCTATTTTTTTATAAGGGTTATTAAATTAAGTAATTTTTTTCATTTAAACAATTGTCCCGTGTATGATTTTTGTATAATAAACTATAATTAATAATAACAAATATTTATTATTCAATTTTTTTTTATTAAAGCAATTGTCCCGAGTATGATTTTTGTATAATAAACTATAATTAATAATAATAAATATTTATTATTCAATTATTTTTTTAATTAAAGCAATTGTCCCGTGTATGATTAATTTTTTTTATTAAAACAATTGTCCCTGTATTATTATAATCTATATATTTATCAATAATATATTCATCAACAATTGTTTCTTGTATTATTATAATATATTACTCAATTTCTTTTTTTTATTAAAACAATTGTCCCGTGTAAGATTAATTTTTTTTTTTATTAAAACAATTGTCCCGTGTGTGTTACTATAATATATATTTACACCGTAATTATTTATTATAATATATATTCATCAATAATACACTTCTCATGTATTTTTTATATAAGAGTAAACAAAAACAGAGCAGATTTTTCTATGTGTATCTTCGGAAGTGTTTTCTATTGCTATTTTTATGAGTATATTTATTTTATTCTCTTTTTTTTAAAAAAAAATTAATTTTTTTATGAGTAGATTTGTTTTAGACTTATTTTTGGATTTTTTTTGTTATTTTTGTTTTGTATTTTTTTTATGAACATATTTGTTTTATGCTTATCTTCTTCTTTTTTTGTTAATTTTGTTTTGTACATATTTTTTTCCCAATTTAGAGTTAAAATTACATTTAAGGGCATAAATGGTGAAATATTGTTAAACGTGTTAAGGACAAAATAGGTTTTTTAGTAGTAGTTTCTTTTAATATATTGTAAATAGATAGAGCATTCAAACATCATGAATCTTACTTATTTCTAGTTTCTCTAATGTGCAATTTTATAAAACCCTAATTAGCTAATCACTTGGGCAGGAAAATGTTTGTTGGCTAATTAGTAATGATGACTAGGCGTCTATAAAACTCTAATTGCTAATTAGTAATGATGACTAGGCGTCTTATGATGATTTTGTTGGATAACTCAAAACAAAATTTATCACCATATAATTAGCTAATATAGTTGAAGACAAAAAAAAAAAAAAAAAAAAAGCACTCTTTATAGTTATCTAAAAAAATTATATTGACCCACACAAACTTATTATTTTTTTTTTTTTTTCGGTTTTCACCACCAGTTGAATCTGGTTCGGGGGTCAGTTCTGGCATAAAGTGGTTCCAGCCCCCTCCCGATCGTAGTTGAGGGGGATCGAACCGTGGTCCTCCCTACCAAGTTCAGCGCCAATCACCACCGAACCAACTAACGATTGGTTATTATTATTATATATAGTTTAAATAATTCAATTGATACAACTATGAAAAAACAAATACCAAGAGTACTCTCTCATTATGATTTTAGGCGTATGTTATGAACAAAAAACTTAGGATTTTAAAAACACGGGTGAATTTTTTTAAAACATGTAGATCAACATGACTTATAAATATGCTCTATTTGTTTGGAGTCTATGTACTATATGATCTATATAATATACAAGTTATGTAATACATATACTTTGACAATTAAGAGGTATAATATTCATCAATATTAATTTATATTCGTATAATATAATATAATTAATTATGTATTATCAATATATCAATTATTAATATATAATACTCCCTCCGTTCCTTTTTATAAGGAACAATTTGGAAAAAACACACATACCAATGAATCTTTTTTTTTATTAAAAATTTTAAAATTTTATAATCTATTCCAAAAATAACCTTAGTGTAATTAATGCATAGGGAATATGTTATTGTAATTAATGCATAACATTGAAATAGATAAAGGGTAAAAATGAAATTGCTTAATTAATAAAGCATAAATTTAATGATTGTTTCTTATAAAAATGAATAAATTTGTTTTCCAAAATGTTCCTTATAAAAAGGAACGGAGGGAGTAATTGATTGTGCTCCGTGCGAATGCACAGGTAAAACATCTAGTAGTTAGTAGTAGAACTTATTTTATGTCTCGTGGCTCATATATATGGCGAAAAGAGGGAATTTCTTAAATAAATATATTATTATTTATATTTAATTATTAATTTAAAAGTTCAAAACTCCAACCATAATTTCTGGAAACGGCGCAGTTCATCCGTGATTGCAATAATGTTAATTGAAGCATTATTTTGTGTTATTTCTTTTTCGGTCTTATATATAATAAGAAAATGTTGACTTTTTAGATTCATTGTGGAATTAATATATTTAGACAATAATATATTCTACGATGAATTTAAAAAGTAAAATGATTCTTATATATAGACCGGATGGAGGGAGTATAATATTGAAAGTCACTCATTACAAATTATAACAAACAGCTTGGAAGAGTTGTACCGTTGAATTGGAGATCGATGTGCGAGCGTAGTGGTTGGATATTTGATTTTGTTTTTCTTATATATACCAAACCATTTATTGTTCATGATGATCAAATTCTTTTTGTTTTTAAGTTGAATTTCTTTAACTTATTATAATTTTTTTATAATTTAAGAGTCTAAACCTTAGATTGCCGTACTCTTGAGCTGTCTCCGGTGGAAAGGAATGGATTAATACAAAAAAAATGATTAATAATAAAATGCTAGTGGTATAAGAAGAAAATGCTAGCGAGTGGTATGATAAACTTGTAAATTTATAACTACTGTACAATATAACTATAATATTTTTAATTAGTAACTATATTAGAAAATATAAATATATATATTGGTTGGTAGCTCAATTATTGTAAGACCGTAAGTGGTAGGCTTTTTGACCCAAATGCCACCTTTTGAAACAAATATTCTCAATATACCACACTTTGAAAATAATTTCCTCAAATGCCACACTTTCTAACCGAAAATTTTCCTCTATTCATAGTCGCCACATGGTGTGGCGACTTTCTAAAGAACTTTAAAAAATTTTGTCTTATTATGCTGGCACGGAATCTGATAGATTCTTTGCATTTTTTTTCTTTCAAAAAACCCTCTTTTAATTTAAACCCTCTTTTAATTTAAACCCTCTTCTAACTCAAACCCTCTCTAACCCTATAACCCTCTTCTAAACCCTAAATAATTTTTTTTTATAAAATTATAAAAAATTTATTTTAAAATTAATAAAAATATAAAATTATAAAAGCCGCAGAAAAAAATTAAAAACTCTTATTTATTTAATATTTAAATAAATGTCCAAATGTTTCGGGTCCATCAACTCAACACTAGTTATTTTTCTTCTTTTTTAGTTGTTAAAATATTATTGTCGAAATGTTGAGTTTTCTTCTGTTAAATAATTAAATATTAAATAAATAAGAGTTTTTAATTTTTTTCTTCGGCTTTTATAATTTTATATTTTTATTAATTTTAAAATAATTTTTTTATAATTTTATAAAAAAAAAAAATTAGGGTTTAGAAGAGGGTTATAGGGTTAGAGAGGGTTTGAGTTAGAAGAGGATTTAAATTAAAAGAGGGTTTTTTGAAAGAAAAAAAATAAAAAAATGCAAAGAATCTATCAAATTCCGTGCCAGCATAATAAGATAAAAAATTTTAAAGTTCTTTAGAAAGTCGTCACACCATGTGGCGACTATGAATAGAGGAAAATTTTCGATTAGAAAGTGTGGCATTTGGGGAAATTATTTTCAAAGTGTGGTATATTGAGAATATTTGTTTCAAAAAGTGGCATTTGAGTCAAAAAGCCGTAAGTGGTAAGGGAAATCCGACAAAATGATTTTTTTTCTTTTTTTATAAAATGGAGGGCAAAGTCTAAAAGAGATTACAACAACAATTTTGAACTAGTAACGACGTCCAATACTAGCTAGCACGTGTGCACAAAGATTTGCTTTCCGACTATGTATAACGAACTAAGACCTCTCAATTCAATTGCTATAGTCTTCCAATTTTCTGACATAAACTTCATCCACCAAAATGCACTCCTGCACCCCACTTAGAGCAGCCACATCCATATCATTCAAATTGGGATTTGGATTAGGTGCAGTCGACTGCACGATACAGTCGTTTTACAATTGTTCGATCTTAATCGAACGATTTAAATAAATATAGTCAATAAATGCAATTTTTAAATCACAAATGTCCGATCTTGATCAAACGTCTATAAATAGACCAACTGCACGACTGAATAAAAAAGTTGAATGCACATAACCCATATCCTTCAAATTGTAGCTTAAATGGACCCCATCAATTTTTTAATATTATTTTGCATTTTTTAACTTTTTAAACCACTCTACTATTTTCTCTAAATATCAATACCATTCATCAAAAATCTAAACTGGGTCCCACTTACCCTTTCAATATCAACACTAGGGGTGGCAAAACGGGCATGCCCGCCCCGTTTAGACCCGTCCCATTTAAGCCCGCTAAAATACGGGGTGGGGCGGGGCGGGTCAACTTAGATGCGCGGGCTCAAAATTCAAGTCCGTCCGTTTATTGGCGGGGTTGCGGGTTGGCGGGCATGCCCGCCAAATACTTTTTTTTTTTTTTTTACGATTTGAATTACAACTCACAATTAAATGTTAAAAAAATATTAAACAGGTTGAATTATAATAACTTCACAATTTCTTACAATTCTTACCTCTTATTTTAAAATTAACAATAATACTATAATATGGATAATTAATAGAAATTTGCAGCAGAAAATAGAGATAATTAAACTAAAAGAAACATTAACCAAATTAATAAACAATTCCTTATAATTATGCTTAATTAAACTAACAAATCATCAACTAAGTTAATAAGTACCCCTTAAAATATAAGATAAAACGATAAATACTAGAAAGGGATGGAAAAACGGGCATGCCCGCCCCCATTTAGGCCCGCCCCATTTAAGCCCGCTCAAAAACGGTGTGGGGTGGGGCGGGCCAACTTAGGTGTGAGGGCTGAAAACCTCAGCCCAGCCCGCCGAAAATTGCAGGCCAAATGGGTCGGCCCCGCGGGCTCGGCCCGTTTTGCCACCCCTAATCAACACCCCTTAACCATCTGAAGTCATGAAGTAGTTGTAACCAAAAAAAAAGTTGGACATCGGTGTCTGAATTGGATACGTGGTCAAAAAGAGACACCCAATATTGTGATGATTATTATTTCTATGTCTAGCTAAATTTTCTTTAAGTTAGGAATTATAGAATGATTCTCTTTGAAACTATTTGAACCATGTAATTACATATTCTAATTTATTCAATAAAATTAATTATTATTCAGTTAACTTTGTGCTTAATGTTTTTTTATTCTTGATGATCACTTTCAAATTGATTATAAGAAATAAATCACTATTAACCCTAGGATTTATATCTGGAACTAAATTAATTGTTTTTCAAACGTAATTGCGTTAAGGATATAGGATTAGTTTGTTTGATTTACAATTAATGTGCATTCAAGCTTTTGATAATATCACTTTCGCCTAAGGAATTATAGTTCTATATTAGATAAACGAGACTAATGAACCAAGGAAATTGACTCGGTCTACCTTGTTGAATTGCTGCAACAATTAGTGTGATATTGCCGCCTTCTCTTCTCGCTATTATTTTATGTCTGTTATTACTGAAATCATCATTTTGAACCCCTCCCCCCCCCCCCCCCCCCACACACACACACACACAACCAACTTAAATTTGTTTTAATTATTTTATAAAATAAGCAATTCATGTGAAGATAAATTTAGATAAATATTATCAATTGACGACGATTTTAATGTGCTTGCTAAAATAATCCATCAAAAACTAAGTGTAGAAAGAACGAAAGAGGTGCTCAAAATACATAAAATCAACAATAACAATAGTTGAATGACCCAGTATTCCGTTTCATGTCAACCGGAGAACACCTACCTAACCCCCAAGAGGCCGCTAAAGCATAAAGAAGAGCTTGCATGCGCCTACTTACTGACCCACTATGCAAGCAATTGTGAAAGAGCGCACATCAAGAAATGAGACAATCACAAAAAGATGAATAGATGCAGTTAGCTCCTCTAAGCGAGCTCAAATCATTGACGTCCTCTCCTTGGTCGTTCGCTTGGTGGGGGTGACATGCTCGCAAGTGCACGAGTATGCCGCCGCAATAAGATAAGTATCGAATTCACATGGACTATTAAAAATATGATATGATAGTTATAATGTTTGTTATTTTATATGCACCAAACATATAATTGGATAACTAAAGAGAACTGTTATTCTGCATATTTACTATCGTATTTTTATTTTGTTTTATATCATATCATGTGATAGAAGATTAGTAGTAGTTAATTAATAGTAATTATTAAGTAATAGTTAATTGAATAATTTAAATATTAGTAATATATAATATTTATATTTATGTTGTCCGGTTGCTTATTGGGTTTTATGCCCTTTAGACGCATTAGGAATATTATATATATGTAGTTCTTTATGCACACGAACTTTAATGAATGAAAATGAATGTTATTTTATCTTACTTTCTTTATTATTTTTTAGAAATAGCGATAGGGTAATCCGGTATCATCATGCGCTTCAAACATACCTTAATAATATAAAGAGTTAATTTTCAATATAATTTTTTTTCTCTTAATTAGTGCGTAGATTCACTTGTGTCTTGTACTCTTGTTAGCAAACTCAGCAAATAAAGCACATATGGCACCTTTTCCAAAATTAACAACCGTAAGCAACTGCTTGAAATAAACGCATAGAATGTTCCCCAGACCAGACATAAAGCAAGTCATTTGGAAGTGGGTTCAAAATAAGAATATTTAAAAGCATAGTATCAACAATATTCCATAAATATTGTGTCAAAAAAAAATATTCCATAAATAAATTATCGCCAGGTCCTTTTTATAATAAAGATGAAAAAAATATAAAATTTCTGTCAAAAAATAAAATATACATTGTATCAAAATGAAGAAAACCCAACCAATCCTTTTAAATGAATATATATCCCTATTTATTATAAAATAAATTAAAAATGAGTATCCTATTTAAATATTCTTAGTTTCACTAATTTATTTATTTTGATTATTTTCTTTCATAATAAATAAGAGCACAAATAAAATAAAACATCTAATGTATTTAAAAATTAGTTAAAATTTTTATAAGAAAGTCTTAAAAAATTTCACTTCTATTTCTTATAAAATGAACCAAAAGAAATAAGAAAACTTAAAAAATTTGTCTCTTCCTGTTTTACTCATCCATCATACAAACATGCGAGCAAGTTTATATCGGTAGTTAACTTTGTACATCTTGGGTCTGTTTGGTTTTAGGGAAAAAAAGAAGGAGAACAGAAAATTGCGGAAATTAATACATGAATTTGGACTAATGTTATTACTATTTGTAAAGGCGTACTAAAATTATTGTTCACATTCAAATCCAAACAACAAGGCTTAATAAATTAAACTTGTTGGTCTTAATTAATAATTCATATTCATATAAAATGTGAATCGTTCCGTCAAAAAAAAAAAAATAGAATCGTGATAATTTAGAGTTCTATCGAAAGATAAACAATGTCTTATTGTTCAAGTCAAAATACATTAGATTGAAATTAATGCTAATTAATAAGATTTGTCATTCAAGAAGAAAAAAAAATGACTTAATAAGATTTTTTGGTATATGTCATGCAATGACATTGATATACCATAAACAAATTAAAATGACCCTCGTATAAACTAGTGATTTCTATGACCAAATTAAAAAATATATATCTCCTCTATTAAACTTCATATAAGAAAATTATAATCAATATTCTTAACCAAATGGTGATGAGCTTCTACCAGCAGCCACAGCATTGATCATAGGTGTTGTTATTCCAAGCTTGATAGATGATGCATCAAATTTCTTTTCACTCAACTTTGTATCATAAATCTCAACAATAGGGTCATCACTTTCAATAGGAACATCTTGAGGACTAATGCATGATGAAGTTGTTCCCAAATCATGAAGCCTAAGATCATTATTATGATCATTCCAAATTAATGGACCTTTTCCACTTCCATTAAAAGGGCTATTAGTCATTTTCTTTTCAACAAACAAATTTTCATTAGTAATATTATTTGGCATAAATCCATCAATTGTTGGCCTCTCAAGTTGTTCATCATCACTACCACAAATGTTAAGGTCTTGAAAATGAGGATAATTATTATGAGGAGAAATAAAATCTTTCATGTTATTAGGGACTCCTTGAATTCCAATTCCCTTGAAATTTGTAGCTGCAGCTGCCATGTTTTCTCCTGCAAGTGTGTGATATGCTTTCTCCAATATGTTTTGCATGTATTTTCCTTGAGCCTCAATCCTCAATTGAAGGTGCTTTTGAACCTACCACATATATATACACTTACAAATAACCACTTTATTCCAACTTTTGAACTTATTTTTATTTTCTTCTTAACCCTCCGATTTTCAAGAAAAAGAAATTCTAGTAATTTAAAATTTAAAATTTAAAATTTAAGTTTTTTTTCTTACAATCTGAAGTTTAAATTAGAATATAAATAAAATCTGAACAAATATTATATCAAAAAAGAATTCTCCACATGTAAATTTTGGTTTTTCTACAACAATTTGACGTTAGTTGAAATTAGTTTTTCATTTTTTTTGGACAATTTCGTTAGCTGAAGTCGTTGATTAACTACTTAGTTCAACCATTAATTAATATTTGAGTAGCATATAACACTAGAAAAAGTTAATTTAATGAAAAAATATATATATTTAATTTGTATTTTTAACTCATAAAATATGTATATTGTAAAAACAAAATTGAAACAAAATATGATTACCTCTAGTTGTTCATGCAATCTTCTGTGCACCTCCATTTGCATCCTAAAATATTGTACCAACCATATTTTAGTTACAATTAATTATATACACTATGAAATACTTTGTTGAATCTATATAATATAATAATCTAGAAATAAATTAAGATTCAAAATGAAAATATATAATTGTTAATATTTTTTAAATCAAAAGAATAAAAGAATATAAAAGTGAGTGAAAACTATAAACTTTACTTGTAGTTGAGGGTTTGTAATAGATGAAGAAAAGATAAAAAGTGAATTATCATACTCATTCATGTTGCGGCCAGTCATAGAAGAAGAGTCGCCAGTATTTCGTTGCAGTTCAAAAGCCGAAACTGTCACGGGAAAAACAAAAGTGTTGCAAAACATGTGAATTCAACAAAAGTGTAAAAGATAAAAAGCTCACAAAATCAAAATATTAAAGGAACAATGATATAGAAGAAATTAAAGTATCATGTCACCTCTCATACCATCCTTAATAGATTGCTCATTGAATTCCTTGTGGGGTTGCTTTCCAAGCCTAAATTTCTATTAATGCAAAAAGAAGAAAAAAAAAATCAAAGAACATAAAAGAAAAGGGATAAATAAAAAAATAAATAATTAGTGACATAAAAGTGAGGTAGTTAAATGAGGAAAATTAAAGAAGGTTTGGATATATATAGTTTGTGTTCAAACCTGAAGATGGCTCTTGAGGTGGTAAAGGGTAAGACCCTTCACACCCATAACCCTCATGATTGTTTTAGGAGTAGCTTCTACAAATTATATAAACAAGAGAAAGAAGAACCGTTACTAAAACATATAGTTGCGAATTATGATACTAAAAAAAATTGTTGCAAATTATATCACTAGCAAAAAAAAAAGAAACAAAAATACTTTAAATTTTTTGTCACAAAATTTGTAAGTAATCAAATTAAAGACAAAAGAATACCATAATTTTTTTTTCTAGTTATATATACTTTAAGAAATAAAATCTAGTTAAACTTTAGTTTGCACCACATGAAAGAAAAGAATATAATGGATAAGATGAGTACTATCAGGCCCTCCAAGTTGAGCAACAGCATCGACGAAACGTTCATGGAGTTCAACTGTCCATCGAAGCCGTGGTTTTGGATCGGTGGTGAGGACAAGGCCTGAATCACCTTGAACACACATGGATCTATCATGAGAGTTCATCATAGTTGAGGGCTTTTTTGCAGGGAACATTCTTTCCATCTCTCACTATATTCTTCTTATTTCTCTCTTGTTTTCTATATATCTTTTAATAAGTTAGCTGAAAATAGATAGAGATTCAAGAACAAAGTAATGGATGCAAGGAAAGAAGAATAGGGTGCGTTTCTATATAAGAGGAGATGGAGAATAATGTGGAAGGCTTTATTTACATTCTCTAAAGAATAAAGGGAAGAACAAGCTTATAAGTTACCTTGCTTAAAAAGAATAAAAATTAAATACATGTATAGCTATAGATTCATTTTTTAAAAATAAAAGTATTGCTATTCTAATATACAAGCCTCTCTTTTTACTAAAGACACTACTCTCTTTCCAATTTCGATTATTATAATCAAAGGTTATAATTAAACCTGCTCTTAACGGGCAGAACGGGGGCACTCTAAGGCTAAGTTGTAAGGCTTGGTATGGTGGTTCTTGAGCTTCAGGCACGGAGGGAAAAGATGCATGCAAAAATGTTAGCACTCTGACTCCTAAGTCAGTATTTGATTGAGAGAAATACTTAGTAATTGGGGTGAATATTGTGTACCTTGAATGTTTGGTATGTATGTGTATTATAGACCTAGCCTTGCATGGGAATGCATGGAGAGCGGCAATTCCATTATGTTAATGGGTGTGGAATAGTACGGTTAAAGGACTATTTTTGAACTATGCTGGATTTTCATTAGTTGCGGCAATGTGCTATGGAGAACGTACATATCCTTGTATTTGGGGAAATTATCATGTGTTTGGTAACATGTATTGAAGTTTCATGTCTCTTTCCTTTATTGGGCTATAGCATATGTGGGCTTTGGTTCGGAACAGTTGCCCCCCCCCCCCCCCCCCCCCCCCCCAAGTTCTTGCTATGAAGATAACAAGGATTTGAACCTCTTAAGCTTGAGATGAGGAAAATTTAAGCATTTTCCGAATGATTCTTCATTGAAAACGAATCCTTCGAGAACAGATCATTATTTGTCCTGGCGTTTTTCCTGAGAAAAATAAAGAAAGATATAAGGATGTAAATGGTATAATATCTTGATATAAAGGAGTATAGTTGATGAAGCACTTATCTGTCTTTTGACATAAATTTGTTTGCAATTGAAGCGTGAAATTTGAATTTTTAAATGGAACTCATAATTGTTCCTTTGTTTGGTTTCGTTGTTTGAAGGTTTCGTTGACCGTTTTGGAAACATGTTATGGACAATATAAATTTATGTTTATAGATCGTTCATGTCCTCGTAGTTATTCGTTGTGTTTAGAGACTTTTGGTTTTCCTTTGTACCCCAAAGTAACAAGTATCCTGTAATGTGGAACCTTTGACAGCAACAAGGGGACGTTTGTGTGCTCATTTATCACGCCTGTTTGTCACTCGCACATATGTGCACAGTGATGCGCCTGGACTACTTGAGTACTTACGGTTTCCAAAGTTATCATCTGAACTATTGATTTTCAACTTTGAATTTCTTTCAATATGGAGTGTTGGTACCCTTTTTGTATAAATAACCGGAGCTTGTGAGAGAAAAACTTTTACTCTCCCTCTCTTTACGTACCGAAGAACGGAAGAACTTGTTTTCTCTATCCTTCGCTCAAATGTTTTTCTTGTCTGGAAACTTTCTCCGTCATCTTGATCATTTCGCTGCTTCAAATTCTTGCTTACCTTAAAAGTGGTCAAATTTCTTTTTAGTGGTCAAATTTCTTTTTAGTACAAGTTATAAATGATTATTACGTGATGATTGAGGTTTACGTGGCAAAGCTGTGAGGGCTATGCATGGCGAAGAGGAAAGGAATTCTGAAACTTGAGATTCAAATGGATTCAACTATAATCGTCCAAAGTTTACGATAGGGCAAGAATGGAAGTGTAGTGGGATAGACACTTAGAAAATCAAAGAACTTGCTTTGGAACCACCCCACCAAATGGTTCAAGTCAAGTCATAGCTTATGATTTTAAGGGCGTGTCTACACTTCAACTATTGTCTTTGTAGTTTCATTGTTCTTTTTTGGATTTAATTCCCATTTGAAGACCAAAAACAAAACAAAAAAATAATCCTATTGATAATTTGACT
Organism: Trifolium fragiferum; assembly: GCA_954870985.1. Lineage (NCBI taxonomy): Eukaryota > Viridiplantae > Streptophyta > Magnoliopsida > Fabales > Fabaceae > Trifolium > Trifolium fragiferum. Next base: position 17,642,605 of record OX940792.1, read on the forward strand.
AAATCACAATCACGGCCAAAGTCCAAATTATATTGGAAAGTGAGATTGAAAAACTCAATATAGATCCAAACATAGGCTCATCTAAAAAATTCCAAGCTGTGCACATTGGTTTTACCTCTGAATTAAAGGCTCTATTGCAGGGGAGAGAGGAACTAATTTTTCGTCAACTTCGGTGATAATTTATAGGTTCTACATAAGCAGGTACATGCTTCACTCAAAAATAAATAAATTTATAATAATAAACTTGAAACTATGAACTTACAACTCAGCCAAATAATCTTAGATCTGAATCTGATTACAGAGATATTATGAAACCTGAACCAACACAATCACACTATTTGCGAATTGCAAATATATAAACCGCAAGGAGTGTAAAGAAGGGGGGAAAGCTACCTATACAAACACACAACCACTCAAAAGAAAAGCTGAAATGTTAACCAAGTTAATTGTCTTCTATTGCCTTCCTTCTTAGCCGATCTCTCTACGTAGAGAATACAACAGTCTAGGTCAGATGCATACCGATTCCTGATTTCATTTTCTTATCCTCACACCATGGCCAGCATCAGAAACTCATCTTCGGTATGCCAGTTACAATCTTATAATCAAGTGGACACAAAAAGCAGAAGAATAAAAACAGAGTAGGGCAGAAGAATGATGCCTATGAAAGTTTGCTCAATATCACCAAGTGCCACTGTAACAAACTTTATGTTATTGGGTGCTGCGTGTTAATCCTCCACGTGTCACACTTCTGTGTAAATGAGAAAGGCTCCATTAGTTGTGTCACGGTTATGTGTGGGTAATCAGAAAAATTGAAAGCAGAGACCAAAGAGAAAGCAAAAGGCATTATATATATTATGAATTCATGTCTTTATTGAGATAGACTCTAATTTAATAATAAGTGCCAATTAAACAAAAGAATCCACCAGGTAAATACCAGGTTCAGTATGGTGTAGAAAATAGTAATTAAACATTACACGACAATATAGAAACACTAATATCATTATTCAGATTAAGTAGATTAACCAACATGCCAGGAAAATGTGAACTGACAAAGAAGGCCAGGTTGATTTGCATGCAATTTTAATGTTAATAATGGCACTGCACAGTACACAAATTTGATGCATTTCAAAGGACCTTTCCCAATCAAATATTAGGCGTGAAGGAAAAAGAAAAAGAAACCCCATGGTCTATGAGGTAGTAACGTTAAACAAAAACACATCCTGGGGCCTAATACTCAGATGAAAGTAGAAGGTAAAACAAGGAACAGAATTAATATAAACGAAGGTTAAAACCCCCAGCCTCAGACCAGTTACAGATAAAAGCAAGCAAAATGAGAAATATGAAAATAACTACATATATAAGTAAGAAGGAGGCCCGAAAAGAAAAATAATTACCTTCCAGAAATTAGCTGATTCTGAGCACTGTTTACAGGGACCTTTATATTGCTGAACCGCTTTGATCTGTTGTCTTGTTCTTTCTCCACACGCATAGCAGCTACCTCCTTTTCCATGTTAGCTACTTCCCTTCTCATCTTCTTTGCCTCAACTTCCATGGCTTTGGTTAATGTATCTACCTTCCTTGCCAACATCTGACAAATCATTAACATTGGAAATAATTAGCTAAAGATTAATTTGACATTGTTTAACATCCAAAAACAATAATAAACAAAATGCTAACCTCAATAGCATCGTCTTTATCTTTTAGGCTTTGATCTTTCTCATGACTAGATTTCCTCAGGGCCATGACCTCTTTTTGCAGGAGTTCATATAAAATACCTGGAACACTATCCTCTGTATCCCCTGTTGTAAAGTCATTTGCCTTATCATCTAAGTTAACATCTGCTTCTCTCTCTTTGGTTTCTTCAAGAGATTGGTTAAATGAATAACTTTGAGGTGCTCCATTCAGCTGCGTTTTACTCCTCTCCAGTGACCTTGTGCCCCCATCAAAAGATTTAGATGTTCCTTTGGCATTCTTCAATACTGTACTAGACGATATGGATGACCTTAATTGAAAGGATGGTAACCTCCTATGCAAAAACCCATTAGAGGTTGGTTTTGAGAAATTATCAGCTCCGCCTAGAGATTGCCGACGAGAATTGCTCACACTTCTGCCCTCTGGCGTGCTGCGATTACTGCAGTTAGAATTACCCCTCAAACTCTCCTCTAGCACTTTAAGCCGTAATTGATATTTTTCCTGATGAATTAAAAAAAAAAAAGGTATAACTTGAATAATTTAAGAACTAATCTCCTATAAAAATAAATATGAACCAGATTATTACTTTCAACTGTGCTTCAGACTTTGCTGTGCGCTCAACTATAGCAAGTTTGTCACGAAGTTGCTGCATTTCCCCCTACAAGAATGCAGGAAAGTTTATATAAAATAAGAAAAGAGAGGAAGAAAGGAGAGTAACAAAAGCTCAACCACTAAAGACAAGTTAAAAAGAAGGCATCAGAAAACAATATTACCTGCAAGAATCGACGTTCTTCAAGCCATTGTTTGACAGGCATCACTTTATCATTAGAATCTTTCCATTCATTTGCAACCACCACAGCTACTCTGTTTGCTGTTACCTTGGCACGAGCCAACTCCCGATCAAGAGTTTTTCGTTCTTCCTAAAGAAATGTCAAAAAACATTGATAAAATAAATATAATATAATATAGGAAAATGCTAAGCAGTGCCCCCAGGGGGCACTAGTTAAGCATATAAAAATGGAAATTCTGTCTCGGAATTTGTACATTCAATGCATCGGGAATGTAAAAAATTATTTTATCAATATTAATTTTATCTTTTATTTCTACTTTTGGTATGCTTAACAAGTGCCCCTGCTTAACAAGTGCCCCGGGGGCACTGTTTAGCATGACCCTATAATATATACAATTAACTAGATGTGATATAATCAATAAATCAACTGGGAGATTCAAATAGCTTCAGACTTTAAAGCATTACATTCATTTCTTGAACTTTCCTCTGATAATCTCTAACTGCATTAGCAGCCGCACCACCTGCAAGCACTGCCTCTTCTAGCTCCCTTACAGTTTGGGTGAGCTTTTCAACCTCTGCCACCTTTAGTCTATGCATTCTGTCTAATATTTTATTTTCTTCCTGGGAGAAGTGGTGATGAAACAAGAAGTTAAAAGTTACATATTTAAGGTGCTAGTGTGCTGGTAAAGGAAAAAAATCATACAAGATTGGGATACCTGGCAAATCTCAATCTGTTTCATAAGCTCTTGATTTTTGTTTTGGAGATCATCCACCATGGAGGCCTTAACCAAAGCAACCTGAACAGTCTTTTCAGCTTCAAGTAGTGCCGCTTCCTTGGATTTGGTAAGACGGTCTAAGGCTTTGTTATCATCTTGTAATTTAGCAATCTGTAAGAAATATATGGAAGGAAATTAAGCCAAAAATCATTAATTAAAAGACAGATTCAGTCCCTCCATTAATTATTTCTTAGGGATTACAACATGAACTCCAGGCACAAGGGAATACCTCTTGCCGAGCAAGCTTTAGTTCAGCTTCCAAAGGAGCCAGAATTGCTTCTATTGGGGGCATGTCATCATCTTTCTGAGCAGCATGTACCCTTCGAAGAGTAGCTTCAGCAGCAAACTGAGCTGCCATTGCTGCTTTCTTTTCATCGTTGATTTTCTTTATTTCAAGATTCTGCCAGAATATTCAATTTAGTTAGTTTATAATTTAACCTGGGAAACCAAATCAATACTAAATGGATAAAGGATCTAAGTAATACTTTGCTTTCTAGAAGAGACTCCGTTAATTTTAGCTTGCCATCAACCTTTGACAGTTCATCGGTCAACTGAAATAAAGCAAAAAGAAGAAAGGCGAGTTAGATTTCAAGTTGCCATGAAGCAGTAACAAAACAATATGAAGAAAATGTAAAACTCGCAATAATAAACATGAACAGGTAAAAGCTTCAATGTCAAGTAACAACCATATATATAACAATGTGAAGAATGATTCAAGTTGCCATAAAGCATGCAACAAAACAATAGGAAGAAAATGTAAAACTAGCATAACAAATATGAACAACTAAAAGCTTCAGTGTCAAGTAATAACCATATATACAACAATGTGAAGAATGATTAAATTGAATAAAATAATAGTAAATCATCATAACAATAATATTAAATCCAAAACCCACTCAAAAATCACCAACGGTGAAAACATAATTACTATCTTATATAAGAATTATAGTAAAAAAAAAAGAACAATAGAATGTGGATAGAGGAACTGATAAAAATAGACCAAAACAAAGGAATCTAGCAATTCAGTATAGCAAAACAATTTTTTGTATCCTGCAAAAAACTATAAAGTAATCACATCAAACAACAAAACTGTTAGACATAACATCATCTATTTTAGACAACAAAACCATTAAAAGAAAAATTGATATTATGAATAAATCAACAAAAATGTAGAATTAAGAGTGTACATACAGGATGTCATATAAACAAGGGAGAACAAAAAATAGGACAAGGATGAGTTATCCTGGAAAACTGATGAAAAATAAACTAAAGAATATAGAAATTTAGAAGGGTAAAATACAACAACCGTTAAACTCCTTTCCTGCAAGATGGAATCAACTACATGGATAAAACAGAGCACCAAAATGTCCCGCCATGAATCAAGTTCACTGATAGACCATTTAAATATAAACCTCTCATACTGGTTTAGCGTATAGTTTTTCATGATTTTCCTCTATCTCTAAATTGGACTATCCTCAGCTCAGTCTACCCTCCACAATGGGGTTTTACTGGTCTCCACTATACACAAGCTAAAACTACTTAAATGTGTGACTATCACCTTTTCGACAGCAGGAGATATCCCAACTTTCTCTCCAATGACTTCGAACATAATTATTTGCCTTGTGTAACCCTAATGGGTGAGGGATTAGTAACCCCTTGCCCATTATAAGATTCTCACATCTGCAACACAGAACTTACACTCTTGTTGGCTCTTTAATGCCCAACGTTCAATTCCATGTAACATTAAAAGTTTTATAGTTGAGTGGTAAAATTTTCTTTTAGGCCTAAGGAGTACTTTTCTATCACAAATCACCCTCAAGGCATTCCTTCATTTCATCAACCCTACTTGGATCCTATGCTTTACATCTACTTTTATCTGCCCATCATTTTGTATAATGGACAAAAGTACTCGAGCAAAAGGACTTGTGATGTGATATGTTTTTCAATACTAACCTCTAAGGTAGGATTTTTGTCTCTAATCTTGCATTCCATATACTTTGTTTTACTTCTACTTAGCCTGTGTTTGGTATTTTAAAAATCACGGTGTGACCGCACATTCGGTTGAAGCTAACAATTGGATCCTCAAGAAACATGCGGTTAGAGGGGCCTTAAACGCGAGGTGGCGATGACCCACTGGGTTACCAAACAAACGCTTAAGCAAAAGCCATGTGCTTCCAGAGCTATTCTCCATGTCTCGAACTTTCTATTTATGTCTTCCCTCAAGTCTCTAAGACTATATCATCCAAAAAAAACATGCATTGTGGCATTGCCACTCAGATATATTCAATTAGCACATCTAGAACCAAGACATAAGGGCACAAATTTAATCCATGGTGTATATCTATAGTTATAGGGAAATATTTTGTTTCGCCACCTTGTGTTCTAATGCTAGTAGTGAGATTTTCTCTTCTAGGTCAAAATATAGCAGGGGCCTAAAAGTACATTAATATGAAAAATAAAAAATTACATAATGACTTTGAATACTATATGAAACTATTGAATCTCCTAACTTCATATACACTATACAAAAAATATTCCAAGATAAACGAAAATGGAGGGAGTATCAAAATAAAGGTTTTTCCAAAGAGCATCAAGACAAATAGAAAGTGTCAAATAAAAAGGAAACTTATTCTAAGTTCCAATTGTGTCAAATGCACTACTTACATTAAAGACTTTCTAATTTTATAAATCTGAATAAAAGTATAAACCTGAATAAAAGGAAAAGATATAAATCTGAATGCTTCCTTGTGCAAAATAAAAGGCCAGTCAGTTTATACTACCACACGGATTCAAGTTATGAAAGCAGGATCTTCAATGGACATGATGAGTTTGTGTATGAGTAAATGTATGAAATAACAGTAATATGAGTAAAAGATAATGGGAAACACTGCAATTATATTGATATAGATATAGATGAACAATTACAAAAGATAAAGGTAATGGAATCAAGTAACAAATTGATAGTGTAACTACCAATCCCAAAAGCACACAGTGCTCCCAAATCACCAAAGAGTGATCCCGCAATTTCTAACAGAATTTCTAGCTAATTATTCCTCTCTCTACTAATGCTTATATAGCAATTTCCATGCACCTCGTGCATTCCTAGCCACGTCATCATTCTTCATTCCTTTTGTCCTTTTCCTAGTATAAACCTTCCACCCTCTTGGCTGCCCAGTTCAACATTCAAGTCTCTATCAGGACAACAATGGATGTATTACAACATCCAAAGCTTCGCCGTTTCCATCATTGGATAATAGCTTTAATCAAAAAAATTACTGGGCAATGGATTTTCCACACATCAGAATGCCAGATTTAACTTAGACGGTTTCTTTGGAAAATCAAATAAGAAATTGCTGGAAAAATTCCTACACACTACACGGCCGGCACATATGTGAAAGGTAGTAGTATCAATGTGAAAGCTAAAAGGGCTTCTTCTCCGATGCAGTCCCGTGTACTTAGACACATAAATGCAGTAAACCACACCACCAAAAAAAAAGACACATAAATGCAGTAAACCGCCAATTTGGTCCCTGACTTTGTAAGACACTCTCAAATTGTTCCATGACTTTGCAAATATCTCAAAAAGGTCCCCGACCTTATTAATCTGTCAAGTTAGTCCATGTATTCAGCCACTTACTATCAATTAAGTCCCTACATTTTAATAATAACTTACTATCAATTTAGTCCCTAGCATACTTTAAGAAGGACTAGTGTAATATGACTCCAATTTGGTGGTTTACTCCGGATAAATGGAAAGACTCAATATTCAAATATGGTTACGATTTAGTACTTACCATGCATAAATACTTCAAATTTGTTAATATAATATGATCCAATTAGGAAATAAAACAACTTCATATTAACTCCCAACATATAGATTAGTAATCAATCACTAACCAGTAATTAATGTAAAAACATAATCAAAAAAAGAAATGGAGAAATTATAGCAATAATCTACAATCCAAAATCCAATAACAGCAAGTAAGAAATTAGACATTACCTCTTCAACCGCCTTTTCTCTGAGCCGTTCGGAATGCCTCAATGCTTTGATCTCAGCTTGTGCTTCTGATAATTCCCTATCCTTATCTACACACACAGAGAAACAATGAACACGAAACAATCAATTTCAGAAAATAAACAAAAATTAGCTCTAAAACACTTCGGATCGAGCAGCATTTTCGCACCTCGAACTTCATTTTCGAGACGATTAAGCTCAACCTTTACTGGATCCGAGCCGTGCAACAGATTCATGAACTCATCAGCATCCATACTCGGTTGTCTAACGGAACCGCGTCTTCGAGAAGAGGTTTTCCCTTCCTTGAACGATCCAGAAACTGAAAGTGGCGCCGGCGTCGCCATTTCACCTCCGTCGCCGGAAACCTCCGCCATCGTCGATCTAAGTGAAATTTCCTCTTCTCTCGCTCACATTCAAATGCTGGCGATACGAGATTTGGAATCGCGCACAGAAATGAAATCGAATAGTGTAGAGAGAGAAAGTGTGAGGTTGAAAATGGTGGATTTAGAGAGAGAAAGTTAGAGAATAAGATGCTTTTGGATTTATCTTTCTTTGTTCTTCTTCTTCTCTCTGTGGTGTTTGTTTTGTCTAGATTCTTCTGATTTAAACAGTGAGATTTAACGAATTAATTAACGAAAAAGTGAGTGAGTGAGTGAAGCAGGTTTTAGTTGTTCTGACAGTGGGTGTGGTGAACTGGGACAAGGCTTACATGACTTTAACCCGGGAAAGTCATGTGCCTTTGGGCAAATTGTGTCCTTTTGATCAATCAAATGAACCATGGTGAGCCACGTGGCCTGATTTATTTATATTATTTTTTATTTAAAAAAATAGTGATCAAACATTTTTTTCGTTGAAACTGCAAATTCTTGCTTTGACATACCTCTGCTACGACCATCAACCGCCGCCGTCGAAATACCACATTCACTGAAACATGTATTCTGTTTTTTTTTTCCTTCTTCTATTTAAATCTTTCAAGAACAGTGGAATCCGAGGAGCTGGATTTTATATTTTTGGTCGCTGGTTTCTTCTATGATTCTTACAAAAATATGATTCTTACACAAACATGTAACAATTTTTGGAAGGGAAAAAGATACCACTTTGCTTGTGTGAAGGAGCAACATCCATGACCATGGTTTGTGTGTGAAGGAGCAAGAGCCATGGCTTCGATGGAGAAGATGTTGGTCGGCGTCAGTGTGGCAAATCAGAGGCAGGCGTGATCGAAACGGCGACGGTGGTAGGAGGCGCGGCGAATGAGCACATCGATTTTCTTTTTTTTAAACTTAATAGGTTTTCTTCAAAAAAATAAAAAATAAAGAAGATTGACACGTGGCATATTGTGGTCAATTCGATTGATCAAATGAACAAGATTTACCCAAAGGCACCGTGACTTTCCCGGGTTAAAGTCACCTAAGCCTTGTCCTGGTGAATTGTAGGTAATGTTTACCTATTACTGATTAATCTATACTATTATTATTTGCCTTCCTCAAAGTAAAAAGTACACTTGGCGTCCTCACGTTACTTCTCAAGGAGCAAATTCATATGTGGTACTATTTTAATAATGTGGCGTCTATGTGGCGCCTACGTGTCTTCTCTTTACGGCCTAAAGGGACACAGTTCAATTCTCACTAACAACAAAATATTAATTTTATGATTTTTTTTCTTTTTTATTTTGCCTTGCTTTTTATTGTTTTTTACAAATTATTGAGTTTATTGTGAAAAAAAATAATATAGATATTAAGATTGGGATGAATTCTATAGGATAAGTACCAAAAAAAGAATCTATTGTCAAACAAAAAAAATAGAATTGCCTTGATTTATTTTTTTTTTTACCAATTATTCAATGTATTGCCAAAAAAAATAACGAACCTTACACAATAAAAAACAAACAAAATTTAATTAAAAGATAATATATATTATAGTAAATTACATTACCCTCTCTTGAGAGGTACTTAAATTACTTTCATCTCCCTCGAAAGAAATTTGAATTTCACCCCCTTCCCCCTAATATTAAAACATACATTTTCCTCTTTTAATTAAACTCCATTTTAACTTTTTACACTAGCTTTATTAATTCTTTACGCAATTAGAAATAAATTTCTTCCATTAGTTCATATATCTTTGAATATTTTAATGGAACATTTTATAAAAATAATTAAGATGTGAGACATAAAGTTATTTATTTTTTACACGGTCTTTATTTATTTTTTCAGACCTTAAGAGATTACAATTTTCCGTTAGAATAAATTTTTCTTAATATTTTAATTAAAGTTTTAAAAAAATAATTAAGATGCGGGATCTAAGGTTATGATCTCAATTACTTTACTTTTTACACGGACATTATTTAGTTTTTCACGCTGTAAGAGATTACACTCTTCCATTAGTTCAGATCTCTCTTGAAAATTTAATTTAACATTTTACAAGAATAACTGATATGTAAAAGATTACGAGCTTTACTTTTTACAGAGGCTTAATTTAGTTCTTCACACTGTAAGAAATTACTTTCTTCTGTTAGCTAGATGTAATCCCTCTTAAAATTTTAATTGAGCTCTTTACAAAAACAATTAAGACGACATAAGATTATGGTCTCAATTGCTTTATTTTTATACACGGGCCTGGTTTTAGTTCTTTTTACCGTAAGAGATTAACCCTCATTTGTTAGATCAAACTCCTTTTAATATTTTAATCGAACATTTTATAAAAATAACTAAGATTCGAGGTCTAAGGATATCGTCTCACTTTCTTAATTTTTTTACGTGAGTTTAATTTAGTTCTTCACACTTTAAGAGATTACGCCTCTTCCGTTTGACCGGATATCTCTTTGAATATTTTAATTGAACATTTTTACAAAAAATAATAAAGATGCGAGGTTTAAGATTTTGGTTTCAATTATGTTTTACTTTTTACACCGGCTTGATTTAGTTTTTTCCGTTAGATCAAATACATTTTGATATTTAATAGAAATTTTTTTCCCTAATAGTCAAGATACAAGACTTAAGGTTAGATGCTCTTGAATGAGTTCTTCATCCCATGAAAGATTATCCTCTTCTATTATAATAAAACGCTCATTAATTAAATTTTCTACCAAAATAAGAATCAAATAAATATATGTGCACATTAAAGTCTAAAATCATTAATTCTAACAAAAAAAAGTCCAAAATCAATATATTTTTATGAATGAAAGTTAACTCATATATAACGCGGGCAATTTTTCACTTCTAAGTTAGAGAAAAATCAATATCCTGGAGAAAAATAATATATTTTTATGAATGAAAGCTAACTTAGAGAAAAACAGAAGCAATTGATATCATAACCTAAGGTCTAAATTATTAATTCCCAATAACAAGAAAATATTTTAATTTAAATTTTTTTCATTATTTACCGAATCCATGAATCTATTATAACAAAAAAACTATGAATAAATTATAACAAACAAAAACTAGAACAATTCATAACAAATCAAATTTGTTTTGATCGATACATATTAAGATTAGCATAACAAAATAAAAAACTCAAAAAAAAAAATAATATAGAGGATTAGCATAACAAAATAAGTAACTAAAAATAATAAATAATATAGAGGATTAACATAACTCAAAAAAATATGATGGATCATAGCTTCATATCAATTTGACTTGACTTAAATTTATCTTAACTCAAAAAAGAAAAAAATAAAATAAATAACTAAAAAAATAAACATTGAGGATTAGCATAACTCAATAAAACAAACAATGTAGCTTCAGATCAATTTGACAATTCGAATTAAATTAATTTTAACTTAAAAAAGAAAAAGTAGAGAATTAGGAGAGCCAAAAAAAAACGAGGCATCACACTTAAATTTATCTTAACTAAAAAAACAATTAGGATTATTATGAGTTATTGATACATATTGGGATTATGATAACAAAATAAATAATTAAGACTTGAGATGAGACCTAAGATAAAACATTTCTTGAAATTTTGATCGAACATTTTACAAAGATAATTAAGATTTGAGACCTAAAATTGGAGTAGTTTCAATTGTTTTACTTTTTATACAGGTTTGATTTAGTTCTCCACACTGTAAAAAATTACCTTCTTTTATTAGATCAAATCCGTTTGACATTTTAATTGAAATTTTTACAAAAATAATTAAGATGTAAGGTCATGGTCTCAATTTTTAATTTTTTACATGAGTTTTATTTAGTTATTCACACCATAAGAAATTACATTTCTCTATATCAAATCCCTCATGAAATTGTTTCAAAAAAAATCCTTTTGAAAATTTAATTGAACTTTAAAAAAAAAAGTAATTAATATGTGGACTTAAGAATATGGTTTCGATTGTTATACTTTTACCACTTGCTTTATTTATTTCTTCATATTGTAAGAGATCATGTTATGATCTGAATTGGTTTACATTTTACATGGACATGATTTAGTTCTTCACACAGTTAGAAATTACCCTCTTCGATTATATCAGATATTTTGAATATTTTAATTGAACATTTTACAAAAATGATTAAGATGTGAGACCTAAAGTTATGGTCTAATTTATTTTGTACATTGCATGTGTTTGATTTAGTTCTTCATACTATAAGCCTAAGAACATCGTCGCAACTATTTTACTTTTGACGACTTTATTTATTTCTTCAATCTGTAAGAGATCATCATCTTCGGTTATAACAAAATTTATCTGGATATTTTAATTGAAATTTTTGCAAAAATAATTAAAAAGTGAGACCTTATGTTATGATATCAATTGTTTTACTTTTTACACGGTCTTCATTTAGTTCTTCAAGTCATAAGATATTAACTTATTCTGTTGGATCAGATCTCTTTAAATATTTTACTTGAACATTTTATAAAAATAATTAAGTTATGGGGCTTAAGGTTATGGTCAAAGTTGTTTTCTTAATATATGAGATTGATTAGTCTTTCACACCGTAAGAAATTATTCTTTTCTATGAGATTAAATCTCTCTTGAAATTTTAGTCGAACTGTTAACAAATATTATAAAGAGGCAAGACCTAAGATTATAGTGTCAATTGATTTACTTTTTACACGGGCTTGAATTAGTTCTTCAAACCTGCAAGACATTACCCTCTTTTGTTAGATCAAATCCGTTTTGATATCTTAATTAAAATTTTTTAGAAAAATAACTAAGTTGCGAGACCTAATTGTTTTAATTTTTACACATGTTTAATTTAGTTCTTCACACAGTAAGAAATTACTTTCTTCTATTACATCAAATCCCTCTTGAAATTTTAACTGAACTTAAAAAAAATTAAGACGCTAAACCTAATAATATGGTCTAAATTGTCTTACTTTTGGCACGAGCTTTATTTAAATCTTCACACCTTAAAAAATTACCATCTTCTATCCGTTAGCACAAATTTTACTTGATATTTTAATTGAAGTTTTTATAATAATAATTAAGATGCAAGATCCAATGTTATGAACTTAATTAATTTACTTTTTACACGGACTTTAATTAGTTCTTCACTCTATAAGATATTACACTCTTCTGTTAAATCATATCTCACTTGAATTTTTTAATTGAACATTTTACAAGAATAATTGAGATGTAAGGCCTAATATTATGGTCAAAATTGCTTTACTTTTTACACATGTTTAATTTAGTTCTTCCACACTGTAAGAAATTACTCTCTTCTGTTAGATAGAATTCATTTTGAAATTTTAATCGAATTTTTTACAAAAATAATTAAGAATTGAGACCTAAGATTATGGTCTCAATTGCTTTACTCTTTACACAGGCTTGATTTAAATCTTCTCACCGTAAGAGATTAACCCTCTTTGTTAGATCAATTATTTTTAATATTTTAATTATAAAAATAACTAAGACGCGAGGCCTAAGTATGGTCTCAATTTCTTTATTTTTTACGTGAGTTTAGTTTAATTTTTCACATTTTAAGAGATCACCACTCTTTTGTTAAACCATGTCTCTTTGAATATTTTAATTGAACCTTTATAATATTTTTTACCTAATAATCAAGATACAAGACTTAAGGTTAGATAGTATTGATTGAGTTTCTTCACCCCATAAAAAATTACACTCTTCCATTAGAACAAACCCCTATTGATATATTTATTGAATTTTTTATGAAAAAAAGGAAAAATTCATATATGTATACATTAAAGTCTAAAATTATTATATTTTTCAATGTAGTAGTATCTTATAGAGTGAACACACACATACACACTCTCTATCTCTCTCTCTCTCTCTCTCTCTCTCTCTCTCTCTCTCTCTCTCTCTCTCTCTCTCTCTTAACAAGATCTTATATGATAATATTTACATTTATATATTTTTAGAAAAATGAGGTCAAAGCGCAAGACATATAAATAGTATATTTAGTCAAAATAATTCTTATAAAATGGGACGGAGGTAGTATATGACAAACACTTTTTTATTGATGAAAAAAAAAAAATCTAGCCCGTGCTTAGCACGGGTGTCCATACTAGTTACTTATTATTACTAGAAGAACGGACACATATACCGAATATAACTTAGACATTTACATGTGGTCGAAACTGATAATAATTTTGAAAAATGATATGATTTAATGTAATTATAAATGTCGGTAATGTGTTGGTGTTTGATACTGAAACACATCTAATTTGAGAAGTGTTTGTACTTCATAGATTACTATTAGTATTTTCTTAAACAAATTTTGCAACGAGTTGAATATATTTTTTATTTTTATAAATATTTTAAATTTCATTTTAATCTTTATATAAAAAATTTAAGAAATTTTGTTACCTCAAATTTTTATGTTTTTCTTTTGTACAAAAAAAGGGCATATTTTTTAAATGTTGTTCCCTCAAAATTTATTATTGCGATTTTTAGATCAACTCGTGTATTATTTAATAATTCAAATTTTTTTTTGTGATCATATTTAGAATTTTATAAAAATATTTATCTCAAAATTTAATTTCTTTCTTAACAGTGAATAAAATAAATTTGAGTTTTAAAGTTTTTTGCGCTTAAAATTTCATCTTTTATTAAAAATTTATAAATTTGTAAATGAGTGATTTTTAAAATATTATAAATTTAAATACAAAAACTCATTTAAAAAAAATGATAGTACAATTGAGTTAACTTAAAAGCAAAAATTAAAAGTTAAGAGAAAAAATATTTAGGAGACCAAAACTTATTGTAATCTATAATCTATATATTTAATCTATACTCCCTTCGTCTCATATTTAGGAGTATTTATTATCTATAATCTGTATAAGCTATAATTATTTTACTTTCTCTTACCTTTCAAATACTCTCATCGCAACAACTCTCAACTTTCCTTCATTTGATAATTAATATTATCATTTCAATTATTATTCTTACAATGTGTTTTTTTTTTATATAACAGTTTATTGTTTTATTGTGATTGAAAAATATATCAACTTAAATTTTATGTTACACAAATAATAACCACTAGTTTGAAATTAATTACTTGTGGAATCAACTAGTAAATCTTAGGAGCATTTGTGCATTAGTTTTTCATAAAGTTTTGAATGTTCATCATTTTGTTATGAATTTGATTATAAAAAGTTTAAATAAAAGAAGTTCTTCGACATAATAGAAAAAGATTTGAAAAAAATTCAAGTGTAAATGAACTTCAATGTAAAAAGGCAATGACCATAAGTAAATTGCAAAAACTTAAAGGTAAAGCAAATAAAGTTTTGCAAGGATTGTAAATTGTTTGATTCGATTAAAATAACAAAAAAGAGTAGCTCATGGATTCATACATTGTCATTGGATGTTCATTTCTCTTTTTAGCGCAAATACTTTGAATATTTAATAAGGTTTTCATGTATGTGAATTGTGACCCCGATTTTTCACACAGGACATCTATATATAGACAACAAAACAAATATCTACTCCTAACATTCTATATTGTAGCCTCGACGTGTGTCTTGTTATGTATCCTTGTATTTGAAATGAACACTTGGACCAACGTTCAAATCTGTGTCAAGTCAGAAGTGAACTCCAATTGATATAAAATATTATAAGTCAACAATGTTGTCGATGCGCACATGACTGCCTGGAATAGTATTATTTGATGGAGAATTTGACGCTTCGACTTTCTTGTTGACTTAGTCCAACTTATCAGTATTACACCTTTATTTGATATTCAATAAAAATAATCAATCCCGGACATAGTTAGACTGATCAGACAACATCTTTTTTTTTTTTTCTTCTTAGCTATGTGCTTGTGAACATTCTTCATTAGATTTGTGAATAATCTCCATTGACTTCTTCACAATTCCTTCATTAAATGTAGCCTATCAAAAATTCAGAATAACATTAACGGTTACATGAAAATCAAATTATTTAAAAAATAACCAAAACCGAAAATCAAATTCGTTAAAAAATAATCAAAACCAAATTTTCAATCATAAAAATAATAAATTACAAACTTAATACGGTCAACAAACATGTATATGTGAACTCTATATATATTCATACCCGTAAGCAAATAATTTACCGCAACAATAATTATATAAGTTTTATTTCCTATCATTTATTTTTAAGCTTATTTCACCAAAGTTTTGTTTTGTCGATGGCACCTAAGTACAATTTTACATCATTAAAATTTCTCTTACAAAAATTTAAATCTTTTTAACAATGATAAATTAAATATGAATTTTTGAACTATATGCAACAAAAAATTCATAAATAATTCATCTTATTTTTAAGAAAAAAAACTAATTTGTTATCGGAGAAATTCTAATAATATCATAAACATGTGTAAAAAACTATTAAATAATTTGAAAAAACACACGAATTAAATTAAAAGCAGGGAAAACAAATTGTAATAAAAAATATTTGAAGAGCTAAAAGTTGATAAATTTCTGTTATTATTTTTTTGACTACATGATATACTACAAGACTACTAGTATGTAGACATTGAACTTTCAGCTAGAGGTCCAATGTCTAGAACATTTGAAAAAAAATAAAACAAAAAATAAAACCAAAATTAGAAAGAAAAGTAGAAAAAGAAAAATAACAAAATTCACAAATAAAAGCCAGAATTGAATTCAAAGCGTGTATGTAATTTGTATTTATTTGACTGGTCTCTTTGGTCTCTCCCTCATGATCTTGTCCCTTTCTCTCTCTTTCTTCTTCTCTGTTCTTTTTCAACCTAAACACAAACAAAAACACATTAGAGAGAGAAAAGAGAGAGAGAAAGAGAAAGGGTCACCGGCCGCCCCCGTCACACGAAACCTCCTTCCATCTTCCTTTCATTATACAAAGTCAATTCTCTTATTTACCTGCTTAACCGGTAACCCTTCTTCTCTCTCTCATTTCTCTTATAACATTCTATTCTTCTCTCTCTCTCTCTCTCTCTCTTTCTATCTCAAAATCTTTATTCATTCTTTAATTATCTTTTTTTCTTTCTTTCTTTCAAATTCTCTTTCGTCTTTCAAGCTCTTCTGCAAAAAGGTCAACTATTTTTTTTCCAAGAAGTTCGATTGGTGGTTCTGTTATGGCAACAAATAGCGCTGGATCCAATGATCCTACTGTTAATAGAAGACAAACAAAACGACCCAAGTGTAAGAATTTTTGTTTTATGCTATCAAGACTTGTTTTTTAGGGTTTTGAGCTCAATTTATTGATGCCCATGTTTTGTTTTTTCTAATTTGGTTCTGTTTGTTAATTAAATTTTGTTTATTTTTTTTTTTAGTGTATGTTGGGTTTTCATAGGTTAAATTTATGTTTAGTGAAGGGGTTTGGTTTGTTGTTTAAGTAAATATTACCTTATGGTTTTTGAAACTTATTTGATATTATTGATTATTATTGGTTGTGCAGTTGAGGAATGTGTTGTGAAGTTAGATGAATGATTTATGAGTTAGACATAGATAATATGTTTGGATTTGACAACAATTGTATTTGTGTTCTATGTGTTTCTACTTACACAAAAAGTTCCTGACTAGAGTTTTCTTTGAAAATGTTATGTTTTTCAGACTCGAAGTTTACGCAACAAGAACTTCCGGCATGCAAGCCTATTCTTACACCAAAAGCGGTAAGTATAATTTTTTGTGTATAGTGTTTGTGAATTGTGATTATCTATTTAACCTATATGCATTTAGAAGTCTTTATTTACATGGTATATTTTACTTTCCTTGCAGGTTATCTCAGCATTCTTGATTGTCACCATCGTATTTATTCCTATTGGAGTTGCGTCGCTTATTGCTTCACGAGATGTACGCTTGAGCGCAATATTTTTTTTTTGGTTTTTGTTGACAGCTTTAAATTATATGTGTGTAATTCTTTGTGCTGACTTTGAACTTGTTATTACTATTTATGTATCAGGTTGTGGAAATTGTTGATAGGTATGAGGCAGTGTGTGTGCCGTCAAATTGGACAGACAAAGTAGCATACATTCAGAGTGGTGCTGATAAAACTTGCAAAAGGCAGCTGCATGTATGGTTCCTTGACTCAAATTTCTCTCCATCTGTTATTTCTGCATTAACTCTGTTCTTATAATTGATGAATTGTGGATTTCAAATTTTGACGTGCTTTTGTTTTTAACATTGCTCTTATGAATAGGTTGAGAAGCGAATGAAATCTCCTATCTATGTTTACTACCAGCTTGACAACTTCTACCAAAATCATCGCCGGTATATTCCCTTTTACTTCTCATGAATCATGCATTCATTTTATCTGTTTGAATTTCACATTTACCAAGCACAGAGGAAAGTGGTTTGAAGTGACAATGATCTCATGTTCTTTAAGTTTTGTTGCTTACTTCCCCCAATTGTTTAGATGTCTTTGCCCAGTGACTACTTTCATCTTGTCATTGTGATTTGTGGTAGGGCCTAGAAATGCATCTAGACTATAGATATAAGGTTCAACAAAGTTATGTGTAGGCCATGAACTTTTCAACAAAACCATCACCTATTTGCAATACATATTGGTTCCCATTATGGTTTTCTAACTTGAAAAACGGAATTATTTCGTATCATTAAGTTTGAGGAAAAAAGTTGTACCGTTTGTTGTAATAAATGAATGTAAAAAAATAGCTAGTTCGTCAACTGAAATGAAGTTCATTTGCTACCATCTAAATGTGAGAAATATTTTAACAAATAATTATAAGATTTTAGAGTTGTAGTTGTGATTCGGTTCTATAACTGAGATAACTATGAACTATTTTTATGTTCTCTGCTGTCTTGGATTGTTTGCTTCGTTCCATAATTTCCACTCTCAATGATTATTGTTTATATTCTCATAAGTATGTTCATTTTTTTTTTTAAATTAGGTATGTAAAAAGCCGAAATGATGAGCAATTGAGGGATGCTGGAAAAGAAAACTCAACAAGTGGTTGTGACCCTGAAAAGAATGTAGATGGAGTGCCAATCGTACCTTGTGGTCTTATAGCATGGAGCATGTTTAATGATACATATAGTTTCTCCCGCAACAACAATAATGTGACAGTGAACAAGAAAGGAATCTCATGGAAGAGTGATAGGGAGCACAAATTTGGAAGTGACGTTTTCCCTAAAAACTTCCAGAATGGTACTATTAAAGGTGGTGCTAGTCTCAATGAAAGTATACCGGTAAATCTTCTACATGAACCTGTATATTTATAGAATTAGACCGAACTTAGATTAGCATGTAGATGTTTCTGGTTAAAATAATTTTATGGTTTTCATTTCCTCTAAAGCACTTGACATGCACTGGAAATCATAGATCAATATTTTGTAAAAGCAAATATTTATGATTTCCAATGTATTCCTTTGTTCATCTTGCGATTGTATTGACATTCTCAATTCTCAAGTTAATTGCATCAATGAGATGAGTTACTCACTTTCTGAATGTTTATGAAACAGTTGAGTCAGCAAGAGGATCTTATCGTGTGGATGCGAACTGCAGCTTTGCCAACTTTTAGGAAATTGTATGGAAAAATTGAGGTGGATTTGGAGAAAGGCGATGTGATAAATGTGGTATTGCAGAATAACTACAACACATATAGTTTTAGTGGCAAGAAGAAACTTGTATTGTCAACTACTAGTTGGCTTGGTGGAAAGAACGACTTTCTTGGCATAGCTTATCTCAGTGTTGGAGGACTGAGCTTCTTTTTGGCCATGGCTTTTGCTATTGTATATTTTGTCAAGCCAAGGTAAGAAAAATCATCTACTTTGCACCATGCAAATTTCCTTTTGAAATCGTTGGGGATAGCCTAATGGTCTTTCCTTATTTTTTACATGGTTTTCTAGTATATTGATTTGATAAAAAATGGAGATGAATGCATTCACTCTTTGCCCATATTAGCTCATTTTACTTACTCGCCAACAGGGTATTCATTAGCTCACCTTTAGTTAATTTGATTATAAGCTACAGATTTTTGCTTGAGTTAATAATATGTTGAGTACATTTCAAATTCAGTGTGTATTTATAAAAAATTTCTGATATGAGAGTTTTCGTCTCTGACACACGATAGATTGAAGAATAAAGGGTTTAAATTTATTTTTAGTTTTACAAAACTAATATTTTGATTGAAAGTTAACTAAATCATTAAATCACCATCTCTGTAAATTTTGAAGTAAATCTTAAATTATTTGATATGTTATTGAAGTGCGTCAAGATTGACGTCTTAGGCGTTTTTATAGAACAGTTTAAGTTGAAGTTTAGTAGTTGACAGAGTCATATTTCAACAAACATGCACAATGCAAATTTTGAATATTGCTCTTAATCTGTCTGTTTCTTATGTTATAGGCAACTTGGAGATCCATCATACTTGTCATGGAATAGGAATGCAGCAGGGCAGTGAGCAGAGGAAGCTAGTTGTGCATTATCTTCCAGGATTGGTTGCCTTGTGTGTATAATTATTATTATTCTACAGACTACAATGGCAGTGTTATTTTGTAAATCAATGTTATTAATACATATTCATACGAATAACTTTTCAGACATTAGGAGTATTTATTTATTGCCCAAAAATAATTCTTTTTTACTTTTTCATCTTCTGCGTAAGAATATAATGTGCTATTTCGTACAACTCGAGAAACACTTTCTTGTTTGGTAGTGTAGTTTTCGCTTTTAGCGAGTGAAAATAGTAGAAATGTATACAATTGAATGTTCTTTTACCGGAACATTAAACTTGTGAGATTGATGATTATATTTTAAATCGTTTGAATTAAGATGATTGTGATCGAACTACATAAATAATCCAACCATACATAGTGTAGGTTTATAGTTTATAGTTCAACCAATTGAACTTGTTTCAGTTTTAAGGCATTTGGTGAGTGCAATATAATAAGGTGCCAATGAATAAATTAATTCAATACTTATTTAATAAGATATTCTAGGAGTTGATGTGTTCATTCAAATGAGGTAAATATTGTTTAGAAATATATCACCAATTCAAAGAAATTTTTTTGTAATGTTTATGGAGAAACTAAATGAGATAATCTAAAAAATGAAATGTAGCAACAAATTATAATTAGTATCAGAACAGAAACTGTTTGATTCATTTAGCTTATTCAAACGTAACTCTAAACAAGCACTTCAAATGTTCCTTAGAAAAGTCTCTGGTTTATCTAAAAAACAGATAAATTTGTAACATTAATCCAAAGACATGTTCATTAATATTAGAGTAAATCCTAACTTCATGTCATGATGTGTTTCACAATTTGGCAGTTAGCAAAGGATCATGACTTTGGCTTCAAGAATGAATCAATTCAGTTTGACAATCAATAATTAAATAAATAAAACCTAAATCTATTTTTTCTGTCAACTGATTTGAGTAAACACATTCTCTTCTAAGTAACTGAAAAAGAAACTCTGCAAAATTACATCAAAATATAGAATTACATTGAAGAAATTAAATGAATGAACCTCACAATACTAGTAACCCTCATGAAACTCTCAATAAAATGTTGGTTAGGTATGCGCCTTCTGGATACGATGGGTCAATAGGATGATCACAGGCAGCTCCAGCATCTCTTAGAACAGTGATTTTTCTCTTTGCCATAGATGCTGCACTCTAATAAAACCAGAAAATGTAAAAATTCATTAACTTGTATTAGAAAAAATAATCTTCGTAAAATGTTTTTCTGTTAAACTTGTAATAAAATGGCTATTGATTTAAGCATACTACTTAGGCTTAAAAAATTTTATTATTGCAAACAGATAAATGGTATAAAAAACTTCCAATGTCACACTAGACTGATTAGTGGATACTCAAATGAGTGAAAATAAAAGGAGTAGAAACTTTTTCGTATTATCTTTTTATACTAAATTTACATCGCGATAAAAAAAATTAGCTATTCACAATGCAGTTTGTAACTAACTATTCTTCCCTGTAGCGCAAATGCAAACTTACTAGATTTTCACTCATTTGTGTCAAATACTCAACAATGGTGATTTTAAAGCATCGAGACAACCTAAAGTCAAAATCTACACTGACAGACAAGTCTAGTCATAGCAGGCCTAATCCTATCCATCCCATTTTTGAACTTCTTTATCATTCAAATCAACTACTATTCTAGAGTATATGTCGGGGGGATCTTTCTTCCCTTCTATAAAGTGGCCTGATGAATATTTAGAGGTTTCTCAAAATATCAAAATCAATGCAGTGGGGAACACATAGGCCTCCAATATAATTTATTCTGCGTTTACAATAACATTTCCCCCCGCTGTCTTGAAATTTGCTGCATTATCGCTAACGATCTGGACCACATACTTTGCATATAGACTTTGTCTAACATGCACAAGTGAGACAAGTATTTCATCATGCACAAACTTGTCTTTGGATTAATATTTCTCACTATTGGATCAATCTGTCACATCACATCTCATATGATCCAATGGTGAGACTTATTATCCAATGGTCAAAACAAGCTTGTGCATGGTGAAAGACTTGTCTCACTTATGCATCATAAACTTGGCCTCACATATAGTATTCAAATAAAAATATGTTTCATTTCTTCTCCTTCCCTTTCCATTTCCATTCCCCCTTACCGTTCCTTTTTTCTCTGAAGTCTCAAACAAAATATAATAATAGTCGGTAATTACCTAATCAATTTTGTCTTTTAATCATTTTTCTTCGCTAATAAACTTTATGTTAATATGTGCGCAGTGACTATTACTTTAATTTATAAGTTCCCAAGCCAATGACTGGCCAAATAGATTAATAGCACAGCAGCATCATATTGTCATTGTATTCGCTAAAATGGGGACAAAGATGCACGTTAGTTAAATTTATGACCTGTCAGACATTACTAGTCTTTAAACCCGTGCTGTCGCACGGATGAACATTAGCTGCATAAGCATGCTATTATCCTATTTAAGAGAAGCATATGTGACATTAAATAAAATTAAGCAACTAATAAAACCAAGAAGCATCACTAATATATAAATGCTACATTAATAATAGAATATTACACGGGCAACAAATTTCAAATAGGACCTACAATACCTGCAGGATACGCGGGAAAATTCCACTTTGAGTCACAGCTCCAGAACAGGAACAGGTCATTAGGAGACCGCCTCTTTTTGTAAGTTGCATGGCCAACGAATTCAAATTTCTGTACATACCAGACGCACCATGTAGAACCTGTAACATAATACATTTTACATTAACATTACAATTTCCAAGACAAAAAGCTGAAAGTTGAAACTGAGAAGCAACAATGTATTGCAAAACCTTGGGGACAACACCGGATCACACAATAAATTTCAAGATCTTCACTCTTGCAATCGCTTCTAGTTTCAAGTAAAGCACTGGTTACATTATTACATAATTTGAGGCATTAAATATCACATGCAGAATCTGTCAGGATCAATAGCTTGTGTGACAGGTTATCTTGTAAGATAGATTGGATTGGGCCTTAGCACTTGTATCTTGGGCCTAAGTCTTTGTAGTTTGTTTGTGTATTTGTATCTAGCATTCCACTATATATAGGTGATACTAGTGTAGCTTATGAGTCAAATTATAAGAATTACCCCTTTTTACAACAGAATCAACAACGATGAAAGGCCATTCTTATTATATGAGTCAGCTATTTCGATAAATCTATGCAATAAAACCCTGTCATGTATTAGTTTTACTCAGTCTCCCTTTGCCTCTAACTATGGAAAGATTCTGTATCTAGTAAACCATCCTTAACAGTGTTGCTATATAAGTCTGCTCCACAAATGACCAAACTTCAGAGAATCAGGGCTCATAAAATAAAAATTAATAACAAGCCTTGATCTTCTCTGCCGATTAGTGTTGTTTCTACACCAACTGTGTCAATGTGTGTCAAAGTATGTCAAAACATATATAACTATTGCAGCCATGATCGTTACCTTTTTTGAAGGTGCCAATTTAGGAGGATCAATGATGACAATATCCCAAGATTCATTTCTCAGAAGAGCACCCTTCATGAATTCAGTTGCATCTTCTTTCAAAAAGGATATTCTTCCGGGATCAATGTTGTTAAGTACAACATTTTCTTTAGCAAGCTCCAGAGCTGGCAGCGATGAGTCAACACCTTACAAAATTGAAATAGTCAACATAAACAGACTTATTGAATCAGTTTAGGGGTTATAGCTTGCAAAAATAATATTATACAAATCAATTAAACTATCTCTCTATACATTTATCCCAGATCAATTGCCCTTTATGAATCTCAAAACTACTTTTGGACTATTTCAAGCCCGGGAAAAGAAATTCATCTAGTTTAAAGCAATCCTATCCGAAGTAGCAAAGAATAGTGATTAGGTTATTATGACATGTTGGGTTGGGCCCACCTTTCTTGAACTATTTTTTAATTTTCAGTTTTTATGGTTCCTTTCTTTCTAAAACAACCAAATTATTTATAGCAGTATATTGGCAATCATAGACAATGATAATGAAGAACGAATTAGCGACAGAATGTACCAGTGACATTTAGAGCACCTCCACGCACTGCATTTAGAGAAAAACCGCCACTATAGCAACAAATATCAAGAACCTTTTGGCCATCTGAAATTCCTGATATGAACTGACGATTCTCGCGCTGATCTGCATAGAATCCTGTCTTCTGTCCTTTCAGTGAAATTGTGTACACAATTCCATTTTCCATAATCTGACAGATGAGAACAACAAACATGTGAAATCTCAAACTTCATAAATTTCGCATCTCCGTTACATCTTCTCGGATCTTTAGTTATGGAAACATATGCTAAGGTGCAAAATATAATGTGCATTATGTAAGGATAACAAAATAGGATTCCTGGGTGTGTTTTCTGAAAAGGCATAAAATAGATATTTAACTCTAATTTTTTCAAATTTAAACTTTGAGTAGAAAGGTTGGTTGGTTCAGATATATTTTAACTTCACGACACATTGCTTCTATTTACCTTTTTATTGACGAATGCTTCTATTTACCTTGTACTATACAAAAACCCAATAACAAAATAGAAATACATGAAGAAAATAATAAGACCATTGTTTAGCGACACTAATCAAACTATCAAGTGCAAGGTCATAATTACCGAAGAAGTAAATAGAAAAAAGAAACTGTTCAAAATTTTAAAGAACAACATTTTAATGATCACAGCATACCTTTGTTCTTTCAGGACAAGTAGATGAAAGCATTTCCTTTGAATCAGACACATTAACTCCGTCTTCCTTTAAAATATCAATAGACGGTCTCCAATTTATATGATTGATATAATTGATTTTCCTGATACATGCCTCTATCTCTGATTTGTACTTCTCAACCCAAGCAGCAGATGATGCTACTACAGCTACATCTCGAAATACATCAACTATCAATCCTGATAATCTGTTGTGAAACCAGAAAAACCCAATTCAAAATCGTCCAAATGAACATTCCGAAAATGGTGCAAGGGTATGGTTTTAGAAAATGGGAAAAAAACCGTGGATCTACTCAAAAGAACAAACTGTTCAGTGATGTATAGGAACATCTAAAGTTGACAAAAGGAAGCACGAGGAGGAGAAGTTCAACCCTTCATCTCTCACCTGTCACCCTCACTATTGATTAGACGATACGCATTTGTATGGACAGAAGGAAGGCCCAACCTTCTACGCAATTCAACAGCAGCGTCAATTCTTGTTTCAAGCAGTTTCTCCATGTTCAATGCACATGCTGAATCACTGTGTCATCAACAATTTAAAATCAAATATCACGTTAACGGGCTATGTTGAAACAAAAAGCAATGAACGAATAATCATATACAAAAACCTGGCTGCTTCGTCTTCAAGCTGCATGAGTCGAACACAGAACATAGAAACTGAGTTGTACAAGCCCCACCCTATTGGTTTCTCAGTCCCATCTGACACCAAAACAATATCGCCAGTCTTAGGAGGCGGCCTACCGATAATTCTATCGACGGCTCCACTATATACCATTGGGTTGCCATCCTTAAAGAGTTGAGTCTTCCCTTTCTTTAGTACAACCTTTGCAACACCTACCAAACCCAAACTATTCATAAAATAATTCAGTAAGCTTAAAAGAAAAAAAAAACTTTCCCATGTATTACTATTGACATAATCCTATAATACTATATTTATCTATAAATGAAATACTATAGACAAAGATGCAAAAAAAATTGAGGCATGGAAAGGACTCTAATTGAGTTAGGGTATGCTTATGCTTATTTTCATAAGCTCTATGGAAAAAAAAAATATAATTGAGGCTCCGTCTGTTGCAGATTAAATAAATAGAGATTTTGATTAAAAAAAAATTTTAGAAATTAGTTTTAAAGAGATTTTATAGAAAAATAGAATTTACTACGTGTTTATTTATTATAATAAAAATCAATATTTTTAATAAAATAATCTTTAACTTGTTTGGACACAACATGTAAAAGTGAATATTTTAATTACAAAATAACAATACTTGTTTTCTCTCTCCTCTAAAAAAATCTATTATTTGAGAAGCTACTCTTAGCAGCTTCTCATTTTTAGTTGTATTCTGATTATTTTAAAAATCTGTAATAAACAGATGCAATATTTTTTAAAGTGATTATTTTTATTAAAAAAAAAGTGATTTTTTTTTTTTTCTAAAAAAACTAGAGTATGTTTAGATTGACTTAATTGAGCTTATCTATTGGCATAAACAATTGTGAGACTGTTTGGAAGAGCTAATGGAAACAGCTTATGACATGTATATAAGCTGTTTTCAGCTTATTTTCATAACCTCATAAGGATAGCTTATGAAAACTAAGCTTATATAGGAATTGCTGGTACATAAGCACTAATGTATAATCACTTAATTAAGTTGTTTATCCAAACAGGTTGTTAGGAAGAGGTTATTAAAGTGCAAGAAGAATGTTAAACATTTGAACTTATAATAAGAGTATTATATTCTTTCTACGCACCAAACACTTTGAATTAGAAAAGTAGAACTAGTTAACCATTACATAGCCATGAAAAGTGGAACGAGAAAGTGAAAGTGATGATACCTTTGGATTGATGAGAAGCAAGTTGTTGAAGGGTGGTTGGCAAAGAACAAACGGATAGGGATTTGGTCAGTAACTGCTTCATTTTCACCTTTGCTGCTCTCTTCTTCTTCTCTGCGTTTCTACTTTGTAGAGATTCCGGTTTCCCCTATTACATCAACATTATTATTTGTTTATTTTTTAAATAGCATTCTATTCGATAAGAATTATTTTAGAGAAGAAATGCAAGAATAACAAATGACATTATTTTATAGGATGATGTAATTTTAATATCCTCTTTTAATGCAAATCATGGGGATAGTTGATGTAAATAAGGATAGAAATTTATTTTTGCAATTCTTCTCCATAGATTTTCTTATCAAATAGCATTTTTCTTTTTAAAATAGATTATTTTCATTGTAAAAAAAATTAATTTGTACCAAAAAAATCAAATATAATAAAATTAAGTTAAAATTTGTATCTTAATATTTTTAAAATGAATAAACATTATTATTCTTAATATAAATGCTTTTTAATGTCTTTTTTTTCAATAAGTACTCCCTCTGATTTTATATACAAATAAAATTTAATTTTTAAAATTTATTAAAAAAGTAAGGTATTTGGTCTATATTATTTTTTCAATCAATTTAAAAAGTTAAATTTTATTTATATATAAGACCGGATGGAGTAATGTATGAACCTGCTTATTTTATGTTTCTTTTTAATATATTTTTAAGAAGAAAATAAGCCAAACAGTTAGTAATAAAAAGATAACTTTTATTTTAATGAAGATTAAAAAAATGAAGGGAAGCATGAAGCCTCTCCTTCTATCTCGATATCTTCCTCTATCATTTCGACATGTGTTGTGACCTCTCTCTTGATTTGGAGTTTTTTAGGGTCTCACGTTTTTGTTGCTGCAATCTCCTATACAACTTTGGGTCTGTTTGGCTAGTCAAAAAAATTAGTTTATAGCTTATGTCTTATAGCTCATAAGCTAAAAGACCTGTTTGGTAACAGACTTTTTTGTATGAGCTTATAGCTTATTTTACTGACTTATAGCTTATTTTTCAGATGCTATTTCAAGTAGCTTATGAGCTTATAGCTTATAGCTTATTATATTTTCTTCCATTTTTACCCTTTATTATTTTAACTAATGTTCACTCATACCCTTTTTTTATTTCACTTTAAAATAAACCATATCTTTTTTTGGCTACCTGATAAACCATAGTTTTTTTAATAAATATAAACCATACTTTTTTTAATAAACCATACATGATCATGTTAGAATATTTTCTAATATTTTGTGGGCTGCAATCAATTGTTGGTTTTGGTTTTAATAAAAACGGGTTGATGTTGTTGTGATCCAGTTGATGATAAGTCCGACAAATGTGATCAGTAATAATGGACTTTGGACACTGATTCAGATTTGTGTAGAATAAAGTGTAGGCCCAACTCTATGGTCCATGATGGGTGGTACTAGGGTTGAGATCTTTTATATATAAGATTGGCTAGGTCCCATTTGCCGTCACGCTGTCACACGCACTCAGTGAAAATCTGTGTACGCTCATTTGTGGCCTTCCCCATCAAAGACCTCAAAGATTGGAGCATGTGATTAGGCAAAGGAAGATCCTAGTCTAATATATCGATGTTTTCGATATTGGTGCTTCCGATAACGATTGTTTGCGATTATGATAATCAAGTAAGTGTGTTCTAATTTCATATAATATGTCGATCTCTAAATTTTAATTCTTACAGATCATTCATTATTACCTTATGACAATTTTTACGTGAATATAAACCTTATGTATGCACTACCAAAAAAAAAACCTTATGTATGCTATTCACTATAAAAAAATAACGTTGCTTTATATAAAATAAAAAAATAACCTTGTTCAGTTTTATAAAATAGTCTAATAATTATTGTTTTGGACCAAAATATAATAATAAACCATATTTTTTTAATCTTGTGAAAAAAAAAAAAACCATACTTTTTTAATAAAAAAGTCAATAAGAAAACCCATAATTTTTTGAAAATAAAATTTCAACCAATAACAATTAGTTTAGTATTATAAAAAATATATATTATATGAGTACATTTAATTTTTAAATTTCAAGTATATTAAATATTAATTTGACATAAATTTTATTTTGAATTAACAATACCCTTTTATGTCATTTTACATTTATCAGCTAGTTGAACCGCTAATTTTACCAAACACTTCAATTAACTTATCAGTCATCAGCCATAAGCTATAAACTATCAGCCATCAGTTAGCTTATCAGTCAACCGCTAATTTTGCCTTATGTTCTTCATCTTAGCTCTTCGAGTGTTTCAAAGAGCCTTTTTACAAGTGAATCAACAAGGGCCTACTTTAAGGCCTGCAACTAAGGCATGTAAGGCTACAACGAAAGATTCTCTTCTCACCCCCCATGACTCTTTTTAACCCCCCAATATTCCAATTTTACCCCTGTTCAAAAACTTCGGAACGTGTTTTCCGAAGTTTTTTTAGTTCAAATTTGTCAAAAATTTCGGAAAATACATTCTGAAGTTGATCTTCAAGGCAAAAAAAACTTCAAAAAACGCGTTCCGAAGTTTAAAACTAGGGGTAAAAACGGAAATCCGGAGGGGGGGGGGGGAAGAGTCATGGGGGGTGGGAAGAGAAAATTTCGGCTACAACGGGTTTTGATCCTTAATATGTATAGTCTTGTTATTAGAGTGCTCAATGAACACACTTAATTACTTGTCTTGTCTCGTCTTTATCTAAGTCAAGCTATGCATGTTGAACTTTTCTAAGTTATCATACTAGTGGTGAATCTAGATACGAATATATCAGATAATTGCCTCTAGGACCTTAGAGTATCCACATTCATGCCACTGATGTGGGTGGCATAAATGAGCTCCACTAATTTTTTTTATATTTTTAAACTCTTAAAAGCAACTCCACTATTTTACCTAAATATCAATATCATTCATAAAAAAAATTTAAATTGGGTCCCACTGACCCCACAATATATCTCACCAATGGTCTAGTGTTAATTATAAAACAATAAAAAAATTGGACAAAGGCAAGATTGCAACCGTATCCATAGTTGGCACCGTATCCATCAATTACTACTCTTTACTAGTTAAATAGCGGTAGCTTTTCTGACAATGGGTGTCAAACTCTGCTGTAGCACCTTGCGATGTTTATGCTCTTAGTGGCCTCTTAGTTAGGCAAGCGAATGAATAAAAAGAGAGCTTACTTTTACAAAGTGCATGGGAAAATTACACACATCAAATCATCAAAGGCTCATTGTATTTACATTCTAATATTACAAGCTTTCAAGTGAACTAGAGGCACATGTTTTCCATCATAATCTTCCATAGTTGGGAGTTTGAAGTGTCTTGGTACGGTTTCTTCAATATTTTCTCTTGTGAATGAGAGTTGGGTCATGTCATCTCTTTCACTTATCCTACACGGTGGGCCTAAGGAGGAATATCTTTCTCTTTCCCCAGTTATAAATCTTTTTAGATTTCAAATATGGTCTTCCATATAATGTACGAAATTCGGAGAAAGGCGACAACTACAACTTCATGTTTGTCTCCAACTACGTATGATTATGACCAGGGTTGCAGACACGTCAGTGATTTAGCTGCGGTTGTGGCCTCAGGGTTGTCTCGAGGGTGTTTCGTCGGGTCTACTTGATTTGTCAGCGTCATCACATTTTAGTGTGGAGTCATAAGGGGGTGCATAATCTAGGCGCCTTTCCTCTTATCTTATGAGCGAAAGTTGTCTATATTTTGGTGCTTTATCGTCGTTGTTGGTGGTTTTTCTTGGCCATTTTTTTCGATGTCATTCTTTTGTTGATTTGGATTGTTTTATGACTCTTATGGTTCTCGCCATGTTTGGTTAATCTTGAGGCCTAGGTAAATTTTACTGAGGCTCCATGGTAATCATCAATGTTCTTATATGAAAAAACAAGGTTACCTCTTTGTGCCGAGAATTTTTTTATTAACAACAAAGATTAAAACTTTATTCTAGAGAAAAGCTCAAAGAGGAAAACAAAGTACAAGAAGACACTGTAATGCTAAAGTAAGGCAGGGTGTTGGTTGATGAAAATTTAGTAAATTGTTTGTGTGATAGTAAAGATAAGTTCATGGTTGTTGATAAGTTTACTCAAGAGTTTGAATCATATTATTTCAAAGATAGATGAATAATTAAACTTGTGATACGTGAATACACATATTTTATTTGAATGATCCACTTGATACTATGATCGATTAGACGTTCTAACTTCTAATGCTTATCCGTTGTGGATTTACTTCAAATAAATAGAAAGGTGTAGCATTGTAGTGCTTCATGATGCTATGATGTCAAGATGTGATGACACATGAGGTTAAGCTCTGCATTGTGTTATATGTTTATGATTTCAAATCCATGAACCCGCAAACTCAATCCATTTAAAATAATTGTCAAATTTTTTACTTTTGATAATAAGGTTTATGGTTTTTTATATGTTTTAATTTTGAAATGTTTTAAATAAATTTAAGGGTTAAAACTTTAAATGGTAAAATTTAGTCAAAATAATAAAATTTTCAAGAAATTTAATTATGTCTTTTCTTGAAAATTCATTTCAAAGTTTTGTTTTAGGTCTCATAAAAAATATGTCATTTAAGTTTTAGGTTTATGTAGACATGTCTTTTAAAATTTTTAAATAAAAAACATGTCTTTTAAATTTGTAATTCGTAGCATCTATGTCATATTTTTTAAGTTATAGAGGATAACCGAAAGAATCTGGATACTACAAATTACAAATATAAAAAATTTATTTGTTACAAACATAAAATTTTAAAAATTTATCTATTACAAACGTAAAATTTAAATAATCTATTTATAACTTACAAAACTTAAAACCTATCTAAATTTAAAACCATTTTACCAAAAAAATAAATTAATTGGATTTTGTTCACTAGGCGAGGGATATTAATGTAAAATGACGTGAATTCGAAATATAAAGGCACAAACACAACGCGGTCTTCTTCACGTTGAATTTTGTGAGATTCATTCCAACGGTATAATTCTTCAATTTCTTCTTCTCTGCAAACTTCATCGCGCTTCTCTTCCAAACCTCAATGGTTACTCTCAAGGTAATCATTTTTCATTCCTTTCAATCATCTCACAATCTTAAACCCTAACCTAACCTAACCTCTTTTCATTTTCAAATTTCGCCCAAATCCTCTCATTAATCATTATCAACATTTGAGGAACAGTGCTTAGGGTTTTCGTTTTTTTAATTATTTTTTCTGACGTTCTTGTTTCGTTCTTTCATGTTTCAGGGAAAATCGAGAGTGGGATCAACGCGATCCTCAGTGTCACGTCCAACTGGTATATCTTGGTTTTCATTTTTCTGTGAATTTGAAATGTTATTGACTAGATTTTACTGATTAGTTTAATTTAATTGATTTTTTTTTTTTATATATTGTTTGATTTTGATGTTGTTTTGAATTTTATGGAACAGTGGGTGGTAAGAATTTCAAGGTTTTTTCGGAAAATGACCGGATTAAAGTTGAGGATGGGACTATGTAGGTGTTTTTTCTTTTCCTTTATATGTAATTGAGTATGAAAATTTTTCAGAACTAATTGTAGTTCTTTCTTTACTTGTTTTTATTATTGTTGTTGTTAATTTTTTTATTATTATTATTTTATGATTTGTTTAGACTCTTTTGTGGCTTTAATTGAACAACAGGGTCGTCTCATCGTTATATCATTTAGGGTGCCGAGCTGGTTCCTTGTTTTATATGTCTGTGTAGTGTATAATTTATTTATATGGCGATGTGCAGAGTTGATTTTTGAAACCATGATAACATACAATAGAATAGAATGTCATATAATTCATTTATGTGTAGTTTCTTAGGTACCATAGTGCAACATATTGATATATTTTTCGTATAGAACGAGTGCTATAGTACAAGAACTTCCTAGTTTTATATGTGTATGTTGTAATTGTATGTATTGAGTATTGCATTTTGATATGCATAGTTGATTTTTAGAAACCATGATAACATACAAAACAGCAGAATGTCATATATTTCCTTTAGGTCTAGTTTCTTGGGTACCATAGAGCTACATATTGATCTATTTGTTCTGTCTTCCTAACTTATGTAGAAAGAGTGCTATAGAAGCTAAAAAAGGGGTTATTTCAAATGGTGTCAGTAATCCAAAGGTAATATGCATTCTAAATTTCTAATAGTTTTAAGTACTCGCAATATCTGGAAATACTTGGAAAGTCTTTATATATGTTGCATCCTTGAGTATGGTATTGCTTACTGCATGTATAATTAATTTGCAACTTAATGATAAAGGGTGACTTCAAAAGCATGGAGAAAAGTAAAGGAACTTATGGCACTTCTGGTAAGTTTTAACTGGACTTATTTTTAGTTAAAACATGGACAAATATGTTGCAAACCAGATTTATCATTTTCACTTATTTTTGCTTTTGGTAGCAAATATGAAAGCGAGAAAGGCATTGGCTGATGTTACCAATGCTCAAGGAAACTCTACGGCAGCTGCTAAGCGTAATATCTCCAAAATTAAGTAAGAATCTTCTTTATTGTGAGTTGACTTCATTAGGATTTCTTCTAATGCATTCTTCCTTAACCGAGTGTCTGTTATTTTATGTCTTATGTGCTTTACCAGGGTTTCAGGAGGTTCAACTACTAAAACAGTGGGCATCTCTCTGAGGAAATCCTGCACGGTATGAAAAGTCACACTCTTCCAGATTTCTGCTAAGCCAGTGTTATTTTTGTTTACTCAATCAGTTGTTCAGCTAACGGAATACTCCTTTTTATTTGTACAAATTAACTAATGTACTTGATGCCCCAATGATGGAATTGTGGCTATATAATCTACAAAATTACTTATATAAATATTAATAAAAACATAAATGTGAAAAAGTCTCATGAAAGCATTCATCTTGTTTATTGGGCAGATACTTTTTTGATCTATTTGTTACTGCGGTAAGTCGTTTATCTATGTTTGTTTCTTTAGAGAGAGTTACTAGTGATATCGGGCATAGCATTTTTAATTTAATGTGGCAGTAGGTATGAGATGGATCTCCAGATTTGACAACAATCTAAAAAGGATGTAAATCTTGTTGGCTAGGTTTTTTTAGTAGCTATCCTTACTGTGGCTGATTGGACTTTTTTTAGTAAAGAATTGTACTTTGCAAACACTTAGGAAATTGCACTGCCTTGAGTCATATGTATAGAAGATAAACTTCTGGAGGTAGTTGCTGGTAGATTCAGTGGTTTTAGGCAGCTTGAAATAGTTGCATCGAAGCCATATGATTGCACAGCAAAATCAGCTGGCCACTAACTTCATACCTATTCTATTTTCACCCTTTTTAACCATTAACCGTTTCTACATTCAGCAACCTTAACTATGGAACTTTGCATGTTTTCTTGTTGGGACGGTGATAGTAGAAAGGTACCATGCATGCAGCACTGATTATTTTCTTGCTCAAATCAGGTAAGAGAGCAACGAAATAGTAGTCGTGGTGGAGTTCAATTAGATGCTCCCAATAGAGGTGACTAATTTCCCCATAGATCTTTTTATTGTGTGCTTCAACAATTTTAGATTTTTTTTCTTCCTTTCATCTAATAATTAGTAGGCACAGGTTTAAGGGTTTCTTTAGGTGATCAGAAGATTAGTTCAAATTCAAATGGAGGTCAGTCAGTTGCCACAAAGGATAGGTACATAAGATCCCATCTCTTGTTTATCTCACTATTAATTGGATATTAAGTTATTTATGTTTGTTATTTATGATTCCAAGCATGTTATTCTAAAAATTATCCCGACACTTTTTTATCTTTTAGGTTTGCAAGGAAGCCTATGTTAACTACAACAACTACAAGGTTTTTGTGAATTTCATTTTATTGATTTGTGTAAGTTTTATTATGAACAACATGCGACTAAAACCAGAACGTTCATTTGTCTCTTCCAAGCATTTCAAGGAAGTCTCTGCCAGTTCCTTTAGGCACAGGTTTAAGGGTTTCTTTAGGTGATCAGAAGAATAGTTCAAATGGACGTCAATCAGTTGCCACAAAGGATAGGTACTTGAGGTCCCCGTCTTTTGTTTATCTCACATTTAATTGAATATTCAGTTATTTATTTTTGTTGTTTATGATTCTAAGCATATTATTCTAGAAATTATCCTGACACATTTTTTTTCCTTTTAGGTTTGCAAGGAAGCCTATGTTACCTACAACAACAACAAGGTTTTTATGAATTTCATTTTGTTGATTTGCTTAAATTTTATGAACAACACACGACTAAAACCAGAACATTTATTTGTCTCTTCCAAGCATTTCAAGGAAGTCTCTGCCAGTTCCAAGGAGGGTAAACAGGGTTGATATGAATAACACAAAGGTTAGCATAATTTTATTTACAAATTATCTTTCATGGTGATGAATAATGACAATACAATGTCATTTAATTTTTCCTTTTCTTGTGTCTCCTTATTTTATTTACTTTTAGGAAAATGCTGGAAGTTCTGATAGAGCTAATGGCCAAAGCGGTCTTCCAAGTAAGAAGCCATGACATAAATACTCGTAAAATGTCAACGAGCTGACTTATTCTATGTTGATCAAACTTAATTTACTATTTAATTCAGGTAAGCTGACAACAGACAGAAGAGTTGGTTCCCAACTAATTAATACAAGGAGCCATCTATTGAAGACTCGAGTTAGTGATGGCTTTATTCAAACGTAAGTGATAATTAATAAGTAATCATATTATTAGTTTATGCCTCTATGATAATTGTGTACTTTTAGTACATTTTCTCGGTTTGATTGGTGTTCAAGTTGCAACAATTGGTACTAATGACCCTACAACTCTACCTAGAATGAAGTATATGTTAGCAGTTAATGTTTCTATATTTTTCCTTATAAAAAACTGAACTTTTAGAATTAGATTCATTGTTTAAGAGCATTTTATACCACTGTAGTCTGTATTTACTCTTTTTCTAGCACTACTAAATCTATGGAAAGTTTCTTTGCAAATTTTATGAAGAAAACTCAACATTAAGAACAAAGGTTTAATGTAATTCCATCTGGACAAAAGAATCATCATGGTATAGTGTCCCATGAAAGTGTCTTTGCAAATTTTATGAAGAAAACTCAACATTAAGAACAAAGGTACGATAATATTACACAGAGATACGAATACTGATGCACACATACCCAATACACTGGTAGAAAACAATATACTACAAAACACATAAATACTCTAAGAAAACAATTTTTGAATAAGAAAACCCTTCTTATTTTTTTCTTTTTTTGGAATTGGTGCTACTAGATATCTCTGTTTATAGCTGACCTGCTTGTGTTCTTCAATAACTACTATTTCTCTTCGCTATACGAGATAACTGCTTCTACTCTTGGATTTTATCAAAATTGATAATTTAGAGGATGTAATTTTTCGTTATTAATTGGTCATTTCATCTGGGTTGTAGGGTTACAAGCAATGCTTACCAAGCATCCTCAAGGAAGTCCATCAAGGTATGTTGGCTGTACTTTAAAGTTTCTTGTCTGCTCTATTTGATTTATTTGGTTGGTTGTTGTTCCAATTGTTTTTGGTTATTTATTTTTATATCTGTATTCATATCTATGCTTATTTTATTTTACATTTGGAATTTATTTCGTATGCTCGTACAAGTAATAAGAGTGAACTATTGTGTAGTGGGCCTGTACGAAAAATTTGCTGCTAATGTTTCGTTCACATACTTGATGAAGATATTGTGCTCAATATTTTTTTCGGTTCATTTTGTGATTTTAAGCCTCATTCTCTTTCATTAGTCATAATTTCCTTCCACCACATTTATATTTTTGTTTCTAAACATAAAGAGTACTTTTCTAATGCAGTGATTAAAGTTAGAACCTGATTTTTTGCCTTTTTGTATGCAGCCTTTTGTTAAGACCACACTCAAGGCTTCTACATCTCAGAGGATTCCAAAATCTAAATCCATAACAGATGAGAGTAAATCAAAACCAATCACTGCAATAGCATCTACGGATGACGAAAAAGTTTCTTTGTCTCTTCCCGAGAACAGTTCAGTGGTCATTTCCGATGACGCAAATCAAAAGCATCGACCATCTGAAGGGGAGAGCAGTCTGAAAACAGATTTATCCGAGTTGATTCCAAGAAAAAGATCCAGCCGTCGGAAATCTTATACAACTTCATTAATGGAAAAATCTAAGGTAGCATGCTCAATGTATTAAACCACTTTTTTTAAGGTCTCCTAAATATTTAAAATGAGAGTAAGCCTTAATTTGCAGATTCTCAAGGAAAATGGTGAAGTTAGGGAGCAGGATAACCTACCAAATATAGATGATGAACGTAATCATCTAGAAGTTTCTGAATACATTGATGATATATATCAGTACTATTGGGTTACTGAGGCACATAGTCAAGCTCTATCAAATTACATGTCAATTCAGACAGAGATTACTCCTCATATGCGGGGAGTATTGGTCAACTGGCTAATTGAGGTACATAACTAATTTCTTCAACCTTAAGATGTCTTATCTTTTAACCCTGTCCTTTCTTTATATATTGTTCCATCTCTTCCCTCTTTTGGATGTTAATATGTCCCTTTATACATTTGTCTTGCTGATAATTTTCTTTAGTAGATCCAACATCACTAGTCGTTTGTTTTTCTTATTTCTTGACTTTTACAGGTACACTTCAAATATGATTTGATGCCCGAGACCCTATATCTGACAGTGACATTGTTGGATCAATATCTTTCCCAAGTGAACATAAAAACAAGTGATATGCAGTTAGTTGGTCTTACAGCACTTTTGCTGGCTTCAAAGTATGAGGACTTTTGGCATCCAAGGGTGAGAAGTCATTTCAATAATTGATTTTGAAGAAAGAGGGGGCGTGATTCAGTGTCATGATTGTAATTTTTATTTTGTCTCATTTATTATAGGTAAAAGATTTGATTAGCATCTCAGCCGAGGCGTATACTAGAGATCAAATGCTTGGAATGGTAGGCAATTCTTATTCTTATAATAAACATTTCTTAGGACACTACTAGCTCTTGTTGGTTTAATAATACATCATTTTCTATTTCTTTAATCTTCAACTGATCCAGTTGATAAATTTAAAAATCTTGCTGGTTTTGTTCAATTTTCTGTTGTATAACGTTCAACATGGTTCTTATTATTAATATTCTAACTAATGACTGGGATGGATTTTTCTGTTCAGGAAAAGCTTATTCTTAGAAAATTGAAGTTCCGTCTTAATGCTCCCACTCCTTACGTTTTTATGGTTAGGTTTCTCAAGGCATCACAATCAGATATGAAGGTACACAATTCAGCATGCACAATCTATAGACATACTCGATTGATATGTGACAAGTAGTTATTTTGAATGAGAAATTTTTTATGCATGACACATTTTGTTTCTAATTTATTTTTGCAGCTTGAACACTTGTCATTCTTTCTCATTGACCTATGCTTAGTTGAATATGAAGCTTTAGCGTTCAAGCCTTCATTACTATGTGCATCGGCTCTCTATGTTGCACGTTGTACCTTGCAAATAACCCCGACATGGACACCACTACTTCACAAGCATGCGCGTTACGAAGTTTCACAGATCAGGCACTTAATCTTAGATTGTCAATTTCAGTTTCAAAATTTTGTGTGGCTTTATTTTATGCTAACTTTCTGCAATAACTATAGGGATTGTGCTGATATGATATTGAAATTCCATAAAGCTGCTGGGAAGGGAAAGTTAAAAGTCGCATATGAAAAATATTCCAGAAAGGAACTCAGTGGCGTCGCAGCAGTGAAGCCGTTGGATAGACTTCCCCATTGATTTGACTTGTGCTGGAGAGTCACACCTTTGTAGTACAGTATATATAATATGACATTCTTCTCAAATATTTGAATGTAGTATCCTCTTAATTTTTTTGTTCTTTAGCCAGAAATTCTGGGATTATTCCCTTGAGTGAGTAGTTCACCACATTTGTGATGGCATATAATTGTGCACCCAGAAAGATCCTTTAACAGGTTGGATTCTCACAACCTTAGTTACAGCTATAAAAGTTTGGTTTTATCAAAAGCATATTATTTGGTAGAATATTAATGATATGCTGAGCTTAATACATATGTTTTTAACTTAAATCAATCACAAGACAATTATGGATGAGATTCTTCTTTTTTTTAAAAGAATAAAATAAAATTATTTTGAACTAAACTATTATTATAAGGTTCAAAGTGATTATCTTTACTATCATTTTGTTTAACTATAATTAGTA
Source organism: Trifolium fragiferum (assembly GCA_954870985.1). NCBI lineage: Eukaryota > Viridiplantae > Streptophyta > Magnoliopsida > Fabales > Fabaceae > Trifolium > Trifolium fragiferum. The sequence continues at coordinate 17,681,553 of OX940792.1, forward strand.
TCACACTAAGTAAACCAGATTTAAAAAAAAATAAAAATGGTGAACTAATTGTCAGTGCCTTACCTGCAAAAGAACGGTTGTTGTCAGTGTACATGGATAATTGACATTTGTTCAGTGTCCCTAAACTTATGACTGTTTGTCTCTTAAGTGCCACCTGAATATGCACATGTTTTTTCCTTTCTTCCAAACCATTAAATGCTTGCCTTTTAAATAATAAATAAATTAAATATATTCACTTTTATATGCAATGGCTATTTGCTTTTTATTTTCAAAATTGTGAGACATGTCTTCATTTTATAAATGGATAGATATCACATCCGGTCTTAACTATTTATTCTATCCCTTTTTAAAATATGTACTTCATTTTTACAAAAACTAGCCTTTATAAAAGCTAGCCGTTAGTGAAATTAGCCGTTATTCAAACTAGTTGTTATTCAAACTAGCCGTTATTTCAAATATTCCTATAAATAATTTTAATATGCAAAATAACCATCACATTCTCTCTACAATTTCTTAACATCTTATATTCAATATCAAAATTATCTTCATATGTATCCTTCCAATCTCTTCAATATCAAATTTCTTAATGTATTTTGATATATCTGAATTATTTTGTTTCAATAATGCATTATTATATATTATTGTAAAATATAAATTTGTAAAAACGTGTGGGTCCAATGTGATCCATTTGAGAGTTTTTAATGAGTTGTTTGGATATTTGAGAAATATGGTTGAATTGTTTAAATAATTGTGAAGAGTGAAATAATATAAAGAATGAAACGAAACCCACTTAAAGAACCCACATTGGTTATTCAAACTAGATGTTATTCAAACTAGCCGTTAGTCAACCTAGCCGTTATTAAAAATAGTCGTTAGTCAAACTAGTCGTTATTCAAACTAGCCGTTATTCCAAATATTCTTATAAATAATTTTAATATGCAAAATAACCATCACATTCTCTCTCTACAATTTCTTAACATCTTATATTCGATATCAAACTTCTCTTCACATGGATCCTTCCAATCCTTCCAATGTCTTCAACATCAAATTTCTTAATGTATTTTGATATATTTGAATTATTTTGTTTCAATTATACATTTTATATATTATTGTAAAATATAAATTTGTAAAAACATGTGGAGTTTAATAGGAACCCATTTGAGAGTTTTTGATGAATTGTTTGAATATTTAAAAAATGTGGTTGTTTAAATAATTGAAAAGTGTGAAATAATATGAAGAATAAAATGGGAACCATATGGATTAGTTGGATGATGGTGTTCTAAACTTACTCATATAAAAGAGAACACTTGTATTAGATATTTCCAAACTAACAACTTAATTTTGAAACTCCAAAACCTTTTCATTAAGACATAACCCGTGCTTAAGATACCATAATTAAGATGAAAATCCAAGCGTTGAACTCGCTTGGTTTACTGGGACAGCTCAACACAACTGCAACAAGGACTAAATTTCCACTTAGGATGCGTTTGATTTATAAAAGAACACAGTAGTACTAAATATGACAAAATTTTTGGTGTTTAATTTGCAAAGTGACTATTGAGACTGAACAAAATCCTTAAATCTTATACCCCTTCAAATCATGGTTTCCATCTCTACTCTCGACATTATTATTCAATATTGCAAACAGAGCAAAGCCCTACTTAAAATTGATTTTATCTTGCTAAATATTATACCTCAAATAGAACTTCTCGTATATTGATATGAGATTGTATGAGCAATAAATGAGTAGTTAGTGAGATACAATAGTCAACTACAGAGATCAATCGTGACACTGAATGAAAAAAGATGAACCTGAGTTCGGATAATTGTCGCATAAAGATATATTTTCTTTCTCAATTTTATCAACATTACATTGTTGTATTGTATTCGTAAAAAAACAAGTTAATGAGGTTGTTCACACTCTTACGAGGATAACCACATCATATTCTTGCTACAAAGATTTTCATTCTATTCCTCATTGCCTTGTAATGATTATTGATAAAATAATGCAATAGATATATTTCAGTCAAAAGAACAAAACTACCAACATTATTCCGAGTACACAACAACTGAAATAGGCCTCGGTTTTTAAAAACCTACCAATGCCTTTTTCCATATAAGATAAGATGTACAACATGAATTAAATATCGTCGTAAGATCCTATAAAGAATTGTGCCAAATGATAAATAAGACTTTGTCTCAATTAGTTTAAAACCATGGAAAGTGTAAGAAGCTCAATAAACATCAGATTGGTAGCGGCTGTTCACCTTATGAACCTTCATCTTCATAGCCACGGCAACCCCCGAAAGCCGTTGAAGGTGAAAGATCAAGCCAATAGAAAGATTTATCATGAAGGTTCAGACCTCTCTTTTCTTTTACCAGTGATGGAAGTACTGTTATTCTCAATGACTTGGGAATCTAAGCTACGAACATTGTCTGCTAATTTATGTGGCTGGTCCAGATCACTATTTCCAGAAGTATCCACACCGTTAGAAACAGTAGCAACATCATCATCCACACTTTTCCGGGTAATGCAGAGCCAAGGTCTCGAAGATTCGTTGCTAGTACTCAGTGCCAAAGGCACGTGCCATGATCCTTTTTCTGATTCCTGAAACACAATATTTTCAGATTTTATTCTAGGACTGACTTCAGAAATAGTTATAAAAAACCCAAATTTTATAATTGAGAATCATAGTATACAAACTCCTCAGAAGCAAAAGTATTTAGGATTTTCATGTTTTGTATGACATGACAGCTTAGAGTAATGATAATGCTCTTGTTCCCTAGTTTGCTAGTAATTACAAATCTTAAGATTACCAACTTGGACTTTTTAATAGACCCTTCACCAAGAGTTATTTCTACATAGGAATTATGTTAAAATAGAAATACTAGCAAAACACTCTTTAACATACATTTTGTTTTTTTGGGTCAATTTAACATACATTTTCTATCATGCTCATTTTGATTTGTTGAAATCCATATGGAACCACCAAATTTATACAGGACTGACATAATTTAGTGGGATAAATTTTCGAAATATTGTGATCCATTTGAATTTTAGAGGGAATGTGTTGGGAAGAGTTGAGTGTATTGCTAGCACTTTTCTTTTGTTACAAAAGGGGTAAAAACACGTGCTTAGGCATCTTGAGATTCATACAGATTTGGAAAGGCACAATCCCAGAAGGAACAGTACTAAACAAATATCACGGCACATACAAATATTACCTGGATAACCAATGAATATGATGGTGGTAGCTGAAGTTTCAAGTTCCCCTTAATAAATGTGTAGTGAACCTGTAGATAAAGAAAACGAACTTGAGACAACATATGGGCACAACATAAAAATCTTAAATCACCTACAAATCAGATTTTGTAGGATACATGCATCAACTTTGTAGGCTCTACAGATGGAAACAACTATCACTACCTCAAGCAACAGAGAATATCGTGAGATTAATAAAAATTATTTATGGTGTTTCTAACACTTAAAACAGATCAAACTTTTTTCTCCCAATAACCCCCTTCCCAAAGACCAACAAATCTATTGACATCAGCGCACAACCAAGAAATAAAAACAAGACTCATTGATCTGATACTAGAGTAACCAGTTTCGAAAGAAGGTAGATAATGTAAAGTGCATAGACCAAGTTGTAATACAGAGTCGTGAGCAGGTAAAATCCACAGATGATGCTAGAATAAGCAATCTTAGGAATGCGAAATGTCTTACTTGATGTCTTTCTTTCCACTGGTTAAAAAAGTTGCTTCCTATGAGTTCAAATATGTGATCTCGCATTTCATCATTTGTCACAAGCAAGCACCTGAGTTTTATGGCAGCATAGAGCCAATACCTGAACCCCAAAAGACAAATTAAGTGCATAAAATCCAACCCAAAATAGAAGGTGATAAAATCAAATAATGTAAAAACAGTTTCACATAATAGTGATTGAAAGATTCAAAACAAAACTGACCAATGTTAAAAAGGAATACCACATAATGAAATTGCATTGAAGTGATGGTGTATTATTTAGCGGTAAATTCAACTATATATACAAATTATTTTTACCAAAACATTAACACACTCTGAAATAAAACCAAGCCAACTAATGCTGCTATCTCCTACATTGTCTCTATACCTCAACAAGTATGTTTTCTAGCCCAACTGTTTTGCCATTATCCTACCTCAGTTCTTCTTTAAGACCATGCTCTTGAATTCTAAAATAAAAGGTATAACTTTGATTACTGTCTAACCCATTAGAGCACTACAAAATTCCATATCCTTCATTAAATGATTTGTGGAAATAATTCTTCCATCTACCTTTAATATCTTGCCAGACTCCACTGTCACAAACAGTGCCTCCTTAATACATTTCACTTGGTCCAAGTCTCCAGTCTTTCTTTCTCTACCTTTAGTTCTCCGTTGCCCATTGCCTTGTTAGTCTCTTTCGTAGCTTTCTTATATTCTTTCCAGGTTACCATATTGTTACATTGTCACATTTTTATAGGGTATGTGACATGTCTATTTGTTTTGAAGAAATCTTATAAAATTTGAATTGCTACCTTTATGTTTACAACTAATATGGTAGTTACAATGGACTATTTGTTTTATACACCCAATGGACTATTTTTAAACCTAACCTTGTGCATGATTAGAAGAGATAATTCTTTTTCACTCCAAAACTTATTTCCCACGTGGTATTGTTAGTCTTGTTCTTATTTGAATTTCACGTAACTAGTGTTGAGATCATCATACATATTTTAATGGCAAACTAAACATTAATTACATCAATACGACTAGAACGAAGAACACATAGAAATCCATATATGTACCAAAAACTTAATATAGTCAACAAACAGAAACCTAGAAGTGTTTTTAAGTAGTGCTATCCCTTAATTCAAAATGAAGTACTATGTTAATGGTATTATATTTGTAGCTATCGTAAAGAAATATCAAACATTTCAAGAAACAATAATGACCTAAGACGAAAACATAAGCAAAGCTTAAAAATAGATTTTGCAATTTACCAATCATCATTGGATCCATTTGGAGTTGTATATAGTACACCATTTTTCATCCACTCCTCGACCAATATTCTGCTGGAAGGGTTTTCCATCAGCCCTCTTACACGCTTGTTGTGTAGGACAACCAACGGCCATTTTTTCCCACTTCGATTATACAATTCTTTCACAACATCATCAAGCTACATTATTATATAATCGAAATAAAAACACAATAAGAGCTTGCACAACGTTTGACAATTGACAGTAAATAAAAAGGATAAAGGACCATGTAACATAGACATACCTGATTAATACTAAATCCGCCATCAGCAAAATTTTGCTGGTAGAGCCCAATATTCGCACCATCCACTATGGCTTCATAACAATCATGTTTCTCAAGCCAAGCCTTGTAGTTGCCAAAAAGAGGACACATGAGGAAAATCATCAAAATCAAGTTACAATTACAACTATAAAAAAATGTTAACAATGTTCTCTCTATAACCCATTCAGTAAAAAAGTCGACGCACTTTGAAAGTTAATGTATTTATAAGAACACTGAATTGACTTTTTGCAAAATGAACAATCATGATAAAAACAGTGTTGATAACATTACTTTCAACAACAACAATGTTATTGATATGAAAAAATGTCATCAAGGTATGTTCGGAAAATAGGAATGCATGCCAATACATTATGGAGTCAACGTAAAATTAGTTTTTAAAGATAACAACCACAACCTCAACATCATGCCTTTAACCAATCATATTCATAAGTACAGTTTAAAATCATTTCGCAGTTAGTCAGTCACTAACTAACCTGAAATTCACTAAAATTTGCCTTGACCTCACGCTCCACGGCCAATGCAGCAATAGACGAAGCAAATTTCTCCATCTCTTCATCATCGATATCGACACAAACCAATTGCTCACCACATCCACAACAAATCCCATCACCATCAACACTTGTTCTAGACACAACCCAATCCCCTTTTCCAACCCACCCCAAACCATGCCACCCTCCTCCATTCCTCAAAACCCCCTCTCTAATCCTCCTTGCATCCAAATCCTCATCGCCAATCTCACGCGCTTCGCTACTCTGAAACCACTCCTCAATAATTACCGCCGTTGATTCCCCTACACACCTCACACCACTCCTTAGCTTATGTAAATACCTATAAACCCTATCAGCTCTACCCTTCTTCACACTAACCTTCAAAAGCGCCGCAATTTCCGCTTCCTCTAAACTAACCCCAACACTATTCATATGCTCCTCAACCTCATAGGCTTTATCAGCATCAAGAAACTCACAAAAACAGAACAATGCAGGATCATAAGTCCTTAACCTAGGGGCAACATTGTACTTACCAATATCTTTTACCAATTCAAATGCACGGTCACCGTCACCGTTAGCAGCGGCAAGTCTAGCGACGGTGGCAACAGTGGCTTCATTAGGAGTGATATTTAGCGATGACATGTGGTTGAATATGCGAAAACCGTAATCTAAAGCGAGATGTTTAAGCGAAGGGTTTGTTACGGCGTTGGAACAGAGGTAGAGGAGTGCATTGAGATGGTGTTGGTTGAGACGAGTTTTATTTGAAACGGCGTCGTCGTATAGAGAAATTGCACCGTTGAAGTCCTTTGATTTGGAAAATGAATTGAGCGAAAATTGGAACTTGTTCTCTGGGGTTTGGTTGGGTTTTTTCTTCTTGTTTGTCGTCATTGTTGTTGTTTTGGGGTTTAACTCGGGCGAGCAGAGAGAGATAGAGAAAGGTAGCGGCCGGTGGTGAGAGGCGAGTGGTTGTGGTCACTGGTCGAAGCTTTTCCGGTGAATGTGGTGGAAGTGCGACGCGAGCAGAGAGAGAAAGGGAATGCGTTTTCTCTTTTGCCCTTTTTTCTGTTTTTTTTTTCAATTTTTTTTAAAATTTTTTTCAAACAAAAAAAGTATATTGGGCCGAGCCCGGACAAGTGCTCAGACTAGTCGGGCCATGAATCTGGAAGATTTCTCTTCCCACCCCCGTGATTCTTTTTCACCCCTGAAATCCAATTTTACCCCTTAATTTAACCCCCAAAACTTCGGATTTCACATACCAAAGTTTTTTGATAGTGAAAAACATGTGTTTTCAATCGTTTAAAACTTCGGTACGCATGTACCGAACTCTTTTTCCAAGGGTGAAAACGGAAACCCGAGGGGTGAAAAAGAAACACGGGGGTGGGAAGAGAAATCTTCGATTTTTTAACTAAAAGAGCCCATTAGTTGAAGGCCCAACTTAGTTACAATGAAAAATGTCCTTTTAGTATCTCTTACTTTCTATTGAGATTACTTTTGTCATTCTATTAATTTCGTGTGGTCGATATCTTTCTCATTTTACACTTCCGCTATTTAAGTAACACATGATATAAGAATGAGTCATTTTTGAGACTTCTTCCTTAATTAAATCAACATCATCCAAATTCAAGTGTTTCCAATGAGTGTGAATGACATCAAGAGAAATGAGTTTGCCAACCTTAATAGTCTTCACTAGTTCACACGCGTATGGCGACCAAAATGTTTTTCTGCTTAATCAACCACACTTTGATTTATCTTCGCCCACATCTTTCACCCTAGCATCCTCAGCCACAAGTCGATTAACTGCTTGTTGAGAAATATTTCGTTGTACGTGAGAAAACAACATGTTTCCTTTAAGTTGTTTTCCTGTATCAATTTTGCTTTTCTCAAACAACTTATGTATCTCGATTATATGGTTCATCAACATCTGACTGATGGATTTCCAATTTCTGCATATGTCTCCCAAATAATTCCGAATATACAATTTTAAACGGGCGTGAGTAGACTCAACCTTATTTGTTGTTGTGTTGCCCAGATGCATGAAGCAGTTAATCTAAGCACTCACGACTATCTCCTTCACCCGCCCCAGAATAGTACCCTCTACATATCAACAAATATGGAAAGTTGTGCTCATACTTGTCGGAGCATAACGACGGAATCCACATATGATTCCTCTGTTTTTGAATCCAGTATGTTCTCCCAAGCACCCATGATATCTTTGTACACCTCACTTGATTCCCTTTTCTCTATTGAATCTTCTTTGACCGAGTATTTTGCTTTCATGTTAGATTTCATGTTCATGGTGACAAAGTAGAGAAATGGACTTCGGAAAAACTCTATAAACAATGTTCATCAGTGCAAGGTCACAGTCAGTCACAACTGCCCGGGGATAATCTTGACATTTCAGATCACGACACCCTCTAAAGCCCATACAAAGTTGTCTTCCTTTTCCGATGTCATAAAAATGAAGGCAATAGAGAACTTCTTCTCGGTAGAAGTGATGCCAACAAACTCAAGCAAAGGAAGCCTGTGTTTGTCTTGTATGTGGAGTCCATCACAACCACAATGGAAAAGGTTGAACAACTTAATTGATTCCGGATGGGCGAAAAAAATATTACTTATAGTTTGGTTGTTGGAAAACAACCTAGTGCTACTTCCCATCATTCAAACACTTCAAAAGTTGTTGCATCTTCATTCTTTCCCCCAGATCGCTTTTTCAATCTCTTTCGCGCATTGTATATATGTGTTGATAGTCATCGCGCTCCTTGAATTTTTGTTCCTAATCGTTGATAGAATATTTCTTGGGAATGCATTGTTTTTTGACATCTCGCACACCAATATCGCCTCTTCAGTTATTAGCCGCTCGACATATTTATAACCTTCAAGCCTCTTTGCCATTATGTGATTGTGTGTCCCTTTGATGATAGTGACACTCTACTAACTACAATTCAACAAATAGCTTATAATCTTAAACGGACAATTAAATTTTAATGTTGTTGTCGCTTCCTATTTTTTGTTGACGCAAGCCTTATGAGTGCCACCTCTTTGACAACCCATCACAACATAAGCTTTTCTTTTGTTACCGCCATTATTAGACTTTGAAACCACCACATCAAAGCTTAACTTTTGTACTTCACCACAAACTCAATCTTGCATTTGTCTCCGTGTGGTAAACATTCTATCCGTGTTGAATTGTAGGAGAAAATCAATTGCGGATTCCATAACCATCTGTTTGTTGCTGATCGCCCTTATCCTCAACATTTGAATGCTTCACATTAACCAAGTGCTTGGTTGATCCATAACTAAAATAATAACAAAATGATCTGATACTTAGGTAGTGGAAGGCATCTGTTACCTAAGTAGCAGAATAACTAGTGAATAGTACAACTGACGTGATTCCAACGAAATCAAAACAAAATTGAATGACGGAAGTTTCAGACAGACATTACCTTTGCATTCAGCTCAGTGAGATGTCTTAAGAGTTATATGATGCTTTGGTTGTGTGTTGATAACACAGATTTCGTGCAAATAGAGCATTTTTTGGAGGGTATGAGAAAAGTTGGTGAAGCAGAAGAAATGTTTGTAACTGAAGGCCAGTGATTATATGTAGATATCGTTCGCTACTTTAGCAGAGGAATATTACAAGGGTGCAGAAACGATTCCGTTACTTAAGTAGCGGGTGAACAAAGTTCAAAAAAAATTTTAGGTAGGGTGTCTTTGGAGTGGGTAAAATCTGAGGCGTTGGAAAATCTAAATTTTTTTACACATCCGCTAATTAAATCGCGAATCAAATCCGCTACTTAGGTAGCGGATATGGATATTTTTTGTAATTTCATAGGGAACCGGATAAGGGGGTAAGGTAGCAAAGTAAAACTCCATTCTATTTTGCCTTAGGATTAACTTGAAGTGTTGAAAAAAAAAAAGATTAACCAAAAGTTGGTTCATTTTATTGTGATATGCACTTTTGTGTGTACTCTTTGGGTTAAGTTGATATCCCCTAATTTTTGTATATATTTCTTTCTCTTTTTTTTTTTCTTTTTTTTAATTATTTTTTTTAATATAATAATAAGATCTGCAAAGGATGAGGGGAAAACCTGCTTTGTCCCCTGAGGTCTAGATGTTCTTCACCTTATTAAAAAAAATATTAATTTATTATTTAAAATTAAATAATATCAATTGAACTAGAGAAATACTCCATATATAATGGTTTCATTTTTTAAAATAAATTTGTAAAATACACTATTTTAATATAGAATGTTTACAATAATTTTTGATATATTTTAATAAATCATTTAGTAGTTAATAATTCAAAACAATATTTATTATCTAATATACTTAATTCGATTGACTCCTAGTAAAAAAAATCGATTGACTCCTAGTCAAAAAAATAAATTTGATTGACTAAAAAATATATGTTTTTTTTAAAGTTTTTCATTAATTTATTTAATATTTTATCTAACACACTTATTTTCATTAAATAGTATTTAATATTTAATTAGATTGAGTCAAAAATATATGTATATTTCTTTCTTTAAAAAAAATAAAATTAATTTTACTTTATAACAAATACTAAAAGAATGATCACACTCGCTCGGGTTAGTAAAATTAAAGAAAAATTTGATTTTTTAAATTCATTGAAAAAGTAATGTATCTAGTCAATAAGATAAATTAGATACATTATTTTTTTAATGAATCTAAAAAGTTAAATTTTACTTGTACATAAAACCAAAAAGGGTATTTAGTCAAAAAAACCAAAGAGGGTATTAAATATGACGCGTCATGAGAGGATAACTCTAGAAATTATGATTTAATTTGGATAATACTTCTAAACTATCTGTATAAATTTAAAATTAAATTATGAAAATGCATAAAATTTATAATGCATTTGTTTAATCTTTAATAAAAATAATATTTAAAAAAAAATAATATAAACACATAGCTTAGGTGGGTCTCATGGTGCACCCTAGCACATAGTAAAACACACTCTTCATCTACTAGTATATAAGTACATGGTTAAGAAAATAAAATCAAGAAATAAGCTAGAGAAAGGGAGTAACTAGTTGGTGGTGTAAGTTCATTTCATCATTTTCATACTCCAAAAATCACATCACATTGCACAATCTTAATTTGCTTTATAATTCTCACAAATCACTTCCACACCTACAATTATTTATACCTGAATTCACTATTGTTGTAGATCTAATCATCTTATCTTAATTATTGATTGAAAGTCTATATAGATTTTATTTATTCATTGTATAATTTAAACTGTTTAACTACAAATCAACGATCATGAAAGCTTACAATCAGTGATTGCCAGGGGTGGATCTATAGCCCGGCAAGTCTGAGCTCTGATATTTTTCTTTTTATATATTTTAGAAGTTAGTTTTGTACAAAATTGAGATTTCTAACGGTTAATTTTAAACAAAATTGAGATTTTTTTGTTCAAAATTGAATTTTTTAGTGTAAAAATGAGATTTTGCTCGGACTTTATAAATTTTTTAGCTCCGCCACTAGTGATTGCATGTATGATCAAATCTATCGATCAAATAAACTAAGTGTGTATGCTCTTTTCTTTTATTTAATAAAATTATTGAGTGCTATCAAAACAAATATTGAGTGGTTTATTAATTGTTGATTTTTTAATTAAAGTGTGCAATGTTCTTATCAATGTTAATTTATGATACAGGTGATAGTATTGAATTGTGGACTTTGCAAGAAATAAGATGGAGAGGAAGGGAGAATTTTATGCCAGGGGAGAAAAGATTGCAAAATTGTTGTCTTGCAATCTTTGCAACCAACTACTAACAGATGCTACCAAAATCCTCAATTGCTTTCATACTTGTAAGAATTTCTATTCAATAGAATCCTTCAATCTTATTTGTGTTTATGAAGTTTTGGTTATAAGTATACATCTTGGTTATTATTTTTTAAATTTTTTTGTGTTTATTTGTATAATAAAATTCATTTTTTTAATAAAGAATTTCATTAATTTTTTTCAAAAAATAAATTATATCAAATAACTCTTATAAGAACCGATGTTTAATGTTTTTTTTCTTCTTATTTTGGATATCTAATTCTTTTTTTATAAGAAGATATCTAATTATTTTAAAGTATGTAACAAATAGACAAAAAAATTAGGAAAAATGCTAGCAAGTGTCTCCGGAATACCATTTAAGACCATTAAATGATAAGTTTTTATAAAAGTTTGTACAATACAGTATTTAATACATTTAAAATTGAACTATTTAACATTTCTAAACAAATTTCTTAATATGATAGTATCTTTAAAGAACATTCCAGAGACACTCGTTAGTGAGACTCAAATCTTAAATACCCAAGGATAAAAGATTTGACAAATGATATGACACACATATATGAAATGATATAATATAAATTCTTTAAATTAAAATATATATTATAATTTGATATTATATTGTTTTTTAATTTAATAAAATGGAGATAATTTGTCTTGGTTGTTTTCAAATTTTGGAAAGTCTATTGTTCAATTTTTTTATTATTAGCGTAATATAGTCATATGACATTTTTTATTTGAAACAATGGAGGGCCGGAGGCAAAAAAAAGATTCGATAACTAGTTTGGATTTGAGCTGCATCAGCAATAAATAGATGATGAATTTGAGCCTATTATTGCATTTTGATTATTATAAAAAAGACAAAATTCCAATTTCATACAAGTATTTTAGTTTTTGTCAAAAAATAAAATGGTCTTTGGTAAACAAAATAAATAATAAGTTCCACATTCTTTATTTGATTTTAAATGTGATTTTTTTTATGGTCTTGTGGTTTATAATCCTCTCATAAGATGTAGTAATACAATAGCTTAGACATTTCACTATAAACTGTCTACTGAAGGAGAGGATTTATTTTTTTAATTTTTTTTATTTACTGTGAATACTTATACAATAGACTAAAAAAATTGATCATAAATTTCTAAATGTTTGTTTCTTCTTCTTTTGACTTGGTTTAGTTTGCAAGGAGTGCATTTATACTGAAATAAGAGAACAAGAATTGGAATGTTGTCCTGTATGCAGAATTTATTTAGGGGTACATCCTCTTACAAAATTGAGGTTAATCTTTCTCAGACTCTTTTGTTGTAGTGCACTCTATTATTTCATTTGACATTGTTTCTATATTATCCAATATATGAATGAATAATGTTATTCTAACTTGCAATATTGTACTGGCAAGAGATTTATTAATTAGTTTTATTACAAGCCAAACTATTGTTTCAATAATTTATTTGAATTCATATGATTTATATTCTAAGGGATTAAAATAAGTAATGTAAGCAAATGATCGTCATCATAAAAGATAGTATATAAATATACATGGAACTTTATTGGTGAATTTGTAATTTGAATATAATAAATGATACTAGTTATTTCATTTAGATGCATATACATGGAACTTTCAATCAGGAATGTATATAAATTCTTAACATATACGTAGTTTAGATTGAAGATGAGTTCAATCATTGCGATATCTTTTCTCTATTTATTATTGGTGCTGTGATCGATGTAGCACTGACACTTCATAATAAAAGCACGTCTAATATCTTCTGACACATATGTCAATGTTTGACCGCATCAATAATGACATCGACACATTAGAGTCAATAAGTTTTATTTTTCTCAAATTATAGGCCGGACTCCACTTTGCAAGACATGAGAAACCACCTATTTCCGGTCGGAAAAGAGGAGGAGGCACGCAAAAACCTCCCTGCTGTCCTAATGCATGCTAGTGGACATAAGCCTAACATGGAAGCAGGATCTAGCTCTTTGACTTCTAAGCAGAAAAATAAGAAAATCAAGAGAGATGCTATTGAAGTTGAAGAAGAAAAAATTTCATCAAGATCTTATCCTAAGGGGGAAACCATATTTGGTGCTGCAAGTATTTTGCCTCAAGCTTTCTTCTATAATTGTGACAATTTACCCCCAAACTATGGGCTTTGGACATTCAAATTGAGAGCTATAAATAGGTAAAATATTTATATATAGTTTTGTAAATCTTCTGAATGAATGTTATAATAGGGCATAAATCATATTTTAAGATGTTTATGTATATACTAATATTAGACTAATATTTTCAGGGAAGGAAGTCCATCCTTGCCACAAATTACTTCATGTTATGCACAAATGAGGTAAATTCCTTCACATTTACATCAGATTATTTTTAATTTACCACAACACTAGTTATTCATGAATATTTTTCTTTATTAATTAAGTAAACTTTAAATAGGTTTATGGTATTTCTCTGTAATCGTTAATTTATATAAAAAGCATTTTATTGTATTTCTTCTCCGTTTCAACAATCTATCTCACTTATCGGTAAATTATGAGTCGTACCTAGCAAAAAACTTTAATTATAAGAATCCCTATTATATGTATTACCTATTTTTCCATACATTTATCATTTATAATTGTTTTGATGTGGTAGAATAATAGTTCATTGTTATTGGCAATATTATATTTATCAAGGCATGTGCATATTTAGTTAATACAATAGTTATTTTAGATTAAGAAGCATATTTTTGTTTGTGTATAAGATCTTGAATATTCTTTCCTAAAAACAACAACTTCAATTTCCCACTTTTAAAACCGAGTATTCAAATACAAAGATACAATAGATTACATTTATCCAAAATTATTAAATGAAAAATGCAATCTTTGAAAAAGGTCATATATATATGATTTATTCTTATGTTTATGTTAAGAATCCATGAATAAATATTGATTGTATGTTACATGTATAACATGCCAATAGGCTACGTTGGATTGAGTATACATATGTGCAATTAATTTGCTGTTCACAAAATATATTGATAAAGTTTGACTAAACTATTGTAACATTGTTTTAATTGCAGGGATCTTAATCTGCCAATATCATGTATCTACAAGTTTTTGAAAAAAAAACTTGGTTCTGTGAGCAAAAATGAGGTAAATTATGATGTTAATTTTTTTTTTGATGCATGCTAATTTTATATTAGAAATCTATTTATGTTATATTTGAGAAATCTATTTATCTCAATGCTCACTCACAAATTATATTTATTGCAGGTTGAAATTACATGTATGGGGGTACCTGTACTCCCGACAACAACAGCAGACGACTTGATAAAATTTTGGCTAAACACTAATGAAAAGAATAAAGGCACGGAAGATGATCGTCTGCGAATTCATCTGAACTATAGCTGGAAGGTTCCATCACCCTGCATATGATTTCATCCTTAGCTTTTATATTTATTAATGCAACTTTGAATTTAAATATTTCATAAAATATTTGTTATTTATGTAATTTGTACTTTATATTTAGATTTAAGTTTGTTAAATTTGTTGGATATTTGAGACTTGAGTTTATATTATTTCTTTTTGAACAATGAATTTATATAATTTCCTTTTTTCTTCTTTACAGTTTGGTATATAATAATAATAATAATAATAATAATAATAATAATAATAATAATAATAATAATAATAATAATAATAATAATAATAATAATAATAATTATTATTATTATTATTATTATTATTATTATTATTATTATTATTATTATTATTATTATTATTATTATTATTATTATTATTATTATTATTGTTATTAAAGTGACACCAATATTGTTTTTACTATGTTCCTTTTAGTATAGCTCGATTAACAAAAACATTGTAATATGGGAAAATTCTAACATGGACCACTTCTTCAAGTGGTCCATGATGGACCATTCATGAAAAACCCTATAACGAATACGAATTTTACAAAATCCACCGTTGGATTGAAAGTTTATATCATATGGATCATCTATAGAAAATTTAAGAAAAATTGAAAATCATTTGATATGTTATTGAGATCCATCAAGATTAACGGTTTATTAAATACTGTAAATCTTAATAAATCCCAATAAAATATCAAATGATTTTCAATTTTTTTAAATTTTTTTATGGATGCTCTATATGATATAAACTTTCAATCTACTAATAAATTTTGTAAAATTTGTATTCGGTTAGATCACTTGTCCACAGTGGACCACTTGTGAAGGTGGTCCACCGTAGCATTAGCCTTGTAATATGTATGATAGGGGTTTGGACCAGTATAAATTTTCGCTTATTTTCAACTTATAGGGTAAAATTCTGGCAACTAGTCCTTAGCAAAAAAAAAATCTGCTTTTTTCGAAGGAATTTAAACTAGGTTCCTTAAAATTATAAGATTAAACTTTTACCATTGAATTAACTACTCTTGAACATTTGCAGTATAAATATCCGTAACATTCCAGAAATTTAGAATTACCATTAGTACCTAATAACTAGATTAGTTGATCTGTAAAACTGGTTAGTAGCCTAAGAATAGTTTAAATTTAGATTAGAAGTTGCGAGTGGTATAGATAGATTAGTAAACTCTTATATTTAGTGAAGTACAAATAGTTAGAATTAGTAACTATGAGGAAGTAATTATACTAAGGTCTAGCTTAGTAATAAGTTAAGTTAGTGAAAGACAAGGAAGTTGGGCTGGTATAGAGGACCCTATCATATACACTTACACTGTATATACACTTTGCCCATCTATCTCAATATGCTGCAAAAATCACAAAGGTAACTTCTCTCTCTAACCAAAACGTTCTCCCATCTAAAACCCTAAGCGCCGCCCCTCTCCCCCAAATCCAATTCGTCTGTTTCAACCATGTAGCCCTCCAAGAGGGTGGTGCGATGAGTGTGACTCCGTACCACCTTGCTGCAATCGATCTTCTGGTGTTCCATGTGAGATCTCTCGTCCCATCCAGCTGCGATCTTTCCTCTGTTTCGATCGCGTTTGTCTCTACTCGCCGGTCGTCGTTTTCTTTTGGTTTTGGTTGTGGTGTTGCCGTGCTCGGCGTTAAGGTGTTGTTTTTCTGGCGGAGGTGGTGGTTTGGCACGGATCTGGAGGTGGGGTGCGGTCTTGGTGGTGGTGGAGAGCGTTTCTGTTGGTTCGCCAGTGTTGGTTGACGGCCTTGGTTTGCTTTCTCGTTTTTCTGCTGTTTTTCTTCGTTTTTTCTGGTTGCTGTTGCCTGGTGTGTGGAGGTGGTGGGGCTCTCTCTGTTTTGCTCTGGTCCGGTGTGGTGAGGCGGGGTTTCGGTGTGGGATGTTGGTGGAGGTGATGTCAGAGGCGGTGAGGTGCGTGGTGGCGGCTGGTCCACTCTGTGCAGTCGTTTTCTGTGTTGGGTGCAGAGCTGGTGTGGTGGTGAGGTGGTGGTACGGTGGTGGTGTTGGACAGAGGGAGATTTGGCCTTGGTTTCTTGTCCTCTCGCGTCTGAAAGGGCGAGGTACGTAGACTCTCCGTGTTGACGGATGATGTTGCTTTATCGTACCTCCAGGACGAATTGGTGTGGGAGTGGTGTTGGATGGTTAAGGCCGAGTGTGAGTGGATTCTCTCTGATACAAGAGGCTCTGACCATTTTCAAATCTGATGAGATTTGCAGGACTCTTGGAGTCGCTGAGGGGTGTTCAAGTCTGTTGAGACTTGCAGGTCTCTGGTATCTGGGCGAATTCTTCTGCATCAGGTGTTGGCTGTCGATTCTCCGACTACCGGAGTCCCTCAACCTCTGACTTCTGGGGCTACTCTCTGGATCTGATGGACCGAGTAATTTTAATTCGAGTTCGGAAGTTAGAGCCAAGTGGTGTCTCCTAGGGTCGGGTAGGGGTTTTCTCTGGGGATTTAGCGAATCTATATTGGTGTATGGGTGGTTTGGAGTGTTTGATTTGGTGTTGGTAATTGTGTTATATCACGTTACCTTTTGTTTGTATGTTTCCACGACAATTCCTTTCACTTCTTGTGGAGGAGTTGTCTTTTAATAAAATTTAGCCGTTTCAAAAAAAAAAAAACTTTGCCCATCTATCTCGACCATGATCTCTACTTTTAGTATGGCCAACTTAAGTCGACCATGAGCTCCTCTTTAGCATGTATAGCTCAGTTTGACTATGAGTTTCATCTTCAACATGTCTAATGTAACTTGACCATTAGTTGAACCCAACTTTCATCATGACAGGCTATGTATGGTCATTCAGATCATGCTAAGCTCCACCTTTAGTTCAACAGCTGCCACACGTCCAATATGAAAATAGTGACGTGAGCTACGTGTGGTCTAGCTCAACGTGATATGTGCGAACGTGTAAACGTGAGCTGCTCGTACTTCAGCTCTATGTGTCATGTACAGATAAGCTGCATATGGATATCAGAGTTATAATTTATTGGGTCTAGACATCCAATTATTGGCAAAGGGCCATTAGGATGAACTATAAAAGGAAGCATTTATTTTTTGGATCAAAGGAGGATGCTGGTGTCGAATCGCAGTCCTCGGGTTGAGATCAAACCAACCCAACCAACTGAACACCGGCATAAAAAGAAGCATTTAGGAGAAAAAAAGGTAAATCAATTCTAGAGCAAGTGGTCAATTTTAGTTTAGTCTCTTTAGAGTATTCTTGGAACTTACCCTTTGTATCTTATGATTACACACGTGAACATAAGTCATTAGGCAAGGCAAGTATATATACTTTAGAGATAGACAATCTTGCCCTCCTTAGGAACCTCCAAAATCAAAACACATAATAAATAGAGCTTGTATGCTTGACGAATCTAAGGAAGATGGAAGATCATAGAGCTAACATAGTGTTAAGGGAATAAACTCAAGGATGGGAAGAAGTTTGAATCAACAAAATGGAGAGAATCATCAAGGTAAAGCACAAATAAATTCAAAGGGTAGTGAATGAAATCAAGAAATTAGAATGATATTAAGAAATTAGGTTAGCGAATTTTAGAAACCCTAATTAGGTGTTTAATTAAATTTAGTTTATGATTATTGCATGTGAATGATAAGAGGTAAGGTTGTCAGGATCGAGTTTTTACTTAACTCGTTTTGTATAAGTAAACTCGAAACTCGTAGGAGTTTATTTAAAATTAAAATAATATTAAAATGTCAATATTTCAATATAAAATACTATAAAATGTCAATATTTCAAAAAATGAACTTAATTATAAAGCCAAAATAGATCAAATCTCCATAATAGCAGCATGTCCATAAACTTGCATCAAAATACAATAATTATCCCAATCTCGCGCTAGTGAATTCGAATTGAAGAAGATGGTGAAATGAAGAAGATTATCATAAGTGAACGAGATTCTTCAACAAGTCTCCGAACAATGTCACAAAAAACTTGATAGCCTCATAAGTGAACGAGATTATCACCGTTATAATAATATGAAAAATGCTAGACAGTGCCTTTAGGGCGGGGAACTAGTTAACCCTATTAATAAGAAAATTTTGTCTTGAAACTTATATATTCAATATCTTAAAAGTGTAAAAAATTATTGTACCAATATTAATTTTATCTTTTATTTTCTTTTTTGTATGCTAAATGACCTTAATAACGAAATCTATGAAGCATGAACACCTTTATGCTTAGTGTGTCGCGGTGTCCGAAATTTGTCGATGTCCGACACTCGTATGATAATCATCGACATGTGTCGGACAACTCAGATATAGGTGCCCAAAAAAAAAAAAATCATATTTTCACTTATCTCTGACACTCTTTGAATCGGTGTCTGAAACTTATATGAATTTTTCCTCGTTTATTTCTACTCTCCTTTAAAGGTGAGAAAAACACAAGAAAGTGTGTGAATGAGTGTGTGTGCGCGTTCTTTAAAAAATAAAAACTATTTCAATAAAAGACAATTATAAAGAGACAGAAAGAATGACACAAAGAATTCTATATTAGTTCATCTGTTCTGTTAATTAAGGTTACGTCTAATCCTGGCACACTCGAGAGCTTATCCACTATAATCACCAAAATTACAATTGCTCAGACATCAAGTATAATACTTCCTTGCTTAAGATGCTACTGATCAAGAAACTTCTCTTACTCAAAATACTACTGATCTTGAGACTTCCTTTGCCTTACAACTAAGGACGTTCAATCAGAGTTGATTACAAAGATTGTTTAGATTTTGCTTACACTTGAGACTCAAAGAGTGATAAGCTTCAATAAGCGCATTATTTCTTTCTAAACTATTTAGATATTCTAAGATACAAAGTTTGTAAGAATTTATCCAAGTGTTTTTGCTTCACATATATTAAAGAGCGTTGTGAGCCTTGAGAGAGTTCAAAAGTTGTATTGTAGAATTGCAATTATAGAAGATTTGTAATTGTATAAAAAAAGAAGATTTGTAACTGATAATTTAGAAGTGGAAATGAGAAACTTGTTTCCCAACCAAGTGGTATTTTCTTCTTCACCATAAAATAGTCAACCAATAGGATTCAAGTCAAAAAGATCGATCTGTATAAATTCCAGGTAACCCCCAAAATGAGAAAGTGGAAAAGAAAAGGAAGACTCCTATACATGGAATTGTATCAACCCTTTGAATTTTCAAAGCAGTACTTGAAGAAACTAAAATGAAACCTTAGAACAATAACAATCCTTTTTATGAATTAAATCTAACAAGAGATGAAAGGTAACAAAATTTCTGATGATAATATGTCAAGTAACACAAAAATATTCAAAACTATAATAGATGTTGCGAAAATGAGGATACGTAAAAGTTTATGCAATCAATGAAGCATGGACACGGACCTAGACACAACACGAGTACATACACGTGGACACCCAAATGAGTTGCATAAAATGTGTCATTCAGGTGTCGGTGTACGATACGTGTCAACCATGGGACACGTCTAAAACAAGCAATGCTCATACAAATTAGTGCTAACTTTTTTTTTAATAGGACATATGGAAAAGTAATTCATTCAACATGACCAATTAAAAGGAAAATGTTTCAACAAAATCTTTGTATCTGACCAACACTAGTCCAAGAAAAAATGGAAACATGATGACTTTAGACATAAAGAACACATAATAGTCAAGGAACCCAATATTATAAGGCTTTGTTTGGTAAAGCCAGATTTTGAGCTTATAGCTTGTAGCTTATAAGCTCATATGACAAAAAAATTCATATATAATTGAAACCTACTGTAAAATTTTATATACATATTACATGCATATAATTAAGACAGAAATAACTAAAGTGAAACTATATTACAGCATAAACGACGTATGAAAACATGGCATATAAATTGATCTGTTTAAAATGTGCCAATCTTATATAGTTCAACAAGTGTATAAGAAACAAAAGACAAGATTCAATTCATCTGTAAGAGAACCAAAGTTAACTCTAAACTATAAAATTTTGAGTATAGCATATAAATCTACCTCATATGTATAAATATAAACATACCAAACATATGAAGTTTCTCCATCTCTATCTGTATAGCATATAGAATGTGCAACTTGAACTCTTTTTCATCCTATCTATATATACTCTTGTCTATTAAGAG
This sequence comes from Trifolium fragiferum, assembly GCA_954870985.1. NCBI lineage: Eukaryota > Viridiplantae > Streptophyta > Magnoliopsida > Fabales > Fabaceae > Trifolium > Trifolium fragiferum. Next base: position 17,702,751 of record OX940792.1, read on the forward strand.
AAACATTTCATGCTTCTGACCGAATTCATTATATCTAACCTATTAAAATGTATACTATACATTGTCAAAGAAAACGAAACAATTCGCTAAGTAATCGGCCACTATGAACATGTAGCCAAACCATCTTGTGGTAACAACTGTCTTTCTTCTTGATCCAATGTGCCCTTAACAGCCTGATAAAACTCAATCCACGAACAAGAGTTTGAATCCAAAGGACCCCATAAAAATGTTGGATTTGGACTTGCCGGGCAAGCAGTAACCAAATCTAAAACCGAAACCGGTTTCACCATCTTCTGAGGAAAATTGAATGCTAAATTATCAACTTTGTGTTCATAAATTTTCCCATTTCTATCCAATTTATACCGCGAAGTACCTTGAAATTCACCTTTAGCCTCCCATGGAACTCGAGGCACACCTCTCAAGTTCCACCTGATCAATATCACATTCTCTGAAGGCTGCCATATTCTGTATACATCCAAACCAATCTCGCGAAACAAAATTCTACCATGAAACCTCAATGCCCAAAAGATCAATTTGTACTTTTCAATACCAGTAAATGTGTTCAAAGGGTCCAGGAATGTTACATCATCCCTGAAAATACCAAACCCAACATTAAAAATCCAATCTTTTTTCACTAAGAAAAATCTTAATCCCACATTAAAAACAATAAATTCACATTCAAAGGAAGAGAATTTAAACACCCAGATGAGAAAATTACCTATAAATGTCATAATTGAGGTCTTTGATAAACCCAATTTTCATTTTTCCACAAAAAAAAAAAAAAAAAAAAAAACTAATTTTTTTCCACTCAGAGATAACATATTTCAAATTAAAAATCATAAATTCACAATCAAAGGAGAAAATTACACATAAAGGTTATAATTAAGGTCTATGATAAACCCTATTTTCTAACTCAGAAATAACATAATTCCAATTAAAAACCAAAAATTTAAATCCAAATGAATAAAATTTACATACCCAGATGAGAAAATTACCTATAAATATCATAATTAAGGTCTTTGATGAAGATCAAGGGCATATCCTCACGAAGGGTCCTAACAGCAAGACCAAGATTGAGATAGAATTCATCTTTCTGATGCTGATTCTGTTTATCTTGAGTAGCTAAAGACGGTGTATTCACCTGAGCTACTTTTGAACTATGAAGTGAAGAAGAAGAAGAAGATGAAGTGAGGAATAAAGAGCATTGAGAAATGGGTTTTGAAGAAGATGAAAGTGTATGGTATTTGAATCTTGATTTGGATTGAGGTAAAAGAGAAAGATTGAGATTGAGATTGCATAGAGGAAAAGCCATTGATTTTGAATGGTAAAATGCAATGGTTTTTGAAAGATATTGGAGAAAGAGAAAGAGAAAGAGAGAAGAATGTGTTGTAGAAAAATTTAAGGCTGTTGTTTTAGCATTTTGAGTGGTATTCAATGAAGCCATGAAATCAAATTAATTAAATTTTATATTGCCTTTTTTTTGTAATTTTACTTCTTCTCACGTGGACACGTAGGAGACATGTTTTTATTTTATTCTATTTTAAAATGTAGGAGACATGTTTTATTTATTTTGTTACACATGTTTTTATTGATTTTGTAACGGGTATTTTTGGCAAAATTAAAGTATAAGCTAATTTATAGTTGATAAATTAATTGATAGTTGAAAAACTAATCGATTAAAATTAAAGTGCTTGATAAAATTAACTTTTTAAAATAATTAATATATATTGAATGTGTAAGGAATTAATATAGGATTAATAGGTCTAAGATGCATTAAATAATTAGCTGATTATTCATGCTTTCTAGGAGGATCCAGAAGGATCTAATTATATGAGTCATTAGTTAGTTTGTTATGATCTAATTATATGAGCAAGCAAAATGAATGAAAGAAATTAGTTTTTAGTAGCTTTTTGTAGTTTTAGTCTCTTTTTAGATATTATCTCTTCAATTTATGAAACAGAATGACATAAAAGCACATCTAAGTTTAATACAAAATGCTAAATAGTGACTTGGGGCACTAGTTAAACATATTAATATAGAAACTTTGTATCGGAATACGTGTATTCAATGTCTCAAAAGTGTAAGAAAATATTTTATTACCATTAATTTTTATTTTTATTTTCTTTTTTTGCATGCTTAACATATACATCGAAAGCACTATTTAGTATGACCCAAATTTAATAGTAAAAAACAATAAGATTAAGGTTAAAAACGAAATAAATTATAAAAAACTATATGATCAAGCGCTACTTAAAAAAAAAGGTATAAGCTACTTCAATTATAAAGATGTTTAATAATAAGCTTCTACACGTCATATATCGATTCAAAGACCACCAATATAAGGAAAAAGTGAATGAGTAGATTTACTAATGAAATCCAAATTAGTTTTTATATTGTATCTCATTTACACTACATAGATTTACTAGTGACCATGCAATCCAATGCAGACTACAAACTTAAGAAGGCAACAATATCTTGTTTTACATGTGTAATAATTTACATAAAAGAAAAAAAGAAAGATAATTAATGTGTTACATCACCATTCAAACCATCATCTTGTGCTCAGGCCTATGAGTAAATTCAAAATCAATATGCACAAAAGCTCTTTCAACTTCAGGAAGTTGCTCAAGCTTTTCTTGAAGTGTCTCACCAATATTATGTGCTTGATTTAATGGCATGTCTTTTGGCAACACAATATCTACTTCAACAAAATAATGAGCACCAAAAGTGTATGCTCTCACAGTATCTATGTGCTTAACCTCTTCATGGTGATTCCATATCAAATATGTTAATTTTGCTAGAAAATCAGGTGGTGCTGTTCTTCCAATTAGTGATGATACATTCTCAATCACTGTCTTCACCCATGTATTAATTGTGTACAATGCTATCTACAATAGTTATTCACAATATCATAGTCATTAGATCAATCATCAAGTCAACTAGCCGTAATAAATGGAATTAGATTACATTCGGTCGGACTGCATGCGGTCAGTAGTGCTAAGCCGTCTAATTAAGATCAGACGGTTCAGATTTTAAGACAATTTTTCAATTATTGTTTAATATAAAATTCTGAAATGACATCTAAAAAGTCTGATCAAGTTCGAACGGTTGAAAACTTACTGACTGCATGACTGCACAAAAGGAAACTTATACACCGTATCCCCTGCTTCGTCCTCAAGTAAATAAAAGGAAACTGAAACCTTATAGTATGCAGTTACAAATATGGACCGTATGATCTAAATCGATGGTCGATATCGTTTAAAATTGATTTAGTGAAATCTAAGACCCTCCAAGAATTATGTGCAAGTCAAGGAAAATATGTAACACTAGTGAAATAGGAAAACTATATAGAGATTACTAACTGTAAAATATAATGAACTCACAATAATAGCTCCCAATGGATCAATCCACCAATAGAACTTGACAGCTAACACAGCAGCAACTAATCCAATTGAGTTAGTAATAACATCAAAACAATGATCTTGTGCATAGGCTTTCACAATTTCGTTCGTAAACCTACGACAGTAGACCATTAAAATGAACTTCACAACAGTCACAGATACCATGATCGCGACCATCCATTTCAACTCGGTATTATCCATTTCAGGTTTAGTCTATAAGACAGAATGAAACAAATGTAAACACAGATTCAATATATTGAGGATCACGAAATATCGAGAAAAAAAGATTTGATTAGTGAAACAAGCATTAATCTTAATTACCTTTGAAATAATTTGCCTTGCAGACTCAATCAAAATCTGCAACCCCAATGTTGCCATCACTGATGCAAAAACAATGATACCCTGCATAAGAAATCCGAAGTCAATTTTCAGTCTCATGACAATAGGATAATATTGCTATTTGCTACACTGGACTTACCACCGGCTGCATTCGTTTCTTTCCGATTGGATAGTGATAATGATTTGGTGTTTTCATGGCATTGGCAGTAAACCACAATATGAACCCTGATAAGAGATCCAAAAGAGAATCAAGAGTGGAAGCAATCACTGCTAATGATCTGCTCTCAATTGAAGCATATACTTTTGCTGCAAATAGTACAAAGTTAACTGCATTTGACACATTAACCGCTACTCTCTCACTCTTTGCTAGTTTCTTCATTTCATCCTGTGAATCATAGCACTTACATATCAGTTATTTTAGTCATCATCATAATCATAAAATTAGACAAACAACGATATTTTAATAGTTTCGTCAAAAAAAAAAAAAAAACGATATTTTAATAGTAGCATACGAAAATCGTCAACATGTGTTTGAGATTGGATTCGGATTCAATGCGGTCAGAGAAAGGTGACTGCAGTGCAATCGGTCATATCTGGACCGTTTGATTAAAATAGACGGTCCAAATTTTTAGCTTAAAAGTTATATTTAGAAACGGATGAAATCTGATCTTAAAATGTGGACCGTCAATCAATATTGATCAGACGGTCCATATGTCCTGACTACATGTAGTGTGACGGCATAAAATCTAATTCCGTTTGAGATTATCAAGTTCAAATGCATTCTGTTTCATGTAGTTTCTAGACATAGTTACATTTATTTATAAAGTATGATACATTACGGTCCACAACTACAATTGGAGCCACAATAAACAGGTTTTAGAGATCTCTACAACGACATCACAACCACAATTTCTACATTGGTCACATTTGTCTGCATTTTGTCACAAAATTAAGGTTCCCAACGTAACTGTGACTGTAACTTCAATTTAAAACGATAAAGTGATAAAATAATTTACCTCGGTAAGACTTCCCGGGAAAAGTCCTGTTTCAGTCATAGCATCCATGTCATTATATCCTTCAAGGAGTCTTTCCTGCTGTTTGTAGTATTCTGCAACCTTGCGTTGATTCTCTGAAATAAAAAACAACAAAAAATTTCTCAAAAAGAAAATCTCTCAAAAACAAGATTGAATTAAAGTAAAACATATAGAAAAAAAAACATGTTGATAATATAATATAACTAAACATGAATTATAACAATAGTCTCATTTCCAAGTAGATAGTTCGGCCGATGAACAATGCAATACTAAAAGAGTTTAAAGTATGGAGTTTAGAGTTCGAAACTGACAACTGACAATAACAATAAACAAAACACACCGAAAGATTCGCACCAAGACAAGAAACAAAAAACAATAACACAAACAGTAATAGACACGAATACCAACCACGACATTAGTGAAAAAGAATACAAAGAACACAACCAATTAACGTCGATACAAACACATACAATAGAAATAAACACGAACACCAGACACAATGTTAATACTAAGAAAATATAAATTATTGAATGTAGTAAACAATATGCGTCATTGTTAGACACTGGCACGAACACACCTTCAATATAAAGCGTTAGTAAAAGTAGTATTAATTACTTTCTGGTTTGCGAACAAGGCCGCTGAATGTGAAGGAACGTGGAGGATGATGTTGATGTTGATGATGATGGTGATGGCGGTGATGGTGATGGCGTGGCAACTTAAAGTCCTTCACGTTTAGTTTCCATGGTCTTACACTATCTGCGGTGGCACCACCGTCTCCGCTGCAACTCTCCGACATCTTCACAGGTTGTTAATGTAAAAATAGTAACTACCTTGTTTTGAATAACTTCACTTGTATAGAGAAGAAGCAACGGATGAATAAACTGGAATAGTGGAATTTAAAATTTAACCACCGGTCTAAACCAAGAGGAAATCTTGGGTGGTTTTTTTTAAGAAGCTAAATTAATCCATTCTAATTGGCATTAGAGAGAATCGAACCTGAAACCTTATTAAGAGAGGAGCACACTCTTAGATTTCAAATCAATATCACCATTCATCGGACCAACCCAAGTGAGTTAAATTTTGGGCGGTTAATTATAAAGATTTGATCATTTCATTTGATTAGATACACATGTTTGATAAAAGGTAGAAAGAGAAAATAACTAGATATTATTAGTTTAAATTTAGTCAAAAAAATTATAAGAGTTTAAATTAAAGATATGCACACTCTCGGTATAAATTAATTTTACACTGATAACCAATAAAGATGCTTCAATCTTTCGTATCATATTAAAAAAAGTGGGGTTAAGTGGGATGACGTGACGAAAAACATGATTGTAATTGATTGACAATATAAAATTATTTTACACTGCATATGCATACTTTTTTCTCATATTATTCTCGAGGATTAAAAGAGAAAAACGAATATGCATTGAAAGTATAAAATAAATTTATATTGTCAACTAATTATATTGAGAATACATGTCCTTTAAACTTTCTTTTAAAATAATTAAATAATTTATATTTTTACGTGGGTATAACTAAAGAGGATGAGTGTTATTTGTACACCCAAAAAGTTGTTCTTTTTGGGACAACTCTCATTTCCTTTTGTAACAAAAAATAATAAAGTGAGAGGAGGAGAAAGAGTGAGAAATAATTTTATATTGATTGTACAAATATCATTTCCCTAACTAAATTTCCCGGTTCGATCAATTTTGTAAACCGTTCTTTCAAACATTATCTCTTTAATTATGCTTGTGTTGAATAATGTTGTTGCTTTGAAGAGGATTGAAATTACGGCTAATCGTATTTGAACCAATTTAAAAGTAAAATTGTAAATCGAATCAATTTAAATTGAAAATTGTAAAAATCGCATTTGATTTGAATGTATTTTGATGACTTTTTTATTGAACCGGGAACAACATTAAGTTTCTATTATATTTCAATACCGCTAAAACCACATTAAGTTTATTTATATTTCAATATACATAACTCAATAATAATGGATAATATATCATTGAAATAAAGTTCACAACAAGTTTTGATACTTTCATTATTCAATTATTTACTACTTTATGTGTGGACATGACAATAGAACTCAGACTCGTGAGTACCCGTCCAAATCGTATCCATTTTGACGGGGAAAACCGAAGTTGACTGGGTGTGGTTTAGTTTAATTTAAATTAAACCACGGCCGCTCTTTGTGTTTAGTTTAATTTAATTTCAGTACATTTTAATTATGGTGTAAACCGCAACCAACTTTGTGAATTTCGTTGTATGCCAATAAATTTTAAACATGTGTATCTAATGCCTTCATATTTGGAGTGGATTTATGGTTATATCGCATACATGGATAAGGCTAGAAACATCTTAAAGAATTTATATTGTTATTCTATGTTCCTGATTTTTATTGAAAAATTAATTATGTTTTTAGGTAGCAGGTATTTTTTTAAGACTAGATGTCTAGAATTACATGTAAGAGCTTCAACTGTAAAGTTTTAAATAAAATATATATGAATTAAAATCACAGTTTATTTTACGTCCTTTAGTCAAATAATGAAAGGTTTCATCTTTAAGTTGTGGGATATTAAATTTGTACATTTAATATAACAAAGTTACACGAATAATGTTTCGGGTTTTGTAAGTCACAATGTCCGTTTTAAGATTAATGAATGACAAAGTGTCTTAAGTTGCGTCCTTATTAAACTACCTCAAGAGTATATGTGATTAGAACGTGAAAGAGTCATAGTATAAATTTGGAAGAAAAAAAAATGATTTTTTATTTTGATTGATAACTTGTTTATTTAGTTATTGTAATCACATGATGACATATAAAATATAGAATTTCTATTTCAGAGTAGGTCTATTTGTATTCTCTGGTAATCGATCTGCCAAATAGATGTACATATGTCCCATAGCTCCAGTGCGAAAGCCACTTTCGTATCTTGTTTCTATAGTCACGATTTCACCATCTTCAATTTTGGTTGAACCGAATTCTGGATAAGTTCCTGACATCCCGACAACATAGCCTTTCTCATTTCCCGGTTCTTTTCCTTTTCCATATGTTGGTTTTGAAGTATACAAAATTCTTCCATCCTATATTAATCAAAATATTATCATGTTTAGAGATGATGAAGGATGATTTAAAGCTTATGACTTCTTACAATATTATAGAAATAATAAATTGTATTGCTTAAGGAACAAGACAAGCACACATAGTTTAATGAAAAATGTGTACCATCTAAAATCATAAGGATTATATGTATTGATAAGAAAATTATAGAAATATTTATGTAAAACGAACTTACCTGTCCATATAAAGTTGCATTAATGGCACCTGTATGCATATGAGCGGTGCCGTAGATGAGATAACCACCTTTTTCTATTGGGATGTTTGCTTTCTCAATATGCGGAGCAGAGCTGTTTATACCATTACTTTGCGGAACTGTAAACTCTACCTGTAACCGTCGAGTTCAACAAAAATGTACATATAAGTTATGTTTAAAGAATACTGGTGAAGAAAAATAAATTTATTACTATAAATTTTTAAAATAAAAATATTTGTGAAGAAGAAATTATTATTAATTAAAGTGGTGTTATTGATCATTTGACAACTATTTCCGAAGGGATTAATATGAACCTCATCCCTTGAGGTCACAAGGTAGAATTATTTCCACCGCCCCGAAATTAATGGACAAATTAAGTTTTTTTAGTATTGCTTTACGATTTGTTGGATGTATGAATATGTTTTTCTTTTTAATTTTATCTTTAAAACCAAAATAGTATTTATATTTACAAAAAATATCTATAATTAAAAATTAGAAATAAATTAAGCAAAATTGTGAAGAAAAAATATCATAAACAAAATTATATATAATTCATTGTTTACCTTGCAATCATGAATAAATTGGGAACCATTTGTTCTAACTCGATCAGTTGAATCAAGTATATAAAATCTTAGAGGAATTTGTTGTTGGTTCCAATCAACCCATGTTATTTTGTATCTCAAGGCAAGCTTTCTTGTAGGTGCTTCAAAACCCTCTTGCAATTTGCACTGTAAATCTTGTTGGCAACAAAAGAGTCCTCCTTTATAACTTGATCCCAGTGGTTTTCCATCAATGCCAATTGTGCCATTATAAAAATTCTCTGGCAAATTGAAATGGTCACACCTACATTCAGTACAACCTTCTCTATCTTTTGTACCACGTGTATCAATGATCAAGAGATTTAGGAGCCACTTTTCTTGGTATCCAAATGGAATATTTGAAGGGTTTCCATGTTCTACAGCATAAGGATCTGGAATTTTTGATGCCGTTCCTCTTGATTCAGCGCCCAAACCCCAATAAAGTGGAAGAATATAACTACCACATGTTCCTTGATTTCTAATGTAAATGGCACCTTCCATAGGATTCTCAGGGATTATTTTTGACATATTCCAATCTTTTGCATGGTATTTTATAGCAAACCAATGATGTAAGTATGCTTCATATAATGGTACGGAATTGCCTTCTTCATCAACTAGTTCAGCATCAAAGCTCTTTATTCCAACATGACCTTTTGGAAATTCAACGTCATAAAATGTTTTAGCCGCGACTTTCCCGGGACCCACTTCAAACATTTCAGAAATAAAAGTAGCTGATTTTATATTTTTATTTTCAAATTTAGCCTCTGAATAAACTGTAAATGTTGTAGTTGATAGCAACGCTAGTATTGATGAAAAATATATTACCCCTTTATATATAAATCCCATGGTAGATATTTTTTTTTCTTTTTGTTCTAGTGATGAATTTTTGTTTTTGTGCAAATGAATATAGATTTTGCTTCTTTTTATAACATAGAAAGGCTTAACAATATGTCAATCTGGCATGACTTCGTGCCAATTGATCCAAACCGGTGTAAAAATTTATCTCTATGTTGGGTATTTAAGGGTATTTTCGATTTATATTAAGTGGTTAGAACAATTATATAACTATTTATACATGTTAGTTAATATTGTCATATTTAGAATCTTACACGATATATGTTGTTGATAAGGAAAACATAATCAAATATATAATTATTAATGATATTTTATATATTATAGTATTTTAAATTTTTTTAGTATTTTATATCAAGAGAATGCGTATAATAGGTAAAAATTCTTAAAAGAAAAAATTCCGAAAGTTTAGTCTAGTGGTAAAATAACAAACTTTGAATTTAGAGATCATCGGCTCGAGCACCGCAACTCCCCCTTATGTCTTAAGCTCATCCTATATTTGTACACCTCATCTCTCACACTAATTTAACACAACAATTTTTCTTTATTTCTCTCTTTCTACGACATCACCAACATATTGCAAATATCACTGAGCTCTATTTATCTTTTTCTCTCTCGAGTTGTTTATACCTCTAATTTTATATTGTCAGTGACTTATAACTATTATATTATAAAAAATATTTGGCTTTAATTCTTAATCTAAACATATGAATTATTGCAATTTGATGATGATAAAAAAAATTACGCTAATTAATAATGTAACAAAATTAAACTCTATAAATATTAGTATGTTTTGGGGACATGTTAAAGTAATAAAATAGACTCAATGGAAATAAAAACTGGCAAGGCTAACCTGCTAGGTTATAGCTCAGAAATTAACATATAAGGTTGTAAAAACACAATACAGTTTCAAGGCATCGTCTATCACTTGGAAGTTTAAGAACTACTCCCTCCGATCATATATATAAGAAAAAGTTGATTTTTTAGATTCATTGTGGAATGGATGTATCTAGACAATAATATAGTCTAAATACATCAATTCTACAATGAATCTAAAAAGTAAAATGTTTCTTATATATAGGACCGGGGGGAGTAACTCATTAGGTCATAGCCTGTAATAATGTGCTACTTAAAATGGTGATGGAAGTCATCGTTTATAGCGTATCATTTTGTCTAATATTATCACAATCATTAGTTCAATTAATATTTATGCATTAGTTTAATCATTAATTTTACGAAACACACTTCAAGCTATCGACTATTTTATCACTATATGTTCAACAACTATTGACTATCTTATTTACTGTCATGTACGTTTATGTTTTGACCTTCAATAATGTACATTTATGTTATATAATGTCAAAATTAATATTTGAATTTAGAAAAATGAATATAAAAAAACTTATAATATTTTGAAAAACGATTTTATAAAATCTATTTTCAAAAATACAAAGAAAAATCTATTTTTTTTAAAGCTAAAACAAATGCACCCAACATAGTGACATAACATTAGAGTACAAAAGAACAAAGTCTTTGATTTCATTCTCCATATGAGTGACATAACATTACAGTACCAAACCGAACAATATATGGGATCTGAGCAAAAATCAAATATAACAAAAGTTGGACATAACAAACAATTAAATTTGAATAAAATATGTATATATATATATATATATATATATATATATATATATATATATATATATTATTTTTATTTCTTGAAGAAGCCAAAATGGGATTATATATAGGAGATGGATCAAATTACACTAGTATTAATTTTAAAAAAGTTACACTCAATCACATTCCTTGATTTTATTTTGATCTAAATAAGTGATTCTTTAATGGCCATTAGATCAAAATAAAATCAAGGAATATGATTGAGTGTAACTTTTTTAAATTACACTGGTGTAATTATATGGGGAATGATCAAATTACACCGGTGTAACATTTGAGTAATGTTACACCGCTTAATAACGCTTTAACGAATTCAAATTTTACAAAATCCACTCTTGGATTAGAAGATTATATCATATAGATCATTTATGCTAAATTTTATAAAAATTTAAAATCATTTGATATGTTATTGAGACTCATCAAGATTAACGATTTATGCGTTTTTATTGAATACCGTTAATGTTGATGAATCTCAATAACATATCAAATGATTTTAGATTTTTATAAAATTTAACATGGATGATCTATATGATATAATCTTCCAATCCAACGGTGGATTTTGTAAAATTTGAATTCGTAAAAGCGTTCTTAAGCGCTGTAACATTACTCAAATGTTATACCGGTGTAATTTGATATATATATATATATATATATATATATATATATATATATATATATATATATATATATATATATATATATATACACATACCTTGATAATATAATAAAAAATTAATGCGGCTTTAGCAGTTAACCGCGGTGTTTGTTGTTCGCGATTCAATAAAAAAGTCATCCAAACCGAATGCGGTTTTTACGATTTTCGATTTGGATTTGTTCGATTTGTGGTTTTACTTTTGGATTGGTTCGGATACGATCACCCCTACGGTCATCTGTTTTTTCACCAAACAAAGTCATAATTTAGGTTGTGGTGGGACTACATATCATTGAGAAATAAAATGGATGAGTACCACTCCGTTTTAGCTAGAACAAATTGACATTGATCGTTTCGAATGCATACACCAATATCAACTTTGTTCCGCGATCTCGAAAAAGAAGCATCTACATTGCATTACCAATTGCCTTATAAATCTAAACATATGAATTATTGTAATTTGATGATACTAAAAAATTTACGCTAATTAGTTTTTTATCAAAATTAAACTCTTTAAAATTTAAGGTTAAATATGTTTTTAGTCTATTCACTTTGCGAAATAGGTAAGAATGGTCCCTATATTTTAAAAAAGGTCAAAAAATATCCCATGTTTTTCCGTTATCAAGAATGGTCCATTGCGTCTGTTTTTTTCAGGTCAGCTAACATAATTCTTATTAATGGACCCCACTATTTTAATTTTAGTCCTTACATTTTGCAAAATTGGCAAGAATCCCTATATTTTAGAAAATTAAGGGATTTTTTTTTACCTTTTTAAAATATAGCCACCATTCTTGCCTATTTCGCAAAATGCAGGGACAAAATTAAAACAGTGGGGTCCACTAATAAGCATTATGTTAGATGATATAGAAAAAAAAGAAAAACAGACAGAATGGACCATTCTTGATAATGGAAAAACTTGTGGATTTTTTTTTACATTTTTTAAAATATAAGGGATTATTTTTACCTATTTCGCAAAATGTAGATACTAAAAATAGGGTTGGGTTATGGTGCATAAGGCCAAAGCTTATGCACCGTGCATAATTACTATGCGCGCCCCCTATATTGCTACGCGCGCCCCCCACCTGCTACGCCCCCCCAATTGCTACGCACGCCCCCCATTTTCTAGCCCCCACCCCCCAATTTCTAGCGCACCCCCAGTTTTTTTGTTTTTTTTTTTTAGATTTCTAGCGCACCCCTCAGATTTTTTTTATCACGCTTTTAATTTTGATTGATTGAATTTTATTTTATTTTATTGATTAGGGATAAAATTCAGAGTATTATGTATGGTTAATTATTTTAGTAGTTAGTTTTAAACTAAAATCATGTCAAAACCATTTATGCTGTAGAATGGTTTCAAAGATGTGTACTCCTAAACCATTTGTGCTATGGAATGATTTCAGAGATCTGTACTACAAAACTATTTAATTAAAATCATTTTAATTTAATATGATTTTAACCGAAACCATAAGTATAACTTAATGGTGTCACTAGTGTTGTATCTGAAAACCAAAGTAGCTCCTTTATGGTTTCAAATAAAACATTTATATTTAATTTAAAATAAATATTATAACTAAAACCATAAGTGTGACATAATGGTTTCATTAGTTTTGTATCTGAAACCAAAATAGCCTTCTTATGGTTTCTAATAAAATATTCATATTTAATTTAAAATAAATATTTTAATCGAAACCATAAGTATAACTTAATGGTGTCACTAGTGTTGTATCTGAAAACCAAAGTAGCTCTCTTATGGTTTCAAATAAAATATTTATATTTAATTTAAAATAAATATTATAACTAAAACCATATTTTATTCATAATGATTTTCAAAATAACATTGCATAAATAACCAATGATTTTGTAACAAATCTAGGGGAGAAAAAGAATAAAATCTGGGGGTGTAAACTGGATAAAAAAAAACCAACAAACAAACAAAAAAGGAACTGGGCTTTCAGGCCCAGTAGGCTAAAAAAAAACAGAATGTGTGTAATCAGTAGAAAGGGGGTAGGAATAGCGAGTCTGTAGGGGGGGCTGGGGGGCACGCGTGAGTAATTTTGGGGGGGGGGGCGTGAGTAATTCTGGGCTTATGCATGGTGCATAAACATCCCCCTTATGCACCATAACCTTGGCCCTAAAAATATATTTAAAATTTATTATGTTTTAGAAAGATGTTAATTAAGTTAATAAAATAGACTTTATGGATATAAAAAATGGTAAAATTAATTGTTAATCTAATGGATAAATATAAAATGAGCTAATGATTGTGATAACAATAGACAAAATGATACTTTATAAACTATAACTTCAATCACCACTTTAAGTAGCATATCAATATACGCTATAACATAACTTAATCACCACTTTAAGTAGCATATCAATATACGCTATAATATAATGAGATACTCCTTTCGTTCCTTTTTATTTGTCGTTTTAGAAAGAAAAAAAAATTCTATTTATTTATCATTTTGATAATTTAAGGTTATATTTTGTCTATTATATCTTCCTTCCTAATTTTTTTTATTGACTCAATTTTATATAATATTTTTATTGTATCTTTTTTACTAAACTTTTTCATATAATCTTTTTATTGTATTTTTTTACTAAACTTCTTCATATAATCTTTTTATTTTTTTTTTATCGAAAAGAGAAAGTGTGTGCAAAAATATAGGAATTATTAGGTGAATTAAAATTATGATATAATCTTCCAAATAAAAAGGTATAATAGGAAAATAAAGTGCAAAAATAAACTTTTTAAATTTGACATTTTTTTTCAAAAACGACAAATAAAAAGTAACGGAGAGAGTAGTTCTTAAGCTTGCAAGTGATAGACGATTCTGACAACTCTATTTTGATTTTACAACCTTAGATGTTAATTTATCCTCTATAACCAACCTACTTGCCATTTGTCGGCCTAAATTTTATTTTTCAATGATAAGTAGTTCCACCACAATCAAAATTAACACTTTTGTTTGATGAAAAACCAAATGATAGTAGATAAGATAGTCAATAGTTGTTAAACTTATAGTGATAACATAGTTGGTCGATCTTATAAGTTTAGCATTTGCTCATTTTATATCATCACTGAGATAGATAGCTTGCAGTTATATAATTTATTTAATGTTTAACAGGAAGTCAAGCACAATTCTGAAATTTAGGGTATAACTTAAAATTAAGTGTGCATGTTCCCCGGGTTTTGGGATAATTATGGTAGTATGAAACTCAACTTAGTATTAGTCAATCATGTGCGGTTTAGTATGCTGCTTATGAGCTTCCAATGGAACAACCCATTAGGAAAATGATTGTGAGCTTAATGTCGTGATCGAATCAGTCGACGAACAAGGCGGGCCTTCGAGACATGCTCACCTCGAAGTGTCTTAGCGGTTTAAAATTAATAAGACGTTTTCTGTGATACACTTTATTTATGCTTATGATTATGATAATGTTATGCTAGTATATCACTTATGGACTGATTTAGGTACCCGGCTTAGTAGCCATTATGAGGGTAGTAGGACCCACTGAGACTTAGTAGTCTCACCCCAATCCAATTTTTTTCTTTCAAGCAAACAGGTTGAGTAGGTAAGCATGCTTTGGAGTAGCTGCTGCTGTTCAAGGATCGCATTTTTAGTTTCTTGCTTTTCTCATATTTCTGATCGTGTTGTATTTCGTGTTTTCCGCTGTGTTACTTCTACCTTATGTATTCAGCACCTGCGAGTGCAGGTCTTTCAATAATGTAATCTTTAATGAACTCAGTACCATTTATAACATTTCGCATTATATTCTAGATATTTAATGTGGGGTGTTTCAAAATCTATTTTTTTTAAAGTTAAAACAAATGCACCCAACATAGTGACATAACATTAGAGTACAAAAGAACAAAGTCTTTGATTTCATTCTCCATATGAGTGACATAACATTACAGTACCAAACCGAACAATATGTGGGATCTGAGCCAAAATCAAATATAACAAAAGTTGGACATAACAAACAATTAAATTTGAATAATATATATATATATATATATATATATATATATATATATATATATATATATATATATATATATATATATATTATTTTTATTTTTTGAAGAAGCCAAAATGGGATTATATATAGGAGATGGATCAAATTACACTAGTATTAATTTTAAAAAAGTTACACTCAATCACATCCCTTGATTTTATTTTGATCTAAATAAGTGATTCTTTAATGGCCATTAGATCAAAATAAAATCAAGGAATATGATTGAGTGTAACTTTTTTAATTACACTAGTGTAATTAAATGGGGAATGATCAAATTACACCGGTGTAACATTTGAGTAATGTTACACCGCTTAATAACGCTTTAACGAATTCAAATTTTACAAAATCCACCCTTGGATTGGAAGATTATATCATATAGATCATTTATGCTAAATTTTATAAAAATTTAAAATCATTTGATATGTTATTGAAACTCGTCAAGATTAACGGTTTATGCGTTTTTATTGAATACCGTTAATCTTGATGAATCTCGATAACATATCAAATGATTTTAGATTTTTATAAAATTTAACATGGATGATCTATATGATATAATCTTCCAATCCAACGGTGGATTTTGTAAAATTTGAATTCTAAAAGCGTTATTAAGTGGTGTAACATTACTCAAATGTTATACACCTTGATAATATAATAGAAAATTAATGCGGCTTTAGCGGTTAACCGCGGTATTTGCTGTTCGCGGTTCAATAAAAAAGTTATCCAAACCGAATGCGGTTTTTGCGATTTTCGGTTTGGATTGGTTTGATTTGTGGTTTTACTTTTGGATTGGTTCGGATACGATCACCATTACTGTCATCTGTTTTTTCACCAAACAAAGTCATAATTTAGGTTCTGGTGGGACTACATATCATTGAATGGTCCCTATATTTTAAAAAAGGTCAAAAAATATCCCATGTTTTTTCTTTATCAAGAATGGTCCATTGCGTCTGTTTTTTTCCAGGTCAGCTAACAGAATTCTTATTAATGGACCCCACTATTTTAATTTTAGTCCTTACATTTTGCAAAATTGGCAAGAATCCCTATATTTAGAAAATTAAGGAATTTTTTTTTACCTTTTTAAAATATAGCCACCATTCTTGCCTATTTCGCAAAATGCATGGACAAAATTAAATCAGTGGGATCCACTAATAAGCATTATGTTAGATGATCTAGAAAGAAAAAAAAACAATCGGAATGGACCATTCATGATAATGAAAAAACTTATGGATTTTTTTTGACATTTTTAAAAATATAAGGGATTATTTTTACCTATTTCGCAAAATATAGATACTAAAAATATATTTAAAATTTATTATGTTTTAGAAAGATGTTAATTAAGTTAATAAAATAGACTTTATGGATATAAAAAATGGTAAAATTAATTGTTAATCTAATGGATAAATATAAAATGAGCTGATGATTGTGATAACAAGAGACAAAATGATACTTTATAAACCATAACTTCAATCACCACTTTAAGTAGCATATCAATATACGCTATAACATAACTTAATGAGATATTCCTTTCGTTCTTTTTTATTTGTCGTTTTAGAAAAAAATACTGTTTCTATTTATTTATCATTTTGATAATTTAAGGTTATATTTTGTCTATTATATCTTCCTTCCTAATTTTTTTTATTAACTCAATTTTATATAATATTTTTATTGTATTTTTTTTACTAAAATTTTTCGTATAATCTTTTTATTGTATTTTTTTTACCAAACTTCTTCATATAATTTTTTTATTGTTTTTTTTTTTATCGAAAAGAGAAAGTGTGTGCAAAAATATATGAATTATTTGGTGAATCAAAATTAGGATATAATATTCCAAATAAAAGGATATAATAGAAAAATAAAGTGCAAAAACAAACTTTTTTAATTGGACATTTTTTTTTCTCAAACGACAAATAAAAAGTAACAGAGAGAGTAGTTCTTAAGCTTGCAAGTGATAGACGATTCATGACAACTCTATTTTGATTTTACAACCTTAGATGTTAATTTGTCCGCTATAACCAACCTACTTGCCATTTGTCGGCCTAAATTTTATTTTTCAATGATAAGTAGTTCCACCACAATCAAAATTAACACTTTTGTTTGATGAAAAACCAAATGATAGTAGATAAGATAGTCAATAGTTGTTAAACTTATAGTGATAACATAGTTGGTCGATCTTATAAGTTTAGCGTTTGCTGATCCTTCCCGCATCTTTCTCCTCCCCTAGAAACCCCGAAGTCCACAATCAGTATCACCATCACTAAGAGTGGATGAACTGCTGTTACTAAGAGCAGTTCATCCATTAACCTTAAGGAGACACCTCTGGGATGCTGATGGCAAAGCCCTGCTTCATACGTATATACTTATAAATAGTTGTACTATATATATTGGAAACAAACCCCACCATTTTGAGTCTCTGTGTTGGTAATAGTAGATTGAGCCAACATATGGGCTGTGTGGGTGACTGTTTTTACTTGTTTGGCATTTTATGATTGAAGTTAGATATTATAATTATGTGCTATTGAAATTGCAAATCGAATTTTAATATTAAACTGACAAGCCAAATGCTAAAGTTTGACTGTGAGGAAAACTTGCAACTTGAAAGTGCTTGAGCAAGTATTGTGTCTTCTTTTTGTGTGTTCAAAACTTGCCACTGTTTGTCAAAAAAAACTTGTGGATCTTGAAGTTTAATTCTCTCTGGTGTCAATTTCAGTGGATGAGTCCATACAAAGTATAAAAAAAACTTTGACTTTAAACGGAGTCTGCAAATGAACAGTGGAGATTAGTCGGTCCATATAGCGGATACCGAGTTTTTTAAAAAAAAATCTACTCGGTATTTTAAAACAAAGGTAGGAAATCTCCCCTATTCAAATGTAAATTCTGCACATAACATATCAAAACATTATTTGAAAATTGAAATCCTGCAAAATTTGCATAACCATATTTGACTGTTTATTTATGGAAATCAAGATGAAAAGACCAAACACTAATAGGAAAAATCAAATTGCTTAGTTACATATTTTGAACCCAATTCAAGAAGACAAGGCAAACAACAAGTTCAATTTCTCACAGATTCCAAAATGTTTTATCAATCCAAATGAAACCTCTTCCTATAGTTAACAACAAACTCATATGCTTCTTTCTCGTCAGCAACAGATTTGGAAACACTTTCCCTCTCCTTGCATCTGTTTGCCCAAGCAATCAACTTACCACACTCTGCCTCCACTTTGAAGTTTCCTAATTGTTCATAAGTATAAAACCAGCTATAGAAAGGGATCAAAGCAATGTCAACAAACCCAAATGTGTCACCACCAAAATAAGGCTTGTCTCCAAGGACATTCTCCAATTCCTTTAAGCCTTCAATCAACACCTTCTTTGCCACTTCAATCTCATCTCTCTTTCCAGCCCATATCCTCCCCCCAACATCACCAACCTGCATTTTTTTAACACATGAAAATGAATTAATATTAATGTATTATGTTTGCACATTGATCCAATTTAGTCCTAATAACAATATGGAAAAGTCTCGTGAGCTTAACCCAGTTGACAGTGATATTGCATTATATATGCAGGGGGTCGAAATTTGAACCTCGATTATCCCACTTTAAGGGTGGGATTTCTGATCACTAGACTACTTGACGAGAAAAAAAAAACAAGGATATGGAGAATATAATTGTAGGATACTAGTTTCTTGATTTTGGATCCTTGAAGTCGGGGATTCCCAGCATTCATGCATTTGGGACATCGGTGGTTGTTCGATGAAAGATCTAACGATCTATATTTAACTATTTAAGCTCATTTCTTTTGAATTATCAAACATGGACCGTTCAATCTAGATCAAACAGTTACCGATGTCTCAAAGGCGGGAAATGCAGCGACATATATTCATTATGTCTAACTAAATTAAAAAATAATTATTCATCCATTGAATAAAGAAAACAATAGAAAAACAAGGAACTCACATGTTATTTAGTTCATCAATAAAAATTGATCCATTCAAAAGTACAAACTATTAAGATAGTTAGAGTTTGTTGGTGTTAGTTGGTTAGTTAGAAATTAGTTATAGTTGGTTACTCAATTAGTTAGTTAATTGAGTCTTATAAATAGAACACTAATGTATACAATTTACCATCTTTTATCAATCTATATTCATTCCAGTATGAATCTCTATGAGTATCTCCCTCACGAATACTCTTATGCACTCTTTCTTGCCGATCACTATGACCTTTATCCCTATGATTCTATGATTCATAATATGGTATCAGAACGATACCGTAGGGATGAAGATGATGATGACGCTTCCACTCACAATTCAGAAACTGATGAAGATGAAGAATCTGGTTCTGCGATTCTGAAATTATCAGATTCACCTTATGATTTTGTTTTTGGTAGTTTCAACAATCCGATCAAACCGGTTTCAAATATTTCAATCAAACCAGAATTTGATGGATTCTCCATCAAGGTTGGGGAGATTTCTTGTCCTCTTATGGATTCTTGCTGCAACATCATCGATGATGATGAATCTGCCTTTACAACTTCAGAAGACGACAAGATCGAGAGTCTTGAAACGGCGTTTGTGAGTTCTGCAACAATCCAGAAAATACAGAATTGGTTCGTCGTTCCTGAAGCGTTCGCGAGATCAGAAGATTTCGCCATCAACACATTACCGGTGAGATTGTGTGGCTCTGTTTACGGTGTCTCCGCCGCGAGGTCTTTCGCCTCATGGTTGTTCGTCGGAAAGCAGACTGAACCAATTGTTTCCTTTGACAATAATCAGCTTCTGTTTTTCAAGATACACGACGAATCAATCGTCGTTTTTGATCCCGGTGGAATTTACCGAAGCATCTTCAATCTCCATCTCAATTTGAAATCGCGGTATTTCTTTTTCCCGTTTTCGGTAATTTTCTTGTCGATTTTTCCTCGTTTCTGCATCACCGTCTTCGATCCCGGTGGAACCTTCACCATCGCTATTTTCTCCGAGCTGCACGGTCTCTTTTTGGTATCAATCCTGTTAGTCTGCATTTACAGTCAAGACAACAAAGTTGTTCTTTTTTTCTTTCATTTTCTGGTTCCGTTTTCTTTTCTTCCATTCTGATCTAGTTTTAGATTCAAGGATTAAGAACACAGAGGTGATGTCTCTCGATTTTTCGTGTTCTCCCAGCTCAAAGTTTGAATTACAATTATTCTCAAACTTTTGTGTAACAAAGAAAACAAACTAAAATCGCACAGCTGCAAACCAACAAGATCTCCAATGTTGAGTTTGAGGGGGGATATTAAGATAGTTAGAGTTTGTTGGTGTTAGTTGGTTAGTTAGAAATTAGTTATAGTTGGTTACTCAATTAGTTAGTTAATTGAGTCCTATAAATAGAACACTAATGTATACAATTTACCATCTTTTATCAATTTATATTCATTCCAGTACGAATCTCTATGAGTATCTCCCACACGAATACTCTTATGCACTCTTTCTTACCGATCACTATGACCTTTATCCCTATGATTCTATGATTCATAATACAAACAATACAAGAAAATGAAAACTTCAAATCAAAAGGCATGACAAAGAAGAACAGTTAGGTAACTTAAAAACAGTTACCTTCTTGTTGACAAAATCAGCCCAAAACTTGGCTTGAGCTCTCTGATAAGGATCTAAGGGTAGAAATGGAACTCTATCATTCCAAACCTCATCAATATACTCAACAATAATGATTGATTCACAAATGGGTTTTCCCTTATGGATAAGAACTGGAATCTTCTTGTGAATTGGGTTCATTTCCAAAAGCATTTGGCTCTTGTTCTCAAGATCTTCTTCCTTGTACTCATACTTTATCCCTTTTTCAGCCAATGCTATCCTTGCTCTCATACCAAACATACTAAGCCATTCATCCAACAATATCAATTCCTCTGCCATTATTGTCAAAATCAGAGCTCAGTGAATTGGAACGAAAATGAACTTTTAGATTATGTGTTTTCCTTTTTTCTTGTGGATGCAAATGAGATAGAGTTTAATATAATCTTTATGGAATAATATCATGTGAGGCCCGCTTTACTCGTTTATAATTTAGGGGAATTAATCATAAACCAAATACAACAAATCATATAAAACAAATCATATAAGTAAATTTGTACCTAGGATATAAGTAAATTGGCATGTCCATTTTCGTCATACTTGGAGGGAAGATAACCAATGTACCGATTGGTTTGCTAACTATAGTATATCTTTAGACTTTCTTGTTTGTTCCAATGTGGAGATTCTGTCTAGCGAGCTTCGAAAACTCCTTTTTGATGATTTATATAAGGCTTGCATGCCTAGAAATGTTCACATAATTTCGCAGTAGTTTCTCTTTTTTTTTGTTTTTGGACTTCGGTCCTCTTTTGTACCAAAAAAATTGGTTATAATTAATTGTGTATATCATATACAAATTTATATGTGACTTGTTCTTATCGATTGATAGATAAATACTCTTAAATTATGCAGAATAGAAAAAAAAAATATATATTATTTCAATCACATGAAAACTTCAGCATTTTTTTTTCTTAAGATAATATATAGTAGTCATATTTTTTATTAATACATTTTTTATTGAAAAATATTAAACAGTATCATCGGGATACTCTTTTAGAAAGTAAATACTATAATATAACATTAAAATTTATGTAATCAACTTTTCAAAAGTCTAAAAAAATATTATTTTTTAATTTGAAACTTTTATTTTAGTGTTCTTATTAGTACTCCAGAGTACCCATTAACATGACTTTTTTAGAGAATGCTATTTGTGGCGAAATTTCATTATGCAAATATCACGAATGCTTTTTATTTGTATGCAATGGCTGAACAAGTATGAATCCGTGATTGCTATGTTTGCGTGTACCTTGCAGATACAAATAAAATTTGTCAGGACCTCTTTATGCGATAAATGCAATATATGCTTACAATTATGGCATGTTCGATAACACAAATAAGCTGGTTTATAGCTTATTTTATTAACTTATAAATTTGTTTCATAAAATTTAAAGTGTTTGGTAACAAATTTTTTATTAGTTTATAGTTTTTTTTCATATGCTATTTTAAGTAGCGTTTGAACTTATAGCTTATAATTTTTTACCTTTTATTCCAATTTTAATCTTATTATTTTAATTTTTTTACCTTTTTTAATAAAAAAACTACCCATTCAAAAAAAGAACTACCCACTCACATAAACTAATCATGTACTTTTATGTCATTTTATAATTATAAAAGCTAAATTTACCAAACACTTTAACTTATTTCTACTAGCTTTTGAACTATCAGCTAAAAGCTAGCTTATCAGCTATCAGCTAGCTTATAGCTTATTTTTACCAAACAGACCCTTAAACAAATAAATAATTAGGGGTAAATGGACTCGCGAGTCTGACAACTTTGCCCTCTGTAATTTTATTTTATTTTGGATTATCCCCCATAATGTTTCGTTTTCATGTATAACGTGACCTACCCAATAAGGGGCGTAAACAAAAGTTCGCTAACATTATATGGGGCAAAATGATGAAATCTTAAACCCACATATTCAATGAGGGAGGTAAATAAAATAAAAAAATTACAGGGAATATTCCAAAAATAATAATTTGCAGGGGTAAAACAAAACGCGCCCACTTTGCAAGGAGTAAAGATCCATTTACCCAATAATTATTGAAAAAATATTTGTGGTTTGATTAAGATTGAATCGAGAATTGAAAATTTTTCGTGCCAATTTTATCTTAGTTTGTAGAGACATTACTATATGTAAGAGTCTGTGTATTCAAATCTCGGTCCCTTTGTTCAAAAAAAATCTCGATCTTTCAAATTTGTATGGGTGAGTTTCTAATGACTTGTCATTTAATCTATCTATCTAAAAAAATTTGTTTTCACCACTGGTATCTGGTTCATTGAACTGCCTAATCGAATTTGAGAATTATTTTTAGCATTAAGTAATTTCAGTCTCCTTTCGATTATAGTTGCGAATAAAAGAGTAGAAATAGACCAACATATAAATGAGATAAAATAAATTACCTGGATAAAAAATTACTTTTTAGCTAAAATTCAATTTAATAATTTAGCTATTGAGTACCGTAATAAAAAGCAATAAGAAAAAATAAAATAAAAAGAGTAATATGCAAACACAACCGCATATTATACTCCCTTCATAACACTTTATAAACAAAAATGCACTTTATAGATTCATTGTATATTTAATGTATTTGGTCTATAAGTACATTGAATATACAATGAACCTAAAAAATACCATTTTACTTATAAAGTGTTACGGAGGTAGTTGTTCGGGATAAATATTTCGCTAAATGTAATATTGCTTCCTTTTTTATTATACTATCATTTAATTTAATAAGGGTAAATATGTTGACTGAGCGGGTGTAGGCTGTTGATCAGGGGTTCGATCCTTGGCAGCAGCAAATGTAGTATTTTCTTTGTAAATAAGTTGGTGGTACTTATAAACCATCAACTTTTAAAGAAAAAATAAAATAAAAATAAGGGTAAATATGTTTTTACCCCTTGTAAAATATGTGAGTTTTGCTTTACCTCTGCAATTTTGTTTTGTAGGAATATCCCTGCAATGTTTAAAAGATAATTTGTAGTGTATTTTACTCCTCTATGTTGAGAAAAAAAAATCCGATAAAGGAGTGAAATACACAACTAAAAAAAATTAAACATTACAAGAAGTATTCCTAAAAAACAAATTACAGCAAGTAACGTAAAACTCACATATTTACCCTATTTGTTGCGGTGAACAAACACATGTCCGGAATAAGAAAGTAGCCATAGATTACAATAATTGAGCATGTATCCCTTATTTATTTGACTTTATATAATGAAACTCTTCGCATTATTTTTTTATTTTTGCTACTGACACCCCTAAAAAACTGGTTACACCCCAAATTGGCCATAATACCCTTAAAATAAATTAAATTTTCATTGCATCAAAATATGTGTGTTTCTTGCTTCAATACATCTCCGTTGTTTCCGTCAATGTCTCTCAAACCACCATTGATGTTAACCTCCGCCACTCAACTCTACATCATGTTCATCTCCATCTGCACTTTTGAAACTCAATTTGAAAGGTAAGTTTTTCAATTCCAAGTTTATGATTCTGCGATTTCTTTGAGTTCAATTGTGAATCTGTTGCAAGTTCCTAAATTATGTCATGCGTATGTAAACTGAGTTTATTTAAGTTGATGCAAATATGTAAACTTAATTTACATAACTTATGTAGGCATATGTAAACTCAGTTTACATAACCTTTTACTGTGTATGTAAAATGTAAGTGTAAACTTAATTTACATGAGTTTATTTAAGTGTACGTAAATTACATTTATTTTATTAAATTTGCGAAAAATAGTTCTTTAATTTAAAATATTTTTTTTTACATTTATTTTAATTATGGTCTTAAGTTCTAATTCATATTTTTTGTTCTAAAAGTGACAAATTTAATGAAAAAAGTAAAATTTGATCTCAAATATGATATTTCATCTTTTGGTTCAATGTTGGAAACAATAAATTACCTTATGGGATGTCAAAATTCACAATTTTTAGAGAAAAAGTTTAAATCGTGACCAAAATTGCAACAAATATAAAAATAAAGAAACAAAAAAGTTTAATTTTTAAATAGAAAAACTATTTTTATAATTTGATATTGTTAGAAGTATCACATTGGCTAGAGATATGACATAAATAACATTTATAAATGTAGTGCAAACCTCAACTCTCAAACTAACTTTTGTGGTTGAGTATAAGCCTCATAAATTCTAATATGATATCATCAATTGTTAGTTGGTTCAGTGGTGATTGAAGCTGAACTTAGTAGGGAGGACCACGGTTCGATCCCCGCAACTGCGATCAGAAGGGGCTGGAACTATTTAATGTCATAACTGGTGGTGAAATTAAAAAAATAAAAAATAATTCTAATATGGTATCAGAGCGTATCTAGATCCATTTGTTATTTGTTGTGGAGTCCTCTCGTATTTGAGGCACCCGTTATTGTTGATTTCACGTTCCAACTTGTTTAGTTCTGAACGTGAGGAGGTGTGTTAGAAATTCCATATTGAGTAAAAATATGACATAAATAACATTTATAAATATAGTGCAAACTTCAACTCTCAAACTAGTTTTTGTGGTTGAGTATAAACCTCTAAAATTCTACTTCAAATAGATATAATAAGGAACAAAAATAGAATGAAATGGGAAAAAATGTACCCTATAATTGAGCGAGGAAATACAACAACTTAAACATGATCACCTAAATCCTTTACAACAAAAGCATGAGGCAAATGAAACACTAGAGAATTAATTTCTGAAGCAATCCATATTTGCTTTAAAATCCACATATCTATTAAGCTTTTTACAAATATGCTGGAAATGGACATTCAATTTTGATTTAGCAAGTTTGTCAAAAAACATTGATTTAGCAAGTCATCCATCTTCTTGGGGCCGGCCTAAGATATATCGGATAGACTAATTTAACTTCTTAAAAAAATATAAAAATATAAAAATTGTAAACAGTGAATGTGTATGTGTATTAAGTATCAAATATTGTGTATCAATAGCATTTTTCAATAGAAATACCTCCTTTTTGTGGGGTTAAAAGAATAGCTCTCTTTTATTGGAAGGCGGAGTGCCATACACTCACAAGCTTGGTTCCTTTTTAAGCTGCTTTTCGTTAAGCTACTTTTCGTTAAAATACTTCGTAGCTGCGTAGGTTATAAAGACCACAAATGTAAAAGTAATGAATTAAAGAAACAATTCAACAAAAAAAGAAGAAGAAAGAATTGGAGAAATAGTTTACAAAGGCAAGTGCTCCACCATAATTTCTTTTCTTAGAAGCAAAAAAAGCTGCTAAAAACAACTGCTTTAGAAAAACCATAAAGTAAATAAAATATGAAGCCAAAACATTTCTTAAATAAACATAATTTCCTTAACTAATTTCTCAATATTCAAATGTATGCAAAAAGTAAGACTATATTTGACAAGATCAACTAAGTTCGTGTGAACAAAAAAATATTCAATAATAATTTTCTTTCAGTAATTTATAGATTTTTAATTAGCATATGAGTCGGTTTGTTTTAACTTCAATTTTTTAAAATATTTTTTTAAAATTATTTTTGTTATAACTTAATTAGAAATAATGAAACAAATTTAAATTCATATTTTTATAAATTACAATAGTGATTTCGATATTTTGTAGTTTAGATATTCATGTTAGGGATTTTAGCTTAATAAAAATCACATATTTTTTAGGAAGAAATTTCTCAAAAATGATATTAACTTAAATATTCAAGGAAGTTTATTTTTTAAAATTGCAGCAGTTTCTGGATCTTCATTGGACCAAATCCATATGGAGTTCAAATATTCCTCCTTCTAAGTCCATTTTAACTTGGAGGCATGACAAAGTTCCAACAGATGAAAATCTCAAGTTAAGGGGTTGTTTTTTTTCCCTCGATGTGTAATTAATCTTTGCAACAATAATGTGGAGTCATATTTTCAGGGTTTGTTAATTTCGTTAATTTGGTTTTGCAATTTACCTCTATGGATGATATTTGGAAACTTTGTGATACGAGTTGATCCTCGCAATGTAAAATTGCTATACAAGGGCCCGTTTCGTTAATACAAATTGATATTTGGAATGTTAGATTAGAATTGACTGTTGAATCAGATTAAATTGATGATAAAAAAATTTGTATATATTTAAATGCGTTCACAATCCGGTATTTATCTCGTTAGCTAGATGATAAGTTAATCTGAAACTTATCATATTGACAATTTTTTTTCTTCTACTTTTGCAACAAAAATAATAAAGTGAGAGGAGCTTACCAAAAAAAAGTGAGAGCAGGAGAGAGAGTAAAAATATAATGAGAGTATGAGTAAAAGTTTGTTCTGATAACATTGTTGATATTGAATATATTCATTAAGTTTATACATTTCATTATTATAAAATGTAAATATTCAACTTCATTGTTGAATATGGTTTGTTTGCCGTCAATAACATTGTTGTGCTTTTTTTTTTTTGTCAAGTACACTGCTGTTGTTTGATATGTTTTACAGAGTAAACTAAACTAATATTTATTAAAAATTATTGAAATAGATTATATCTAATTAACAATACTTAACATTCATACGATTTCATTCTTGGAAACAAGAGAAGAGGCCCTCTTCTATACAAAAAAAAAAAAAAAACAAGAGAAGATTAATTAAGATAATAAATTTTGCCCATGAAATGATCACACACGTTTCCACTCAGTCAACTCTACGTGCAGTACTATTGTTAACAAAATCTCCTTGTGATAAACTATTCAAAGGAATTCGAGTAATTTGCTGACAGAAAAAAAATATTGTTGTTTCATAACAAAATCTTAGTGGACTTGTCATGTCCCCATCAATTCTATATATGACAAATGTTTAGAACATAACAGGGCAAGAACAAATTGTACACAAAACACTGGAGAAATGCAGATGGTCTAATTTCACAATGTAACAAGAACTCAGAATATCAATATCAACTTTATCTCAAATCAGTTGTGTCAAAGACAGTTATTGCCCACATTATTCTATTCAATTATGCCTTATTACTTTAAGTTCACATTCAACACTATTGTTAGATAAAAATAAATCTTCAATTTATGTGTTTTGGCCACAATGAATTTCCATAACCTTTAGCACTTTGGCATACCTCAAAAGATAAATTGTTAATCCTTGTTTCCCTTCTTCTCCTAAAAAACAAGAAAATATGCAATTTTTTAGGTTATTGCTGATGCAATACGGTACAGCCTCTGTAACACCCTAAAATTTATATTTTATTATATTTGATTGATTGATTTTATTTGATTAATTGGTGTGTTTTGTATGCATTAGTTATTTGTTACCATTGTGTTTGTTAAGTGATGGGCTTTTATGAGTATTGAGCTTAATTATAATGAATAAGAGTTTGTAGTAGAATAAGGGTAAGATAGTAATTTAGTATGAGTTAGTGGATTGTGTAGAGATAAGAATGATATTTTGGTCATTGACTAAAAGGACAGTGTATCTTGGAGATGAAGTAGTGACATTTGTGTAAATAGTAGGAAATGAGTGGTAAGAATGAAAATAGAAGTGTGAGTGAGAATTGTAGAGAAAAGGAGGGTAATTTGAGGATTTCTATAAAACCTAAGTTGGGGGTTATATAAAAGAATGTTTATGAGAGGTAGAGTTGTTGTTGTTGTGCTTATCATAAATTTGAGAGAAAGAGAGGTTGAGAGATAGAGAAGTGATGGGAGAGCTCTTGAGGATGAAGAAAAGAAATTGAAGAAAAGTCATGCTTAGAGTTAGATATGGAGAATCCAAGAAGAATGGAGCTTGGAGAATAAGGTAAGAGGTTTAGATAATATAATTGTGAGTGATCAAAGAGATGGGAGTTTGTCTATGACTCCACACCCAAACTCTCTTCACTCATTTTGGGTTTTGGGAAGAAAAGAGATTCTTGGGAACGTGTTTAAAGTTCATTCATGATGTTGTTGCATGATAATATGTTTATGTATGATTCAATCACGAATTTGTATGATGAATAACATGTTTTATGAATGATTGTTGTTGTTTTATTTGAAAAATGAGTTTTTAGATAAAATATGAAATTCATATGCTTTTGGCATAGAATGATGTTTGATGGTGCTTTAAGTTGTACTTCTAAGTTTATATGAGTTATGTATGTTTAAAGTTGATAGCTTTATGAATTTATAAGTTGAGAAATGATGTTTTTGATGAATTTTAGTTCAAACCCGAGCTTATGGGTATTTTTTTTGGGTTTTGGTCGCTTGAAGCGAGCCATATGAGTTCTGGGGCGAACACTGATGTTCATATGCTCTTCCCAGAAAAACGCGTAGCTCACTTAGCGAAGCCTAGCGAGCAAGCTCGCCTTGTTTCGCTTCGTTTCGCTAGCTGGCGAGGAACCCCTAACTTTGTTTAGCTAGGTCTCGCCAGGTGTGGATTGAGCGAGGGTCATCTGACCCAACTTTGTTATAACTTTAATAAAATGATTTGTATGCTTATAACATGATTAGATTATGATCTTATAACATATTATAGGATTAGATTGGTTATATATTGAGGATATGTGAGTAATGTGCTTATAGTTGAATGATTGGGTTAATAATTGTTTACTTGAAGTATGAAGTGAACCTTATGTATATATATATGATATGTGGGATGATTTATAAAGCATGTGGATTAACTAATAATATGTGGTGAGTGGGGATTAATTAATAATGTGTTATGTTTGGATTCTAAATGAATTAGGATGATGCTTTATGGTAATGAATTGATATGATGGTGTATAATAATGAGTTGAGTTGATGATGATAATGAGTTGTAATGACTTAATTGTTGATGTATGATATGTGCTTGAATGTATATTCATAATGATGATATGATGAGGTGAATATAAGCTGAGTGGTATTATATTTTATGAGGTGATTGTTTATAGTGTTATCATATATGGTATATGTACATTCATGCATTCATGAGTTTATTTGTGGTGAGTCCTTCATGACTTGAAACTAAAAATGAGGTGAATGAGATATATGTTTATCCTAATATGAGGTGAATGGTACCGCATGCATATAGTTATGTCTAGGGTGACATGACATGAGTAATTGACATTAGTTGCATTAGAAATATGTGACTAAATGTGGTAATTGGTACTTGGTATTGATTGATAATCCTTAATATAGTGATTAAGTGTATTATGAGATGTGTGATGAATGATTGATAATTGATGATAATGTGAATATTTGTCTATTGATTAAGAATGTGATATTATTGTGATGTGTTGTACTTTTATGAATATGAGATATGAATGATATGAAGTTAATGTATGTTTATGTATTGAGTTGTTAGACATGAGCATACTATGTCCTAAGTGTTAAGTGTGTTCTTGCACTTAGTTTCTTTTTATGGTTATATTATATAACCCTCCGTTTTGTGTATGTGCTGAACTTTTGGGGTTCAGGTTATCAGGTTATGTTTGTGACCGAGTCGTCGGTGAAGCTCTGCTCTGATGTGACACGAGGATGAGATTATTTATACCATGCATATTTAGAGTCTTACTTCTTATTTTTCGTTGTATTTAAGAATGTATCTTCCTATAAGTTATTTTTGTACAATAATTGTTTTACTAATTAAGTTATTAGTAAGCTTTTATGTGTACGATGTAATATTCGAACCAAACCTTTTGTGAATCGAACTTTATTTCCGTTGCGTATTTTCAAATAGTATTTTATAAAGGTAAAATTATTTAAATAACGGGTTGGGTATTATAGCCTCATGATCTAACCAACCATTTGACACAAAGTCCCTTTCATTAGAGCTAGTGCCTTCATTTAGCTCAACAGTCCCCGCAAGTTTCGACAACATTTGAAAAAATGGAATAACAAATTCCAATTGGACTTAATAGAAGAAAGTGACAATTTTGTTATATTTTGAAAGAGTGGAAATGGATCCGACACATTACAAACCTAAAACAATTAAACAGTACAGTAAATTTAAATTTGTGAAAAAACATATATATATATATATGACCCGTATGGGTTGAGCTCTACCAATATGTTAGATTTGAGTAGATCAACCGGTAACATGACGAGATCAAATAGACAATCGTCTATAAAACATTTCACTTCAACTATTTCCACTCCACGATTTATGACCCGTTCCATCCAATTTCTAATATATGGAACTCCTACATTTGCAATATCAGCATTGTCAAATGCAATATAAATTCGAAAGATTTTCAAAGGCCCGTGTTTATCTAGAATAGTCATGATACCCGCATCAAGCCTACTCCCACTAGAGGCTTTACCAACCAAACTTACAACTTATTTTACAATACTTGTGTTTAAACAAATCATATAAATGGAAATAATTTTGCATTCAAAATTGATTCTATTGAATTTAGAAATTGTTACTTTCGATTCTATAATTAATTTTACACTCAGATTTATTACACTCAACCCACTTTTACATAATTATATCCAAACATAAATCACTTTACATTTAAATCAATTATAGTCATAATCAATTTTACGGAATCTATTAACTAAAAATAATTATTTTATTTGGTCAACTAAAAATCAATTTTTCTTTTAGCATAATCAAACACTCACACATATATATTATAATATTTTAGTTCCTTAACTAGTAGTCTATTGACATTAATTAACATTCTTTTTTGTCTTTTCAACATCGGTTTAATCTATCATCTATCAAATTCAACGTCAATCACCATTAAACCAACCATCTATCGATAATTAACATTTTTCTTATTAATTAATTGCTTAAAAACACTTTACTATAAAATAAGAACAAGTTGGGAGAAAAATAATAGAAAGGGACATTGGGTCCGACACCACTCTCCCTTCTATCTATCTGTTTTGCATATAGGAGATGATATGATATGAACCCACTTTGGCGTTTTCTTTCTATTTAGACTTTTTTTGACTTGTTTTCACTATCTCTTCTCTAGTTGCATTCAGCTACCAACTACACTTTCTCTCTCTTTCAATCCCCGCAATGCTTCTTCTTCATCTTCCAGATCCAGCAATGTTCTACCTAACGCACGTTTAACACTAAAACTACACCGTTTTATCATCTTCTACCTTCTCACTCTTTGATTCATTTCCCCGAGTTAAAACCCTAGATCCGCGATGCTTCATCTCCGTCACCGTCGAGATTCTACTCCGGCCACCACCAAATGGCGTAATAAGGTATATAATTATCTCTTTGAGTGTCTCAAATGGTGCGTTTGATTCAATTTGATGCAATTTGCTATAATGTGTTGCAGTTTGATGAGAATCTTGAGCAGTGGCCACACCTCAATGAGCTTGTTCATTGCTACACTACGGATTGGGTCAAGGATGAGAATAAATACGGTCATTATGAAAGTATTGGAACGCCGTCGTTTCATAATCAGATATATGAAGGCCCTGACACTGACATTGAGACTGGTATTTCAATTTTTTATTCTTTTTGCTTGTTCTACATTCAGCTTCTAATTTTAGAAAATAGGATATAAGGTTTTGAATCCATTTTATAAGATACAATTCATTTTTAAGGTTCATTCGCATGTATGTAGTTTATATTATCGACCAAATACATCACATCGGTTACTTAATATAGACCAAATGCATCGGTTATTCAATAAACCTAAAAAGTGAATTGTTTTTTATAGAAGGGACTGCATGCTGTGAATGTGCTTAGTTACTGGAGTGACACTAATAGAAAGTCTGCAATAACAAATTTTTTTGTCATTTTTTATTAGTGGTTTTCAATGTTCAATGTAATATTAGCTATTGTTTTGTCAAAATTATGTATTGCAGAGAGAGAAATAAGTGGAATGAGATAATAATAGTTATGGGTCTTATAGGAAAACGACAAATAATTGTGGCAAAAGTAAGCGAGACAATAATGATTAGTGATTGTAGTTATTTATATTTATTTTAACTTTTTAATTTTTAGTATTGGGTGGAAAACTTAAATGGTGTATGCAGAAATGCGGCTTGCTGGTGCAAGACGAACGAAGGGTGAAGACATTAGTGAGGATGACATACCTAGTACTTCAGGAAGGCAGTTTACGGAGACTGCAGATGGTGAACATTCGGATGTTTCAAAGGTTAATGTGATTTAGTTTTGTTCATGACTTCATGTCGCACTTGGTGTTTGTAGATTTTATTTATTATGTAAATATATAGAAACAACAACAATGCATTACTGATTTTGTTTTTGGTTATTTCTTCTTTTGTTTATGCTCAATGTGCAGCATTTTGGTCAATCTCCCCTTCCTGCGTATGAGCCGGCATTTGATTGGGAAAATGAGAGGTCATTGATATTTGGGCAAAGGATACCGGAAACTCCTATATCACAGTATGGAAGTCCTGAGATGTTTCTATTCGGTTTTCTTTGATCTGTCTTTCCTGTTTGTTTTTGCCCAACTGAATTTTTTTTGTCATCCCTTTTTGTTGGGCATCTCAGTGGAATGAAGATATCTGTAAAGGTTCAGTCTTTACAATTTCAGGCAGGATTGTCCGGTGAGTGTTATGCTCTAGTTATTGATTGGGACTGTTTAGATGAATTGGTTCCTCTTGTTGAGCTGCGGCTACCAATGCCATTTAAATTTTAGTTTTTATGCCGAGAGCAGGTTCATGTGTCTGACTCAGTGCTCTGTTTTTGAAATCATGTTTTGTAGAGCCCTTTTACGGTACCATTTGCTTATACAATAGGGAGAGAAGAGAGAAATTATCAGAAGACTTTTACTTTCACATCTTACCAACTGAAATACAGGATGTGAGCCATACAAGACCAATTTTAACAAATTTTCTTGGATATGATTTATTCATTTTGAATACATCAAATCAAAGGAGGATTTCATACTGACAATTATCGTTCCCTTTTTATACAAATTCCAGGCCAAAATTATCTGTGATCCTCGCGCAATTTTTTACTTAGACGCGCCGTCTGCTTCAGTTTGTTTGTTAATCCAGTTGGAGAAGCATGCTACCGAAGAAGGCGGAGTTACTCCTTCTGTTTATTCTCGTAAAGATACTGTATGTATTATGTTTTTCCTTCCATTGTTGTGGATGCTGTTTTCTTTATGCTTTAGCCAAGAACTATGGGCTGCTGTCCCTTTTTTATGCCACTGAAGTATGTAGGAGCACCTTTTGGGTGTAGGAGTATAATTTTTTTATTGACTATTTATTTATTTTTTAAAATTTCACTAGGACATAAATGAGAAGATTCTATCATAATTGCAAAGATGGTTGTGAACTCTCAAATAAAATCTCAAATAGCAACCTGCTATTGCATGCTTTATACGAAAGTATTTTACTTAAATTATTCAAGCTTTACACCTAGAAATAGTATTAATCATTTAAGCCTATTTTTTATAGACTGATTGTTAAGGAAGTAGTTTATCACCAACAGCTAGGGAAACATGATTATTCCCCTGTAGATTTTAATGATTCAAAGAAATTGGATCCACAAAGGAGCTGTTCTTCCCTACACTAGAGCATTCTGTAGTTCAAACACCACAGAATAAACATCCTACCACCCATTGGGAAGAGTTAGTCCTATTTATATGAAATAGGACTAACAGAATACCAAATTAAGCAAAACAGAATAGTAACCAACTAAACACCACAGTACCGTATAACTAATACAACTAGCTATTATTTTACAACCTTCCCCTTTTTTCTGTACAGTTCAACTGGGCTTTGGGCTCAGAATTATAATAGATCATTTTTCTTTTATCTTCTTTCTTCTACTTTTCAGGAAGTTTTTATTCCATAAGCTCGGATATCACTAAAAATGGCGAAGACGCTATTGTTTTAGTTTGGAAATTTTTTCTACTTTTTCCACAATAAAAAATTGAAAAAATAAAAGATAACCTTGTAAAATACTGTTTACGAGATGTTAGTTTGTCTTTATTCTCTAAAAACTGATCTGCACTCTTTTATCCTTACTACATCTTTTAAAATTGTTAGTTCATAAACGAGAGAAGCAGGGTGTAGAGACTAGATATGCATTTTCCAGTAGAATTTTGTTGTAGAAATATAGATCTTATCTGAATGTTGGTTTGCTGACTGTGGATGCTTGACTACTTTCAATATATAATTTGCAGAGTGATTGGTTTTTGTACATGAAATGATGTGTTTACATGACATTTTCTTCATTTTGACAGGCACATTTGACTGAGAGAGAGAAGCAAAAATTGCAGGTGTGGTCTCAAATCATGCCATACAAAGAGTCCTTTGCATGGGCCATTGTGTCATTATTTGATGGCAGTATTGGTGCAGCTTCGGTAGGGCCTGGTTCCCCAAGCAGCCCTCTTGCTCCCAGTGTATCTGGTTCAAGTTCGCATGAAGGTGTTTTTGAGGCTAGTACCAAAGTCTCTTTAGATGGAAAGCTGAATTACTCAAATGGAAATTCTGTTGTGGTTGAGGTTTCAAACTTAAATAAAGTCAAAGAAAGCTATACTGAGGAATCACTTCAGGTATGTTCATCAGGTTCCTTTGATGGAGACTTTGTTCTGTTCTTAAATACTAAATAGTAGGCATAAAAATTCAGACTAAAAATTGCTGCTAGTTATAATAATTCAAAGTATTATTAATGACTTATACTGGTTATATTAGACAACTTATATTTCAATCATTTAGTATTGTATGCATTGACAATTTGTTGAATTTTTATTGTCATATTGGTTTCGTTTTTCTGTTCACAGCTAAATGCTAAATTGTGATTGTTCAAATTATTTTACAATTTTTTTATTTTATTTTATTCAATATGAAGTTCAAATTATTTTAAGCTGTTCTTAATGTTCTAGTTTGAAAAAAATTAACACCATGCTCTTAATATGACACTATTACCCATTTGTCATACTCTTGTTAGACCATGTTCTTAATAACTGCATTTCTATACTATGGAGAATACAAAATTTCGTGTCTGCCAAAATTTGAACATAAGTGTTTTGACTTGATACTCTTTGGTTGTGAACAAAATGTCAAGGATCCCAAGCGTAAAGTACATAAACCTGTCAAAGGAGTTTTAAGACTGGAAATTGAAAAGCACCAGATTTCTCAAGCTGATTTGGAAAACATGTCAGAATGCGGCAGTGCAACCAATGATTCTGTTGATCCTGGGGATCGCATTGCTGATTCCATGTCTGGAAAGTATCCTAGCAATGGTTGTGATGATCCTCAGGGTAGTATCTCCAGATGCAGTGATGCGAAAGAAGTTCTGGGCAATGGAGCAAATCAACATGGAAACTCGGATTTTAATGCTGATGATGTAAGTATTATATCTTATGACTGAGTTGACAGCCTAGATTTATATGTTGGGTTTGTTTTCTTAAAGTAGAAGTTAATGATTAAAGGGATTTATTGAAACAGGTTTTGAAAGGGATTTATTGCAACATTTTTTTTTATTACTAAAATTGCATTTTTATACCCGAGTTCTTATAGATAGGTTCTCTATGTATCTGGAAAGAATATATGGATATTGTAGTTTATTATAAAAAGAATAGCTTTTACTTAGGTGTTAAATTTATCATTACGAAGTACCTTAAAAAAATGGAATTACTGGCTGTTAAAAGTAGAACTTTCCCAATTTTATGCAAAAGTGCATAGATAAGGTTGTGGGGTGCACATAGTATAATTATGTGAAATAGAACATATCTAATTGTATATGTCTGTTTTTAAATTGGTTTGTTTCTATTCTATGGTAAAAAAGGGGAGCTTATCTAGAATCTCACATTTTCAATGATGGCCTAATTTTCAACTCTTAGGGATTGTTAATTGTAATTCCTCTAGAGAATGGAGTTACTATGTGGTATAAATAATTAACTTTTCCTATGTTACACTGAAATGCATAGATAAGGTTGTGGGGTACATGCAACAATATGTAAAAACTGGACATATCCAATCCTAGAGATTCAATTTTTAACAGATTTATTTCTTAATTATGGGAGGTAAAAAAGGAATTTACTGCACCTCTTCAAGGATAGTAAGATAGTCTACTTTTCACCTTTTAGGGATTCTTAATTGCGATTTCTCTTGCTGAATAGTGATCACTCAATGGATCTTTTAATCTTGCTGGTCTATTTTGTGTTTTGCTAAGATATTAAAGGCCTATGATGTTTAACTTTGCTGCAGTGATGAGGATATTTCTTGATGTTGTAAATATAAGTTAATATGTCTATATACCATGTCAGTGCTAATATGCTTTACATTGATTAACATATAGTTCCATGCTTTTGACTTCCGCACAACAACAAGAAACGAGCCTTTTTTGCAACTTTTTCACTGCCTGTATGTGTATCCGTTGACTGTAAGTTTGGGTAGGAAAAGGAATTTGTTTATACGGGTTGAACTTAGAGAGGACGATGGTGATATTCGTAGACAGCCATTGGAGGTATTGACCAATTTTTTTTTGTTCTTATGACAACCCTTGGCTTGTAATCTACTTTCTTAATTTTCTCTTGTTTTTTTGGTGCGGCTAATCTGTCCAGGCAATTTATCCTAGAGATCCAGCTTTAGGGACATCATTTCAGAAATGGGGTCACACCCAAGTTGCTGTTGGGGCTAGGGTTGCTTGCTACCATGATGAAATTAAACTTTCCCTTCCTGCCATGTGGACACCAACACACCATCTTCTATTTACTTTATTTCATGTTGATCTGCAAACAAAATCGGAAGCACCAAAGCCAGTAAGTTTGTTTATCTGTCCTACTTATTCCATGTTTGGTTTAATGGTGACGAGAATTGAGTTTGATAGAATTGATTTTGAGAGAAATCTAGTTAAACAGAAGTGATTTATGTTTCGACATGTTTACGCAAAATTGATTCTTGTCAACCGAGGTTATTTGGATAGTTTGAATCAAAATTACTTTTGAAAGTGTAATTACAAATATAGGTTTTAATTGTATTTAACAGATTTTATTTTAGATAAATATTTACTTTTATGTTATGCTATTCGATTGTGTACAAATTATAAGAACTTTATATTATAAACTGGTTTTTTTTTTCCAAATAAACCTACGATTTAATAAACTACATAACAAATAATTAAAAAGTAATACAAGCAAGGTTTTGCAAGTAAAAAAAATAAACAATTAAAAAATAAGCATGGTTCTAGGAGGAAATTCCGTGAGTAAAAAAGTAAACAATTACTAATAAGCAAGGTTCTATGAGTTTCCGAGTAAAAATATACACAAGTCTGACCATTAAAAGATTTTTGTGTTTCACAAATGTTTCGTAAGAACAGCGTAAGAAAATAAACATTACTGTAGGTATGGTTCCTATAAGCAAGGGCATAATAGACAAAATGATGTAATATGTAAAGTCATTGTTTAATAAAAGTGTAGAATTGAGTTAGCTGGCCGCAGAAGCTACAAATATGAGCTTCATTAAAAATCAATTCTAGGCCCTAGAATCTATTTGCCTTTTTGAAACCAAACATGATTTTTTTTTGGGGATCAAATCACGTTTCAATGGCTGCAGACGTTGGTTGGGTGCACCCAACGTGCAACCAAACAAGCACTTAATTTCTTGTATTCTATTCCAGCTTTTTTCCGGCTGAGTGTCCGGAGCTTTTTTTTTAATTCTTTTGAATTGATTATCCTTGTTAATTTTTCCCAGGTGGTAATTGGATATGCAGCACTTCCTTTATCGTCACATGCTCAGTATGTTCCCCTGATTTGATATCTTTATCTTTGATTATAATAAATGTTTATTTTACTAATGACGTATGGTGCTTTAATGCTCTGTGTCAGCCAAATAAAAATAGACTGCACATGATAGAAATTTCAATTACAAACCCAAAACCATAATGGTGATGACAAGTGGTCTATGTTGTGGGTTTTATTTCACTCTAGATGATAATTGATGTTTTGTTCTTTATATGGTTCTTCATTTGTATTTTTGCTGTTCCCGATTCTCCTTTTGATACAAAAGAACTTTTTATGTCTTGAAGACTTGATGCATGTTTCGGTGATCATATTTTAAGGTCAAAACTTTATTAGCAGTGTCCTTAAAAAGCTTCTGAAGTAGAAGTGATTGTCAACCCAAAATAACTGTTACTAATCATTTACTCTGCTTAATTTGTGGAAACTTTTGTTCTTGTGGTTATACAGGTTGCGATCGGAAATAAATCTCCCGATTTTGAGAGAGTTGGTCCCACATTATCTCCAGGATGCAGGACGGGTGCGTGTTTATAATATTTGTGCACACCAGTATATCTTAATTTAATTTCATGGGTTACCTTCCCTTTTTCTTTGGGAAGTGTGAATCTATGGGTATGTTGGGTGGACAGCGAGGATTAAATAAAAACCATTGTCTAAGAGTTTTATAAAATGAGAGATCATCATGTGATCTTCTAAAACCCTCCCTTATATGTCGAAGGATCTGAAACATCTTAGGAGAGTGAATGCCTTTGCAGTTTGCATGCCATTAGCCTTTTATTAAAATTTAAACATACAAGGACATTGAATGTCTTTTAATGTGTGTTTTTATTTTACTTCTCTTGAATTTATGTTTTTTTGGATTGTTTTTTCATAATGCATTTGAAGTTGAGTTATTTTATATTTTGTTTTCTTGCTTTTTCATAGGAGAGATTGGATTATTTGGAAGATGGGAAAAATGTATTCAGACTGCGTTTACGGTTATGTTCTTCTTTATACCCTATCAATGAACGTATTAGAGATTTTTTTCTCGAATACGATCGACACACTCTCCGAACAAGTCCACCTTGGGGTTCTGAACTGCTAGAGGTATCTTTACTGTCCATATTTAATTTTAGTATAATTTTGGGCCCTATTAGTTATCTTAGTCGTATCTTCTGGACTTCTGTAGGTATTGTTGTATTATATTTCGAACTCATTGTTGTGGGCTGCTTTTTATATCCTTTGAACTGGGAAGGGTATCTTAGATTCTTTTACCTAGGATATTTTTATGTGGATCTTAGGGTGATGTACCATGATATGTTTCTCATTGGTGAAGCTGCCGAAGCACAATTCCAAACTTTCCAATATATGTATTTTTTAACAATTAGGTAGCTGTGTTTGGGGAATAGAACTAGTCATAAAAGATGTATCACAAGCTGCATATATGCCTCATGTGTTGTTTTTTCTCAATCATATCACAACTCCTTTGACGGGGAAGTGTAAAAGGGAGAATAGGGTGCTCCTCCTAATTTGCACCCAAATGCAATTTGCAAATAATAGGTTTCATGGTGAGGCAAAGGCAAATAATATTCATCATTGAAGCTGATGAATATTTTACTTGTGAGCATCAAATAGTTGGTTCCGTTCAATGATATTCCCAGTGTAGAGAAGTTTGCTTGTGATTGAGCAAGTTGAGCTTCTGTTTCATTGCGATTGATTTCACCGACTAGAGAGAATGGAGCGTGCTATTCAGTGAGTTATAGGGTGATGCAGTGAGGCTTGATGCGAGAGAACAGACATGGCAGTTTCAACTAGTGTTTGGGGGTCTGTAGCTTGAGCGCTGCGGCATATGATCGGGAAGGCAGTGGTAAAGGATCAGTCGTGATTCTGTTTTGGTAAATGACCCCTGGGTGATGCTGGGTAGTCATGGGCTTCATAATTGTTGTTAAAGGGATCGTTTCTCGAATTCATATTATTTCATCCGGTTGGAGTGGGATAATTGGTAGTAATGGGTAATTTTAATGCTTCATGGACACAAGTGAGATACCTTCACTCTACATGTTACCGTATGAGATTGGCATTATTATGCATTGCTAAGAGTCCCACATTGGATGAGTGACGGCCTGAAGATATGTTTGTAAGGTTTTTGTAAGGTTGAGTTAGGCCCAACCAAAATTCTAAGTTGGTATCAGAGCCTCCTCCAAGATCCGTTGGGTCACCTGCTACTAGGTTTTCGCTATTAGACCACCACCATTTATAGTGCTGGGCGTGAGAGGGGGTGTTAAGAGTCCCACATTGGATGAGAGATGGCATGAATATATGTTTATAAGTGGGGGCAATTCTTATCTAACAAATCGGTTTTGTAAGGTTGAGTTAGGCCCAACCCAAATTCTAAGATGCCTAATTGTCCAAGCAGAAGTTGTTATGTTTTAGCTATTGTTAACATCAATATCTAACATGGTTAAAATTGTCAAATTTTAGCTTTGGTTATTAGTATAAGGTTTGTTGATAGGCTGGTTTCTGATTGTGCAATCATCACCTATTGTTTTCTTTTGGCTTTTACCTTGTATGTTTGTAACGATTTGAAGCTAAATTTTTGTTAGAGTATATTAAAGTCTACTGTTATAACTTGTATAGGTTCAGTTAAATAGTTATAGATTCAGTTAGTAGTTAGTTAGATATTGTTAGAATATAACTAACAAGTCAGTTACAGAATGTAACTGACAGATTCTAGAACATTCCTCTATAAAGAGAGGTGTAACCCTTTTGTAACCAATTCAGTTAATCATAATACAATGAATTCATTCTCATCATCTTCCCCACTCTCTCTATTCTAACATGGTATCTAGAGCTTCTTGATCCATGGCAAATCCCTTCAACACAGAGGGAGGTTTTTCCTCCTCCCAAAACAAGATCTCAAACCTAGTTTCAGTACGTTTAGATGACAACAACTTCAAGCAATGGAAGCAACAAGTTTCTGGTGTTATTCGTGGTTTTAGCCTCCAAAAGTACGTCACAGAACCTGTGATTCCTGAGCAGTATCTCACAGATGCAGATCGTGCCTCAGGAACTGTGAATCCTCTGTATCAAGCATGGGAAAATCAAGACGCGTTGATCTGCACATGGCTCCTTTCAACAATGTCAGAGCCTCTTCTTGCGAAGGTAGTGGATTATACGTTTTCGTCAGAAGTTTGGGATGAAGTTCACCGTCATTTCAAGACGCTACTCATCACCAAAGCTAGGCAACTCCGATCGGAATTGCGAACCCTAAGCAAAGGCGATCGCAAGATCGCTGAATTCATTCAACGCGTCAGAGAAATCAATGAATCGTTGATTTCAATTGGCGATCCAGTTCCTCACCGTAATCTCATCGAGATCGTGCTCGACGCGCTTCCTGAAGACTATGACTCAGTTGTAGCAGCTGTAGCGAGCAAGTCTTTTCCTGTTTCTTTGGACGAGTTAGAATCTCATCTCCTAGCTCATGAATCTAGGTTAGATAAGAACAAGAAGCAGAATCAAATTGATTCTGCAAGTGTTAATCTTGCTCAGGCTTCAGCTGCGTCTTCTCAAAACTCCAATTCAGATGCTACTCCACCTCCTATTCCTAATTTTCCTACTGGAACAAATCACACTGCTGCACCTGAATACCAAGGCCCTAGCTCTCAATACACACGTGGTGGTGGTAGATCTGGTAGAGGTGGAGGCCGTTCTGGACGCGGTGGAAGTGATTCCTCATGCCAAATCTGTCATAGGAATAATCATGATGCTTCAATTTGTCACTTCCGTTACACAGACCAATCTCAGAACTATGGTTATGGTAACAGTTACCCTAGGCCTCAATTTCCTAATCACTATGGCTTTGGCTATCCTAGGCCACCACGTGCTCAAGCACCTCAGGCCATGTTTCCTGGTGCTCAAGCTATGCTCACTGCTGGGAGCAATCACTTCAACAACCAATGGTGGTATCCAGATTCTGGAGCTTCACACCATGTGACCCCTGATCCTTCAAATCTCTCAGACACTGTCTCTCTTCCAGGCTCAGATCAAGTGCATATGGGGAATGGTCAAGGTTTGTGCATTAATTCTGTAGGTTCAATGAATTTTCCTTCTAATCTGAACCCTAGAAACACTCTAGTCCTTAAGAACTTGTTGCATGTTCCCTCAATAACCAAAAATCTGCTAAGTGTCTCTAAATTTGCTCAAGATAATAAAGTGTTCTTTGAATTTCACCCTACTTTCTGTGTTGTGAAATCACAGGCTTCTTCTGAAGTCCTCTTGCATGGAGTTGTGGGAGCTGATGGACTGTATAAGTTTGCTGCTCCCCTAGAATCTGTTTCTACTCTACATAGTTCAGCTTCTGTTTTGAATAAATCATCAAATGAATGTAATTTTGTTTGCATGAAAC
The DNA here is from genome assembly GCA_954870985.1 of Trifolium fragiferum. Lineage (NCBI taxonomy): Eukaryota > Viridiplantae > Streptophyta > Magnoliopsida > Fabales > Fabaceae > Trifolium > Trifolium fragiferum. The sequence goes on from OX940792.1 coordinate 17,746,224, forward strand.
CTTTGAATTCCAATTGTTTAGCTAGTTTTGTTTGTTTCAATTCTAATGTTCCTAGTTGTTTGGCTCAGCCTAATCCTACTGTAAATCTTTCTCAATATGGAATAAATGTCAATGCTTCTGTTTTAACACCTATATCTCATGCTACCTATAATTTGTGGCATGCTAGACTAGGTCACCCTCACCATGACTCTCAGGTTTGCTCTTCAAACATGCAATATTAATGTTCCTTCTAAGCCTGTTGTTGATGTATGCACTGCCTGTTGCTTAGGGAAGAGCCATAGACTTCATGCTCCCCTATCTAACACTACCTATACCTAACCTCTTGAGTTAGTTGTGTGTGATCTTTGGGGCCCTGCTCCTGTAAAATCAACTTCTGGTTTTACTTATTTTCTAACATGTCTTGATGCTTTCTCTAGATTTGTTTGGGTCTATCCTTTGAAAGCAAAGTCTGATACTATGTCTAAATTCATTGAATTTAAAAATATGGTAGAATTGCAGTACAACTGCAAGATTAAAATTGTTCAAACAGATGGTGGTGGAGAATTCAGACCCTTTACCAAATTCCTTACCAATTTAGGTGTTATACATAGGCTTACCTGCCCTCACACTCATCACCAGAATGGCCTAGTAGAGAGAAAGCATAGGCACTTGGTTGAAACAGGACTGACTCTGTTATCTCAGGCCAATATTCCCTTGAAATATTGGGACCATGCTTTTAGTACAGCAGCATATCTTATAAACAGACTTCCCACACCTATACTTCAAAATAAATCACCCTATCTCACACTCTTCAAAATAAACAACCAGATTATAAAGCTCTAAAAGTCTTTGGCTGTGCTTGTTTTCCCTTCCTAAGACCTTATCACACAACCAAGTTAGCCTACAGATCTCAGGAATGCATTTTCCTAGGCTATTCCACTACTTATAAGGGTTACAAGTGCCTCAGTCCTGATGGTCACATTTATGTATCTAAGGATGTTCTATTCAATGAACAAAAATTTCCCTACCCTGATCTATTTCCAAAAGAAGATAACACTGACACACCTAAAACATCTCCATCTCCTATATCTCATGTGCCTCTTCATTTACCAAATCAAGTCCTCAACCCTACACCTCTCAATACTATTCCCTTTGCTGCTATACAAGAACCTCTTTCACCACTACATCCCACTCCTCTCCAAACTATTCCTCACCCTACAGTTAATGCACCCATCTCACCTACTACATCATCTCCACAAGGGTCTGAAAATCACTCTCCCATTACTCCTACTTCTCAGTTATCTCCACCATCTAACAGTTCACTTGGTCTCAGTCCTAATATACAAACATCTAATGCATCTCAACACATATTCTCTACTCCTTCCTCTGAGTCATCTGTTGAGTCCCAAAATCCTTCACAACATGCTCCAATTAAGTCTCTTCAAGGTCACTCTATGACTACCAGATCTAAGGCCAAACACAATCCTACTGCTCTTCTAACTCATCTTGAACCTACTACTGTTAAGCAAGCTTTTCAATCCCCTTCTTGGATAAAAGCAATGCAGGAAGAGTATGATGCACTTCTAAAGAACAAGACCTGGACCTTAGTGCCTGCTCCTACTCACAAAAAGCCTATAGGATGCAAATGGGTTTTCAGAATTAAAGAAAATTCTGATGGATCAATCTACAAGTACAAGGCCAGGTTAGTGGCCAAGGGGTTTCATCAAAAAGCAGGCTCAGATTTCACTGAGACTTTCTCACCTGTTGTCAAGCCTGTGACTGTTAGAACTGTACTTACCATTGCTGTATCTAATAAATGGCCTATTCAGCAAATTGATGTAAATAATGCCTTTCTAAATGGCAATTTAGAGGAAGAAGTCTATATGCAGCAGCCTCCAGGTTTTGAGGCTTCAGATAGTAATCTTGTGTGCAAGCTAAACAAGGCTTTATATGGCCTTAAACAGGCACCTAGGGCCTGGTTTGATAAGCTGAAGACAGCTCTAGTTCAATATGGATTCTCAGCCAGTAAGTGTGATCCTAGCTTATTCATGATTAAAACCAGCACTGTTCACATCATGGTTTTGGTATATGTTGATGACATTATCATCACAGGAAATGCTATGTCTCATATTCAGCAAGTAATTTCAAAACTGAATGCTCAGTTTGCTCTAAAACAACTAGGGACCCTTGATTTCTTCTTAGGATTAGAGGTGTTTCATTTGGACAATGGTTCTCTTCTCCTATCTCAAACAAAATATATCAGAGATATGCTCTCTAGGGTGCAAATGGATTCTGCTAATGGGATGCCTACACCCATGGTATCTAGCTCAAAATTATCTAGAGTGGGGTCTAATCCTGTTGAGGATCCTACATACTTCAGATCTGTAGTTGGAGCTCTGCAGTATGCTACACTTACTAGACCAGAGATCTCTTTTTCTGTCAACAAAGTTTGTCAATTCCTATCTAATCCTCTTGAAGAGCACTGGAAGGCTGTAAAAAGGATTCTTAGATACTTAAGTGGGACTCTTCATCATGGGTTGCTCATTCAGGCTGCTCCCATTCATCAACCTCTGTCCCTAATTGGATTTTGTGATGCAGACTGGGCCTCTGATCCTGATGACAGAAGGTCAACTTCAGGGGCTTGTATCTATCTTGGACCAAATCTAGTATCCTGGTGGTCAAAGAAACAAACATTGGTGGCCAGGTCTAGTGCAGAAGCTGAATACAGAAGCTTAGCTGGCCTATCTGCAGAACTTCTATGGTTACAATCTCTTCTAACAGAGCTGGGGTGCAACTTCTATACTCCAAAAATTCTATGTGACAATCTAAGCACAGTCTCATTGGCTCATAATCCTACTCTCCATCATCGCACTAAACACATGGAGTTAGATATATTCTTTGTCAGAGAAAAGGTTATAAACAAGAGCCTCATTGTCTCTCATGTGCCTGCTACTGACCAATGGGCTGATATGCTTACCAAGCCTCTATCTGCTAATAGATTCACTACACTTCGTGACAAGCTGAGAGTGTTTGACAAAGAGCACTTGATCAAAACTTCATCAGCTTCTAAGGGGGAATGTTAGAGTATATTAAAGTCTACTGTTATAACTTGTATAGGTTCAGTTAAATAGTTATAGATTCAGTTAGTAGTTAGTTAGATATTGTTAGAATATAACTAACAAGTCAGTTACAGAATGTAACTGACAGATTCTAGAACATTCCTCTATAAAGAGAGGTGTAACCCTTTTGTAACCAATTCAGTTAATCATAATACAATGAATTCATTCTCATCATCTTCTCCACTCTCTCTATTCTAACAATTTTGTTTAGATTGTACGCTTATCATATGATATCATTAGTTGTAGTACTAAATTAAGATTCACTTATTCTGGAATGCAGGCTATTAATAGTTTGAAGAATGTTGATTCTACTGCTTTACTTCAGTTTCTTCACCCAATTCTTAACATGCTGCTTCATCTTATCGGCAATGGTGGAGAAACACTCCAGGTTTGCTCATCCATTGGTCCTTTTTTGTCACATGTTTTAAATAGAGTCTTGCTGCTGCATATACATGTAAATTATATTTTGTTGGTTCAATACTTCCCCCAAATTCTTTGGATGTGTGGGTTTGCTTCTTTCACATTAAATTCACCTTTCCACAACTGCTTTTAGGTTGCGGCTTTCCGGGCTATGGTTAATATTGTAACCAGGTATGCTTTTTATCTATATTTGATTCAAGGTTTATGTTAAAATTGTATTTGATAAGGATAAGGAAAACATTGTTTTTTCTATTTGCAAAGCTTGTTTGCTTTAGAATCATTGTTCTTTGATTCTGTTATGCTATATGGTATAGTAATTTCTTCTTTTCGTGGCTATGTTTAAAGATACTGTTTACATCTAAGATAGCATTTCATATATCCGAGATCCTTAATTGGGATACTCCTCTGCATACAGAGGTATTAAGAATATAAAACAGGGTGCCCTTTAAACTTTCCCTCTTTACAACTGTTTATTGGTAAAATCTCGTTGAGAAACACACCAAAGGGGAATTTGTGGCCCTCAGGAAGTGTGTATTCTTAAATAAGAAGAGAAAAAGATGTTGGATTAGGATATAATGTGGTTGGATCATGTACTGTGAACTTGTGAGTTGGTATACAGAAGTAGCCTTGGCTCGGGAGTCTGTGTCAGTGTGTTGTCAAAACCATCTTGACACATATATGATCTCAAATCAAATATTTTATTGTATTTTTTCAGTCCCTCCTCATACCCTCGTGTGTTTTTGGTGTGGGGAATGGTGTTGGTGTTGCTCAACTAAGTGTCATTGGGAATGTGTAGCTGTTAGACCCTTGGGTAGTTGTGTATGTCTTTGACACATGGGAAATTTGTTATTTGAATTTGTAACTACCCTGTGTTATTGTGATGATATACACATTTAATTTGTAGGGTGCAGCAGGAGTCAGTTGATGATGCTGAAAGAAATCATTTTCTAGTCAACTATGTTGATTGTGCTTTCGATGATTTTGGAGGTCGGCAACCACCAGTATACCCTGGATTATCCACTGTCTGGGGAAGTCTGGCACGAAGTAAGGTACTGAGATGTTCATTATCATTTGTCTTATGTTATATCCCTTGTTTGTAGTAATGTTGTATTCCTAGTCATCATTCATCTGGCTGAGTTTTCACTATGCATTAGAAATTGGCTACTTCTCACGTGCATGCATATGCTGATTTGATGTTTGCTAAGGGGAAGTAGGAAGTTCCATTATGGGATGTTTGACAATAGTCTCACGTTTCGAGTGTTAAGCACAAATTATTATGTGAAACTACTTATTTACAGGTAGAATAATCATACATAAATATCTCTTATCCTTCACTTTCTTCCAATCTCAATTTCCTTTAGTGCTTATCCTTCTCATTAAACCAAAGGCCTTTCTTCTCTAACTATTTATTTACTATTTTAGTGGAAAACCAGTTTAAATAGATTTCACTGAAGACTTAGATTTGAATTATTAGAAGATTCATTACATAGAATTTAGAATTTTTTTCCCAGTAAGTTGAATTTTCTGTCAATAACTAATGGTTCAAGAATCCCTTTCACATTGAATGAAGTGGCGTAAATGAAGAAAATATATTTTAGTTTCTTTATAAATATCCATAATTTTCTGTTTAGGCAATTTGACTTAGCATTCATACACTTTCTTATTGCTGCTCTATTTGAGACAGAGACATGCTACCTTATTTTGTCTATCTTATTTATTTTCTTGTGTTGAATTGATTTCATGCTGTTGTGTAATGATTGCAAGCAAAACCAATTCAATAGCATGAATTTTCAAGTGTTTGCTTCTTTTCAACCATCCAGTTAGTGAATAGAATGAGTTGATGTTACAGGCTAAAGGGTATCGTGTTGGACCAGTGTATGATGATGTTTTGGCAATGGCATGGTTTTTTCTGGAGTTAATTGTTAAATCAATGGCATTGGAGAAGACTCGCCTCTTCTATCATAGCCTTCCAATAGGTACCTTTGAAAGCTTTTAATCTGATCACCCAAACATTCTATGGCTTATTCATGTGAAAAACAAACATTCTATGCCTTATGAAATTTTAATCCTTTTCTCAAACAATTCTTTTTATATTGGTAATGTTATCTATTTTCGAGAATATTAATTTTAAATTGTAAATATAATTTGGGAAATGAACTTAAGCTATTAATGCATAATTTGTAATTATTTTCCACAATTTAATTTTATTTGGTTAATGGGCAACCATGTGTCTCTAGTGTAAACACACATGGGTATTTAAAATTTTGTATCTACCTTCCACCAAATAGATTGACTATCATGGATGAATGCTGTCATTGTGTTATTTCAAAAGCCAAGCCAAGTCTTTAGATGGTTCGTTTATATTTAAGTCTGGCTTAGTAGTTTCACTACAGTTGTTTTTGGTCTTCTACATCCTATTTATCTGATCAGCTCTTAATGCATATATGGTATTTTGTGCAGATATAGATTTTGAAATAAATGTTATATATTTTATAATGTTTCTCTTTTCATTGCATGCCCACATCTTTTTTTGTCACCTCGATATTTGCCAATTTTTTGAACTCCAGGAGTTGACTAATTGACTCACCACACTTGTTATTATTGCTTTCTACCTAAAAGCGGACTTTGCAACAGAGAAGGAAGCCTTTGGGCACATTTTGAATAGCTTATTAGGGTTAATTTGTACATATCCCACAAGTACTTTTATCAGTGTTAAATACACTTCAAATAATAACTTATGAAGTCATCCATAAATTGCTTATAGCTTATTTTTGTAAGTTCTTGGATAGCGTTTATAAATCAATTCTTAAAATTTGGATAGCGTTTATAAATCAATTCTTAAAATTTTAGAAAAGTTACTTGAGTAAGCACTTAATTAAACTATTTACTGGAACATGCTTTTAGTTTAGTTGTCTCTGTTGGTGTTTTTATGTATTTGATTCAGTGGAGAGGATTTTTGTCTTCTTTCAAAATGTACAATGTGCTCAAAGTTCAAACAATGAAATCAAATTAGTACTATTTGAAATAGCTTAGATTCTGAAGTTGATTTTGATCTCAATCTTTCTCTGTTTTTTCCTCTAAAGGTGAAGATATCCCACCAATGCAGTTGAAGGATGGTGTATTCAGATGCATAATGCAGTTGTATGATTGCCTTCTCACTGAGGTGCATGAGCGCTGCAAGAAGGGTTTAAGCTTGGCAAAGCGCTTGAACAGTAGTTTGGCCTTCTTTTGTTATGATCTTCTATCAATTATTGAGCCACGACAAGTTTTTGAGTTGGTATGTTGTTTTGTATGAAGCTTTTTTCTTCTGGGGTTTCAATATATTTGGATGTTTATTTTCATAAACTCTGTAGGGTTTTTGCTTATTATTTATAAATGGGGGATACTTTATGCTACGGAGGACTCATTTTGTTGAAGGGTAAATGGAGACATGTAAACCATAAGATTCCAGCAAGGCTGCAAGGTGGATGAAATGGAGGGTACTCTGGGTATTATTTATGATAGATATGTACTACCCAAACTTAGGGATAGTTAGGAGCTAGATGTTGGTATGGGATTAAATATTTGGTTGTAATAGCCAAAAAGAAAATAAATTCAGTGTTATTCTGTATCCAAGCATCTCATTCTAATTGATGCGGGACTTGGGTAGCTCTCTCCAAGTAACCGGCAATTAGGCTTTGATACCAGTTGATAAGTATCCAACGACTCAGGGAACCCTCCCTTGAAAGCTACCTATCAAGGGAGAAGAAGGAAGAAACTGAAATGTTTCAACGAGCATCCCATATGACTCATTGTGGGAATTGGGCACATCATAATAGTTTTAGGGAGTCTCTATCACAGAAATATGAATGTTATAATGAATGAGTGAACACAGAATATGATTAACAATAAATGCTTTTATGAAAAAGTTGCATACCACCTCACCCTTTTTGAATAATAATGTAGACTCTCACTTTAGTCTGTTTAAGTACATTTGGAAAATGAGTTTCCCAATGTTTGTCTCAATAGTAAATGATAGAAGAGAAGTTGGAAGGAGCAACAATGAGAGAAACATACCACTTTTCTCAGTTGGTTGTGGAGAGCAAACAGTGAGGAATTAAAAAATTGATGTGAGTTGGTCTTAACTCTTATCCCGCTGATTAAAGCGCTGAACTAGTGTTATGAACTTCATGAGATTGTGACGGATTTTGAATTGTATTATATTTGATCTTATGGTGATGAATTCTTAATTTAGCATGAGTATACTTTAATGTGGTTTAGAGGTTAGTTTCGTATTCTATGTTGTTATTTTATGAACATGCATGTGTAGTGTAGATATAGTTTGACATTTTAGGTTGGATCTTACTATCCATGATCTGTTACAACTCACAATCTTTCGCCCCTTCCATTCCTAGGCTAAATCTCGATTTTGAAATTGTTTCCAATTTCCATGCTATTATTCTATAACTTCATGCCAAGTTTATTGTCTATGCAGGTATCGTTATATCTCGATAAGTTTTCTGGTGTATGTCAACCAGTTCTTCATGAGTGCAAGCTTACCTTTCTACAAATAATCTGCGACCATGATCTTTTTGTTGAAATGCCTGGGAGAGACCCTTCAGATAGGTACTTTATTGATAGTGATTATTTGATTACCTATGTACCATGTTGCCATCCTGCACAAATATTTACTACCCCTGTCCCTAAATATAGGACCCCCTTGAATAAATCATGAGAACTAAGAAAGTTGAATGTGATATTAAATTTGCTGACAATTAATATGGATTTTACAAGTTTATCCTTCACGATAGAGAATTAGTTAATGTTTACGTTAGTGTATTTATTACAGATCTTAGAAAAATATGTAAATTAATTAGGAGTATGATTGTGTTAGAATAGAGAGAATTGAGAGAATGAAGAAGATGAAAATTGAGAATTCATTGTATTGCTTAACTGAATCTGTTACAGAGATGATACATTGTTTATATAGATCAATGCTTATAGGTATTGTCAGTTACAATCTGTAACTGACAAGTCTAACTAATACCTAACTGAAAACTACCTCTCTTTGACTTAGTCAATCTAACTCTATTTGACTTAGTCTAATTACAAGTTATATTAGTGAACTATGACATACTCTAACATTCCCCCTTAGAAGCTGATGAGGCTTTGATCAAATGCCCTTTGTCAAACACTCTCAGCTTGTCACGAAGTGTAGTGAATCTGCTGGCAGATAGGGGTTTGGTAAGCACATCAGCCCATTGGTCAGCAGCAGGTACATGAGAGACAATTAGGCTCTTGTTGATAACTTTCTCCCTGACAAAAAATATATCTAACTCCATGTGTTTAGTGCGATGATGGAGAGTAGGATTGTGAGCCAATGAGACTGTGCTTAGATTGTCACATAGGATTTTTGGAGTATGGAAGTTGCACCCCAGCTCTGTTAGAAGTGATTGTAGCCATAGAAGTTCTGCAGAAAGGCCAGCTAAGCTTCTGTATTCAGCTTCTGCACTAGACCTGGCCACCAGTGTTTGCTTCTTTGACCACCAGGATACTAGATTTGGTCCAAGATAGATACAAGCCCCTGAAGTTGACCTTCTGTCATCAGGATCAGAGGCCCAGTCTGCATCACAAAATCCAATTAGGGACAGAGGTTGATGAATGGGAGCAGCCTGAATGAGTAACCCATGATTAAGAGTCCCACTTAGGTATCTAAGGATTCTTTTCACAGCCTTCCAGTGCTCTTCTAGTGGATTAGATAGGAATTGGCAGACTTTGTTGACAGAGAAGGAGATCTCTGGTCTGGTGAGTGTAGCATACTGCAGTGCTCCAACTACAGATCTGAAGTGTGTAGGGTCCTCAACAGGATTAGAACCAATTCTAGATAATTTTGAACTAGATACCATGGGAGTAGGCATCCCATTTGCTGAATCCATTTGCACTCTAGAGAGCATATCTCTAATATATTTTGTTTGAGATAGGAGAAGTGAGCCATTGTCCAGATGAAAAACCTCTATGCCCAAGAAAAAATCAAGAGTCCCTAGTTGTTTTAGAGAAAACTGATTATTCAGCTTTGAAATTAGTTGCTGAATGTGAAACATAGAATTTCCTGTGATGATAATGTCATCAACATATACCAGGACCATAATGTGAATAGTGCTAGTTTTAAGCATGAATAGGCTGGGATCACACTTACTAGCTGAGAAGCCATATAGAACTAGAGCTGTCTTCAGCTTATCAAACCAGGCCCTGGGCGCCTGTTTAAGACCATATAAAGCCTTGTTTAACTTGCACACAAGGTTACCATCTGAAGCCTCAAAGCCTGGAGGCTGCTGCATATAAACTTCTTCCTCCAAATTGCCATTTAGAAAGGCATTATTTACATCAATTTGCTGAATAGGCCATTTATTAGATACAGCAATGGTGAGTACAGTTCTAACAGTCACAGGCTTCACAACAGGTGAGAAGGTTTCAGTGAAATCTGAGCCTGCTTTTTGATGAAACCCCTTGGCCACTAACCTGGCCTTGTACTTGTTGATTGAACCATCAGAGTTTTCAGTTAGGTATTAGTTAGACTTGTCAGTTACAGATTGTAACTGACAATACCTATAAGCATTGATCTATATAAACAATGTATCATCTCTGTAACAGATTCAGTTAAGCAATACAATGAATTCTCAATTTTCATCTTCTTCATTCTCTCAATTCTCTCTATTCTAACATGGTATCAGAGCTTTCTTTAATTCTAAAAACCCATTTACATCCTATAGGCTTCTTATGAGTAGGAGCAGGCACTAAGGTCCAGGTTTTGTTCTTTAGAAGTGCATCATACTCTTCCTGCATTGCTTTTATCCAGGAAGGGGATTGAAAAGCTTGCTTAACAGTAGTGGGCTCAAGATGTGTTAGTAGAGCAGTAGGGTTCTGCTTGGCCTTAGACCTGGTAGTCATAGAGTGACCTTGAAGAGACTTTGTAGGAGCATTTTGTGAAGGGTTTTGGGACTCAACAGATGACTCAGAGGAAGGAGTGGAGAATATATGTTGTGATGCATTAGAGGTTTGTATGTTAGGACTCAGACCAAGAGAACTGTTAGATGATGGTGATAACTGAGAGGTAGGAGTAATGGGAGAGTTATTTACAGGCCCTTGTGGAGATGATATGATAGGTGAGATGGGTGCATTGGCTGTTGTAGGGTAAGGAATGGTTTGTAGAGGAGTAGGATGTAGTGGTGAAGGAGGTTGTTGTATAGCAGTAAAGGGGATAGTATTGAGAGGTGCAGGATTGAGAACTTGATTTGGTAAATGAAGAGGCACATGAGACATAGGAGATGGAGAAGTTTTAGGTGTGTCAGTGTCATTTTCCTTTGGAAACAGATCAGGATAGGGAAATTTTTGCTCATTGAATAGTACATCCTTAGATACATAGATGTGACCATCAGGACTGAGACACTTGTAACCTTTGTAAGTGGTTGAATAGCCTAGGAAAATGCATTCCTGAGATCTATAGGCTAACTTGGTTGTATGATAAGGCCTGAGGAATGGAAAACAAGCACAGCCAAAGACCTTTAGAGCTTTATAATCTGGTTGTTTATTTTGAAGAGTGAGATAGGGTGATTTATTTTGAAGTATAGGTGTAGGAAGTCTATTGATAAGATATGCTGCTGTACTGAAGGCATGGTCCCAATATTTTAAGGGAATATTGGCTTGAGATAATAGGGTTAGTCCTGTTTCAACCAAGTGCCTGTGCTTCCTTTCTACTAGGCCATTCTGATGGTGAGTATGAGGACAGGTAAGCCTATGTATAATGCCTAAATTTGTAAGGAATTTGGTAAGGGGTCTGAATTCTCCACCACCATCTGTCTGTACAATTTTAATCTTGCAGTTATACTGCAGCTCTACCATGTTTTTGAATTCAATGAATTTAGACATAGTGTCAGACTTAGCTTTCAAGGGATAGACCCAGACAAATCTAGAAAAGGCATCAAGACAAGTCAAAAAATAAGTAAAACCAGAGGTTGATTTTACAGGAGCAGGGCCCCAAAGGTCACACACAACTAACTCAAGTGGTGAGGTGTAGGTAGTGTTGGATAGGGGAGCATGAAGTCTATGGCTCTTCCCTAAGCAACAGGCAGTGCAAACATCAACAATAGGCTTAGAAGGAACATTAATGTTGCAGGTTTGAAGTGCATATCTGAGAGAGTCATGGTGAGGGTGACCTAGTCTAGCATGCCACAAGTTATAGGTAGCATGAGATATAGGTGTTAAAACAGAAGCATTAACATTTATTCCATATTGAGAAAGATTTACAATAGGAGTAGGCTGAGCCAAACAACTAGAAACATTGGAATTGAAACAAACAGAACTAGCTAAGCAATTTGAATTCAAAGGTTTCATGCAAACTAGATTACATTCATTTGCAGATTTATTCAAAGTAGAAGCTGAACTAGGTGTAGTAGAGACAGATTCTAGGGGAGCAGCAAACTTATACAGTCCATCAGCTCCCACAACTCCATGCAAAAGGACTTCAGAAGAAGCCTGTGATTTCACAACACAGAAAGTAGGGTGAAATTCAAAAAACACTTTATTATCTTGAGCAAATTTAGAGACACTTAGCAGATTTTTGGTTATTGAAGGAACATGCAACAAGTTCTTAAGGACTAGAGTGTTTCTAGGGTTCAGATTAGAGGGAAAATTCATTGAGCCTACAGAGTTAATGCACAAACCTTGACCATTCCCCATATGCACTTGTTCTGAGCCTGGGAGAGAGACAGTGTCAGAAAGATTTGAAGGATCAGGAGTCACATGGTGTGAAGCTCCAGAATCTGGATACCACCAATGATTATTGAAGTGATTGCTCCCAGCAGTGAGCATAGCTTGTGCACCAGGAAACATGGCTTGAGGTGCTTGTGCACGTGGTGGCCTAGGGTAACCAAAGCCATAGGGATTAGGAAATTGAGGCCTAGGATAGCTGTTACCATAACCATAGCTCTGAGATTGGCCTGAGTAACGGAAGTGGCAAATTGAAGCATCATGATTGTTCCTATGACAGATTTGGCATGAGGAATCACTTCCACCGCGTCCACCGCGTCCAGAACGGCCTCCACCTCTACCAGATCTGCCACCACCACGTGTGTATTGAGAGTTAGGGCCTTGATATTCAGGTGCAACAGTGTGATTTGTTCCAGTAGGAAAATTAGGAATAGGAGGTGGAGTAGCATCTGAATTGGAGTTTTGAGAAGACGCAGCTGAAGCCTGAGCAAGGTTAACACTTGCAGAATCAACTTGATTTTGCTTCTTGTTCTTGTCTAACCTAGATTCGTGAGCTAGGAGATGAGATTCGAGCTCGTCCAAAGAAACAGGGAAAGATTTGCTCGCTACAGCTGCTACAACGGGGTCATAGTCTTCAGGAAGCGCGTCGAGCACGATCTCGATGAGATTACGGTGAGGCACAGGATCGCCGATTGAAATCAACGATTCATTGATTTCTCTGACACGTTGGATGAATTCCGCGATCTTGCGATCGCCTTTGCTTAGTGTTCGCAATTCCGATCGGAGTTGCCTAGCTTTGGTGATGAGTAGCGTCTTGAAATGACGATGAACTTCATCCCAAACTTCTGACGAAAACGTATAATCCACTACCTTCGCAAGAAGAGGCTCTGACATTGTTGAAAGAAGCCATGTGCAGATCAATGCATCTTGATTTTCCCAAGCTTGATACAAGGGATTAACACTCCCTGAAGCACGATCTGCATCTGTGAGATACTGCTCAGGAATTACCGGTTCTGTGACGTACTTTTGGAGGCTGAAGCCACGAATAACGCCGGAAACTTGCTGTTTCCATTGTTTGAAATTCTTATCATCTAAACGTACTGAAACTAGGTTTGAAATCTTGCTTTGAGAGGAGGAAAAACCTCCTTCAGTGTTGAAGGGATTGGCCATGGATCATAAGGCTCTATGATACCATGTTAGAATAGAGAGAATTGAGAGAATGAAGAAGATGAAAATTGAGAATTCATTGTATTGCTTAACTGAATCTGTTACAGAGATGATACATTGTTTATATAGATCAATGCTTATAGGTATTGTCAGTTACAATCTGTAACTGACAAGTCTAACTAATACCTAACTGAAAACTACCTCTCTTTGACTTAGTCAATCTAACTCTATTTGACTTAGTCTAATTACAAGTTATATTAGTGAACTATGACATACTCTAACAGATTGTAAACAAATAATTAATGCTGTTGAAAATTCAAAGAGGATCTTATAAAAAAGGTAGTACTTCGGAAGTATCATAATTGAAGCAGTGAGATTTTTATCTCAGTTTTTTTTTATTAGCTGGTGAGATATTTAGGGACGAAGGTAGTACTTCGGAAGGTAGTACTCGTTTCATACTCCTGTCAATGTTGTTAGCTGGTGATAACTATCTCAATTGGCCTTTGACCTATCTTTGATGTTATTTGTTTTCTTTGTATGGCATTAAATAACTATTAGTTCATCTGTCTGTTTAGATTATTTTTTTTATTTCGTTGACATGAAACCATGCCATACTTTGTTGAACCTAAGGGGGTTTCAACTTTTAAGTAAACGTACTCGAACTTATTGGATACTTTTACCTCATATATGACTTTTGATATCTTATTAAATGGTCTATGTGACAGAAAAGATTCGGAAATTTCATGTATAAATCAATGACCTGCATATTTGCCTGTTGAAACACTTGTTACAGGAACTACCTTTCGTCTGTATTGATACAAGAACTCTTTGTTACTTGGGATCATGAAGATCTGTCTCTACGGGCAAAGGTGAGTTTAGTTGGAATAGAGGATCTTGATTTTCTTTTGGTTTGTAACATTTTTTAATAGATATTGTCCTTCTTGTGTAACCATCTGTAGGCAGCAAGAATCTTGGTAGTGCTCTTGTGCAAGCACGGATTTGATGTGAGATACCAAAAGCCTGAAGATAAGTTGTATATCGCTCAACTATATTTGCCGGTTATTGGACAGGTGCATAAAACCGTTTTAATTTAAATGGTCTGTTTTTTGTGTTACTTGAATCTTTTTATGTGGGTATTTTCTTTTCACTATGCAATCATTTTTTGGTTTTTGGTTGAGAAACTGATTTTATTGAATATTTATGGGTAATTTACAACTTTATTTCAAACTAATGGATCAGAATCTGTCGGGATTTACACAAATGCTCAAAAAGAAATTATTTTCCTATTAAATTTGAATATATTCAAATTTTTATTTAGTAGATAAATATTTTCATGTGTATTGGATAGATTTTAGTATAGTTGACATATGTAAATGCTGTAAATTTTAGTTTGTTAACATTTATTTTAAAAGATGTAATAGAATTAAGTTTTATATATTAAACCTTGTTATCATTTTCTTAACTTATTACTTCTTCACAATGAATTTCATTTGTCTTTTCAGATATTAGATGAGATGCCTGTTTTCTACAACTTGAATACTGTTGAGAAACGGGAAGTTTCCATTGTAATTCTGGAAATAGTTCGAAACCTTGATGATGCATCACTTGTCAAGGCATGGCAGCAAAGCATTGCCCGGACTAGATTGTTTTTCAAGCTCATGGAGGAATGCTTACTTCTATTTGAGGTACTTTTCGTACAGTAATTTATCATAAATCTGGATTGTGTGATTGATTGGCTTTTCTGATATAAATTTGGAATTTGCTGAAAATTGTTTTTTATAGAATACGGGAGGTAGAATATTATTATAAATTAGGGTAGTAGGGAGGAACTAGGCCATACATTCCCCAGAGCAATTCAAACTCTGTCTCTTTGGGTTAGAAGCTGGAGAGTCGCTATGATGTTAGCATCCACAAGACAGTTGCTGAACATTTTGTCACGAATATCGAGGCCTAACTCATCCTTACAAAACCGGCTTGTAAGGTGAGGATTGCCTCCTCTTTATAAACTCTTATCAAGAATCCTATCTATCCGATGTGGGACTAAATCCCACCGAGTGTTGGCTGCTAACACCCTTCCTCACGCTTCAGCCGGGCGAATGGGCCTAAAGCGTGGCCGATGGAGGAAGCCCAACGATAGACCCGATAGGCTCTGATACCATATTAGAATTTATGATGCTTATACTCAACCACAAAAGCTAGCTTGAGAGTTGATGTTTGCACTACATTTATAAAGGCTATCTATGCCATATATCTAGCCAATGTGGGACTTCTAACACACCCCCTCACGTCCAGAACTGAACAAGCTGGAACGTGGAATCAACAACGGGTGCCCCAAATATGGGAGGTCTCCACAACAAACGAATCTAGAATTGGTTCTGATACCATGTCACGAATATCGAGGCCTAACTCATCCTTATAAAACCGGCTTGTAAGGTGAGGATTGCCTCCTCTTTATAAACTCTTATCAAGAATCCTATCTATCCGATGTGGGACTAAATCCCTCATCGGGACTAAATCCCACCGAGTGTTGGCTGCTAACACATTTACGTCATTTGGACAGCTAAATTTTCTTAGCTTGTAATCTTCTTTATGTCAAATGTCATAATATTCTGTTAACACTAGCGTTTTTACAGCACAAAAAGCCTGCTGATGGCATGTTACTTGGCTCTAGTTCTCGCAATCCTGTAGGGGAGACACCTGCTTCCCCCAAATACTCTGAGAGACTTTCACCTGCAATCAACAACTATTTATCTGAGGCCTCAAGGCAGGAAGTCAGGGTGAGCGAATTTCTGCTTGGCTATTACTAGTATATTGTTTTGTGACCATTTGATTTTTTTCCTCGTACTAGGCTTGAAATGCTCGATGTTGGTAAATCCATTTTTTGCATCTTATGGCTTTAATCTTTGTGTGGCAGCCTCAGGGAACACCTGATAATGGGTATTTATGGCAGAGAGTAAATTCCCAGTTAAGCTCACCTAGCCAGCCATATTCCTTGAGAGAAGCTCTTGCCCAAGCACAGTCTTCTAGGATTGGAGCTTCTGCTCAAGCACTTCGAGAATCTTTGCACCCACTTTTGAGGCAAAAATTGGTATTTTTTTTTTTACTAAATATTATTTGTTTATAATGATTCTAAGATCGTTTCGTCAGAACATAATGTACTTTTTTTCCAATTCTTTTGTATGAATTCCTGTTGCAAACTTCCTTCTGCTGGATTCAATTCTTAGCCTAATTTGTCGATTAACAATTTCATGCTTTATGCACAATTCCCTGAATTAATCTTCAACTGCTGTAATGGAATCTTGAACATAGATATATTCACTGCTCATTTGGAATATCCACTCATTTGTTGTTTCTTTTTTAATAAAATAAAAATATTCATCCTTATAAATAACATATAATAAAGTACATTAATATTTGTGTTTATTATTTACGTTTGGTAACTGACATTTGTGTCAAATTCTATTTTTGGTAGGAACTATGGGAAGAGAATTTGAGCGCTTCTGTCAGTCTTCAGGTCTTGGAAGTGACTGAAAAATTTTCAAAGATGGCAGCATCACATAGCATTGCTACAGATTATGGAAAACTTGATTGCATCTCAGCTGTATTCATGAGCTTTCTATCTAGAAATCAGCCATTGTCTTTTTGGAAAGCATTTTTCCCTGTATTTAATAGTGTGTTTGATTTGCATGGGGCAACGCTAATGGCAAGAGAAAATGACCGTTTTCTAAAGCAAGTCACTTTCCATCTCCTTCGGCTTGCAGTTTTCAGAAATGACAACATCAGGAAAAGGGCAGTTGTTGGGCTTCAAATACTTGTGAGGGTATGTATTAAACTTTTGATATTGGATTTAATTTCATGTCATATTGATCTAAACCTTGGTTTTGGTTTATTCCATCTGTGCAGTGTTCATTTCATTACTTTACACAGACAGCAAGGTTAAGAGTCATGTTAATCATCACTTTATCAGAGCTAATGTCTGATGTGCAAGTGACTCAAATGAGATCTGATGGAAGCCTAGAAGAGAGTGGTGAAGCACGGAGACTTAGAAAATCTTTAGAGGAAATGAAGGATGAAACTAAAAGTTCTTTCCTGTTGGAGGAGTGTGGATTGCTTGATAGTGCTCTTATAGCCATACCAGAGAAAAAGGCAGAACATATATGGTCTTGGTCAGAGGTGAAATATCTTTCTGAAAGTCTGCTTTTGGCCCTTGATGGTAGCTTGGAACATGCACTACTGGTAAGTTTTGGCTATATATGTATCAAATGGAATAAATATTATTACAAATATTTCAATGACATAATGCCAAACAGCACCGTATTGTTCAAACTGGCTTACTTCCTTTTTAGCTCACAATTTTTTATAACTTAATATAAGGAATCCTGATTTAGTTAATTGATAGTAATACATATGTAGTATCTGCTACCGTAAGTATAATCTAGATTCTAAAGTTGCTTGTCCCTTTGCTTTCCTTTTTTTTAATGCCTATCCTTTTTTTCCTGGTCTTGGATGGAGTGACTAAACATATCCAAGACCCGATGCCATGATATATGCTTTTTGTGTGGTCCTCCTTTGGAGAGTTGAAAAGAGACAAAGAGGGAGTTCAAGTCGTGGAGGAAATTTTTTGTAGCGACTGGTGTTCCCCTTTCGTTTAAGTACAAGTAAAACAGAGTATATATATGGGTATATAAGTTAAACATAGCTTAGACATAAAAAGTGGAACATACCATATCCCACAAGTTCATGGTATTTTGATAGATGTAAATTCATGTTGGGTGAATCAAATGAAATGACATAGCAAGATGTAATTTTTGATAAAAATATATTCGTCATGCATAAATGAATGTTTAATTGCACAATTATAAAAACACATAATGTATGGAAATGAATGTTGGGTTTTAAAGACCCTATTAAAAAGCAAGCTCAATGTTACAGATATGAGAGTGACACAATGTGTGAGTGATTATACAAGACAAAATAGGATTAGGAAATAGGAATGCAAGCATTAGAGAGAAAGTTGAGGCAGCACGTACTTTTGAAACGACGAAATAATCTTGCTGGCAGTTTGTATGTGGATAAGTCGAATAAGGATTCTCTCCATTTGGGCACTACAATTATTAAATTTTTGGTGTATTCAAATAATGTCAACAATTATCAAAAGACGTGCATTTATATCATTGATTTATTTCAAAACTATAATAATGGACAACTCCATTTCTTTTGGGAAATGGAGAGGATCCCACATGGATGAGTCCTGTAGAAACACTAATGTTGAGAGTAGATCAGATGAAAGATGATGTAATATTTGGCGGTAAACAAACCATTAAAGAGGATTTTGATTTTAATTTCCTCATTTGACTTAATTTTATAAGAACATAAAGCATCACATGATCTATGTAGCTGACTTTACATAGTGGCACAAGGCTTTTGTAATTCTTTTATAACTTGATAAGTAGGTGGAATGACCGGCCCATTTTGGATGTTTATCTGTTTATGACTTGGTTCCTGATGATTACAACCTGTTTAATGGGGCTTCAATTGATTGTTAACTGTAATGTTGTTTCAGGCCCCTGTAATGACTATGGATAGATATGCTGCTGCTGAAAGCTTCTATAAACTGGCAATGGCATTTGCCCCAGTCCCTGATCTTCACATAATGTGGTTACTTCATCTGTGTGATGCACATCAGGAAATGCAGTCATGGGCTGAAGCTGCTCAATGTGCTGTTGCTGTTGCTGGTGTTGTAATGCAGGTAAAGGCATGGTTTATTTACGTGTAGAAAATGCAACAAATTATTTTTCTCCGATAGATACTTTATTGTGATGGGCATATTCATGGCTCGGATAAATTGTAATGTCAGCGTTGTCTATAATATTGAGGTTTTCATTTAATCAGTATGCATTTTGATAGAACACCGAGTTTCCATACATGTGATGACCCAATCATTGGGCCCAATTCATAGAAGTACAGGTTAGAATAAAAGTTAGTTACTAGGGAGTATGAGTTAGTTAGCTCTCTCCTTAAGTTTTAGGGAGTCTTTGGTTATAAAATAAAAGGTAGAGAGGGGAGTGAGGTATGTAGAAAGTTGTTAAGAGTTGGTTAGGAGAGTATTTTCTCTCTGGTGTAGGAGCAATCTTACTCAGGTATAGGAATTCATAGAACTCTGGTTATCCCTTTCCTTTTCAGTTATTACACCCATTGTACTCAATTCAATAAAATTTCCATTTCTTCTGAATTTTTGAGTTCCATCACATTCATAATATTCAAAGCATGGTTGCATCTAGGATATTCTTTTATTGACAGGGTGAACTGTGGCCAGACCAATTATGCATCAAAATATACACGGGCTTTATGGTTACAATATAAACTACAAAGACAAATGAATTAATTATAATATCTTTGAATCCATGCTAACTTGATATATTGATGGAATGCAATATTTCTATCATTTTATTATATATCTCTACTTGATCAATTCTACCTATATTTTAAATATTAGAAGTCATGGTTGCTTGGTATTAGTAAGATCATTTCACAAAAATCAAATAGAGAACTTATCTTATTCCTGCATTCTACTTCAATGGCTTATACAAAATTCCCAACTAGTCGTCTCTAATTATCAATGTCCAAAATTTGAATATTTATTTTTTCTCTTTTGTTTTTCCTTTTGATATCTGACTATTGTCTGCTAAAATCTATATTTCATTCAAGCTTTAGCTATTAAATGAGAATAAATTGTTTTTATCCCTTTAAATAGATCTAATATGTCTGCTTTTGTAGTAAACATTTCAACCTGAACAAAGTACACCAAGTATAAGCACACTTCTATATGGTAATATTAAGTTTACTGATAAAAGCCGGGGGGAGGAAAAATTGAAGGTTACACTAAAAATTTAAGTCCCTATTGGTTCCCTAAATTTTCAATTTAGTGTCTATTTTTGTTCCTACCAATATTCCTCTCAATTCTTGCCTAACTATCTGATAGAAACTGGTACGTATTGTGAATGAATTAAAAACAGAAATGATAGAACAATCCTCTGTAAAATTTGTCTAGAACAAAAGTTTATATTATTAATACAAAACTCACACACAAGTACATCAGTGAAAGTTTAAATTAGAGACACAATGATAGAATAGATGCAAAGAAATTCCTATCCAATTTTTTTGAGTATCTCTTGGTCTCTCTCTCCGATAACAACTCTATGATTTTCTATCTCTTTCCACTCATCAAATTCCACCTATCATATTATGTTATAACTCCCCTCCTAACTGCTTGCCCGCGATTCCCATTGATGAACCTATTGGCTATATAATACTTTGTTAGTTATATGAAGTGTTAGAAACCAAAAGTATAATCAATCTTTAATATTAATATAACTAAATTGTAGGGATTGACACTGAACAATTGGTCAATATTTGTAGTTTTTATACGGATAGACAGCCATTCTTTTTTGGTGACATTCCCATATGATTACATCAGGCTGCCTCACTCTGGAAGGAGGGGGCCCTAGAAGAGAGCTGAAACATTCTCTGATTTATATAGCAACTAATTTGTGCTTACACTATTATTAAATTTGATGCAGGCCCTTGTTGCCAGAAGTGATGGTGTTTGGAACAAAGACCATGTTGCAGCTTTACGCAAGATTTGTCCGATGGTTAGCAGTGAGATCTCGTGTGAAGCATCTGCTGCAGAGGTAGAGGGATATGGTGCTTCAAAACTAACAGTTGACTCTGCTGTGAAATACCTCCAGCTTGCTAATAAGCTTTTTTCACAAGCTGAGCTATTTCATTTCTGCGCAAGCATTCTGGAACTTGTAATCCCAGTATACAAGAGCAGGCGGGTTTATGGACAGCTGGCTAAATGTCACACCTTACTTACTAATATCTATGAATCAATACTTGAACAGGAATCTAGTCCGATTCCTTTCACTGACGCAACATACTACAGGGTTGGGTTTTATGGTGATAGATTTGGAAAACTTGACAAAAAGGAGTATATATATCGGGAACCCCGTGATGTACGTCTAGGGGACATAATGGAAAAACTTAGTCACATCTATGAGTCCAGAATGGATGGTAATCACACTTTGCATATTATTCCAGATTCTAGACAAGTGAAGGCTGAAGAGTTACAGCCTGGTGTCTGCTACCTTCAGATCACTGCTGTTGATGCAGTCATGGAAGATGAGGATTTAGGAAGTAGAAGAGAGAGAATATTTTCTCTTTCTACTGGAAGTGTCCGTGCCCGTGTGTTTGACCGATTTTTGTTTGATACTCCATTTACAAAAAATGGCAAGAATCAAGGTGGATTGGAAGATCAATGGAAAAGGCGCACTGTTCTTCAGACCGAGGGTTCATTTCCAGCTTTAGTAAATAGGCTATTGGTTATCAAATCTGAGTCCCTTGAATTTTCACCTGTAGAAAATGCCATTGGAATGATTGAAACACGAACAGCTGCATTACGGAATGAGCTTGAAGAGCCTCGAAGCTCTGAAGGGGATCAACTTCCAAGACTCCAGAGTCTACAAAGAATTCTCCAAGGCAGCGTTGCAGTACAAGTATGTTGAGTATTGATTCTTATTACGCTATCATATGCCAAACTCATTTTCCGTTTGCAATAATTTTGATTTTGTTGAAAAATTCAGTTTCTATTTGTCGGCCCTATTTTTGGCTTCCATTATTAACAGTATGCGCTTTACTTCCTGTCTTGTTTCTTACATGACAATGGTTTTTGTGCAGGTAAATAGTGGAGTTTTGAGTGTTTGCACAGCCTTCTTGTCTGGCGAGCCTGCTACAAGATTGCGGTCTCAGGAACTACAGCAACTTATAGCTGCCCTTCTTGAGTTCATGGCTGTTTGCAAACGTGCAATCCGGGTACATTTCAGATTGATAGGTGAGGAAGATCAGGATTTCCATACACAACTTGTAAATGGATTTCAGTCTCTAACTGCAGAGTTATCACATTACATTCCTGCCATTCTCTCAGAGCTATGACACTGCCACAAATATTTGCTTTGTAATATTGCTTCAATGTGTTCATATATACTGTTATTGTTTTCTTTATTTGCTTGCAATGATGTGCAATTGCATTTGTATCATGGTTCACATATTTAGTTAGAATTATGCTGACCTGCTGATTCCAGGAAAACACGAATCATCCTGTTTGTGTATTGTGTCTCTATTTTCCCCCATTTTCCCTTTTGTTAGTGGTGCGGGGAATATGTCAATTCTGTGTAATATCTTAATTGTTTCAGATGGTTTTACCTTTTTGGAATACAAACTATTGTGTACAATGCCAGTTTAAATGTGAGAATCCAAGTGCATCGACAAAGAAGTGGAAATGACAAAAAAAAAATGCAGTGCAGAGCTATTATTAGTAAATTGTTAGGTAATTGATTATGCATTTAAATTTGAACTAAACTAAAGGGGGACTAAGATTATAAAGTAGATTGTTTCTAGTAACTGCCCCTTTAGTACCCAGTTATCCGAATTTATGAACATACCTCTCCAGTGATTATAAAGTAGATTATAAATTAAAATTACAAAACCAAACCATTTGAGTATTTGACCCATATTTGTTTTTGCGTTTCTCCCTTTTCTCATCCTCCAGTGGAATTAAAAATGTATTGCAGTGTTATTAGTAAGTTATGAGGGGTCGTGGTTGTAGCTATATTCGATCGGGTTCTGCTAATTATGATCACCAATAAACTACCAAGTTTATAATATCCTATGAAGCACCGACACCTCTATGATTAGACGTGTTGCGGTGTCCGACACGTGTCGGTGTCCGACACTTGTATGACATCCGTACGACACCCCTACAAACGTGTCGGAGAGGTGTCCAAAAAAATAATATTTTCTTTATTCCGACACTCCTTAAATCGGTGTCCGACACCTATAAGACACTCCTACAAACGTGTCTGGGTAAGTGTCCAAATTTTATTTTTTATATTTGGTTATATTTTTCTCAGACATATATACAACGATTAAATATGTGTCGAAATAATAATATTGATCAATGAGGGATTAAATATATTGCATTTTGATTACATTATTTTCAGTTTTTCGATAGTAGTTGGATGGGTAAATGTCAAATGTACTATCATATATTCTTTTAAAATTTTTTTTATTGAAAATTTCTTTCAACTTAGATGCATATGTATGTATTTTTAATTCTAAACTTATACTTTTTATAAATATATAGCGGTGTCGGTGTCGTATATTTTTTACATTAGCGGTGTCGGAGTGTCCTTGTCGTGTCGTGTCGCAGTGTCCGTGTCAGAGTCCGTGCTTCATAGATAATATCTCCGTAAGTAATTTGAAAGAGGGAGACCCCAACAATGGTTGACGCCCCTGCATCCTAGGAATATCAAGAGGAAGCCACCTAAGGGAGGAACAAAAAAAAAACAAAATCAAATTTATATGGTAAATTCTTTGCATCTAGAGTTTACTTAGGTTCTGGTACCTCGTGTGAAAGATTTATTCAAAATTTGAATTTATTTTAATATAAAATATGACACGACACTGAATTTTGTCTATGAGATAGAGGTATCCAACTAAACTCGAGTACAAAGACTTTATATTGGTATGTAATAAAGAAAAAAGATATGAAAACACCACCAAGGGGAGGAAGAAGAACGCTTAGATGAAATAGTGCATGTATCTTTTAAAGGATATCTAGTTTATGCCGAAAAAAATAAAATTATATTGATATGAAATAAAGAAAAGGAGGTGGAAAAGAAACCCTAAAAACAAGAAGTTTTAATGAATGACTTTGTCCTTCAATATTTAACAAGGTAAATATCCGTATCGGTTTCTACACGATAGATAAGACTGACATTATATAAGAACGACATTATATATTTCTTGAGCCTCAAGTCTTGCTTATCCCCCTTTGACATTCTATCAAAAAGACGAACAACACCAAATAAGCAATATGAAATTCAAATATATTTTAAAAAATCAAACAATATGCACTTACAATATTTTATTTATGTTTAATTTAAGAAATTTCAAATGATAAAAAAAACTAGAAATATGAAATTTTTTCCTCTCATATGTTTCAAATTTTTTAAATTGACCCCTATAATATTTTTAAAATTGCAAAGTGACCCTTAATTATTTTTTTCCAAAAATAGCAAATTGGTCCCCATAAGTTTTTAAATTGGTCCCTATTTTTAAGATTTTAAATTTGACCCAAAACTTTTCAAATTTATAAAAGTGGCACCACCTGTTCACAATGAAATTTTGTATTACTCTATTCAAACACACACACATTTAAAAATCAAAGTATTAGTAAAATAATGAAAATAATTCAAATATCTCATTTAAATTGCTTAGAATTTTAAAATTTCTAATTACTCTATCCAAATACATTATGCTTAGCAACATTATTCCACCCCACTATGTGATACTTCCAATCATTATTCAATTCACCCTATATAAAGACACTCAACCATTGCTATTTAGTAAGAAAAATTTGCATAAAAAAGATAAGAATCCATAAAAATATAGAATTTGACCAATAAAAAATTGACTAACCATACATTGGAAAAAAAATGATTATTAACTTATTATGTGTAAGTGTTAAATGATGCCAAATGTGATTCTTCTTTTTCTTGCTCATGATTTTCCTTACTAAATACCATTTTCCTTTTCTTAATATATTATTATGTAATTAATTAATTGTATTATTTATGCAAAAAAAAAGTATATTATATAAAAAACAAACAAAACAAAAAATGGAACAAGAGATGGATAAACCCCTTCGTCATCATCAACTTAACTTAAACCTCAAAATTCCAAAATGAAACCAACAAGCTGCTCCATGTAGAACTTCTAAAATCCATCAATGGATCTCATTATTTCAAACACTCCAAACCCATTTCTTCTTTCCTCATCACCACTAACCCCAACTCTTCAAAATCCTATCTTTTTCACTTTAACCCCATTCTCCAGTAACCGCAGAAAGTTCAAGCTTCGAGCTTCATCTACATCAGACTCAAATGGAGCTGATGGTTCTTCTTGGTCACAGTCACTGGAACGCGCTTCGAAGCGCTTTTTGGTTAAATTCGGAGATATTGTGAAGAAAGAAATAGGTGTTGATTTGGGAGATGGTGTTGTGAAGGCAGGTGAGTTTGTGGATGGTGTGAAGAAGAATGTTGGAAGTGAGTTTCAAACTCTTTCGTTGTCCGAGTTTGTTGAATGGAACCGGTTCGAAAATTGGAAGGTAACTAACTCAAGTTAATTGCTTTGTAATGAGATTTTCTTTGTTTAATTTCATTCATCTATATGACAAAAAAATTGTTTTGGGTTTGGTTGTTGGATTTAATGTTACTTTATTCATAGGAAGTAAGGTTATATTTTTCAAATTATGAGGGAATTTAGAAAATGATAGCCATGGATAGGCAAGTGCTACTTAAGAGAGTGATTGATCAAAAGAAGCCAACATTTTGTGACATTACCTGCATTTCAAGGGCACTCTATCTAATTTCCTTTCGAAAACACAAAACAGTAGGAAAACAGGTGGCATGAAAGAGAGACAAATTCTGCTCAACCTATGTATCTTATAGTATTTTTCATGTCCTTTACATACCTCATAGGACATAATAGGTTAACATATGAAGCATGGACCAGACACAGACACCGGACATGACACGGGCACCTAACCAACACATTGGCACCGATAATAGTTTTTAAAAAAAATACATAATTCAATGTAATCATAAGTGTCTGTGTCGTGTCGGTGGCGGACACGCCGAGACACACTTAATTCAAGGAGTGTCCGTGCTTTGCATTTGTTTAATGAGTGGGATTGGTTTAATAGCTATTGTTGGGATTTATGTATTTTGTATCCTAAAACCATTTGCGTGCTACTAATTTTTTGATACATAGAGAATTAGAGATGTTATATAAACTGTTGGACCAGCTTTATTTTTAGCTCCAGTTATTTTTGTTATTGCTATGTAATTTTTTAATGTGAACTAAAACAATATTGCTTGTTCTTGTAGCAGAATATCAAGAACTGGGATCCTAGACGAATTGGTGCTTTAGTTCTGTATATATTTGTTGTAGCATTTGCTTGTAGAGGAGTATATGTAGTAATTAGAGCACCTTTTGTAAACCGCCAGAGGAAAGAGTTGACTGAAGCCTACATGGAAGCGTTGATTCCTGAGCCATCCCCAACTAACATCAGAAGGTAAGTCAATTGTCATTTATTCAGATATGCTTTTAATACGTTTTACACTTGTTTCTTGTATTTTATAAACTTTTGACATATCAAACATAATTCTCTTAGAAATTAAATGTTCATCTGTCAAACTTTTATTTTCTCACCGTAAAAAAAAACACCTTTTATTTTCTTCTAAATATATAATATCCATTCACTAGTTTCCTAAATCCTACATAGTAGACTTCTAATTACTAAAACAAGATAATAGTAGAGAGAGTGTTCAAAAAGAATGTTGGTAACCCAATACATGCTTGATGTTGTGTCTTCCATTATATTGGCCTCGACATTCGATGAATGATGATGTATTTAAACACATGGTTTTAAATTGAGGACTGTGTTACTTTACTTGATGCAGCCTTAATAGTAGTTGAGGAGTCATAATCAGTTTGTCTAGAGTTCAAACACTGAAAACTAACATAACCACCAATTTACTTATATAACATTTTCCTGTAAAAGAATAGTAGTTGAGGCATCACCTCGTGATTGCAGGGTGATCCCTATCCTCAAAAATCATCCACTATGTATTTGCAGTGAGTGCATCAGCTTATTGAAATAATGTTGCAGCTTTTATTTCAAAAATAAAATTTCATGGCCAGAAGCTTGAAAAAATTTCAAAGCTTTTTTTTACTGTAACTTGCATTGCAATTGCTGACTACAGGGGTTACAATTTCACTGACCAAAATCCAATATGCAACCTCAACTATAATTTGAAGCTATGATCACAACTACTCCATGAACACAAAAATATAAGCACTACAACTTTAATGGTTCTATCTACTTTTAGATCATTATCTGAGTATTTCCTTGCGTATAATTCTGACATTGTCCTTAAAACCCCTAAAATCTCTTTCCAATGTTCAACTATTGCTGACCTATCTGAAGACTAAACAATTTAATGTACTGAATCGTTTAATGCATTGTATCCATTTACCAAGGTTTTCTTCTTCTTTTAATTTTAGATTTAAGAAGGGTTTGTGGAGGAAGACAATGCCAAAAGGCCTAAAAATGAAAAAGTTTATTGAAAGACCTGATGGAACACTTGTTCATGATACCACTTATGTTGGAGAGGATGCATGGGAGGATGATCAGGAATCTTCTGAGGAACATGGTAAACAAATTGTAGGGGACGATGAACGGTTAAATAGTGAAGAGAAAAAAGAACTAACCAAAGATCTGGCCATTTCAGGTTCTCTTTAATTTGTATAATTTTTATTATTATTATTTTGAGTTTGTTAAGACTTGATAAGTAATATTGCATGGCTTACTTACTGATTATAATTTATTTTATAAAAATCTAAAGAATGAAAAATAAGAGAAGTATCTTAATGGAGAAAATCAAGGTTTCGCTTCACGTCTCAAAAACTAATATGTTATTATTTGTAGTCTTAACAAATTTATTGCAAAACAACACTATCACTGACTTACCACGGATTCTTAAAATTGTAGAAAAGGTTATTAAGCTGTTTTTCATGTGAAGTTTTAGGTGTATATCATGATTATGATTATAATTGTCTCAAAAGGTTATTGCGAACCCTAAGCAAAGGCGATCGCAAGATCGCTGAATTCATTCAACGCGTCAGAGAAATCAATGAATCGTTGATTTCAATTGGCGATCCAGTTCCTCACCGTAATCTCATCGAGATCGTGCTCGACGCGCTTCCTGAAGACTATGACTCAGTTGTAGCAGCTGTAGCGAGCAAGTCTTTTCCTGTTTCTTTGGACGAGTTAGAATCTCATCTCCTAGCTCATGAATCTAGGTTAGATAAGAACAAGAAGCAGAATCAAATTGATTCTGCAAGTGTTAATCTTGCTCAGGCTTCAGCTGCGTCTTCTCAAAACTCCAATTCAGATGCTACTCCACCTCCTATTCCTAATTTTCCTACTGGAACAAATCACACTGCTGCACCTGAATACCAAGGCCCTAGCTCTCAATACACACGTGGTGGTGGTAGATCTGGTAGAGGTGGAGGCCGTTCTGGACGCGGTGGAAGTGATTCCTCATGCCAAATCTGTCATAGGAATAATCATGATGCTTCAATTTGTCACTTCCGTTACACAGACCAATCTCAGAACTATGGTTATGGTAACAGTTACCCTAGGCCTCAATTTCCTAATCACTATGGCTTTGGCTATCCTAGGCCACCACGTGCTCAAGCACCTCAGGCCATGTTTCCTGGTGCTCAAGCTATGCTCACTGCTGGGAGCAATCACTTCAACAACCAATGGTGGTATCCAGATTCTGGAGCTTCACACCATGTGACCCCTGATCCTTCAAATCTCTCAGACACTGTCTCTCTTCCAGGCTCAGATCAAGTGCATATGGGGAATGGTCAAGGTTTGTGCATTAATTCTGTAGGTTCAATGAATTTTCCTTCTAATCTGAACCCTAGAAACACTCTAGTCCTTAAGAACTTGTTGCATGTTCCCTCAATAACCAAAAATCTGCTAAGTGTCTCTAAATTTGCTCAAGATAATAAAGTGTTCTTTGAATTTCACCCTACTTTCTGTGTTGTGAAATCACAGGCTTCTTCTGAAGTCCTCTTGCATGGAGTTGTGGGAGCTGATGGACTGTATAAGTTTGCTGCTCCCCTAGAATCTGTTTCTACTCTACATAGTTCAGCTTCTGTTTTGAATAAATCATCAAATGAATGTAATTTTGTTTGCATGAAACCTTTGAATTCCAATTGTTTAGCTAGTTTTGTTTGTTTCAATTCTAATGTTCCTAGTTGTTTGGCTCAGCCTAATCCTACTGTAAATCTTTCTCAATATGGAATAAATGTCAATGCTTCTGTTTTAACACCTATATCTCATGCTACCTATAATTTGTGGCATGCTAGACTAGGTCACCCTCACCATGACTCTCAGGTTTGCTCTTCAAACATGCAATATTAATGTTCCTTCTAAGCCTGTTGTTGATGTATGCACTGCCTGTTGCTTAGGGAAGAGCCATAGACTTCATGCTCCCCTATCTAACACTACCTATACCTAACCTCTTGAGTTAGTTGTGTGTGATCTTTGGGGCCCTGCTCCTGTAAAATCAACTTCTGGTTTTACTTATTTTCTAACATGTCTTGATGCTTTCTCTAGATTTGTTTGGGTCTATCCTTTGAAAGCAAAGTCTGATACTATGTCTAAATTCATTGAATTTAAAAATATGGTAGAATTGCAGTACAACTGCAAGATTAAAATTGTTCAAACAGATGGTGGTGGAGAATTCAGACCCTTTACCAAATTCCTTACCAATTTAGGTGTTATACATAGGCTTACCTGCCCTCACACTCATCACCAGAATGGCCTAGTAGAGAGAAAGCATAGGCACTTGGTTGAAACAGGACTGACTCTGTTATCTCAGGCCAATATTCCCTTGAAATATTGGGACCATGCTTTTAGTACAGCAGCATATCTTATAAACAGACTTCCCACACCTATACTTCAAAATAAATCACCCTATCTCACACTCTTCAAAATAAACAACCAGATTATAAAGCTCTAAAAGTCTTTGGCTGTGCTTGTTTTCCCTTCCTAAGACCTTATCACACAACCAAGTTAGCCTACAGATCTCAGGAATGCATTTTCCTAGGCTATTCCACTACTTATAAGGGTTACAAGTGCCTCAGTCCTGATGGTCACATTTATGTATCTAAGGATGTTCTATTCAATGAACAAAAATTTCCCTACCCTGATCTATTTCCAAAAGAAGATAACACTGACACACCTAAAACATCTCCATCTCCTATATCTCATGTGCCTCTTCATTTACCAAATCAAGTCCTCAACCCTACACCTCTCAATACTATTCCCTTTGCTGCTATACAAGAACCTCTTTCACCACTACATCCCACTCCTCTCCAAACTATTCCTCACCCTACAGTTAATGCACCCATCTCACCTACTACATCATCTCCACAAGGGTCTGAAAATCACTCTCCCATTACTCCTACTTCTCAGTTATCTCCACCATCTAACAGTTCACTTGGTCTCAGTCCTAATATACAAACATCTAATGCATCTCAACACATATTCTCTACTCCTTCCTCTGAGTCATCTGTTGAGTCCCAAAATCCTTCACAACATGCTCCAATTAAGTCTCTTCAAGGTCACTCTATGACTACCAGATCTAAGGCCAAACACAATCCTACTGCTCTTCTAACTCATCTTGAACCTACTACTGTTAAGCAAGCTTTTCAATCCCCTTCTTGGATAAAAGCAATGCAGGAAGAGTATGATGCACTTCTAAAGAACAAGACCTGGACCTTAGTGCCTGCTCCTACTCACAAAAAGCCTATAGGATGCAAATGGGTTTTCAGAATTAAAGAAAATTCTGATGGATCAATCTACAAGTACAAGGCCAGGTTAGTGGCCAAGGGGTTTCATCAAAAAGCAGGCTCAGATTTCACTGAGACTTTCTCACCTGTTGTCAAGCCTGTGACTGTTAGAACTGTACTTACCATTGCTGTATCTAATAAATGGCCTATTCAGCAAATTGATGTAAATAATGCCTTTCTAAATGGCAATTTAGAGGAAGAAGTCTATATGCAGCAGCCTCCAGGTTTTGAGGCTTCAGATAGTAATCTTGTGTGCAAGCTAAACAAGGCTTTATATGGCCTTAAACAGGCACCTAGGGCCTGGTTTGATAAGCTGAAGACAGCTCTAGTTCAATATGGATTCTCAGCCAGTAAGTGTGATCCTAGCTTATTCATGATTAAAACCAGCACTGTTCACATCATGGTTTTGGTATATGTTGATGACATTATCATCACAGGAAATGCTATGTCTCATATTCAGCAAGTAATTTCAAAACTGAATGCTCAGTTTGCTCTAAAACAACTAGGGACCCTTGATTTCTTCTTAGGATTAGAGGTGTTTCATTTGGACAATGGTTCTCTTCTCCTATCTCAAACAAAATATATCAGAGATATGCTCTCTAGGGTGCAAATGGATTCTGCTAATGGGATGCCTACACCCATGGTATCTAGCTCAAAATTATCTAGAGTGGGGTCTAATCCTGTTGAGGATCCTACATACTTCAGATCTGTAGTTGGAGCTCTGCAGTATGCTACACTTACTAGACCAGAGATCTCTTTTTCTGTCAACAAAGTTTGTCAATTCCTATCTAATCCTCTTGAAGAGCACTGGAAGGCTGTAAAAAGGATTCTTAGATACTTAAGTGGGACTCTTCATCATGGGTTGCTCATTCAGGCTGCTCCCATTCATCAACCTCTGTCCCTAATTGGATTTTGTGATGCAGACTGGGCCTCTGATCCTGATGACAGAAGGTCAACTTCAGGGGCTTGTATCTATCTTGGACCAAATCTAGTATCCTGGTGGTCAAAGAAACAAACATTGGTGGCCAGGTCTAGTGCAGAAGCTGAATACAGAAGCTTAGCTGGCCTATCTGCAGAACTTCTATGGTTACAATCTCTTCTAACAGAGCTGGGGTGCAACTTCTATACTCCAAAAATTCTATGTGACAATCTAAGCACAGTCTCATTGGCTCATAATCCTACTCTCCATCATCGCACTAAACACATGGAGTTAGATATATTCTTTGTCAGAGAAAAGGTTATAAACAAGAGCCTCATTGTCTCTCATGTGCCTGCTACTGACCAATGGGCTGATATGCTTACCAAGCCTCTATCTGCTAATAGATTCACTACACTTCGTGACAAGCTGAGAGTGTTTGACAAAGAGCACTTGATCAAAACTTCATCAGCTTCTAAGGGGGAATGTTAGAGTATATTAAAGTCTACTGTTATAACTTGTATAGGTTCAGTTAAATAGTTATAGATTCAGTTAGTAGTTAGTTAGATATTGTTAGAATATAACTAACAAGTCAGTTACAGAATGTAACTGACAGATTCTAGAACATTCCTCTATAAAGAGAGGTGTAACCCTTTTGTAACCAATTCAGTTAATCATAATACAATGAATTCATTCTCATCATCTTCTCCACTCTCTCTATTCTAACAATTTTGTTTAGATTGTACGCTTATCATATGATATCATTAGTTGTAGTACTAAATTAAGATTCACTTATTCTGGAATGCAGGCTATTAATAGTTTGAAGAATGTTGATTCTACTGCTTTACTTCAGTTTCTTCACCCAATTCTTAACATGCTGCTTCATCTTATCGGCAATGGTGGAGAAACACTCCAGGTTTGCTCATCCATTGGTCCTTTTTTGTCACATGTTTTAAATAGAGTCTTGCTGCTGCATATACATGTAAATTATATTTTGTTGGTTCAATACTTCCCCCAAATTCTTTGGATGTGTGGGTTTGCTTCTTTCACATTAAATTCACCTTTCCACAACTGCTTTTAGGTTGCGGCTTTCCGGGCTATGGTTAATATTGTAACCAGGTATGCTTTTTATCTATATTTGATTCAAGGTTTATGTTAAAATTGTATTTGATAAGGATAAGGAAAACATTGTTTTTTCTATTTGCAAAGCTTGTTTGCTTTAGAATCATTGTTCTTTGATTCTGTTATGCTATATGGTATAGTAATTTCTTCTTTTCGTGGCTATGTTTAAAGATACTGTTTACATCTAAGATAGCATTTCATATATCCGAGATCCTTAATTGGGATACTCCTCTGCATACAGAGGTATTAAGAATATAAAACAGGGTGCCCTTTAAACTTTCCCTCTTTACAACTGTTTATTGGTAAAATCTCGTTGAGAAACACACCAAAGGGGAATTTGTGGCCCTCAGGAAGTGTGTATTCTTAAATAAGAAGAGAAAAAGATGTTGGATTAGGATATAATGTGGTTGGATCATGTACTGTGAACTTGTGAGTTGGTATACAGAAGTAGCCTTGGCTCGGGAGTCTGTGTCAGTGTGTTGTCAAAACCATCTTGACACATATATGATCTCAAATCAAATATTTTATTGTATTTTTTCAGTCCCTCCTCATACCCTCGTGTGTTTTTGGTGTGGGGAATGGTGTTGGTGTTGCTCAACTAAGTGTCATTGGGAATGTGTAGCTGTTAGACCCTTGGGTAGTTGTGTATGTCTTTGACACATGGGAAATTTGTTATTTGAATTTGTAACTACCCTGTGTTATTGTGATGATATACACATTTAATTTGTAGGGTGCAGCAGGAGTCAGTTGATGATGCTGAAAGAAATCATTTTCTAGTCAACTATGTTGATTGTGCTTTCGATGATTTTGGAGGTCGGCAACCACCAGTATACCCTGGATTATCCACTGTCTGGGGAAGTCTGGCACGAAGTAAGGTACTGAGATGTTCATTATCATTTGTCTTATGTTATATCCCTTGTTTGTAGTAATGTTGTATTCCTAGTCATCATTCATCTGGCTGAGTTTTCACTATGCATTAGAAATTGGCTACTTCTCACGTGCATGCATATGCTGATTTGATGTTTGCTAAGGGGAAGTAGGAAGTTCCATTATGGGATGTTTGACAATAGTCTCACGTTTCGAGTGTTAAGCACAAATTATTATGTGAAACTACTTATTTACAGGTAGAATAATCATACATAAATATCTCTTATCCTTCACTTTCTTCCAATCTCAATTTCCTTTAGTGCTTATCCTTCTCATTAAACCAAAGGCCTTTCTTCTCTAACTATTTATTTACTATTTTAGTGGAAAACCAGTTTAAATAGATTTCACTGAAGACTTAGATTTGAATTATTAGAAGATTCATTACATAGAATTTAGAATTTTTTTCCCAGTAAGTTGAATTTTCTGTCAATAACTAATGGTTCAAGAATCCCTTTCACATTGAATGAAGTGGCGTAAATGAAGAAAATATATTTTAGTTTCTTTATAAATATCCATAATTTTCTGTTTAGGCAATTTGACTTAGCATTCATACACTTTCTTATTGCTGCTCTATTTGAGACAGAGACATGCTACCTTATTTTGTCTATCTTATTTATTTTCTTGTGTTGAATTGATTTCATGCTGTTGTGTAATGATTGCAAGCAAAACCAATTCAATAGCATGAATTTTCAAGTGTTTGCTTCTTTTCAACCATCCAGTTAGTGAATAGAATGAGTTGATGTTACAGGCTAAAGGGTATCGTGTTGGACCAGTGTATGATGATGTTTTGGCAATGGCATGGTTTTTTCTGGAGTTAATTGTTAAATCAATGGCATTGGAGAAGACTCGCCTCTTCTATCATAGCCTTCCAATAGGTACCTTTGAAAGCTTTTAATCTGATCACCCAAACATTCTATGGCTTATTCATGTGAAAAACAAACATTCTATGCCTTATGAAATTTTAATCCTTTTCTCAAACAATTCTTTTTATATTGGTAATGTTATCTATTTTCGAGAATATTAATTTTAAATTGTAAATATAATTTGGGAAATGAACTTAAGCTATTAATGCATAATTTGTAATTATTTTCCACAATTTAATTTTATTTGGTTAATGGGCAACCATGTGTCTCTAGTGTAAACACACATGGGTATTTAAAATTTTGTATCTACCTTCCACCAAATAGATTGACTATCATGGATGAATGCTGTCATTGTGTTATTTCAAAAGCCAAGCCAAGTCTTTAGATGGTTCGTTTATATTTAAGTCTGGCTTAGTAGTTTCACTACAGTTGTTTTTGGTCTTCTACATCCTATTTATCTGATCAGCTCTTAATGCATATATGGTATTTTGTGCAGATATAGATTTTGAAATAAATGTTATATATTTTATAATGTTTCTCTTTTCATTGCATGCCCACATCTTTTTTTGTCACCTCGATATTTGCCAATTTTTTGAACTCCAGGAGTTGACTAATTGACTCACCACACTTGTTATTATTGCTTTCTACCTAAAAGCGGACTTTGCAACAGAGAAGGAAGCCTTTGGGCACATTTTGAATAGCTTATTAGGGTTAATTTGTACATATCCCACAAGTACTTTTATCAGTGTTAAATACACTTCAAATAATAACTTATGAAGTCATCCATAAATTGCTTATAGCTTATTTTTGTAAGTTCTTGGATAGCGTTTATAAATCAATTCTTAAAATTTGGATAGCGTTTATAAATCAATTCTTAAAATTTTAGAAAAGTTACTTGAGTAAGCACTTAATTAAACTATTTACTGGAACATGCTTTTAGTTTAGTTGTCTCTGTTGGTGTTTTTATGTATTTGATTCAGTGGAGAGGATTTTTGTCTTCTTTCAAAATGTACAATGTGCTCAAAGTTCAAACAATGAAATCAAATTAGTACTATTTGAAATAGCTTAGATTCTGAAGTTGATTTTGATCTCAATCTTTCTCTGTTTTTTCCTCTAAAGGTGAAGATATCCCACCAATGCAGTTGAAGGATGGTGTATTCAGATGCATAATGCAGTTGTATGATTGCCTTCTCACTGAGGTGCATGAGCGCTGCAAGAAGGGTTTAAGCTTGGCAAAGCGCTTGAACAGTAGTTTGGCCTTCTTTTGTTATGATCTTCTATCAATTATTGAGCCACGACAAGTTTTTGAGTTGGTATGTTGTTTTGTATGAAGCTTTTTTCTTCTGGGGTTTCAATATATTTGGATGTTTATTTTCATAAACTCTGTAGGGTTTTTGCTTATTATTTATAAATGGGGGATACTTTATGCTACGGAGGACTCATTTTGTTGAAGGGTAAATGGAGACATGTAAACCATAAGATTCCAGCAAGGCTGCAAGGTGGATGAAATGGAGGGTACTCTGGGTATTATTTATGATAGATATGTACTACCCAAACTTAGGGATAGTTAGGAGCTAGATGTTGGTATGGGATTAAATATTTGGTTGTAATAGCCAAAAAGAAAATAAATTCAGTGTTATTCTGTATCCAAGCATCTCATTCTAATTGATGCGGGACTTGGGTAGCTCTCTCCAAGTAACCGGCAATTAGGCTTTGATACCAGTTGATAAGTATCCAACGACTCAGGGAACCCTCCCTTGAAAGCTACCTATCAAGGGAGAAGAAGGAAGAAACTGAAATGTTTCAACGAGCATCCCATATGACTCATTGTGGGAATTGGGCACATCATAATAGTTTTAGGGAGTCTCTATCACAGAAATATGAATGTTATAATGAATGAGTGAACACAGAATATGATTAACAATAAATGCTTTTATGAAAAAGTTGCATACCACCTCACCCTTTTTGAATAATAATGTAGACTCTCACTTTAGTCTGTTTAAGTACATTTGGAAAATGAGTTTCCCAATGTTTGTCTCAATAGTAAATGATAGAAGAGAAGTTGGAAGGAGCAACAATGAGAGAAACATACCACTTTTCTCAGTTGGTTGTGGAGAGCAAACAGTGAGGAATTAAAAAATTGATGTGAGTTGGTCTTAACTCTTATCCCGCTGATTAAAGCGCTGAACTAGTGTTATGAACTTCATGAGATTGTGACGGATTTTGAATTGTATTATATTTGATCTTATGGTGATGAATTCTTAATTTAGCATGAGTATACTTTAATGTGGTTTAGAGGTTAGTTTCGTATTCTATGTTGTTATTTTATGAACATGCATGTGTAGTGTAGATATAGTTTGACATTTTAGGTTGGATCTTACTATCCATGATCTGTTACAACTCACAATCTTTCGCCCCTTCCATTCCTAGGCTAAATCTCGATTTTGAAATTGTTTCCAATTTCCATGCTATTATTCTATAACTTCATGCCAAGTTTATTGTCTATGCAGGTATCGTTATATCTCGATAAGTTTTCTGGTGTATGTCAACCAGTTCTTCATGAGTGCAAGCTTACCTTTCTACAAATAATCTGCGACCATGATCTTTTTGTTGAAATGCCTGGGAGAGACCCTTCAGATAGGTACTTTATTGATAGTGATTATTTGATTACCTATGTACCATGTTGCCATCCTGCACAAATATTTACTACCCCTGTCCCTAAATATAGGACCCCCTTGAATAAATCATGAGAACTAAGAAAGTTGAATGTGATATTAAATTTGCTGACAATTAATATGGATTTTACAAGTTTATCCTTCACGATAGAGAATTAGTTAATGTTTACGTTAGTGTATTTATTACAGATCTTAGAAAAATATGTAAATTAATTAGGAGTATGATTGTGTTAGAATAGAGAGAATTGAGAGAATGAAGAAGATGAAAATTGAGAATTCATTGTATTGCTTAACTGAATCTGTTACAGAGATGATACATTGTTTATATAGATCAATGCTTATAGGTATTGTCAGTTACAATCTGTAACTGACAAGTCTAACTAATACCTAACTGAAAACTACCTCTCTTTGACTTAGTCAATCTAACTCTATTTGACTTAGTCTAATTACAAGTTATATTAGTGAACTATGACATACTCTAACATTCCCCCTTAGAAGCTGATGAGGCTTTGATCAAATGCCCTTTGTCAAACACTCTCAGCTTGTCACGAAGTGTAGTGAATC
Source organism: Trifolium fragiferum (assembly GCA_954870985.1). Classification (NCBI taxonomy): domain Eukaryota; kingdom Viridiplantae; phylum Streptophyta; class Magnoliopsida; order Fabales; family Fabaceae; genus Trifolium; species Trifolium fragiferum. The sequence continues at coordinate 17,784,274 of OX940792.1, forward strand.
TGCTGGCAGATAGGGGTTTGGTAAGCACATCAGCCCATTGGTCAGCAGCAGGTACATGAGAGACAATTAGGCTCTTGTTGATAACTTTCTCCCTGACAAAAAATATATCTAACTCCATGTGTTTAGTGCGATGATGGAGAGTAGGATTGTGAGCCAATGAGACTGTGCTTAGATTGTCACATAGGATTTTTGGAGTATGGAAGTTGCACCCCAGCTCTGTTAGAAGTGATTGTAGCCATAGAAGTTCTGCAGAAAGGCCAGCTAAGCTTCTGTATTCAGCTTCTGCACTAGACCTGGCCACCAGTGTTTGCTTCTTTGACCACCAGGATACTAGATTTGGTCCAAGATAGATACAAGCCCCTGAAGTTGACCTTCTGTCATCAGGATCAGAGGCCCAGTCTGCATCACAAAATCCAATTAGGGACAGAGGTTGATGAATGGGAGCAGCCTGAATGAGTAACCCATGATTAAGAGTCCCACTTAGGTATCTAAGGATTCTTTTCACAGCCTTCCAGTGCTCTTCTAGTGGATTAGATAGGAATTGGCAGACTTTGTTGACAGAGAAGGAGATCTCTGGTCTGGTGAGTGTAGCATACTGCAGTGCTCCAACTACAGATCTGAAGTGTGTAGGGTCCTCAACAGGATTAGAACCAATTCTAGATAATTTTGAACTAGATACCATGGGAGTAGGCATCCCATTTGCTGAATCCATTTGCACTCTAGAGAGCATATCTCTAATATATTTTGTTTGAGATAGGAGAAGTGAGCCATTGTCCAGATGAAAAACCTCTATGCCCAAGAAAAAATCAAGAGTCCCTAGTTGTTTTAGAGAAAACTGATTATTCAGCTTTGAAATTAGTTGCTGAATGTGAAACATAGAATTTCCTGTGATGATAATGTCATCAACATATACCAGGACCATAATGTGAATAGTGCTAGTTTTAAGCATGAATAGGCTGGGATCACACTTACTAGCTGAGAAGCCATATAGAACTAGAGCTGTCTTCAGCTTATCAAACCAGGCCCTGGGCGCCTGTTTAAGACCATATAAAGCCTTGTTTAACTTGCACACAAGGTTACCATCTGAAGCCTCAAAGCCTGGAGGCTGCTGCATATAAACTTCTTCCTCCAAATTGCCATTTAGAAAGGCATTATTTACATCAATTTGCTGAATAGGCCATTTATTAGATACAGCAATGGTGAGTACAGTTCTAACAGTCACAGGCTTCACAACAGGTGAGAAGGTTTCAGTGAAATCTGAGCCTGCTTTTTGATGAAACCCCTTGGCCACTAACCTGGCCTTGTACTTGTTGATTGAACCATCAGAGTTTTCAGTTAGGTATTAGTTAGACTTGTCAGTTACAGATTGTAACTGACAATACCTATAAGCATTGATCTATATAAACAATGTATCATCTCTGTAACAGATTCAGTTAAGCAATACAATGAATTCTCAATTTTCATCTTCTTCATTCTCTCAATTCTCTCTATTCTAACATGGTATCAGAGCTTTCTTTAATTCTAAAAACCCATTTACATCCTATAGGCTTCTTATGAGTAGGAGCAGGCACTAAGGTCCAGGTTTTGTTCTTTAGAAGTGCATCATACTCTTCCTGCATTGCTTTTATCCAGGAAGGGGATTGAAAAGCTTGCTTAACAGTAGTGGGCTCAAGATGTGTTAGTAGAGCAGTAGGGTTCTGCTTGGCCTTAGACCTGGTAGTCATAGAGTGACCTTGAAGAGACTTTGTAGGAGCATTTTGTGAAGGGTTTTGGGACTCAACAGATGACTCAGAGGAAGGAGTGGAGAATATATGTTGTGATGCATTAGAGGTTTGTATGTTAGGACTCAGACCAAGAGAACTGTTAGATGATGGTGATAACTGAGAGGTAGGAGTAATGGGAGAGTTATTTACAGGCCCTTGTGGAGATGATATGATAGGTGAGATGGGTGCATTGGCTGTTGTAGGGTAAGGAATGGTTTGTAGAGGAGTAGGATGTAGTGGTGAAGGAGGTTGTTGTATAGCAGTAAAGGGGATAGTATTGAGAGGTGCAGGATTGAGAACTTGATTTGGTAAATGAAGAGGCACATGAGACATAGGAGATGGAGAAGTTTTAGGTGTGTCAGTGTCATTTTCCTTTGGAAACAGATCAGGATAGGGAAATTTTTGCTCATTGAATAGTACATCCTTAGATACATAGATGTGACCATCAGGACTGAGACACTTGTAACCTTTGTAAGTGGTTGAATAGCCTAGGAAAATGCATTCCTGAGATCTATAGGCTAACTTGGTTGTATGATAAGGCCTGAGGAATGGAAAACAAGCACAGCCAAAGACCTTTAGAGCTTTATAATCTGGTTGTTTATTTTGAAGAGTGAGATAGGGTGATTTATTTTGAAGTATAGGTGTAGGAAGTCTATTGATAAGATATGCTGCTGTACTGAAGGCATGGTCCCAATATTTTAAGGGAATATTGGCTTGAGATAATAGGGTTAGTCCTGTTTCAACCAAGTGCCTGTGCTTCCTTTCTACTAGGCCATTCTGATGGTGAGTATGAGGACAGGTAAGCCTATGTATAATGCCTAAATTTGTAAGGAATTTGGTAAGGGGTCTGAATTCTCCACCACCATCTGTCTGTACAATTTTAATCTTGCAGTTATACTGCAGCTCTACCATGTTTTTGAATTCAATGAATTTAGACATAGTGTCAGACTTAGCTTTCAAGGGATAGACCCAGACAAATCTAGAAAAGGCATCAAGACAAGTCAAAAAATAAGTAAAACCAGAGGTTGATTTTACAGGAGCAGGGCCCCAAAGGTCACACACAACTAACTCAAGTGGTGAGGTGTAGGTAGTGTTGGATAGGGGAGCATGAAGTCTATGGCTCTTCCCTAAGCAACAGGCAGTGCAAACATCAACAATAGGCTTAGAAGGAACATTAATGTTGCAGGTTTGAAGTGCATATCTGAGAGAGTCATGGTGAGGGTGACCTAGTCTAGCATGCCACAAGTTATAGGTAGCATGAGATATAGGTGTTAAAACAGAAGCATTAACATTTATTCCATATTGAGAAAGATTTACAATAGGAGTAGGCTGAGCCAAACAACTAGAAACATTGGAATTGAAACAAACAGAACTAGCTAAGCAATTTGAATTCAAAGGTTTCATGCAAACTAGATTACATTCATTTGCAGATTTATTCAAAGTAGAAGCTGAACTAGGTGTAGTAGAGACAGATTCTAGGGGAGCAGCAAACTTATACAGTCCATCAGCTCCCACAACTCCATGCAAAAGGACTTCAGAAGAAGCCTGTGATTTCACAACACAGAAAGTAGGGTGAAATTCAAAAAACACTTTATTATCTTGAGCAAATTTAGAGACACTTAGCAGATTTTTGGTTATTGAAGGAACATGCAACAAGTTCTTAAGGACTAGAGTGTTTCTAGGGTTCAGATTAGAGGGAAAATTCATTGAGCCTACAGAGTTAATGCACAAACCTTGACCATTCCCCATATGCACTTGTTCTGAGCCTGGGAGAGAGACAGTGTCAGAAAGATTTGAAGGATCAGGAGTCACATGGTGTGAAGCTCCAGAATCTGGATACCACCAATGATTATTGAAGTGATTGCTCCCAGCAGTGAGCATAGCTTGTGCACCAGGAAACATGGCTTGAGGTGCTTGTGCACGTGGTGGCCTAGGGTAACCAAAGCCATAGGGATTAGGAAATTGAGGCCTAGGATAGCTGTTACCATAACCATAGCTCTGAGATTGGCCTGAGTAACGGAAGTGGCAAATTGAAGCATCATGATTGTTCCTATGACAGATTTGGCATGAGGAATCACTTCCACCGCGTCCACCGCGTCCAGAACGGCCTCCACCTCTACCAGATCTGCCACCACCACGTGTGTATTGAGAGTTAGGGCCTTGATATTCAGGTGCAACAGTGTGATTTGTTCCAGTAGGAAAATTAGGAATAGGAGGTGGAGTAGCATCTGAATTGGAGTTTTGAGAAGACGCAGCTGAAGCCTGAGCAAGGTTAACACTTGCAGAATCAACTTGATTTTGCTTCTTGTTCTTGTCTAACCTAGATTCGTGAGCTAGGAGATGAGATTCGAGCTCGTCCAAAGAAACAGGGAAAGATTTGCTCGCTACAGCTGCTACAACGGGGTCATAGTCTTCAGGAAGCGCGTCGAGCACGATCTCGATGAGATTACGGTGAGGCACAGGATCGCCGATTGAAATCAACGATTCATTGATTTCTCTGACACGTTGGATGAATTCCGCGATCTTGCGATCGCCTTTGCTTAGTGTTCGCAATTCCGATCGGAGTTGCCTAGCTTTGGTGATGAGTAGCGTCTTGAAATGACGATGAACTTCATCCCAAACTTCTGACGAAAACGTATAATCCACTACCTTCGCAAGAAGAGGCTCTGACATTGTTGAAAGAAGCCATGTGCAGATCAATGCATCTTGATTTTCCCAAGCTTGATACAAGGGATTAACACTCCCTGAAGCACGATCTGCATCTGTGAGATACTGCTCAGGAATTACCGGTTCTGTGACGTACTTTTGGAGGCTGAAGCCACGAATAACGCCGGAAACTTGCTGTTTCCATTGTTTGAAATTCTTATCATCTAAACGTACTGAAACTAGGTTTGAAATCTTGCTTTGAGAGGAGGAAAAACCTCCTTCAGTGTTGAAGGGATTGGCCATGGATCATAAGGCTCTATGATACCATGTTAGAATAGAGAGAATTGAGAGAATGAAGAAGATGAAAATTGAGAATTCATTGTATTGCTTAACTGAATCTGTTACAGAGATGATACATTGTTTATATAGATCAATGCTTATAGGTATTGTCAGTTACAATCTGTAACTGACAAGTCTAACTAATACCTAACTGAAAACTACCTCTCTTTGACTTAGTCAATCTAACTCTATTTGACTTAGTCTAATTACAAGTTATATTAGTGAACTATGACATACTCTAACAGATTGTAAACAAATAATTAATGCTGTTGAAAATTCAAAGAGGATCTTATAAAAAAGGTAGTACTTCGGAAGTATCATAATTGAAGCAGTGAGATTTTTATCTCAGTTTTTTTTTATTAGCTGGTGAGATATTTAGGGACGAAGGTAGTACTTCGGAAGGTAGTACTCGTTTCATACTCCTGTCAATGTTGTTAGCTGGTGATAACTATCTCAATTGGCCTTTGACCTATCTTTGATGTTATTTGTTTTCTTTGTATGGCATTAAATAACTATTAGTTCATCTGTCTGTTTAGATTATTTTTTTTATTTCGTTGACATGAAACCATGCCATACTTTGTTGAACCTAAGGGGGTTTCAACTTTTAAGTAAACGTACTCGAACTTATTGGATACTTTTACCTCATATATGACTTTTGATATCTTATTAAATGGTCTATGTGACAGAAAAGATTCGGAAATTTCATGTATAAATCAATGACCTGCATATTTGCCTGTTGAAACACTTGTTACAGGAACTACCTTTCGTCTGTATTGATACAAGAACTCTTTGTTACTTGGGATCATGAAGATCTGTCTCTACGGGCAAAGGTGAGTTTAGTTGGAATAGAGGATCTTGATTTTCTTTTGGTTTGTAACATTTTTTAATAGATATTGTCCTTCTTGTGTAACCATCTGTAGGCAGCAAGAATCTTGGTAGTGCTCTTGTGCAAGCACGGATTTGATGTGAGATACCAAAAGCCTGAAGATAAGTTGTATATCGCTCAACTATATTTGCCGGTTATTGGACAGGTGCATAAAACCGTTTTAATTTAAATGGTCTGTTTTTTGTGTTACTTGAATCTTTTTATGTGGGTATTTTCTTTTCACTATGCAATCATTTTTTGGTTTTTGGTTGAGAAACTGATTTTATTGAATATTTATGGGTAATTTACAACTTTATTTCAAACTAATGGATCAGAATCTGTCGGGATTTACACAAATGCTCAAAAAGAAATTATTTTCCTATTAAATTTGAATATATTCAAATTTTTATTTAGTAGATAAATATTTTCATGTGTATTGGATAGATTTTAGTATAGTTGACATATGTAAATGCTGTAAATTTTAGTTTGTTAACATTTATTTTAAAAGATGTAATAGAATTAAGTTTTATATATTAAACCTTGTTATCATTTTCTTAACTTATTACTTCTTCACAATGAATTTCATTTGTCTTTTCAGATATTAGATGAGATGCCTGTTTTCTACAACTTGAATACTGTTGAGAAACGGGAAGTTTCCATTGTAATTCTGGAAATAGTTCGAAACCTTGATGATGCATCACTTGTCAAGGCATGGCAGCAAAGCATTGCCCGGACTAGATTGTTTTTCAAGCTCATGGAGGAATGCTTACTTCTATTTGAGGTACTTTTCGTACAGTAATTTATCATAAATCTGGATTGTGTGATTGATTGGCTTTTCTGATATAAATTTGGAATTTGCTGAAAATTGTTTTTTATAGAATACGGGAGGTAGAATATTATTATAAATTAGGGTAGTAGGGAGGAACTAGGCCATACATTCCCCAGAGCAATTCAAACTCTGTCTCTTTGGGTTAGAAGCTGGAGAGTCGCTATGATGTTAGCATCCACAAGACAGTTGCTGAACATTTTGTCACGAATATCGAGGCCTAACTCATCCTTACAAAACCGGCTTGTAAGGTGAGGATTGCCTCCTCTTTATAAACTCTTATCAAGAATCCTATCTATCCGATGTGGGACTAAATCCCACCGAGTGTTGGCTGCTAACACCCTTCCTCACGCTTCAGCCGGGCGAATGGGCCTAAAGCGTGGCCGATGGAGGAAGCCCAACGATAGACCCGATAGGCTCTGATACCATATTAGAATTTATGATGCTTATACTCAACCACAAAAGCTAGCTTGAGAGTTGATGTTTGCACTACATTTATAAAGGCTATCTATGCCATATATCTAGCCAATGTGGGACTTCTAACACACCCCCTCACGTCCAGAACTGAACAAGCTGGAACGTGGAATCAACAACGGGTGCCCCAAATATGGGAGGTCTCCACAACAAACGAATCTAGAATTGGTTCTGATACCATGTCACGAATATCGAGGCCTAACTCATCCTTATAAAACCGGCTTGTAAGGTGAGGATTGCCTCCTCTTTATAAACTCTTATCAAGAATCCTATCTATCCGATGTGGGACTAAATCCCTCATCGGGACTAAATCCCACCGAGTGTTGGCTGCTAACACATTTACGTCATTTGGACAGCTAAATTTTCTTAGCTTGTAATCTTCTTTATGTCAAATGTCATAATATTCTGTTAACACTAGCGTTTTTACAGCACAAAAAGCCTGCTGATGGCATGTTACTTGGCTCTAGTTCTCGCAATCCTGTAGGGGAGACACCTGCTTCCCCCAAATACTCTGAGAGACTTTCACCTGCAATCAACAACTATTTATCTGAGGCCTCAAGGCAGGAAGTCAGGGTGAGCGAATTTCTGCTTGGCTATTACTAGTATATTGTTTTGTGACCATTTGATTTTTTTCCTCGTACTAGGCTTGAAATGCTCGATGTTGGTAAATCCATTTTTTGCATCTTATGGCTTTAATCTTTGTGTGGCAGCCTCAGGGAACACCTGATAATGGGTATTTATGGCAGAGAGTAAATTCCCAGTTAAGCTCACCTAGCCAGCCATATTCCTTGAGAGAAGCTCTTGCCCAAGCACAGTCTTCTAGGATTGGAGCTTCTGCTCAAGCACTTCGAGAATCTTTGCACCCACTTTTGAGGCAAAAATTGGTATTTTTTTTTTTACTAAATATTATTTGTTTATAATGATTCTAAGATCGTTTCGTCAGAACATAATGTACTTTTTTTCCAATTCTTTTGTATGAATTCCTGTTGCAAACTTCCTTCTGCTGGATTCAATTCTTAGCCTAATTTGTCGATTAACAATTTCATGCTTTATGCACAATTCCCTGAATTAATCTTCAACTGCTGTAATGGAATCTTGAACATAGATATATTCACTGCTCATTTGGAATATCCACTCATTTGTTGTTTCTTTTTTAATAAAATAAAAATATTCATCCTTATAAATAACATATAATAAAGTACATTAATATTTGTGTTTATTATTTACGTTTGGTAACTGACATTTGTGTCAAATTCTATTTTTGGTAGGAACTATGGGAAGAGAATTTGAGCGCTTCTGTCAGTCTTCAGGTCTTGGAAGTGACTGAAAAATTTTCAAAGATGGCAGCATCACATAGCATTGCTACAGATTATGGAAAACTTGATTGCATCTCAGCTGTATTCATGAGCTTTCTATCTAGAAATCAGCCATTGTCTTTTTGGAAAGCATTTTTCCCTGTATTTAATAGTGTGTTTGATTTGCATGGGGCAACGCTAATGGCAAGAGAAAATGACCGTTTTCTAAAGCAAGTCACTTTCCATCTCCTTCGGCTTGCAGTTTTCAGAAATGACAACATCAGGAAAAGGGCAGTTGTTGGGCTTCAAATACTTGTGAGGGTATGTATTAAACTTTTGATATTGGATTTAATTTCATGTCATATTGATCTAAACCTTGGTTTTGGTTTATTCCATCTGTGCAGTGTTCATTTCATTACTTTACACAGACAGCAAGGTTAAGAGTCATGTTAATCATCACTTTATCAGAGCTAATGTCTGATGTGCAAGTGACTCAAATGAGATCTGATGGAAGCCTAGAAGAGAGTGGTGAAGCACGGAGACTTAGAAAATCTTTAGAGGAAATGAAGGATGAAACTAAAAGTTCTTTCCTGTTGGAGGAGTGTGGATTGCTTGATAGTGCTCTTATAGCCATACCAGAGAAAAAGGCAGAACATATATGGTCTTGGTCAGAGGTGAAATATCTTTCTGAAAGTCTGCTTTTGGCCCTTGATGGTAGCTTGGAACATGCACTACTGGTAAGTTTTGGCTATATATGTATCAAATGGAATAAATATTATTACAAATATTTCAATGACATAATGCCAAACAGCACCGTATTGTTCAAACTGGCTTACTTCCTTTTTAGCTCACAATTTTTTATAACTTAATATAAGGAATCCTGATTTAGTTAATTGATAGTAATACATATGTAGTATCTGCTACCGTAAGTATAATCTAGATTCTAAAGTTGCTTGTCCCTTTGCTTTCCTTTTTTTTAATGCCTATCCTTTTTTTCCTGGTCTTGGATGGAGTGACTAAACATATCCAAGACCCGATGCCATGATATATGCTTTTTGTGTGGTCCTCCTTTGGAGAGTTGAAAAGAGACAAAGAGGGAGTTCAAGTCGTGGAGGAAATTTTTTGTAGCGACTGGTGTTCCCCTTTCGTTTAAGTACAAGTAAAACAGAGTATATATATGGGTATATAAGTTAAACATAGCTTAGACATAAAAAGTGGAACATACCATATCCCACAAGTTCATGGTATTTTGATAGATGTAAATTCATGTTGGGTGAATCAAATGAAATGACATAGCAAGATGTAATTTTTGATAAAAATATATTCGTCATGCATAAATGAATGTTTAATTGCACAATTATAAAAACACATAATGTATGGAAATGAATGTTGGGTTTTAAAGACCCTATTAAAAAGCAAGCTCAATGTTACAGATATGAGAGTGACACAATGTGTGAGTGATTATACAAGACAAAATAGGATTAGGAAATAGGAATGCAAGCATTAGAGAGAAAGTTGAGGCAGCACGTACTTTTGAAACGACGAAATAATCTTGCTGGCAGTTTGTATGTGGATAAGTCGAATAAGGATTCTCTCCATTTGGGCACTACAATTATTAAATTTTTGGTGTATTCAAATAATGTCAACAATTATCAAAAGACGTGCATTTATATCATTGATTTATTTCAAAACTATAATAATGGACAACTCCATTTCTTTTGGGAAATGGAGAGGATCCCACATGGATGAGTCCTGTAGAAACACTAATGTTGAGAGTAGATCAGATGAAAGATGTTGTAATATTTGGCGGTAAACAAACCATTAAAGAGGATTTTGATTTTAATTTCCTCATTTGACTTAATTTTATAAGAACATAAAGCATCACATGATCTATGTAGCTGACTTTACATAGTGGCACAAGGCTTTTGTAATTCTTTTATAACTTGATAAGTAGGTGGAATGACCGGCCCATTTTGGATGTTTATCTGTTTATGACTTGGTTCCTGATGATTACAACCTGTTTAATGGGGCTTCAATTGATTGTTAACTGTAATGTTGTTTCAGGCCCCTGTAATGACTATGGATAGATATGCTGCTGCTGAAAGCTTCTATAAACTGGCAATGGCATTTGCCCCAGTCCCTGATCTTCACATAATGTGGTTACTTCATCTGTGTGATGCACATCAGGAAATGCAGTCATGGGCTGAAGCTGCTCAATGTGCTGTTGCTGTTGCTGGTGTTGTAATGCAGGTAAAGGCATGGTTTATTTACGTGTAGAAAATGCAACAAATTATTTTTCTCCGATAGATACTTTATTGTGATGGGCATATTCATGGCTCGGATAAATTGTAATGTCAGCGTTGTCTATAATATTGAGGTTTTCATTTAATCAGTATGCATTTTGATAGAACACCGAGTTTCCATACATGTGATGACCCAATCATTGGGCCCAATTCATAGAAGTACAGGTTAGAATAAAAGTTAGTTACTAGGGAGTATGAGTTAGTTAGCTCTCTCCTTAAGTTTTAGGGAGTCTTTGGTTATAAAATAAAAGGTAGAGAGGGGAGTGAGGTATGTAGAAAGTTGTTAAGAGTTGGTTAGGAGAGTATTTTCTCTCTGGTGTAGGAGCAATCTTACTCAGGTATAGGAATTCATAGAACTCTGGTTATCCCTTTCCTTTTCAGTTATTACACCCATTGTACTCAATTCAATAAAATTTCCATTTCTTCTGAATTTTTGAGTTCCATCACATTCATAATATTCAAAGCATGGTTGCATCTAGGATATTCTTTTATTGACAGGGTGAACTGTGGCCAGACCAATTATGCATCAAAATATACACGGGCTTTATGGTTACAATATAAACTACAAAGACAAATGAATTAATTATAATATCTTTGAATCCATGCTAACTTGATATATTGATGGAATGCAATATTTCTATCATTTTATTATATATCTCTACTTGATCAATTCTACCTATATTTTAAATATTAGAAGTCATGGTTGCTTGGTATTAGTAAGATCATTTCACAAAAATCAAATAGAGAACTTATCTTATTCCTGCATTCTACTTCAATGGCTTATACAAAATTCCCAACTAGTCGTCTCTAATTATCAATGTCCAAAATTTGAATATTTATTTTTTCTCTTTTGTTTTTCCTTTTGATATCTGACTATTGTCTGCTAAAATCTATATTTCATTCAAGCTTTAGCTATTAAATGAGAATAAATTGTTTTTATCCCTTTAAATAGATCTAATATGTCTGCTTTTGTAGTAAACATTTCAACCTGAACAAAGTACACCAAGTATAAGCACACTTCTATATGGTAATATTAAGTTTACTGATAAAAGCCGGGGGGAGGAAAAATTGAAGGTTACACTAAAAATTTAAGTCCCTATTGGTTCCCTAAATTTTCAATTTAGTGTCTATTTTTGTTCCTACCAATATTCCTCTCAATTCTTGCCTAACTATCTGATAGAAACTGGTACGTATTGTGAATGAATTAAAAACAGAAATGATAGAACAATCCTCTGTAAAATTTGTCTAGAACAAAAGTTTATATTATTAATACAAAACTCACACACAAGTACATCAGTGAAAGTTTAAATTAGAGACACAATGATAGAATAGATGCAAAGAAATTCCTATCCAATTTTTTTGAGTATCTCTTGGTCTCTCTCTCCGATAACAACTCTATGATTTTCTATCTCTTTCCACTCATCAAATTCCACCTATCATATTATGTTATAACTCCCCTCCTAACTGCTTGCCCGCGATTCCCATTGATGAACCTATTGGCTATATAATACTTTGTTAGTTATATGAAGTGTTAGAAACCAAAAGTATAATCAATCTTTAATATTAATATAACTAAATTGTAGGGATTGACACTGAACAATTGGTCAATATTTGTAGTTTTTATACGGATAGACAGCCATTCTTTTTTGGTGACATTCCCATATGATTACATCAGGCTGCCTCACTCTGGAAGGAGGGGGCCCTAGAAGAGAGCTGAAACATTCTCTGATTTATATAGCAACTAATTTGTGCTTACACTATTATTAAATTTGATGCAGGCCCTTGTTGCCAGAAGTGATGGTGTTTGGAACAAAGACCATGTTGCAGCTTTACGCAAGATTTGTCCGATGGTTAGCAGTGAGATCTCGTGTGAAGCATCTGCTGCAGAGGTAGAGGGATATGGTGCTTCAAAACTAACAGTTGACTCTGCTGTGAAATACCTCCAGCTTGCTAATAAGCTTTTTTCACAAGCTGAGCTATTTCATTTCTGCGCAAGCATTCTGGAACTTGTAATCCCAGTATACAAGAGCAGGCGGGTTTATGGACAGCTGGCTAAATGTCACACCTTACTTACTAATATCTATGAATCAATACTTGAACAGGAATCTAGTCCGATTCCTTTCACTGACGCAACATACTACAGGGTTGGGTTTTATGGTGATAGATTTGGAAAACTTGACAAAAAGGAGTATATATATCGGGAACCCCGTGATGTACGTCTAGGGGACATAATGGAAAAACTTAGTCACATCTATGAGTCCAGAATGGATGGTAATCACACTTTGCATATTATTCCAGATTCTAGACAAGTGAAGGCTGAAGAGTTACAGCCTGGTGTCTGCTACCTTCAGATCACTGCTGTTGATGCAGTCATGGAAGATGAGGATTTAGGAAGTAGAAGAGAGAGAATATTTTCTCTTTCTACTGGAAGTGTCCGTGCCCGTGTGTTTGACCGATTTTTGTTTGATACTCCATTTACAAAAAATGGCAAGAATCAAGGTGGATTGGAAGATCAATGGAAAAGGCGCACTGTTCTTCAGACCGAGGGTTCATTTCCAGCTTTAGTAAATAGGCTATTGGTTATCAAATCTGAGTCCCTTGAATTTTCACCTGTAGAAAATGCCATTGGAATGATTGAAACACGAACAGCTGCATTACGGAATGAGCTTGAAGAGCCTCGAAGCTCTGAAGGGGATCAACTTCCAAGACTCCAGAGTCTACAAAGAATTCTCCAAGGCAGCGTTGCAGTACAAGTATGTTGAGTATTGATTCTTATTACGCTATCATATGCCAAACTCATTTTCCGTTTGCAATAATTTTGATTTTGTTGAAAAATTCAGTTTCTATTTGTCGGCCCTATTTTTGGCTTCCATTATTAACAGTATGCGCTTTACTTCCTGTCTTGTTTCTTACATGACAATGGTTTTTGTGCAGGTAAATAGTGGAGTTTTGAGTGTTTGCACAGCCTTCTTGTCTGGCGAGCCTGCTACAAGATTGCGGTCTCAGGAACTACAGCAACTTATAGCTGCCCTTCTTGAGTTCATGGCTGTTTGCAAACGTGCAATCCGGGTACATTTCAGATTGATAGGTGAGGAAGATCAGGATTTCCATACACAACTTGTAAATGGATTTCAGTCTCTAACTGCAGAGTTATCACATTACATTCCTGCCATTCTCTCAGAGCTATGACACTGCCACAAATATTTGCTTTGTAATATTGCTTCAATGTGTTCATATATACTGTTATTGTTTTCTTTATTTGCTTGCAATGATGTGCAATTGCATTTGTATCATGGTTCACATATTTAGTTAGAATTATGCTGACCTGCTGATTCCAGGAAAACACGAATCATCCTGTTTGTGTATTGTGTCTCTATTTTCCCCCATTTTCCCTTTTGTTAGTGGTGCGGGGAATATGTCAATTCTGTGTAATATCTTAATTGTTTCAGATGGTTTTACCTTTTTGGAATACAAACTATTGTGTACAATGCCAGTTTAAATGTGAGAATCCAAGTGCATCGACAAAGAAGTGGAAATGACAAAAAAAAAATGCAGTGCAGAGCTATTATTAGTAAATTGTTAGGTAATTGATTATGCATTTAAATTTGAACTAAACTAAAGGGGGACTAAGATTATAAAGTAGATTGTTTCTAGTAACTGCCCCTTTAGTACCCAGTTATCCGAATTTATGAACATACCTCTCCAGTGATTATAAAGTAGATTATAAATTAAAATTACAAAACCAAACCATTTGAGTATTTGACCCATATTTGTTTTTGCGTTTCTCCCTTTTCTCATCCTCCAGTGGAATTAAAAATGTATTGCAGTGTTATTAGTAAGTTATGAGGGGTCGTGGTTGTAGCTATATTCGATCGGGTTCTGCTAATTATGATCACCAATAAACTACCAAGTTTATAATATCCTATGAAGCACCGACACCTCTATGATTAGACGTGTTGCGGTGTCCGACACGTGTCGGTGTCCGACACTTGTATGACATCCGTACGACACCCCTACAAACGTGTCGGAGAGGTGTCCAAAAAAATAATATTTTCTTTATTCCGACACTCCTTAAATCGGTGTCCGACACCTATAAGACACTCCTACAAACGTGTCTGGGTAAGTGTCCAAATTTTATTTTTTATATTTGGTTATATTTTTCTCAGACATATATACAACGATTAAATATGTGTCGAAATAATAATATTGATCAATGAGGGATTAAATATATTGCATTTTGATTACATTATTTTCAGTTTTTCGATAGTAGTTGGATGGGTAAATGTCAAATGTACTATCATATATTCTTTTAAAATTTTTTTTATTGAAAATTTCTTTCAACTTAGATGCATATGTATGTATTTTTAATTCTAAACTTATACTTTTTATAAATATATAGCGGTGTCGGTGTCGTATATTTTTTACATTAGCGGTGTCGGAGTGTCCTTGTCGTGTCGTGTCGCAGTGTCCGTGTCAGAGTCCGTGCTTCATAGATAATATCTCCGTAAGTAATTTGAAAGAGGGAGACCCCAACAATGGTTGACGCCCCTGCATCCTAGGAATATCAAGAGGAAGCCACCTAAGGGAGGAACAAAAAAAAAACAAAATCAAATTTATATGGTAAATTCTTTGCATCTAGAGTTTACTTAGGTTCTGGTACCTCGTGTGAAAGATTTATTCAAAATTTGAATTTATTTTAATATAAAATATGACACGACACTGAATTTTGTCTATGAGATAGAGGTATCCAACTAAACTCGAGTACAAAGACTTTATATTGGTATGTAATAAAGAAAAAAGATATGAAAACACCACCAAGGGGAGGAAGAAGAACGCTTAGATGAAATAGTGCATGTATCTTTTAAAGGATATCTAGTTTATGCCGAAAAAAATAAAATTATATTGATATGAAATAAAGAAAAGGAGGTGGAAAAGAAACCCTAAAAACAAGAAGTTTTAATGAATGACTTTGTCCTTCAATATTTAACAAGGTAAATATCCGTATCGGTTTCTACACGATAGATAAGACTGACATTATATAAGAACGACATTATATATTTCTTGAGCCTCAAGTCTTGCTTATCCCCCTTTGACATTCTATCAAAAAGACGAACAACACCAAATAAGCAATATGAAATTCAAATATATTTTAAAAAATCAAACAATATGCACTTACAATATTTTATTTATGTTTAATTTAAGAAATTTCAAATGATAAAAAAAACTAGAAATATGAAATTTTTTCCTCTCATATGTTTCAAATTTTTTAAATTGACCCCTATAATATTTTTAAAATTGCAAAGTGACCCTTAATTATTTTTTTCCAAAAATAGCAAATTGGTCCCCATAAGTTTTTAAATTGGTCCCTATTTTTAAGATTTTAAATTTGACCCAAAACTTTTCAAATTTATAAAAGTGGCACCACCTGTTCACAATGAAATTTTGTATTACTCTATTCAAACACACACACATTTAAAAATCAAAGTATTAGTAAAATAATGAAAATAATTCAAATATCTCATTTAAATTGCTTAGAATTTTAAAATTTCTAATTACTCTATCCAAATACATTATGCTTAGCAACATTATTCCACCCCACTATGTGATACTTCCAATCATTATTCAATTCACCCTATATAAAGACACTCAACCATTGCTATTTAGTAAGAAAAATTTGCATAAAAAAGATAAGAATCCATAAAAATATAGAATTTGACCAATAAAAAATTGACTAACCATACATTGGAAAAAAAATGATTATTAACTTATTATGTGTAAGTGTTAAATGATGCCAAATGTGATTCTTCTTTTTCTTGCTCATGATTTTCCTTACTAAATACCATTTTCCTTTTCTTAATATATTATTATGTAATTAATTAATTGTATTATTTATGCAAAAAAAAAGTATATTATATAAAAAACAAACAAAACAAAAAATGGAACAAGAGATGGATAAACCCCTTCGTCATCATCAACTTAACTTAAACCTCAAAATTCCAAAATGAAACCAACAAGCTGCTCCATGTAGAACTTCTAAAATCCATCAATGGATCTCATTATTTCAAACACTCCAAACCCATTTCTTCTTTCCTCATCACCACTAACCCCAACTCTTCAAAATCCTATCTTTTTCACTTTAACCCCATTCTCCAGTAACCGCAGAAAGTTCAAGCTTCGAGCTTCATCTACATCAGACTCAAATGGAGCTGATGGTTCTTCTTGGTCACAGTCACTGGAACGCGCTTCGAAGCGCTTTTTGGTTAAATTCGGAGATATTGTGAAGAAAGAAATAGGTGTTGATTTGGGAGATGGTGTTGTGAAGGCAGGTGAGTTTGTGGATGGTGTGAAGAAGAATGTTGGAAGTGAGTTTCAAACTCTTTCGTTGTCCGAGTTTGTTGAATGGAACCGGTTCGAAAATTGGAAGGTAACTAACTCAAGTTAATTGCTTTGTAATGAGATTTTCTTTGTTTAATTTCATTCATCTATATGACAAAAAAATTGTTTTGGGTTTGGTTGTTGGATTTAATGTTACTTTATTCATAGGAAGTAAGGTTATATTTTTCAAATTATGAGGGAATTTAGAAAATGATAGCCATGGATAGGCAAGTGCTACTTAAGAGAGTGATTGATCAAAAGAAGCCAACATTTTGTGACATTACCTGCATTTCAAGGGCACTCTATCTAATTTCCTTTCGAAAACACAAAACAGTAGGAAAACAGGTGGCATGAAAGAGAGACAAATTCTGCTCAACCTATGTATCTTATAGTATTTTTCATGTCCTTTACATACCTCATAGGACATAATAGGTTAACATATGAAGCATGGACCAGACACAGACACCGGACATGACACGGGCACCTAACCAACACATTGGCACCGATAATAGTTTTTAAAAAAAATACATAATTCAATGTAATCATAAGTGTCTGTGTCGTGTCGGTGGCGGACACGCCGAGACACACTTAATTCAAGGAGTGTCCGTGCTTTGCATTTGTTTAATGAGTGGGATTGGTTTAATAGCTATTGTTGGGATTTATGTATTTTGTATCCTAAAACCATTTGCGTGCTACTAATTTTTTGATACATAGAGAATTAGAGATGTTATATAAACTGTTGGACCAGCTTTATTTTTAGCTCCAGTTATTTTTGTTATTGCTATGTAATTTTTTAATGTGAACTAAAACAATATTGCTTGTTCTTGTAGCAGAATATCAAGAACTGGGATCCTAGACGAATTGGTGCTTTAGTTCTGTATATATTTGTTGTAGCATTTGCTTGTAGAGGAGTATATGTAGTAATTAGAGCACCTTTTGTAAACCGCCAGAGGAAAGAGTTGACTGAAGCCTACATGGAAGCGTTGATTCCTGAGCCATCCCCAACTAACATCAGAAGGTAAGTCAATTGTCATTTATTCAGATATGCTTTTAATACGTTTTACACTTGTTTCTTGTATTTTATAAACTTTTGACATATCAAACATAATTCTCTTAGAAATTAAATGTTCATCTGTCAAACTTTTATTTTCTCACCGTAAAAAAAAACACCTTTTATTTTCTTCTAAATATATAATATCCATTCACTAGTTTCCTAAATCCTACATAGTAGACTTCTAATTACTAAAACAAGATAATAGTAGAGAGAGTGTTCAAAAAGAATGTTGGTAACCCAATACATGCTTGATGTTGTGTCTTCCATTATATTGGCCTCGACATTCGATGAATGATGATGTATTTAAACACATGGTTTTAAATTGAGGACTGTGTTACTTTACTTGATGCAGCCTTAATAGTAGTTGAGGAGTCATAATCAGTTTGTCTAGAGTTCAAACACTGAAAACTAACATAACCACCAATTTACTTATATAACATTTTCCTGTAAAAGAATAGTAGTTGAGGCATCACCTCGTGATTGCAGGGTGATCCCTATCCTCAAAAATCATCCACTATGTATTTG
Source organism: Trifolium fragiferum (assembly GCA_954870985.1). Classification (NCBI taxonomy): domain Eukaryota; kingdom Viridiplantae; phylum Streptophyta; class Magnoliopsida; order Fabales; family Fabaceae; genus Trifolium; species Trifolium fragiferum. Next base: position 17,802,739 of record OX940792.1, read on the forward strand.
CAGTGAGTGCATCAGCTTATTGAAATAATGTTGCAGCTTTTATTTCAAAAATAAAATTTCATGGCCAGAAGCTTGAAAAAATTTCAAAGCTTTTTTTTACTGTAACTTGCATTGCAATTGCTGACTACAGGGGTTACAATTTCACTGACCAAAATCCAATATGCAACCTCAACTATAATTTGAAGCTATGATCACAACTACTCCATGAACACAAAAATATAAGCACTACAACTTTAATGGTTCTATCTACTTTTAGATCATTATCTGAGTATTTCCTTGCGTATAATTCTGACATTGTCCTTAAAACCCCTAAAATCTCTTTCCAATGTTCAACTATTGCTGACCTATCTGAAGACTAAACAATTTAATGTACTGAATCGTTTAATGCATTGTATCCATTTACCAAGGTTTTCTTCTTCTTTTAATTTTAGATTTAAGAAGGGTTTGTGGAGGAAGACAATGCCAAAAGGCCTAAAAATGAAAAAGTTTATTGAAAGACCTGATGGAACACTTGTTCATGATACCACTTATGTTGGAGAGGATGCATGGGAGGATGATCAGGAATCTTCTGAGGAACATGGTAAACAAATTGTAGGGGACGATGAACGGTTAAATAGTGAAGAGAAAAAAGAACTAACCAAAGATCTGGCCATTTCAGGTTCTCTTTAATTTGTATAATTTTTATTATTATTATTTTGAGTTTGTTAAGACTTGATAAGTAATATTGCATGGCTTACTTACTGATTATAATTTATTTTATAAAAATCTAAAGAATGAAAAATAAGAGAAGTATCTTAATGGAGAAAATCAAGGTTTCGCTTCACGTCTCAAAAACTAATATGTTATTATTTGTAGTCTTAACAAATTTATTGCAAAACAACACTATCACTGACTTACCACGGATTCTTAAAATTGTAGAAAAGGTTATTAAGCTGTTTTTCATGTGAAGTTTTAGGTGTATATCATGATTATGATTATAATTGTCTCAAAAGTCTTACTTTATAATGCAATCCTCCCACACTGCCATTTCAATTTGCACTAGTTCAGTTTTCTTTATCATGTCACTAAAATATAGAACATACCTGTATAAAGGCCTGGATAATTCTTGCGTCTCGGTACATTTTTGCCTCTCTTTATATCTTTTAATCCTCTTGGGTTACCCTTTAAACTAATTCTTGTATCTTAGGTCATGACAATATTTTGAACCTCATTCTGTAGTTGATAGAGAATTTTATTTTTTATAGTGCGTAATGAGATCATTTGATCCAAGTTGACTCCGCCATGTGAGATAAGGTTTGGATGTTGGAAAATAACAAAGGTCATGTCTTTTGGGTTGGTATACCGTTGAAGGCATTATCTTTTAATTTAATACTAAAACTTGTGGGACTTGTGAGGATTTGCACGTGCCCCATTTAAATTTCTCACTACCGAGGTTACTTACATAGCACAAGGCTGGTTATGGTTATAATAATATAAATCAAGCAATTCTATCGGGAGTTGGATTTTATTTTATATCTGTCCAATAAGAAACATATTGCCAAGTTTTGATCCTTTTAATTCTTATTCTTAATGAAGTACATTTTCATCTACCAAAGCAGGCATAGTTCAAACTGAGGGCACATGGCGTGAGAGACTTCATAAATGGAGGGAAATCCTTGGAAAAGAGCGTCTCGTTGAGCAATTAAATTCCTCAAATGCCAAATATGCAGTTGAGTTTGACATGAAAGAGGTTGAAAATAGTCTTCGCAAGGATGTGGTAGAAAAAGCGACAGCCACTCAGGGAACAAGAGCTCTGTGGATAGCTAAGAGATGGTGGCGCTATCGTCCTAAACTTCCTTACAATTATTTTCTTAACAAACTTGATAGTTCTGAGGTGGGTTTATGTATATAATTCTATTGCACTTTAGGTTCTCTTTTCTACAAGCATGTATGAGCTATTTTGTACAATCTGGTCCTGTTAATCTCCAAGGAGCATATATTTAATCAGTTAGTTCAAGTCTAATGGGGGTGAGAGTCGGTAGTTAACATGCATACGAGTATATGACATATACAAATTCTTAGGAAATTGTGCTAAAATCTTAGACTTTTAGGTATTCACATTCAATTGAGTATATGGCAAACACAGATTGAATTCCATAATACAACTCTATAACACTTGGGTGAACTGTTGAGTCAGGAAATGATTAATTCATATTTGACTAATCATTATTTTCTTCATGCAAGAAACACTGTATCACCACAACATGGGTAGATATGATGTCTTTGAAACACAAAAGGTTTTAGAAAATGGTGTACACGGATCCATCATATTAACACTAGGCACAAGAGCTAATCAATGACTAATCTTATTAACAGCAATTGACTACATAATAACTGTAGTTAATGAGTATCGTAATGAAATGCACCAATGCGGGGAGGCAGTGAATGAGGAGAAGAAGGCTTCGATAATTTAAAGAGGTCCTAGGTTTATACCTGAATCAAACCACCCAAAATAACCGAAGGATTTAAAGGATGGAAATGGACCCAGATTCAGTGATTTCAATTTTGATTGAATTGTCACCTTTCATCCTGAAGCTGACCACTTTGACACTGTCCAACCCTACAAAAAATCACCACGGTCACAGATGCATCTTGTTGTGGACACATAAGGACCAAGAAGGTGCAAATACTCATCAATGTCCAGAAAATATATGTAAGTGATGGTAAGTGCAAGAAAATTCACTGATAATGTTTTCTGAAACTGAACTAATTCACATTAAGAGAATTACACAATGATGGATCTATTTATAGAGAGGTCTAGTTAGTATAGATCAGCTAAACTTGAAGTAACTATGGGTGATGTCTGAATTCCATTACACTGTTCAACAATATGCAACTAATAGACACTGTAAGCTGCACGAGCCAAATAGCTCTGCCGCAGTACTCCTAAAATTTAAAGTCAAATTAGTAATTATAATGACTTTGACTATAAATTTGAAAGTTGAGGTACAGTGTCTCTGTTTTCCAACTGACATGAATTGTTATATCAATTTCAATTTTTTGCACATGAAGTTTTCAACATTTTTCTTTTGACAGGTAGCAGCCGTTGTCTTTACGGAAGACATTAAAAGATTATACGTGATAATGAAAGAAGGTTTTCCATTGGAATATGTTGTAAGTTACTTAAAAATTGACAACGCTGGTCAGAAATATCAAATCTGTAAGGAATATGTTGTAACATGATTCTTATCTGTAGGTTGATATTCCTCTTGATCCTTATCTATTTGAGATTATTACAAGTTCTGCAGTGGAAGTAGATCTCCTTCAGAAGAAACAGATCCATTATTTTTTGAAGATTGCAATTGCATTTTTACCTGGAATACTAATTTTGTGGCTTATAAAGCAGTCTATGACCCTTCTGCACATCACTTCCAGTCGTTTTCTTTACAAGAAGTATAATCAACTCTATGATATGGTTTATGCCGAAAATTTCATTCTGGTAAGATTTTGATACCTTAACTGTCGGGAAATAGATCACAAATCAAAATTACAGCATTTTTTAAATCAAGTTTATGTTCCTGTGTTATATTCTTCCCCCTGAAGCTTTAAAGGCTGATGTATGGAATCCAAATTTAAATCTAGTTTATGTTTTTGTGTTTGTCAGCCAGTTGGAGATGTTGGTGAAAGAAAATCTATGTCAAAGGAAGTTGTGTTGGGAGGTGATGTTTGGGATCTGCTTGATGAGTTGATGATCTATATGAAAAATCCTATGCAGTTCTTTGAAAGGGATGTGAAGTTTGTTCGGGTAAAATATTTGATATTAATGTAGCCAGTCATTGTCCTTGATTCTATATTGAGCGACGTACAATACTAGGTAAGCTGTTTGATGAACAAACAAATTGCAGGGTGTTCTACTCTCTGGACCTCCAGGAACAGGAAAAACACTTTTTGCAAGGACACTTGCAAACCAAAGTGGATTGCCTTTTGTTTTTGCTTCTGGTGCTGAGTTCACAGATAGTGAAAAGAGTGGAACAGCTAGGATTAATGAGATGTTTTTACTTGCTAGGAGAAATGTAAGCCACTAAGCATTAGCCACTTATACTATCAAATGCTATTTAAAATCGCAATGATGTTCTGTGCTAATCTATATTTTGCTTACTCTTGGTTAGAGATGCACATGCTGATATTTGCTTGATCCATTTTTACCAATTGTCAGATAAATGGAAATTAGATGTTTTTAACATGTTGCAAATCTTTGTTTGCAATTTTGAAAATATGAATAAATTATTTATAACTGGTTTGTACTATTAGCGCTGCATCAGAGGATAGTAATGTTGGCTAATGTAAATATCCTTAAAATCATGTTGTAATTACAGATTTCCTCAATAGGAAAATGAACGCTTAATATTTTACTCCCCTTAATATGTCAGCTTAACATTTTCAGCTCTGCTCATTTTATTCAAAGTGTGCTGTTTTCATTTATAACTTTAGCAATATAGGTTATAAATAAATATTCTTTGTTTTTTTTTTCTTTTTCTGCAGGCACCTTGTTTTGTATTTGTGGATGAAATAGATGCCATTGCTGGAAGACATACTCGTAAGGATCCACGTAGAAGGGCAATTTTTGAGGCTCTTCTTTCACAGCTTGATGGAGAGTAAGTTATTACTTTGTGTTGAAATTGTTTTAGAATATTGTAATTATTGTATTGATTTTGTAAATAGGAACGAAATCTCCACTATTTATTTTGTAATTATTATTGCTTTATGCCTATATAAAATGGACTCCGTTGTGTAACTGAAACTCATGGTTTCAACATCATATGCCACGTATTTCTCTCATTCAACATGGTATCTATGATTTGACATAGGTAATGATAAAAACCTTGCCTACCCGGTGAACTCAATGTTCTCTGATGACAATTTTTCAGCAACAGTGATTCCTTTCCATTTTCCACCTTGTTACAATTTTCTGGTGTGTTCTCTGTCCCTTCCGCCACTGGAAAAATTTTCCGATAAGAATCTCCTGGTCTACCTTACCCATACCCAAAAGTTTCAGGTTCAGAGGCCCGCTCAAGCGCTTGAATGCACATTGTCAAACTTCTGCATTTTCAACTAACCATGACAGAAAATGCAACTAAAAGCTAACAATACCAGAAAAACTTAGAGAAAGTATTCTATCTACAGGCTACACAGTAGAACTAAACTGTCCTTTCTTAATTTAGCTAGATAACAACCCAGCAGACGGTAAGCATAAGATCATGCAAACATAAAGAATATCCTAATGTATACTTTTGCACTTAAAGGAAGATATGATAAAAGCGGTATACTAAAAATATTTCAGCAGTTTACAAAGTTCATGTGGTGAATTGTTGCTAAGCTTCCTTGAATAGTCTTAGAATTGGGAGTTGGGCCTAACTAATCCTTACAAAACCGGCTTATAGAGAAAGCACAAAGTTTAGTTGTAATCATAGGCAGCCTTCAAAACATATCTTCAACACCAAACAAACACAACTATACTCCAAATTCCAAATTGAATTATATCCTTTCTTCACAATTCATTTGCAAAGCAGCAAAACCAAGAAAAAAGTCAGATCCAACCATACCCACTTGCGATTCAAAAGATATCCACTATTGAAGCTCTTTGCACTTCACTTCTGGTATAAGCATTTGTAGGGGAAATTATGATCATAATCTGCATTGGTATAAGCCTTTGTACCATAAATAACATAATCTGCAAGATGGAACTATGATTGTGTTTGTAGGATAAATGCCCCGTAACTAAGAGTATCTTCTCTTTTGGTAGTTTTAAAGCATTTTCTTTTGTAGTTAAGTTAATATTGTTTTCCTTGTTAAACACTTAAATAGAACTGGTATTTTCTAATATCATGAGGATCTAATTCTTGTATATGCTGTTACGCTTACGCCTCGTTTAGATTTCCCCCGATGGTATTACATACTTCTCAGCGCAGTTGCCATTTTAAATCACTCTTAAAGGTATATGTGTTGAAGAAAATTCACTGGCAAACTACTTATTCCACCCTGTAAATGTGACATCGTCTTAATGTCTTATATTTCCATCTGACCATTTTGTACGAAGATCTATGCTGAGAATATTTTTGCATCTTGATTATATTTTCCTGCTAATGACTTTGTACTTGTCTGTTCTTGAATTTAGGAAGGAAAAAACTGGTGTTAGCCGTGTATCCCTCAGACAAGCGGTCATATTTATCTGTGCCACAAATAGACCAGATGAATTAGATCTTGAATTTGTTCGACCTGGACGAATCGATCGTCGTCTATACATTGGTTTGCCTGATTCAGAACAAAGAATCAAAATTTTTGGTGTGCATAGTTCTGGAAAGCAACTTGCAGAGGATGTGAATTTCAGGAAGGTATATGTCTTATGCATATATTTGGTTCACCGCTATTTCTCTTCCCTTCCCCTTCTCTCAATTGAACTTTCAGTTGATATCTAATCTTCTATAAATAAACACATCGTCATTTAGAGGAATAGTTAAGTTTGTTGAATAAGAGAAAACAGAGGCGTAATATTGTGAAACCATGTATCTCAACGACACAATAGAGTCAGTTTTTGTAGGATCAAGGAAATAAATACAAAATAGATATAGAGATTATTCCTGTTTACATGATGTGATACCATACGATATTGCCTATACAATAATCCTACACTATAAAGATCGTGATATATTTTCAACAAATTCCATAAACATAGACTAATTAATTAAAGAAAAAAAAAGTATTAATTAATGAGAGATATTACACGGTGCCATTCTGTAAAACATGCCAATTTGTAAAACGAAAAAAAGGCTGCTTTGTGCAGAGTCAAGCTTTCTTAAAGTAGGTATCTCCATTCAAAATAAAAACAAATAAAATGGTCAAAACAGAATCTGCTTATAGAGTATCCACCAAAAGAATTACCACGAAGTTGGATAGGATTTTTGTCATATTCATGTCTTTCTATTTGTCTTTTGTGTATTATGAGTTAGTATATTGTTAGAATTAAATGTATTCATTGTTGCGATTAGAATCATTGATTAGGATTTGAATTAGCAAATCATATCGATTAACATTATAGTATTTTTGGAGCAAGTTATTGTAGAGGTTACTTGATCTGTTTTTTTTTTCTTCCTGACTTTGCTCCTTCTCTGCCCCTGAACAGCTTGTCTTCCGTACTGTTGGATTCTCTGGAGCAGATATAAGAAACCTTGTCAATGAAGCAGCAATTATGTCGGTAGGTTTAGACTGCCTAAACAGCTATAGCTATTAATCTTCAAATTTTGAGCCTTGGTTCTGTATACCTCTTTGCATGGACTGGCTCCCTTTGGTACCTTCGAATGTAACTTTTATCAGAAAAGGGAAAGGAAAATAATATTGAGCTACTTAGGGCTGTACATTATACAAGGCAGTAAGATTTTTATGTCTTGTTTAATTCGACAATATTATTATTTTACTACAAAATACAGAAGGGAACAAAATATATTGATTATTTCCTTTAAGGCTTAGATATGTCTATTTAAATTTCTTCCAGTAGTCTATTTAAATTTTATTCCTTCTTAGTCTTAACAAAATAATACTAATACAAAAGTCATATAGACCTTTCTACCATAGTTAGAGACTAAGAACACATTTTTTAAATGGTAAAAACGAGTAAAATATAAGTGAGGAATACTTGCAAGAAACACTATTTTCATGAATAAAAAACATATGCATGTCCTTGGTCAATATATTTTCTGAATAATTTAAAAAACTCAGTTGGAAATCTTAATTACATGGTAATTATGTTAGTCCCATGTCATCTGTATGATTTAGAAATCTTTGTATAACATTTTCAAAATATTGCATTCATTTTGCTGGTTAATTAATAAGTAATCTATGATCTGTCAAAATATGATTATTGCTTTTATGTTTCCTTTGTTTTAATCATAAAAAGCTGTTGCTTTTAGGTGAGAAAAGGGAATTCCAAAATTTTCCAGCAAGACATTGTGGATGTTCTAGATAAACAACTGCTTGAGGGTATGGGTGTCCTTATCACTGAGGACGAGCAAAAGAAGTGTGAAGAAAGAGTATGCTTATCATTGATAGTTATTTTGACTGGATTTAATATAGTGAAACATTCTGTATTGAATTTGTTTTGGTACTATAGGTATCTTTCGAAAAAAAGAGACTGCTTGCTGTACATGAAGCCGGTCATATTGTGCTTGCTCATTTATTTCCTCAGTTTGACTGGCATGCATTTTCGCAGCTCCTGCCCGGTGGTAAGGTACAATATGATATCTGCTCACAGCAATACACACTATGATGATATTTTATTACTGTTATTATGGCTTTGTATGAACTTCTGTTCGACTTAAGCAGGAAACTGCAATATCTGTTTTCTACCCTCGAGAAGATATGGTAGAGCAAGGTTATACAAATTTTGGTTACTTGAAGATGCAAATGGTAGTTGCTCATGGTGGTCGATGTGCTGAACATGTTATATTTGGTGATGATATTACTGATGGAGGAAGGGATGATCTAGAAAAGATAACAAAGGTAAATTAAGCATATCATTGATATGACAGAAGTTTTTATTATGGGCTGACTTTAAGATATTCTGTTAGGTTAAAGAATAAAGGGACTCTAAATTAGTCAGGGTTAATCGAAAGAATTAGTTTGTTAGTTACTAAGAGTGGATTGATTAGATAGATAAATAGGCCGTGGAAGGTTAGTGGGGTCATTCTGGACATTTGATATTGAGGAGATAATTTGTGAAGGAAAACTGAAACAAGGGAAAACCAATAGACAGTTTTGTTATACTTGAACTCTCTAATATACTTTTTCTTACAAAATAACCCATAACATATGTCTCAAGTTAAATTAAATCATGGTGTGTAATATGTATTGATCATATACTTTAAGTTGGATTTAATCAGTTCACTTGTTTGTCTTAAATTTGATTTCAGATTGCCAGGGAGATGGTAATCAGCCCTCAAAATAGAAGGTTGGGGTTAATGGATTTAACAAAAAGAGTTGGTTTAACTGATCGACCAGACGCTTCAGATGGTGATTTAATAAGATATAGAGTAAATCCTCATTTTAAACAGCATTCCGTTCTCTGGTTACCTACCACTCTTTGTCTGTAAACTGAAAATAATGATTGTTTTTTATTTTTTATTTTTTATTCTTGATTAGTGGGATGATCCTCAAGTAGTTCCTACAAATATGTCGGTAGAGTTATCCGAGCTCTTCACACGGGAGTTGACAAGGGTAATATTGATTTATTTTCTTTACGTCTTTCTTGCATACTGAGTTTCATATTATACAGATGTTAAGACAAATGTTACCGCACCAATAAAGGGAACATTTTGCAATCGCTATACTTCAGTTATTTTCTTAAGTACATATACAATGTTTTAAAGTTGTTTGATACACGGTGACAGTTCGTTGAAGAAACCGAAGAACTTGCGATGAACGCTTTGCGGGATAATAAGCATATCCTGGACTTGGTTGCAAGGGAACTATTGGAGAAGTCACGAATAACTGGATTGGTAAGCTATGCTCCTCTAACTGCTGCTGTCAGTTCTCCTTTCCTTTAACTGGAGGAGGAGGTGACTATAAAAAGACTAAACAACCCGAAAGGGTTTTGTATGAGGAATTGTTATATAAGATGTTCAATGGGAGCTTACGATTTTATCGCTTGAGCACCTCTCAGGCAAGAGCCCTTTTCGGCTTATTGAAGTGTGAATTATGCATATTCGTTGTTAGGATTTAGAATAAAGGGGAGTTTGTAAGTTGATAAGTTTGTTAGGTGGTTGTTAAGAGTTATTATTTTTGTTATTCTTGGAAAGTCTTTAAATAGCCCTGAAGGGTAGAGGGGGAAGATAGTTGAAATGAATAATTAAGTTTAGTGACTAGAGAATGTTCTAGTGCGAAAGGAGAGTGCTCTTTTGGGGTAGCCTTGTGCGCAAGGAATTCTTTCTTGCTCAAAGAATGGATCCTAACAATCCTACTTATGGATAAATTTAATTTACTTGTAGTGCCAGTAATCAAATTTATGACCAAGCCATAGAGTTTCTGAACCAAGCTTATTTTTCGGAATTTTTCCCCCCTTCAGTTAGAGTTTAATGGTTTTGGTTTTTACTTTGTTATATCACTTTTTCCTTTCCTCTCTTTTATGATGAAAAGCTATGCTTCTACAGGAGGTTGAAGAAAAACTGAAAACAATGTCTCCGGTAATGTTTGAGGACTTTGTAAAGCCATTCCAAATAAACTTCGAAGAGGTACTTTCTCCTTTACTGCATAAATTTATTAAGATCATTATTTATAGTGAGAATGGATATCCTTTTGCACTGTTATATTTTGGTATAACTGCATTGCATAAACTGATATTTTTTATTATAAGCAGGAACCAAACCATTTATTTTTGGCTAAACTACACATTTGGTCCCTTACGTTTATTTTAAGTTTTAATTTGGTCCCTTACGTTTAAAAAGTTTCAATTTGGTCCCTTACGTTTCCACCGTTTGCATTAATTAGTCATTTTCGTTAATTCGTTGACTAACTCCGTTTGTAATGTCCACGTGGCTAACGGAAATACACATGTGGACACACTTGTGTAATTATTTTTTTTTTAAATTCCACATAATAATGAGTTTAATAAAACAAAACATAAAATAGAAAATTGATTTTGCAAATAACAACACACAATCATCTCCACCACCATCATCATCTTCTTCATCATATTTACTCAATCCTCTTCACCTTCAACAAAAACAAACACATAAAGAACAACAACGAAAAATTCAACAAATCATCATCTTCACCATCTACGTCACCCCTTTCACCTTTAACAAGAAAAAACTACAAATGACAAACTAAAGTTCCAGCAAAGGAACTCATCAGATTCAACAACTACAACAGTAACAAAACTATGAAATTGGGGCTAAAATATCAAATCTTAAACCCAAACCTTTGCTCATCTCACCTGATCTAAAATCCAAATTGAAACCCCAATCTACTAGATTGAAACACCCAATCAACTCTCAAATCCCAAATCGAATTTTTTTTTTTCCTATCAAATCTGATTTCATTCTTTTTCGATCTCTGTTGCTTCTTAATCTTATGGTTTTGGGGTTTGTGATTTTCTTGATTTGAGTTCAAATTTATAAGTTTTGGTATTATTTGTTTGTTGGATTTTATTTCTTTTGGGTTGAGAGATTTTTGTAATTTTTTTCTTGATTTGTAAATTTCCGGCTTTGCTTGAACAACATATGCATTTCATAAAGCATTTAAAAATTACAAATAATTAAATATTTTTTAATTAATTTCATGTGACGCCTACATGTACAAAATAGGATGACTATGTGTCCACCTGTACATTTCCGTTAGCCACGTGGACATTACAAACAGAGTTAGTTAACAAATTGACGGAAAGGACTAACTAATAAAAACGGTGGAAACGTAAGGGACCAAATTGATACTTTTTAAACATAAGGGACCAAATTGAAATCTAAAATAAACGTAAGGGACCAAATGTGTAGTTTAGCCTTTATTTTTTTATCCATTTTTGAGGGGCTGAAAGTGAGTAATAGGTGATTGTTGATTCGGTTATCTGCTCCTCATTTTTTGGCACAGAAACACATGGTTTGCATTAGGAAACTATGAGTCTGCATTGTGCAATTTCTTGACTTATCTTTTCCCCTGAACATTTCTGTTTGGGAACATATTTGATTTTCTTGTTATTATGCCTTTGTTGCAACTGTTTTTGCTCGAAACTCATTAACTCATTTTGAACTTTTTTTTTTGGGTCCAAACATCGTGGTATTTACAATTTCATCAATGCAGGACGGACCATTGCCACATAATGATCGTGTACGGTATCGGGAACCTGACTTATACCCTGCTCCTCTTCACAGAGGTTAATACATTTAGATCTTGTATTACAACCTCACTTTTGATGCTAGCTTCTCCATTAGAAAGTCAACACTTATTACACATTCATGGGAAAATTAGGGAGAACATAGTGGATGAAGCTGTTGTTATTCAACCGGCTCAATTTCCTCTTCAATGGCCAATGATGTCTCCATTGGTGAAATGTCTATGGTGATTAGCGTTGGAGACCGACCTTTCACATATCCTCGGCGATTTTCTTGCTAAATTAAATTAGTTAGGGTGTATACTTGCCTTGTCATGTATGTCACCATGTTGTAATTCTGTAATAAACAATGGTAGCTGTATAAATTTTGTATTAATATTATTAAAAGTTGAAAAAAATAAAGTTTAAGCTTTAATTTTGCAGTTGTATTCAATTTGTTTTAACAGCAACAATAGAAAGCAGGTAAAAAGAAATGGCAAAAGAATTTTACGGAAACCGAAACCGTGTTTTGTTTAATATGCTTTCGATTTTACTCGGTGTCAAACATATTAAACACGGTGCCGCATTTGAAACGATACGGATTGGTTATGATTCAAACCTGCTCACACTGAAAGGGATCTTGTTGAATCTAATTGAGACAATTTAGTGCTCCTTGTTTGATTTTCTTGTTGGTTCCTTGTGAAGAACCTTAGTTGCAACTTTTTGTTGGTTTATACATGTAAATAAGAGAAAAGGACGGAAGATAAATAAAATGTAAGTTAACTAAATAATCTGTGAAAAAAAATACTAGACTAAATTAATTACTTGAAGTTAAGTTAAGGTGCCATGTGCAAGAGCAATTCTGTTTAGGAACTTTCAACATCTATACTAATAGATATGAGGTATTTTAAATACCTCATATTAACTTTTGACCCAAAATATGAGGTATTTTAAAATACCTCTCTGCCAAAATTTCGTTTGAAAGAGCAAAAAACATTCCGGGTATGACAAGACTTAGATTTAATATTAACTTAAAGTATTGGAACTTAATGCTATTATATCGATTAATCACTCGAGGGATCAGGGTTTGATAGCTATAATAGATTTCTCGACGTTATCTGGGAACATAAACGTTTGATGAGTAAATACGTGATGATATTGATGAGTAGAATGAATATGTATATAACTAATTAAGGAAATGAGTACGAATGAGTCAATTTAGTCTAATTCCAGCAATTTAATCTCTCTGTCAATTTATTCAATTTTACTACTTTTATGTTTTTGCTAGAACATAAATAATCTTTTACAATCCGAATCTTCATATCAAATTTATCTCCATTTCTTTATTATGATGGTGTTTCTTTCCTGGTTTTGTGTTGAAAATGGATTTCCTTCCTTTCAAGATTTTTTGGACCAACGCCTAATTTATTAATTCCTCACAAAATGAAAAACTACAACCAATTCAAAAATAAAAATGAATGGAATATAAATTAGGAGACAAGATTTTAAAATATACAGCTTAAAAGAGAAAATAGAGTTATAAAGAAGCAGCAGACTTGCATTGGAAGTAACAAACTTTGGTCAAGTTCTAGCTATGGAAAGACAATATTTGTAACTTGTAAGCTTGTTTAGAAGTAGGCCTGTAAATCTTAACACTATTCCCGGCTAAACCTTAAATGGGCATATGTCGGCAAGGCAACTATACCCTCTAATGTTTCCCTTTTTCTCAAGCCGCGTCCTTTGTCTCGGTTTGTTTAATGTGACATTAGGAAATTTAAAAGGCAATGGAAATTTAAAAAATGTCAACTATAATAATAAGGTTAAAAATCGAAATAGCAGAAATAATATATACACATTTTTTTTTTATATCCTATAGGTTTTAATTGTTGGAGGTAATCCTAATCAAGACACATCGAACACTAAGTGTAAATTTATCTCACAATCAAGATTTGAACCTTGGTTTACAATATTATGAGGGTCTATCCCTTCCTAAACAAATTTGCTTGCTCTTTACTCTTTCACGTGTAGTAAGGCTTCTCTATCTTTCTCATGTTCTCCTACTACTACTTTTTCCATACTAAGGGCAGGGATTTGGATTGATTTAAGTACATATATATGTTCAATTATCCTGCACCTTAATATACCACATGAATATACCCCCTTTTATGTTTGTTTATGTTGAAAAATTTCCGGTTCTCTCTCTCTCTCTCTCTCTCTCTCTCTCTCTCATAACTTTGTCTCCATCTAAATGAAAATGTTAAACCAAAATAAGCTATCTATAACTTTTGCCTATATCTTTCTCTTAACCTTTCAATTCTATCTCATCTAGATTATTTAATTTAAGCATTTATCTATTTTTGATAAATACACAATTGCCAAATAGTAAAGGTAGGCAAATAATATTGACACGTCGGCACCAGAAAATGTCATGAATGAATGATAAAATTTAGATACTTTTTTTATATTACAAATTTATAATTACATTCAAAACCAATTGGGAGTAAATTGTGTGAAAGACTTGAAGACAAAAACCAGTTGGAAGGAAAGCTTAAAAAAATGTAATGAAAGAGCAAAAGATAATAAAGTGAAAGGGATATGAGAAAAAAACTACCAAATTAAACCATGCACTAATAGAATAGTATCTTAAAAATCAAATAATGTACCTATGATTGTATCTATGTTTGTGTAATTTGCTGCCTGTGGTTTTCCTTTGACACCCTAAAGAAAATTACAATCCTTCATTTCCTTTAATGCTCTACACACGTTCTACATATAAATTAACAAAATGCGATAAAGAAAAAATAATGATGTAGAAAGAAAAACAAAAATGTGGAAAATGGAGAGAATATTTATGGTAGCAAAAAGAATGATATAGAAGGAAGAGGAAGAATAAATTAACCTGATTAATAGCCTCTTTACTTTTCTAATGGTCTTTCTTCATCCATCTTACTGTTGCTTCTTATTTGTGCCATTTGTATCTATCGATTCTTTGCTTTCTTTTTGGTAATTCAGATCACCGTTCTTCGTTCATAATGTATATTGGCCCTGTTTTAGGTTGGTTCAAACTTTAACATATGATATTGGAACATTCGTATTCACTTGTATTCGATGCACTTGTTTGGGATACTATTTTATTTGCAAATCAACCACGCAAGGGAGTTAGTCCGAAGTAAAACCCAAGTCATTGGTTATTAATTTGTGATGTGTTGCTTAACTTCATAAATATAAATAGGATGTATTACCATTGTAATTCACCAAAATGAAAATTAACTTCATAAAGGCCTTGATTTCATCTTAAAAAATAAAGAATGATATCTAGTTATCATGGAATTTAAAACACATGAAAGAAAAAGGAAAAATAGAAACAAAAAAAAAAAAATCAATCAAGAATAGCATTGTACAAAAATGTTGCCGCGATGCAATGGTATCTCGTTCTCTATTTCTTTCACATTTCTATATCTCCATGTTCAAGCCATTTCTTAAATGTATTTTAATTTCATGGTGTAGTTACTTTCTATTTTTGAAATATATGTAACCAACTCCAACTTCCACCTTTTTAGTGTAGATTTACTTTGAAATAAACACCATAAATGAAGGGTAAAATAGGAAAGAAAATAGGCTACACCAAAAATAAAGTTTTCCCTTTATTTATTAGTATAGATATGTAACCAACTCCAACTTCCACCTTTTTAGTGTAGATTTACTTTGAAATAAACACCATAAATGAAGGGTAAAATAGGAAAGAAAATAGGCTACACCAAAAATAAAGTTTTCCCTTTATTTATTAGTATAGATATGTAACCAACTCCAGCTTCCACCTTTTTAGTGTAGATTTACTTTGAAATGAACACCATAAATGAAGGGTAAAATAGGAAAGAAAATAGGCTACACCAAAAATAAAGTTTTCCCTTTATTTATCAGTATAGATAACAAGTCATTAACAAATAAATGTACATACCCTCTTTTGGAGAAGGAATCCAACATTCATCACTACCAAACAACAAATCCTTCATGATATTGATTTTATCACCACCACTTATACTCTACTTACATCCAATCAATAGAATTTGACGAGCTTTTCAAATACCACACCAAACAAAACTCGGATTATAACACAAAGATTCTTCGAATAAAGAAGAGGGTGAAAAATAGCTTGCGTTAATAGCCAAAGTAATTAATTTTTTAGAAATTTTATAGAAAAATAAAATTTACTTAGTGTTTGTTTATCGTAAACAAAATCACTTCTTCAATAAAATAATTTTTGATATCGGTTCTCATATCTTTGATAATTTTTTTAATCTTGTCCATATGAACATATGGGGACCATTATCTGAACCTTCTATGTTAGGATTAAAATACTTTCTTACTATAGTTGATGACAAAATTAGGTTCACATTGCTATATTTGATGATATTTAATTCTGAAGCTTCCACTCACATCAATTTGACATTAATATCAAATGCACAAGGTCACCTAGGTGAATTCATGCTTAAAGAATTTTATAGTCAAAATGGCATAGCTGAAAAAAAAGCATCAACACATTCTTGGTATTGCTAGAGCTTTACTCTTCCGGACCAATTGCTATATATATCTTACTAGATTTTCGTTATTACTATCAATATATTGAACCTAATTGAGATATTCATGATACATATATAATTATCAAAATAAAAAGAAGATTTTCATGCTATATAAAATATTAGAAATTAATTGACAAACTAATTAATGAAATATTTAGTCATGCTATATAGGAATTAGGAAGGTAAAAAACAACTAGCCATATATGTTCTTCATATGTACTAGTTGTTTTTTACTTTTTCTGCAAACATATTGCAATGCTTAAAAGTAAGATCATTTTGAATTGCAAGGTTTTCTACTGTTAGTTATATTAACTAATCTACCACCAGATTATAAAACAACTGTAGCATATACCTCACCAAGAAGAAAATACGGAAAAATAAAAATGTAGCATATTCCTTAAAACAAACAATGTCACACTGCTGGTAAACTAAAACTCTTGAATCTTTCCCCTCATTCCCCTAAAAAGAATAACAAAAGTCTCAAAACTCTTGAATCTTTCCCCTCATTCCCCTAAAAAGAATAACAAAAGTCTCAACTAGTCCAGTTTGGTCAGCGCTATGGTGGAGCGGTCTTTCTTCTTAAATCCAATCAACATAGATGCCAATGACTCCTTGCAAGGCATCTTTGTCGAACCCGCTTTTATCAGCATATGGTCCATTCTTATGCAACTTGGTTGTGGCTACTGAGTTGCATAAGAAAGGACCCTATTCTGGTAAAAAAAAGGTTTTGACATAGAAACCATGCAAGGGGTCATTGGCAAATATGCCGACTGGATTTAAGAAGATGGATCGCTGCAGCATAGCGCTGAGCAAACTAGACTAGTTGAGACTTTCGTGTTATTCAAGGGGAATGAGGGGAGAGGAGAGTTTTACCCAAAATTGATTGTACACATATAATTTCTTATAATAATCTATCTATCTATCTATCTATCTACTATATGTAAAGCAAGCTTTTGTTTTGCTTATGTGTCAGCTTAAGAAAGCTCATCTCCTTTTTTCTTTTTTCTAAGCAATAGTTGGTGCTTATGTGTCATCTCTCATGTTATTATGATGATGTGTCATCTTTTAATAAGCTAGGCCAAAACATGTCATATGGTATGGAATATGAAGTGAGGATGTTGAATTCAATACATCATAAGGCCTTTTGTTAGACTAATTGATTGCACTTTTTATGTTGGATGTTTGATTCATATTCATAACAGCCAGATATAACAGCCAGATATATTCATTATTGTTTTTAATTCATATAAGTTTTGATTCATTATCCCAATGATCTACTATGCTATTAAAAGGATTTCAATTTATGCATATCCATAGCCTACCGTGTAAATGTTGGCAAACATCCAAAAGTGGAGTAGTGGTGATTTTGTGAATGGATACTAAATATCACTTTCAATTTTGTATTTAATTTTTGGTTTTCACACATATATTGATCTATTTTGATTTGTAGGAGGATAGAGACTCAGACTCCATTGTCCAATACTCCAATCCTTATAACCCTGCATATTTATTGCTTGATTCATGCACATTGTATCATATTTGTTATTCTATTTTTTAGATTTTATTATTATTTTCTTTAATAGTTTGGTGTGTATACATAGCTATTTTCTCATGTGGATGAGAACAAGAGAATAAAGAAGACTGATGTTTTTATTTTAGATGTCTTCTTGCTGCTTGAGCACAAATTTTTTGGAAGTGGTATTTTGTTTATAGATAGAGTATCTTCAATCATTTGTTCGAGAAATTTTTGGAGATTGTAGAAGAAATAATGTATTATTACTTCTTTATTTATTTATGTTCCTTTTAATGTGCAATATTTTTATGATTATGATGATTCTACTGTTTCTATTGAAGATATTGACGAGACATCTATTGTCAACATGACATATCGTTATTAAGAGTGTTTTAGTATGTGATACTAATTTTAAGGTACTTTTAAGAAAGTGTGGTACTAACAAAAAATTCATATTGATAATCATTATCTATTTTTAGTTTCTAATTTTGATGTGAGCCACACTTTTCTAAGATGTAATTTTTCTATTTATTTTATATTTACCTTCTTCTTTCAATAGTACTAGGAGATATCTCATAATAGTAGTACTTCATTTTTTAAAAAGTAAAATAATAGTGCATTCTTTTTTTGGTACAAAACTTCAAATAATAGTAAAGCACACTTTTAGTAAAACATACTTTTAATTTTTTATTTGTCATCACTAGAAAACTACATATTGTTTATGTGTCATCTCTACAAAACTCAAAAAGAAATTTATATATTATTATTTGCATTCTTTTAGTTTTCTTCACATACTAATTAATTGAATAATTAACTAGCACTATTATAAAAAAAATGTTATAAAAGGTGAAGGATCATCCATTTTAATGTTGTTTTTATGTATACTTATTTTGAGTTTTTTGCATTCTTTAAGTTTCCTTCACCTATTAATTAATTGAATAATTAACTAGCATTATTATAAAAAAAATGTTATAAAAGGTCAAAAATCATTCATTTTAATGTTGTTTTTTTTGTGTACTTATTTTGTGTTTTAAACTTTTCATTCTTCTTAACCTTTCAACCCCACTATAAAAAAAAAAAAAAAAAAGTTGTTGTGAATTAACTATTATATATACGCCATTATGTATAATCTCTACTCATACGTGGGCATGTGAAATTTCTATTTGGAACTTGGGAAGAGTTATTAGTGTTGTTGTAGAAGAAATGTAATTTTCTAAAATTTTGTGATCTCATCGTGTCCTTCTTCTTCTTTGAAACATATAGTGATAACATGAAAAACGTATGTACTAATAATTCTCGCCACAATTACATGAAAAGTCAATCCTAACATACACATGACTATGCTTATATGAAATGAAATTTTATCTTCTATACATTCTTGCTACGACATTCATCATGGCTTGCATGATGATTTTTTTTATTTATTTTTTATTTTTTATTTTTATTTTTTATCTTCTTCTTTCCTTTTGTTTTTATATTAATTTTTTAATTCATTAACTCACTAATAAAGAGTTTATTGTTTTCTTAAATTGATATTTTTATTTTTAATTTTTCTCACAGTTTGTCTGCATAACAAGTAGAACCACGAGTATTTTATATTATTTTTTTGCGTTTGCAGATCCAAAATTTATTTTGTGTCTCAATCAACATCAATAGAAAATAAAAATCAAAAGAGTTAATTGAAAAAATATTGCACTTTGTCTTTTTTCTTAATATCTTGGGAGTTATTTTTGTGTGTGTGTATTTGCAGATCATTTGTCTCGATCAACATCATCAGAAAGTCCTATTGTGTCACAATGCCATGTCTTTTTGAATATTTTTATTTTATCATGTGTGTTTTGCTAATATGATGGTCTACTCAATTTTTATTGGTTTTGTATTTAATTTCTTTTTAAAACATTTTTATGGATAGATTTGAATATTTTACTATCTTGGATATACTTTTATGATTTTCTTAGAATTGTTGTTTAGTTTTATAATTTGATTTGATAATAAGATGTTGAGTGAACTTGATAATTTCATGTATTTTTAAGTATTTAATGGATCTTTGTGTATTATTATATTAATTAATTAATGTCATGTTAGTTTCAACTTTTGTTTAATTGACAAAATATATAAATAGTCCTATCCAATTTATGTTACAAAACCATTATTAACTCTCATAGATCTTATTTTCACTTACAAAATGAGATATTCAATATACAAGGGTAAAATGTGTAAAGTTTGAATGTCGATGAAATAAATAACATATATATGTGTAGGAAATGAATGGAACAACTTTGTGAAATCCAAACCACTAGAAAAATGGGATATAGTACTTATGTGTGTTTTATATGATGATAATCCTTATAATCTTCATGTGTGTGTTGCTGATAGGCTTAGTTGGTATCACCAAACTTTAATTAATTAATGGATTTGTAAGAAATTCTTAATATAAGGAACTTATTATTTAACTAGCAGTGTTGTTTCTTTTATGTTAATTTTACTTAGAGGTTGAATAAAGTTTATATATGATTTTAATAATTATTAATTGATTTTGTACAATACATTTCTCTTATATTTTGTTCAACACCATATTCTTTCTTTTGGTACTTATGTGTTATTTCTCATTATATATATATATATATATATATATATATATATATATATATATATATATATATGGATTTTGCTAATGCACACCCACAATTTTTCATGAAGGTGTGCATTAGCGACATACACCTTAAGGTTTATTTAACTACTTTTTAGTTATCAGTTGCTAATGTACACCTTCTAAAAAATAAGTGGACGTACGATAGCAAAAGCCTATAAGAGTTGCTAACTTATACCCACCTATATTTTAGAAGGAGTGTTTTAGTAAAATGCACCTCAAGGTGTATTTAACAACTTTTTAGTTATAACTTGCTAAAACACTCCTTCTAAAAAATAACCGGGTGTACGTTAGCAAAACCCTATATATATATATAATATTTATTCCAATTAACCTGCCTATTCATTAGACTGTGCAACTCTTTGAATTAGCAAATAAAGACTATTAAATTAGAACCGAATAAAGTAAGTTTACAAAACACCAACCTTTTTTTTAAAAAATTTATGCTAATCATTTGTTTTAAAAAATTAACTTATTTTTTTGACATTATGTAGTTATAAAGTTTCGTTAAAAAATTAAGAAATTTAGAATACTATAATGATAAAGCTCACAATATTATTAGTTTATTATCATGAAAAGTTTCCACTTGCATATGAATAAAATATCAAAGTTCAAGTATTTTTAATATTCTATATAATATATTAAAGAATGAAAAAAAAATCAGTATAAAAATATTAAATGGAAAAATAAAATATTATGTAATGATAATATTTCAAATTTAATCATAAAAATATTTGTATTTATAAAAATAGTGAGAATAATTTAAAATGATAAAAGGTCGATGGGCATTTATAAGTTAGAATTGAATGAAATATATTGATTAGTTATATTTTTTTGTTCTCAGACAAATGAAATATTGAATGGGCAGTATAACAAATAAATGTAAACATATAATTATAAGAGAATACTAAAAAAAGGAAAATAAAGAGGCAATTCAATATGAATCATAATTAATTACATAATACTACCTCATGATTTTGATATTAAATTAAATTATTATAAGAGATAGATGTTTTTTTAAAAACACACAAACCTTTTCAATACTATTTTTTTTTACTATTCCACTCTTATTCTTTAATTATTCTGATTATTCACCCACTTATTGTATATTGATGCAAAGTTTTAATTTCCAAGTTGGATAGTTACAATTTTAATTAATTTCTATTGTCCAATTTTAATTTGCAAGTTGGATAGTTACAATTTTAATTAGTTTTTTCCTCTCTTTCTTGCATGCCTTATGTCTTGACTCTTCATTGGTTACTATGACATGATCGATCGGAACTCAAGTTACTCTATTATATAAATTTGGCGAACATAATTAGTCATACTTTTTAGTTGCTATAACAAGACATTTGTTATGGTACTTTTCTAACTTTCTCATTAGAGGATAAATGAGGCTTCTATTTTTACTTTTGATGCATCATTGGCAAGAAGTCTATAAAAAATGGTGTATATATTTGTGTGAATATATATCTTTAACTCTAATATTTTCCAACTTTCTTTCTTATTTTCATTAATTCTTAATGTAGATATGACATTTTCATATGGATAATTTTTTTTTGACAATAATTTTCATATGGATAATTATTCTTTTAAAGATTGGATCTAATATAAAATATTACTTACACATATGTGTATCAATAAATATTAATTAGCTATATATATAATAAAAATATATGTAACTTTTGAACAACTATTTGATTAATAAATTAATGATAGCAAAAATTTCTTATTAATTACAATTATTGTATTATTTTTTATATAATGATTTTCTCATAGCAACGTTAATTTAAACTACATACTATTTTACAATTTATTATCTTTCATACCCTAAATATATATATATATATATATATATATATATATATATATATATATATATATATGATCATTCACTTTGATTTTTATAAAAACTTTGATTATTTCCTCGCTCATTCTTAATTGATTTGTTACAAAGAAAATATATTTTATACACCAAATTATTTGAGAATTTTGGAGGATTGTCTTTTCACATAGAGAACATAATTTTTTTTTGAAAATTCTGTACACAAATTTAATTTAATAATTAATTATATTATGTTTTAAATATTTTTTATATGTTTTTACTTATATTTCAACTAAAATTGTGTGTATTAAATACAAAGGTTGTTATATCAAATTTATAAATGGTTTTTATCGGTCTCTAAATTTGATAAAATCAATTAACAAAAATGTATTGTACAAAAAACAAAATTATATAAGTATCTCTCAAAATTATCCACTTTTTTAATGTGGTGTTACTATTCAAAACAGACAGTTAAAAAGGAACGAAGGGAGTAATAAAGAGATTAGATTATAATTAAGATAAAGATAGAGGTTGAGAATTGAGATATATTGAAAATGATATTAAAATAAAAAAAATATTAGATTAATTAATTTGAAGAGACTCAGAATTTTTAAAAAAAAAAGATTAATAAAACAAATATAACGTGCTTTTCCGCTAAATTTCTATACACTATGAATGATAGTTTAAAAAAGTAGCTTTTAAGGTAGCTTCTAATGATTTCTATACACTTAATTGATATCTATTGCAATTGTATTATTTCATATACTATTCAGGTTGCTTTTAAGTTTTAAAAAAGTAAGGTTAAATACAACTTTAAACTATACTTCAAGATTTAAGAACCAAAAAATAATTATTTATCAATAGGGTGACTAAAAAAAATGTTGAGTTTTAAAATAGGAGATCAAAAAGTTGAGTTTTAAAATAGGAAGACCAAAACTTCATAAATTTAAAAATAGGGGGACCAAAAGTGCATTTTAACCTAAATTTTAAAAAATTGAATATCATATTATTTTCTTGAATAAGAAAATTATAAAATAAAAAATTTAATCAAGCCCGTGTAATGCACGGGTTTAATACCTAGTATATCTTAATTTTATTTAAAAATTCATTTTAATTTTTCACAGATAAAAGATTTTATTTTTGAAAAAAGAAATCATATTTGAATCCACTTCATTTAGGTGCTAAAGTTAATAATAATAATCAAACGAAAAAATCTCATCGTATGGTTCAAAATATATAACTGATTGTTGAAAAACCAAACAACAAAATTAGATTATTTACCTTTTCTTTACAAATCTCAGCATTTGAGTTCATATATGCTTCCACAAATGAGATCTTTTCTAGCAAGACATAGATCTGGATGATAAAGTTGGTGATAAGTTGTTGTTTTTAGAATTTCGTTGGTTGTTGGTGGTTGAATCCCATTGTAAAGGAGAGAGTGATATCTGCAGACACTTTGGCTACCAAGTTAGTAGGAATTGATCGAAGATGAGAGACAATATATTTAAAGTTGAAATGAATCAGTCGATTCAACTGTTTGGAGCGAAAACCAAATTCAACACCAGTCCTAACAATCCATTTTATTTTTTATTTATACTTTTTACGTTCAATCCAAGATACCTATCATGGTCCATTTCTTTAGATCTAATGCAAATGCAATCATATCAGTATACAAAAACCTTAAAAAAATTAGTCTGATGACATTTTAAGCGGAAAAAAAAGAAAAGAATGAAACATATAGATGATACATGAATATATAAGCATTTAATACCTTTAATTGTTGGTCATCTCAGGAGGAGGGGGAGGAGGAGGGTATATATTTAGGGTTAGATATTGCAAACATGAAATAACATTTTAATCGGTAGGCTTTATGTAGGGAAAGAAATAGGGTTGGAAGAATCTAGAATATTCTTCTACCCCTTGTGATTGTGACAAATGTCACATGATGGCAGGTAGGTTGTGCTTAAGGAAAATGATTTGACATAGTATTTAATAATTAGCATTGAATAATTTACAATAATTAAAATTTAGTATGAACTAATTTTTTTTCTTAATCTTAAATATGTAGAATATTGACTATAACAAATAATTGATATTGTATTTAAATTATTAATTAGCACCTAAAATTTATACTATGATTAAAATTTAATAAGAATTTTTTTTCATCGAATTAAGATCATTAAGACATCAATGCGACTACTAGACATCAAATGGCCTCTATTTGTACCCTAGAAAAGAAAAGGAAAAGAAACAAAAACAAAAAACAAATCTAAAAATAGGGGAGATTTTTGTGATACATTTGAAAATCTGAATTAATGTACAGGTACATTAACTAAATTTATTAATATATTAAAAATTATTTTATGAATCAAAAATCTATTTTCCAGTTTTTGTATTTTAGAGATAATAATTTCATAAGAAAAAATACAATTTCAATGTTTTATAAGCATTACACCAACTTTTTTACATTTTTTCATAAACAAATTCAATATTGACTATTATGAGTGATAAATTGTTTTAAAAAATATATAAAATTTTATTTTTTGTACAATTTTGAAAAATAGTATTTAGTTATTATAATATTTTAAATGATAGAAAAATTATTTCTTTCAAAAATAAATAAATAATCATTTCCTTATTAATTTAATGATCTAATGTACTGATACATTGAAATTTTTTATAAGTACTGTATAATTTCCCTAAAAATAGGGGAAAATCTCAAACTCTAGTCAATCCTAAAAAAAAGGTACTATTTTGAGTACAAATTAGAGTTTTAAATGATGGCAAAACAACTAACTGTCATTACTCTTCCGGACCAATTTGCTATATATATATCTTACTAGATTTTCTTTATTACTATCAATATATTGAACCTAATTGAGATATTCATGATACATATATAATTATCAAAATAAAAAGAAGATTTTCATGTATATAAAATATTAGAAATTAATTGACAAACTAATTAATGAAATATTTAGTCATGCTATATAGGAATTAGGAAGGTAGAAAACAACTAGTCATATATGTTCTTCATATGTACTAGTTGTTTTCTACTTTTTCTGCAAACATTGCAATGCTTAAAAGTACGATCATGTTGAATTGCGTTGACAAGAAATTGAGATGTAAATGTGTTCATTCTTCTGATTTCATTGATATTCTGCATTTTTGAACTCACCAATACTGTAACAAGCCAAATATGCATTGGTTACTGTTAGTTATATTAACTAATCTAACACCAGATTATAAAACAACTGTAGCGTGCCGTATACCTCACCAAGAGGAAAATACGGAAAAATAAAAATGTAGCATATTCCTTAAAACAAACAATGTTCCACCGCTAGTAAACTAAAACTCTTGAATCTTTCCCCTCATTCCCCTAAAAAAATAACAAAAGTATCGACTAGTCCGTTTGCTCAGCGCTATGCTGCAGCAATCTTTCTTCAACATAGATGGCAATGACCCCTTGCAAGGCATCTTTGTCGAACATGCTTTTACCAGCATAGGGTCCATTCTTATGCAACTTGGTTGTGGCTACCGAGTTGCATAAGAAAGGACCCTATGCTGGTAAAAGCAGGTTCGACAAAGAGGCCATGAAAGGGGTCATTGGCATCTATGGTGACTGGATTTAAGAAGATGTATCACTGCAGCATAGCGTTGAGTAAATTGGACTAGTTGAGACTTTCGTTATTCAAGAGGAATGAGGGGAAATGAGAGTTTTAGTTTACTAGTAGTGTGACATTGTTTATTTCGAGGAATATGCTACATTTTTAGAGAGAGAGAGAGAGAGAGAGAGAGAGAGAGAGAGAGAGAGAGAGAGAGAGAGAGAGAGAGAGAGAGAGAGAGAGAGAGAGAGAGAGAGAGAGAGAGAGAGAGAGAGAGAGAGAGAGAGAGAGAGAGAGAGAGAGAGAGAGCACAATAAGAATATGAGAGAGAAAGTTGCCCAAAATTGATTATACTAATATCATTTCTTATAATAATATATCTTAATTTTATATAAAAATTCATTTTAATTTTTCATAGATAAAAGATTTATGATTTTTTTTTAAAAACTGTTTCACATAACAAGTTGAGATTTTATTTTTGAAAAGAAATCTTATTTGAATCCACTTCATTTAGGTGCTAAAGTTGATAGTAAATAATCAAAAGAAAAAATCTCAACGTATGATTCAAAATATATAACTGATTGTTGAAAAACCAAACAACAAAATTAGATTATTTACCTTTTCTTTACAAATCTCAGCATTTGAGTTCATATATGCTTTCACAAATGAGATCTTTTCTAGCAAGACATAGATCTGGATGATAAAGTTGGTGATAAGTTGTTGTTTTTAGAATTTCACTGGTTGTTGGTGGTTGAATCCCATTGTAAAGGAGAGAGTGATACCTGCAGACACTTTGGCTACCAAGTTAGTAGAAATTGATCGAAGATGAGAGACAATATTTTTAAAAGTTGAAATGAATCAGCCGGTTCAACAGTTTGGAGCGAAAACCAAATTCAACACCAGTCCTAACAATCCATTATTTTTTTTATTTATCCTTTTTACATTCAATCCAAGATACCTATCATGGTCCATTTCTTTAGATCTAATGCAAATGCAATCATATCTGTATACAAAAACCTTAAAAAAATTGGTCTGATGACATTTTAAGCGGAAAAAAAAAAGAATGAAACATATAGATGATACATGAATATATAAGCATTTAATACCTTTAATTGTTCATCATCTCAGGAGGAGGGGGAGGAAGAGGGTATATATTTAGGGTTAGATATTGTAAACATGAAATAACATTTTAATCGGTAGGCTTTATGTAGGGAAAGAAATAGGGTTGCAAGAACCTAGAATATTCTTTTACCCCTTGTGATTGTGACAAATGTCACATGATGGCAGGTAGGTTGTGCTTAAGGAAAATTATTTGATATAGTATTTAATAATTAGCATTGAATAATTTACAATAATTAAAATTTAGTATGAACTAATTTTTTTTCTTAATCTTAAATATGTAGAATATTGACTATAACAAATAATTGATATTGTATTTAAATTATTAACTAGCATTTAAAATTTATACTATGATTAAAATTTAATAAGAATTTTTTTTCATCGAATTAAGATCATTAAGACATCAATGCGACTACTAAACATCAAATGGCCCCTATTAGTACCCTAGATAAGAAAATGAAAAGCAACAAAACAAACAAAAACAAAAAACAAATATAAAAATAGGGGAGCTTTTTGCGATACATTTGAAAATCTGAATTAATGTACTGGTACATTAACTAAATTTATTAATAATTTAACGATTATTTTATGAATCAAAAATCTATTTTCCGATTTTTGTATTTTAGAGATATTAATTTCATAAGAAAAAACACAATTTCAATGTTTTATAAGCATTACACTAACTTTTTGACATTTTTTCATAAACAAATTCAATATTGACTATTATGAGCGATAATTTTTTGTTAAAAATATATAAAATTTTATTTTCTGTACAATTTTGATAAATAGTATTTAGTTATTATAATATTTTAAATGATAGAAAAATGATTTCTTTCAAAAATAAATAAATAATCATTTTCTTATTAATTTAATGATCGGTACATTGAAATTTTTTATAAGAAAATCTCAAACTCTAGTCAATCCTAACAAAAAAGTACTATTTTGAGTACAAATTAGTGTTTTAAATTATGGCAAAACAACTAACCGTCATCACGTACGTAAACAAGTCCAGGGTTCAAATCCTGGCAAGGAGAAAAACTAACATTACTTTATAAATATACTAACAACTAACAATTTGCCATTAAAACAACGTCCACTTAGCATAATTACATGCAACGAACGTCAACAAGCATTAATGACTCTTTGAAACCAACCAGTCCAACATCAAACAAAAGAAGGAAGGGTTATCAAAAACAGTTTGAAATCAATGAATTGATACATATATTAAGAACCATCAGCGCGTTGAAGGAAAACCTTAAACCTTGACAGAAGCTGCTACCATCGGCTTTCCTGCTGATTAAACTATTGTTGTCTTTTGGAGCGATGCTAGGAAGCATGATCGACACTCATCTAGGTTAACATCCATTGTGGCAACTAGTTTGTCGGTCATGTCGTACTTCATCTTGAGATGTATTGTGGAGGTGACAACCCCTATCTTTGTTAGAATATGTCTACCTAGAATTCAATCGTATAGGGAGTCAGACTCTACAACAAAGAACTGAAAGTTAGTGGTCTTTCTTGACTTTCACATCCAAACTATAACTAGAAACTTCACGGAGCCCCAAGGTTTTTTATGGCACCAGTAAAGCCCTTTAGATTGCATCCGTTGTACGAGAGGAGGTCCTATCTTTGCAGTTAGAGTCTATGTAATAATGCAGCAAACAAGATGCTACAAGAGGAACTCTGGTCCACTAGCACTCTGCGAACGTCGGTTGGATATGATGACCCTACTCAAAAGTGGTATGTAGTTGTTGGCCGCCTTATTGATGAGGTCCTTGTCTTTAAATGATATGGGCTTCCCTTTTGTGGTTGTGGAGGCACTGCTTTTTCCCCCGATCAAGTTCGCCGACTTTGGTATTTTGAGGTTCCTTCTAATCTTTTTGACTGGTTCTCATCCCATTGAAGAAATAGCACCACTTACGATCTTAATCATGTTTTCTCCTTCTTCTCAAAACAACTTCACCTGTTGTTGAAAGGCGATGGTAATTTTATGAGGAGGAAATATGTATCTTCTTGTGGTGGTGATGACCATCATACTAGACCTAAAGAGGTTTGCATCATTGTTTGTTCGGTATGCACCGATTTTTGTGAGTCGCCACGACTTCTCTAGGAATGAGAAGTGTTGGACAGCCATTGGCAGGGTCATGAGTAAATTTAGGATTAGATATTGCATACTTGAAGATGACCAATGTGTTGGAACGAGCTTGGTTCGATTAATATCTTCTCCTGCTTGAGGGAGGGTGTTAACATTAAGGAAATCAATGTGTAATAGGCAGTTACTTGTTCCACAAGTTAAGTAGTTAGCTTAAGTGTTTTCCTCTTTTTAGTTAGGTTAGTTAGCTTAATAATAACTTCCTTGTTAGTTAGTTATGATGTATTCAATGTGTATAAGTAGCTTGTACCCTTCATTGTAACATTTAGATTGATGAATAGTATTTTCTCTTGCTTGCACCTATCATTTGCTTATCTTCTTTTCTTGTATTTTGAGTCCATTTCACGCTCATCACCAATTTCAATATTCTTTTGCGTCTATTACAAACTCATCAATGGAGTTAAGCTCAACATTGCACAATAACCGTCCACAAGACTAATGAATAACGTCAAAGAAATCAAGTGCATTGGCGTTGTTAAGTGTAAATTCTACTAATGTAGTCGGCGGTTGAGCGTTGACACCAGCACATTCCACGGTGGAGAGTGCCTAGTTGTTGGTAACACATGAGAATTTTCAGGCGGGTTCTTGAGAGTAGAGGGTACGACCCCATAGATGGCCAGACTAATTAAGGGGTGCAACAAGAGCATTTAACTCAATGAGTTGAAGATCAAAGTCGGTGGTGGAAAATAGTGTTGTTCCCGCGCCTAATAAAATTCCCAGCTAAACTGTGTGCTCGTTACCAATTGTTAATATTGTTGAATATGAACTTTTTATGATGACTCTAATCTCTACCTCTACTTCAAGCTTATACTGATTAGGGCGTTAGAGTGTTTTTTGCAGGTTCCCCCCCTTTCGCTATGGCTAGTCGTCTTCAACGCTCGAATTTCGACATCTAGCTCAGAGTAGTCCTTCCACCGCGGTCCACCGCTATGAGTTCTCTCTACCCTCTACCCTTTCTTTTATCTCTTCGGATAAAACTAGAGAGTTATGTTATGAAGAAATTAATGAGAATTGTGGATGGATCTGTTCGGATAATAGCTTAATACCAACCTGATAAAAAGATATAAAATAGTATTATGTAATAGTCCATATTTGTAGGGTCTTGCTAACATTATGGCACATGTTAAAGTAAGTAATATTTTGACTTTTAAAAAATTGAATGTACGACTTTTAGTGCAATGTTAGTATCCTCCTTATAAACTCAATTTTTTTTTTGTGAATATATAAACTCAATTTTAAATCTATTGCAAATCTTTTACCTGAAAAAATCTAAGATACTCTTAAATTATTAACCCATCATAGCTAGAAAGAAAAATAATCCTAAAAACAATCTAAGATACTATCAAATTATAAACCGATCAGAGTATCTCCAATGATGATACCACTTTGGGTATCATACATTACTAAAATGTGGTCACTACAATGCCATATTATATTTATGCAACTCATACATATTTTGCTCCAATGATGATACCACTATAGGTATCATACATTATTAACAAGTCATTAATTCTATTTAATATCATATACAAAATAAAGGTAACTTTTAAATTGATGATACGGTACCTTAAATAAGGTACCGGTATTATCAATTTTGATACATCTATGTCATGTCATGGAACTCCAATAATAATAAAAAATAAGGTATGGATCATTAGTATATGATACTCTCTTTGATACCCTTATTGGAGATACTCTCATAGTAAATAAGATTTTAATGAAAGACAATTTTGAAAGATAATTTTTGCATAAAAAAGTCTTGTGGATTTTAAAAGATTGTGTAAGATTTCAATGACTTTTTGGATTTTAAATGAGTATCAAGGTTTGTAATTTGAATTTCAATGGATTTAAAAGATAAAGATTTTATAGGATTTGGATGACTTTATTGAATTATAGGATTTCAAAGGACATTGAATTTCAAATCAAATGCAGTAATTTTGTTTTAAAAAATCCCAATTTTTTTTTAATTATCTGTAGTGATTTTTGACTTGAAGGTTTTTAATAATTTTTTTAAAAAGAAGGTTTCACTAGTCTTCCAAGAACCTACTGAATTAGCAATCTATAATTTCTTCTTCCCAGTTTCACTAGTTTTCCTCTACGACTTGTTTTCTTCCATGGTAGCAGATTGTTGCTCTACATCTGTTGATGATCATTTCACTAGATTGCTTTTCTTGATGATTGAAATACCAATATAAAGGTGGATACTATGAGAACAATGGGAGCAGCAAGAGAGGTGGGGAGATAACCAAGAGATTATAACTAGAAAAGCTGAAATAGAAACATGAGAAAAGAGAGATGTAAAAAAATAAAATAAAATAGAATCCATAGAAATCTCATGATATGGAGAAAGACTTTTCAGAGCTCAAAATTCACTAAATAGTCTATCAAAATCCATCGAAATTAGAATACTTTTGAATACCATAAGACATTTTGTAAGTTGTAAAAAAGTATTAATCGAATACCACAAAATTTTTATTCTTTATTTTAAAAGTCTAGAAAATCCTAATTGAATACCATTAGACTTTTTTAAATTAAACAAAAGTTTTGATCGAATACCACAAAACTTTATCATCTTAAAAAAGTCTTTTAAAATCTTATGAAATTCTGATTGAATACATCACCTAAGATACTCTTTTTACCTTTTATTTTGATTAAAAAAACATATGATACGCTATTATAATATTAAAGATGTTATATATTTTCTTTATGTTAACTTACATTCGAGTAATCAAAACATACATTGACCACAACTAATGTGAATAACACAGTAGAACATAGAATATTTTTTAAAGGCTTAATTCATAATTTGGTCCCTTATGTTTGTTTTAGCTCTTAATTTGGTCCCTTATGTTTTAAAACGTCTATGTTAGTCCCTTATGTTTTAACGTTACCATTAATTGGTCCCTTTCGTCAATTTTTTCTTTAATTCCGTTAATTTTTGACACGTGGCTGTCTTTAATTTTTGACAAGTGTACGCCACGTGTCAAAAATTAACGGAATTAAAAAAAAAAATTGACGGAAGGGACCAATTAACGGTAATGTTAAAACATAAGGGACTAACATAGACGTTTTAAAATATAAGGGACCAAATTGAGAGCTAAAATAAACATAAGGGACCAAATTATGAATTAAGCCTTTTTTAAAAGAAAGATCAATATATATATAAAAGTGTTTCTAAAATCAAAAGTGTTTCTTAAGAACAATTTCACAAATGAGTTAGACACTACACTCTTACCAAAAATTTTTAAGTGTTAAGTTTATGAATCTTCTCACTTATAAGTCATTCAACATCCACTATTCGATCCGATGTATGACTCAACTCACACTTAAAATACCAACATTACTCTCATTCTGTTAATTGTCCCTTGCCGTAAAATTGTATAATTGCTGTTATTTATTTCCATCTCGTTGCATTTGTGTAGTTTTTTTCCTTTGGAAAAGAAAAAGACCCCATTGTTAATAGGTCAATGGCTAAGATGGTTAGACTTGTTCAGACTACTTAACAGGTTTTGGTAAAGAATGTCAAAAGAAAATGCTTTAAAATCTTCTATTTTATTTTACCAAAAAAAAAAATCTTCTATTTTACTTTTAAACATGCAAAGTTAGTAATTTGTTTTAATTAATGTTTTTCTCGTTTGCTAAAGTTTAAACGATGAATTTTCTGCTCTTTAACCTTGCTAAAACCAGTTGAGCTCTCCACCTCCAACCCATGTAATTTTCTAAAGTTAAATAGAGTAACTTCTAGAATGAAAACAATTTTGTGATTTCCAGGTTAGAGAAGTGATAGAACACGAGAAATTATTCTCTCAGTTGAAAATTTTTTTGAGGAAATAAAGTTGACTTTTAGATCATTGGATTATAAATATAAATCAATATTTACATTGAAAAGAAATGAGGAAAAGTTGAGAGAATGCAAGAGATGACAATCACAATTATAAAAATAAATGTTTGCTAAATTTTTTTTTTTCTTTTGGTAGATAGACGAAATGACAAGCTATTAGAAATTCACACACACAAAGTGAAATACTGAGTTCAAACCTCAGTCATGACATTCGACACTAACAATTTCTACATTTCTACCAGTTGAGCTAGGATATGCTAGATTTTTAATGCTTACTAAGAACAAAAATGATTATAATAAAACGTTTTTATTTTTATAATAGCAAATAACGGCTCTGTCTAGGGTGGGAGAGCATGATAGGTCTCCCACCATGGGCAAGTAAAAAAAACAAAATTTAGCCATTAGATAGCTAAGCTCTATGGATCATATGATACACTTACAACACTGAATACTTTTCTAATTCATTTTGACTTTATCGATTCCCTCTCCTTTCAATGCTTCCTCATTTCATACCCTTTTCTCATCCAAAGTCCAAATAACCCAGATCTTCATAAACTAGTAGAACACCCATAGTTGGCATTCTTAGTGATTTTGTGATTTTTATGGGTTGTATAAGTGTATTCTTTCTTTCAATAGTTCACATAAATGTTTCCGATGCTGTTATGAGAGGGAGTGGATCCATTATTTGATTGTTGAAAAATTTGATTTTGGTTGTGATTTTCAATAATTTGAATTTGCTGTCGTACTTATTTTTACACAGTTAAATCATAGATGTGAAATTTTGGATACTATGAGTATTTACTAAATTACACAAAATATGGGCATTACTTTATTGAGTGAGGATTAGATTGAAGTAGAATGTGAAAGAAATAATTGATCTTCACAAAACTCTGCCATTGATGATATGATATTGGGAGGAAGAAGTAGAGAGTGAAAAAAAATGAAATTTGCAAGAGGTAGCAAACAGAGAGTGATTTGAGAAGAAGATTTGACTTTTCTGTAGCGGTGGTTGTGTCCTAATTCATGACAAGAAAAAAATATCCGGTGTAGTTGGTTCATAGTGTAACATATAATCTAACGGCTATAAAATGTTGTGCACCGTGAGAGACCTATCAAGGTCTCCCACCCTAGACAGAGCCGCAAATAACATCCAAAAGAACCCTAAATCGAATGAGATAACTTTCATGGTTAGGTTTATACTGTCCTTTTGAAAGTAGCATCTTTATTAGATCGTAGCCACTAGCCACATATCGCGATCGCGTTCAAAATTACAGCTAAATTTTCTTGCAGATACAATAAACACAGAAAGCACAAGGCATAGTCATGGGATTCATGCTAGCCATGGCCTCTTTTTATTTTCTGTTGGATGCACCCACACCTTTAAAAATCATAATATTTTATCGGTAACTGAGATCATATCGTCCATCCATTGTATGGTTTAAAGAAGTGATCCCCTGCAGTGTGGAGGGGATAATACTGAATCTGCTGGTTCATAGCTTGCTTTTTGGAACACCAACTGGTTCATCTCTGGATCTTTTTTCTATTGCTCGCGAGACTTGCCTCACTGCCTCTTTTGGTATATAACGAGGCTGGCTCAGCCAAAGTCCTCCATCGACTATCATAGTGTCGCCATTAATGAATTTTCCTTCAAAAATTTAAACAAATTTTAAGTTTCCGTACATAAATAAAAATACGAAAAGAAATGAATAAAATAATCGCTGACAGAGATGCCACAGGTTACAAATCTAAATGCATCAATTTCAATAATTTACCAGTCTATATTTCTTATTTGCATAACTAGATGGTTACTATTTT
This sequence comes from Trifolium fragiferum, assembly GCA_954870985.1. Lineage (NCBI taxonomy): Eukaryota > Viridiplantae > Streptophyta > Magnoliopsida > Fabales > Fabaceae > Trifolium > Trifolium fragiferum. The sequence continues at coordinate 17,837,672 of OX940792.1, forward strand.
TTGGTGAGTAAAAATGAAATAAGAGAAAAAGCACTAATTTAATATATGCTTAAACAAAGACTAATAATCTGACAATTATGGAAAATGCTTGTTATTATGAATTGTAAATGCAAGAATTCCTACGAAGAAATCTGATCGGATCTTTACAACCATTTACCCGTGTTATTTACATCAGAAGGAGCTAAGTAACCACATGTTGGTCTATTAAAACAAACAACTACATATATAAGTTTGTAGTGTGAAAAAATCTTCATAACTGATATGGGTGTGATGTTATTGGGTCCGTCAAATGGGCCGAAGGAAGAATAGAAAGTAAGACTGCTGATGTGGCAGTGGGTTCTGTATAAGGGATTTAGCTTAGTTAGGAATTATGTTTTAAGAGGTGAGGTAAGAAAGAGAGATTACGCAGAAGTTTGTGTTTGTATCCTGTTAGGCAGAGAGTGTTGATTCTCTGAGGAGTTTAGTTCCAAGGGTAGATAGGAATTGTATTCCGTCTGCATTTGCTTGCTTAATCAATAATACTATCATTTACTCTATTTTCTCAGATTTGTTTACATCTTATTGTGTTTCCAGTTTGAGGTCTGCATCAGTAACATTGCAGATAGAACATGGAAGAAAAAGTTGCAGATGTAAAAAAAAAAACCTTAAATGATAGCCCTAAAGATTACAGCAGAACAATAAACCTTAAATGTTATCGGGGCATATAAACCACAAGTAGGAGAAAAGAAACAACACAAGGTGAAGTTTTAGGAAGATTTAGAAGGATTGGTCCAACAAATACCGTAAAGTGAAAAGATTATTCTATATGTGATCAAAATTGTCATAGCCAAAAGAGGAATTGAATAGAAAATATCACATGAATTGTAACTAGGAGAGAGTCTAACGACCCCATATAGATGATTTGTTTCAGATGTTTGAGTCGAGAGAAGAAAAGTAAATAGGAATAGTCAGGTTAAAAATCATAGAGCAATGCATGGTGGCTATTGAAGAGTGGAAGACAAAGGCTATTTAAGAGAGGTTTAAAAGAGATGAATTGGAGAGATATAAAGTGCTCATGAGTCATGACAAGTGGAATGAGATGAATGACTAAAGAGGTCTGAAAGGTAGCCATAAAACACTAGTTGAATTAAGGGATATTGGGCCAAAGGGTAAAGATTCTTGGTGATAAAAGAAGACATCATGTAACAAAAAGTTAAGCTCAAAGAAAGTGTAATAACACATGATCCTTGTGAAGAAATTTGGAAACATATAAGATAGCTAAAAAATCCTGAGAATGTGATACATGAAGATATAGCAAAAGCAATTGAAAGCCCATGGTAGTAGTCCTAAGGTAATAAAGAAGGGAAAAAGCACTTTTACAGGCTTGCAAAAGGAAGAAAAATAAAACAAAATATTTGAACCAGGTGAGATGCCTTAAGGATGAGAAGGAAATATTATTAATCACAGAATAAGACATCAAGGAAAGTTAGAAGAGTTACTATTTATTTCAATAAATATTTGAAATGGAGGGTCACAACTCACAAGTATTCCTCAAACACAAACAGACGTAGTACTAGAGAGGATGATCTATGTTACTCCAAATACTAAAGAAAATAAGAGGTCAAACAAGCATTATGAATGACTAACGGTAAAGTAATTGAACTAGGTAAAGCAATTGAACTACAAAATATGCACCCTGGGTTATGAAAGGGGCTGAAAGATAAAAACATATAATAAACAACAAAGTTATTCAATGAGATTAAGAGGTTTACAAGAAAGTCGGATAAATGGAAGATAAGTATTGGGATAAGTCCTAGAGTTTATAAAATAGTGGCACCCCTCATCTTATAAATTGGTTTTGTAAGGATGACTTAGACCCGATGTAAAAATCTAATATGGTATCTGAGCAAGTTATGATTATGTTACCTGTCTCTGTGATTCATTATGAAGTTCACATAGAATATGGGTTAAGCCAAACTCATCTTTACAAAACTGACTTATAATGTGACAGTTGCCTCTCTTCATAAACTCGTACTAGGCCGTATATATTTTCTATGTAGGACTACGGTTTTTTCCAATAATAGCATCGCATATGCATGGAACTAGAAGCCTTCTATTGTGCCATATGGTGAAAATACTTGCTTAACTACACAACTTACTAACAATTAGTCACTACCTATTTACTAACCTGCATCTGATACTAAGTAGAGAGCAGCCATTGCAATATCCCATTTCTCCCCAAGTTTAAATAGAGGCATTTCTTCTCTGGCTTCGCTATCTATTTCACCAGGAAGCAGTTTACTCAGGCCAGGTGTGCCACTTATTGGACCTGGTGCAATCCCATTGACTCTAATATCATAATCTGTTCCCCATTCCAGTGCCAAGTTTCTTGTAGTGGCATCAACAGCTGCCTGTTGAATAAACAAAATATAAAGTAAGAGTATAATGAGTATACATTGTCAGTGTAAATTACATCTAATGAAAATTTAACATTGTGTTAAAAACATGTATCCTTTAAGGTTTATAACACACTGCATATCCTTTAAATTCTTAAATTAAACAGGATGAAATTTAACATCTGGGTAATGTGTCGCAAACCTTTGCTGCAGATACGTGAATTTGGTACCAAGTAGCTGTATAATGTAAGGTAGCACTAATGTTTATTATTGCTCCCCCACTAGAAGAGCTCCTTCCCGGTCCCCCTTTCTTGAGATATTTAAGTGCTTCATGGCACATAGTGAATGTGCCAACAGAATCGATATCCAAAACTGCGAAAAATAATTTGTGCAGAAAAACTGTTAACTTAAAGTCTTGGAACAACTACTCATCAGAAACTCAACAACATAGAAACACAGTGATTATAGCCAGCCACAATATAGAAGGACTCTATTTTCTTTTTCTAGCAAAATGATATGAAAATTGTGTGTTATGTAAAAGCACATTAACATAGATATATTTTCAATTCAGAAGTTATATCTTGACAACAATGATTAACCCATTTCAAATATGTGGTTAATTGCGTTCAGTTGACGGTTAATGAATATAAGATTATGTAATTAACAACGATACTCACGTGTTCAAATATCCATTGATGATTCAAATTGTGTTCAAATATATATAATTTTCAAGTGTTGAAATACGCATAAGTCATAACATCTATTAATGAGTAACAACAATTTGTATTCAAATATACATCTGTCAGTCATATCAATGACGTTCAAAATCATAGTCAATTGTGTTTAGTGGATAATAAATGAGTTGTGACACCTTGTTATATCAATTAAACATTGACTAAACTTTTTTATTTTCACCATCAGTATCTGGCCCAATGGACCGCCTAATCTAGTTCGGGGGTTGGTTCTGGCATCAAGTGATTCCAGCTCCCTCCCGAGCGCAGTAGCGAGGATCGAACAATGGTTCTGGTCCTCCCTATCAAGTCCAGCGCCAATCACCACTGGTGCTGGTCATCCCTACCAAGTCCAGCGCCAATCTTTGGTAACATCAACTAAACTTTATCAACCATATACTTGAACCATGTTAAAAACCGAAATTTTCATCAAATATTATGTAAAAATAACAACATTTTCAATTTAAATGTACTTGTGCAAAACTAATCAATAGAAACAATCGAGAATTAGAATCATCACCGGTTCGAAATCCGTTGGGAGAGAGATCCTCAGCAGCAACAAGAAAGTTACCAGCAGCAGCATTAACAAGAATATCAATCTTTCCAAAATGCTTAAAAGTAGATTCAACAACTCTAGCAGCATCTTCTTGTTTTCTAACATCACCTTCAAAAGCAACGGCTGGGATTGAAAGTGATTGAAGAACAGAAACAGCAGATTGAAGAACTTGTTTACGACGACCCATGAGAGCAACGGAAGCACCATGTTTACCGAATTGTGTTGATATTTCAAATCCAATTCCTGATGCTCCACCGGTAATCAAAGCTACTTTTCCTTTCAATATGTTTGATTTGAACGGTGATTCAGTTGAAGAAGCCATGTTCGGAAACCTAACTCGGCGCCGCGTTGACTTTGTTTGATCGATGAGTTTTTGTTGTTTGTTTTGGTTGAAGCGTATTTAACATCTCTTTTTATGGTATAAGAAAGAAATGGGAGAACGTGGTGGTACATTTTGTTTGGCTCTTTAAAAATCCCTTACAAAAATGTACTTTTGTCTTAAAACCACGTTCAGTTTAGCATGAAGCGGGAGAACATATGGATGCTTGTTGCATTCCGTAAATGTTAATTTTGCGAAATTTGCAATTTAGTCTGTTAAATTAATGAAATTTTAAGTTAGTCCCTTAATTTTCAAAACATTAATCAAATTAGTATGTACGTTTTATATATAAGCAAATTTTGCATTTCTAAATTCATTGCAAAAATAATGTATACATTACTTTTGTAATCAATCTAAAAATGCAAAATTTGTTTATATATAAAATCGAAGAGAGTATATCGGGAGTTAATTGAACTAACATGACACGTTAACACACATACACATGGTAAATTTTAGAGATTATATTGAAACTTAATTAACCTAATGTTCACATAAATGTGGACAAAAAGTGAGGACTGAAACTCAGACAAAATTATATTTTTAAAAAAATTAGATGTCTTCTTCAACATCTTTAACCCTATGAAGTACGGATATCTCTGGAAAATAGGGTGTCGCGGTATTCGACACGTGTATGACACTCGTACGACATATGTCGAAATAGTAAACAAGTTTCACCAAAAAAATAATTGGTGGTGGTTCTCAATTTACATAATCTTCAAAGGGAAAATATATAATTTTGGGTTTCCTATTTATACCTAGGATCATGTTAACTTGTGCCCTAAGAACACGTGATAAGATACCTAAAAATAGAAATAGAGCATAAATACCGGTGGGTTCTACAACATGTTTTACCACCACGTGTCAGAAAAGCCACTGATATTTAACTAGTAGAGAGTAGTATTGCATAACCACGGTGCCAATTTCAGCTAACCGTTGCATTTCTTGCTTTGGTTGATTCTTTTATTGTTTTATATTTGTAACTTGACCACTGCATCATGTTCCATTAATATAAAATATAAATTTAGAGTATATTATGAATTTTGTGGGGTCCATACTAGAGTTTTAGATGAGTGATATGAATATTTAGAAAATATGATTGAGTGGTTTAAATAGTTTGAAAGTGTAAAATAATATAAAATATTATGTGAGACCTATTTATACCACCCACATGATAGCATGGTTGTAAATGCTATAATAATACAAAAAATTTAATGATTAGATAGTATATATACTCTAATAAATATTTTTCATATTTATCTTCTTTAACATTCTCCTTATACTTATACACAACATGATAATTGCGTAGTTCATTACTACATATGTGAGAGGAAAACTATTATAAGGATTTCAAGTACAAATGAAAACTCAAATTGACCACCCTTTTCTTGCTCAGCTTCGAAGGCAATGTTGATTATAAAAATTTATCTTTGTTTCCAAATTTCAATTCTTTATCTCTCAGGATGATTTTGGTGTGACTATTTTCTTCTGGTGTGATGAAGCTCTTGCTATATTTTTGCCAAACGGACTTGTGGGTGTTCATGTGATGTTGGAGATAACATTCGGGCATTGAAGGTTGATGGTGAGCAATTGGCAAAGGTTGATCAAATAATAGTAGCACGTAACAAGGTTGAAGGTGTCATGAAAGAACAAAATCAACTAATAGAGGATGTGGTGAAGCTTGCAGAGAACATGGATAATTTAATTTTACAACAAAATCATCGGGCAGAGTTTGTGTTGAAGGTTATGAAGAAGATTGATGCAACAATTTTAGAACAAAAACAATTAAACACAAGGCTCATCTTCATTCTTAATGAACCCAAACTGTTTTACAATTTCATCAAAGCGAAGATTTCAACTTCTGAAAAGCTTGCTTTAATCCATAGGTTGATCGTTGTAACTTGCATAACCTTTGGCCTCTCTTGGAATTCCAAAGCCTTCAGGTTGTCATGTGCACATCCTTAAGGAGATTTCCAGAAAATCAGTCTCGACTCTAAGCATTTTATAGCCATTAGTCAAATTCACCACTTTGCCCGTCAATATTTTAGAAATGACTAGTTTGTCTCTCTTTGGTTGTCAAAATAACATTAGTGCTTTTTTAACTTTGCTAATATCTTACCAACTCCCTAAAATTAAATTCCAATTGAGGTATTTAATATATATCACTACTATTAATTTGAATTTGGGATGTTACATCTATCCTAATAATGCCTACAAATCTTAGAGTGTACCATTTGTTCATGTGTTTTATAAACATCGTCTAAAATACAACATACCCATCAAATCCTATAAGCGGAGTTTTGGGGTCCAATTTAAACTTGTAGTATTTCCCTCGAAGGCACGAATCTTAGCGATAAGCCCAACCCTATATTTTCTTCATGATTCCTCATGCTACGTAAAAGAAGCATTAATTTTGATTATACAACTCGGTGTTTGAATGTAGTCAATGGTAAAAACTTTCATGTACTAGGGTAACTAGCCATCAACGAAGGGTTTTGAAAGTTGAGCAATTCATAGAACAAGATAGTCCAAATTCCCATTTAATGAAGGGTTTGAACCCCGCCTTGCCAAGCCAGGATGCTCTAAAGAATAGTTTGAAAAACATGAAGTTATCTACGAAGATTTCTCTTCCCACCCCTGTTTTTCTTTTTCACCCCCTAGGTTTCCATTTATAACCCTGAAAAAAAAACTTCGATAAACACGTACCAAAGTTATAAACGATGTAAAACACATGTTTTTCTATATCGGAAAACTTCGGTAAATGAAAACTGAGGTTTTGGGGGGTAAAATTGGATTTCTGGGGGGGTGAAAAAAAATAGGGGGTGGGAAGAGAAATCTTCGTTATCTACGTCGCTAGTAGTGGTGGACCAAGACATTTGGGTAAGGTTAAAACCGAAATGAAGCATTGAATAAGAGTAGGAGAAACCAAACAGGTATGCCAATGTTGACTTTCTCCGTACCTTTCATAACATAGTGATGAGTTTGTCTATTGTGTGTTAAAAATTCGCCAAAATGTTTCCCTTGGTGAAAAAGATTGGCCAAATGGCCAACAAACTTGAGGACACCAACAAAAAGACTGCAAAAGACATGAATAAACGGCTAATTATGAAGAAAGGTGAGATGCTTTTCACTAGAAACAGTACCTTCGGTCTTGGCATCGTGAAAATCAACACCATCATCGATGGGATCATTGATCTGGGTTTACAAATGGGTTAGTGACATCACCATCGGGGCAAAGGCTGGTGATTGCATAACATATCAAAGAGTGTCGAGCCAAACATTCCATAGGTAACATGAAATGTATGAGTGGTACAACTCCAAGTATAAGTTGTTGGCACCATAGGCATGTCAACCCCAATGGGGTGCTTAGATGTCTTGACAAAAATAGTGATGCCCAAGAAGTCCCACAGAGGTTTCTTGGAACACAGTCACAATAAATAAAAAGCAAATGCTTGCTAGATTCATAAAACATACAAAGAACGAAACCAATTTTTATCAAATCTTTTTTATTAAAAACCAAAAGAACCCTAAATCTAACGAGACAATTTTCATGGTTGGGTTTATGCTGTCCTTTTGAAGGTAACATCTTTATTAGAACGTAGCCACTAGCCACATATCACGTTCAAAGTTACAGCTGAATTTTAATACAGTTTCAACAAGCACAGATAGTACAAGGAACAATCATGGGATTCATGCTAGCCATGGCCTTTTTATTTTCTGTTTGATGTAGCTTCAACTTCAAATCATCATATTTTATATTTCTAAGGTGGATATTAATGTTGAACTTTGTAATAATTTCAATTTATCAGTAACTGAGATCATATATTCCATCCATTGTATTGTTTAAGGAAGTAATCCCGCGCAGTGTGGAAGGGTCAATACTGAATCTGCTGGCTCATAGCTTGCTTTTTGGAACACCAATTGGTTCATTTCTGGATCTTTTTTCTACTGTTCGTGATACTTGCCTCACTGCCTCTTTCGGTAAATGACGAGGCCGGCTCAGCCAAAGTCCTCCATCAACTATCATAATGTCGCCATTAATGAATTTTCCTTCACAAATTTAAACAAATACTAAGTTTCCATAGATAAATAAATAATAAACGAAAGGAATAAAATAATAAGGTAGAGCTACCTAGGGTTACAAAGGCATCCATTTCAAAAATTTAACAACCTAAAAATTATTTTCAGCACAACTAGATGGTTACTATTCAGTGAGTAAAAATGAAATAAAGAAAAGGTACTAATTTAATATATGCTTAAACAATGACTAACATTCTGATGGTAAAGATGTAACAAGTATACAAAAGGAACATTAACGAACCACCTTACAAAATTTATGCTTATGAACACATGGAAGTTTTTAAGAGACTAAAAAACCAGAATACATAAGGATTCAAAGCTTCAAACCTGCGAAAGACAAAATATAGAAATGATCTAGGCACCATTACAGATAGAAGAACATGTATGCAAAAGCTATGAATTCAAGAAACTAGGAGTTACAATCATAGCCCTAAAGATTATAGCGGAACGGTAAACCTTTAACGTTATCAGGACATGGACCACAACTAGGAGCAGAAAAGCAACACAAGGTGAATTTCTGGAAGGATTTAGAAGGTTTGGAAATACCAATAAGTGAAAAGATTATTATTCTAGGTGAAGATAAAGCAAAATCATTTGAAATTCTATAGCAGTATTACAGGCTTCCTAAAAGTAGAAAAAGAACCAGATGAGATGTATTAAGGATGAGAAGGGAAGAAGCATCCATCAGAGTATGTAAGAGTAATTATTTCAATAAATATCCGATGAGGGTCACAAGTATTCCTTGAATATAAACAAACTTAAGGCAACAATGATCTAAATTACTCATAACTTAAAAGAAAATTTGAAGAATTTGAGATCAAAGAAGCATTTTGAATGGCTAATGGTAGGATGGAAGGACTAGAAAACATTCCTATTGAGTTATGAAAGGACTAAAAGATAAAGACATAAAAGGAACGACAAAGGTATCCAATGAGATTACGGGTTTACAAGTCGAATGAATGGAAGATATGTACTCAATCTGATAGGAACCCAGAAATTGAATGGAATAGAAAGAATATTTTATGTAAGAAATATAATAGAATAGGCGAGAATCTCTCCTCCAAGGGTTTTCCCTTCACAATAGAGAATACTCTATTCACTATTACAATATTCAAGGATGTTCTCTTCCCTTTGTGTTCTCTTATTTATTCACATACTCTCAATAACAACTTCAACTAACTATTTGTCAAAAAAAATTAAAAAAAATTCAACTAACTATAACAACTCTTAATTACTTAAACTAATCTAATTTTCCTTTATTCTATAATCCTAACACTAAATCGTCTCTTTAAGAACAAAACTGACGCATAAACCAAACAATTTTTATTTTTTTGCGCAACCAAACAAATTATCGAGATTAAAATCATGTCATACTATGGAGGTTTTGGGAGAATGATTGAGATTAAAACAAAAAGCCAATAACACAGAAAATCAGATACGATACTTGCTATGGAGAGATATCATATGAATAAACACAGACTATAAATGGTTTAATTTATTTGGAAAAATACATGACAAAAGTATCTACAGAGAATTTGTGGAACACTTTACAGCAAAGGAAGGTGTCATAAGAATCATGAAAAACTAACAGAGGAAATGTATTACAAAAATACAAAAAATGGATACTTTTTGTCTAAAAACACCATAATATATAATTGTGGTATAAGGGTAGGAAGGAGCATAAAAAAAAAGGCATAGAAGGAGCTTACTTCCCTATTATAACATATGTGAACCTAACGTTTTCTAGTTTCACTATCAGATCCCTAAACTGCCACCAATGCACAAATCAGCAAATGCAATCCAATACTCCATCAACCCCCAACCAAACACTACTAATTAATCATGCAAGCAATCTAACTACTTCTCCCTGACTCTGAAGGAAGTTATGAAAATGTGTTCCAAGGCTTTCAGATAGTCACCAATTACCACAAAATACACCATCAGAAAAATACAAGTCCTAAAAATAAAGAGCCTTGTATCAAGGTTAAACAGCCACAAAGATGCATTCCACATTTTCATTGATAGTATCGTATACGCACATGTTCAACTTGGAACTAAATGCCTTCTTAACCTTCATCTCAACTTTGTTACAAGATTGAAGCAATAATTTAAAATAGTTGGATGACTGCACAGCGTTACTAACCTGCATCTGATACTAAGTAGAGAGCAGCCATCGCAATATCCCATTTCTCCCCAAGTTTATATAGAGGCATTTCATCTCTGGCTTTGCTACCTATTTCTTCAGGAGCAAGTTTACTCATGCCAGGTGTGCCACTAATTGGACCTGGTGCAATCCCATTGACTCTAATATCATAATCTGTTCCCCATTCCAGTGCCAAGTTTCTTGTAGTGGCATCAACAGCTGCCTGTTGAATAAACAAAATTTAAAGTTTCAAGTAAGAGTTTAATCATTGGTCGTACACTAATGGCATCCAATGAAAAATACTTTTACAGAAGTGGAGTGATGTGGTAAAATAATAAATTTTCTTTGGAAGTTAGTGTACAACTGAATATATACTTTAAATCGCTAACGTAAACAAGATGAAATTTTACATGTAAGTGCTGTGTTATATCCTAACCTTTGCTGCAGATACGTGAATTTGATACCAAGAAGCTGTATAATGTAAGGTAGCACTAATGTTTATTATTGCTCCCCCACTAGAAGAGCTCCTTCCCGGCCCCCCTTTCTTGAGATATTTAAGTGCTTCATGGCACATAGTGAATGTACCAACAGAATCGATATCCAAAACTGCGAATTAAAATTGATCACCAATTCAACTCTATGGTTATATAATTAGAAATAGAACATGGTGGCATCTTGATTCAGAAAAAATGTAACTCTTGGGAACTCATCTAAAACATCGAAACACAATGATCAGAGTCACATGACAAAAGGATTCTGATCTGTTTCAGCAATGATATGAAAATTTTGTCTCTGGTATGTCTAAAAGCATATTAATATTCATTTTTCAATTGTAAATGTACTCGTGTAGAATGAGTCAGTGAAAACTCTATAACTCTTTTTTGCAAAATAATTTACAGAACAGAAATGTTATTTGAGCATCAGTTTGGAATAACAAAATTCAACAACTTTTTGAATGGTTAACTCAGTTTGCAAGCACATGTTGTTAACATAGTTCAATGAGTTGTTAATGGATATATCAAGATTGATAACTCCTTAACCATCAATTCCATAACGACACACATTTAAACATTATTAACTACGATTTTAGGTGTTCCAACTTCCAACTACTGAACTACATGCTTATTTTTTGTTGACATGTATTACAAGTAGATGTGAATACTTGAAAATCAAGATTAGATATTCATATTGTTTAAGGCCCTGTTTAACAATGCTGGATTTCAAGCTTATAGATTATAAACTCATATGACCACAAAACAACACTTTTTTGGTAAATTTTTTTTCCCACAAGCTTATATCTTATTTTTACTACTCCCTCTTGTCCTAATTATAAGAAAAGATTCACTTTTTAGATACATTGAAAGTTTAATGTATCTAAAAAGTGAATCTTTATTTATAATCAGGACCGGAGGGAGTAGCTTATCATGTTTTTGTTTTAATTTTACCTATGTCATCTAACTTGAAAAAACACAATTTAAATTAAACATATTATTTTCTGTCATTTCATATTTATAAGACAGTTTTACCGCTAATTTTACTAAATACTACAAATTCAACCAATTTGTTTATCCGCTATAAGCCAATTTATAAGTTATTTGATTTTACTCATCTGCTATACCCTAGATAAGTTAGGTATCCGCTATAAGCCAATTTTTAAGTTATTCGTTACAAGCTCATATGCTATACCCTAGATTGTAAGTTAGTTATCCGCTATAAGCCAAATTATAAGTTATTCGTTATAAGCTCATCTGCTATACACTAGATTATAAGTTAGTTATCGCCATTTTTCGCCAAATAGACCCTAACACAAAAAAAAATAGTAAAATCAAAAGTGATGGATAGTGAGAAAGAGAATAGAATTATCACCGGTTCGAAATCCATTCGGAGAGAGATCTTCAGCAGCAGCAAGAAAGTTACCAGCAGCAGCATTAACAAGAATATCAATCTTCCCAAAATGCTTAAAAGTAGATTCAACAACTCTAGCAGCATCTTCTTGTTTCCTAACATCACCTTCAAAAGCAACGGCTGGGATTGAAAGTGATTGAAGAACAGAAACAGCAGATTGAAGAACTTGTTTACGACGACCCATGAGAGCAACGGAAGCACCATGTTTACCGAATTGTGTTGATATTTCAAATCCAATTCCTGATGCTCCACCTGTAATCAAAGCTACTTTTCCTTTCAATATGTTTGATTTGAATGGTGATTCCGTTGAAGTGGCCATGTTGTGACGGAGGTGAATTTAGAACCACCGCGTTGACGTTGTTTGGTCTGTGATCTGAGTTACTCTGCCGTTGGAATGATGAGTTTTTTTGTTTGTTTTGTTGGACACTAATGTGTTTGTGATTGTGGCGTCTTTAACATCTCTTCTTGTCCTTATTGTTATAAAATCACTGCTTGTTGTGTTGTTTTCATTGGTTGTTACCTGCTTCGTGGGTCCTGATACGTGTATTAATATATATGTAATTTATAAAGTAGTAATTATGTAATTATATATTTAGGTAGTTATTAGTAGTTCTAAGAAGTTAATAGTAGTTTTATGATATTTGTCTATATATATATTTGTATTGTATGTGTAAACAATAAGGAAGAAAATTAATCAAAGAATTCTAGTCTTTTTCCTATTTCTATGGAGACCCGTTCCTTATCGAATTGGAATAATTGTTAGGAGATATATTCCTTCTCGAATTGGAATACATGTTACTATAATTTATTGCTTTCTATCAGGTCCCTGCAGCGATATTGTATTAATGTTCGATTAATCCTCTCTCCGATCATTGTTACAAGCAAAAAATATATTTTTTAAATTTATTGAAAAATAGATATATCTAATCTTAAAAATGTTTTTTTTTTTTTATAACTGTGATCGAAGAGAGTACTTAATTTTGTTTGTGTCAATATTGCTCGAAGTATATTTTGGCTTATTCTCTTCTTTTTTTTTTTACAATTATTCTCCTATTTTAGCTCATTCAAAAAAATGTTTCTTTATTTTAAAATGGGTAAATAGGCCTATACCCCCCTGCAATATAGACGACATTTGCAATACCCCCTAGGAAAAAAAAAATTGGGATTCCCACCTTGCAAAATTCTTTTAATTTGCTTTACCCCCCTTGCCCAACACATGGCACATGACGTGGACGGAATCTCCACGTGGCGCCACCAGATTGTGCCACGTGGAAATTAGCCTAATTAAAAAATCCACATAATTTAAAGCCACATAATTTTTTCTTTTTAAAAAATCAGATTTATATTTTAACTATTATTAAATAAAACAAAATAAAATGTTAAAAACAAAATTATATATGCAAAAACTAAAACAAAATTCTATTTTATTTTTCATCAGTGATCACCCATCTTCTTCATCACCACAACCACCATCACAACACTATTTCTTCACCAGAACCACCAAAATTTCTCATTTTTAAACTAATTCTTTCAATTTACGTAGAAAAATAACAACACACACTTAAAAGACTTTTCCTCTTCTTCATCCAAAAAGCTTCCCATAAAATCAAAAAATCTTCATCCAAAAGTCAATCTTCCCGTACACCAAAATCCCTAGATGTCAACATTCTTTCTTTCCCCTTATTTCTGTTTTTAGTTTGCTAAAATCCCTTGTTTTTGTCGAAGCTTCTATGGAATTGGCCGTCGCACCACACCAACAACAACAACCAATTCCGTTCCTCCAATCTTTATGCATCCTTTATCGCTCTGCTTCGCCACAATCGTTTCCCTGTGTTTGTTCTTGTTGTGTTTCTGTTGCCATTTTTTTGCATTTTCAATTTCGTTTTTCTGGGTTTGATTTTGTTGAAAATATGGGTATCGATTTCTGTTTCGTTTTTGGTTTTCTGGATTCGATTCAATTTTGTTGAAATTCTGGGTTTCGATTTTTGTTTCGTTTTTGGTTTTCTGAGTTCGATTTTGTTGAAATTATGGGTTGCTGTTGTTGATGTTTGGATGATATTGAAATTCTGGGTTTCGATTTCATGTGTTGATTATGTTGAAATTTTTTGGTCTTGTTGATGATGTTGTTGTTGTTTTTTATGTTGTTATTTTTGGTGGTGCTGATGATATTGTTGTGTTCTTGTTGATGATGTTCTAGTTGTTCTATTCTTGTTGCAAATTTTTTAAAAGTTGAGAAAGGGATGAGCATACGATTTTATAATATAAAATCATCCAAGTGGATTATTTATTTATATTTAAATGATTAAATTATAAATATGAATGAATTTTGAAATTGAAACCGAAGTTTTGTATAAGTTTTCTTATAATTATTATACATGACATTTGATCATTCAATATTTTCAAGTTGTAAATACTCGTGTTCTCTCTTAATACTCGTGGACATTAGGGCTGGCAAGAGAAAATCATTAAATAAAACAATTTTTAATTGTTGAGGATAAGACAACATGAAATGCTAATTGAAACATGAAACCTAAGAAACTACAAAAAATAGAAAGATAGTTCAATACTTAAAAGATGTTTATAAAATTTAGGTGGGTGTATAAAATTTAAATAAATTTACCAAAATAATCTTCAATCTACAAGTTTATAATATTAAGAATTAATAATTTTTTTATCTAATATGAAAATATGCACATTGCTATAATTTACTTCTTAATGATTTTAAGTAGGATTAAATTAGCAAACCTCATTGTTACTCGCATGTTCAATCTTAACATCCCTCTTTTTAGAGGTAGCTGAGAGAAGTCTTATATTGATCTTCTCATAGTTCTCCCCCACATGTACTAAGGACGTACAGTCTAATATAAGTAACATGGCTAAATTATCATACAATTTTCTGCACTAACCTTTTAAATTGTAACATAAAACAAAACAACTTTCAATTTAAAGTAACAAAAAATTAAAATGGTAAATGTTTAGAGAGCTGCTATACAAACAAGTATTTTTCAGACAACTTATAAGGCAAATTCTATGGTACATTCACCAAAATGAATGTTTTAAAAAAGTCATGATCTAGTGTGGCAAAAGCACAAAAATTTCTATGTGCAAATCTCAAATCTAATGGCTAGAAACCAAGCAGCCCATTAGCACAAAATTAGTAGCAAAAATTTGGTAGCTAATCCGTAGCAATTAAGATTAGTCCAATGAATAATATGCTAGTAAAACGACACGGGAATGAATTCCTAAAAAGTCCATGTGGAAGATTAATTTATCCAATAATCAGCTTTAAACCTAACATAGCTGATCTTGCTCTATACAAAACCCAAATTAGATGGTTTAAGAGACTACACTATTGGTTTAGAAACTCAGGAAACCTCTATTTAGCTAAAGAATATAAGAAACTAGCTGAAATTTTTCAAAAAAGACTTCAGAATATTGCAAGATGACTGAAGAAAGTCTAACAAGTAAATTACATAAAGTTTTAGATAACTTCTCTGATTTACAAGATAGGATAGAAAAACAAACATCCTATTTAGAAACCTTACAGTCTGAAGAAGAAAGATATAAACCATATGAAACATGGAAATTTCATAATGGAATAAACTTTGATTGTTATGAAGAAGATGAAACTCATAAGTTTCCTCACCTCTTTCATACAACAAATCCACAGCTAAATAATATATCTTGTATGATAGCATACATGATAAAACTCTTAGAAGACAAAAACCTTCAATTTTCTCAAGGGGGGAAGAGAAAGGAAAAGAACTAGAAATAGAAAATATAGTCTAATAAAAACTTTAAATATTCATCCAAAAGTCAATCTTCCCGTACACCAAAATCCCTAGATGTCAACATTCTTTCTTTCCCCTTATTTCTGTTTTTAGTTTGCTAAAATCCCTTGTTTTTGTCGAAGCTTCTATGGAATTGGCCGTCGCACCACACCAACAACAACAACCAATTCCGTTCCTCCAATCTTTATGCATCCTTTATCGCTCTGCTTCGCCACAATCGTTTCCCTGTGTTTGTTCTTGTTGTGTTTCTGTTGCCATTTTTTTGCATTTTCAATTTCGTTTTTCTGGGTTTGATTTTGTTGAAAATATGGGTATCGATTTCTGTTTCGTTTTTGGTTTTCTGGATTCGATTCAATTTTGTTGAAATTCTGGGTTTCGATTTTTGTTTCGTTTTTGGTTTTCTGAGTTCGATTTTGTTGAAATTATGGGTTGCTGTTGTTGATGTTTGGATGATATTGAAATTCTGGGTTTCGATTTCATGTGTTGATTATGTTGAAATTTTTTGGTCTTGTTGATGATGTTGTTGTTGTTTTTTATGTTGTTATTTTTGGTGGTGCTGATGATATTGTTGTGTTCTTGTTGATGATGTTCTAGTTGTTCTATTCTTGTTGCAAATTTTTTAAAAGTTGAGAAAGGGATGAGCATGGTAAGGGTTGCTCTTGATGATGAACATGTGGTAGGGATGAATTGAAGAGGAAAAAAGAAAAGAAAAAAAAATTATTTTGTTTTCAATTTTTTTTGTTTTTAACATTTTATTTTGTTTTATTTAATAATAGTTAAAATATAAATCTGATTTTTTAAAAAGAAAAAATATGTGGCTTTAAATTATGTGGATTTTTAAATTTTTTTTATTAGGCTAATTTCCACGTGGCACAATCTGGTGGCGCCACGTGGAGATTCCATCCACGTCATGTGTCATGTGTTGGGTAAGGGGGGTAAGGCAAATTAAAAAAAATTTGCAAGGTGGGAATCCCAATTTTTTTTTTCCTAGGAGGGTATTGCAAATGTCGCCTATATTGCAGGGGGTATAGGCCTATTTACCCTTTTAAAATTATTCAATTTTGATTCTTCTATTAAATTTGTATACTTAAAAATAATAATTTAATATATTTTAAATAATATAACATACGATTTTATAATATAAAATCATCCAAGTGGACTATTTATTTATATTTAAATGATTAAATTATAAATATGAATGAATTTTGAAATTGAAACCGAAGTTTTGTATAAGTTTTCTTATAATTATTATACATGACATTTGATCATTCAATATTTTCAAGTTGTAAATACTCGTGTTCTCTCTTAATTTTGAGTGATATCAAAAATAGGGTCAAAGTATTGGCTAAAAGTTTTACAAAAGTTTTTTTTGCAAAACTATATCAAACAAGTTATTTTCCCAAAAATTGGTGTTTTGAACCAATGCATGTGAATGAACCAGTGCATGAATTATAGAATTCATTCATGAGCGGACATGCATAAAACATATATGAATCGGTGGATGAGAAATATGAGAAATCCAAAGAGTAATCTTGTGCTGATGTATTTTTATTTGCCCTTTTGCTTCAATGAACTGATGCATACCTTTAGTATGAATCGGTTCATTGTTGTTAGATCAAAATTTTCCTATATGTCACTTCTTTTATAACTGTTCTAGACTGGGCCTTTGAGCCCAACTTTCTCAAGCGTCAAGCAAGGCCCGATAAGGGTGCAGCTCAAATGTACCTTGGAGACAGTCAACGGGCAGATTCCACAGAATCATAACGCCCGACAATCGGAATGATGAGCATTAAAGGCTCGTCAAGACTTTTCGGCCGTTTTCCGACAACTATTGATGGTCAGCATCAATGGCCTTGGCCCAGTGCTGAGGGCTATTTATAGACTCCTCATTTGCAGGAGTAGGTATAATTTCTTACACTCTGAAAACCTACGCTTTACACTCATATCTAACTTGAGAGTCGGAGCGCCTGCAGGTAAACAACCCCCTCCCACTCACCGAAACGGGGCGGAGCAACGACACAACCCCTCTCCTATTTATAATTTTTTGCCTTCTCATCTTAAAAAACAATTTTATTTTTTTTACAAAAACAAAAAATAACGATATACATTTATTCAAATTAGTAGAGTACATCAATCGAAATTATTACATATTCAAATTCGTTAAATACTAAAGAGAATGAATCTGCGAACAAGCTCACAACATCCGAGTTAATAGCATAAAACGATTGTATTCCTAAGCCTACAATTGGTATGAGGAGATTCAAATGTTCGGAGTAGTCATGCCTCCAGATCTGCAACGTTGAAGACACTTGAGTCATTGAATCTGCAATGAATTTGGATCGAAGCAAATTTGTAAATCTTAACGAAACAAATACTGTACCAAGATTGGAAATCAAAACGAACACTGTAGCAAGACGAGAAATCAAACAACGCCATATTAAGACGAAGAACAACACAATGTCGCACACGAACAACGAAATCACAAGCACAAAAGAAAACAACTAAAATACTCAACCTATGTAAAAATCAATTATTTAAATTAAAAGCAAAAAAAAAAAAAAGATGCAGATGAGTGATTTTAAGCCAAAAATGACCAAAAACCACCCCGGTAGAGGAAGAAGAAAATTCAAAGAGAAAAAAAACAATTTAGGGCTGGCAAGAGAAAATCATTAAATAAAACAATTTTTAATTGTTGAGGATAAGACAACATGAAATGCTAATTGAAACATGAAACCTAAGAAACTACAAAAAATAGAAAGATAGTTCAATACTTAAAAGATGTTTATAAAATTTAGGTGGGTGTATAAAATTTAAATAAATTTACCAAAATAATCTTCAATCTACAAGTTTATAATATTAAGAATTAATAATTTTTTTATCTAATATGAAAATATGCACATTGCTATAATTTACTTCTTAATGATTTTAAGTAGGATTAAATTAGCAAACCTCATTGTTACTCGCATGTTCAATCTTAACATCCCTCTTTTTAGAGGTAGCTGAGAGAAGTCTTATATTGATCTTCTCATAGTTCTCCCCCACATGTACTAAGGACGTACAGTCTAATATAAGTAACATGGCTAAATTATCATACAATTTTCTGCACTAACCTTTTAAATTGTAACATAAAACAAAACAACTTTCAATTTAAAGTAACAAAAAATTAAAATGGTAAATGTTTAGAGAGCTGCTATACAAACAAGTATTTTTCAGACAACTTATAAGGCAAATTCTATGGTACATTCACCAAAATGAATGTTTTAAAAAAGTCATGATCTAGTGTGGCAAAAGCACAAAAATTTCTATGTGCAAATCTCAAATCTAATGGCTAGAAACCAAGCAGCCCATTAGCACAAAATTAGTAGCAAAAATTTGGTAGCTAATCCGTAGCAATTAAGATTAGTCCAATGAATAATATGCTAGTAAAACGACACGGGAATGAATTCCTAAAAAGTCCATGTGGAAGATTAATTTATCCAATAATCAGCTTTAAACCTAACATAGCTGATCTTGCTCTATACAAAACCCAAATTAGATGGTTTAAGAGACTACACTATTGGTTTAGAAACTCAGGAAACCTCTATTTAGCTAAAGAATATAAGAAACTAGCTGAAATTTTTCAAAAAAGACTTCAGAATATTGCAAGATGACTGAAGAAAGTCTAACAAGTAAATTACATAAAGTTTTAGATAACTTCTCTGATTTACAAGATAGGATAGAAAAACAAACATCCTATTTAGAAACCTTACAGTCTGAAGAAGAAAGATATAAACCATATGAAACATGGAAATTTCATAATGGAATAAACTTTGATTGTTATGAAGAAGATGAAACTCATAAGTTTCCTCACCTCTTTCATACAACAAATCCACAGCTAAATAATATATCTTGTATGATAGCATACATGATAAAACTCTTAGAAGACAAAAACCTTCAATTTTCTCAAGGGGGGAAGAGAAAGGAAAAGAACTAGAAATAGAAAATATAGTCTAATAAAAACTTTAAATATTCATCCAAAAGTCAATCTTCCCGTACACCAAAATCCCTAGATGTCAACATTCTTTCTTTCCCCTTATTTCTGTTTTTAGTTTGCTAAAATCCCTTGTTTTTGTCGAAGCTTCTATGGAATTGGCCGTCGCACCACACCAACAACAACAACCAATTCCGTTCCTCCAATCTTTATGCATCCTTTATCGCTCTGCTTCGCCACAATCGTTTCCCTGTGTTTGTTCTTGTTGTGTTTCTGTTGCCATTTTTTTGCATTTTCAATTTCGTTTTTCTGGGTTTGATTTTGTTGAAAATATGGGTATCGATTTCTGTTTCGTTTTTGGTTTTCTGGATTCGATTCAATTTTGTTGAAATTCTGGGTTTCGATTTTTGTTTCGTTTTTGGTTTTCTGAGTTCGATTTTGTTGAAATTATGGGTTGCTGTTGTTGATGTTTGGATGATATTGAAATTCTGGGTTTCGATTTCATGTGTTGATTATGTTGAAATTTTTTGGTCTTGTTGATGATGTTGTTGTTGTTTTTTATGTTGTTATTTTTGGTGGTGCTGATGATATTGTTGTGTTCTTGTTGATGATGTTCTAGTTGTTCTATTCTTGTTGCAAATTTTTTAAAAGTTGAGAAAGGGATGAGCATGGTAAGGGTTGCTCTTGATGATGAACATGTGGTAGGGATGAATTGAAGAGGAAAAAAGAAAAGAAAAAAAAATTATTTTGTTTTCAATTTTTTTTGTTTTTAACATTTTATTTTGTTTTATTTAATAATAGTTAAAATATAAATCTGATTTTTTAAAAAGAAAAAATATGTGGCTTTAAATTATGTGGATTTTTAAATTTTTTTTATTAGGCTAATTTCCACGTGGCACAATCTGGTGGCGCCACGTGGAGATTCCGTCCACGTCATGTGTCATGTGTTGGGTAAGGGGGGTAAGGCAAATTAAAAAAAATTTGCAAGGTGGGAATCCCAATTTTTTTTTTCCTAGGAGGGTATTGCAAATGTCGCCTATATTGCAGGGGGTATAGGCCTATTTACCCTTTTAAAATTATTCAATTTTGATTCTTCTATTAAATTTGTATACTTAAAAATAATAATTTAATATATTTTAAATAATATAACATACGATTTTATAATATAAAATCATCCAAGTGGATTATTTATTTATATTTAAATGATTAAATTATAAATATGAATGAATTTTGAAATTGAAACCGAAGTTTTGTATAAGTTTTCTTATAATTATTATACATGACATTTGATCATTCAATATTTTCAAGTTGTAAATACTCGTGTTCTCTCTTAATTTTGAGTGATATCAAAAATAGGGTCAAAGTATTGGCTAAAAGTTTTACAAAAGTTTTTTTTGCAAAACTATATCAAACAAGTTATTTTCCCAAAAATTGGTGTTTTGAACCAATGCATGTGAATGAACCAGTGCATGAATTATAGAATTCATTCATGAGCGGACATGCATAAAACATATATGAATCGGTGGATGAGAAATATGAGAAATCCAAAGAGTAATCTTGTGCTGATGTATTTTTATTTGCCCTTTTGCTTCAATGAACTGATGCATACCTTTAGTATGAATCGGTTCATTGTTGTTAGATCAAAATTTTCCTATATGTCACTTCTTTTATAACTGTTCTAGACTGGGCCTTTGAGCCCAACTTTCTCAAGCGTCAAGCAAGGCCCGATAAGGGTGCAGCTCAAATGTACCTTGGAGACAGTCAACGGGCAGATTCCACAGAATCATAACGCCCGACAATCGGAATGATGAGCATTAAAGGCTCGTCAAGACTTTTCGGCCGTTTTCCGACAACTATTGATGGTCAGCATCAATGGCCTTGGCCCAGTGCTGAGGGCTATTTATAGACTCCTCATTTGCAGGAGTAGGTATAATTTCTTACACTCTGAAAACCTACGCTTTACACTCATATCTAACTTGAGAGTCGGAGCGCCTGCAGGTAAACAACCCCCTCCCACTCACCGAAACGGGGCGGAGCAACGACACAACCCCTCTCCTATTTATAATTTTTTGCCTTCTCATCTTAAAAAACAATTTTATTTTTTTTACAAAAACAAAAAATAACGATATACATTTATTCAAATTAGTAGAGTACATCAATCGAAATTATTACATATTCAAATTCGTTAAATACTAAAGAGAATGAATCTGCGAACAAGCTCACAACATCCGAGTTAATAGCATAAAACGATTGTATTCCTAAGCCTACAATTGGTATGAGGAGATTCAAATGTTCGGAGTAGTCATGCCTCCAGATCTGCAACGTTGAAGACACTTGAGTCATTGAATCTGCAATGAATTTGGATCGAAGCAAATTTGTAAATCTTAACGAAACAAATACTGTACCAAGATTGGAAATCAAAACGAACACTGTAGCAAGACGAGAAATCAAACAACGCCATATTAAGACGAAGAACAACACAATGTCGCACACGAACAACGAAATCACAAGCACAAAAGAAAACAACTAAAATACTCAACCTATGTAAAAATCAATTATTTAAATTAAAAGCAAAAAAAAAAAAAAGATGCAGATGAGTGATTTTAAGCCAAAAATGACCAAAAACCACCCCGGTAGAGGAAGAAGAAAATTCAAAGAGAAAAAAAACAATTTAGGGCTGGCAAGAGAAAATCATTAAATAAAACAATTTTTAATTGTTGAGGATAAGACAACATGAAATGCTAATTGAAACATGAAACCTAAGAAACTACAAAAAATAGAAAGATAGTTCAATACTTAAAAGATGTTTATAAAATTTAGGTGGGTGTATAAAATTTAAATAAATTTACCAAAATAATCTTCAATCTACAAGTTTATAATATTAAGAATTAATAATTTTTTTATCTAATATGAAAATATGCACATTGCTATAATTTACTTCTTAATGATTTTAAGTAGGATTAAATTAGCAAACCTCATTGTTACTCGCATGTTCAATCTTAACATCCCTCTTTTTAGAGGTAGCTGAGAGAAGTCTTATATTGATCTTCTCATAGTTCTCCCCCACATGTACTAAGGACGTACAGTCTAATATAAGTAACATGGCTAAATTATCATACAATTTTCTGCACTAACCTTTTAAATTGTAACATAAAACAAAACAACTTTCAATTTAAAGTAACAAAAAATTAAAATGGTAAATGTTTAGAGAGCTGCTATACAAACAAGTATTTTTCAGACAACTTATAAGGCAAATTCTATGGTACATTCACCAAAATGAATGTTTTAAAAAAGTCATGATCTAGTGTGGCAAAAGCACAAAAATTTCTATGTGCAAATCTCAAATCTAATGGCTAGAAACCAAGCAGCCCATTAGCACAAAATTAGTAGCAAAAATTTGGTAGCTAATCCGTAGCAATTAAGATTAGTCCAATGAATAATATGCTAGTAAAACGACACGGGAATGAATTCCTAAAAAGTCCATGTGGAAGATTAATTTATCCAATAATCAGCTTTAAACCTAACATAGCTGATCTTGCTCTATACAAAACCCAAATTAGATGGTTTAAGAGACTACACTATTGGTTTAGAAACTCAGGAAACCTCTATTTAGCTAAAGAATATAAGAAACTAGCTGAAATTTTTCAAAAAAGACTTCAGAATATTGCAAGATGACTGAAGAAAGTCTAACAAGTAAATTACATAAAGTTTTAGATAACTTCTCTGATTTACAAGATAGGATAGAAAAACAAACATCCTATTTAGAAACCTTACAGTCTGAAGAAGAAAGATATAAACCATATGAAACATGGAAATTTCATAATGGAATAAACTTTGATTGTTATGAAGAAGATGAAACTCATAAGTTTCCTCACCTCTTTCATACAACAAATCCACAGCTAAATAATATATCTTGTATGATAGCATACATGATAAAACTCTTAGAAGACAAAAACCTTCAATTTTCTCAAGGGGGGAAGAGAAAGGAAAAGAACTAGAAATAGAAAATATTCCTAGGCTTCTAGAAAACCTCGAAGAAACTTCTGTTTCTACACAATTAAAAATTAAACCACCATCTAAATTCTTTTAAGAATGGACGATACAGAAGAAGCCCTTAATAGGCAATTAGAAAATTTGGAAAGACTTATGGTCTTTTTAGATATATCAGGAAAAAGTCAAGTAGTTGATGAAGAACCAAAAGAGAAAAACCAAATCATTTATGATTTTAGCTCTGAAGAAGAAGTAGAGGAAGAAAATGAAAATCCTCACTTCGTAAAATTCGAACCAGCAGAAACATCTGGTACGAAAAGAACTGCAGAATTCGAAAGAGAATTTACCAAACAAAAATTCCAAAAGGTACCCCATTATTATGTACCTACACAAAACCCATTTCAAGGGCAAGGAATTTTAGACATAGACTGTAGTTTCGATACAGCCAAGGATCTAAGAGATTGGTACAATACAAATAGTGTATTAGTCCAGTTAAATGAAGACCTTAAAAATTTAGGACCAATTGAAAATTTCAATTTCCTACAATATAAAACTAGAGGAAATGCTTACAAATACATTTCGACTTTACCACCAGAAGTTATGGGAACGATACCCCTAACAGGAGCTTTAGTAGTAGACTGGATCTATATGTTACTCGTAACAGAATTTAAAGGATGGAAGGACTACATTCAATCTAAGATAGCATTTTCCGACCAGAATCTTTGGAAAATAACTAACCTAAAAATCTGCAACATGTGCTATGTAGATAATTTCATTTGTGAATTTCAGGACTATTATTACAACATAGATAATAGCACTAGAATTTCCAGAAACTTGATAGAACTATTCTATGACAAGTTACCAAAAAGAGTATCAGCTCAAGTTAAAACATTCTTTACTTCAGCATTAGCAGAAGGAAAAGTGGATGATACTCTAGGAGGAAGAATAACCACCCTAAAAATTTGGCTCCAAGAAATGTGTAGTCAAAAAATAGCCAAAAGAGAAGCTCAAGTATCCCTTTGTTGTAATAAACTACAAGACAAAGTAGGAAATTATGGTTGCAACTCTAGGAAGAAACCCAGAAAAACAAGGTTACAAAAACCCTATAAGAAAAAGAAATTTAAGAAGGTTCCTTTTAGAAAATTCAAAAAGGGAAACAAAAAATTCTTTAGGAAAAAACAACCTTACCCTAGGAAGAAAATATGCCCACAAGCCAAAAAATCATGTACATGTTGGTTATGTCATGAAGAAGGTCACTATGCAAATGAGTGCCCTAAAAAGGAAAATCCTAAGAAAAATGTCCTACATGCAATATATGCAATGAGATATGAACCTATAGAATCAGATATAGAATCCAATGAAGACATTTATGAATACTGCACAGAGACAGATTCAGATGTCGAAGAAGATACTTGGTAAAGGAAATCCAAGTGCTACATTTATCAAAATAGTGCTATAAAATATAAACCTTTTAGCCTATGTAGATACAGGTGCAACTCTTTGTTTTGGAAGGAAATCTATCTCTAGAAACTGGGAAAGATTAACCAAGCCCAAAGAAATAATAGTTGCAGACAAATCAAAACATCAGATATGGTTTAACCTTAGAGATGTCTCTATAGAAATTGAAGGATATAAATTTTTTATTCCAACAATCTACCTCCATGATTCAGGATTAGACATAATCATAGGAAATAACTTTTTAAAGTTATATGAACCCTTTACTCAAAGGAAGGATACTATATCACTTCAATGGAAGGATTTGGGAAATCCTAAAAATAGAAAAATAGTAACCACCAAAATAGTTACTAGAAATGAAATCTTAAACCTTATTAAGGGAAACCTTAGGGAATTAAGAACTATATGGGAAGAAAGAAGTTTCCATATTAATATAGAAGAAAGATTAGACGAAGTCTGTTCAGATAACCCTCTAGACAGCCTTAAAAACACTAATCATGAACTTATAGTCATTAAGTTAAAAAATTCTAATGACGAGATAAATGTTCCAAATAGAATTCCATATTCTATTAGAGATGTTGAAGAATTTCAACAAGAATGTAAAGATTTACTTGATAAAGACCTTATTAGACCTTCATCAAGTCCACATTCTGCACCAGCTTTTTATGTCGAAAACCATAACGAAATAAAAAGAGGTAAGAGAAGAATGGTAATTAATTATAAAAAACTTAATCTGGCAACAGTCGGAGATTCTTATAAATTACCTAGAAAAGATTTTATTTTAGAAAAAATAAAAGGATGTAATTGGTTTTCTTCCTTGGATGCAAAGTCTGGTTATTATCAACTAAGACTAGCAGAAGAAACAAAACCATTAACACCTTTTTCATGTCCACCTCAAAAACATTACGAATGGAATGTTTTGCCTTTTGGACTAAAACAAGCACCATCAATATATCAAAGATTTATGGACAAATCTCTCGCAGGTTTGGATCATATATGTTTAGCATATATAGATGACATACTCATTTTTACAAAAGGAGATGAAAAACAACATCTTCGAGATTTAGAAATTGTTCTTTTAAGAATTAAGGAAAAGGGTATTATATTTTCAAAAAAGAAATCAAAAATTTTACAAAAAGAAATAGAATACCTCGGTTTAATTTTAAAAGAAAATGGGGAACTGAGTTTGGCACCTCATACCCAAGAAAAAATACAAGCTTTTCCAAATGAACTTTCTGATAGAAAACAAATTCAAAGATTTCTTGGATGTTTAAATTATATTGCTAATGAAGGATTTTTAAAAGACTTAACAAAGGAAAGAAAGCATTTGCAAAAGAAAATTTCAGAAAAAGTTCCATGGTCTTGGACTAAAGTTGATTCTGATAATGTTAAAACCATTAAAGAAAAAATTAAAATTTTACCCGAACTCTACAATCCAACAATAAAAGATTTTTTAATTGTAGAAACGGATGCATCACAAACAACCTGGGCAGGTTGTATGAGAGCCTTACCCAATGGTAAAGCAAAACTCTCTCTAAATGAGAAGGGATATAAAATTGAAGAATCAAATCTTCAATCAAAACAATCTGAAACTTCGAAAGAAGAAACAAATACCAAAAAAAGCATTGATTATAGTGCTTCTAAAATCCTGATAAAGGATACTGAAAAATTACATTTATGTAAATATATTTCTGGTACATTTACAGATACAGAATCTAGATACCATATTCAGGAACTAGAAACTCTGGCATGTGTAAAAATACTAGAAAAATGGAAGATTGACTTATTATCGTCAAGATTTCTTCTTCGTACAGACTCTAAATATCTTACAGGATTTTGGAGATATAAAATTAAAGCTGACCATAAACAAGGCAGATTAATAAGATGGCAGATGAAATTACAACAATTCGAGCCATATGTTCAATATATAAAATATGAGCAAAACAGTTTTACAGATACACTGACAAGAGAATGGAGCAAGCCATAAAGCTACTTCAGAACAACATCAAGCAAAAGGACGAGCAACTTGTCGCCCTAGAAATCAAAAGAGCAAAAATCTCTGCCGAGAGGGGGGAGATGATTACAACACTCAAAGGATTACAAAAAATGACAACAGAAGACCCAAATGAAATTCTAAAGAACGAAGAAAATTGGGACTTACTAGGACAACCTTCTGGAAAGTATGACTACTATGTAAAGTATACAGCCCCAGAAAGTTCAAAAATTCCTACTGAAACGATAGTACCCAGCGGTTGGAATGTAGATAAAGAACAAGAAGCAGAATCTTCAGAAACAACCTCAGACAGCAAGAAGTCTTGGGCTGACCAGGTCGAGGAAGAAGATGAAGCTAGAAAAAATGGTTTATCAACAATCATTCAAACAAGCGATCCCGTAGACAATGAGATGGGAAAGTTTGAACCTTATGTCATTTTTGATGGTCCAATGAAAGGGATCTATAGAAAATGGGCAATAGCAAAGCAGCACATCTTAGGCAAGAATGTGCGTCACAAAGGATACAAAACCATGAAGGAAGCTGAACAGGCACTTTGCGGAGCCTACAAGGAAGTTACAACAGCAAAAAACCTTCAAAAATCTCCAACAATGGAGTCGAAAAGGAAGCTGTCGATTGACAAAAATCTCCGTTCCAGGTAACTGACCCAACCTATATGGAATTCAGTCTTAGATGGAAATGGTTAAACCATTATGTGGAAGAATTCACTACTGAATGCTTCTACCCGGCTAACAAATTTAGCTGTCCCAAGACAGTTACATTACCAGGAATAGATAGTACTACATGTCTATCTTTCTTTCAAAATGGTTTAATCCACACCATATATTTGGAAGAGCAACCAAAGAAAACTTTTGGGGAACTCAAGTTTCTTCCAAAAAATCTACAAAATTTGGCAGAAAAATTCAATAATTTATATGCCAAAGGAAAAGAGATCTTCCTAGAGATCGACTCAACATATCCTTGGTATGATGAAAATACCTTGGAGCTGGTCACAAAACCAATATACTTAATCAAGATTGGGATATCCAACAAAGAATATCCGGTCATGAATAAGGAAAGTACAGAATGGCATCCAGCTATGTACGTCAATCAGATGAAGAATTTTCGTCGGAAAGTTTCAAGATTGTCATCCCAGACAAACTACAGAACAATCTACGAAGACTCATCAATGATCGTGTATAGCGATTCCAGAAAACCAGCAAAAGAAAAAGATATCAAGGCAATCCAAGAACTTGAAGAAAGAATTGACCAACTGACGGATGGTCATGAAAAATTACCAAGGGTAATTCAAGAAGAATGCTGTAGATATTTTTTACAGTATTACAAAAATCATAACTGTAAAAACTGTCAAAAATCGTCGGCACAAGAAGACAAGGAGGCTAAAAGCACGGATCAACTGGCCACAATGTAGGACAAAAAGTGTGCAGTGGTACCTTATCACATCTGAGTCAGATGGGGACCACTTAGTGATAAATAATGTAAAAAACTATTTGTCGTTTTTCTTAGTGCGTTTTTCTTTTTTAAGTGCGCATCACTTTTTCTGAGTGCATGTCACTGTTGTGTGAGTGCGTGTCACTTTTCTGAGTGCATGTACAATGTCATGGAAAGGGACGTCTACCTAATGTGAGCCCTTCTCCACTATAAATAAGAGCATTTAGCTCAATGTAAATCACAGTTGAAAGAAATACGAAACTATTAACTAGTTTTTGAAGAATTATTTTCTTTTGTCCTTAGAATTATTTCTAAGAAGTAGCTCTTGAGGTAATACTCTGGAGGAGCTAGATCCTTGAGGTAATACTCTGGAGGGATCAACCACATAACACAATATAATCAAACAGATTATATCCCAAAACAACACAAACATCTTCGGATCGAAGAGTTCAACAAAACCAGAAACAAAGAAAATCATATCAGGTATGATTGTTATTATCACAACACTTGTTTATTATATTATAATGTTTGCATAACAGATGGAAAGTTCGAATTTTAGAACTCAAAGATTATTTTCAAATTTTTTTGAAATTGAGCACACAGAACCTAGTTCTGATCACACATACTTAGAATTAGTCTTAATGGAAGACTATGATAAAAAGGTAACTTATTTACTAAAAAGGATCTCTGAACCAAATTTGGTTAAGATAATTTTAGACAAATTCAAATTTAATCATTACCAAGAAAAGGTTTTTCTCGAAAAAATTCAAGAAACTATCGAAGGAGACTTCGAAGAATATGAATTAAAATGTTTAGTTCGTGAGTTAAACAATTTTACTAAAAATTCTAAATACATAGAATGTTTTCAAGGACAATTCTATGGAGACTTTGCAAGTGTACATTATAGACTAAAAAACTCTCGAGTTTATAGTCTAATAAAAACTTTAAATATTCTGCCCGATAATATTAGTGAAAATTCAGAAGAATTTTGAAAATTATGTCTGAAATCTCACTTTTTGAAGAAACATCTAGTTATTTTGCTGATGTTATACAAGATCACAAAATAGAAGAAGCAGATTTATCTCTAACTGCTGAAGAAAACTTTAAAAGAAAGTCCATAAAATTCAAAGAACGTCTTTTGAGGAAAAATATCTTGAAATTTGGAATAATGATAGGAGAAGAAGCAATTCCAATTGATTCTACTTCTGGAAATATTTTTATATCTACCATAGATAGAACACAAATTCAAAAAAGAATTTCAAGTCTTTCTGAAAAAGAAAGAAATAAAATTGGTTATATTCACATATCAACCATTCAAGTTTTAATCAAAAGTACTTTCATGAAAGGTATTGATACACCGTTAAATATAATTCTAAGAGACTCTAGAATTACAAATGATAGACAATCTATAATTGCGCAAGGAAGATGCAATTTAAAATATGGAAAAATTAAGTTTGATATAAACTTACAAATAGGATTATCCCTAAAGGATAAAGATCTGGACAGATCCATAATCTTTAATTACAAATTAGAAGATTCAAAATTTATGAAAAAAGGAAATCATCCTTTTACAATATGCTATAGAATTAATTATGCTTTAAGTAATTCACATCATAGCATAGAATTTACAGGAAAAGATATAATTCATATTGATAAATTATTCACCCCTATAGTGACATTAGAGTCACCTATATTTAAAACCTTGGCAAGAAAGAGTTCTTCATTAATAGAAGATGACAAAAATCTGTTTGAAGAAACAGACGAAAAACCATTAATTAGAAGCCAAAGCCTTAGGGTAGCACCCCCAAAAAGAGATTTTGAAATCTCAGAACTAAAAGAATTAAATAAGCTACAAAGCTCAGTAGCAGAGTTGTCCTTACAACTCGAAAAATTAGATAAAAGAATCTAATTAAACTTCCGCAACCGGTTACACTTACTACCTGCGCTAGTAATGAACTTAGCTGAAGAAAGAAAAAATCTAAAAGTTTATAGAAAAAGAATTCAAAAATTAGAATCCGAATATAAATGCTTAAAAAACTTGCTATATATGGATAGACCTTATGTTAATCCAAGAATAAAGGCAAGACTCATAGAAAGAAAAGATCTATTATCTAATTACAGACTTTTAGTACAATACACGAAGAATGAACTCCAACGTTTATCTTACAGCTAACGCGCCAAATCTCTGCCGCCCAAACTCTGGTATCAGAGCAAAATCTCGATCTTAGGATAGAGAATGAAAACTCACACCTTTAGATTTCTGAAGATACACAGAAACACAATTATGGAACTACACCATATAATTATGATTTGGTGGGACCAAATAAAGACTTTACTCCTATTGGTCTATTCAAATAACTTTTTCAATATTGTCAAAATATTGACTACACCTTAGAAGCTCCCAACTTATAAATACCGTACATCTCATGAGTTGCTGCACGCAGCTCGAGACATATGAGAAAATATTTAAAAAATGTCAAAAGGTATAATTATTGTATTTTTGTCTAAATATTTTGTTTAAATATCTTTTTTAAAAATTTTATTGCCTGTTGCTCACTTCATATCCAACCAAAAGGATCACAATAGACACAAATGTAGTGGCATAATGGCAAATGAATAATTACCAAAAATTAAAGCACCAGAAGAACTTGCGAGCAGTTGTGCAATGGTTATCTAGATCCGTCAGAGTACATCAAAACAAATATTTGATGGCTTATAATAATAAATAATAAGAATAACCATAACCCCTTAAAACAAAAAAATAAACCTAGTATCAAAACTTTATAAATCGATGTATTTTTCCTAATTCATCTCTTTTTTATTCACATAATGGTAGCAATCCGAGTTAACATTTATTTTGGCATGAGTTCACAAGGTAAATGGTGGGATAGACATAAGATTAATTCGTGCATCGCCTAAGACTAAACATTTATTTTGGCATGTTTGATGAAAAACAAATAATAATAGATAAGATAGTCTGTAGTTGTTGAACTTACAGACTTACAGTGATAGCATAGTTGATTGATCTTGAAATGTTTGGTTAAATTAATGGTTTAACTAATGGATAAATATAAAATGAGCTAATCATTGTGATAACAAAAGACAAAACGATACTATATAAACTATAACTTCAATCACCACTTTAAGTAGCATATGATATCAATACACGCTATAACCTAATGAGATATAGTTCTTAGGCTTGCAAGTGATAGATGATTCCTGACGACTCTATTTTGATTTTACAATCTTACTTTCTCACATTTAAAAGCAAAAAACCATTTTAAATTTTAGTCACTATTATAAGCAAAAATTAACTACTTTTAAACTAATTAATACTCTTATTCTTAATATATCCTTACTTTTCAAAAGGTGCATGTGATTTCCAAGAAAAATAAGTCTTAATCTAGTAAATTTATCCATGTTTTATCTTAAATCAAGAAACTTAATTACACTTAATTAAATTTTTTAAACACCGCGTAATTAATTTTTTTTCTATAAATGTGACCGGAAAAAATATATGTTAATCAGTCCGCTATAGCCTTAGTAGGTTAGCCTTGCCAGTTTTATCTTAAACACCGCGTAAAAGAGTATATAAAAGAGGATAATCTTTAATTTATTAATAATATAAAGAAGGTAATAATATAAAAGAGGATAATTTTTAATTTATTATAATGGAGTAATGTGCGTCTATAAATGACTCTTTAATAGTCACTAGATCAAAATAAAATCAAGAGATATTATGAGTATAACATTTGTAAAATTATACCGGTGTAATTTGGTTATTCACCATATAATATATTGTTAATTATTAATATTTGTATATGTTTTCCTTATCAACAACATCGTGTAAGATTCTAAATATGACAATATTAACTAATATCTATAAATAGTTATATAATTGCTCTAATCACTTAAAATAAACCGAAAACACCCTTAAATATCCAACATGAAGTCATGCCAAATTGACATATTGTTAAGCCTTTTCAATGTTATAAAAAGAAGCAAAATCCACATTCATTTGCACCAAGACAAAAATTCATCACTAGAACAAAGAGAAAATCCACCATGGGGTTTATATGTAAAGGGGTAATATATTTTTCATCAATACTAGTGTTGTTATCAACTACAACATTTGCGGTTTATTCAGAGGCTAAATTTGAAAATAAAAATATAAAATCAGCTACTTTTATTTCTGAAATGTTTGAAGTGGGTCCCGGGAAAGTCGTGGCTACAACATTTTATGATGTTGAATTTCCAAAAGGTCATGTTGGAATAAAGAGCTTTGATGCTGAACTAGTTGATGAAGAAGGCAATTCCGTACCATTATATGAAGCATACTTACATCACTGGTTTGCTATAAAATATCATTCAAAAGATTGGAATATGTCAAAAATAATCCCTGAGAATCCTATGGAAGGTGCCATTTACATTAGAAATCAAGGAACATGTGGTTCTTATATTCTTCCACTTTATTGGGGTTTAGGAGCTGAATCAAGAAGAACAGCATCAAAAATTCCAGATCCTTATGCTGTAGAACATGGAAACCCTTCAAAAATTCCATTTGGATACCAAGAAAAATGGCTCCTAAATCTCTTGATCATTGATACACGTGGTACAAAAGATAGAGAAGGTTGTACTGAATGTAGGTGTGACCATTTCAATTTGCCAAAGAATTTTTATAATGTCACAATTGGCATTGATGGAAAACCATTGAGATCAAGTTATAAAGGAGGACTCTTTTGTTGCCAACATGATTTACAATGCAAATTGAAAAAGGGTTTTGAAGCACCTATGAGAAAGCTTGCCTTGAGGTACAAAATAACATGGGTTGATTGGAACCAACAACAAATTCCTCTAAGATTTTATATACTTGATTCAACTGATCGAGTTAGAACAAATGGTTCCCAATTTATTCATGATTGTAAGGTAAACAAGAAATTATATATAATTTTGTTTATGATATTTTTTCTTCACATTTTTGCTTAATTTATTTCTAATTTTTAACTATAAATATTTTTTATAAATATAAGTACTAATTTTATTTTAAAGATAAAAATTAAAAACAAAAACATATTCATACATCAAACAAGTCGTAAAATAGTACTAAAAAAACATAATTTGTCCACGAATTAATAGTTAACCTTGTGACCTCAAGGAATGAGGTTCAAATCCCTTCAGAAATAGTTGTCAAATGATCGCTAACACCGCTTTAATTAATAATTATTTCTTTTTTCATAAATATTTTTTGTTTTAAAACTTATAGTAATAAAGTTATTTTTCTTCACGAGTATCCTTTAAACATAATTTAAATATACAATTTTGTTGAACTCGACGGTTACAGGTAGAGTTTACAGTTCCAAAAAGTAATGGTAGAAAAAACACTGCTCCTCATATTGAGAAAGCAAACATCCCAATGGAAAAAGGTGGTTATCTCATCTACGGCACCGCCCATATGCATACAGGTGCCATTAATGCAACTTTATATGGACAGGTAAGTTCGTTTTATATAAATAATTCTATAATTTTCTTATCCATACATATAATCTTTATGATTTTCGATGGTGCACATGTTTCGTTTATGTGTGTTTGTCTTGTTCCTTAAGCAATACACTATAGTCTTTCTACATTATGGTAAGAAGTCATATGCTTTAAATCATCTTTCATCGCCTCTAAACATGATAATATTTTGATTAATATAGGATGGAAGAATTTTGTATACTTCAAAACCAACATATGGAAAAGGAAAGGAACCGGGAAATGAGAAAGGCTATGTTGTCGGGATGTCAGGAACTTATCCAGAATTAGGTTCAACCAAGATTGAAGATGGTGAAATCGTGACTATAGAAACAAGATACAAAAGCGGCTTTCGCACTGGAGCTATGGGACATATGTACATCTATTTGGCAGATCGATTACCGGAGAATACAAATAGACCTACTCTAGCATAGAAATTCTATTTTTATATATTATCATGTGATTACAATAGTTAAATAAACAAGTTATCAATCAAGACGAAAAAATTATTTTTTTTTTCTAGTTTATATTATGACTCTTTCATTTTCTAATCACATATGTTTTCGAGGTAGTGTAACACCCTAGTTTAATAAGGATGCACCTTAAGACATTTTGTCATTCATTAATCTTAAAACAGACACTAAGACTTACAAAACTTGAAACATTATTCGTTTAAATTTGTTATATTAAAAGTACAAATTTTATATCCCACAATTTAAAAATGAAACCTTTCATTAATTGACTAAAGGACGTAAAATAAATTGTAATTTTAATTTATCTCTATTTTAATTAAAGTTCTGACACGAAACTCTAAACATCTAATCTTCTAAAAACACCTGCTACCTAAAAGCATAATTAATTTGCAAAAAAAACAAACCAGGAACATATAGAATACCAATAGAAATCCTTTAAGATGTTCCTTAGCCATGCATGAGATATAACCAAAAATCCATTCTAAATATGAATGCATTAGATACACATGTTTAAAATGTCTGGACCTACACTGAAAATCATAAAGTTAACTTTGGAATTTAGACCCATTCGTTGCCACCTAAATCCCTACGTAATAGGCGTTTCGGCCTAAACCATGGTCTTTTTATTGTGTAGTCAACAAATGATGATAACGTATTATTTATACTTTTTTTTTATTATGACCTCCTTGAATATCTCTTACATCATCTAACGTAGCCCAACATGCAACCCCGTTTCTCTCCCAAATATCAGTCGCTCAGTTATAATTGCCACCTTTAACCTAGTTGCCACTTGTCCGCTTAAAATTTATTTCTCAATGATAATGTAGTCCCACCACAACCTAAATTATCACTTTGTTTGATGAAAAAATCAAACATTCCAATGGAAAGAGGTGGCTATCTCATCTACGGCACCGCTCATATGCATACAGATGCCACTAATGCAACATTATATGGACAAAAGGTCGGTTATGTGCCGTTTAGTATGCCGGATTTGTAATAATGCTAATGAGAATGAATGGCACATTTTGTTTGAATGTCATGACAGCAAAACAAGCTTGGCTAGTAGCAGGCCTTCAACACATTGTGATGTCGCGGGTACACCGGTTTGATATTGCCAATGAAATGCTTATGGATGTGGTAGATAGGAGTGTGGCGGGACAATTTGCAACATTGCTTTGGGTATGTGGAATGATTGGTGGGTTGTGCATGAAGTTCGAAATTAGCATATTACTGGCGAGGTGTAGTCTGTATCTTGGGATAACTTGAGATGAGATGGTACAAATGTAATGTAGACGCCGAGTTCCACAGGAACATGGATAAGACAGTGCGGGTTGCTGCGTTTGTTATTACATGGGTCGGTTCGTCGTTGTTTGGAAGCTCTTGAGTTTATGGGAATTTCTCTATCATTGAAGGTGAAGCTATGGCCTTGATTGTTGTTGCAAAAGAAGTAATGAGTATAGGCTTCAGCTTCACTAATGTCATTTTTTAAACTGATTCCAAGACTGTTGCAGATGCTATTATTTATAATAATCATAGCTATACTGGAATATCTGAATTTAGTTCTTTAGTTTCTAATATCAAAAGTTTGTTGTCTATTAATTCAAGTTTTGAGGTGAAGTTTATTAAGCAACGAGCAAATATGGCTGCTTATATGTTTCTTAGGAAAACTATTTTCTGGTTTGGTCGTAGATTATTTGAGTTATTACATACTTGTATTGAATCTCTTTTCATTAATGAAATAAATTGAATTTGTTTTTATAAATTAACAACAAAAAAAAAAAAACCTATTTCATTTAGATATAAATATTCACAAAGAAAAAATAAAATTAAGGTGAGTAGTAGTGTAGCTAATATATAAATGTCAAAATATTGATATATTTTGAAGCCACCTTTGTGTGTCTCATTGCTTGTTGGCCGATCAAATTGAGAATATATATATGCTTTATGATGACAAACAGATGAGACCAATGAAAATAGGGTTTGCTTATTATGTGAAGAAGCCATAATAACCGGCCATCAGTATATTAGTGTGTCTATGAGGCCGGCTAGGTGCTCTACATTTGCAATTTGCAGCATATATATATTAATGTTTTTCAGAAAATGGCTGTCATACCACCCATTGTGTCTCTTTTCCTCTTTTCCATCAACATCTCTTTGATTTTTCAGTCATTATAATTACTCTTTCACTCATCAATAAATAATATTAGTTTTTTTCTTTATAATATTTGTCGCATTTGATAATTTTATACGGATTAAATATATGATATATATAAAAGAAAAATAATTAATTGTAATTTTATTAATTGATGTATTTTCATTACAATAAATTGATAGTAATGTAAATTGTATCAATTATATGGTACAATTAAAAAACAAATTCAAGTTACATTGAAATTCAATAGTGTCACTTTTTTTTGGACAAATATTTTTTGCAAATACAATTATTATGGAGTGGTTCATTTCTTGCTATATCAGACTCTTTTTTCTCTAATAGTTTAGTGACTATATTTGCGTATTGTAAATATGAAGAAGTGGAAAATTCGGACACACTCTTTAACTTTTTTTTTTGACAACTACAAACTCTTTAACTAATACATAAGAATTAATAAAAGTAATGTTTATATTGAATTTTTCAACATTATATTCCTATGCTAAATGAACATTAGCATAAGAATAATAATCAGAGAAGTTGTGTGTAACTAACATTCCTAGGAATAAAAAAATCCTGGGAACAAATTTTTAAAACTTGAAACAAACATAATAATGTTATATTTCTGATCTCATATTCCCGGGAATAACATTACAAACCTTGAAACAAACACACCCTAGAAAATATATCTCTAAAAAGTTGTTTTTTCACAAATCTATAGCTTCTTTTTTAGAGAGTTTTTTGAAAAACCATGATCCAATTTTTTTTTTAATAAAATAATAAATATTTAAAAATAACATTTGAAGCACTTATAAAAATAGTTTATGTTAATTTTTTTTAACAAAAATACAATACATTTATTAAAAACATTTTCGAAAAAGAACTAAAATAAATTTACGTGCCCAAAATTTTGATTAGAGCTAACTCAAGTAAAAATCGATTTTGTAGAATTCAGTATAAATATTTAGGATAACTTGATCTTGAAGATATTTGATATCATAAATTGAATAGATGTCACAAACGGTGAATTGACTACTTAAGTATATGTACTTTTTATTACTTATAAAAAAAAAGTACTTTTTATTCAAAAAGTACTTTTTGATTCAATATTGCTTGCGTACTATATTTATACTTTTGTCTTTGCGTACTATATTTATACCTTTGTGTGTCACTTTTTGATTCAATATTGGTTTGTTGTTTGGTAGTCGATAACCAATATAAGATTTTGTTGAATTTTTTATGTTGACAAACAACATGATTGTACTTATGTTATTTGTTTTTAAGACATACGGTGTCATATTTGGTAACCTATAATGATTTGAGTAATAAAAGAATAGAGTTTTCAACCAATGAATTTATTTTCTTAAGTAGTTTTATCCTACATATTATATGTAATGTCTATATCAATTGAACTACGTTCATTGAAATAAGTTGATACATGATTTTATAGACACTAAACTTCAAAAAAAGATATTATTTGGAACGAAAAATACATTTAAACCATGAAAAATTTATATTAAATTGTAAAATATGTAATCAAGTAATTGAATTCAAATCAAATGATTAATAAATATATAAATGAATTGACGAGAGAACCTAAATTTAAAATTTAAATTCTGACTATAATAATTATATATTGATCAAACTTTACTTAACTTTCGGTCAAATTCTATATTATCAGATTCCTATTTCCCTTAAAACCGGGGGATTAAAGACAAAAAAAATAATATAAAATATGTATAATCAAGCTTTTCTCCAGGCTAAGGGAATCCAGGTATTATTCTTTATTATTCTTTAATAATACCAATGTGAGCATTCATTTTGTATCTTGGAATCTAATTTTCAACCTCTATGTTGACATTTAAATACATCAAGCTTGTAAGGTCATAAAATCACTTTAATCGTCCCTATAATTTTTCTTCTAATTGCTAGCTTGAAATACATCAAGCATAGCTATGGAAGACTTAAACATGTGGCTCTCTTTCTATATGAATGAAAGTGACAACCATGATTTTCCCATTAGAAGGTTTTGCCCGGCAAGAATGGAGCAAGATCAAGGAGGGGAGTGCAATGACCAAGAAACAGTACTTGATCATATTGAATTGTGTACTTTTGATACAACCACAACTCCTTGTTTATTAGCTTCTTCAGAAGTTGATGACTTTGTTGATAGCTTCATCAACATGGATCAGTATGAAGATCAAGAGTCTCAAGAGAATCGTCATCAAAGCTTTGATCACTTTGTGACGAATGAAGAAGATGATGATGTTGATGCATACACCATTGGATATGTTCCAACCACAATGGAGGATGAAGAATTAGAGATCTTAGAGAATACCACAATTTCAATGGAGGAAGAAGTTGAAATGAATGGCACTTTTGGTGCTATACCACAAGCACGAGCCAGTCTCGGTATGAACCAAGGCCTTGACTTGGTCCATACGTTGCTGGCTTGTGCTGAGGCCGTAGGCTGTAGAGACAACCATCAGGCAAATTTGTTACTTAGCAAAATTTTGGCTATGGCAAATCCTTCAGGAGATTCATTGCAAAGAGTTTCTTATTGTTTTGCCAAAGGATTGAAGTGTAGATTATCACTTTATCCTCAAAATAATGTATTTTCAAATGGTGCACTCACAACAAGTGCTTCTAATGATGTTTCTTTAATTACTAGGGAAGATAAGTTGGAAGCTTTTCAACTTCTTTACCAAACAACGCCGTACATTACTTTTGGTTTCATGGCTGCAAATGAAGCTATATGTCAAGGATCAAAAGGTAAAAGCTCAATACACATAATTGATTTAGAGATGGAGCATACTCTTCAATGGTCTTCCCTTATAAGGAACCTCGCTTCGAGGCCCGAGGGTCCTCCAAGGCTCAGGATAACAGGATTGAGTACGAACGAAGAAAACAATGTGAAACTTCACACTAGCATGAATTTTCTTGTGGAGG
Organism: Trifolium fragiferum; assembly: GCA_954870985.1. Lineage (NCBI taxonomy): Eukaryota > Viridiplantae > Streptophyta > Magnoliopsida > Fabales > Fabaceae > Trifolium > Trifolium fragiferum. Next base: position 17,877,571 of record OX940792.1, read on the forward strand.
AAGCAATATCATTAGGAATAGTCCTTGAATTTCACATAATATCAGAGCTGGCAACACCTTCTTTTCTTACAATTGAGAACCTCAACTTGAGAGAAGGCGAATCGTTATTTGTTAATAGTATCTTGAAATTGCACAAATATGTGAAAGAAAGTAGAGGTTATCTAAAGGCAGTTCTTCAAACAATCAAGAAGCTAAGTCCAATTGCAGTCACAGTTGTAGAGCAAGACACAAACCACAACGGACCTTTCTTTCTAGGGAGGTTTTTGGAATCACTTCACTATTACTCAGCAATATTTGATTCTCTTGAAGCTTGTATTCCAAGAAATAGTCCTATTAGGATGAAAATAGAGAGAGCACATTTTGCAGAAGAAATTTGTAACATTGTTGCTTATGATGGTCCTGATAGAATGGAGAGACATGAAAGAGTAGATCAATGGAGAAGACAATTAGGAAGAGCAGGATTTCATGTAATACCACTCAAGTGTACAAGTCAAGCTAGAATGATGCTTTCTGTTTATGATTGTGATGGATATACATTGTCATGTGAAAAGGGCTGTCTTTTACTTGGTTGGAAAGGAAGGCCTATTATGATGGCTTCTGCTTGGCAAGTGGCAAGTTTCTCGTAAACAAATTTTGTAATCTGAGGCATTGATCTCAGATTAACAGTCGAGATGGTTTACTACATGAAATGCGTGCTTTTTCTACGACAATTAGGGAGTAGAATAATCGTTCACTTATTCATTGCCATTATTTGTTTCTTTCAACATCAATTTAAGTGAGTTAATCATATTAGTATACATAGGCATCTAATCTTTATGTTTCACTTAATTGAAGTGTATCATTTTTGAAAAAAAGTTGAGTTAGCTATTTCTCATTGAACTTCTTATTTATTATTTGAAAAATAAATAAATAATAATAGATTGATGATAAGAAGTCATCTTGAAAGGAACCTGGTGTAACTGCAACATTTTAAAGGGATAAAATCATTCAAATTTATGTGTCTTCTTAATGTCTTAGATTAATCTGGATGGATAAATTTTATCAAGTCCAACTTAACAAAACTATTTTTGATTTGGTGGAAGAACACATTGAAAAAAAAAACAACTATTTTGAAGTGAACAGCCTACTTTAGAAAATACAATGAATAATATCAATTGTAGATAACATTATTTCAAAAACATATGAAGCAGCTTATCATTTTTTCCTGACTATCATATAATTAGAGATAAGAACTGATTAATCCATCCATTCCATGAAAATCATAAAAATAAGATAGAGTAATCAGAAACGAAAATGACAATTTTGTACTTGTATTGAAGCATTGGTGTACAGCAAGTACTTTGCCTGGCATAGTATTAGATTATTATGTATATATCTAATCTATTTAAAATAAAGAAAAATCTGAAACCTAAAGGTTAGCACCAGCCCTGCTACAACTTCCCTAGGGTACCATTAAATAAATTAAATTTGAAATCACGAATACCAATAATAATGCTATCTCTGACTCATTTAGATGGCTTGTTTCCCTGTGGCTTAGTTTGACTAGCTGCTGCGGACATTATGCGCAGGCGACTTGCAATTTCTGTGAAGGAAGGCCTGGCTATAGGATTCGGTGCCCAACATTGCTCCATCAGTGTTCTCCATTCGAGATCGCAGTGGCTTGGAATGGTTGGCCGCAGTGTGTTATTTACAATCCCACCTACATGCAGAGGAGACAAATATCAATGACAACTAATACTACCTTCAAAAGCTATCTCAAACATTTTATCATAAGCTCCTTTGAATGCAAAATAAAGTAGACTAGCTAATTGATTTTTATATTGACTTGATGGCAGTATTGTCAATCACCGATCGTGGAACCAAGCAATTAGTTCAAATTTTGTTATGTTATAGCCTCTATAATACAACACTGTACAAAATTGCATATTGTAGAACAATAGCAGTTAGTTAAAATTCCACTGCACTGTAGCGCCACTATAACCGCTATTTACCAATACTGCTTGATTTTATAGGAGAAATATTGAAGGCTGCTCTACATAGGATGATCCTCTGATAAAACAATAGAACTCCTTTGGGAATAAGTGCTCATCCCACTCAAGTATCAACCCCTAATTTATGTTTATGTTTTTTACTCTCCTCTTTTCCAATCCAATTAAACATTCGAGCGGAGAGAAGAATCTTATATTTGTTTCTCTATCTTCCCTCCATCAATATTTTAGAACAAAGAGAATGAAAAGGAAAATTAACACAGAAAGTCTTTATTCTACCATCAAGCATGCTGTTGCTTAAATATATAGTGTAAACCCATTTGAAATTATGCAAAAGACTACATAGCTCTTCAACAAAAAATAAAATAAAAGACAAGCATGAAAGAAAAAATATTACCTATAATTGCACCATAGTGCATATTGGCATATGGCTCCTCACCGGTTAAAATTTCCCATAAAAGTATGCCAAAGGAGAAGACATCAACCTACAAGATTAAAATGCAAATGCAGCAATCAATATCTCCAACTTCACAAGAAGGTAAAACAGACATGGAAAACAAAAAAGATTATAAGACTTCCCTTGCAGGTTACTTTTTTGAGGTAAAGTCCAAATATAATATATTGAACATTAGATTTATTTTCCGGTAATAGCATAAAATAGGAAACTTTGAATGTGTAAGATAAAAATAGTTAAATGAACATAATTATATTTCCAAAATTTGAGTAAATGAACTTAAATATATTTCCAAAAGTTATGGGATGGAAATTTCAAAATCAAGAAGATACAACTTATTTCCTTAGTTAAATTTCCATACAACTTATTTCCTTAGTTAAATTTCCATACAACTTATTTCCATAGTTGAATTTCAATAATGTGTCATGGCAAATTGGAGAAAATCATTTCATTAGAGTGAGATAACTTAAAATATTACCTTTTCTGAGACCTTGTTGCTGCTTCCATTAAGCAGCTCTGGTGCCATCCAAGGTAGAGTTCCACGCACACCACCAGTAACTAAGGTATTTCGTTTAATTTTTGACAAGCCAAAATCACCAACCTGGGAAAGAAATTTTATGTTACTTAGTAACACGGAAAAATTGTGATATATCAAGTTCATAGAAGAAATTTTATGTTTCTTCTGAGCTAAGGTATTGATATTTGATACCTTGCATATTGGCCGTAAAGGATCTTTCAAGTTCACAAGCAAATTGTCACATTTTAAGTCGAAATGCACAATGTTTTTTGAGTGTAAATATTCCATTCCAAAAGCTGCATCCATTGCAATAATCAGCCTTTTACGACGGTCCAGATACCTGAAACAAACCATGTTCAGATTCTTAAGCCAGACTAATAGTAAAACAGGACATGATATTCATCACTTGAACATTCTTGCCGACACAATAAAGCCTCGTTTGCTTTGCGAAAACATTTTCTGTTTTATTTTCTAAAATATGTGCTTATTTTAACATGCTAATAACATGTGAGAAGTTTAAAATGAACAATTGTGAGTTTTGACAGTAAGAAGAAAGACTAATAGAGATGTTGCATTTTTTAAAATAATGAAAACAATTTTTTGGCATTTTCATTGTTTCCAAAAAAAAAATGCACATAATTGTTCACTTCAAGAGTCTAAAAATTGACACAATTTAGTAAATTGGAAATAGAAAACATATTCACAAAGTAAATGGAGCCAAAACTTTTAGAGTAGCGATGCTAATCACTTAAGCATCTATCAAATAATGAAAGCTATCCAAACAAATAAATGTGCCTTCCATCAAAAAATAAGTTATTATAGAAACTAGTTTTCATCAAATTTGATGCAGTAGTAGGCGTCAATCTTAAAATAGAGCTTCTAGATAATAGAAATTCAAAAACAATTTAAGCGCATTACCTATCCTTGCGAAGTAATACATGCCTAAGAGAACCATCCACCATGTATTCTGTAACAGTAGCCATTGTTCCTCCTGGTCCATCCTGTACTACACCGTAAAATGCGACCACATTTGGATGATGAAGCTTTGAAAGAATGTCAGCTTCTCGCCAGAACTCAGCAGTCTGAGAAAAGATGTAAATATAAATTTACGTGCCTCACAATATATGCTTATCATATTTTATAACTTGCTAACGATCACAACAATAAAAAGAACTCTATTTCATTGTAAAGAAAAAGAAACCAGAACATTCTATCAAACAGCCATTGAATGACTAGTTACCAGTCTCTCTTGCTCAGATGATCGACCGGTGAAGCAGCTCTTCTTTATTCTTTTGATAGCAACATCTGATCCTCTCCATTTTCCATGATACACAGTCCCAAATGTACCAGAACCTAGTTCCCTCAACTCTTCAAGATCTTCATTCTTAATGACCTACAAATTGCACCAAAACAATAAAATAAACAAACTAACGATATTTAGGCAAACATTCACGCATGGTATTATACACATGGAATCTATAAAAGTTCTTAAAAAACATATAAAACAGATCAAATAATACAATAAACATCACGTCAAATGAGAGGACAAAAGTGCAAAACATCATATCATGACCAAGAGCATGATTTTATTTTTTTAAAGAAAAAAAAAATGTACTTGAGCTTACTAGACCAGCTTCAGAGAAAAATATCAGCAAGTCTGAAGAGCAAAAGCATTTGGTTTACGAGTAGTTAAACACCTCTCATGCATTTAATTGTAGCAAGTAGGCTGCCTGAATCACCGCTCCATAATTTCAATTTGCGTCTTTAAAGTACTCCATTTTCACAATCTTAAAAATCCATTACACATTTTTTGACAAAAAAATAGCATAAAAAAAATGTATCACCATACTAAAGAGATCAGCTAGATTTATAAAAATACTTTTCGTAGCGGGAAATGGTGAAAAGTTTATTAACTTTTAGTATTGGGTGCTTCATTCATCTCTAAGACACGGGTATATAAAGCCAAAGTGCCAAATTCCAGATCCTTACAGAATTTATCTAATTTAATGGGGAAACAAAAATGAACTGAAGTACGAATCAAATGAAAACTTAGAACAGAATCGATCTAAGAGTTTTAATTTTGGAAGTACAACTAAGACAGCAACTCTGCTGCCTGTTAAATAGTGTAGTGAAGATGAGAATGTTAAATGCACCAATAGATACTCAAGTCAATACAAGATTAGATGCATGCCTAATCTTCAAATAAACATTTACTGAAAAGAGGGTGAAATAAACATGCCTAAGGTGAAGTAACATTTATTGAAAAGAGGGTGAAAAAAACCTGCCTAAGGTGATTTGGTCATGTGAGATGAGACAACCACAGACTGTACTAAGTAAGTTATATCAAATGGAAGATCTTTCAATTAAAAGAGGTAGACAAAACTGAAAAAACCTTAATGGGAAACATGACTTTTATCGAACCAAATTCCTTGAAAAGTTGCTTCTTTATCAAGCATAGTGGTGTCATATATGTAAAATATATAAGACAAAGTTCCATTTACAAAAGTCAGATAACCAGGTACCAATTTAGCAGCAGGGGAAAAGAAGTTTTGGGAGAGGGGAGTTCATTTTGCTGAAAACAAAATATTATGCCTACAATGGTGGATAAATTGAAGATTTCTCAATGCAACACTCCTAAACCAATTAAAGACATACTTAGTGCATTACCAAAGTAAATAAAAAAAAGTTCTACAGAGAAGATAACCAGATCAAATAAGAATGTTCAAGGGAAAGAATGAGACTTTACCTGGACTGAACCAATATCAAAATTTCCTGAAGAAGGATCAAGTGGAGATAGATTACAATTTTTGGTTACAAATTTCCCATCCTAAGTTAAAGCATAAGAACTATTGTCAGTGGAAAACCATATATAGACAGGTACTGAAATTTAAAAAAATAAAAATTAAAAAAGTCATTACCTCATACTCAGACTCTTGTGCTCCTAGATTTTTCAACATTCCATCGAACTGCAGACTTTTGGTGTCATTAAGTTGGGATTGATCATAATTGGACTTCAGAGCATGAGTTTCTGTTCCATTCCTTCTATGTAAGTCCTGATTTTCTTCACCAAAATTGAGGTGGGAATCCTCATGATTTAGAGGAACACTATCAGTTGTTTGAGGTGCAGCATGATGTGAAAAACCAAGATGATCTTGATCAATAAGAGAAACATTGTCAAGCCCTTGTGCCAGCTTTCCAAAGTATGACCAACTTTTAGGTTCGTGATTTTCCATATTTACACTATAGGCTGTTCCGTCAGATTGTGGGTGCATACTGGAGGGGTCTTCTTGAAGTATTGCTTTAGAATACATATCAGAAAGCAATTCACGGGGGAATCGATCATCGATATCAATCAGAATGTCACCTTGTACTTGGTTGGAAACATTTTGGGGAATATCTTGAGAAACATTGTTGGTTATGTTCCCAGCTAAAGAAACAGGTAGTTCTTGAACCATATTGTTATCATTAGATTCCTTCCCATAGGCCTCACCCCAATCAATCTCTGGAAGATTAGATGCTATAACATCAAGGCGCTCAACAGAGGAAACATGATTAAGAGAAGGAAGATCTGATTCACCACATTTAGTTTTGGTTTCATCAAACAAGGGCTTGATATGGTTATCTTTAATTTCCACCTCTTTCATTCCTTCATTACTCAGTATGGCTTGCTTCAAATCGGGATCCACGTGCTCAGATAGGTTTGACTTTATCTCGCTGTTTGTATCAAGCAACAATTTATTCATTTGATGGGTGGCAAACCCATTGTCAGTGGCATGGTCATCTGCGGGAAAGGGCTTTGCAGAAATACTCGGTTTCTCATCTCGATCTAACAGATTACCATCATGCAAGTTGTCGCCAGATTCTGTTACTGGACCCTCTGGCTTGATATTGGAAAGCAAATCTGACGCATGAAACTGCGAGCTGGGTGCATCATCTGACTTTGAGGATCGGTTCAGGACCTCTACTTGCTCCCTCGGAGCTCTTTCTGAATAGTAAACTCTTCTAGTAACTGGAGGAGGATGAAGACAACTCAAATCAATTGCATTGGAGTGGGAATCACCATAATTAGGAACAAATGAATTGTTAGATGTAGAAGAGGCCTCTTCACAATCCTGGTGCGGAACTTTTTTTGTGCAAGGGGAAGAAGGTAGATTCCCCTCAGGAATGGTAACTACAGTTGATGCTTCAGGGCCATTATTTTTCAAGTAATCATCAAAGGGCTGAGACGGAGATGGGGCTGGGGTTTCCAAAGATAGAATGTTACCATGGTCACTCCCTTGTTTTCCTGAATAATCCCCTATAGTTTCTACCTGCGAGGTAGATATTTCAGATTTTTGAATTTGTACTCCACTAGGTGGATGGTCTACATTCAGAATCCCTGGTTGATTATTCAAAAGATGAGGAGCCATAGAAATAGAAGCCTCGCCAACAACAGGGTTGTGAGAGGGATGAAGGCCATGGTGAACAGCATATTGACGACTAATTTCCGCAGATTGTATCATTTGGTCACTATAAGTCAGCTGATCAGTTTCATAAGCATCTGGAGACGTCGGTAATACCTGCTGTGAAGACTGAGTAGCCAATGTAGTGTCAGATTTGTTAGTCAAGGGAGCATTCCTGACACCTATAGATGTCGGTAATACTTGCTGTGAAGACTGGGTATCCAATGGAGTGTCAGGTTTGTTAGTCAAGGGAGCATTCCTGACACCTAAAGACGTCGGTAATACTTGTTGTGAAGACTGGGTGTCCAATGGAGTGTCAGGTTTGTTGGTCAAGGGACCATTCCTGACACCTATAGACGTTGGTAATACTTGCTGTGAAGAATGGGTATTCAATGGAGTGTCAAGTTTGTTAGTCAAGGGAGCATTCCTGACACCTATAGACGCCGGTAATACTTGCTGTGAAGACTGCATATCCAATGGAGTGTCAGATTTGTTGGTCAAACTGACACCTATAGACGTCGGTAATACTTGCTGGGAAGAGTGGCCATCCAATGGAGTGTCAGATTTATTAGTCAAGTGAGCACTCCTGTCACCTATAGACGTCAGTAATACTTGCTGTGCAGACTGGGTATCCAATGGAATGTCAGATTTTTTAGTCGAGGAAGCATTCCGGACACCTATAGACGTTGGTAATACTTGCTGTGAAGACTTGGTAGCCAATGGAGTGTCAAACTTGTTAGTCAAGAGAGCATTCCTGACACCTATAGATTCTACAGCAACATTACTAGTCTCCCTTACGATAGCTTTTTTGTCAAACTCACGTATACCATTGGCTGAAATGCTGACACCAAGTGGGGTTGAGTTGTTTCTTGATCCCAAGTCCATGCCATTAACAGCAACAACATACTGGAATTCAGAATCATCACCAATGCTGCTGAGAGCGAACTGAGCATCTTTTAAATCATTCATTGAAAACAAAAAAATCCTAAGCTTTTGTGGGGGCTCCCTATCTTCTATAAGATTATACTCCTCCATCATATTCTGTAAATCCTCATCAGATGATACAGATACCAAAGCATCCAGATCTTCCCCAGGAAGTTGATACTTTAGTATATGTACCAGATTGTAGATTAACAATGCTTTCTCCCTAAGCTCCGGCCAAGATATGTCTTTTCTCAGACGAAGAATTCGTGTCTGACCTCCCACATACCTTAGTTTTCCATCACTTGGCCTTGGTAATATTCGGCCACCAAAGCTACAAAGACACTTCATCAACCTTGATGAGCTATCCGAGCCACCATAAGAACCATACCCTCGCACAAATTGACCACTGTCTTGATTCAATGGAGTTCTTGGTGTTGATCGAATTGACCCATAATTGCTTCTGTCTCCATGTAACCATGTACTCTGTCTGTTAAACTCTGATGAACCTCTATCAACTGTTGGGAGCATAGAAACGCCGGAGCTATTATCAAATCCCGCATGACTGATGCCTAGAGCACCTTTCGGTTCCATACCATTAGTTGTAGAATTGGCATCACCAACATTTGAAGGCTTTGTGAGATTTACCCTGTCTCTCATAAATTCAAGAGAAAATTCCTCACCAGTTTGTATTGAATAATTCCTTACTTGTTTAACATCTGATTTATTAGCATACATGCTGTCCAGATAGTCCTGCATTACTGACTGAGATCCAGGCTGGATTTCGTCATTTATAGGTTCCATGGTATTGCATTGAAGCTGTTCATCGAATCTTGATTGCTCCATCATGCCATTTTCTTTTTCTTTACAAGTTGTAAACTTCCAGTAATGCTGTAGACACCATGCAGAAATGTGAAGAATCAGAAAACTTTGTTACAAAAATCACAACTTAATGGAACAAAGGCAATAAGCTCGAGCAACATAATGGTAGCCATAAGCGTCATATTATGTCAAATAACATTAAAAAGTAATTTTTATAACATCATAAATCATAAACACATGTGAGTTTCAAGAATTAATAACGAATTTTGTTGGAAACTCTTTTTTTACTCTGAAGATGAATATAAAAATACATAAGATAACCTAATTTCATTTGGGAATTACCATGCACCACTCTAATATGCAATTGCCAGCTCACAACACAAGTGAAAAGTTTCTCAATAGATTCTGAAATAAATTGGACACATTAAATGTATGCATTGAATATAGTACTGAATTCACATTGTTATCATAATGTGTTTTTCTTATAATCCTAAATTAACACAAGATTATCATCAACTTAGGGTTCTTTTACTCTAATCATCTTCAACCCCCAAAAACAAAACAATAAATATGATGAATAAAAGCAAAAAATTAAAACTTTTTCACATAAAACCAAAAACCCTTAACAACATTTATAAAAAGAAATTGAAGAAAAAAGCTGTAACAATAGGAGAAGAAAATGAATCTTTGGTACCTGATGATAACAAAGCGGTTGAAGATAAGAGAAACAAGAAGAGAATTTTGAAGTGATGAAATTGAAAGAACGCGGTTAGAAATTGTCTTATGACGCTATCTTTTGGTGAGTCTGAATCTGTTAATAATGAATTTTCCGGGAAAATGACGGCACTTTCACTTTCTCGCTCTGAGGTTGTTTGTTTCTCTCTCTACAAGTTGCGGTGAGAGAGTGTTTGTTTGTGCGCCGCTTTTCTTTCAAGTTTTTGTTTTTGTTTCTCCTGAATTGTATTATAGTGATTATTATTTATTATTTACTCCTCATTCTCTTATTATAATCTTACTTTTTTGTATGCATTAAGAAAAGTGGCGAGTATGTCAAAAAAAATAATGGTGACTAATCAATAATTAGTTGAGTCGGTGATAATTTGATTGGAGTTAAATTTAGTAGGAAATATTATGATTTAGATTCTCTTTGAATTAGTTTATTCTTGAGTTTATACAAATAATTTATGCAATTTTTATATATTATTATAAGTTTGTCAAGGTAGTTTATGATAAAATAGCTTATAAAAATACAATTTTCATTAGTTTGAACTTATAAATAGCATAAAATCTAATTTATATTGCATAAGTTCAAAAATAAATTAATTTAAATAGAACCTTAATCCCGCACAATTACAATTGAAAGGAATTAGACTTACTTAGTGCTAAAATTGATCCATGATAATCAAATTATGCGGTTAGTGGATCGAATACCGACATAATATCTGTGAAAGCAAAAAAGAATAAAAATGTGGTAAGTACATAGCACTTTGATGAGATAGATGTTAGTTAAGTGATCACTTTCAACTTTGAACATGCCTATCGTGAATCCAACAAGTGTGCTGACGCGTTGGCAAATATAGGATGTCATTTAGGTAGAGAGATGATTTTTTACGAGGAGTGTCCTCCTCAAATGAAGGAGCTTGTTCAAGCTGATGTAATAGGGATAACTACCCCGCGAATGATTTTCATGTAATTTCTTTTCTTTTGGGCGTAGGCCCTCTATTTTATCAAAAAAAAAAAAAGAATATTCGATTTATAAACTTGAATAAATGTGTTTAGACTAAGTTTTCTTATTTCAAGATAAATTAATAATATACATTAAAGAAAAGATATATTAATATTTTATGAAGAAAAAAGTAAAATAAGTAATTGTGGATGAGTGATGTATCATATATAAGGTTATTTTTCAATAAGAAAAAAATATTAGTTTATTTTAGGTTAAATTATATTTTTAGTCTTTTAAGTTACATTTTTATTTCACTTTGGTTTTTAAGTTTTTTATTTTATTTTTTCATTTTGATCTCTCACATTACAAATATGAGAAGAAGATTCAAATATTCAAATCACACATACTACACACATAAGCAATATGGTGCACTAATAAAATAATTCTATGCTTTGTTTGTTTGTTTAAAGTACTCATGCAATAGTATGATTAGAATCAAGCCAGATGCCAAAATAAAAAGATTTCCTACCACCAAATTTCATTATGGCTTTTGTGCACATGTCTGCCAAGTTATATTTAAAGGTATGATGACTAACTCAATTTACGATTTTCAAATTTTCTTTGTTGATGATGATGGTAATCTTGATTATTCTTCTAAAACTATTGAAGTCGTATGGTTTATTCCTCTTTGAAGTGTATCAAGATTAATATAGTTTTAAGATAGAAAAAAATTGAGTTAGACCACACGACTTCAGTAATTTTAGATCAAGATTTATGTATGCAAGCAGGCCACATTTCTAACTTTTATAAATAAAAAATTTCTACACTATATAAAAATTCTTTATATGTAAAGTGTATGGATATATATAGTTTATCAATGTAAATTACATTTACTCTAACGACCGGTAAAAATTAAGCATTCTATTATGCCATATAATTAAAATAGAATAATTTGAAAGAATACATAATAATTGTTATAAGATAAGATGACATTGTATAATTATTTTTACATTGTTCTTGCTATCCTATTTTCTCTAATTATTAAGTAGAAACGTTGAGTTTTTTTATTTGACACACAGTAGAAAAGTTGAGTTATTTATTTTTTTTACCATAGTTGAGTTCAATTTTATAACTACAATTTAAAGAAATAATTTAATTAACATATATCTTTTTGTCAAAAAAAAAAAATTTAAAAAAAGTAAAAAAATTTGCTTTATTCGACCGCGATGGGACTCGAACCCACAATCTCCCGCTCCGGAGGCGAGCGCCTTATCCATTAGGCCACGCGGTCAACTTATGTTTGCTTATTTGTAATTACGTGATATAATATCTAAAGTTCACATTTAGGATACTCAAGACATAAAAGTTGGATACCGGTTTTTGGTCTAATACAAAATTGACCCCTAGTTGTTTAAATTTAAAATTGTCCCCCAGACAACATAAAATTAAGAGAAAGTTTATTTTGACAACCGTTTAGTCGTCGGACAAATTTTATTTGCACTATCCATCCACTTTTTAATTTTTTATTATGTCTCGAATTGCGTGCATTGTGACTAGGGTGTCCACCGGTTGTTCATTTTTAGTTGTTCAAATAACATGACTCTAAAATTAATACCATGGCCAAATCAATTTCTAAAAACTTATGCAGGGTCGTTTTAGAGGTCTAAAACAAGTCTTATTATTAGGTCTTACTAGTCGTCGGCCCGTGCGATGCACGGGTTCGGCGGAACGACATATGTATGTCAATTATGGTTGTTGCTTTAGATTAGCGGTATGGTATAAGGTAATTATAGAAATGTTTGATGTGAGTTCAAAGACTAAATCATACAAATGGATTAACCAAATAAAATCAATAAATACAATCTCTATCCAACTAACGCTGGCCCGTGGTGTTGCACGACTTTTGTGAAACGTCATAACAAAGCGAATCAAGTGAAGCATCACACCAAATTTTATAGTGGACCTTTCAAGACACCAAATTTTATAGTGGACCTTTCAAGATCCGTGTCATGTATAAAATTTAATTTTTGCCTAAGAGTATACTTAATATAATCATTGATAATGGGATAATACAATACAAAAGTGAACCACTCTATTGTTGGATGGTTCAGTCACATCGAATTTCATAGTTGAGTCTTCAAAGACCCGTGACATGTATAAAATTTAATTTTACCCTTTTTGTGTGCAATTAATATGGTTCTAAAGGACAACTATCAATTGATTAAAAAGAAAACTTCATTAAGACTTCAAACAAAATAGTTGACATCAAAGATCAAATCAAGTTAAGATAACTACATAAATACAGAAAAATAATATTTGATAATGCCAATTATTTGAATGCTCGATTAGGATGAAGTGATTTAGTTGTAAGCAGAGGCGGAACTACTTGGGGGGCTGTGGTGGGCCATGGCCACCCCAAAAAAAAAAAAAAAAATTTTACCATAGGAAAATACGAAAATACCCCTGGCATATTTAATATATTACAAATGTATTTTCCACTATAATGACAAATCATCATTATTATTATATGAAAACTAGTGAAACTCTTCCCTCTTCTTTCTTTTCTGCGTACTACAGACAAAATACTCCCGCTCTGTTACTACTCACGCATCCTCTGTTCGTTTTCGCTTCATCTCCTTCTCTAGCTCGATCAACGACAACTTCTCTAAAAGTTTTATCTCCTCTCTATGAAACGTGACGGCACAAACGCTCTCTTTTAAGACCGTTCACTTGCGGCGACGAACGACGGCGAGTTGCAACCCTTTCTCCCTCTCCGTGACACTTCTCTGTTTTTGGAAAGGTAAGATAAGCTCTCTCTCTTTAATCAACACATTGTTGTTCGGTTATTTTGAATGAATGATTTTAGGGTTTAGAAATTTTGTGAACTGTGATTTCTTGAAGGAGATTTAGAAATTACAATATGTGATTTGATGTTGAGAATCTGGAATTGATCACAACCTCTGAAAAATTGTTGGTAAAGAATTGATTGTTGTTTGAAGTATTGATTGTTGTTGGTTTGTGTTGTGTTATTATTTCATATCAGTGACAAGGGGATATAAATTAAATTGAAACAAGAATAGAAACAGAGGAGAGGTATTGTTGCTTCACGCACAATATTGATTTACAAAACTGATATACAATATAACATACAACATGCCGTTATATAGGCTTTTAATTCTTAATCTTGTTTATTGTTGGTTTGATTATAGACTTACAAGTTGTTTGCCTTGTTTAGTGTTGCTTTTCATTGTTTTCCTTGGGTGTGCGTGTGATTGTATTTGTATTATGGATGCTACTGCCTTGTTTGATTTCCAAAGTACTTCTTAGTTCTTGTACTTTTGTTATTAATAAAATTTTAGCACATTAAAAAAAAAAGACTTACAAGTTACAAGTTAGTAGTTACAATAGAAATTCTAAAGTGTTTTTTGTTATGATTTAACAAGTTCTAGAGTGTTAATGTTGCTAAATATAGATTTAGTTGATTGATTGTTGATTTCTTATAAAGCAGAAAATTAAGGATGAAGAATGGGAAAATTCATCATTTTTTTAAGAGGAAAGCTTGTGAGAATGCTTCTACATCCGAACCATCTATTAAAGTTTCAAGAATCGAAGAAGTGACAACTGTCACCCCTCAACAAGTTGAAGTTCAATCAATTGAAGAAGTGAGAATTGTTACCTCTCAACGAGTTGAAGTTCCATCAATTGAAGAAGTTCCAACTGCTACCTCTCAACGAGTTGAAGTTCCATCAATTGAAGAAGTGACAACTACTACCTCTCAACGAGTTGAACTTGCAGATGATATTTTGAATTCTTTAGAACGTGATCCGGGAAAGCGTCCTCCAATATGGAAATATTCACCAAATCAAGTCAATGAAATAAGGAGAGCTTATATGAAATGGGGTCCATATCAAATACGTTTGGAAGAATATCCTTTGTCCGGTAAAGAGTCACATCCAAGACGGTTTCAAGAGACTTGGTTTGAAATCTTTTACTCATGGCTAGAATATTCACCTTCAAAGGATGCCGCATTTTGCTTACCATGTTATCTTTTTAACAAAGGACCAAGTGGAAGTTTTGGATCAGATGTCTTTATTACTACCGGTTTTAGAGGATGGAAAAAAGTGAGAGATGGAAAGAATTGTGCTTTTCTTAGGCATATAGGGAAGGATCCTCGGTCGGCACACAACAAAGCAATGCAAGCTTATCAAGACTTGTTGAATCAAAAGGCAAATATTGAGAATATTTTCCATAAACAAAGCTCAAGTCAAATTAAGAAGAATCGACTATGTCTCAAAGCTTCGGTTGACTCTATTCGTTGGTTGACACTCCAAGCTTGTGCTCTTAGGGGCCATTCTGAATCTAAAGAGTCAAAAAACCAAGGTAATTTTATTGAGCTTGTAAAACTCTTGGCATCCTATAATGATGAAGTAGCCAAAGCTGTGTTGGATAATGCTCCACAAAATGGAAAATATACTTCACCTAAAGTTCAAAAAGCGCTCTTGGCGATTCTTGCTAGTGGGGTTAGAAAGCACATTCGTGAAGAAATTGGTGATTCAAAATTTTGCATCCTTGTAGATGAAGCTCGTGATGAGTCCAACAAAGAACAAATGGCTCTTGTATTAAGATTTGTTGATAAATTTGGTTTAATACAAGAGCGATTTTTTGATGTGGAACATGTGGATGACACAACGGCTTTAACTCTTAAGAAAACAGTATGTGATATACTTTCTCGACATAACCTTGATGTTTCTAACCTTCGTGGCCAAGGGTATGATGGTGCAAGCAATATGAGAGGAGAATGGAACGGTTTACAAGCACTATTTAAGAAGGATTGTCCTTATGCATACTATGTCCATTGTTTTGCTCATAGATTGCAACTTGCTTTGGTTACCGCTTCAAGAGAAATTAAACCAATCAACACATTCTTTGAAAAGCTAACTTATATTGTCAATGTTGTTTGTTCTTCACCAAAGCGACATGATGAGTTACAAGCAGCTCAATTGAAAGAAATTGAACATTTGTTGGAGATTGATGAGATCATTACTGGTAAAGGGGGAAATCAAATTGGTACTTTGAAACGAGCCGGGGCTACTCGTTGGGGATCACATTTCAATTCTATTTGTAGCTTGATGAATATGTATGAAGCAACTTGTCGAGTTTTAAAAACATTAGCAAAGGAAGGAGGAAATTATAATACACGTGGGGATGGTAATAATGGTTACAATTACTTGAAGGAATTTGATTTTATACTCATCTTGCATATGATGAAAGAAATTATGGGGATAACAGATGTGCTTTGTCAAGCTTTACAACAACAATCTCAGGATGTGGTTAATGCTATGAATTTAGTTCGTCAAACAAAAACTCTTATTCAAGAAATGAGAGAAAATGGTTGGGATAAGTTGTATACAAATGTGACGTCTTATTGTGTAAGACATACTATCGAGATTCCTAATCTTGATGATCGTCATTCAGCAACAAGATTTGGACGCTCTCGTCTTGAAGATAATCAAGTCACATTGGAACATTACTTTAAAGTTGAACTGTTTTTTGCTATTATTGATCAACAATTACAAGAGTTGAATAGTAGGTTTAATGAGCAAGCAATGGATTTGTTAACTTTAAGTTGTGCATTGAATCCTAAGGGTAATTATAAAGCTTTTAACATTGATACTATTTGCACTCTAGTTGAAAAATATTATCCTATGGATTTCAATGAGCAAGATAAGATCATTTTGTCATTTCAACTTCGACATTTTATTGTTGATGCTCGTCAATCAACAGAATTGAAGAATTTATCAACTATTCAAAAATTATGCTCGTCTTTGATTGCAACTAACAGGGATAAAATTTACTTCTTGGTTGATAGACTCCTCCGTCTTATCATGACTCTTCCAGTTTCTACTGCAACAACTGAGAGGTCCTTTTCGGCAATGAAAATCATCAAGACTAAGTTGCGAAACAAGATGAAAGGTAGGTTTCTAGCGAATAGCATGACTGTTTACATTGAAAAGGAAATTAGTGCAAGTATTAGTTCAGATTCTATTATTAATGATTTCAAGTCGCTCGGTACACGTAGAGTGAAATTTTAAGGTATGTAGTTTAATTTTTTAGCAATCAACTTAAACTTTTGTATGCGATATAATTTTGGTATTTAATTTAAATATTATAGTGGCCCCCTTATATTTTTATTCCTGGTTCCGCCACTGGTTGTAAGCATTAAATAATTTAGAGATAGCACTAAGTTACGATTACAAAGTCTAAATTCTGCGCCACAAAGTAGAGTTGGCGCATACAGAAAAATAATATTTGATAATGCCAATTATTTGAATGCTCGATTAGGATGAAGTGATTTAGTTGCAAGCATTAAATAATTTAGAGATAGCACTAAGTTACGATTACAAAGTCTAAATTCATAGAAAAGAAAAATATATAGCATAAAAAGGATACATGCTTATAGCAGTAATCGTGCGTTGCACATGTTTTGTGTAACGCCATAATAAAGCGAATCAAGTGAAGCATCACACCGAATTTTATTCATATTGTCATTGATAATAGGATCAAGAAGTACATTGCATACGATTGTTGGATAACTCAGTCATGTCAAATTTTATAGTGGAACCTTCAAAGACCCGTGACATGTAAAAAAAATTAATTTTTACCCTTTTTTCTTGCGCAATTAATATGTTTCTAAATGACAAACATCAATGAATTAAAAAGAAAACTTCATTAAGACAACAATCAAAATAGTTGAAACTAATCATGTGCCATAAAGTAGTGTTGCCGCATATAGAAAAATAATATCGGATAATGTCAATGCTTGGATGAAACAATGAACAAATAATTTTGATCGAGAAAGAGGCAAAGTAGATGAACCAACCCCCACAATCAACCACTCTTATGCAATAAATGTCTCTTGGGAGGATTAGAGATAGGATACTTGACATAGTAAGCAAAAATTTTAAAACTTTATGTAAGTAGAGCGCATAAATTACAAACCTATTTATATGTAGCGCGTAAAAGTTAGTTAAATTCGAAACATTAACATTTAATTAAGAGTTCAATCACCCGTTATAAATATTTATTTAGAAGACCCATTATAAAAAGGTTTACGATACATCTTTATAGATTAAAATAAGACATTCTTAGTTCAAGAGAAGTAGTAGTGTTTTGTTAAACACACTACAAATCCCTACGGAGACCCATCAATTTTTATTAAGTTAGTACACTTGTACACCATAAAATTGACCATGTTATAGTGGTAATTGAACACTCTTAACTTAATAGATTCTTTCAAGTTGCAAGGTAAAAGAGATTTAGGGTGGTTAAAAGTCTATCATATTAGTGTTATATGTTAACTTTTGTTGTAAAAATGCAAATTGTTGGTCATTATTTTCATTCATCCAAGTTAACAAATTTTTTTTTTTTACACATTGTGTTGTTTTCAAGCATGAAAGTTCCACCGAGATTAAATTGCAATGTAGAGGTCATCTCTGCCTTAAACAACTCAATTATTGTTGCTTCTTTTACTGCAAAACAGTTGTCATGTTCATCTCTCTTTGGATTGTTATTGATGTGAACCGAAATCGGTCATTAGCAAATAATAGGCAAAAACATATCAATATAAAAGATTTTATCCAATCATTCAATACTCAACATAAAGTCTAAAGTGACATTTGGAATATTATCTCTAGTAAAACAACCATACGGACTTAACCAAACATCAATCATAAAATTCCATTTAATGGGAAGTGTAAAAAACAAATAGGGTTTTAATTTTTTTGTTAAGGGTAAAACTGTAATTTTAAAAAATATTGGGACAAAACTATAATTTAAAAAAAATAGAAACAAATTTGAAATTTTTAAAAAAATTATGATTCAAAATGCAATTTATAAAAGTAAAGAGGTCAAAACGGAAATAATAAAAGTGTGGGGTGTAAATGTAAATATATAAAGTACAGGGGCAAAACTGTAATTTTATAGTCTGTTGCTGATGTGGCTGGAGTGACGTGGCGGATGATGTGGATGTTGAGGTGTAAACGGTGACGTGGCGATATGGTACACGTGGCGAACAATGAATGGATGACATGGGTTAGATGATGTCATATGACATCATCGATGACATAAGGTAGTAGGGTTTTGGAAGGGGCATTAGGGTTTACTCCATCCAACTTTTTTTATATTGTAAGATAACATAAAAAAAATATATATATATGAAAAATCAATATTATATATCTATTATTTTAATACTTTCCACTTGAATAGTTTGTTTCACGTACTTTTGAGTAATTTTTAATTATTTTTTTGTATACTCAATTTTTAATTTAAAATGGAGTCAATGAGGAGTGAACCTACAACCTCATACATTCTACCTAAATTTATCGCCACTAGACTAAATCTAATGACTTTTATGTACAATTAAAATATAATACAATTACATTGTAATTTGTTTCAATAAAAAAATTCAAATTCAATATTTTTACCGTTTTAATATTTATTTTGTATATTTTAAAAATATTTATTTTAACTTGGCATAAATATATTAACATACATTTTATTTTTATTTCTAAATGTTTTCAATGTTGTTTAATTTAATTTTATCATAATTTATTTTGATAAATTTATATTACGTTTTAATATATTTTGAATTTTCAATATATTTTATTCCATTTTTTTTGTCAAATAGCCTAATGACTAAAAATTCCACCCTTAAGGTGGATAATTGGGATGACCGAAGTTCAAACTCCGGCCCTCTGCATATATAACGCAATGTCTTGCCAACCGAGTTAAGTTATTCATTACTTTTTACATAGCATAATTATCTAAACAAACTAAATATATTATATCATATTTCTTTTTTGATTTTTTGTTATATTTTACTTTTAAAATCAAACTTTTAAAATTGCTTAAATTAATAGTTAATTATTTATCTTTTAATGTTATTTTTTGAAAAATAAAATAATGTATATTGACGTAAAAAAAAAAAAAAAACTTAAGTATTGCTCAAGTTAGATATCAAACTTTTTTTTTATACAAGTTAGATATCAAACTTGAATACTCTTGATTTGAGAATTTAATTTTAAACTTAATCTAAAATTAAGAATTTAACTTTTAATTTTTAAATTTAAATGTTGCATAATTTAATTTAAAAAATGAAGAAAACACAAATAATATGCCATACAATTTTTATTTTTATTTAATATTAGATAAATAACACACAATTGGTTTTCTCTCATTTTCTTCTGGTAAATATGACTCTTAAAGTCATGTATATTAATAACCAAAAATAACACCAACCAATACACCGCCAACCAATTATAATGTTTAAATTAAAAAATTTTAAAAAATTATTATTAAATCAAATACAATTCCCTCATTCTCATCTCTTGTATTAAATATGCATATTAATCACATAAAAACACTCACAACCATTTATTACATGCACAAGACCATAAATATATTAAAATTTATTTTTCTTTTAATTTTTCATGTAATACTACGTGCATCACTATTTTTTATATCTTATTTATTTTGATATATTTTTCTTTTCTTTCATCTTTTTTGCATACATTAATAAATATAAAAGATAGTTTTAAAAATTTACGAAGTACATTGTTACCAGAACAACAAAAATATATTATCCTCAAATCATTTAAAATTCTATTAAATAAAATTTATGTTCATCTAATATTTACATAAGTTATTCGCCTCGAACAGTGCACGGGACCCACCATATTTAAAGTTATTTCTTTATAAATTTATTTTATCTTCATGTATCCATTAAATTATTTGTCTTGTGTTTTATCCCTAAATTATTTATCTTAATTGTATATATAATGAAATATTTTAGCATATGCTAATATGTATTCATTTTTACCTTACAAAAAAAAAATTACTCATTTTATTCATTCTAAACATTTGCTATTTCAACTTCGATAAATAAAATATATTTATAAAAAAGAATTTTGTTTAAAAAATGTACTCATTTTATTCATTTTAAACATTTACTATTTTAACTTCGATAAACAAAACTTATTTATAAAAAATATTTTTGGTTAAAAAAACAAATAATAAAATTTTTATGACACTCAACTTTACCAATTCAATTAAAGAAATATTTTAAATTTAATCGATGAATTGTATATTTATAACCAAATGAAAAAAAAAAAAAAAAAAGGTATTTTTTTAGCCAAAAAAGTTGGGACCTAAAGACCTTGCTTTAGTCGTGATACTGATACGGCAAAAACAATATAACAGTAACAATTACGAGTATATGAGGAAATAAGCTCTATGGATGTGAAAATGGGGACAAAGGACAGAGAATGGAATGTATCAATACCAAGATGGGCCCAGAGCTGCGCTCCTATAAAATACTAGAGTACATTATTCATTCCTTCTAGATCTAACTACAATCTAGAGGTCATTCTTCTATCTACCTGATCGTTCCTTATATTATGGAAGAAGGTTGCTCTCCTCATTCCTACCACCTCATGATCGGTAACCAACTCGGCCTCTAATTACCTTCTTGCCCCTTCTAGAATATACTAACCATGTTTTGGGTCAACTAGTTGTATTATGAATTAACTGCACATGTAATTGGGAAATACTGTCACGATATGAAGCATCTCAGATATGTCTCTAAACATCTATTGACTACTTCTGTTTGACCATCAGATTCCGGATGGTAGGCAGAGCTCATCTTCAGGTGGGTACCTTGTGCCTTAAAAAATTCTTGCCAAAAATTACTCATAAAAACTGGATCTCTATCACTGACTATTGACAGAGGAATGTCATGGAGTCTTACTATTTCTCTGCTAAACACTTCAGCCAAACTCCTAGAAGTGTAAGGATGTTTCAAAGGGAAAAAATGACAGTACTTGGATAGTCTGTCTACTATTATAACCCCGTAATGAAATCTATAGATATATCTTTCCAAATGCGTTCAGTATAGGCAAAGGTTGTAATAGGCCTCCAGGTGATGAAGCTAAGTATTTGTGCCTTTGACGGATATCACAATTTCTCACAAATTCTTGCATCACCCCTTTCATTCCAACATTATTTGACAGATATAATGAAATATTTTAGTATATGCTAATATGTATTCATTTTTACCTTAAAAAAGTATTCATTTTATTCATTCTAAACATTTACCATTTCAACTTTGATAAACAAAATTTATTTATAAAAAAGAATTTTGTTTACATTTTATTCATTCTAAACATTTACTAGGAATGAATAATGTACTCTAGTATTTTATACATTCATGGTGAGGCAAGTAAATGAGAGTTTAAGAATAATCCATTCATGGTGAATATGATACACATTATGAACGAAAAACTGACAATGGTGATCAGGTAGTGGAAGTGGATCAGTCGGTATTGTAACCGCTGCTCACGCCATATGAAAGGGATGATGTTTTTTTTTTTGTTGGTGGGTTATTTTGTCTCTATTCTTTAACATAATTTAATTATATTTTGTTAATAAATTGTTATAATCATCAATGGTTTCTCATAATGAGATTTTCCTCTTCCAAACGAGCAAATCGGTTTCTCATAATGCATGACTGAGCTGAAATTATCACAACGCTAATCACAACTGTGTTAACACACAAATGGAAAGCAAATAAGTTTGAGTATACCATAGCCAAAGTAATCGCAACCAATGTTTTAAAAACCAGATCAGTCATCGAACCGGTGAGAGTATGAAGGTTGAAAAACACACAAGAAGGGGGGGGGTTGAATTGTGTGAGACTTTTTCTAAGTTAAAACAAATTGCAGCGGATAAGGTATAACACACACAATATATGAGGATAGGGTTAGAGAGAGATGCTCAGAATTTTTATACTGGTTCCTCCCACTAACAGGAGTAGTCCAGTCCTCTTGTCCTTCACAAGAGATTTCACTATAATCACTCAGATTACAAATGCTCAAGCACTAAGCAAGAGACTTCAAACTGCTCAAGCACAAAGCAAGAGACTTCTAACTGCTCAAGCACAAAGCAAGAGACTTCCAATGCTCAAGCACAAAGCAAGAGACTTCCAATGCTCAAGCACAAAGCAAGAGACTTCTAACTGCTCAAGCACAAAGCAAGAGACTTCCAATGCTCAAGCACAAAGCAAGAGACTTCCAATGCTCAAGCACAAAGCAAGAGACTTCCAATGCTCAAGCACAAAGCAAGAGACTTCTAACTGGTTTTAATGTTAATAAAGATAAGAGATTAACACTTGATATACAATCAGAGGTGTTTACAAAATACAACTCAGTTACAAGACTAACTTAGAAAATTATCACAAAGTTTCTAAGTGTTTGATAGCTTCAGAATTTGACAGAGTTTCAGCACGTTCAGAAGCTTAAGTCTTGATTTCATTTCTTCACAAATCTTCTTCCTTTTATAGATGATAAAATGAACGTTGAAGATTATAGCCGTTTGAAGAATTGAGACGCTCCTTTGTATAGATCAGTGAGCTTATTAGCTGTTCTGATTTGCAGTAGCTTAGGAGCTTAACGTTTACTACAAAATGAGAGATTCCTTTTTGGCTTTTGATATTTGAACCTTGGTGAAAGCCAAATAAGGAAATAATCGTTTCTGAAGCCTGACTTGAAAAGGACCTTTCCATGGTCAAACCTTTTCATTCTTGGTTTCTGCGTTTGGACTTAGTCAGGCACAGTCTTCAATAAAATTGTACTCTCAAATGTAGCTTAACACTTATATCTGACGAGCCTTCAGATTTTGATAGGCTCAGAATTACTTGTTTCAGATCTGGTGAGCTCAGATGTTCTTCAGATTTTGATAGGCTCAGAATTACTTGTTTCAGATCTGGTGAGCTCAGATGTTCTTCAGATTTTGATAGGCTCAGAATTACTTGTTTCAGATCTGGTGAGCTCAGATGTTCTTCAGATTTTGATAGGCTCAGAATTACTTGTTTCAGATCTGGTGAGCTCAGATGTTCTTCAGATTTTGATAGGCTCAGAATTACTTGTTTCAGATCTGGTGAGCTCAGATGTTCTTCAGATTTTGATAGGCTCAGAATTACTTGTTTCAGATCTGGTGAGCTCAGAAGTAATTCCTTCAGAAATTCTAAGGTTCAGATAATAACTTCAGAGTTTCACAGGCTCAGAATTACTTGCTTCAGATCTGGTGAGCTCAGAAGTAATTCCTTCAGAAATTCTAAGGTTCAGATAATAACTTCAGAGTTTCACTTGCTTCAGATCTGGTGAGCTCAGAAGTAATTCCTTCAGAAATTCTAAGGTTCTTTAGTACGCAAATTTTAACTTTTAATCCTGCACACTGAATTAAATTATTAGTATTCCAATTTAACCTTAAATACATTGTTATCATCAAAATCAATTAAGGAGATACAAAATCATAATTTTGTTCCAACAATCTCCCCCTTTTTGATGATGACAACTATATGTATTTAAAATCAATTGTTGTTGTTTTTATTTAACATCTTGACTTCAGGTTCTGAGGTTTGCAAGCTCCCCCTGAGTCTGATAAGCTTCAAAAGTTTATCAATGATAAATATAAAACAGTCTAAGAGTAATATTTAATGTCAAATATAATTTCATATATTCTACCTTCAGAATTAGAGGTTTGCAAGCTCTATTTCTTCAGATTGACAAATATAAGATATGGTTTGCAAGCGTATCTTATATTATATGAATTTATGTTGGACAAAATTTATTACTCCCCCTCATTAAAAGTTTAAAAGACTTTAATATAACTTAACAAGAGTAGAGTTCAGAAAATGTGATCTTTAGAGCTTCAGAAATAATTTCACTGCCATAGGAAATGAAATAATATTTTCTCCCCCTTTGTCATTATCAAAAACGGGTCAGTCAAAGCACAAGTTACAGGGTAGTAAATGCACACAGCAAACAACCACCAGCAGTAAATGCATTCAACGGTAAAAGGGAATTGTTAAGTACCATGGTGAAACAGGGAATTGTTTCAGAATGAAGACGAGTTTCTTCAAGATCTGAATCAGTTCCAGGAAAAGGTGGAGTGGTTTGAATGGATGAGGGGTTTGGTTCAGAAGTGGTTGGCTTAGGAGATGAAGTCTGAAGGGGTTCAGTTTGGGATTCAGCAGGGACTTCAGAATTTTGAACATTTGAGGGTTCAGATTGGTCTACGTCCATTGCTATTGGGGTAGACTCAGAATCTTTAATAGGAGATTTCTGAGGGGATTTAGGAGTGTCAGAAATGGTTATAGTGGAAGTTTCAAAATATTGAAAACGTGAGAAGTGATAGTGACTAGTGTGTAGTTAAGTGATTATAGTGGAAGTTTCAAAATATTGGGGAAACAAGATAGTGACGTAATGGGGGCTTGGCAGTTACTTTTAATAAAATCATCATTAGCTCTCCTTCATTACCCAGCGGTTACTAGACATGATGGGAAGTTACACAGATAAGTAGTGTTTTCAGAAGCCAGCTGTCAGTTAGAGAAACTGAGTGGTCAACTAACACTTAGAGTAGGTATCTGAGTCACAAGAAATCATATTTAATAATAAATAATTCTGATTGCTTCAGATGAGAGAGTGCTTCAGAACCTATATAATAGTTTCTGAGCCGTCCAAACTTCTGAGGCCCTTCAGAACCAGTTTATTCATTCAGAGTTAACAGCATTCAGAGATATCATTCAGAAATAAAAACCATGTTCAGATTTTTCTTGATAAAATCGAAACGATCAATAGCAAGAGGTTTGGTAAAGATATCAGCCCATTGATGCTCAGTATCAATGAATTGAATCTTAATTACTCCCTTCTGAACATAGTCTCTAATGAAGTGATGTTTGATCTCAATGTGTTTAGCTCTTGAATGCAAAATAGGATTCTTAGACAAACAGATAGCAGCAGTATTATCACAGAGAAGTGGTATACTACTTATCCTTATCTGATAGTCCTCCAACTGATGTTTCATCCAGAGCAATTGCGTGCAACACTTAGCAGCTGAGATGTACTCTGCTTCTGCTGTAGATAGAGCAATAGTTGCTTGTCTCTTACTAGCCCATGATATAAGGTTTTCACCTAGAAATTGACAGTTTCCACTAGTGGACTTCCTTTCAATTTTATCACCAGCATAGTCAGCATCACAGAATCCAATAAGCTGATAATCTAAGGATTTCTTATAAAGTAATCCAAGATTAGTGGTTCCTTTCAGATATCTAAAGATTCTCTTAACAGCAGTTAGATGAGACTCTCTAGGATCTGATTGAAATCTAGCACACAAGCATACACTGAACAAGATATCTGGTCTAGATGCAGTGAGATAAAGGAGGGAACCAATCATACCTCTGTATAATTTCTGATCTACTTTGCCTTCAGATTCTTCCTTCAGAAGACAGCTAGAGGGATGCATAGGAGTTGACATTGGTTTACAATCTTCAAGACCAAATTTCTTCAGTAAATCCTTTGTGTATTTGGTTTGATGCACATATACTCCTTCTTTTCTTTGATTGATTTGAATTCCCAAGAAGAATGTTAGTTCTCCCATCATACTCATTTCAAATTCATCCTGCATAAGCTTAGAGAAATTCTTGCAAAGAGAAGCATTAGTTGAACCAAAGATAATATCATCAACATAAATCTGAACAATCAAAATATCAGTTTTTAAGGTTTTTCTAAAGAGAGTGTTATCAACATGTCCTTTTTCAAAACCATTTTCTAGAAGAAATATACTTAACCTTTCATACCAAGCTCTTGGAGCTTGTTTCAAACCATACAGAGATTTCTTCAATTTGTAAACATGATCAGGACACTTTATATCTTCAAAGCCAGGAGGTTGTTTAACATAGACTTCTTCATAAATTACTCCATTCAGAAATGCACTCTTAACATCCATTTGAAATAGAGTGATGTCATGATTAACTGCATAGGACAAGAGAAGTCTAATTGCCTCAAGTCTTGCTACTGGTGCAAAGGTTTCAGTGAAATCTATGCCTTCTTGCTGACTATAACCTTGTGCAACCAGTCTAGCTTTATTTCTGACAACTTCTCCCTTTTCATTTGACTTGTTTCTGAATACCCATTTTGTTCCAATAATGTTCTTGTGTTTGGGTTTTGGTACCAGATCCCAAACATCATTTCTTTCAAATTGATTGAGTTCTTCTTGCATTGCAACAATCCACCCATCATCTAAGAGTGCTTCTTCTATGTTTGTGGGTTCAATTAATGAAATTAACCCAACTAGGGATTCATCCTCTTTGAAAGCAGATCTGGTCTTTCTTGGGCTATCCTTGTTACCAACAATTAGCTCTTCAGGATGAGATGATCTATACTTGAATTTACTCTTAGGTGGAGCAGGTGTCTGAGAGGGTTCAGTTTCTGAAGGGTCTTCAGTTTCAAGGCCTTCAGAGATATCTTCATTTTGAGTCTCAGATGGATATACAGCAATGGAGAGATCTTCACACTCAGAATTTGAGGAAACTTGAAATTCTGCAAAAGTCTCAGCTTGCTCTGACATTTTATCGTCAGGCTCTTTATCATCAAATCTAACATGTATAGATTCTTCAACTGTGTGAGTTTCAGAATTATACAATCTGTATGCTTTTGAGCGTTCAGAGTAGCCTATAAAGATACCCTTATAAGCTCTAGCATCAAATTTCTTTCGATAGACCTTGTTGTCTAGAATATAACAAGTACATCCAAACTGATGAAAATAAGAAATATTTGGTTTTCTTCCTTTGAACAGTTCATAAGCAGTTTTGTTCAGAATAGGTCTGATGTAGATTCTATTCTGAACATAGCAAGCAGTACTCACGACTTCTGCCCACAAGAACTTAGCTAGGTTAGACTCAAGCATCATGGTACGAGCCATTTCTTGCAAAGATCTATTCTTTCTTTCTACAACACCATTCTGCTGTGGTGTTCTAGGAGAAGAGAATTCATGGATTACTCCATGCTCTGAGCAGAAAGATTCGAAAGAGTCATTTTCGAACTCTCCCCCATGGTCGCTTCTAACCTTCAGAATCCGAAGATCCTTTTCACTTTGTATTTGTGTGCAGAAGTCACTGAACACCACAAGTGCTTCACTCTTAGAACGTAGGAATTTCACCCAAGTCCATCTACTGAAATCATCAACCATGACCAATCCATATTTTTTACCATTGATAGAGGCTGTCGAAACAGGACCAAACAGATCAATGTGAAGCAATTCTAAGGGTCTGGAAGTAGAGACAATGTTTTTAGACTTGAATGAAGTCTTAGCAAATTTTCCTTTTTGACATGAGCCACAAAGTGCATCTGAGTGATAATCAATGTCAGGCAAACCACTAACAAGCTTTTGTTTGCTAAGCTTAGAGATCAACCTCCAGTTAGCATGACCAAGACGCTTGTGCCATAGCCATTTCTCATCACTCAGAGACAAAAGACATATAATCTTTTGGTCAACCAAATCAGAAAAGTTTACTTTAAAAACATTGCCAACTCTCATTCCCTTGAATACTACAGATTTGTCAGAGTCTTTTGATACAGTACATGATTCCTTATTAAATGTAACAACACACCCATTGTCACAAAATTGACTAATGCTCAATAGATTGTGTTTAAGTCCATCAACTAACCAAACATCTTTAATGGAAAGAGAAGAATTACCAACTGTACCTGTACCAATGATCTTCCCTTTTTGTTTTCCTCCAAATCCCACAGAGCCTCCCTCTTTCAGAGTTAGGGTTTGGAACATATGCTTTTCTCCCGTCATATGTCGTGAGCAACCACTGTCCAGGTACCAGGGCTGCTGTTTTACCTTTCCTTGCATGAGCATCTGAAGCAAACATTATTTCAGATTTTGGTACGCATATTCTGATGGGTCCTTTAGAGTTAGTCTTCTGAATAGTATTCCTTCTTTGTTTTCTATGATCAACACAAGATCTAGAATTAATTAAGCTTTGACAAGAATGTTTAGGCTTAATTTGATTCTTGGATTTTGATCTGGAGTATATCACAGTTCCAAAGGTCAAGCAAGGATCTGAAGTAACTTTACCTTGATTTCTCAGAGGTTCAGATGACTTCTGAGCCTTAACTTGAGAACTTTTGGACTCAGAAATTTTAGGTTCAGAAGAACTTGGAACTTCTGAGTCTTTGGGTTCAGGTTCAGAACCTCCTTCAGAGTTGGATGCCTTCAGATCAAGTGTACCACTTTTAACAAAGGTAGAGAATAATTCAGGTGGAGTATCATCCTCACTATATGATTTCAGAGGTTTATCCCAGTTCTTAAACCGAGAATAACCAATGCCTTCACCATAGTTACGAGTCATATGATAAATCATGGAAGCCATTTTACTCCTATTGAAGGTACAACGAATAAATTCGTGAAGAGCATCTTCATGATCATCATTGAGCTTGTCTGCCAAGACATAGTTAGATTCAACATGACAAATACGAATGTTTAACGATTCATTTTCATCATAAAGAATCTTGGCATCATTTTTCAATGATTCATGAACATTCTTCAGAATTTTGTGTTGACTTACTATACGAGAGTAATGTTTCACGGCAATCTTAAGAGAATCAATTAATTCAGATTTAGTCATGTTAGAGTATACCTCATTTTCATCATCTGAGTCATCTTCAGAATCTCTATCAGAGTTGTTACCTTCAGAAGTTCTTGCCATTAAAGCCAGATTGCCTTCTTCATCATCTTCTCCTTCAGAGTCATTCTCAATGGTCTCCCAAGTGGCTAACAAACTCTTCCTTACCTTTTCTTTGTACTTTTCTTTCCCAAAGCTCTTATTCTTTCCTTTGTCCTTGGATGACATTTCTGGACAGTCCGCAATGAAGTGTCCAGATTTCTTGCAGTTATAGCAGTTGTTCAGTTCTTCCTTTTTGTCCTTTGAAAAGGAACTTCTTGAGTTGTTTCCTTTGTTTGGAAACCTTTTGTATTTCTTGTTCCATTTCTGAAACCTTCTAACCATTAGTGCCATTTCTTCATTCTCAGAATTTTCATCCATCATATCATCAGAAGTTTCTTCCTCTTGTTCAGACACTTTGATCTTTGCAGCTTTTGAGGAAGTCTGAACAGAGCTTAGAGCCAAGGACTTCATCTTCTTGACAGGTTCATCTGACATAAGTTCTAGCTCATGACTTCTGAGTGAGCTTATTAAATCTTCAAGAGTCACATTGTCCAAATCCTTGGATTCCTGAAAAGCTGTAACTTTTGGTCTCCATTTGGAAGGTAAGCTCCTCAGAATTTTCTTCACGTGATCAGATGCAGTGTAGCTTTTCTTCAGAACTTGAAGACCAGAGACAAGGGTTTGAAACCTTGAATACATGGTTTCAATATCTTCATCTTCCTTCATTCTGAACAGCTCATATTGATGAACTAATAAGTTTGCCTTAGCTTCTTTGACTTGCTTATTTCCTTCATAGGTGGAACATAGAGAGTCCCAGATAGTTTTGGCACATGACTTGTTGGATATTTTTAAATACTCAGCATGAGATATTGCACCAATAAGCATATTCTTAACAGTATGATGCTTCTTATACTGTTTCTTCTTTTCAGCATCAAAGAACTTTCTGTAGGTATTTCTTACAACACCTTCATCATCCATGTGTTCAAAATGTATACCATCTTCAATGATATCCCATAACTCATCATCGGTCCCAATGATGTAACTATACATCTTGGTTTTCCAGAAAGGAAAAGTAGTAGGATCACTGTTGAAGTAAGGTGGTTTGTCTCTGTGATTATCACTGTTCCTTTCCCTATCATAGTTGTGAGGAGGTGGAACAGCAGAGTGATCAGGTCCAGAGGAAGCAGAAGGAGAGGTAACACCAGACATGTTTTTCAACTAAGTACCCCTAGATCTTTTACTGTTTCACTGTTAAATGAAGAGCAACAGACCGGAGCTCTGATGCCAATTGAAGGTTGAAAAACACACAAGAAGGGGGGGGTTGAATTGTGTGAGACTTTTTCTAAGTTAAAACAAATTGCAGCGGATAAGGTATAACACACACAATATATGAGGATAGGGTTAGAGAGAGATGCTCAGAATTTTTATACTGGTTCCTCCCACTAACAGGAGTAGTCCAGTCCTCTTGTCCTTCACAAGAGATTTCACTATAATCACTCAGATTACAAATGCTCAAGCACTAAGCAAGAGACTTCAAACTGCTCAAGCACAAAGCAAGAGACTTCTAACTGCTCAAGCACAAAGCAAGAGACTTCCAATGCTCAAGCACAAAGCAAGAGACTTCCAATGCTCAAGCACAAAGCAAGAGACTTCTAACTGCTCAAGCACAAAGCAAGAGACTTCCAATGCTCAAGCACAAAGCAAGAGACTTCCAATGCTCAAGCACAAAGCAAGAGACTTCCAATGCTCAAGCACAAAGCAAGAGACTTCCAATGCTCAAGCACAAAGCAAGAGACTTCCAATGCTCAAGCACAAAGCAAGAGACTTCTAACTGGTTTTAATGTTAATAAAGATAAGAGATTAACACTTGATATACAATCAGAGGTGTTTACAAAATACAACTCAGTTACAAGACTAACTTAGAAAATTATCACAAAGTTTCTAAGTGTTTGATAGCTTCAGAATTTGACAGAGTTTCAGCACGTTCAGAAGCTTAAGTCTTGATTTCATTTCTTCACAAATCTTCTTCCTTTTATAGATGATAAAATGAACGTTGAAGATTATAGCCGTTTGAAGAATTGAGACGCTCCTTTGTATAGATCAGTGAGCTTATTAGCTGTTCTGATTTGCAGTAGCTTAGGAGCTTAACGTTTACTACAAAATGAGAGATTCCTTTTTGGCTTTTGATATTTGAACCTTGGTGAAAGCCAAATAAGGAAATAATCGTTTCTGAAGCCTGACTTGAAAAGGACCTTTCCATGGTCAAACCTTTTCATTCTTGGTTTCTGCGTTTGGACTTAGTCAGGCACAGTCTTCAATAAAATTGTACTCTCAAATGTAGCTTAACACTTATATCTGACGAGCCTTCAGATTTTGATAGGCTCAGAATTACTTGTTTCAGATCTGGTGAGCTCAGATGTTCTTCAGATTTTGATAGGCTCAGAATTACTTGTTTCAGATCTGGTGAGCTCAGATGTTCTTCAGATTTTGATAGGCTCAGAATTACTTGTTTCAGATCTGGTGAGCTCAGATGTTCTTCAGATTTTGATAGGCTCAGAATTACTTGTTTCAGATCTGGTGAGCTCAGATGTTCTTCAGATTTTGATAGGCTCAGAATTACTTGTTTCAGATCTGGTGAGCTCAGATGTTCTTCAGATTTTGATAGGCTCAGAATTACTTGTTTCAGATCTGGTGAGCTCAGAAGTAATTCCTTCAGAAATTCTAAGGTTCAGATAATAACTTCAGAGTTTCACAGGCTCAGAATTACTTGCTTCAGATCTGGTGAGCTCAGAAGTAATTCCTTCAGAAATTCTAAGGTTCAGATAATAACTTCAGAGTTTCACTTGCTTCAGATCTGGTGAGCTCAGAAGTAATTCCTTCAGAAATTCTAAGGTTCTTTAGTACGCAAATTTTAACTTTTAATCCTGCACACTGAATTAAATTATTAGTATTCCAATTTAACCTTAAATACATTGTTATCATCAAAATCAATTAAGGAGATACAAAATCATAATTTTGTTCCAACAGAGTACTGGTTTATTAGTTCATTGGTCGAACCATCGAGTCACTGGTCGCATGATTAAACCGAATAAACCGGTCTAATGAACCGATCTCTATAATATAATAAATTGGAATGAGTCATATGACAAGTCTATATAATAAATAATTATGTTTGTTTTTATTTCAATTTTTTTTATAGCATATATGTATTTTAATTGTAAATATAATAAATTAGAATCATTAGTTTTTTTTACCGTAGAAACATTACTTATTGTAAGTAAAAATGAGAATTGAACAATTAAATCAATATTAGGCAAACAATAAATTAAATCTAAAATCTATTAAAAAAAAGTCAAATGCGCTTTTGAAACAAAGTGAGAAAGCTTGTTTTCATAAAAAAAATATATGCATTATGCTTATGTCCCATAAAAATAAAATTATGTTAATATTAATAATATATTGCAATGTTTCTATAAAAATAATAAAATATTGCAATTTTTATTAAAAAAAAACATGTGGTATAGAAAAGAACGTATATATAAATTAAATATTACTAATGCATTGAATATATATATATGGGGTTGCTAACATACTCCCACTTAAAAACATGTGGGAGTATGTTAGCAAGCCTACTCCCACTATATATTGACTAAAAAACCAATTTTATTTATTTGAAATGTGTTTTGAGCAAAGGGCAAATTTGTCAACTTACATTTTATTTTATTTCTTTAAACTAAAAACATGTTTCCTTATTCTATCAAAGAAAAAAAACATGTTTTCTTAGTAAATGTCTCACAAGTATAACTAACATTGTTCCTTAATTATCATTTATCATTATAAAAAAACATCGTTCCTTAATTATGCACAGTACTAACAAAAGTAATCTCCCCCTAATAATCAATCAGAAAATCCATTCCGAAGGCAACTCATTCTAAAAAAATTATAATTCAAATTATAAAACAAGCCTTTATTGTCCATGATTTTAAAACATATTGAAACTCCATTAAATAAATTAGGATAATTATCTTTTTTGACAAATGGATAATTATATCTATGTATTGAAAATTTAAAAATGGCAAATCATTTGTAATAAAAACCATGTCAATGTAAGGTTTTGAATTTTACAGTTTTACGTTGTTTCCTACTAAATTATCTTCGAAATAATCCATAGAAAATTTTAAAATATATTTTATTTCTTACAAATTTACGTTGTCTTTTCTACAAATTTGCCTTCGAAATAATCCATAGGAAATTGTAAAATATATATTTTATTTTCTACATATTTACATTATTTTTTCTACGAATTTATTTTCGGAATTATTCGTAAGAAACCATTTTAATACAAAAAATATAATGTTTCTTGTGGATTTTTTTTACAATACTTTAATAGAAAAGAAAACCATAAGAAACAATGTTAGTTATTAATTATGAGACATTTACTAAAATTAAGGAATTATGTTCTTAATATTTTGTTTTAAATTTAGAATAAAATACAAATTTACAAAACTAACCTTATAACTTATGGTTGTTTGTATGGATATAATTGGTTTTTAATTAAATATATAGTGGGAGTTGGCTTGCTAACATACTCCCACATGTTTTTAGGTGGGAGTATGTTAGCAATCCCCATATATATATATATATGGGTCAGGATCAAATGACACAAACTAGTTTGACACCAAATGTTACACCGCTCAATAACGCTTTAACGAATTCGAATTTTACAAAATTCACCGTTGGATTGGAAGATTATATCATATTGATCATTCATGTTAAATTTTATAAAAATCAAAAACCGATTAATATGTTATTGAGACTCGTCAAGATTATGCGTCAAGATTGTAACAATTATATATCTCACCAAATAAAAAAAAAAGTCCAAGCTTTTGTTGGGCATATACTCATAGATCAACATCCGTTCTTGTTCATGAATGCAATGACCGATTAGCTGAACAAGATTTGTATGCTGAAGCTTACAAATGAGTGTTAATTCATTTCTAAATTCAGTAAATCCTTGTCCAGAAGTTTTTGAAAGTTTCTTCACAGCTACTTCTTTCCCTGAAGGTAGAATTCCCTGAATTGAATATAAAAGCATTATTAATAAAAGTGATAAATGCATAATCTCAATTGTTTCATCATGTACTTATCTTTTTTTGCTCTGTAATGAAATGGAACTCACACACACAAATGAGATCATCATGTACTTATTTTATCTTAGCAAAACTATAAAAAATGGATCACCTTAAAAACAGGTCCAAAGCCACCCTGTCCTAACTTGTTTTCCAATGAAAAGTCATCGGTAGCAACAGTTATTGTTGAATAGCTAAGTAATTTTAAGTCATCTCCATTGCTTAAGTCGCCTTCTAGATCATCACCATCAGAGTATTGCCTAGAAGCTTCAAGATCTTGAATCTCAATCTGCATTTTCATTCTTTCCTTCTCTGTTTATATGAAGCCGAAAAATGGAATATAATGTGACATGGTTATGATAGTATTAAAAATAATTTTTGAAGAAAAATGTTATTACCATATTTTTCGTTTTCTTAAGGCTCGCAACAGAATGGAAAGGGCAATAATGAGTACAGCAGTCCCTATTCCAGGGGAAATCCATATCCACTTCTTGTTATTGTTACCTTCCTTGTATACTGTAATTTCTGTGTCAATACATATCACACAACTTGTAATCCCTCAGTCTCATTATAAGTGTCTTAATTCCAACATTTCTGTCTCGAATTGATATAACTCTCTTAGAAGTTAGTTTCAATATTCTCTCTTATATATCTTGTTAATATGGATTTACTAACAGTCTCTTTTAGAAAAACATAATTGAAATGTAGTAGTTAGAGACATACATACCTTTGTGATTGGTGTTCTTTACTAGAATGTAAAATAAGTAATCACCGCTGCTTGCAAGTTTAAGACCTTTTGGTGATAACAAGAAGACGCAACCAGTTCCATTGTCATAAAAGGTTTTGTATCCAAAGCAGCTGCAGTTACTCCAACAATTAGCTCGGCAATCACTGATGCCATAACTAGCATTTGTTATATTCTGTAACAATTTATAATTAGGATAACCTGATTCGCTATCAAACGTATCACCAGAATTCCTACAAATAGGTAATATCTCAGACTCACTCCACTTTTGGCACCCCCCATAAGTACTCTTCGTCCTTTTCTCTATTCTTGATGACCAATTCTTTTCTTCTGGAATCCCACTCAAGTTGGAATGGACCAGAAGCTATGATTGAATCACTAATTCTTGAAACCAGTGACCATTTTTCACCAGTTTTATGATTCACACCTAATTTCATCCCAGGAAGCAAACTATCAGTTGGATAATCAAAACTTTGCCACAACAAAGTCTTCATCTGAATATCTTGTAACACAAAGTTACCTGTATCCATCAAGGTAGCTACAATAGTACTATTGTTAAAAGGTTGAGGTGAAGCGTAAAGTACTATTGTTAAGGCTAGTTCGAATGTGGGAAGATTAATCTGCAATTAAGTTTTGTTTTAGTAAAGATGGCGATTGCGCATGTGGGAATGTGATGACAATCTGTCATTAAAGTATCTTTTTCATTCAATTTTCTAATCAAAAGAAGACTGCACTGCTTTATGCCATAATAATATATGTCTCACATTATTTATAGTTTATCTTTTCTCACATGTGCAAAATAACCATTTGAATACCCGTGCTTCTTTTTTATTAAGACTCTTTCTTCTATTCTAAGCAAAGTGATTATAGAACATAGTTAAATTGAATTAGACATAACTGAGTTGATCTGAATGGCAGACAATTCTTTTTTAACTGAGTTGTAAGGAGCTAAGTATATACGTTATCTGACGCTAAAATCTGGTTCCGATAAGTCCTATATCGGCGATGTTATGTGTTTTATTTTCTGCTAAATTTCTGGACCTGAATCATTATGAATCTTGGTTCATTTATGTTTACATTCTGATTATGTTTCCTTTACCAATCTTGCTTTAATTTTCCATACACATGTTTGATGTTTCTTTATTCATTCTTCCAAAAACGTTTTGCAAAAATAAACTCATGTTTTCAAAAGATTAAAATCTAATTTAACTTATTTATGCATTAATTTGTTCAAATATGGCATCCTCCATTGGTATATTAGCTAAACTTCAAGGGATTGAACATCTTACAATGCAGGGGGGCAAACGATCCGAGGAAAATCTAAGTAAAACACAAGCCAAAATCAATTCATTATGACCAGGTATTCAAGAAAAGCCTTGGAGAACTGGAGCGCAAAATTCATCACTAAAGACAGGAGCAATGTCGATACAACAGGAGGTCGAAGCAAATCAGACACAATATGTGTGATCATCTCAACAAGTAATTTCTCTCTCAAAATCTTCATATTTATTATTATTCACATTTTGCATATCTCATTGTCTAAATTACTTCCATGTCTAAATAATATTGTAAATACTACAGAGGTCGATTCAAGTGGTTGATGTGCAGTGTAGTGTGTGAGTGTCGTAAATCCAGTTTACGGAGTTCGATTCTTACTAATAAGAAAAATAATAAATCAAGTTAATCAAAATTCAAATTTCCAAGAATATCCCTATTTTCTCTAAACATGAAATCAGTCATATGTCAAACACATTCAATATCTTCCTAACGGATCAATGCTCAAGAAGACAAAACCAATAAAACATTTTAATGCAATCTATCACATATCAGTACACCCATATCGTAAAAGTTATTTGATAAATTTGATAATTTCTTCCCTGCATCTATCTATATTGATTGTACATGTGAAGTAGAGTTATCATATGTGGAATCCACACCCAATTCTTCGGCAAACGTTTCTTCCTCGAACACTCTTGTTCCTCCGTAGTATGCTGGTTTCTTAGGCAAAACATCCGCTTTGATTTTGTTTGTTAACATTGATATAACATTGGACATGGTGGGACGATCATCTGCATTTTCTTCTACGCATAATAAACCAGCATGCACACATCTTAGCACCTCATCCTCAGAAAACGACTCATTTAGTAATGGATCCACTAATTGAAGAACCACACCTTCTTTCCATAGCTCCCATGCCTATGACATCAATGGTTATCTTTCATGTCAAAACTCAATCAGCATATATATGCATGGTTTCGAAGAGGAAAAGACTAGAGAGAGAAACGATCACATACATGTCCTACTAGATTAAGTGGTCTGTCTTCACTGTAGAAGCTGTTGTTTTTTTCACCACTGATAATTTCAAGGAGCAACACTCCGAAACTATACACATCAGACTTTGTAGAAAAAACTCCTTCCATCGCATACTCCGGAGACATATAACCACTGTATGAAACAAAAAGTATTAATGATGATACAAAATTGTCAATAGAATTTTGAAACAATAAAGAACCTGAAAAACTCACTATGTCCCAACAATCCTATTGGTATTTGCTTCGGTTTCTTGTTTTGTGAACATTCTCGCTACACCAAAATCAGAAATTTTGGGGTTCATATTTTCATCAAGGAGAACATTACTAGCTTTCAAATCTCTGTGGATGATTCTGAGTCTTGAGTATTTGTGAAGATATAATAATCCTTGAGCAATTCCTTCTATTATGCTAAAGCGTTTGTTCCAATCTAGCAACTTTCTTCTTGTGGCATCTTCACAAGCAGATAAAAGAAATTCAATGTGATGAGAAAAAGTATTATAATAAACATTAAGCAACCATAACTTAAGTTAGACATGCGAAACAGATATTGTTAACTGTTAGTTCCAATGAAGCGCAGACACAAACACGAACACAGCACAGACATGTCAACACCGATAATAATTTATAAGCTATTCAAGAAACAACTTATATATATTTAGCTTGGTGCAACTTATGATTGGAGATTGGAACAATTATATATCTCACCAAATAAAAAAAAGTCCAAGCTTTTGTTGGGCATATATTCATAGATCAACATCCGTTCTTGTTCATGAATGCAATGACCGATTAGCTGAACAAGATTTGTATGCTGAAGTTTACAAATGAGTGTTAACTCATTTCTAAATTCAGTAATTCCTTGTCCAGAAGTTTTTGAAAGTTTCTTCACAGCTACTTCTTGCCCTGAAGGTAGAATTCCCTGAATTGAATATAAAAGCATTATTAATAAAATTGACGAATACATAATCTCAACTGTTTCGTGATGTACTTTTTTTTTTGGTCTGTTGATGAAATGGTAAATACCACATGAAACTCACACACAAATGAGGTATCCCGGGTTTGAACTTTGGACACCACAAATATCCATCCTAACAATTTTGGCATTTGCCAGTTGAGCTAGGACTTATGGATCATCATTATTTTATATCAGCAAAACTATAAAAAATGGATCACCTTAAAAACAGGTCCAAAGCCACCCTGTCCTAACTTGTTTTCTGATGAAAAGCCATCGGTAGCAACAATTATTGTTGAATAGCTAAATACTTTTAAGTCATCTCCATTGCTTAAGTCGCCTTCTAGATCATCGTCACCAGAGTATTGCCTAGAAGCTTCAAGATCTTGAATCTCAATCTGCATTTTCATTCTTTCCTTCTCTGCTTATATGAAGTCCAAAAATGAAATATTAAGTGATATTGTTATGATAGTATTAAAAATATATTTTGAAGAAAAATGTAATTACCTCGAAGCACATATTTTCGTTTCCTTAAGGCTCGAAACAGAATGGAAAGGCCAATAATGAGTAGTGCAGTCCCCATTCCAATGCAA
Source organism: Trifolium fragiferum (assembly GCA_954870985.1). Lineage (NCBI taxonomy): Eukaryota > Viridiplantae > Streptophyta > Magnoliopsida > Fabales > Fabaceae > Trifolium > Trifolium fragiferum. The sequence continues at coordinate 17,916,677 of OX940792.1, forward strand.
ATCCATATCCACTTCTTGTTGTTGTTACCTTCCTTGGATACTGTAATTTCTGTAAATTATTTGTGTCAATACTGATCATCCAACTTCTATTTATAATGGTGTTACAATAAATACATTGATTGTCTAATGAATTAACACTAATCTAGGAAGTTGTATACTTTGAGAATATTACTAAGTAAGCTAACAATTGCACAATTAAAGGAATATCTACAGATTTACTTAATTCTAACATATACTAAAACAAGGAACTAATTTTAGTTATTTCAATGAATTACTTGTTTTGTTCATTCATCTTACTACAATTATGCAGAATGTTGTAGTAAAAACTAGGCCACAATTGAAGCTAATTTTCAAAACCATTCCCTATTAAATTGCTTTAATCCTTGTAGGGTTTGGGATTAGGTTGATCTAGGTTAGACTTTGCAAGGTCTGAGCCTGCCCTACATTGAAAATGTTAGGCCTGCATTAGCTGTCATAGACTTATTTTTAAATTCCGGCCTGACCTTTTTGAAAGCATGACAATGCTTAATGTCTGTTTGAAAACCACCTACTTTAAGATATTTTTACGAAAGCCTACACTGCTCAAGTGGTGAGTGGCGTAGAGTTTTCGTAAATAGACTAACAAACTGACCTACCTAAAACTTCTAGACAAGCTACTCTCCGTCCATTGGATCAACCTAACGACCATAATATATGTTATGGAATGGGTCGAGGCCCATAGGGAACTCCATCTCATGTCAAATTCCTAGAATGTAAAATTCAAATTTACTCGTCTCGTATCTACTAGATGTAGGCTGCGGAAATTGCTTTATAAGCTGCCTAGCGTCGTCGTGCCCATTATACATACCTTTGTGATCGGTGTTCTTTACTAGAAAGTAAAATCCCACATCGCCACTACTTGCAATATTAAGACCTTTATTTGACAGCAAGAAAGAACAACCAGTTCCATTTTCATTGAAGCTTAGGAATCCAATGCAGCTGCAGTTGCTCCAGCAACTAGCTTGACAATCACTTATGCCATAACTAGAATTTTCTATACTGTTTAACATTCTAACATCAATGTAACCTGTTTTTCTATCAAACATATCACCAGGATTTCTGCAAGTTGGTATCTCTGCTTCCCCCCACTTTTGGCACCCTCCATTTGTATTGTACCCATAACATAAATCAGCACTTGCTATGTTACTTCCGTTCCTGTTTATCAGTTGCCCAGTTTGTAATAGAGTCCATATAGTTATAAGGCTATCATTTGAAGTTTTGTATGTGAAGTACTCTTCTTCCTTGCTCGACACAATATTATACTCGAATTCTTCACCAGATATATACTCAAATGTACCGTTATTCATCAGTTTTCCGCTTGTCCAATAAACTTTTTCTTCACGCATGATGACCAATTCTTTTCTTCTGGGATCCCACTCAAGTTGGAATGGACCAGAAGCTACGATTAAATCACTAATTCTTGAAACCAGTGACCATTTTTCACCAGTTTTATGATTCACACCTAGTTTCATCCCAGGGAGCAAACTATCAGTTGGATCATCAAAACTTTGCCACAACATAGTTTTCTTCTGAATATCTTGCAACATAAAGTTACCTGTATCCAACAAGGTGGCAACAATAGTACTATTGCTAAAAGGTTTAGTTGAATTGTAAAGGATTATCGGTTTCCTGTTTCGAGATTCAATTTGGAGCACACCAGAGTAGTCTAGTGATAGAACTGCTGAATTAATGTCAACAGGTTGGTTTCTTTTAGCAATCCACACGACCCAACCATCTTGTCCTTGGGCAAATATGTTGAGATAAACGAGGGTATCTTGAGTTGTGGCAAACCTCATGCAATATGAACCGTGTTTAGAACACAACTCCGATGTCACATTCAGTCTATCACCTGGCTTCAAACTATCATTTTCTGCTGTCACGTGGATACTAGTAGTACTCCACCAGATACACAAGATAAGAAGCAAAACTTGAGGTTTCCCTTTTTCACTGTAAACCATGTTTAAGTCACAGAATTAATGCTTGAATGTGGGAAGATAAAGATTAATCTGAAATTAAGTTTTGGTTTAGTAAAGATGACAATTGCATGTGGGAATGCAATGACCAATCTGTCGTTAAAGGAGCTTTGTAGTTCATTTTTCTAATCAAAAGAAGACCGCACTGCTTTATTCCATAATAATGCATGTCTCACACTATATATAGTTTATTCAACTTATCACCATGTGAAAAACAACTCTTTGACTTTTTAAAAAATATATTATACTATAAATACTGAGTTTTCATATTGATCCCAAATAGTGAAAAATATGTGCAAGATTCCTTAATATCATATCATCCATCAATTCAGTCCTTTAATATGGACTTTGTCAATCCGGTTAATGTGGCAAACAATTATATATGATTGTAAAGCACTTAATATTTTTTGGATAGAGGAATGTTCTTATAGACCAACATGATGGAATGTAGGGACAAGATAGGGAGAGTTAGGTGTGGAAATATAGCACAAGTGAAAATGTGTTGTTTAGTCTCTTATTTTTCACTTAATTAAGCACGAGAATTTCTTTTTGCACCCCTCAAATATTTTCACGCGCTTTACAAGATTACTAAAATACCCTTATCGCAACTTTACTTGCAAACACAATTGGCACATTAACTGGCGAATGTTGTAAAAATCTAATTGTTTTGTCCAGCTCACCCCCCATGAAAATATTTGAATGAAACATAGTTCCCTCACCAACTATTTCTCTCCACTTCGAACCCTCAAAAACCCCTCCATTATTGGTGACATCTTGTTTCCAACACACAATCAAAGCATCAAGGGACTCCATACACAGACATCACATTGAGATGAATGCAAATGTAATGTAACTCTAAAATCTTGATCATTTCATTGCTTATCGTTTTTGTTTCATTCACGTCAAAATATCTATACTGGCCAGGTTCGCTAGTTAACTTGCAAACCATACTGCAAGTGTTCGCTAGATAAGGTGCGAACCATACTAATATTGAAACTGTTTTGTTTTTTAGTTGTTGAAATTTTTCAGTTATGGATGATGCATAACCAAAAAAAAAAACCTAAACCGAACTTTAATTGATCCCTTCTATCTATGATGTTGGTCCTTTGATTGATCTCAAAGGTCAACCAAACTTTAATTTAGATCATTCAACATGATCTTATATTGTAAATGCATGATGAACAACCAATAAAATCAGTTGCTTTTCTATGTTTTGGTAGTATGGTAATTCAATTTGTTCCTTCTCAAACTAGGGAAATAGCAATAGGACTTAAGAATAGAGGAGTTAGGTTTTTGTGGGCTAGTAATGCAGAGAAAAAAGTATTATAGATGATTTCAAGCCGCGCTCAACGTCAACGAGTAACACATACATGGTATAATAAGTACTATTTTGAGGGAAAAATTACAGACAGAAAATGAGAATATTTCACAAACAAAAAACATATTCAAACCATTTTTTGCATTACCATATATACATTGATTACTTAAATGTTCCGATCTACTTCACATGAGGTAGAAATTGCTGTCATAGAGTAAGTGTCAGTGTCTAGCACTTTAGAAGTTGTTTCCCCCTCAAAAATCTCTCTTCTAACATAAAATGCAGGTCTTCTTGGTAAGGTTGTGAGTTCATATTTGTTTGTTAACATCGAGATAACATCAGACATTGTAGGTCGATCATTTGCATATTGTTCTACACATAAGAGACCAACATGAATGCATCTTTGCACTTCATTAGGAACAAATGTGTCACTTAATGATGGATCCATTAATTTTAGATACTCACCATCATTCCATAGCTCCCATGCCTATTAGAAATTTAATCAAATTTGGAAAATCAAGAAATAATATTATTTTTTTCTTAAAAAGAATGAGATTAATTTCACATACATGTCCTATGAGATTTAATGGACGATCAACATCATAGAAGCTATTGTTTTTCCTTCCACAAACAATCTCAAGTAGCAACACTCCGAAGCTATAGACATCGGACTTTGTCGAACAAATTCCTTCCATAGCATACTCTGGAGACATGTATCCACTGCACGAAAATTATTTAATAACTTCAAAAATAAAATTGAACAAAATAAGGTGCATTTTCTAAAATGTTTTTTGTGTTGTTCTTACTTACCTTAATTTCTCCAAATCCATTATTTAATTATTTATTGTAACGACATAAAATATATTTGAAGTTAAAATCATTAAATAAACACGAAAAACATCTAAGAAAATTCACATAATTATTTTCCTTTTGTTTAGAGAACTCACTATGTCCCAACAATCCTGTTGGTATTTACTATGGATTCTTGCTGTGTGAACATTCTTGCCATACCAAAATCGGAAATTTTTGGGTTCATATTCTCATCAAGAAGTATGTTGCTAGCTTTCAAGTCTCTATGAATGATTTTGAGTCTTGAGTACTTATGAAGATAGAGTAATCCTTGAGAAATTCCTTCTATTATATTGAAGCGCTTCTTCCAATCTAGGAACTTCCTCTTTGTTGAATCTTCCAAGTGAAAACACAATAATTCATGTTAGAATACAAAATACTACACTAAAGTAACAAACGAAAATTTCTAGTTACAAAAATTCGGACGCAGATTTCCTGCAGTCACTGCGTCGCGCAGTATTTACTGCATTGTGCTCAAAATAGCGCCAAACTAATTTTATGCATTTGTTTTCAAAAACATTACATACTTACCAAATAGATAGAAATCCAAACTTTTGTTTGGCATGTATTCATAAACTAGAATCCTTTCTTCTCCATGAATGCAACAACCAAGTAGTTGTACAAGATTTGTGTGTTGAAGTTCACATATAAGTACCAATTCATTTTTGAACTCCACAATTCCTTGTCCTGATGTTTTTGAAAGCCTTTTTACAGCAACTTCTTGCCCTGTTGGCAAGATTCCCTGAAATGGTAAAACAAAAATCATAAATTATCTAAAAAAATATGAATAATTTGATACAATGTCAATGTTTAAAATATCTCCACGGTCATATTGTGATCGCAATATTACAACATTTGCGACATTTATTTGAAACATGAAGATGGTAGAAAAAGTTGAATTATATTAGAAACATAGATTTAGAGATGAAAAAAAATGCAAACTATGTCTTCAATTTTGTCGCTAAGTGTTCGAGATGTCAAATTAGGCGACCAATTTTTTTTTTTCGTCTCAAATTTCATCATTAGTTCAGTTTTTATAATAGTACTAATTTATTTTAAACAAAATTAGCAATGTATAATTACAAAAGTTTAAAGTCACCTTATAAACTGGTCCATAGCCTCCTTGTCCTAACTTGTTTTCAGGGGAAAAGTTCATAGTTGCTTCCATAATTAATGTATAGTTAAAAACTTTTATATCATGACCCTTGAATTCATCCTCAAGATCTTTGATATCATAGGATTCATTAGCAGCTGCCAAATCTTGCATCTCAGATTCTTTTCTTTTACTTTTCTTATCTGCATAGCCAAAAAAAATAGATAATGATAGTTAAGAGAGAAAATAAACAAATTAATTGGATTTATAAAATAAAAATTCATAAAGAGAGAATATTTTGTAAGTATTCAAGTACCTTTAAACCCATATTTTTGTTTCTTTATTGCTAGGCATACAATGAATAGGCATATTATGAGTAAAGCTGCTGCTATTACTGCAGTTATCCAGATCCACCTTTTTTTACCTGCATTAACATCTTTAGACAACACATATTTGTCCCAAAATTTTCTTTATCAATTATATTAAATTGGTTTGGTTTGTAGAAAAAGTATTTTAGTGATGATTTAAAGTACATGTCTTTGATTAAATAAGTAATGAAAAACAAAATTAATAAATGTTTTGGACTGGCAAAAGACTCGTAAGATAGGTGATCCATTTCATATTATGCCCAATTATTACAATTCACACTGATATAGTGGATAGCTTCTTTTGCCACCCTACCTTCTTCTCATGCACCCTTCTAGTTTACTATTTTGCCCTTCTGGACGTGTAAAATCTTAAAATTTACTAACGTCCACTACTTTAAGTAGCGGACATGGGTATTTTACTAATTTTGTAAGGCACGTGAGAAAATTGGTAGGGTGGTAAAAGAAATTTTCTTCGCACTAGGATCAGGTATGACATCCTCAACATGACGTCACAAAGAGCATGAAGATCTTCTTGTATTTTGTTCAGCATAGCTAAACTAGGTTCGCTGTCTAAAGAAGGAGGAGAACGATGAGATATATAGGCATTAACCCTACTTCTCTAATCGAGAGAGGGTGTTGAAACCTTAGTTCAAACAATTTCTTTTTTGATTGAATCTCAGGATGAGTATATGGATCCACCACTTCTCCCTTAGAACTCATAGATAAAGAACCAAAAGTGAAATATTCACCGATTAATACACTAAGATAAAGAAAGCAAATATTTCGGCGAAGTGAAGAGTTTACTTTTGCTAAATTCCTACTTATATGTATCCTCTTGGAAAGAAATGAACATCTCAGATGAATGGAAAAATCAAATCCTGATCCAACGGCATAAAACACACCTAGGAAATAACGCTATACTCAAGTAAGGCTAGGCGCGTCGCTAAACACCTACGAGCGAGTGAGAGACGTGGCAATCATTGCACCCCAAGAACATAAAAGTTAACCGTTTGATGCATATTTTTCAAATTTAAACATTTTACGTACCATGGCGATGGCGTGCTACCATTGGGATTGGGACTTCCTTTATAGGCTTTTCCAAGACATAAAAGTTACCATGATCACCAAAACTAAGATCTTTGGTTGAATTCCATGAATAGAATAGACATCCAGTCTCATTATCATAAAATGTTGTGAATCCACTACAATTACAGTTTCTCCAACAACTTTCTTTGCAATCAGTGTAACTATAAAGCCCATTATCTTCCAAAGTTGCATTGCTGAAACCAGGACTACCAATCTTTGATTGAAATACCTCACCTTGATCCCTACAAGTTGGTATGTTCTCCCATTTTTGGCACCCGGCGTTGCTGTTATATCCATAACACATATCTGCATTTCCAATGTCTCCTTCGTCACTTGTTAACTTCCCGGTAGATAAAAGTGCCCATGATGTAAAATTCTTATAATTCCAATCTTTAATTTTGAAAGCGAAAGAATCTTCGTCTTTGTTAGACACAATAATGTACTGATACATACGTTGAACATTAGCTGGAATATTCTCAAATAATCCATTGCTTCCAAGTTTTCCACTTTTCCAATATACTTTTCCGCGTTTCTTAACGTTCAATTCGCCTTGTTTTGGTTCCCATTCAAGACTAAATTCACCCGATTTTACAACCGAATTAGTTAACGCCGAAACTAGTGACCAATTATGTCCCGTTTTTCGGTTAACACCTAATTTCATCGTGGGGATCAAAGTTTCAGTAGGATAATCAAAACTCTGCCACAACAAACTACTCTTTGTTCCATTAGGGTGAATTTGTTGAAGTACAAAGTTACCTGTGTCTAAAATAGTGGCCACAGTGTTATTAATTGGTTGTGGTGAAGAGTAAATGATTATTGGTTTTCCACTAGTTTTGGATTCAATTTTGAGCACACCAAAGTTGTCTAATGATAGAAATGAATCTGTGTTAAGTGGATGATTTCTATCATACATCCACACTGGATTATATTCACTACTAAGTACACTTAAGTATCTATCTTTGTTATCACCAATAACATAATTGGTAAAACATAGAAAATACTTGCCTTGTTTAGAATATAGAGGGAATGATGAAGCATTCAAAGTATCACCGGGTTTCAAACTATCAACTTTTTGTGCTTTTACTATATGAATTCTAGTACTAGTAATCCACCATAATAACCATGATAAGTACATGATGAACACAATTTGTTTCTCTAATTTATAGCTAATCATCATGATGATGGATATAATACAAAATTAATTGGAGGGTTGCTAGAAGGAGGGTTGTTTAAGTTCTAAAGCTTAATATGCATTGCATTGGTTTGGATAGGAAATTTAATTGGCTATCATTATGATTTCATATGTTATAATCAAACCAATAATGTTATCTTTATTTTCCACTATAAAATGTTCCATAAGACTGCTTTTATCCAACAATTCTTTTTTAAAGAAAAGAAAAATGAATGAGACTACTTTAACACAATTATTGAAGGGTGCGTAATGCCAAAGTTTATAACATCGCTATCTACACCGGATGCCGTGGACACTTGTTAAGCATAAAAAACGGAAATAAAAAAAATAAGTTAATATTGAAAAAAAAAAAAAAAACTTTTTATATTTTCAAAACATTGAATGCACACATTTTAAAATAAACCTTCTATGTTAATAAGTTTAACTAGTACATTGGGGCACTCTGTTAATTAATATTTTACTATTTTTTAAACTTTATTTATGGAATTTCACTTTTTTTTTCTTTGTCAAATAGCCTAGTGGATAGAATTTCACCTTTAAAGGTGAATAAGTGAGAGTATCATGGTTCGAACCCCCGTCCCTACAATAACTTGCAATGTTCCTACAATAAAGATAAATTACTGCAAGGACCGGGATTCGAACCCTAATACTCTCACTTATTCACTTTTAAATGTGAAATTCTATCCACCGAACTATTTGAAAAAGAAAAAAAAAAGTGAAATTACAATTGTATCAGGGTTCGAACCCCTTTATCTTATCATTTGTAACGTAATGAAGGGTTTGAAACATGAACACATGTGAAAGATTTGAAACATTTCATAAAACCATAAAAGATAATTAACATTTGTCTTGTTCATTCTCATCTCTTCACCATGTTCATCATCTTCTTCATTAATTTATAAAAAAACACACTCAAGTATACCTCAAAATTGTATGAATCAATGAGTTTTGTTTGCTTCAATCACTTTCTAAAAGTGAAACCTTTAATTCTCATTAAACTCTTTTTTTTTTTTTTAGAAATTCTCATTAAACTCTAAATTGCAATTTAGAGTATTTCCAATAAGAGTATAAAGAAGAATTTCATAGACAAATGGTCCAAAAAAAAAATTAATTATTGAAATTACATGACGTGACATAGAGGGTATTAAAATTGTCAATCAAGTGTCGAACCTCGGATGGGACACATCGAATGTGAATCTCGTCTTGAACTGCCAGGTGTTGTTTCAAAATTTGGTGTACAATTTCCAATTCGAAAAATCCCTCGTTCCCGCTTCCGTCAATAAAGAGAAACAATCACACACACCAATACTTGGCGGTGGCGCGGCAAAAGCTCCATTCCTAATGGAACATTCACACACAATAACGCTATCAGACCTTCTTCACTTCCCTCGTCCTCTAACCGCCTCCACCTCTCTCCCTTTTCTATCCACACCCCCTCCCCAACCACCTCACCACTCCATCCTCACCACCCTCAACCGCCCTACCCTCATCCTCGGTACCCTAACCCTCCCCACCCACACATCCTCCCATTTCCCTTGCTCCTGCTTCAAATTCTCCGACGCTTCCGCCACAGTATGTTGCGACATCCTCTCCTTCCGCCTTTCCGCTGTCGGCAAACAAATCCGCGTCACCGCCTGGAATTTCATCCCGTTCAAAAACTCCGGAAATCATGGAACCAAAACCGGCTTATTGGAGATTATTAAATGGTGTTTTTCAGATCCTAATGATGAATCAAACTTTGCTGATTTACTTCCTGTTACGCCGAATTCTTCGGTAACTAGTTGCAATAATGGTGGTAAGTATTTCAGGGCTGTTCATGGAATAGTGAAGTCAATTGGTCCTATTTCAATTGTACCGTGCACCACGCCTGCGAATGGTAGTAGCTACGATTTGAATTCGAGTTCTAAGGTTAATTTTTTAGGGTTTTTAGTAGAATTATTGTGTTGTGAGTGTAGGTTATGTGGTTCTAGGGATTTAGTAAACAATTTAAAGAATGGTTCTTTTCAAATTGAGAATATGAATGGTCATTCTTTTACTAAAATGGAGATTTTGTATTTTTGTGGCAATGCGTCTTCGTTTCACCCTGTAATGACAAAGTTGATCGGTAATCGTGTTGTGGTTTTGGGTTTGAAGAAGAAGTTAGTTTGTATAACCAAAGACGAGTCTTGTTTGATGTATTTGACTTTGGACGAGATGGTTTTGCGTGTTTGTCCGCGTTTAGAGAAGTTGGTGCCGAGCTTGAAGAGTGAAATTAAAGGGAAGGGTGAGTGTGGTTGTTATACTGGTGTAATTAGAGGTGTTTATATGAAAGGGATGGTTTTGGAGTTGGATAATGATGTGTGGCTTCTTTTAACTGATCAACTGCATACTATGATGCATGGTTTAAGAGTTGGCTCCATTGTAAGTGAAGTAAATTTGCTGTTTTATGGACCTGACCTGACATGTTCAATGACGACTTTTTTATGCGATTTTGTTTTATACTTTGATGAAGTTGAAGACTTTTAAGCTTTATCGTTGTATTCTTGGCCATATTATGTAGATATCTGTGAGAAATGTCCATTTTGTGGATCCAAAGTTTTCATGGACTAAAGTTGTTATTCTTGGGGCATGCGTCAAGACTAGCATTATCGTGGAATCCTTCTCCCCACTTGAAACTGTGTATGCGTTGCGCTTACCTTTTTTTTTTCTTTTCAAGATTATTTTGCATGAATGCTCAAAGTGTGGCTGCATTTCGTTCTCTCACTTTGAAAATGAAAAGTTTTCTGAAAACAAATTTTATGCATATTATCATCCTTGATTTTTCCACTGGGGAGGTTAGACCAATGCAACAACTGCATTTGACTGAAGTCAATCATGGTCATGTCCTGATTTGTTGTATGCCTTTCATTTGATAATATTAGTAATAGTTGTTCTCGAATAATCCCCCCTTATTAATAATAGTTTGGAGATAAATTCATAATTCACTATAGTATTGCAGGTGTAATGTAGTTTTGCAGTCTACAAGTATGCTAGGAAAGTTCATTCAGTCATTACCATTTTCAGCAAGACTCTGGTATTACCTAGTTTGATATCCTTTATTTGGAAGTTTTGAAGATTGCTGGAATGTTTATTATTCCTTTTTATTATCTTTCGCTCAACAGGGTATTACTTCTTGTCTCAAGCTTACGTAAAAAGTTTGCTGATAATGATTTCTTATCTGACAAGGATATTTTGGGATCAAAACATGTAAGCTACATGACCATTTGTGTTCAAGGATTTCTTAGCTTGGCTGATGCTCTATGTTCTGTTTCAATTCTGATAAGCTGTTATTGCAAGGTTTTACCAGCAAGAAGGGCTAGCTCAGATGCATGCTAGTTCATTATTACCTACTTCAGTGTTTCAAACTCAGGTTGTTAATAAAATTAGCAGTTGGGATAAATTTGTTGAAACCAAATTCGCTACATTAGTTTGGTTGTAACGCTTTCTTTTGGCAGCATGGAGCTTTCATGGGGCTGTGTAGACATGACTTTAATGGTTGCGGTAGAGAAATGCATTGCGATTTTCTGAAATTGGTATAGTACTTGTACTTATATTAAATTTGCTTCTGGTACTTTGACATTTGGGTCTGGAATACTCCGCGGTATTATTTTGTTACTAGACATTGAAGGATATACATATATATTTACATTACTATATCGATAATGTTTTTACAGGTAGTACCAATGTCTATCTTCATCCATCACTGTATAAACACATTACAAAGAATGCTAAAGTCAGAAAGTCCCTGTAAAGTATTGTCTATTGGCAATCATATAAGTATTTTACCGCGTCCAGCCAAATATAATGGTAGATCAGGTAGAAGGATCATTTCAAGTGAAGATGTAGGCGTTGTTTTGCTTGGATATCTAAAGGTTATTAGTTTAGTTTATCTCTTATCTCTATTTGCAAGTAAGCTGCATTTTACAATGGCTATTATTAGTTCTGTTTTGTTCATAGTAATGTGTTACATGAATATTTTCTTTAATCTTTTAAAAATGGAGCAGCAAATTTTTTTAAACAAAAATCTCCGGTTGGTAATATTTGCATATCTACTACTTATATTAGAGTCCTCATGATCTTGCTTTAAATATTCAGATTGATCCATTGACTAGAAGACTGCAGCTGGTTGACGCGACTGGTGACATTGATGTTCTTATACCAGATCTTCCCTTGACTTGGAATTCCAATGACATATTTGAGGTCACATTTCTCTTTGCGTCTGCATTACCTTCTTTTTTATCTTGTGAGCCTTTATTGGTAATTTTTCTTATATTCTTTAGGTCGCATATGATTTTGGTAATTTTCTAGAAAAGTTATAATATGTTTACAGAAGTTTGTATTTCAACTTCTATTATTTTGGATTTCCAGGTGACAAACTACGACGTTATTGTGGATGGTGTTGACGAACTTGTAGATCAGTTGGGATGTAGTGAATCATTATCGTGCAGAATGATTTTTAATTGTATTCAAGTGAGAAGAGAATTTAGCACATCAATTTCTGTTTACTGTCTTTGGAAGAATGTAAAATGCAGAAATTTTCCCCTTTACCCTTGTATCAATAGTAAGAATGAAACTAAGATACTTGAATCTGGATCCTACCATTTGCTTAGGGTATCCCACAAATTTCCTCCGCAAGAAAAGGTAAGTTCTAACTCTATATTCGGTCAGAAGCTGGAATCGGTAATTGTTTTACTCTTACTTTCGAGCTAAAATTGTTTTTTCATTTGAAGAGTTGCATAGTAAAACTAAAATAGAGAAGAGTTACAGATGTAAATTTTATAAAATCAATTCAGAGAATTGGTATAAGCTTATATTATCAATTGATAGTGTTAATAATATATGTATTTTTGGTGCTTTGTGTATAATAATATTATTTGACCTGACTTAGTTGTGTTAATTTCAATATCTACTTTTACAGGGTTAAATTTTCGCCACTGTTGAATTTTTAATTCTTGTTAGTAGAGCAACCTTTTAAGTACATCTAAAACCCTGCTGTAATCTGTCAGGGTGGATACCTGGACATGTTTTTATTAAAATCTCAAATATGACCGTAGGATTGAAAGCTTATGGTCTTCACTTGAAGCTTGGATGAAACACATACTAACTCAAACCTTATGCTGACATTATGATATATAACAAAATAAGAACTCCAGGGATTTACTCTTGACTCTCTGAGCACTTGGTATTTCATTAAAAAGGCTTTGATATTCTGCCAACAGTCAAGTCTCCTTAGTTTAAGCTATTGTATATGCGTTGGGATGGTTTTTTATATCTAACAAGGCCCAAATTTCTCAAATCCTTTACCTACCTCTTAATTCAATGAAACGTCATTGCGGGATATTATCAATGTCTAGAGACACAAATAAATAAGCATAGCCATTGGGAAGAGCTGTTTAATTGTATCAAATCCATTCAAAAACATGTTGATGCGACCTTGCGAAGATGTAATAGTATAGAAAGTATGTGTTTGCTTTTGTTTCTCTAACTTTAGTATGAATTGAATCATAATAAATTGATATCATGACAGATTTGTAAATAAATTGATTTGGTCGATGTGTTCTACTTTTCTTTTATAGTATGTACATGTAAAAAAATTGCATTGCTGACTGCTAATGCCCTTAGGTCACTTCTTGCAGCATTCTAATAATGTGAGATCCATCAAGTCAAGTGCTTTTGTTGAAGCTATACTTTTGCCTTACATTTTATTGCTTGATGGGAAGCCTGGAATATCACATCCATGCGATGTTTATGGGGACAAGACAATAGAACTTTCAAAATATTGTTTCATTGGTAATAATGATGAGCAAGTTTCTGTTAAGAGGCAGAAACTCATTGAGAAATCAGTAAATACATCAAAGGATGAGTTTCACACTTCTGTCTATCAGCTGAATGCTTGCTCTAATACTTTTAGGGAGAACACAAATTTTGATGATTTGAGTTCTCCTGATATATCTTGTACGGTTACTTTTAGAGGCCTTAAAAAGGAGAATGTGGTTTGCCCAGCTCTGTTGCGCTCTACATCACTTATGAAAGATATGTGTTTTAATTCAAAACCTACTACTCCAAGGAAAATTTTGCTGGAATTCTCATCTGATAGATTTTTAAAGTATCAGGTAATTTTCTTACTCTCTTTAACTTGCTTACCTAGATTCTCCCCCTTTGTGATGTCAATGTGAACCTGGGCATTAATTCCCTTTCTACTTTTCAGTTGTTGCAAATTGGAGGTTATTATGTCATAAAACATAATGCAAAACATTGCTTCAGTACCGCAAATAATGCTGGATTTGGTAGCGGTGGTACTGCTAAATTTGTTATTGACTATGCAAAGCATATCTGGAGCCTTGCACTTATTTGTGATGACGTTCTTTTCAATAATAAATCAGTATGTGCATCTGTAGAAGGTTCTTCACCTCATGCCACTGATGGGGTTATGCCCAAAGCTCAAATTGAACAGCAACTGCTAAGTTCCAAGGATGATTCTTCGGGTTTCTGTTCAGATGTTTGTCTTTATCTACCTGTCAACCTTACAGGTCTCCTGGAAGATAATATTATGGAATCAGAAGATGGTCAAATCCAGAAATTTGCAACATCAGAACAGAACACAACTATTTGTTCCAACATTGGGACTGCACTCGCTTGGCCTAATTTTTTTTCTGGGCCTCAGAGTTCAAACTCCTTGTTTCCCGAGGGCAAATTAATTTCTCTCAAGGGAAATGTAGTTGATATTCATGACCTCACCTCTAGTTTGTGCAATTCATGCTCAAGTGAGTCAAGCCTTGATGTTCTTCAAATGAAAGGCCTCGTTGGGACTAGAGGAAGTTTCTGCATTCATGTTTCAGTGGATAATAATATTGTAAGTTGTAAATGCAATGCAACACCATCGTATTCTTTATATATTTTTATTGTATACTTTCTTTGCAACTTAATTATGCCATTTATTTCTTATTAGGTGAATATCTATGGCTCTAGAAGTAAATATGCTTTTCCTACTGGTTTCGGACCTGGTGTAACTGCAACATTTCATCGAATCCTTGATGCAAGGTATGTATTGGACAACTTAACTTACCCACAAATAATTTCCTGCTCTTGTTTCACTGCGCTGTTAAAGGGAGTCATAATATTGGCAGTTAAGTTGAGAACTATTTGTAAAAGAGAATTCTCACTGATTACGATGTTGCGAGTACTTTTACATGCCAATCTGTTCTGTCATTTAAATTGTACCCTTTTATTTTATTTTCACATGTGTATATGAAGGATTCATTCATCTTTCCAAAGGTACCATAAATTGCTTAATTTTTTCAACAAATTTGATTTCTGGTCTTTGATGCTGCAGGGCTAAAAAATTCATGTTGCTGCCTGTGTCATTTATTGAAATAAATTCGATAGAAGTATTTGATAAACAATGCAGTGACAGATTGTCGTCCACTTTAAGGCCTCTAAAAGATGTATATAGTGCATGTCAGGATTCTTTGTCCTGTTTGATTTCCCAATTGCCTCAGTGCCCAAGTCAAAAGCAAATAGTGCTTCGGTGCAGGGTATTTCTTTCTACATATATGTGAATATTTATGCTCTTAAGTGTCAAAGTAAATTAATTTTTCCGTTTGTGGTGAACAGGTTGTTGCCGTTACTGTTTTAGTTCTAGAGATGAAGACTACAAATTTATATGCAGAAACAAAAACTAATTCTAAGGGGATTCTTTTGGATATTCCACTTGCTTGTTTCGTGTTGGGTAAGTTATTTGCATTAATATATACATTCTTTCAACATGTGGTTTAAGTTCTGAGATTTTGATATCATCATGTGTTCAGTAGAGTAGACATCCTTATATGAATCAATTTTTACTCATATCTTGCGTCCACTTTTTAGCTTGGTTGAGTCTCTATTTCCTTGGTTCTAATGTTGAGCCTGTATCACTCTTTAGCTTTTGACTTGTAGAATTTGGGTTGTGCCTAATTTTATTGGAAGAATGATATCCTATTTATTATGTATGCTAATTCCCTCAAGGCTTGATCTAATCAACTAATTCGTCTAACTAAGTTCCCCTTATCTTTTATCCTAACATCATGTTTCATGCAGATGATGGGTCATCATCATGCTGTTGCTGGGCTAATGCTGAGAGGGCAGCAACCTTGTTGAGACTGCAAGAAGAAGCCACCACATCTAATCATCTTGGCAAAATTTTGAAGAAGTACAAGAGAATTACTGTAAAAAACCGTGGATCGTTTATTGATTTGCCTTACCAAGATCTTGTTGTTTCTGTTGCTTCCAGTGAGTCTCTTAACAGTTCCGACGAAAACATCATCAAGTACATAATCTTCAATGCATGTGTCGGAAGAACATGGGTAAGTTCAACAAAATACACAGTGATGCAATAGTATTTATTTATCATCTTTTTTAAAATAGAAAAGCAGAAAGTTAAGATTATATGTTGCCAATTTTATATAAATTCAATCTCACAAACCAAATAAATGAAAATCTTAATTTGGCGATAAATAAGGAATATTTAGTAGTGCAACTTGGTATGACTTTCTATGATGTCTTTATTGCTTGCAGCCTGTTAGCTTTGTCTATAGTCATATTCATACTATTTATTTTCCTTCTTGCATCTTCTCACTGTGATTTTATTTGATTCCTCTTAAATGTTTGGCTAAATAAGGTTTTTAAACTGATCTACACAGAATGTAGTTGCTAGTGTGATGGATTCAGAGGAAGTTACACAGTTGAAGAATGAATACCTTACACAAATGGTGAATATGCAACCCATGCAGAACATATGGGCTAAAGAAGTCACTTGCTCACTTGCTCGGACTGAGGCAAGAAACATGATTCCGAAACTTCTGAAAAGTTAGTGCTTATGATCAAATTGTGAGGTACTATATCAGATTTTACATGCATCACTTGTGAATAAATCAAATAGCAATTTATATCTGGAAATATTATCAAAATTAGCATCCTGTAAATGAGTCACTAAGGTGTTGTATATGAAATTCTGATTATATTGTGTCCAATATTTTATGAATTCGGATGCAAATATAACCAAGTTTTCTAATTAAGATGTACAAATCACAAGGAAAATACATGGGCTATTAGTTTTTTTAAAATAAAAATATCCATTCTCTCTATTAGTTTTTTTTAATACTTGGGCTATTAGTTGTTTGGCTTTAAATTAAAACCTTGAAGGTTTCTCTCCCCCCCCCCCCCCCCCCCCCGACTCTTTTCCCCCTCGAAATTCCTTATTTGCCCTTGAATAAAAATTTCATAACGCGTTTTTTGAATATTTTTTTGCCTTGAATATGAACTTTGGAACGTGCTTTGTCTTGATTCTCAAAGGAGAGTGGAAGGTGAGCTTACAGTGAGCTATGAATGATTCCTTCTTGCTTGTTCTCCAAGAAAAGCCGTTATACTTCTTTTAGGCATGTTTTAACCGGTTGTCCATAAGTTTGAATATTTAAATGATAAGAACATACATTCTCCTAAAACGTTCTGAGAATGTTCTTCAATATGGGCAGAAAGAAAGAAATTGAGAGTAGAGTTGAACTCTTGAATGATTTTCAGAGGTCTAATTATATGAATATTATTAACAGCACTACATCAACCAAACTAAATTGATATCACGACAGATTAGCGAATAACTTAAAAAAGGGAAATAGAGAAAAATGAAATCAAGAGAGCTAGAGAATGATTCAGCATATTAATTACTTGATTTTTTAACTACAAATAACAAGATCCAACATAACCCTTAAGGTATTTAGCTGTAATGACCCTCTCTAAGACCATGATCGATGCAGAAGCTCATTCACTAAATCAAACATAATACGCCTGATTACCAACACCATTACATTTTGGAAAGTCAAGGGCCTACCACACCATAGAATGTCATCCAACAGTTAGTACATTAGCCATATGATAAATTTTCATGTGCTGCCAAGGATAGTTAGCGGCTACATAAGTAGCACTCAAAATGCCTACTAAAGATGAGGAATTTTTCCTTGTGGAGATGGGATGGAGGAGAAAGCCCCCCCCCCCCCCCTCTTCCGAAAGAGGTTTGGGAACGGGGATATAATTCATCCTCCATCCCGCACTCTGTTTTCGAAAACTTTATTAAATTAACATTTATAAATGTATATTTAAGTACTTTATAAATTATTTTTATATATATTTTCACACAATATGTGTATACATTTGTTTATATATGATATTTATTATTGTCACAAGACTCACAATAATATTTTAATTGTTTTTATTTGTTTTTTCTAATTATACTTTTGTTTTTAGTTTTAAGGCTGATAGATCTCTGCGAGAACTAAGGGGATCTGCGTGAATGAGGATGGAGAAAGAATACTTCTCAAAGTGGAGAATGGGTACAGGGAACATTTTGAATTGTGGGGCAAATAACGGTAAAGTACCTTCCACTCAATCTCCACCTCGTTGACATCCCTAGTTGGGATTAATAAAAAAGGAGACAATTTTTGAAAGAGGGTTTATGAAGCTTCTAACAAGCATCACAACAAGGATTTTCAAGAGACGAAACCACTAACATTAAAAGGTAGATGGAACAAAAACATTAATCCCTTATGGATTTGGCACACATTCTTTGGGGTTGTTAGTTCAAATAACGATATCAATGTGCTAAGTCAATCCAATGTATTCAACGATATTCAAATAGGATGTTCTCCTGAGGTCTTTACAATAAAATGCAATAAATAAAACATGGGTTATTATATATCATATGACATTTATTATGAATGAGATACATTTATGAAAATCATTCCAATGACACAAGGAGATAAAAGAAATTATTTGCGAAGGTGCAAAAAAGGATATTGAACGGACATTTGGAGTTCTTCAGTCCCAATTTGCAATCATACGTAACCTAACTCAATCTCGACACTTGGATGCACTTAGACGTATAATAGATATATGCATCATACTGCACAACATGATTGTAAAAGATAAGCATGCCACATATGGTGGCAATTTTGACTATTATTATGATTATGTGGATAATGACCCGCTGCCAATTAATTCTAATATTGATTTTCAAAAGTTTCTATGCAGAGATTTAATGTCTGTGATAAGAAAAATTCATCGACACCTTCAACAAAACTTTTTTTTTTACACCTTCAACAAGTTGAGTACAAGACAATTAATATTTTATTCAATCTATATTTTTAATGTACTCTGTTAGTAGTTTATTTTAACATTTATGAATTGTATTAAAGAATTTTCTTATGACTTATTTGCCATTTTTTTAAGGACTTATTTGTCATGTATTGTGTTAATTGATTAAAAAAATGCACTGTTATTAAAATGTTTTTAAATTTGATTTATTTTGATAATACATCAATTTATGTTTTAAATCCTACAACCTCTTATTCCTAATACTTCAATTTACAATTCCAACAATTTTTCATACCAGAAATAATTAGGCTGGCTGTCACACACTCATATAAATATTAAATAATAAAAAATTATATTACATTGTCAATATGAAATGATAGCAACTAAAAAACAAAATCTTTTCAAGATACAGAAAAAATTGATGAAAATAGCGTACCAGGTAGGTCCTATACAAAACATCTTAATTTTATTCTATTAACGGAAAACATGAGAGCCAGATACAACGACAAACAAACAAATAGACAATAATAATGCTAGCAACACTATTTTGGTTGCCCTAAAACAAGCAAATAAAAGTAAATTCAGGATAAACTCAAATGACCACCAGAGACAAGAGCTAATAATATACATGCTAACAATAAGAATCGGTCAAATATAGACAATAACTTCCATTCCAATAACAAATAAGAACAGTCAACTACAAACCACTCATGTGTCTAAGGACAAAGAGATCACTCCAAAAATTTACAAGGCAAGTGTGTTAACATAGGTTTGATTATCAATCTCATCTCCACTTTCCTTTCACATGAACAACACAAGAACCAAAAGGAGTTCCAATAATAAAAATGATTTCTTTGGGAATATTGAAAGGAAGAATAAAAATAGTTGGTGATTGAATTATAACAAATCAAAATCTGATTAGAACTAGAATTAATCTTAATGCACTACATCATTACAACTCTACCATTCATCCCCAAAGGGATATATTTTCTGCAAATACTACGGTGAACCACTTCCACTATGGACTAGTGCTTGAAATCCGTACAAAATTCTGACAACGACAACAGCTGTTGCTATCAAAAGTAGAAGTTTACATGTCTTAGAGTGTGACATAATCAGTGTTGATTGGACAAAAACATGAGAAAACAAATGCGTCTCATAACTCAACTATAATGGGTTTTCCTAGTTTTTGTCGAAACAACACTGATCAAGTCATTGTCACAACCTTAAAAACAAGGAAGACCATGAGTTTCTATTTCTGAGCAGTGTCGTTGATCATCGCTAGAGTTTAGGGTGATTATTAAGTACTGGTTCACCGTAGACCACATATCAATGTGGTCCTCTGTAGAACCCGTCATACTTTCTCCCTTTAACTCTATTATTCAAGCATGCATGTGAATAGTTGTTGTAGTCTCAAAATGAAAAATCATTCAAATAAGGCTCAAATCTAACCAAGTTCTAGAACACACACCAACGTATAGAGATATCACCCCCCCAAGAAACAAATTATTAATCTCAAAATGAAAATCCATTCAAATAACGCTGAAATCTAAATTTCTAGAGCTAAGTTGTTAGAAAAAACAAATGCAAGCAAACAGCGCTAAATCTCAACTAGGATCACATCCTGCCATATCCAACTACAAAGATATCGCTTAGCAAGACAATGACCCATAAGCAATGAAGTACCCTTCTAGTTTTCTAAAGATCTTAATATCAGCTTAATAGTCATTCCAAAAATTTAGTCATATATTTTACCTAATTAGTCACATTTCCCAATTGTAGTGCGAATAAACTGAATTGGCAAATTTTGATTTAATTGGTACGCCACCTACATTTAAACCAAACATTGTCCTCAATGTTAACAAGTAGCAAAAACTAGAACCATCATCTAAAAGAAAATGCACGACACTTCCCTGAGATCCACACAAACTAAAAAAACGACGAATTACTGAGCTGGAGGTTGGGGGATTTGACCATCCATAATGCGGAAAAGCTCATCAAAGCGCTGGTGGACGGCAGTCTCAATACGCTCTTGGCTTGCTTCAATACGTTGCTGGCTTGCCTCAATACGCTGCTGGCGCGCCTCGATACGGTCCAAGCGTGCTACTATGTCAACCAAATCAGGAGGAGGCGCAGGAGCATTAACAGCAGGGGCTGGAGCTCGGAAAGTGCTGACCTTATTAGTTGGGCGCTGTCTTTTGGTGCCCATTGTACCTAAAAAAAGACCATATATCACCTCAACACATTAAAATAGGATTCTCAAAACATATGAAAAATGAGCTACAACAACCAAAGTTTGAAAAACAAAGCACAAATGGGTATAATAAACAAATCCTGTATACCATCTACCAATGGGACCACAAAATTCAACACAGAATAATGCACAAAACAGGAAAAAAGGGACCGCAAAATTCAACACAGAATTATGCACAAAACAGGAAATCAGTCACATTCTATTAATGCTATCCAGAGAGCTCACAAATCAGACAAAAGTTCAAAACAATGTTGTGAACAGAGGATCGTGGAAGGCCAAAAATTTACCATGTAAACACACTATTGCAGTCTATGGGGCCGCCATGGCGGGCATTCCCTTACAAATTTCCTATGGTGGTTGTCCAAAAGTCAGCCACGCCATTCCACCATGACGTAGCCACGAACCACTTAACAACACTGGTTCACAAATGTCATAAACCCTAAAGGCTCTAACCACAAATCAATAGCCATCATCACAATCCATACATCATTTTCAGCTTACAAGTCAGTATTGTAATATCAAGTCAAACCCAATTCAAATTCTAAAAAGTTAGGCAATCTGTTATACTTATAGGGCGACACACTCCACGTGTCTATACATGACATCAATAGAAAAGCTTCAACATCAATCCTAAGTCATATTTTCAGATTCCACACTACTCATTTTCCATTTTATCAACTCAATGCATAGGAATTAGGATTCTCGAAAAACAAAAATAACACATAAACAATAAGCTGTATGAACCAAAACTAAATACAATACACAAATGGGCATAATAAGCAATGTACAAAGATACAGAAATAGGCATAATAAACTCAAATCCCAATTATCATCCCTCAATCGGTTCTCAAAATTCAGTCACAAAATAACACTCAAAACAGAAAATCACGAAAAACCAGATTACAAATCAGTCACAACTCACAAGTTCACAACAGTAATAAACCCTAAAGGGTGCAACCAGAAATCAATAGAAAATTTCAAAAAGCAACAATCAGTATCAATCATCCCTAATAATTTCCTCCTACATAAAATCCACTACCCTCTTTTCCTTTTCTAACAAATGTTTATCCCTTGATCCTCCTAAACCCTTCCAACTATTCAAACAAAAAGTAATTAAACAACTTGAATTTTCATCAAAAATCATAATTTTATTGGATTCTTCTAATTCAACATACTCAGACATCACCACAGTCCATGCAAGAATGTTTGTTTGGGATTGAGTAAAGTCCAACCTAAATTCAAAGAATTTGTCAACAACAACAACAACAAAAAAAAACCCTAATTTCAAACACTAATCAAACCGGTTTATCTAGATCCACCTTCTTGACACCAAAATACCGCAGTGGAAAAGAAAATTCGAAAGAGAAAAAGAAAATGAACCAAAAAGGGAAGCGAACCAGGATAGTGATGACCCAAGGTTGGGCCGCGGTTACTGAGGAAATGAGTGGACTTGGTGACCGTTCGTAAACGGAATAAGACCTGCCGCAGACAAGACAAGGGAAGATGGTCGGAGAAGATTACCGGCTGCAGATCTAGGGCGCTACGAGGATAGCGAAAAATGGAGAGCGTGGGGTATGCGGATGCAGAAGATGAAGAGCGTTGTGGTTGGTGGTGATGTTCCGGCGAGGGGAAGGAAGAAGGTGAAATATGGGTTTTTGTTGAAGAAATGAAAGAAGAGGAAGATGAATTGATTTTAATAGTTTTTTTAGACCTAAAGAGGTGAATTGCAATAATGACATTTTAAAAGACAATCATTTCTATTTTGTTGTTATAATTGCTTTTTTTAATACATAAATAAAATGAAAAAATCATCCTAAACACACACACTCTCTCTCACACACACACACACAAAACAAGTGAGAGAGATATTCGATCTAACAATTTTGATATCTTTTTGTTGTCGGTTGAGTTAAGTTTATGGACATTATAATTTTGTTATTATAATAACAATGATGGTTTAATTAATTGAGAGATATTGTTGTTGTAACTTGATTTTAAATCGGTATTTAATAGAAAAATAATTTAAATTTCAAAAAATTGAGGCGACTTTTTTTATAGAACAAAATATAAATTGTGATGACTTGACGAAATATAAAGTTGTTATTGAGTAATATTGTTATTGATTAATATTGTTAAATTGTTTTGCACGATTAACGCTTGTTTTCTCTAATTAATTTATTTTAAATTTTGCTCGAGGGTTGTTTTACACTGGCATCTTCAAATTGAAAGACTTGTTTGGTGGTTAAGATCATTTACATGAGATAATAATCGTATCATATTCCATTCCATTTCAATTCTTTTTTTTTTTTAGAAAACAAAATATGGCAAGTAAATTAGCTTAAGCAAAATTACACTCATGATATTTTAATACTTTTTTCATGTTTGGGTATGGATTTCATACTTTAAATCTTTGCGTTTTAAAATCATAAATAGGCAAATCATCAATTCCTGAGAATACAATCCGCTATTATATTAGTCATGAATGTATTAAAATTGCAAATACATTCTCAATATTTCATTTGATAGGTTAAATTAAACAACAAAGAATACATTTGAGGATAAAATCGACTACCTAAATATAGATATTTGTGAATTTGTTTGCAATTTTGATATATTAAGGAACTAATGTGACAACGAATTACACATTCGAGGACCAAAATGATAATTTTGTTTAATCATAAATATGACAACGAATTATACTTTCAAAGAAACAAATGATAGTTTACCTAATATTATTTGTATATCATAAAAAATAAAAAAATACGAATGCCAATGCATGTAGTTGGACTAAATTTTAGTCTAAATACATGCATTGATATCTGTGTTTTTATTTCTCTCTTTCTCTTTTTCTCTCCTACCAAAGACACTATTAATATTATTAACTTTGAATTTGGACTGTCATAGTCACTTGGGGCTTGTACCCAATTGTCATAAGAACCTATAAATGTTTTTTACGGAATAAAAGTATTTTTTTTAAAAAGTGATGACCTATGATTTTATTTTTTTGTTGAATGAATGACTTGTGTTTTTTTTATTACAATGAATGACTTATGATTAAGAATAGATGTAATATTGCCAAAAAGACAGAATCATGCATTTTTCTCGACGGTGGCCTAATACTCCCTCCGTCTCATTTTATTTGAGCCTTTTGCAAAAAGCACGCATATTAAGAAAAAGATAAAAATGAATGAAAGATACTCTTAATTTTACCAAATTACCCTTGTTGGAACTCTCTAAGCACTTTTTAAGTGCAAGTAATAATTATTCTAAAAAGTGGAAATACAAGTATAAGGGGTATAAGTGAAAATACATGTAAAAAATTGTAAATGGCTCAAATGTTTTGGGACAATTTTTTTTTACAAAAGGCTCAAATAAAATGGGACGGAGGGAGTACATGGTTAACTCATACTACTATTGCACGCAATAAATCTGGAAACAAATTTCATATAAAATATGTCAAGAAAAATACTTTGATAAAACTAAACGGTCTCATAAATGAAAAGTTTTAGAAACTATGCTAGTTCCTCCTATGTATTTCAGCACCACCACCAACTAGTTTACATGTTTCCCATTGAACCCCTAGGCTAGGGCAATTGAAAGGGAACATGGGAATCAAATATCTGCCTAAACCTGTACACTAGTATGTCTACCAGCCACATGGAGTAACAAAATAAGCTCCCCTCGTCGTAAATAAAATAAAAGACATGAGGAACAAATCAAGCTGAGTATTTCATGATATATGAAGAGCCTCAGAGTAAATATATCGCAAATGCCAACACATTCTCATGGAATCATCAGTATTGTATCGCCGCCACAGATGCAAGGTATGTGACATTAAACCCAAAAACCATTATCATCATCAGAAGAAATCTCTACACTATCAACTAAGCACTGTCTCCGAGTTCACATGACTACTACTGCTCCCACCATAGCTGTTAAATCCAACCGCAGGCGCAGAGCGCTGAGCAAAATCTAGTAATAACTTTCTTTGGCGGTCATTGGTGTGAGGAAGACTTGCACGTAAGAGCTCGACAGGCATTTCCTTACTAGCTGCTTTAGCAGCATCAGAACCAAGTGCAGCCATATTTTGTTCCCCCTGTATAGATTGCATGATATTCTGGTACTTATTCATGCAATACTTTGTGAGGAGGCCAAAAAATTCATCAAATGAGGCCTGCCAAAATGTTTGATTGCCCAATTTATTGTTAGAAGCAGCTTGTGGATCAGTTAGAAGATTAGTAGCACTTTTAAGAACAGATACTAAAACAAGGGAAGCACTATCTCCAGCAGGGCTTCCAAGGGGACGCAGAGGAGGCTGCTCCGATGAGCAAACCACTGCTGCAAGACAAGCACCAAGAGAACCAAGATCCATTTCTTGGACACACTGACAAACAACCATAGCAAGATCACTTGTAGTCTCTGCTGCTGCTGAATCAGAGGGGATACTACCAAATAAGAATCTTAAATGACGAAATATAGCCATGCATCCAATCCGCATAAGCTCACTACCAGGAGCAAGCAACCGAAGATACTTTGCTAGGAGCTTCCGTCCCTTCAAAAGAGATGCTAATCGTATGAAAACAAGGTCATCCTTAGCAGCAAGCCCAGCTTTGTGTCCATTCTTTCCCAGTGGGTCCACGAGATGAAGTGATGTTGCTAATCCTTCCAAAAGGACATTCCTTCTTTGTAAGAATTGAGTTCCACCATCTTGTAGCAGATTGCACTTAAGGAATCGATCAATATCGTCTACATCGAGAAGAAGACAGAGACCATCCTCAATTGTGATTCTGGCTGCAAACAAAGGTTCCTGCTCAAGGGACTTCTCTGAAACAATTCGCTCAGAGCCACCACTAGCAGAGGAGTTTGGAGGATCAACTTCAAGAAGAGGGCGAGGCTGACGAATGGGCACATATGAAACCCTCCCTAAAGCGTCAACCTGAAGAAAACTGTGTGCCTCAGTATGGGCACGGGCTCGTGAGGAAAGATCCTTTATTTTGGTTGGGCAAAATGAAAGTTTATATTTAACCCCAGAAGGTTGTTTTGCAAGACGAGCTTGGTGATAATAGTCATCAATGTAGGGATCATTACAATGAGTCACAGCGGCAAGCTGCATTTTAAGAATACTCTCAATTTCATCGCTGGTCATATACTTGGACCTGAACTGTAATGAACCACTATCAATCTTCTGGCTACTAGCATTAGAAGCCTGTTGAGAGAACCGATGTCTGCGAGTTGATTTTTGTCTATGCTCTCTAACATCACTAAGACCAAGCACATGTTCATATTTTTTACCAATAGATAATGAGACAGACGAAAGGCGGGGATTAAATAAATGAGGCTGTAAACCTGATATTAGGCCTGCTGACTGCTGAACAGGATGATGCAATCTGTGCTGCTGTTGCTGCAACTGACTCAATAAGTGGGGAGACACTGATCCATTATCATGGTATATTTGTTGCTGCAACATATTCAGCATGTTTGAATTATCTCCGGGATACAACCCTGCTTGGTTGACCCATTGATTCTGGATTCGATTATTGAGGGGAGAACCAGTATTAAATTGGGCCAAATTGCCACTAAAATATGGCTCATATTTTGATCCATCCAGGTGTAATGCAGAACTGAATAAATGAGAGTGATTTTGTGATGGCAATGTCATGTGAGCTCCCCCAGCAAAAGGAATGTTCAACTGGCCTGTGCTGTGATTTGGAGCAGATTGTTGAGACCTACCTCCAGGGGGAGGATAAGAAGTAAATGAAGATTTTGGTGCCAAAGTTGGCTCACTTGAAAAACGAGGAAGCTCTTGTCGCCTGTCAGGATGAGATGATGTTCTATACAAGGGCTTCGGTCTTTCTGTGTGAGAAATGGAGGAATGTGGATGTGATGACCATCTATTATCATCAGCAGCAGTTTCAATATCATAAAATTGCTGATCAAACCAGCTAACAGGTTCACTAGAGCGATGCTGGAGTTGGTGTTGCAGCTGCCGTTGCTGCTCAGGAAATGATGATGTTCTGTATAAGGGCTTTGACTCTTGTAGATGAGTGACAGAAGAATGTGGATGTGATGACCATCTTTTAGCATCCTGAGAACCTTCACTGTCATAAGTGTGATGGTCAGCCCAGTAGGAAAAATCATCCCTCTGTGACCATTCAGAAGCAGAGGAATCTGTATAAAATATAGGAATAAAAATAATTAAGTCAAGAATACCCAAAATAAAAAAAATTAAGCAAATAAAACAAGATTTGATGCAGAAAAGGGGATATAGTGCCAGCTATAAAGCATAAATACAAATTTTCCTTAGATGTATCACGTCTGAGTCCAAGCTCCAAAATGTTATCTAACAAATTATCCAATAACCTGACTGGTGTATAATATATATCAAATTTATGCCTCTTAGGCCATCAAGCTTCAGAAAAAAATTTACACACCTACAGACCTTATGACTGATCGCAAAACGCGGCAAATTCACTGATGAAATATCATATATTGCACAGTGTAGCCCCCTTCTACCATTATTACTAGGTGGTTACTAAAAACCAAGACAACATCTGTTGATAAGCACTGAGTTCTGACCTAACATTTCCCTGGCCCCTTTTAGGAATTGAAAGCTTCTCCACTCAAAAAACCATTAAAAATATAAATTATCTTGCAGTACTCGCCAAAAGGTTTTCCACTTGCAAAGATATGTGTTTGCACATGTTCTAAGTCAATGCTTGTAAACACGGCTTGAGATTTCTTAATAATGCCTATGCATGTACATAGAGATCAGAAAAGTTTATAGCACAACACCCAAAAAATCATTTGATAAATAATGGTAGAAAGAAAGAAGAAACTACAACTACATTTTTAAAAAAAAAATAGTAGTAAGATTGTTAGAATCTGGTAATTGCCAACGTCACAGGAACTCAAATTTCCCTGGATTTCCAAGATTCAAAATGACTTATTAACCATTTCCAACTCTACATACCTAGGTAGGTGTGTCCGTTAGAGGGGAGAGAAAAAAAGGACAAGTTACAAAGTATGAATTTTATGGGCGAGTGCTGCAAATTGTTTAATAGTTCTAATGTTAAGAATTAACATAAGGAATTTTATAAGTAGAAAATAATGATACAAAAAATTTCTTTGCCAACAGAAGATTTTCATACTTGATGTTACACTTTAAAGACCCGGGTAGATTTTAACACATTTAAATTCCATCCTAAGCACCTCACGTGTTGAAATAAAATGTTATTTTCCAAAAATATTAATGAAGACAAATAACAGCTTATTAGATTAAAGAACAAGCAAATATCTGAATTTATAAAATGTTATTATCCAAAAATATTAATGAAGACAAATAACAGCTTATTAGATTAAAGAACAAGCAAATATCTGAATTTATTATATAATAGCTTACTCACTTTCTCTTGACAGCCGATCACCAATAACTCCGGGACTTTTTGGACCACTGACAATTTTGTTCAGCTGAAATATATCAAGATGTTCAATATTAATATCAGTTTACATAAAACGGATGGCACCACCATTCAAGATACCAGCATTATTTCCAATATCATAACTGAATCTTAAAGGATTTCTTATCCTCCCCTAATTGTTTCTTTCTTCTATCCCGTCTATTTTATTTTTTAATGTAAACAATACACTATAGTACATACATTCATTTTCTGGTTTTAAGTGAAGGCATCCCAATCAAAATATTAAAAAGTCAACAACATACTAATCCATCAATAATCTACATTTCGAGAAAGCAGTAAATGTCAAGTTTTTCCATCCATACCTTCAAAAAAGTGGTAGTGAGATCATCAACATCAAAAGGAGATCTTACATCATCCACCTGCAATGTGGAAATAACAGTTAGATGGTACATATACAGCATTGTCTCTTCAAATATTAAATCACTCATCAGAGTAAGATTACTAAGATAACCAATTTTTCCTTTTGGCAGAACACACAGAAGGCAGAATCACTCGGCCAGATAAAATTCAAATATAATACATTTGTTTTGTTATAAACTACAACAAATTATGGACACAATTCAATGTTTTGACAAAATGCTTTGTGAAAATGGATATGTATGAAAGACGGTCAAGTACAACACTTGAAGCATTGGTGCTTTGGCAAAATGGATATTAACGAAAGATTGTTCAAAAGTAACAGTTGGATCAACAAATTTTAGCTATAATCTATAATTAGCAACATTTGAATATTAAAATGAAGAAAACAACTTTGACGAGGAAATGAAGAAAACGTACACGGTTAAATAATAAGCAAGGGATCAAATTTCTTTATAACTTCAAACATAGTAGCAACAACAATTCAAAAATAAGAAAAAATGGGGTACAGAGATTGAAAAAATAACCTCTTTTGCATTGTGAAAAAACTCATCCTCGTTAAACTCAAAAGAAGGGGTATAATCTTTCTCATCGTCTAACCCCCCCAACTCAACTTCCTCAGCAACATCTTTACCAAAGAATGCATATTGTGATGCATCAAACAATGCACCATCTGGCATAACAACAGAAAATTTAATCAGTGCGGTTTCAACAATTTCATAACTGACGACTTTAACATATAAAACATACATAGAATCTACACATTCAAATCATTCAAGAAAAAACATATCATAATTTCAAAAAGAACTCAAACACTAATTTTATTTTTGATTTCCCATAGATCCCCTCCACCGGAGGTTCGAACCTCGGTTTGCCCTGTTTGCGGAAGCCTAGCCCATTCCGCTAAACCCAATCCCCTGTTGGTGAACTCAAAACCTATCTTAGCCTTAGGTACTAAAAGAAAACATTGATTTTTTTTGGTCCGCTAGAAATTCCACCCATTAAGGTGGATGAAAGTGGGATCATCGGGGTTTAAACTCCGGCCCCCTGCATATATAATCCAATGTCCCTGTCAACTGAGCTAAGCTCATGAGACAATTGATTGATATAAAGATAAAATACTACTATTAATTAATCTAGTATTAAAATTAAACAGTCCAAAATCAATAACCAGAGTATACAATATTCTTAGCAAGCAACTAAGCAATCAATATATAAATAATATTATATTTATGATTATTCAAATTCAAACATTACGATGAAAATTAGCAAAATACTTGACTATAAGTCTCTAACAGAGGCATGCAAGAACGGTGTTAACTGAAAATAACAATTAACAAAAAAGAAATTCAAAACAAAAACAGATCTACATACATGCACAAACCCTACTGAAACCCTATAAAAATTGAAAATTGAAAGAAAAAAAGAACCTTTGGAAACATTTTCCACAAGATTAAGATCTTGGGTGTTGGGAGCAGCAAGAGAATCAGCCCCAGCAAGAGTAGAGAAATCCATCCATAAAACAATTGAAGGTGACAGAGAAAAGAAAAACGAAGCGATGAAGAATTGGTGAGAGTTTGTGATTAGGTTATAAATGAATGAGATTGAAGAATCGAAGGAAGAATGAAATGGGCTTGGATTTTTGAGAGAGAGAGGAACCCTACGAAGGGTAGGGTGAATTATGCTTCAAGTAGCGTGTATCGTTTTATATATTTTTATTTTGGTAAATTCGTTTTTATATATTTTTATTAAGGATCATTATTTTCTTTGTCAAAAAAATAAAGGATCATTATTTTATTCTTTTAAAGATGCTATTTTATTTTTGACCAAGAATCTTTTCTTTCTATAAATATGTTAAATTTATGTTTTATATACTACACCTTCCGTTCTTAAATATAAACAAAAGTCAAAATGTATTTGACTTATATTTGGATTAAATACATTTTGACTTTTACTTATATTTAAGACGGAGGGAGTACCTTCAATCATGTATATAAAAAAAAAAAATTAACTTTTTAGATTCATTATAAAATTAATTTATCTAGACAAAAATATAATCTAAATACATTGGTTCTACAATGAATATAAAAAATGAAATGTTTCTTATTTTTAAGATACTATTTTATTTTATTTTTGACTAACAGTCTGTTTGAATTGATATTTTTTTAACTTATGTGAAACAACTTATGCAAATAAATTATTAGTTTTTATGCATTATTGTATGTTTTTTAAAGTTGTTTATGAGAAAACAACAAAGAAAAATACAATTTTTATTAGTGAAAATTTATGAATTAACATAAAACTTTACTTATTTGCATAAGCTATTTTTATAAGTTCAAAATAAGTTAAATTCAAACAGACTCTAAATATCTTTTGGTTCTACAAAAATTTCAAATTTATGTTCTCGTAGCAACTCTTGTTAATTTTTTATTTTTATACTCTTGTTTGGTATATTATGCAAAAGTTTAATTTTTTTAGTAAATAGTTTTTTTTTATAATGAAGCAGAAAATCAAACCCAAAAACTCATACATGTTACCTAAATCTCTCGCCACTGTACTAAATCTAGTGATTTTTTAAATACTTTGAAAGTTTGATGTACTTAGACTAGATTATGAACTAAATACCTCAAACTTTTAACGTATCTAAAAAATATCCAAATAATTTTAAATTTTATATTATAAAAATATATCTTACTAAAGTTATTAAAAAATTTAACAAAAGGTTGATTAAATATGAATTTTTAGAAAAGTTTAACATTTTTTTAACAAAAAATGGATTAAATATGAATTTTAAATTTAATTATAAACTTTTATGGATTTTTTTTATAATATCATTAAGATGAATACAAAAATTAGGAACAACTTGCATAACTTGTTTTTGTTAATATAATTATTTTGGCTTCTTAAAAAAAACTGATTTAACCATGTATTTATTTACCATTTTCTTTTTGCGAAAAACAATTGACTAATTATTTTCCTCTTTGACGTAGAATTTCCATAATTTTTTTTTTGTAAAGCATTTCCAAAATTTATTATTGTAATTAATTTTTACATTATTAGGCAGCAAAAAATTCGTTGTATGAATCATCCCATTTCCAATTTTTTCCATGATATGCTGTGATCGGTGACAATGTCGTATTTGACCTTCTATTCTCTTCCCGCCTCTTTCTTTTCCGCATTAATTCCAGTTGTTTTTTTCGCATTAGTTATTAGTTATTTATTTATTTATTGAGTCAAAAATAATTATTATTATTTAAAATATGAAGATTTATTTTAATTCCTCGTAAATTTCTTACACTTTATTAGTCCTAACTCCTAACAAAAAGAAAATCCTAAGGCCCCGTTTGACCCGGCTTATTTTTTATTTTTCTATTTTGCTTAAACGAAATAGAAAAGTATAAAATTATATTTGACACTATTTCTCCTTAAAAGTATTAGAGAAATAAATTAAAGGAATAAAAAATAAAGAAAAGTGAAGTCAAACACAAATTTTTCTATCTTTACTATTTTTAAGGAGAAGAAAAAAAATGAGAAAATAAGCCGGGCCAAACGGGGCCTAAATAGTAGTCTCTAGCATCTTCATATGTGAATAAATTAATCTCTTTGTTATAACATATTAGGGGCTAATTTGTAATTTGTCCTCCGTATACAAATGTTAAAAACTAATTTAAATTTAATATTTGTCAAACACTAAATTGGGTCATCAATAAAATTGTGAAAGATCAAAATAAATCTTCAGTCTTATTTATATTTTTTTATGTGACTATCATTTTCATCATATAAATTAAGGAAAAGAGTTATATTTTTTGGTAGTATAGTAGATAGATTCAAACTAGTCTCGTGAGCTTAGCTCAATTAGCATAAACATTGCGTTATATATGTAGGAGGGCGGAGTTTGAACCCCCGTCATCCCACTTATCTACCTTAAAAGTATAATTTCTATCCACTAGACTATTTAACAAAAAAAATATAAACTCAAACCATAATGAAGTGAGAAATTCGGGAAACTCCGACCCCTCTAATAATGTTTCTAGTAGCTACCGACCAGACTACCTTTATGGGACGGAAAAGAGTCATCTTTATTACTACCTCTGTCTCATGAAAAATATTCTACTTAAGTTACGTGTGGCCAACATCGGCCATGGATCACGCCCATCATCATAAGGGTTGGCTGGCTTCTCGAAGACTGAATCTCGCTCAACCTTAATTATCGGAGAGGTAAGAAAGTCTTCAGCATCTCCAGTGGTGATACCACTTTGATTATCATACATCACTAAAAAATGTTCTATAATGCCATGTAATTCTTATTCATACATATTTTTCTCTAATGGTGATACTACTTTGAATGGTCATTTTATTTAATTTGACATAAAAAAAATATTAAATTGATGACACGGTACATTAAATAAGATACTGTATCATCAATTTTGACACCATTTATGTCACGTCATAGAACTCTAATCTCTATATATATAAAATGTGAACATTTTTTCAAGTTTAAATGTACACGTGGCAATCTATAAATCACTCTTCTTCCATATTGTTTTAGCATTCAATACTTTTGATTAAAAAAAAATCACAATAAAGGATTAACAAAAAACGTTATATTAATTTGGCAAGTTTATCACAGATTTAATGCTATTTATGTACAATATAATAAGCATTTTCAATGGTTAATTCTTCCAAGTCAAAAGCAATTGAACAAAATAATAGATATTTCAAATTCAAATGGCTCCCAAGTACGATTTCATTGCTGCAGTCAATGCTTTCAAAGAAAATTGAAACTTGATGGTTCGTGTGATAAGACTCTGGTATGTGTAAGATCTCACTTCAAAGAAATTATCATTTTTAATGGAAATGATGATAATTGACAAAAATGTAAGTTTAATATATTAGATTCATTTTTATTTTTTTTCTAACATTGTTTGAACAATATTTGGAGTATCACCATACATCATATAAACTTGACCACGATGGTTAATGTTTTCCGATCCTGATAAATTCTTTAAAAAAAGGTTGTATCAAATTATAATTATATTAGGTTAGAAGATGAATGTAAAGCTTATGCACCTGTTTACGGTAAAGGAATAATTTTGTTAGATCAAATCATTATAAGTTTTTTCTAAAATATGTCTAAAGTTTATTTTAAAAAATATTATATATTAATTTTGTATTTTCATTTTAAGGGTGATTGTATTCATGCAATTGTTCGCCGAACTCTCATCTACAAATATGAAAATGAGATAAATGAAGGGGAAGTATATAATTTCACCCACTTTGGAATTGCTGCAAATATTGGTGAATACAGAACAACTATACACGAATTTAAGTTAAACTTTCAGTATGCTACGAAAGTTAAAAATGGTGAAGGTAATTTGGTGTCGCCACATCTCTATGTCATTCCTAATTCGAGTGATATATTTGCAGGTGATTACGACTGCAACTATTTAGTGGGTAAGTGTTCTTTTATTATTTTACAAGAATTTTAATTTATCCTTTTAGTATTATTATTCATCAACCATATTTTACTTTACCCATTTCATTTTAGATATTATGGGTATGTTGACTGGTGTGGATGTTGAAAAAATATATGACCGAAACGGTGTCCAGTAAAAAATTGATTGCTATTGAACTTGACCGTGATAAATATGCATTGTATATATTTTATATTAAATAAATATTATATTTTAGAAAAGGTTTATATATATTGACCTATAACAGCTGCACCAAAAAAAATTATTGATCTATAACACACTGATAATTAGTCAACATTATCTTTTTTTGATCCAGTTTTTGTATTTCAAATTTACCATTTATTGTTAGAAATCAAACAACAAAAATTGATAACTCTTGATACAAATAAAATTATACTGAATGTAACCAGCAGATCAATTTTTTTTTTTTTTACAACAAGCAGATCAACTATTTTTTTATATTGATGAGGACAAAGGCCAAATAAAAATAAGAACTATAAATATGGCATAATGGCAGCATTACTACGATTTTTTTTCCCTTAGAAAACATATATATAATTTTAAATAGTATATTTTTATATAAAAACACAATTATACCCCTATAATTAGGATAACATTTGACCCGTAACAATTTAAGACACTAATTAGTGATAATTATATTGCATAGTATATTTTTGAATTTTATGTAAAATAAATATAATGTGTATATATATATATATATATATATATATATATATATATATATATATATATATATATATATATATATATATATATATATATATAATTCACATAAGAATCTGAAAATGCAAATTTTCATTATTACTATTATTTACACAATTTAATACGTTTTGTCTTGGTCAAAACTGTGCAATGATTATGCAGTTAATGAATAACATAACTGTAGTGTGCGATTTTAAAAGGAAATAAAATTTCAAGAAAATCGTATTAATATAGTTAATGCATTAAACATAGTGATCACCTGTAGAGATACGAATGTCTATTTTTTATTGCAATTTATGCGGGGACATATATATTTGTACTCACATATTAATATGTAGGCAATTTTTTTTTTTTTTGTTTTTTTGGTAGTTTTTACGAAATTTATATTTTACTTATACAGGGATTTTTTTAATATGCCAAAATGAAATATATATTAATCAACCAAATTAATTCCGTTAACACAATGTGTGCCAAAAAAACTACAAGAGTCTACGGATTCATCAATCCAAAACAAACGAGAGAACAAAGTTACGCATCATGCCGAAACAAGTAAACGGGATTATTTTTTATTTAAATGAGAATCTATATTTCAATTCATACATTAATATGAGATCCATTTTTTTTGTAATTTATATTGTAGTTTATATTTCTATTCGTGTTAATCCGAAGACTTTTTTTTACGAGATCTATATTTCTACTCACACATTAATACGAAGAACTATTTATTTATTTTAATAATTTCTACGAAAAATTATATTTTTGATTAATATATATTAATATGTAGACCCATCTTCTTCTTGTTTTTTTTTTTTTATTTAAATTTTTATGAAATCTATAATGTTACTCATATTAATACAAGGACTATTTTATTTTTTAATTACTACATAAACGTATATTTCTTTTCATATATTAATACGAGATCTATTTTATTTTTTTTAATTTATACTGTATTTTATATTTCTACTTATATATTAATATGCATGCTTTTTTTTTAAAAAAAAAAATTCTATGTGGCATATATTGCAACTAATACATCAATAAGGGACTATATTTTTTTATTGTAATTTCTATGGGAACATATATTTTTACTTATGCGTTAATACGGATAATTTTTTCTATTTATAATTTCTATTTAGATCTATATTTTACTCATATATTAATACAAAAATCTATTTATTTTATAATTTTTATGAAATCTATATTTTTAGTCATATATTAATAGGGAGACTTTTTTTTTATATTTCAACGGGATCTTATATTTTTGCTTAAATATTAATACCGAAACCAATTTTTTTTGTTATTTATATTATTGTCTTTATTTCTACTCCTTTCTACTCACCCTCCTTTCTTTGTTGTTCTTGCTTTTTTCATCTAATCTTATTTGGGTCGGTTGCTACCACCCTTTTTGTTTAAAATAAAAGTTTTTATTTCTACTCATTTATCGATACAAGAATATATTTTTTTGTAATTCATGTCTACCTCAAAGTCTTTTTACGAAACCTCTGAGTCTCTTCCGTATAATTCATCACAGATAGCTTTTGAGTTTAAAGTAAAATATGTTATTTATATTTCAATAAATCTACAAACGTTTTTTTACCCGTGCTTGGCACGGGTCTGGATGCTAGTAGTAAAAAAAAAAAGGTACGAATCATTAGTCTATGAAACTATCTTTAATACTTTTTTAAGAAAATTATTGGTTGTGAAAAGATTTAATAATAAAATTAGGATCATTTATTTAATATCTATTTGATTTGTAAAAAGTAAGTAC
Organism: Trifolium fragiferum; assembly: GCA_954870985.1. NCBI lineage: Eukaryota > Viridiplantae > Streptophyta > Magnoliopsida > Fabales > Fabaceae > Trifolium > Trifolium fragiferum. The sequence continues at coordinate 17,953,788 of OX940792.1, forward strand.
TAAACAAAACCATATATTTTGTGAAAAAAATTGCCAAACTTTATTTACTTCGCGTCCGAACTCTGGATTATTGGAACCTCTTCACCTGCAAATCAAAGTGTTAATACCAAAAAGAAAAACTACAATAGAGAACAATATTTAATAAACTTTAAAGTATTGCATTGCACAAGTTTTTATCTCGTAGGTAGACAAAAGATAATTTTGATATTATTAACAACTTCTACCTAGGGCAAATATTGTTTTGTGGTCTAGTGAGAAACACGAATTTCAATTGTTGTCTAGCCTCTTGCCCTTCAATTTGTTTAGTCTCGCGCGTTTTAAAATTAAACACGGTGCAACTATTTTTGGATGCACACTTTGATACATATTTTTTTTGGATATATACTGGTATACCACTGAGGTGCATAATTCTAATAGATTAAAAAAATTAATAAGCATTATTTATGAACCTATCAGAATTTTCTACCTCAACCGTGTATCGATAAATATCAAAATAAGAAGCGTGTACAGAATAATTGACATATTTTTTTTAACAAATTAGACGCACCCTTAAACACAATTATTAGCCGTGGTAAGTGGAGCGAAAATCGATAAATAAGGATATTTTAGCGGAAAAATAATAAATGTTACATTGATATCTTAAAGTGACAGTTATTTTGAGACATGAAATGTGTAAATGGAACACTCTATAAGATGAAGTATTAATAAAAAAAAAGGGAAACACTAACTTATATCACAAGGAAGGACTAGATCTATCAAAACGGGAGAAGTTATGGTGCATAAAGAATGAAATTGATTCGTGCACCCCAAATTTCTCGCGCACCCCTAAATTTTTAGCACACCCCAAAATTTCTCGCGCACCCCCATATGACTTGTGCCCAACCAATTATTTTTTTGTCCCCTACATTTCTAGCCAAAACCATTTTGCTGGTGAAATGATTTCAGGGGGTTCTACTTCAAAACCAATAAGTGCATAAAATGATTTTAGAGTACAACTCTATATTTATGCAATTAACAGATTTTATTTTTTTCTTCCCCCTCAAATTTATAGCTGAAACCATTTTATGCACTTAATGGTTTTGGAGTGCAAATCTTTGAAACCATTCCCACAACTAAATGGTTTAGGCATAATTTCGGGGGTGTGCCAGAATTTTAGGGGGCGCGCGAGAAATATGGAGGGGTGCCCAAGTAATATGGGGGTGCGCTAAGTGATTTTCATTGTTTATGCTTATGGACCATAACCACTCCAGTTTTTTGCCCAATCATAAAAATTCCGTTTAACATATGAGCTAACTTTTATGGCCATGGAAAACTTGGAACTCGCATAAATTAAAGCCAACCCTTAAAAAACAAAACAAAAAAGTAAACGAGAGAGAATTAAAAAAAATTTGTATGAATTTGTGTGTTGTACTTGTATTTATATATGCATGCATTATTTATCATGATATTGGTACGGAGTTTTCACCGCCGTTAGCTATGACTAATCTCTGCCGGGGCACCAGCGGGACACACAAGATGTGTTCTCCCCTCTAAATCGAATGCTCTCGATACGCATGCGTCAGAAATTGAACCATTAACCACGTGCTTAAGAGGACCAATACCCTTCCCACTTGGACCAATTCAATTCTTGCATGTTTTATTTGTGTTTATAAAGATGTGTTGGAATAATTTAACACGGAACAGTAGAAATAACGCACAAAACAAGAGTAAACAATCATTTTAGTCCCCGAAGTGTCACTCAATGTTATAGTAGTCTCTGAATCATCAAAAAATATTTAAAGGTCTCCGAATCTAACTTATGTAAGTCATAGTAGTCTCTGACATTAACTTTCATCACAAAACTGTTTGTTGTTGCTGTCATGGATCATTGGTTGACTAAGTTGACCATGACGTGTCATTTATCTTTAAAAAATTTATGCAACGTATTCAATGACCAATGTAAATGTACAGTACAAAAAAGGAAAAATGAATGTTGAAGGACTAAAACAATGAACATGTAATAAGATTGAAATATGTTTTCAAAATCACCCTCATAAGGTGGAACTCCTTTCATCTTTCAACCTTTTGGGAAATAGTTGTGAAGATGATAATTGGTAAAAGTTCAATGAGAAGTGGGAGGAAGAAGATGAAGATTGAACAGGGTTTTAATTTTGGATTTATTTCGATAGCACATTTCAATGATATTATCTTTTTCGTCCTCAACGTTCATATTCCCTTTTTGTAATGTACTTTCACTTTGGTCCCTGAATGAAATAAGTTTTTTTGAAAGATAAATGACACGTCATGATCAACTTAGTCAACTAATGGTTCATGTCAGCAACAACAAACAATTTTGTGATGAAAATTAACATCAAGGACGATCATGACTAGCGAAAGTTAGATTTAAATACTTGTAAATATTTTTTAATGATTTTTGAATTCTACCACGATAACAAGTAACACTTTCAAAATTAAAATGATTATTTACCGCACAAAACAGTGGTGAAAAATTAGCCCAACTTAGATTAGATTTATGGTAACTTAATTTTTTTTATCCTAACCTAATTAGTAATTACAATTACAAACGGTAGCCAACAGGCATAGATAAACCACAGAGAGAGATAGAATACTTGTTCCATTCATTCGTTCATCATCATATCGTAGCCATTGAAAATGCTTGCAGTAGAACACAACAGATAACATTAACAACAACACACACACTCTTTCTCTCTATACTCTTCGCAATTCTTCTCCCAATAATAATAATGGCAAAACTAGTTCCCACTTTAGTTCATCCATTGAAATCAAAGTTTTTCAGTAATCATCACAGTTTCTTAACCAAACACTCTTTTCAACTTTATGGGTTTCAATCAAAGCATTCATATTCTTCTTCATCTAAGATAAGCATGAGTCTCAAGGCTGGTATTGTTGGCCTCCCCAATGTTGGCAAGTCCACACTTTTCAATGCTGTTGTAAGTATTTTGATTTTTCTGTATTTGCTTTTTGGGTTGCTTGTTATTGTTTGAAATGAATAAGCTTTGTTCTGTGTGTTATGTGATGTATCTTTCATACAATTTTGGGTATTTGGGTGTTTAAGTATTAATCATAAACTCTATGTTTTCTTTGACCGCTATGTGTTTGAGAAAATGACTCAAAGATTATGTTTAAAGACAAATCTACAGCGGATAAGTTATAGCGTATAAATTTGTATAATCAAATAAGAGCTGTTTGGTTATGATCATTGTCTCACGAGCTTGTAACAGTTTTTCACATATCTTAATTGAAAACTTAAAAATTAATTAAAAATACTTTTTTATGTCAGTTTATAGTTATTAGTTAGTTCATCAACTAATTTTATCAAACATTTCAAATTCATTTTGCTAGCTTGTTTGTTATCAATTGTGAGTTAGCTTATACGCTATCCTCTATCAGCTTGCTTATGTTAAGATTTTATTTTATTATTGGTCTGCTATGTGATTTAGTCTTTTTTTATGGTTTTCGTGATTGAATGAGTGGCCCTTGTTTTGTATGATTTAGAGTAAGAGGTGATGAGAACTACAATTGAAGAGTAAATTATAGGCTTGCAAGAGAAATAATAAAAATCCAGCATAAGGAACACGAGGTTATTTTCTTAGTGAAATGATTGAGAGAATTTCAAGAAGCAAAAGTTCATAAGTCTCGTAATCAATGGTTAATATATGGCGATGAAAGGCATTTATAATTTACAGCCTTCAGTGTTTACATGGAAATAGAAGAAATAACAAACTAACTGAATTTTAAGTATCTCTCAACAGCCAACAACTAACTCCAGCTATATTCATCTGTGTAACCTAACCGCCGGTTGGCATAATTTCCTTTTGAGTTCCATATCACTGTATCAGGAGGACTTGTTGCTAATTTGTTGTCTCTGAAACTCTTTGAATGCAGTTTAGTTTTATTTTACTGTCAATTTTACACTGATTCTTCCTTGTGGTTGCGATATACATGTGCATGTGTTTCAAAGCTCAAGCCAACTCCTGTGTGTAGCACTTCTTAAATTAAACAGTGATTTCTTTGTGTTGTGCTTAACACTTATGCTATATCTTAAATGGGGATATGCACCTTATATACATTCAGACTGATGATGCTTTTTTTTAAGCTGAGAAATGATTAACTTAGGTGAGGCGATTTAATTATTATGTAGGGAAATATAAATAGGAGTGAACATGTTTGGAAGATTGTTAAGGAGGCTTGAAAAGATAGAAATAAAGCCTAAATAGCATATACTTAATTAATTAGCATTGACTGCACTAGAGATTCTGGATAGAACTCTTGTAGCTAATGAATACCAATGATAAGGGAAACTAAGTGGTAGATCCAAGTAATAAGTTATAAGTTAAATTGAACACTAAGAAAGTGTCGTAGGTACTTGTTCAGTATTCCAAATGCAATTCTTTATTTCACACGTCTTTAAATTTCTGCTCATATTTACAGCACATACAATCCTTTCATAAGTTTATGGTAAAAGGATAATCTGGCTAGAACCAATAGTTAAATCTTCTTTAAGAAATAGACGTTGAGAAAAATGAATCCGCCTAGAACCATTATTATTTTAGCATTATCCTTGCAATAACTTTACATGCCATTATGCAATCAAATAATTTCAATTTCTGTTCTTTATTTTGGCTGAATGTTGTATTGATGTTGTGTATGCATATATATAGCCCTTGTTCTGAATGCTATATCAAATTTTAACAAATAGTGTTCTGGCATGTCTAGGTTGAAAACGGAAAGGCTCAAGCTGCTAATTTTCCTTTTTGTACGATAGAGCCAAATGTAGGGATTGTTGCTGTTCCAGATTCTCGTCTCCATGTACTCTCCGATCTCAGTAAATCTCAACGAGTTGTTCCAGCATCCATCGAGTTTGTAGATATTGCTGGGCTTGTCAAGGGTGCAAGTCAAGGCGAGGTTTACTAAATTTCTCTTCTCCTTTGGTTAGGTTTGGTGTCAACTGACACTTATCTTATTTTGGACAACTTATATACTATTGTGTTAGAAAGTTACCTTTGGTCACTGTCTTGCTTCAACTGTTGCAGGGGCTCGGTAATAAGTTTTTATCACATATTCGTGAGGTGGACTCCATACTTCAGGTGTCTATCTACCATAATTTCGCTGTTGTCATTCTACTTTAATCTTCCCTTCTTTTCATTCTATATCTTTCCTTTTAATTAATTTAGATTAGTAGCGGCAATTTACATATTGCTTATTGTAACATGGAGTTTCAAATTTACTGCCTGTATTAAAAAATGTTTTTGTTTTATTATTTTCTGATTTAATATTGCCATGGATCGATTGATTATCACCTTAGGTTGTACGATGTTTTGATGACAATGACATTATTCATGTGAACGGGAAAGTTGATCCCAAGTCCGATATTGACGTCATCAACTTGGAGCTTGTTTTCTCAGACTTAGACCAGGTCAGCTTACTAACTGTCATTATACACAATTTTACTGCCTTTGTTTCATTTGAATTTGTTATTATCTTTCTAATTTTTGTGGCAGCACATTAATGTATTCTTTCACATCTATCATGTTTGTATTAATATATTTGGATGAAGTTATTATTACTTTCCTTAGTGTGTATTGTGAAGAATACTTTTGGGTTTTTGTGACAAAATTGACTGATCAAATAAAACTAAGATATTTCTTGTTTGAAGAAATGCAGATTGAGAAAAGACTGGATAAATTAAAAAAAAGCAAGACAAAGGATTCACAAACTAAAGTCAAGGTTACAGTCTTTATATATTATTAACTGTCACTGGCTCTTCATTTTGGTTGGTTGAAAAACACCATGCGACTTGATTTTGAAAAATTTGTTTGTAGGAAGAGGCAGAAAAGTCTGCATTGGAAAAAATTCATGTCGCACTCTTGGATGGAAAACCTGCACGATCTGTGACCTTAACAGATTTTGAAAGGGATTCTATAAAGCAACTTTGCTTGCTCACCATGAAACCTATTATATATGTGGCAAATGTTGCGGAATCTGATCTAGCTGATGCTGCAAACAATGATTACGTCGTAGGCGTCAAGAATGTTGCATCTGAGTTGCAGTCTGGAATTGTAACAATTTCAGCACAGGTATACAGTTTTTGATAAACAACTTTTGAGTTATATACTGCAACATAAATAAATATGTTGGCATTGTCTGTTTTCTAGTTACACTTAGGTAATATAGCTTTGCCATTCATTTATTTTGAAAATGATTGTACTGATGTTTAAGCTTGTTATGCAAAGTTTCTTTGAGAAAGAAAATCAGTAGTATGTTGATAGCTGGTAAAACTTCCCTTGTTCAATGGTATGTCCATTCTCTTCTATTATCACATGTTATATAGATCCTGGGAAGAAAACCATTGCATCTTACCAGTTGGCACTGCAAATGGTGATCATTAAATTTGTATCCGTTGTTCTCATGAGGTGGCAAGTTAACTGGTGATGTTTAGGGTGTGTATGTGACCGTTTTAGTTGTCAAGTTCTTCATCTTAGGGTGTCTTTGATAGACTATGGTACATGACAAGGAGAACACATGACCAACATTTGACTCGCAACAAAACTGTCTTTTGTATTGTTTGGTGCACGAGGGACAAAAAAATTAAAATTTCATTTAAACACCATTCAAGTTACTCTTATTTAAATTAGTATCATTATCCTCCTAGCCATCGTCATATTTTCAAATATGGTTGTATGACTATTTCAGCTTGCCAAGCAAGTTATGTTTCTCTGTAGAAAAGTACCGACAGTAGGTTAGACTTTTCCTGTGCAACTTGTTCTCCTTTCTCTTCAGGTTTCACAAATATCATATGGGTAATTTGAACTTTACATGTATTTTCTGTAGGGAATTTGTGCAATGTCAACTTTTGCTAGATCCGTCACTTGATAGATCATGATAACTCTAGAATGAAATAATGATTATTGACATTCTTGTTATCATTGCCACAGAGACTGAAGTGAGAAGGTCATTTTTGTTTGCAGGTTGAGGCAGAGCTTTCTGAACTAGCAACCGAAGAAAGGCAAGAATATTTGAAATCTCTTGGTGTTGATGAAGGTGGTCTTGGGAATCTCATTAGAGCAACCTATGATCTTTTGGGGTTGCGAACTTATTTCACTTCTGGTGAGAAGGTAAGAGGAAACCTTGAAAATTTTGAGAGAGCATTATGCCTGTTAAACACGCGTATAGTATAAATAGTATTATATGGTAACATGAACCTTTGAGTAGTAGTTCCATCGTTATTATTGTACCTAACATGCAAAACTAAATGTCCCCCAAGACATCCTAGATTATTTGTTTTTGGTCAAGTAGCCCAGTGGCTAGAAATTCCACCCTTTAGGTGAATAAGTGGAGTGTCCGGGGTTTGAACCCCGACCTCTGCATATATAATGCGATGTCCCTATCAATTGAGCTAAGCTCACGGGGACAAGACATCCTAGATTTTAACTCACCTTTATTTAATCTCCAAAACTGATATTGTTTTTCTAATGTATTCACAGGAGACAAAAGCTTGGACAATACATGCAGGTTAATTTTTTCTCTGATATTGTTCATCCTTTTCTGAGTACCATGTTCAAATAATTGGTCATATATACAAATTTAGAGCTATGTTATTTTGACACGATATGGGAAAACAAAATTTGATAACAATTTGAATAGCTAATACATGCTTAATTATGTTTAGTAGATGATTTATAAATATAAGAAGGTTCACAAGCAGTTAACCATCAGCAAAACACAATTAACCACGACTTTCAGGTGTATATTTGAAAACTTGAAAACTTGAAAATCATGTGTATTGTATATTTGAAAACTTGAAAATCATGTACATTGTCCTTATGAGTATCATGTATATTTGAAAACTTGAAAATCATGTATGTTGTCCTAAAAAATATGGTTAATGACATTCAAAATCGTGGTGGTTAATGACATTCAGTGGATGTTTAATGAGTTGTGTCACCTTGTTATTTTCATTAACCATCCTTTTGAATAATTAACGACATATTTGAACGGTGTTAATTATCCAAATGGTTGTTTATTTTTGTTGTCAAACTTGTATGTGAAAGTATCGTTTCTCATCAATTTAAACAGGTTATTAAATTTAAATTTGCTTTATTTTTGGATTGGCAATACTGTTTTTCCTTTTGTTGACAAATGGCTCTGGTTAGATTATCTTGAGCCCTTTTTCTCTATGCTTGATTGCCTCTTTTTCTTATGAAGTAATATTACTGATTGACCAAACAGAATCAATAATAATAATAATATAAGAATTTGAATGAAATTTCTCTTCTAAACTTTACTCCTCTGTTGTACTAGGAATGACTGCGCCTCAAGCTGCTGGAGTTATTCACTCTGATTTTGAGAAGGGTTTCATTCGAGCAGAGACTGTAAGCACCAATGATACATTTTTTAACTCCTATTTATAATACATAAATTGTAAGTATATGACTTGGTATAGCATGTATTGTAATCAATTAAAGCAAACAAAGTGATTTTGATGTTCAATATTCTAGAATATGCAAGGGAATAGATTATACATCACAAAATTTAATAGCAAGAGTTATAGGTTTTTGTCCAGAGTTTAATGTAGAGTTGAAAGTGAGGCAGAGCAATCTGGTTTTGAGCACCACATTGCATATAATCAATTTTCTGTTAAAAATATATACTAATTAATTAATATCTCTCAAGTACAAAGAAAAAATACCACTCAAACTCACAAAAGACTTGTAGTGCTGTATAGGGATGAGTGTTGGGCAGTAAAGAACTAACATGAAAGGAAATTTAATTTTACAAAAATGAGATAGGATTATAATTGCAACTTCAATTTTAGATAAGACAGAAGAATTTCGTCTTAGATGGCTCAGACATTTGGAGATGACGGCAGAATGAATCACTGTCAAGGAGGGTTGACTAGAAGGAGTGCAGTCCAATAGTTAGAGGTAGAGAGAACAAAAAATGGTATAGGTCATTGAGAGAAATTGGGTATAGGTCATTGGGAGAAAAACAGTCTACCTTTTAACTTAATACATGATAGGGAATTATAGTATCGTCTGATCCGTGTTGCCGGCCGACTAAGTTGGATAAAGCTTAGTTGTTTTGTTGTTATATCCTAGAATTGGCTATGTATATTCATCATTCTGACTCATGTACTAGGATATAAAAAATGAAAGCTAGCGTCACTGGATTTGGGAAACTAAATGTAGTGAGATATTGAAAATTTATCTATTTAGTATACATATTGTGTTTGGTTTAAGCACGTGCATTCATTAACATTCATGAAAAATGTTATTTTAATTAGGTGGCTTATAATGACTTTGTTGCTGCTGGTTCACTTGGTGCAGCACGAGAAAAAGGACTTGTAAGTTTCTTATTTTACTTCCCTCCCTAAACTAGGCTGCCTTTTATTTTCATTTATATATTTATATCACCAGCTTAGCAAAATGTTTGCAACGGTGGATATTGATTTCTATAAATGTGATTTAATGATTGCTCATTTGGTTTTTTGTACAATATGATCTGAATTCATTGGTCTAATCAAGGAAGTATTATTCTCTTGCTTTCTCCCATTTTTGAGTATAAACGATAATCCGAGCATGCAATCTTTGAGCCAGTGAGGTTGGAAAAGTTTGGTTAAGGTTTCTTTGCTCTATTTTTATTTTACAAAGATAAAATTTAGGCAAAACTACATCAGAGTCCTTTAAATTAATTTACAAGTTTTCTAACTATATTTTAATAATTGGTGCAACTTACAAATGCTTATGCGCAATTGTACTCTATTCCCAAAATTTTACATTCATTTATGTTTCTGAAAATTGCAAAACACAGAAAACTACCCCAAATGGGGCCTGAGATTGTAACCTCGTTGTCAACGGGTCTAACTGTGGTTTTGAGTGGTGAAACATTCTTTATAGTATATCATTCCATGGTCATGTCCAAAAATTAATAACAAAAGTAGACTAAGAAAGAAAATTGGTTCAACTGTGTAAACAATTTTTGAAGATAAATAAATAACTAGTTTGACACGAAAAAAAAAGATAAATGACTTGTTCGAAACTTTTAATTAAGTTAAAGGGGTCACTTTTGATGTAATTTTGTCTAAAATACATGAGATCGTCACATCCAGTAAATCCGCATCTAGCTAAATTCAAGTTATCTCAATAGTGTACTGATTGATTTTACTTGTACATAAGTGACTGATAGTAGGCTTGCGAAGGAAGGATATGATTCCTCACATGATACACATGTTGTGATTGTGTTTCTTGAAATTGAACATCAAACATTTCCCTGTCCCTTGTACAAACTTATAAACAGGAAATAATTTTCTATTTTCCTGAAACATAATTCTAAATTTACCTAAATATGTTGTTTGCAGTTGAGATCTGAAGGTAAAGACTACATTGTACAAGAAGGAGATGTAATGTTGTTTCGATTCAATGTATAGCAGAACTTACTGCTCCCAGTTGGGAATCAGTGGAGAAGTTGAGATATAATTTATGACCAAGATAAGGAATTTTTTTAGCCAATTGCTGGTTGTAGTTTGCTAAAGCATTGTGATAGTGTGTGCTCCAAGGTAGGCGACGGTGGGTTATGAGACATAATTTAAATTTTATGTCTACAGGTCAGAAGTTTTTCAGCCGATTTCTAGTTACACTTTTGAGAGGCATTGTTTTGTTTTAGTCACAAATTTTTTTCATAATGTAATAGTATTACACTAAATTTTGTTGACATTTTACTATATAATACTATGATAGTTCTTGTTCACTGAAGTCCAGTGTAAACTATAAACACTTTAGTGTGGTTCCCATACATGATTGAATATAAAGCAGGATAATAATGGGATAGGATATAAGGAGGATAGCAAATATCATGTAGAGTTAAATAAGTTTTTGATTCCTATAAATATCTCGAATTTTGTTTTTAGTCCCTATAAAAAATTTCATTAACTTTTGGTCCTCAAATATTTTCTATCACAACTTTTGGTCCCTACTATTAATTAAACTCTTGTATATTTTCACATTTTTGAATGATATAGATATCGCATATTCATGTTTATAATATCATAAAAACATCTCTCACAAAATTTTATAATTTTTTAATATAAGATAAATTATTTATGCGCAAAAAACTAATAAATTCATATTTAGTTCATCATTTGTTAAAAGAATTTAAACTTATGCAAGAAAGATTCCTATAAATAATGTACTAAATATGATCGTGAAATTTTTTAAATATGAGTTCACTGAAAAATAAAGACAAAATTATGACAAGATCATAGTCAAGGGACTATAACTTACTAAGTTCTTTTTATAACAAAAATAAAATTTAAGATATTTATAGGATTCGGCTTACATTTTTAACTATGTTAAATTTCTGACGGCTTCTTATAAAGAGTTTCCGACAGCTAACAATCATTTACATCATAAAAATAAAGAAAACAAGAGCAAGGCATAAACCTAACCCAAAATCTGTTTGTTTTAGGAGTAAGTTTTTTGTGATATTATTTTAGGAGTAAGTACTTGTTTATGATCAAATATGACAAAATAATAATTCTTAAATACAAAAAAAAAAATAATATATATATATATATATATATATATATATATATATTTAGTTTGTGACTTTGAATATAGACAAATTTCACTACTATATATGCTAATGCAAACCTTCTAACGACCATTAGAGATTTTTTAAGAAAGATTAACTTGTTAGTCTCCGTCATACTCTCTGTGAAGAAAATTATTATTTTGATATTCTAGCTAAATTGGGAGCTAATAACGGCCTAGATCATTTGGTCATTATTCATGAACCCCTCCCCTATCTTTTCTCTTCTTCTTTTATTAGATATGCTAGTAATATCCTCTACTACTATTCGTACCCGTGCCAAGTATGGACATAACGCATATTTCGAATTATTTAAGTATTAATTTTATATTTTGGTCCCTTATCTTTTCTGAAATTCTCAATTTGTCCAATTTTTACCACCTATTATAAACAATTTAGACATTTAATCCTCCTCTTTATTTAACCTTTAATTTTGATATTTTGACATATTTATTAAAGAGTTTAAAGGACATGCATTATCAGTGTAAACTAATTTTGCTCCGACAACAATTAAGAATGCTTTCACTTTCTCATGTCATATAAAGAAAGTGAAGTTACGTGACGGAAAACATAGTTGTAATTTGTTGACAGTGTAAAATTATTTTACGCTGTCTGTGCATATACTTTTTCTCCTTTTTAAATGAGACGACACATAATATGTGTTTATGGTCACTTCATATTTAAAATTTAATTTATTATTTTTAAAATAATTAACATGATTTTGTCAAAAAAAAAAAAACTAAAAATGTTATTATTACCAACAAAAATTAGATCTTTTAAGAAACATATAATATTCTAAGGTCTCGTCACAATTATTATCATTAAGGTTAAATATATTTTTGGTCCTTTTAAATACTCAATTTTTTAGGTTTATTCCTTATAAAATCTTTCTTTAAATTTTGGTCTTTTAAATAACTATATCAATTTCTAATTTTAGTCGGCGTTTTTTTTTAATATAAAAGATCACGTTTCATTTTCGAAATGAAATTTTTAATAACATCTCATTAGTTTAATAATTAATCATTTTAATATCTAATCTTCATAAATTTATCTATAACTTTAAATTAAAAAATTAGTCATTTAAACTGAAGATTAAATAATCAAGTTATTGAGTTTAAAATATAAGTTTGTATTTTTAAAAGAATTAAAAGCATAGAGAACAATTTAAAAGGACTGAAAATGAATATTTTAGTTTTTTTTTTATTGCAAAATAAATATTTTATGGGTTAGTTTTTACCCATAAAAATGTAAATATATTTTTTTGTTGAATAAAATATAAATATTTTAAAATAAGATGTGCAGTTTTTTGTTTTTGATAGAAATGTGATGTATAGTTATATACTATGTTACATGGATATATGATATGAAATTCCGTATTAGTTTTTAATATTAAATGTCCATCCCCGTATATAATTAAGCTATATATTAAATATTTATTTCTTTATTTGTAAAATGTTCATCCCGTGTATTATTTATGTTAAAAATTCATTTCTCTATCTACTTATAAAATGTTCATCCCTGTGTATAAGATTTTATTTTTTGAAAATGGTATAAGATTGTATGTTAATATTTACCTCTACTAAAATATTAATTCACAATAATTAAAATACTACATTCGTCGAAAAATATTTAAGTATTTTGATAGAGTTAAGTCATTTATAACATACACCTCCGTTGCTTTTTATAAGAAACAATCAATATTTTAGGTTAATTGAAAACTAATATATATTTTGATAACTTTTTAGTTTTTCAAGATCAGTTGCAACTATACCTTGTCTCTACACCATCTACAGCCGGCCGTAATATTTAGTTTTGAGCTTTCATCTTCTTCTACCGGTAATGGGTGATTTTACGTCATTTTTGGCCGAAAGTCACCCCTCTGCTCTTTTTTTTTTAATCTTGTTTTTAATCTAAATAAATTATTATCACATATATTAAATCTTTCTTTTGTGTTTTTGTTTTTTGTGTGATTTCGCCGTCTCAGTGCGGCATTGTTTGATATCCTGTCTTGTATGCGGTGTTTGTTTGTTGTCCCGTCTTGTTGCGGTGTTTGTTTGTTGTCCCGTCTTGTTGTGGTGTTCGTTTGATTGAATCGGCAGATCAACTTCGGTCAACTACTGATTCACACATTGATTAAGTTCGTCAAAGATGCAGATTCAGAGGCATAAATATTCCGGTTACTTTGATTTTATCACATTATTTGTAGGCATGAGTATGCTGTTTTATGCTATTAACTTGGATGTTGCGAGCTTGTTCGCAGATTCATCATTTTTTTTTTTAGCGGTATTGAATTTGTACTTAAATCTAATGAATATCTTTTATTTTAGTAAAAAAAAAAAAAAAATATATTTGGTCTATATTATAAATCAAATACATTAATTATTGAATGAACTTAAAAAGTCAAAATTTCTTATAAAAAAGACCGAAGGGAGTAAAAAATTCAACTTTGAATTTTGAGGTGAATTAATTTTTCAAATGTTATTTTTTTAGCCTCCGTTTCAAAGTTCGAGCGTAGATAAGTAAAGTCTAGCCAATGATTGTTTCCAACAGAAATTCACTTGATTCTAATGTATTGGTTATTTTTTCAAATGATTTTTTAATATAATACTTAAATAATAATGATATTTTTTAAAATAAATTAAAATTATGTTAATATATCATTTTTATTAAACATTCATTATTACATGTAAAATCTTCATCATCGAGGTCTCATAGTATAACTTAATTGGTATAAAAGACATTATAAGGGGGACCAGACTTTTTCGAACTAAAATTTACTATTTATCCACATTTAAAAGTTTGTCAGTCTACCCACTAATATAACTTTTTTTAGCGATGTCAATCTTCTGTCAAGGAACATGTTAATGATCGAACTTATATGTTTTACTTTTTAATATAATTTATTTGTTTTAATTTTCAAGTATTGTATGTAAATTTATTTTTTGTAATACCACGATGGAGTTTAAAATAATTTTTATTTTATATATTTCTTAGATTGTATTTAGGAGGAAAAAATTAAATGAAATTTCTATTAAATTTTTGCAAAAGAAACTGTTAAATAATTTTATTATATTTATTTAGTTGCTTATTATTTGTTACCAAATAATTGAGAAAATATTATAAAAATGTAAATTTCTTTAATCTTTCATATTTTTTGTTACGATACAACAATCTAATTAACAAAACTCATGCCATATAGTTTTGGACCTCACATCTTAATATTTTCTCTTCCTATTTTATTTGTTTTTTTTTAAAAAAAAAATCTCGTATAAAATATGTACATTATTCTCTCTTCCACTTTTTAATATGATTATAAAATCATTTATAATTTTACAATTATAAAAATATAATTTTACTAAGAAAAATAATAATATACATATGAAAGTTAGTAATGAAAAAGTAAATCATAATAAAACAATAACATAATCTTCAACTTAAGCAACACTGTTGCTTAAAGTGTGAAATATGATTTACAATATACATTACACTTATTACCGAAAATAATACAATACATTTTCTAAATTAATTTACATTCATATGTGTGAGGAAGAATAACAATCCCTTAAAACTCATATTGTAATCAAATGTTTTTGGTCCAATTTCTTCGGAGTTGATAAATCATTTATATTTTCTTTTGAGATCCACATCTACAAAAATTGAAAAGAATGATGAATATAAAATAAGATGAATATATATAAAATGAAAATAATTCGAAGAAATACAAACAAAATAGCTAAAGAGAAAAAGTTGGAAAATATGTAATTTGAAATGTTCAACCAAAAATCATTTATATAGGAAAAAACAATATGGGTATATAAGTATCTTTATTCATAATATCCAATTAAATCAATTAATAAAAATATATATTGATTCATTTTTTTTGTGAATGTCATGTTATGACTTTTTTTATACTATCATTTTTGTAGAAAATCAATAGTTAACACAAACTTTTAAAAGAAGCAAAGAATCTCATTAAAATTAAATGCTTATAATTTAATACTAAAATAAACTCTTGAAATTTTATTTTATTTTTTTGGTACAAAATTCTTGTAATTATTACTACAATAAAAAAAAATTAGAATTTATAAAATAATATAGATTTATATTAGACTTATTGTTCATAAATTCTAAATGTTGAACATAACAAAAATATTAACTTTAATGTATAAAATAATATACATTTATATTAGAATTATTGTTTAATAATATTGATAGTCATTAATGTCAATCATTAATGTTAATGGTAAAAGTATCCTTAAAAAATTTTCAAAATGGGTTCCTAAATATAAAATAGGGTCTTGTCAAAAGGTGCCCGCGGGAAAATCTTTAAGAATTTCATTTAAGGAAATATTTTATTCAAAATGTGGAACATTTCAATTCTCGATGTGTTGACTTCACACATTTTCATATATTTTTTTAATAAAATATTACCATTTAAAAACTTAAAGAATGCCACAGGAACACTATTTAGCTTTTGTCTATAAAATAATATAGATATAGACATCAAATTATTTATTTTATTAATTATAACTTTTTTTATAATAGTTTGTGGAAGTATTTCACTTGTCATTGAAATATTAACTTTTAATGTTTTTTCTTTACATAAATGAATTAATTGTCGAATGTATGCAAAAAAGAATGCATGAGAGATCACCATTTTAGAGGAAAGAGAAAGATAAAGACACCAAATTTTAGTGCTTGATATAAATACTCTGTATGATGGACCAATATTTTTTTATCAATGGATACTTATTTACTTTCATATGAATTTATATAAAAGACAATAATATATGTAAATTAACACATATTCTCATAAAGAATAATATTTGAAAACATAAATTTATATTAAATTGAAACTCCAATAAAAAAACATTAAGCAAAAACTAAAAAGAAGCATACTCATGTTCAACAACTATTTATCTATTTTAATATTTTTGTTTGCCCATTTAGACAAATTTAAATTGGATCTTACTCATGTCCCGTTTAATGAAAATATTATCTTCTTAATATAAATAACGAAGACACACTCTAAGTCAACAATCTTTCCCCCTTTCACAACTTTTGGAATTTTTTTTCTTCTCTACAACCTATCATCAAAAACTTATAGATTGACAATATGAATTCTTTTTATTTTTTCTTTCGAGTTTGAAGTCTGAAATTTATAAATACAATTAACATAAAATATTAGTATATAATAAAATTACAAACATCGATAGAACCAACATCTAATAAGGATTTCTTGTAAACCATATCCCTTGAAGTTGGTCTTCGAAGTTGTAGATCAATGTTCTTCACACTAAAACTCTAATTCGATCTTCCTACATAACAAAGAATAAATCATCATAATCTAAACTTTTTTTAAGAAAAGAAGTTTTTATTTTTTGCAATATTAAATCTTCCAAGCATGCACAACTCTTAAAATCAATATCAATAATTGTTTCTTAGTGATATGTCCATAATAAAATCGTGCATAAGAGACATTGCTTTCACACAAAAATGAGAGAAACAACACAATACAAATTTTGAAATATGGATGAAAATGAAATGATTTTATGGATTTTGTTGTGGTAAAATAATTTATATTTATAGTGAGTTATAGAAACACAAAGATAGTTTGTATCGTAAACAGCGGCAAATGCTTGATCAAAACTTTCAATCAAATATATATCAGAATGAACTTTTTTCGAGTTGCGAAGTTTAACCTTCACGTGAAACTGAAACTTTAATTTATACTCGTGCTTAGTAGTACAGTATGATCCACCGTTTGCAACAACTCCAAAATTTGTAATCGAGTAAATGTTACCTTCCTTAAAATCTTGTTCACACTTATAAATTAGAGCGTTGTACCGTGTATTTTATTTTCCTGAACAATAAAACAATATTTAATACAATACATCAAAAAAAAACAAGAAATAGTGTAATTGAAAATTTAACTTATAGAAAAGTTCTTACGGTTGAATCCATTAGTATCATATCCAAATAAAATGGTCCATTGTTACTTGACACATCACAAATCAATCACATCTGAATTACACGAACAACAATATTCAAACTCTCATTGGCTTGGTTGATTTCTAATCTTATGTTAATTTTTGGAGACATTTTTTAGTAACTTACAAAATTAATTTGTGAGTTGGCTGTGGCTAAAACTACAATTTTATGACAAAATTTCGGTTACAAATTTCGGCTAAAACTACAATTTTATGTAACTTTCAAATAAATATAAAAAAAAATTTATTATAATAATTAAAAATTATACGTAACGGAAATATATTTATGATCATTAAAAAATATATAAAAACAGTTAATATATTAATTCTATTTTGTATTAATAATATTATAAATGTCTTTAATTTTCATTATTAATAAAAAAATGTAACGTCGTCAATTATTAAATAAAATTAAATGTAATAAATAATTATGTAAATTCTTTAAATTTTAGTATTTAATTAAAAATGTAACGTTATAAAATATTAAATAAAAATTAATGTAATAAATAATCAAATTAAAAATGACACGTGTCGTGTTCTTATGAATAGGGTTGCATTAGGATCATGGATCAAACAAATTACCAGGGGACGGAGAATCAATTTTTTTCAGCATCCTATAATCCATATTAATAAATCACAATGTTAAAATTGAAAAAGAATAAAAAAAGTTCACATAAATTGTAAAATACAACGTATAAATAAAGAAGCAAAATATACACAACAAATTTTATGCATACCTTTTCTTCAAATCAATGACGCTAATGAACTTGGAATTAAACAACAACTTAGTTGAATTAAAAGAATTTTGAATTGTTGTAGTTCTTAGAAAAGAAACACATTTGTAAGAGTTTATAAGTTTATATTTGCAATGAAAAATAAAAAATAAAATAGATAACTTGATTTTTATTGTAATCAACAACATAAATATTTTGCTACATATTGGTTTTAGCCATTAACACAAAGACTATAATGTTTTCAGTTTTCCTAACAGCAACAAATGTATTCAACTCAGCAACATATGGACCAAAAATGGTAACATTAAACTTGAGTCTGTGTAAATAATATGATTCGAGAATTTAATAAAGCATTGTAATATTTTGTCATTGATTGAGTAAGATAATAAAACATATGTGATACTAACACATCATAGTTCAACTGAATTGCAACCATTTTGTTCTTCAAACCATTGCGTTCATACTCCTTTTGAGCTCTAATGTCGGTTAACATTCTCATAATGTCTACAAAATATGATTATACACACGATTATTGATACCACATGTCTACAATGTTATAACGACAAAAACAACAAAAATACCTAACATACTAATACTTCTTACCATAAAGATAATTGGTATCATAGTCATGAGCAAATGCTGGAACAAAACTTTAAATCAAATATATATTGAATGAAACTTTTTTCAGTTGCAAAGTTTAACCTTCGTGTGGAATTGAAATGTTAATTTATACTCGTGCCTAGTAGTACGGTATGATCTACCGTTTGAAACAACTCCAAAATTCGTAATCAAGTAAATAACACCTTCCTTAAGATCTTTCTCAAACTTATAAATCAGAGTGCGACGCACTGTACACTGTATTTTGTTTCCCTAAACAAAAAGACAATAGAATAATATTATACAACGAAAAATATATTAAAACTGTAAATGAAATTTAAACATACAAAAGAGTTCTTATAGTTGAATCCATTAGTATCATATCCAAAGAAAATGGTGCATTGTTGCTGGACATATCGCGCACCAACCACATTCGAATTACACGAACTACAATATTCAAACTCTCATTAGTCTGGTTGATTTCGGATATCAGCTTAATTTTATTCGCCATTTGTTTAGTAACTTAACAAATGAATTTGTGAGTTGGTTGTAGAAATAGCAAATGAGTTTGTGAAAAAATTTTGGAGAAAAAGAAGACATATTTATAGTTAGGTTTAGAAATATAAAAATTAAGAGCAAATTTATGAGATAATATCGGTTACAATGTTGAATATGTAATGTTCAAATAATAATAAAAAATATTTATTATAATAATTAAAAATTATACGTAACGGAAATATATTTATGATAATTAAAATATATATAAAAACGGTTAGTTATAATAATTAAAAATATATTTATGATAATTAAAATATATATATATATATATATATATATATATATATATATATATATATATATATATATAAACGGTTAATTATAAAAATTATACTTAACGGAAATATATTTATGATAATTAAAAAATATATAGAAACGGTTAATGTATTAATTATATTTTGTATTAATATAAATGTTTTTAATTTTCATTATTATTAAAAATTGTAACGTCTTCAATTATTAATTATATTTTGTATTAATATAAATGTGTTTAATTTTCATTATTATTAAAAATTGTAACGTCTTCAATTATTAATTAAAATTGAATATATTAAATGATAATATAATTTTTTTGCATTTTCGTATTTAATTAAAAATGTAATGTTATAAAATATTAAATAAAATATTAAATAAAATTAAAATTAATGTCCTAATATATTTTCATTAAAAGTGACACGTCTCACTTTTTCGTCAATAAGGTTTATTTTGTTTATAATATAGATAAGAAACTTATTTTTCATATTGAAGTAAATTTCAACTATTTTGTTATTGATGTCTATCGTCATCAAACATAATAAATGTTAAAAATTTATTCAATATTTTAAAAGTTTGATCTCTACTGTTATGTTTAGTAATTAGAACAATAATTTGTTTTTTTGTGAATCAAGTATACTCTAAACGCGTTTCTCATTTTATGTGCCAGTAAAGTCTACACTAAATTATGTACCAAAAAAAAAAAAAAAACCACACTAAATTTGAGTCTAAAAATCATAATTAGAGGTAAAACATTTAAATTTCAATCCAAATTGGAATCAAGTTTAAAAATAATACTAGAGGAAAAATATTCAAAAATACTTAATTACCTATGAAAATCCAAATTATACATATAAAATCATATATTTTTCCTCACTTCTAACACATGATTGAGTGGCTTCTTCAATCCTCTTGGAAGGTGAGACGAGTGTTTCACATGGGATGATTAGTAAAAATTTATAATTAAGAAATACATTCTTTTTGTTTTTGATAGGAAGAAATACATTCTTTTAAATTTTTTGTCTCTCCACAATAATGAATAGCACAACTTTAAGCATCATCCATATAAGACGAAACATCTAGTCAGGTACCATATTCATGTGGGGCATCAACCTCATGAAACATCTTGATATAGTAATTATTTTTGATGAAACCATCTAGATATTTAAAACAAGGAAATTAAATATCTAGTGTGAAAATAGCACGTTCATAAATGTCAGAATATATAGTGACTCTTCTATTCTATAGTTCTTATCTTGAATTATTTGACTTGTCACGCAAGGGTCTTGTTTGTTTGTAGGTTGTAGAAAAATGAGTATGTGAAAAGAACTTAATAAATTAAATGACTAAGTTCCTTGTATCATGGAAGAAAAAGACTAGGTTCTTAGAATAGTCTAATCAATTCCTGCGGCAGAAACTTGATAATGTTCATGGAAATGAGAAAGACAAAACAACATTAATGCAAAGGTTTGATTATAATTTTGATATTTTAAACATGAGAATGCTAATTGTTAGATAATAGGGTTATGTTATTGGCCTTTTATGTTAGTGTAATCCATGAGATAAAATTATACTCCTATGTTCTTTTGTAATTTTTGATATGTAATATCATTATAATTTTATGAAACTCATGTAATATCACATGCCAGGTCAACATATGTGGTAAAAATTTTATTATGTTATTATAGATTGTAGAAAAAAGAAATAGCAACCAAAATAATTGGGTCTAAAGGGATTAATCTCTAACAACGTGGTAGACTAAAATTTGAATTCCGACTAAAAAAAGGTACATTTGTATTACTTCAAGTGGACCAATATATTTAGTGTCAACAATTTCTCGAATTATATTTTACTTCAAGTGGAGGGAACCTTTTAGCTTGTAGGATATAAAAAATGAAAAAGTTGTAATGTAATTAAAGATTTGTTTATATAAAAAAAAGACAAGAAAAAATCTCAAAAGATTTCTATATCTAGTAGGGTAGTAACAGTTTGCACATTTTTATAATATTTTTATTTTGTTAAATGTATCTCTTCCTTTTGTATGGCATGGAGTGGTGTTTGAATCAATTCCTTGGCAAGAAAAAACCAAATGTGTGAAGAGATACAATGGGCTATGTCCAAAATTGTGTCTTTGTTCATTGAGTATGACAAGAGCTTCATTTGTGTTGTGTCTTTCTGTCTGTTGTGTTTGTAAGTTAAAAACTTCTTACCTTCAAATTTGTTAACTAAAAAAGATTACTTGTTTTTGTCACTAAAAATGTTTGGTTTACAAATTGACCCCACACTTCTAGTACCGGAAAACAATGACTTTAGACCCACTCTCTTCATAAGTACCACTTTTTGCCTCATTATCTTTCATAACTTTTATTCATTCATTATTTTTATTTGTCTATCTTTTCCCTTGAATCTGAATTTAATTCCCTTCAAAGAAATAAAAAAGCATGAAGAAAATCAATTTATTACTAAGGAAGTGCAAGAGTTTGTCAAGCAAATTAGGAAGATCATCATCTTATAGTAGCTTAAGGTCAAAATCAACTAGAGAAGATATATATGAAATTGAACAAGATGAAAATTGTGAAACTATATTTGTTGGTAGCACAAGGAAACGGTATGTGATAAGTTCAAAGCATTTGAATCATCCTCTTCTTAATGCTTTGATCAACAAGAGTAAGCAAAAATGTTGTGGTTATGATAATAATGTTTTGATTGTTAATTGTGAGGTTGTTCTTTTTGATCATTTATTATGGATGCTAGAAAATGCAGATCCTATGTTTAGTTCTGAGTCTTTGGAGGAATTGGCTGAACTTTATGTGTTTTAAGAGTTGGTTTATGGCTACATTTTACATGATGTAATGGTTTTGAATTGTTTTTGTTTCTTAATATGATTTTTTTTACTAATTAATTTGTATTTTAACTTCATTTATCTATAGTGTATTAAATATTTAAATGATTTTTTAGTTTGCATAGCTAATTTATGTTCTAACATATTGGGATTTCAAGACCCAAATGTTTGATTAGTGTTGATACGAAATTGTTGGTTGGGGAAATTGAAA
Organism: Trifolium fragiferum; assembly: GCA_954870985.1. Lineage (NCBI taxonomy): Eukaryota > Viridiplantae > Streptophyta > Magnoliopsida > Fabales > Fabaceae > Trifolium > Trifolium fragiferum. The sequence goes on from OX940792.1 coordinate 17,976,579, forward strand.
TGGACACATCACTCATGGCTTTCTTAGAGTTCAATTCACCAACCTATTTTTGCTTCTTTTTTGTTGTTATTTTCAGTCAAATAATCAATTATCCCAAAAGTTTAAGCTATTAGGAAATGGCCACATTATTCGTATCAATGATTTTATATTATTTCTAACTGTCATAAATAGAAAATCTAAGCTAATCTTTATCATTTGAGTGTGAATAATAATTTTTATATGTTATATTCTTATCTTAAACATATAAGATAACTAGCGAATGAGTCGTGCCAAACATGGAGAATGCGTTTGCAGATTTATTGACTTAAAAATAATATAATTTTACTTTGAATTGAAAATTTAAAATTTTACTTGATATTGGAAAATGGTTATTAAATAAACATGCAAATATTTATGTTTTTAAATAATTTAATAATTAAAATAACATTTTGTGATATAAAAAATTATAGCCTTTGTGGACAAACTTATAATAAAGATTTTGTGATTTTTCAAGTATTTAGATTTTGCTGTTTTTTATATAAAGATTAAAAAAAATTCTAAAATAGATATTATAAAAAAAAATCTTCAAACTAAGTTTTTATATTTTATGGTTTTGTGGGGATTTAGTGGTTTTTTATAGAAAGGTTATAAATTATTAAAAAAATATATAGTTTGCAAAAAAAAAAAGAAATCAATATAGTTCATAGCCCCTAGAGTTTTCTATCATAAGTTTTACAATTATTCACTTAGATGCTTAGCATTGTGGTTAAAAGAAATCAATGGATGATGTGACAATTTTATTTTATTTTTAATTTTTATTTATTTATGCATGTGTGTATACATTTTGTTTCTGGATGCTTATGTCTATGTAGGGCTATATACTTATTCGGTGTTGAATACAGATCAGATACATTAATTGTTTAATGATTTAACGAATATAAAACCATGAATTGAATTGATCAAATACCACTTCACACTCCTCTAAAACACCATTGAATTGCTCTTAAAATGAGGTAATGATACGAGTCATCACCCGGGGGGAAAGAACAAAGATTCAACAACTTTTCAAGTGTTTAAGTGGTGGGAAGTACACTTATAGCACTAGGTAGCTCTCCGACAACCATACTGTATGTGATATTTTTTCTCCCATCCTGACTCGATTAAGCTGTTCAACCTTTTCCACATTGTGCTTGTGATGGACTTCACATACAAACAAACACATACAAGCTTCATTTGCTTGAGTTTGTTGGTACCACTTCAACCGAGCAGAAAAGAAAAGAAATTGAACTTTGTTTGGGATTTAGAGAGGTCTTAAGCACTCCTTAAACGTCAAGATCAGCCGAACGTAGTAGTGACTGACAGGGACATTGCACTCATGAATGTTGTTGACAAGGTCGTCCGTAACTTATGTAACGAAATACCCTATATTTCAAAGGGTGTTCTGCGCCCTAAGTCACAGATAATACCAGTACAGAATGCAGAAAAAATGGCACTGACAAAGCAGAGGCAGAATAAAAAAATAATGCAAAACACATGATAAACGTATGCATTAAAATTTATTTGTTAGACACAAAATTACATATATTGTACGATTGTTTGTCTTGAGCACTTACTCAAATAAAAATTACAAAATTAAAAATAATAACGACATCCCCTAACATAATTCATAACAACATCTAATCAGTTCAGGATGTCCATCTGAACCCATCTGGCTTTTTACCACTGCAGGAAGTAACCATTGATAAATCTCTTGGAGAAGATAATGTTATTGCAGTACCTCTTTCCACTTCTAATGGCAGGGACATTTCGACTAGTCATACTGTATCCAAATTTGGACACATAAGTTTTATGTTGATTAGTTATAACGATACCAAAATCTTCATAAAAGAGGATCGAAAGTATCGTTATGCCCAACCAACGAGCCACTTTGTGGCTGTTCACACAAAAAATAACAAAATATAAACAACCTAACATTACCAAAAAAAAAAAGAAGACAAAGAGAGGTATGAAACCTCAGGAAGCTAAATGTTTCCTTTTATAAGCATTTTGGCCGCACCCGTGGCCAATTTTGGCATGCCTTTGACTGAATTAGATGTGTTTGACCACCGACTGATCTGTGACGTAGGTAGCGGACGGCTAGTGGAAATTATCAAAAAATTACTCATTTTACAACATCTGTCACTTAAGCCATGAAAGGGTGACAAAAATAATTTTCTTGAGGATTGACAGGTTGAATGGACCATATAAGGAATGGGCCCTAGTAGATTGGGCTCGGGATGGTGAATTGGGTCTTATCCTAGGAACTTTGCTTTTTAGGCCTCTCTATATTACTCTCAGGCCCCCCCTTCATGAGCAGAATGTCCTTATGAAGGGTTTTGTATCCTACGAAACAAAATAACCCAATTTCATAACGGAATGTCTGAAACCATGTCAAACAAGGAAAATCCTAATAAGTCTGTCATGTTGAGCACGTTTGCGCCTAAAAAACATGATTTCGTACCTTAGTTTTCGGAGTATACGCTCCAAAAATCACCATAAATCTAAAATAAAAAGAAGAAACTACAATAAAGACAACCTATGATTATAGATTAAAAGGTTCACAAAAATGGAGCAAGTGAAAACCTTATGTGGTCTTGAGGCATGTGCATTTGTGTTTGGTCCAGGTGATACAAAACCTTCAATATGGTCATTTCATGGTATAGCTAAAGATCTAATAAACAAGTTTGAATTTCTAACTTGTTTATTAGATCTTTAGCTATATCATTAGATGGCCATATTGAATGTTTTGTATCACCTCGACCAAACACAAATGCACATACTTCAAAACCGCACAAGGTTTTCACTTACTACGTTTTTGTGAAAAACCCTTTTAATCTATAATCATAGGTTGTCTTTCTTGTTGTAATATATCATCAATCAATTAGGATGTGATATTCTTCATTATTGATTTTCGGAGTATACACTCCAAAAAATTTCTTATAGCCATAAATTATCATTTTGTATCGTACGAAATGAAACTAAGCATTTTCGTATCATACATTCGGAAACTATTTTTTGAGGGTAAATAAGGTCCTAAACTAAGCTTTCCCTGCATTTATAGCCATTAATCACCATTTCGTATCCTATGAAACGAAAAAATGTTGATTTCGAAATATAAAAACCAAAGTATTCTTGGTTTAAAAGTGGGGGTATTTTGAAATTTTTGGGGGGGTGTGGGAGAAACTAGGGAGCCTAAAAATAAAAATGCATACCCTAGTTTGAAACAAATTCCCATAAAAAAAGGAATAAAAATGTATGAGATTGTGTGTGGAGATAATTAGATAATCTCAATTTTTATTTTATTTAATCAAGACCGTCAAATAGATCTAACGGTGTATTTCTTATGCTTCACCTGTGAAGGATTTGATTGAGCCTTCATCCTAGAAACCACCAAGACTTATACTCATTTCTTTTTAATGAATTGATTTGAGTCTAGTACAGGTAATTGTGAGTTTGTTGTTGTTCGACATTCATAAACTCATCAAATACTATACCACATATAACAATTTCAAGTAGTCATCACAACCTACATCAAAATTGAATCCAATTACACTTGCATAGATAAAAGTGAATCACACAAACAATTAAAGCCGTCAACGTTTTCAAAAAACATATAACAAAGCGAGGATCGAAGATAAGAGTTAACCATGACTTACAAATGCATTTTAATTGTACAAGAGATTGCATCGGTAACCTCAAGAGGACTTGGGTGATCAATTCATGAGGCAGATACAACCGTGAATTCTTCTCCATGCTTCTTCCTCCTTTACCAATGCCGTCGGCAGCAAATGCACTTTGATTTAGGGTTAGGATGCTGAGACTCTTTATTTATATACTAATCCGTGTACACGTGTGACACACCAAGCATGTTAAAATTCGAAACGTGTGCAAAAAATTATACAATTTTCTATTATACAATTATTGTTCAATAAAATGCTAACATGTGTACCAAAATCGTCATAAACTTAATTGGTCATAAAAGTAAATAAAGTCTAATAAAAAAAAAATCTAGCTACAATTAAAATTTAAATTATCCAAAACGATTCGTTATTAGTTGAACCACTCTAGTACAATTGCAAATCTTACAGGTTGTCCGTAACGTATGTAACAGAACACCATACATTTCAAAGGGTGTTCCGTGCCCTAAGTCACGAATAATACCAGTACATAATGTAGAAAAAATGGCACCAACAAAGCAGAGGAAGAATAAAAAAATAATGCAAAACAAATGATAAATGTATGCATTAAAATTTATTTGTTAGACACAAAAATTACATATATTGTCCAATTGGTGGTCTTTAGCACTTACTCAAATAAAAATACATAAAAATAAAATAATAACGACATCCCCTAACACAATTCATAACAACACCTAATCAGTTCAGGATACCACGGGGGATGTCCATCTGGCCTCTTACTACTGCAAGAGGTAACCATTGACAAATCTCTAGGAGAAGATAATGTTATTGCAGCACCTCTTTCCACTTCTAATGACTGGGACATTTCGATTAGTTATATCGTACCCAAATTTGAACACAGGAGTTCCATGTTGATTAGATATAAGGATACCAAAATCCCCATGGAAGAGGATCAAAAGTATCGTTATGTCTAATCAACGAGGCACTTTGCGGCCGTTTACACAAAAAATAGCAAAATCCAAACAACCTAACATTACCAAAAAAAAAAAGAAGAATGGAAGGAGATATGTGAAACCTCAGGAAGCTGAATGCTTCCTTTTATAAGCAATTTGGCCGAACCTGTGACCAATTAAAATTGGCCACGTGGCAGGTCTTTGACTGAAACATAAGTTACCGACCACCGAGAAATCCGTTGCTTAAGGCACGAACAGCCGGTGCAAATTACTCATAAATTACGCATTTTCCTACATCTGTTACTTAAGACACGAAAGAGTATTTTGATCATTTCGTAGGGCGCGTGAGTAACCCATAGAGTGGCAAAAGATAATTCAATTCAAGATATATTTTAACATTATTAATGTAGACATCATTCCAGATCGAAGTTTGAATTTTTTTTCTTAAGAAGCTAAACTAGCCCACCCAAATTGATATAGAGATAATCGAACCGGAAACCTTAAGAAAGAGCACACACCTATATTCCAAACCAATACCACTAAACCAAGTTTAGAAGGTTGAATCTTGATTTGGTGCTTGTGAAAGATAAATTTTTGGTATTAATCTAAATCTCCCATGATTATCTAAATATACAATTTGCTTTAAATGTGTCACTCGTAATTTATGATATTCATTTTTAAAATAAAAAATATATATAGTAAAATTTTATTTACAATGTACTTCTTTTTTTTGTAAGAAATATATATCATATATTACATGTATTATGGCACATATTTTATCCAAATTTTGAATTATTTTATTGATGTGTGAACCTCAATAATTTGTAAATAATTTTATCGACAATTTCTCTGGAAAATAGTAAGAATTTAGTGTGTATTTTTTTTAATGTTTTTTAGATTGAATATTAAATGTGGATATAATTGTAATTAAAAATAATACTAATTTTTTTGAAAAATATTTGAATTAAAAAGAGCAATTAAAGATGGACTCTGAATAACAAATACATTTTTAGTAAATTGGATCATCTACTTCATTTTTCTCTACATCTCTCATTCCACTCTTTAAATTTTTTATTATTGAAGAGGGAAATTGAAATTAAGAGAGATATAGAGCAAGTAGAGATATGTAAAGGAAAGTGAATGAGAGGATTCAAATAACATTTTTAGTGTCTACTTCCTCCGTCCCAAATCTTTAGTCCTTTTAACTTTTTTATTTTGTCCCAAAACTTTGATCCTTTTCGGAAATCAAGACACAATTAATGATATTTTACCATTTATATCTTTACAAAAACTAAAACAATCATTAAATAGATTTTATCTTTTTTAATAAAGTAAGGGTAAAAGTTACTTAACTTATCAATCTTTGATATTTCTTAATCCACGTGCAAAATTCTAAAAAGACCAAAGTTTTGAGACGGAGGGAGTATTTTGTTAATAATTTATGAGTTTTGCTAGCTGGCACATGTTAAGAATTCAAACGTAGAAACATTCTTTTAAATTTTGTGTAATTAACTTGTAGTCAAGTTAAAAAAATAATTAGATGTATAAATTATTTTTTTGGTACAAAGATGTATAAATTATAGTAAAACATTTTTTTTGAATCACTAACAGTAGGACATATGTTAGTTTTGAAAGAACCGAGTTCAATTTGTGTGAAACTCATTTTTGTTTTAATTTTACTTAGCATGTTGTGACAGTCGAATTATAAATTTTAAATTAACCAGAGCTCCTTCCATCGAAAATCAGAAGGTTAATAGAAAAAGGAAAAAATAAAATAAAATAAAATCAAGTGACATGTAGATGTGGTAGGTTGATGCAAATCGATCATTGATGTAAAAGAAAGAAAGAACACTGTAAAACAGGTTTCATTTCACCGTTAACATAAGATTAGATCATACGTCATCAAACCTTCAATCACTACTACCTTCAGTTTCATCGGTTTTCAGTTAGGATTAGGTTTATAATTTCACTCTACCGCCGACAATGTACAACAACGGCGAAACTCAACATATTTTTTTCTTTATGCAAACCCAACATATATATATATATATATATTCGGATACATTCAACTTTGGAAAAAAAAAAAAAAAAAACAATTATTTTTCTCGGATAAAAAAAAAATTAGAGAAATTAGAGAAAAAATATTCAATAAATAAACTTGAGAAATTTATTTCAGAGAAATTTATTTATTTTTCTCGGATACGTCTTGTAATATGAGTGAGTAGTGCTAATAAAATTTTCCGATAAAAGAAAATTGGTTTTTTATTTTTATTTTTTTAAAAAGGAGAAAATTGGCTGTTAGAAATGGATTTTTCAAAATCTTTTGGACAAAGAATGTCACTTCAAATCATCACTTCTCAACAGTTCAAAGTAAAAATTCATTAAATATAACGACTCTATGTCATAATAATGAATAAAATTCATATGAAATAAAAATTTTGAGTTCATTTTTTGTAACCTGTTGCTTGATGCTGATTCATCATGGTTACAAAATTGATTGAACAAGCTACACGAGGATCATAACATAATATATGTAGTATGCGACTATGCAATGTATATTTATATGCAAAGAGCATGAACAGGTCTATATATATGTTTGATGGCGTGGGATTATTAGAAGTAAGGTGGGCTAAGTATTTTATTTTTATTTTTTTACCATATTATAAGTATTAAATCTAATGATCATCGATACTCATGAGCCTAGCTCAATTGGTAAAGGACATTGCACATTTGTGTAGCGACCAAGGTTCGGGTTCAAACCCGATATACCCACTTATTCACCTTTAAGGGGTGAATTTCTAGCACTAGATTATCTGACAAAAAAAAAATCTAATGATCACCACCATTTAGGATAACGGTCTGCATTAGAGAACTTATTGAACACAGAAAATTATTCTTTTTTAAATAAAAAATTTTCATGCGCAAAAGTTGATAATTAAACTCTTGAAAACTTACTGTATTTTCGAGGTTTAAATCTATTACAGAGTATTAGGTTTAAATCTATTTCCGAGGTTTAAACTCTTGAAAACTCGTGTGAAAAAAAAAAAAAAACTATTACAACTTATTTTTAAAAAAGTTAAATCTATTACAAATTATTGTCAAAAAAGAAAAATCTATTACAACTAAATCAATCAATTGTTTATCATGTTTTTTTTTTATTTTGGTAATTTATTGTTTATCATGTCTTTATACTATCATATATAGTAATATTTAAGTTTTATATAAGAAAATAAAGTTTGGTCAACAATAGTCTTATGAGCTTAGCTCAATTGGTAGGACGATACATTATATATGCAGGAGTCGAAATTCGAACTCCGATCATTTTACTTATCCACTTTAAAAATGAAATTTCTAGCCACCAGACTACTTGATAAAAAAAAAAAAGTTTAGTCAACAATATTGACATACGGAGTATTATATTTTTAGACAAATCTTATTTACTAATATAGAAGAAGGTTCTATTTATTGCTTCTTCTTTTTTATTTTTTTTTAAAATTTATTGCTTCTAATTAGGCGATGAAATTGAGGCTTGGAATTTTTTTTTGCAACTATGAAATGTTGGCCGGTTGGCATTGGCCGGTAATTAGAGAGCCCGCTCAAGGAGACAAAGAGAACTAAACAAAAAAGGATCGCAAGCACACAAGGTTCCCTTGGCAAATTCGTAATGTCTAGTATTGCAAACAAGTGCCCCCCATGAATTTTTTAAGCATTTCATGTATTTAAAAAAAAAATTGTAAAAAATTAAATATTATATTTTTTAATACATTGATTTTACGCATTTTCATAAAAAATTTATAAAAAATTTACTTTTAAAAATCATAAAGAGTGCTCCGTCCTGGAGCACTCGTTAGTATTTGCCTAATTAAAAATTCACTTTTGAGATGAATAAGTAGGAGATTTTAAGTTTGAACTCAAGTTTTATATATAAAATGCATTATCTCTACCAATTGAATTATTCTCATATAGATTGTAAAATGTCATTTTATATGTCATTCTATTTATTTATTTATTTTGTCAACTAACCTAATGGCTAGAAACTCTATCCTTTAAAAATGTACTATACTAAGTGGTCGACCCCATGCATCACCCCTTCTTTTGGTTGTTTAATCAATAATCTTAAGACACTCATCAACATTCTTATTAATTTTATAATTTGATGTAGTGCAATGAATTAACTATGTGAAGACAATGATATCATATAAGTAAGCAACTAGATTTAATCTAGTACTAAGAGATTTGAATATAATGCATGGGGTCTTGGGTTTGATCTCCGTTGACTATATTATAAACCAAAAAAATACTATTATCGTATAAGTGGGGTCACATTACATAAATATATAAGTATTATCTAAAAATAAAATAGGCAAGTGGGGTCAGCTGACCCCACTATCTCCACACTAGATCTGTGTGGGGGCTGGCCCTATCATCCTACCCCTCTAGAAGCCAAATGATTAATTAAGTAACCATTACATAAAAAAATGTTTATTAACAAACATTGCTTCAAATAACAAAATTTATATAATTGTCTAGTTTTTTTTACAAACAAAAAAAAAAACCTATATAATTATTTAAATTTGGTTATTTGAAACAATGTCATATAACCTTGAACTTCTTTCACCCTCGATACGGTGGTAGTAGTGAGAGCTTTGTACAGGTGTGTCACACAGCAGCACCCCGAGCATAGTGTACTATCTCAAAGTTGTTGAAGTACTGCATGTAGGTGAGGTTAATAGTATTATTACTCGTGTCGATGAAAATAGTCTAGCTGTCCAACATGAGCAAATAGACCTTGATGTTGAGGTCCTGAAACTTCTAGGCTTCCTCCAGATTCCCTTCCACACTCTAAAAATGACTATTAAAAAGCTCCTTTAGATAGGTTATCTTTGCGTTCCCCTCTTTGGTCTTTATGACCCGTCTCTCAACATCAAATGGTTCAACTCCAATAAGGGTCACATCAATAGAGAACCTTTATCTCCGGTCATTATTGAGTGGTGGTCCATAAGACGTCCCTCGATGGTGAGGTGCGTAAACATGATACATCATCTAGTGTCACTATAATTTCACCCGGCGACATGTGGAAGCTTGAAGTTTCCTCCTACCACATCGCAACAACTGCATTAATCAGGGTTGGGTCCAGAAACATGCAACCGACAGTGGAAACATCCATCAACCCTCTGCGCACCATTTTGGTACGAAACCCATCATTGTCGGAGTCTCGAACTTCTTAACGTTTCTCCCGTGGCTAATAGGGGTAAGAATCTCACAAAATTACAAAGGAAAAAAAACAACCGACAAACAGAATTAAATAAATTAGAATTATATGAAGAACCAAACAAAACAAATTATCAAATTGTAAAAATGTAATTTGTAATATAATTAAATTAGCTTATAGCTTATTTATATTAGCTTATAATTTATTTTAATAAGTTAATTCAGTTAGTCTATAATTTATTATTATTTTAATTTCCTCCTTATTACCTCACTTAAAAACTTAAATATTAATGAGCATATTTTTTTATGGCCTTTAATATTTATATATGTTATGATAATCAATTGCTAATTTTGCCCAATAATATAAATTCAATTTGTTATTTTTTGACAAAAAAAAAAAATCAAATTTCATTATTATAAAAATAGACTTAATAACTTAAAATAATATTCTTCATATATATACCAAATGACTTGAAATCATCAGTATATAATAAACTATAAATTAATATTTGCACTAATACTTGAATTAATATGTATACTGAGTTCATTATAGTCATTAATAATAAACTCAAAATTGATATTTACATTATTATTTGTACAAATACGTATACAGAATTACTTAAAATAATTTATAATATTCCGTCAAAAAATAATAATTTATAATATAATTAAATTAATATTTTACCAAAAAAAAAGGATTGGGCCAAGTCCGGACACCTGTCCAAGCAAGTCGGGCAGTATCTCCGCCCATGTATGTCGAGTAATATGGTCGCATACTAGGAGAACACTCGCTTGTCTGACGTGCCTTCTTGAAATACATATGGCTCGGGCTCGTCATATATAAATTTAGTGGCCGTAATCTTTTAGCCCTCCTCCTCTCCTCCTCTGACTCCTCCACCACATCATCATCCATCATATTTTCTCCTCCTCTGCTACTTAAGTAGGAGATAATACCAAACCAATTACAAGTAAGAAAAAAACGTGTGAAAAGAAGAAAAAAATCCAAGAAATGTGACTAAATATGTACTAATCTTGTCGTTGAAGTTGTTGAGTAGATTTCAATCACAAAAGTGAAGAAATCGGGGGATTTTAAGTTGAATTTGTGTTTTGGGGGGTTTTAATACATTTTATGAGGTCGTTTTCGTTTTATGAAACTGATGAATTGGAGAAAAGATGGTGGGTGTTTATATACGTTATATCAGTTTGCTATTTAGGTAGCAAATAGTTTCACTCGTTTCACTACTTAAATAGCAGATGAAAACAAAAAAAATTAAAATTCCTCAGAAAATTCTCTAAAGGGGTGTGAAATCATAAAACGTTAGTGAGGTTCAAACGTTCAATATTTACTCATTTGCTAGCGGATTTTGTTTATTGTTTATCTAGCATACATGAGCATTTTAAAATGTTAGCAGGACACGCGAAAAAACTATAAGCATGCCAAAAGATTTTTTTTGGCCGAAAAAAATAAATTATCAAAGACTATTAGTGGCATCTATTGAAGTGGAAAATTTCTTTTTAGACCTCCCAACATTACTCTCAAGCCCCCCACGGCCCACCATTTTTTGGGCTTATAATAGCTAAAATATTTAAAAATATATTTTTAAGACCAAAGAAAGGGGGTTATAGTCGAAAAAACAAAAAAAAAAACCAAAGAAAGGGGTGTAACATGTCATGCCTTAACTGAGAAGAAAAATCTGCTCTACGAGTTTCTCGCGCATCATATTTTTACACATCCGCTACTTAAGTTACATATGAGTAAAAATAAAAAAATTTAGGAAAAAACACCGTCCGCTACTTAAGTCACGGATAATATTTGAGTAATTGATAGGGTTTGATCATAAAGTGAATAAAGTCTCACCAATAATTATTTTGGTTAAATATGTTTTTACTCCATATTTTTATGTGAGTTTCGACTTTTAGTCCCTACATTTTTTTATTATATTTTTAGTCCCTACATTTTTTTTATTATACTTTTAGTCAATTTTTTATGACTAGGATAATAGAATTGACCACATAGGATAACTTAAATTGACTATAATAACATTTGCATCGAATGACGTGACATCTATGTGTCATCCTATGTGGCTTATTTCGTTATTCAAGTCACAAAAAATTGACGGTAGGGACTAAAAATGCAAACGGCGAAAATGTAGGGACTAAAAATCTAATAAAAAAAATATAGGGACTAAAAGTCGAAACTCACATAAAAGTAAGGACTAAAAACATATTTAACCCTAATTATTTTATCCTAAAATTGAACTCAGATTCTTTCAAACAATAACATTTTGGTGAAGTTCATTAATCATTTGAACTCAATTTCTTAATTTAAAATAAATATATTTGATTTTAACTCAATCAAGTTGATATTTAAAAAAATTGATTAACTTATTTTATATATAATATCTAAAAAATATACATAAAACAATATTGTCAAAATCTATACATTTTTTCAGTGAATTAAGAGTATTAAGACATCAAAGTGCATAGTAGACATCAATTGAGCTCTATTACCACTAACTAGAGTCTGGAATTTCGGTGGGGGCTTCGTATCATAGGGGGTGGGGGTGTCGGAGGGACGGGTTGGAGCCGGAAACGTCATTTGTTTGTGTGGGAGGAGAAAATGTTGGAAGATTGTTGTGCTTTGTTGCATAACATTGTTTTGCAAAATAATTAATATTTCTTACAGGTGAGCATGGAGGATTGCAAATTGTGAGTCTTTTTCAGTCAAAAAAGCATTTTTGTCATTGACGAGTATAGTCGACGAGGGGTCCATTGAGGAGAGACATGCTGATTGAATTTAGATGTGTTCCTTTGAAGGTTTCGGTTTTTACTTGGTTTTTTTTTTTCAATGGCCTACAAATGTCTTTTTTGAAGATTAAGATTTCTTTAAAGTCACTTGGTATTGGCAACAATTTGGATGATTGGGAAGCTAGAAATGATCGTGTTTATAATCAAAAGGTTTTTTTATGTGGATTATATGATTCACAATATAAAATTACAGGTGTGGTTGTGGTTTAAAACAAAATTCAAGATATTTAATTGTACTTTTTACATGTGAGATACGAATTCTTTATTTTGTTTAGGGGCTACGTGAAGTGCTTCCCTTAAGACACTATAATTTGTGTTTTTTTGAGGGTTTCTCTTTGTCTGACCTCTTCATTGTGTATATCTTATGCCAATATAGAGTGTCTTTTATTTTAATATGTGACTCTTTGGTTGTTAAAAAAAACCATGAAGGAATTTTTTTTAAGCCATCCAATCCAGTCAATCGAGAATATCAAAAACTGTCTGAAATCAATAAACTTTAAAAAAATTATTTATATATAAGACTGGCTAGGGGTGGACAAAAAACCGCGATCCGAGGAAATTGAGAAAAAAAAAAAAAAAAAGGGAAATGGGCGGTTTGGATCAGGCTACAGGTTAGTGGGTTTGAAAATTCAATTTGAATAGAGTTGACATAGACAGGTCCGGGTGGAGATAACCGAATCGATGAGACCCGAAACCCGCCCGCATTAGTAAATTAAAATTTCACATTTAACACTTTTTTTTTGCGATATACACACTCTAAGCTCTTTTTCCGTCCATTCTTCATATTTTCTCATTTTACCTCAAATCCATAGAGACTGAAACAATTAAGGAACATTTTGAAACATAAAACTTATCTTCATTTTTTGATTTAACTTCGCTGAAATTAAATGTTATATTTTTTATTTTATTTGAGATTTTTGTTTTTTTCTTTCTTTTTATGTTTATTTAGGGTTTATAACACTTTTATTTTGTGTTTGTTTCATGATTCTCTCATCTCTTGTTGCATATTCTAAAAATTTAAATTACAAATATTGAGTTTGTTACTAATTTTATTATTTCTAATCGAATCAAACCGAATTAAACCGCTTAATAATCCAATTAAACTGCAACCCGAACATGTAAAAATCAATCTCTATTTTATGGACGGATTGAGTCTTATTTTTTGACTTATAATTTAACTTGAATAATAACTTTAGATCCGAACCCGCCTATTATCCACCCGCGAGGAAGTATGATCTATGACATAAAAGTACTTTTCACTTATTTAGTACTTTTACAATGAAGTGCTGACTGATCTTGTTATATTACCTCATTCACCATTTCACCTAACTTATAAAATCGGTTGGTTGAAAATCTTTTATTTAGTTTCTGCTATGCTCACATGCATGTCTACTATTTGTTCATCTGTTTCTATCACGATCGTTTTTGTTTTATGCTATAAGGTTAATAATCAGTGTCAATAAAAGTTGGTTCTTTTCAATTGAACCCCAAATAAATCACATTAGAATAATTGCATGATACTTCAAAGTGGTAGATGAGTCAGCATAAATAGTAGAGACAAGACAACCCTTTCATTCAATTACTTGCCAGTGCAAATTCATTATCTAGAACAACCAATGTTGTTTGTCTAGAATAAGCATCTTGGGTGTGTTGAATATAATGTCTAACAAAAATTAATGTGAAATGGCATGTCTTATTGTGAGGACAGGAAAGTAAGCATCTTGTGTACCATTGATACATCGATTTGAATTTTCCGCATTCAAAATGTTCAAGACAACGATAATTATTTGATCATAATATGTAAATTATCTTGTTTGATTATAATATGTTCAAGAAATCGGAAGGAGTTGGAATCACTTAATATCAGAACTGACCCTCGAACCAAATTAAACTGGTGATTGAAAGCAAAAAAAACAAATTTAAGTTATATTTTTTGAATTAAAATACAAAAATAATGTTTTATATTTTTTTTACACCGTTCAATCTTTAATTAAACACTGCTGAATTTAAGTATGGGTGATGTTAACATGTGCCCTAAGGGCACATGATAAGCTACCTAAAGATAGAAATGTGCATTTAATAATATAGAGAATTTAATGTTTAGACAATTGAATAATACACAAGTTGTAATAAATTTTTTCCATATTAGTGTTCTTAACATGTGCCCTTAAGGGCACAAGTTAACATTCCCCTTTAAGTATATCCAACTATAGGAATCTTAATCCATAATTCATAAATGCACATGGAATTATGAATAATGAATACCTGCCAAAAACAATTTATATTGGGAAAAAGGAGTTTGGCAATTACTACTTGACCATATCTGAATTCCCTTTCCCAAAATTTCTCAATTTTCTTTGTCATTGGTACACACTCTTATTCAATTTTGGCAGTTTTAAATTTCAAGGGAATTGAATTCTGATAGTGAAATCACATGTTGCTAGTTGAACAAGAAAATGTCAACTACTAAAAAAGAATAGTAGACTTTCAAGATCTGAAATGCTTAATATATTTTTAGGAAATTTTATTAAATAGTTTAATGACTAGAATTTTGGTGAATAAGTAGGATGATTCGGATTCGAATTCCGACCCTTTACATATATAATGTGATATTCTGCCAACTGAGCTAAGTTCACGAAACATTTTTAAACAAATTTTAACATGTGCTTTAAAAACATATGCTAAATAATATAATATAGATATATTTTTTAAAAAAATTGTTCATTATATTTTATAATATAACTATTTTGTTTTTGAATTTCTTAACATGTATTCTTAGAGCACACGTTATCGGGCGATATATTTATGCATATACTTCTTCCATTCCAAAATATAAGTCGTTTTGGAGAAAAAATGTATTCCGAAATATAAGTCGCTTTACAATTCTAATGAAGCATTTAATGCTATTTTTTCTATTATACCCTTAACTTTTTATTTATCTCTCTTCTTTCAATTCTTTAATTTATCTTTCTCATATAATTAATGAATGACAATTTTGTAAACTTACTCATAATTTCTCTTTTTTATACAACAATAATTATATTTTTTAATTTGTATAATATGGTTAAAACGATTTATATTTTGAAACGAAAGATGGAAATAAGAGGGTCCACACAAACCCATGAATTGTGCAATTTCTTTGAAAACCACATCTCTCAACTTAATTAACATTCAATTTTGTTTTGGCTATTGTTAGAAATAAAGCTATCCTCTTTACAAGTATATGACTCATGACCATTGAGCACAAGAAAAGTATGTTTCCAATACAAGAAATAGTGATAGCTCAACCACAGGCCACTTCAGCAAAAACCATCCCTTTAACTCTGTCATAATAAATTATCAAAACTTATTTAAAATAACTAATCAAATTAACAGATTTTTTTAGAAATGATAAAAATAACATTGAATTAGTGGTAAAATTATAACTGACATGTTTTCTTTTAAATTTGTTGCTATTAATGTAATATTTTTAGTAATAATATTATTATCATTCATCACTTAATTATATCTATTACTCCTTGTGGTCTTTTTACAAGAAACAAATTTTTTTTATACGAAATATACAATTGATATATTTAATATATAATCAGATCAGATATATTAATTATTCAACGAAATTAAAATGTTAACCGATTCTTATAAATAAAACTAAAGGTAGTAGTATTGTATATTAACTTTAACTATGTACAATTATCTCATATACACATGCAGATGCTATTTCTTAAGAATTTTATAGTCTTAGATAAGAATTATTGTGGGCCTTATATAATATAATCATGTCTAATAAAATTCAATAATTCATTTTATTTTTTAACTATTTAAGAGAGAAAATGAGAGATGGATGCTTGACGTGTTCAAAAGCAAGTTTTATATTCAAGGTGATGAAAGAGATATATCTAAAAAGATTCTCATGTATAATGTGAGAGTTGATCAAAGGAAATAGAAGTGTTGAGATCACTCATGACCTTCAACGTGGAACATATGATAGAAAAAGATGTATAAAGAAAGTATATTACAAGTCAAGATGCAAACAAGTTGCCCCTCTTTTTAGGGCAAGCACAAAGCATAATTTCCCTATTACCCACCAAAGTAGTTAATCAAATTGTAGTTATTTGCTAATTTCGTGATCAATGGGCCCTCTTTTATTTTTCTTAAATTTCATGCTTTTTCTTTTCTCTTTAACGCCTTTATGCTGGTTGATAAAGTTTCCTATCTAAATTTTAAAGTGGGCGAAGATCACCAACAACATAGTGTGGCACAAGTGGTATATTTGGGTCCCTTAACCATTTGGTCTTGGGTTTGATCCCCGGCCGGCGTGTATGAAGAAGCATTTGCAGTTGCGCGTGGATGCTACCTTTGATTTACAAAAAAAAAAAAAAAAAAAAAAGTGGGCGAAGATTAATTATATAGTAAAAGTTTTTTTTTTTCGCAAGCAAATTCAAGACATTTCATTCATAATAATAATATTAGTATAACTCGAAATAACATAAAAATAACACTAGAAAACATAGATTAGACCGCGCGATAACAACCTCTTTTGTCAATCTCTTACAAAATCAACTTTCAACACTTTTTTTCTTTCTTTCTTTTAATTTCATCCACAATTTCATTTGCAATTAAAATACAATTTATAATTTGTCTACCTAGTATAATGGTCAATTGTGTTTCTGAAATACATTGGTTCAATTGTAAATACAACTAACAAGAGAGATGTGTAAGAAATGAGTTACTTTAATTTTATCGAAATTTTCTTCTATGAAATTAGTACGATATGAAAATTTGTGAAGTCAACATTTAGAAAATTGAAATATTTCATTTTTTCAATTCTTAAAAATTAAGAATTCATTTGATTGAAAAGAAAGAAAGTAAAAGGAAAAAAAAAATTATAAATCAATATAAACGAATATCTCGGGGACACCGGTTAGCACATTTTTAATTATAAACAAAAATAAATAAAAAATATTTTGACAAAACAAAAATAAATATTTTATATTCATTGAATAACCATTATATTTAAACTAGTATATTCCCTCCGTCCCATATTATAAGTAAAAAAATCACTTTTTATTGTCTCAAATTATAAGCAAATGTAACTTGTTTTTATCATTTTCAAGATTTACTTTTAATTAATCTCATAAAATTTAATATAAATTGTATTTAGTTTACTCTCTCTCTCTTCTTTCGCTCATAATCAATAACCAATAAAACTTATTCTTACATCTTTCCAAAAAACTTACTTCAAGAAAAATACAAAAAAATCATATTTTAAATTATCACATTATATTTTTTTTTAATAAATGTGATTTGTTTTTTTGCTTATATTATGGACGGAGGAAGTAATATACAGACCGGTATCTTTTATATTATATTATTACTTATAAAAGGAAGGTTGAGTAGCTCATAGACAAGTATTTTGCTTATGTGGCACTCTATAAAAAAAGTTTACAAATCTCTACTAAAACCTTTTCATTTTCACCATCTCTTTTAATTAAATCATTTTAATGAAGTTTTTTCTTTTTACAGAATTTTAAGAGTTTTTTGTTTACTATGTCAAACTAATTTATTTTATTTAGTGATATAATTTTTTTTTTTTTTTTTTTGCATTGAGTGATATAAATTCTTACAAGTTATGGTTACCAAATTCATAAATAATTTTGCTTAAAAAAAAACAATAAATAATTTGATAGCTTCAATGATAAAAAATTGATACTAATTTTTTATTAGTGAAAAAATTATTATAAATTTTTAATAAATATCAAAATTACATTTTAAATAATATTTAAATGTGATTATAACTTGAAAAGATAAAAAAATAGAGACGTTAAGTAGAAGAAACTAAATTACATTTTAGTGATTACAATTTTGAACAATAAAAAAAATTAACTTTTATTAATATCTCAAATTTTAACTACTATGAAAAGCACTCATTAAAATTATTTTAAAAATGAATAGGATTATGAGAAATTAATAAAAACATTTATACAGGCCAAATTATTAATTTAGATTTTGCATTAGTACAATATCGAGTGTGGGAGTAAAATAAATAGTATAAATTTTATTTTATTTTTTGTACTATTGTTTTTCCTATTATTAAGTTTGATAAGAGGCAAAAAAAAAATTGAAAAAAAAAATCTGAAAAAAAAATCGTCTATAGAATAGATGATTCTTCAATTCTTCCACTACTCATGTTGCAATGATTGTGTGTTTTTATTAATAAGTAAATGACAACAACAAATTATTAATTAATATAATTGCACCTCTTCTTTCTTTTTTCCTTTCATATTCCATAATTATCTATTACTAATAATTTTTTTAAGAAAAATGCTAACTAGTGCCCCCGGAGCACTAGTTAAGAATACTAAAAATAGTATATTAATTTTGAAATTTGTGTAGTCAACATATCTAAAGTATGAATAATGTTGTTTCCAATGCGATATTTACTTTTATTGGTTCCTTAACTAGTGCCCCTTGATCATCAATTACACTTTTCATTTAGTCATTTTTTTCTCAAAAAAAAGTAGTCAATCTTTTTCTCAAAAAATATAAAAGACTATTTAAGATATATATATATATGATAGTCAGATATGTGCTAAATGTTTATAGCATATGTTATCGTGTTGAGTCATTGCTACTTTCTCCAAACAACTTTTAAATGGTATGCTTCTTTTTCTTTTCTTTTTTGGTTTTTATTTCTCTTTCTTGCTCTTCGTATATATCTTGACTAATTCATTAGTTTCTATAGCATGATATGAATTAAAGTTAAACTTTTATATTGATATGATAAATCAACTTGAAAACCAATATAAAATTTCTTAGTCTATATTTGTAGATAGATTTGTTTTTATTTTATTTTTTTGTATCATTGCTTAGAGTAGATATATCTAATCCATATAAAAAGATCTCTATTTTTGTTGTTGTTGCATCATTGCTGCTCGGGAAACCTATAAAATATGGTCTCTCATGTAATTATATATTATCATCTATTATATAAATAGTTTCATCTTTTTATATTTAACATTCTATCATCTATTTATCCATTTTTATATTTTTTACTCTTCTGATATACCTTGATTACTTCATTAATTTTTATGGCAAATCATTGTATGTATAATAAATATGTGATTTTATCCAAAAAAAATAAAATATGATTTTATACACATGTGCTAAATATTTGTATTATCAACAATCAAAATATATTAAATAAGTTTATCCAATGATAATTAAGTATGTTACTCTTTACACTAAACCGAGTATATTCTCTTGATTAATTCAATCACATAGACGAATAGAAAATAAAGCCAATTTTGTACCCAAAAAATGATATAAAGCCAAATATGTCCCAAAAAATTCAAGCCAAATATTTTTTATATATAATTAAATTTTATGCATAACAAATATGCTGATTTGAAAATAATTTATTGTGTCTTTGCAGATCAGGTGAATACTACGTCTTATGGGAACTTGAAATACATTTCAAAGGCCATAAAATTGCACTATACAACCATTGATATATAATCCAAACAACTCTTGGGTATATATATTTTAATTGTGTGTTCTGCATGCACTTCTCTAATTTTGAGAGTTAAAAAAAAAACCTCCACTCTTTCTCATTCTCATAAAAAGGAAGATACCATGCATTGTATCAATGCAAGATTTTTATGTAAGTTTACTACTAAAATTAGCAACAAATAAAAATCTGCAAAAATGTCAAAATAAACAGTTTAGTTAATAAATTTGTATTAATCGTATGTAGAGTTGAAGACCATGGTATTTTAACGGTTACAACATTTGATATCCTATGAAACAATTATTACAAAGCACTATGATATGGAGTATATAATATGATTAATTCTAAAATATTGACATAAAAAATATACGTAGTGCTAATAATAATAAAAAAAACATGAAAAAGAAAAAATTGATTAATTATACAGGAGCTTCAATGGTATATGTGAAGTTGTACCAAAAAAAGGAAAAAAGAATTTGTGAACTTATAACAAATTGTTTAAAGAAAAATTATTAATAAAATTATCAGAACTTATAACAAAGTGACATGTGATTATCTGTACGGGGAAGATTATAGGATGAGTACCGGGATTTTATCGGCGATAGCAAATAAAAAAGAGGTAAACTGAACAACAAACTAAAGAATTCAGACAAAAAAGTCGAGATAAAATTTCTCCAAGTAAAAAATATTTTAGAAGAAAATCAAATAGAAGTCAATATATTAACACAAAAAATGCATTTTCGTTAAATATAAGGGCTCTTAAATTAATTACATAGAAGAGATTAAGCAACAATGCTACTTGGTATGCAATTTCAAGGAAAGTGATCAAAAGATTAAAAATGCAAAACCACCATCTATGATCCATGAGTATACCTCTGTAACCTATAATAAGAAAATCAAGCTTTTATTTATAATTTTTTTTTAAGTGTGTTGTAATCAAGCCCGTGCAAATTTTCCTTAAATTGCAGTTAAGTGTGTTGTACCATGATAGATAGAAAAGTCACAATACATGCAAACACTTTAATAAGATGATTTAAATAATCTTATTGTTTAAAGATAGTGTGTGTATATGTGCTTTGAAATTTACTAAAAATTTTAAAATTATTAATTTGATTTAAATAATAATGTATCTATATTTAAATAAAATAAGTACAAATTCTAAAGTGTTAAAAAATTGTTAAACTTATGGCTCAATAAAATATTTATCAGAATAATATAATTTTTTTTTAAATCAAATAATAAGACATGTTAAATTCGTCTAAAATAATAATTTATCTCTTCGTGAGCCAGATAATTAAACCTAAATTCAAATACATGAAATCATCATTCAAACTTATATATTGACAACAAAAAATATTTCAAGTTTATATTATAACAAATAAACTAAATATTCAAGCAAATATTATTAAATAAGAGATACAAAAATTGACAATAAATTTGAAGGGATATAAACCTCACAAAAAAAAAAAAAAAGAAACCCAAAAAAAAAAAAAGGACAAAGCAAAAAAAAAATGTATGCAAAATAATAGACTAAAAAAATCGGGACTAATAAAGTCTGGATAAAATTCCACTAAAAGAATATGTGAGGCGAAGAGACTTTAAAAGAACCGGAGAGAAGTAAAAAAATTATTTAATACCTTAAATTGCATAAAAGAATAAGCAGTTACACTATTTGATTCATAATTTTTAAAAAATAAGATCACGTAATTTTTAAATAAGGAATACCTCAAAAAAAAAAGTGACACGTGACTATACAATTGCAACTTAGATAAAAAAAACTAAGCAATTACACTATTAAAATATAATATGATGCATCCCTTTAAACTTAAAAAATATTATAAGAAATCTATTATATTAAAATATAAACAAAACTGTGATATAAATAAGTAAAAAATCTCATATTTCTAAACTATTTTTTATTTTTATACATATAGTTATATTAAATATATATATATATATATATATATATATATATATATATATATATATATATATATATATTTATTTATTTTAAATTAATATCTATATGTTATTATACTTATTACAATTTTTATATTTTATTTATAAAAATATTTTAATTATATATTTTAATCAAATACGTGCAACGCGGAGATTTTCCCCTAGTAATTTGAAAAGTAAATTTTTGTTTACTCTATAAAAGATGTTCTTAATCAACAAATTAACACGTGGCTAATTCAAAAGGAGGACTGTGGACCGGAAGTTTCTCAATTTTGATGACTGAACCAGTTTCCTCATCCTCTGAATAGAAAACATTTGCCAAAGGAAACAGCAAGAAAAGTTGCTCACCTCGCACGTGCCTATCCCTACCTCACCACCATTCACCAATTAACCTTGTCACGCACGTGTTATATGGTGTGCCCCACATGCACCCCATTATTCCTCTTTCCCATCCTTGGTTGCACCAAAGAGTAAAAAGAAAAGAACTGTGCAATGTCACATTGCAGAAACAGGAAAGTGGATCTGTTTTGGATTTTAATGTGACAACATGGCACCCCATAGTCGCCAGGTATAACGTGGCAGTTACCTTGGTTGTCCGTCAGTTACTATTACTATTTGTTTATTGATTTTAAGATAAATAAGTTTTTATTCCTGCAAAATAGACGAAATTTGCGTTTTTGCCATAATTTCCTTTTTAAAAGTATTCCTGAAATGTTAAAAAAAATATTTGGAAGTGAATTTTACCTTAGACAATTTTTTTTCAACATAAAAAAGTAAAATACACTACCAAATTTTTTTTAAACATTATACTGATATTTCTACAACAAAAATTGCAGAGAAAAAAGCAAAATTCACCGGTGAAAACCTATTTACTTTTGATTTTCTTAACATGTACTAGTAGTACTCCTATTAAAGAAGATATTGTAATATTTTAACATTTAAAAAGATAATTTTAGTTTTTTAACATTTGCCTAAGGTGCATTTTAGTTTTCTCCTTTGTTTATTATTACTTCAACTTAAATATTTTTATCCCTTTTTTCTAGTAATTCTTTAAAACAAATCAGTAACATCAAATTTTTAATTAATTTCTGAATAGAAAAATCTTATCAAATTTACTGAACGTTTCATTTTGCTACGCACTAGTTGCATTTTTTAACGTAAATTGACCGCTAAGAAAGGTTTTTAAAAGTATATTTTAAATGCCATTAACTAATCTTCCTAATATTTTTGAAAAAACATGACCAAATTAAAGATACTAGTACTAATTAATTTTCAAAAAAAGTTGCACGTTACTACCCAAAATACCTCTGAAAACATGCTATAGCTATAACTATACAGCTGGATGCATTGAAACTTAGCAATCCATTAATAGACAAAATCTTACAATAAAGAAAGTAGCATAAAAATCTCTATCACTCTCCTCTTCTATATATACACAGAATATTTATTATTTAAAATTAAAATAGGAATAATTAATTAATACCACTCATAAAGTTAAAAAATAACCTAACCCTCAATATACACTTGCATGCTTGTTTCCTCTCTCTCTCTCTCTCTCTCTCTCTCTCTCTCTCTCTCATATACACTTCTCTGTTTCTTAAACAAAAATCAAAGACCTTAGAAACAGAGTGAAGAAGAAAATGACTGTGGAGACTCACCATCTCAACCTTTTTCCTTCTCAACTCCTACCCAACAACAGGTACAATCTTATTATTGTTAAAATTTCAAAGTTACCATTTTTAATCCAAAAACCTTTTTTTTTTTTTTTATAATTTCATTGTTATGATTTTGCAGAGACATGAACATTCACACCACAGACACAAGCTTCATGAACATGTACAATTACTCTTCACTACTTCCACTTTCCGGCACAACCACCACCGTGTCGGAGAATCTTATTCCGACGCAACCACCGCCGTACAATCCTTTCATAAACGATAACCTTCTTCAGAAAATCTCCACAATGAAATCCGAAAGCACCCTCACTTACAATAACAACAACAACAACACAAACAACAACGTTGTATCATTCCCACGAAAACGTTCTCGAGACTCAATCAATAACTACCCTTTCGTTTCATACAAGAAGAATCGTGGAAATTTCAACTTCCTCGGTGAAGATCTTTCTCAAAACATCAACCAACAAAACAACGACATCGACAACATCATTTCTCAACATGTAATTTCTTTACCTTAATCTCCCAAAAAAAAAAATAATAATTTTTTTTTCTTTTCTAATCTAAATATTTTCTTTTGTTTTTTAGATGGAGAAAGTGAGAGTTGAAATGGAAGAAAAGAGAAAACGACAAACTCGATTATTAATGGAAGCAATGATGAAAAGATTAAAAGCAAAAGAAGAAGAAATAGAAAAGATTGAAATAATGAACATGATGCTTGAAGAAAGAGCAAAATCACTTTCAATGGAGAATCAAATATGGAGAGAAATAGCACAAAGCAAAGAAGCAACAGCAAATGCACTTAGAAACAATCTCGAACAAGTCCTTACACAAATAGCAAACAACGGCGGCGAAGAAACCCCGGAGGATGATGCAGAGTCATGTTGTGGAAGTAATGATGAAGATGATTTTGGGTGGCGCGCGGTAGCAGAAGATGCGCAGGATAAGGATAATGGAGAAAGTACTAGTGGTAGAGTGATGGTGATGAATGAGGGTTGCAGTGAAAAGAAAAGATTGTGCAGGAATTGTGGGAAAGGTGAATCGTGCGTGTTGATTTTGCCTTGTAGACATCTCTGTCTATGTACTATGTGTGGGGCTATGGTTAATACATGTCCTATATGTAAATCCTTCAAAAATGCTAGTTATCATGTTAACTTGAGTTAATTATAGGAATTAGGAAGATAAATGGTAGGTTTTTTTTGTAATTATATTTATGACTAATTTTATGGTGCATAAGCAACATAATCTTGAGAATCATGTAATGGTGGTAAGTTAAAATATGATGATAATGGTGGTAAGTTAAATAGTTTAAAATTACAATCTTTTCAATACGTCTCTTTTCCAATGATCTTATATAAATAAGGTTAAATCCAAAGTTTTTCTAACTTGCTCCTTGGCTCTGTTTTTGTGTGTTGTAATTGTAGTAATGCACAATCCAATAAGCATTTCCAGATTAAATTAGGTGGGTTGAATTCTTTCTAAATATAAGTTTTTATCATTCATCCCATCACAACTATAAGAGCAAAATTTAACTTTTTACCTTCTTCACCAAATAATAAATTTGTGTGACTATTATTAAACTATTTTTATTTTTATATTATATGTAATTAATGTTTCATATTTCGTTGTAAATTGATGATATTGATATTTTAGATAAAAAAGAATATTATATTTAGAAATTTATAGATGATTTTGTATTTAAAGATAAATATTTTTTGGGTCTTGCTAACCGGTGCCCCCGAGATACTCTTTAAGCGTTTAATTTAAAGAAATTTTTTATTTTAAAAACTAAACAATGCAATTTTTAATGCGTTGACTTTACGCATTCCCGTAAGAATTATATAAAAAACTTACTATTTAAGGTCTTAAAGAGTGTCCGGGGGCACTCGTTAGCGTTTGCCATATTTTTTTATAAAAGAGTTTTAGTAGTACTTCCTCCATCTTAAAATAATTGTAGTTTACGCATAGCAATGCATAATTTTAATCACTAATATCATTATCATATGTTAATATCTGTCTTTATATATTACTAGAAAATACAGTCAAAATAATTGTCAACAGTGATAATTATTTTGAGACGGAGAGTAATTAGCAATAAAATGAATCAAATGATAAATTTATTAAATTATTGATTTCTTTAATTTAAAGTTTGAGCATTTGTTCCTGGTGTTGGGTTCGTTCTTAATACAAGAGAGAAATTAGTTTTTAGATTCATTGAAAATTTAATGTATATAATCTATATTCTCTCCGATTTTAAATATAAGTAAAAG
This sequence comes from Trifolium fragiferum, assembly GCA_954870985.1. Taxonomy (NCBI): domain Eukaryota; kingdom Viridiplantae; phylum Streptophyta; class Magnoliopsida; order Fabales; family Fabaceae; genus Trifolium; species Trifolium fragiferum. Next base: position 18,002,619 of record OX940792.1, read on the forward strand.
TTAAAATGTATTTGACCTATATTTGGATTAAATATATTTTGACTTTTACTTATATTTAAGATCGGAAAAATTATTACAGTCTAGATACATTAAACTTTTAATATAAACGTAAAAAATTCTTATACTAAAGACCGGAGGGGAGGGAATACTCCCTCCGTCCCTATATATAAGACCCCAAGAGAAATATCATGTTTATTAAGAAAAGTTGATAGTGTAATTAATGTATTCTTTTTGGTTATTACAATTACTAAATTGTCTTTGGTGAAAAGATGTACTCCTTCCGACCTTATTTATAAGCAAAACTTGCTTTTTAGGTTCATTGAAAAAGTAATGTATCTAATCTTAAATATAGACTAGATACATTACTTCTTAAATGAACCTAAAAAACAATTTTTTCTTATAAATAAGGTCGGAGGGAGTATTTGTAGTTGACTTTACGTATTTTAATGCAAAATGGGGTTATGTTTGGAAAAATAATAATAAATGTGTCTAGAAAATTGAAAAGAGATTTATATTAGGAACAGATAAAATCTTTGTAAAGGTGTTTATAATAAGTGACGAAGGAAGTAGGTAGTGACGAAGGAAGTAGGTGTTAGTAAAAAAAATCATACCGTATTAAAAAAATCATACTAGTATTATTTACAGTATATTTTTAAAATTCAAAAAGGTTAGTACTATTTTCTTTTCTTAATTTTTTACTACAAACAAAGGTGGTAAAAGGCTGAAAAAGAGGTTCCGGTAGGAGAAAGGATTCTCTAAATTTTAAAAAACAATTGAGGAAATAAAGTGTACTTTTAGACCATTGGATTATAAATATAGAGTAATATTTAAATTGAAAAGAAATGAGAAAAAGTTGATTGATGGTGGAGATGTGAAAATTGAGGAAAATTGAGGAAAAATAAATTGAGAGGATCCATTCTCGTTCCGGTAGTTTGTGACCAATGCACACCTATCCGACAGCTATGTGCATTGTTCTCCAATAGAGAAACTAGGTAAAACAATGAAATCAGAGTATCTTGAGGGTCAAAACACGCGCAAAGGAGCGAGTGATGAGGTCAACGATGAGATAAGGGCGCGTAAGGCAAATTCTGACACGTACAACGCGCGCAAATGTCGCTGTTTATGATGAAGACTGAAGAGTGCCTGCAACGGCCATTTTATAGTCTGTCAAGTCACAGTGCAGCAGTGCGTTTTATTAAGATTGAAAGCTCGCAAAACGACATCAAAAACAGGTTGTTGTACTGTAACCCGCCAAAAAAGGACATTGATTTTAGAGAGACAGTCACAGATGCAGTATTGCTTGGGAATCTTCAAAAGTTATTATCGTGGTCACAGAATATTGCCGATTGCGTGCATATAACGACGGCGATTTCTTTGATCCGTGTTTATAGGGACAACACAAAGTCCTTGTAGTAAATTACAGTAATTACGTATGGCAAGCAAGTTACTGGGAACCAACCAACACAAAGTCCCATTTTATTCGAGTCTTTTGTAAAAAAAAATTGTCCCAAAATATTTGAGCCATTTACAATTTTTTACATGTACTCCCTCCGGTCTTATTTATAAGCAAAAGTCAACAAAAATTTTTGGCCCTAAATATAAGCAAAAGTCATTAAATTCAACTCTAATTAATATTTTTTTCAACAATACCCCTACACATGTATTTATTTATTTTCACAAGTAATCTATGTTAGAGTAGTACTAATAATGATTACATCTAAGTAGGATTAGATTTCATAATAGGCAAAAAGGCATTTTAGGAATTGCACCGAAAATTACACATAAAATTAGGATAAAAAGCTAACTCCTTAATAAGTGTGCAAAATGGAATTTTTGCTTAAAAAAAGTCCGGAGGGAGTATTTCCACTTATACCCCTTATATTTGTATTTCCACTTTTTAGAATAATTATTACTTGCACGTAAAAAGTGCCTAGGGAGTCCCAACAAGGGTAATTTGTTAAAATTAAGAGTATCTCTCATTCATTTTTACCTTTTTCTTAATATGCGTGTTTTTTGCAAAAGACTCAAATAAAATGGGACGGAGTGAGTATTACTCTCTCCTTCCTAAAATAAGAAAATAACTACTCCGTCCGTCCCAATTTGTTTGAGTCATTTGATCAAAACACGCATATTAAGAAAATTGTATAACTGAATGAGAGATACTATTCATTTTACTAAATTATCTTTGTACTATACTCCCTATGCACTTTTAAATGCAATAATGATTACTTTAAAAAGTAAATTTTGTAGGGATAGAAGTGGAAATACAAGTAAAAAATTGTAAATGCCTCAAATGTTTTGGGACAATTTTTTTTTTGCAAATGGCTAAAACAAATTGGGACAGAGGGAGTAACCTAATATTAATCGTGTATTTTGATCATATTTTACTATTGATTAATGTTATTTTCAAGGTTGTCAAAACCGGACCGAACCAGCCAGTTGGACCGGTCAGACCGTGAACCGGTGATGTATCCGGTTCGGTTAAGTCTGAAAACCGAGCTGCAGACGAACCGGTAAAAAATCGGTCGAACCGCTCATGAACCGGAAAAACCGGTGAGCCGTCCGGTCCAGACGGTTCGATGGTTCCATTTTAGTTTTAAAAAAAGGAGGTCAAAACAACGTCGTTTCATATATATATATATATATATATATATATATATATATATATATTTAAAAAAAAACCAACCGATGTTATTTAGTTTTATTTGTAAAATAAAAATGAAAAAAATAAACAAATTACAAACGATGTTATGGTACTATTTTGTGTTATTGGACTTAGTTATTATGTAATTTTTAATTTTGTTTGTATTAAAAAATTAATGTCTAATGTACTAAAATTTTAATTTTATATTTATTTTATAACATTTCATCTTTTTCATGTGTAAAAATAAAAAATATTAAGTCATTATTTATTATTTTTATTTATATATTAATTAAAATATATATTTAATTAAAAACGGTCTGACCGATTCGACCCCGATCCGACCGGTTGAACCTTAAACCGATAAGCTCACCGGTTCAATGACCGGTCCGGTTCTGAAAACCTTGGTTATTTTACACACTGAATATGAGTAAATTGTCATAATGAGTATTTTTTATGAGTATCCATTTTATTTTTTTTGAATGACAAATTATTAATTGTTAGTATATTATTACAATGTTATGTTAATTTTATCTTTACAAAGACTTGAACCCTAAACCTTCAACTCTGTATCCTTTAACTCAACTGGCTTAATCAGTTGAACTATCCATCCCATCCATGAGTATCCACCGAATATAGATAAATGGTCATTCCTACGTTAAATGTGACCATTAATTTAATTAATTTCACATACAAACAAATGTGATTTATTAGGCCTGCCCTCAAAAAATAGAGATTGAGACCCAAAATTATATTATTACCATTTCACAATCACTTTTATTGTGGCACTTTAGACTTTGTGATTCACGTTTAATTTGAATGGAGAAAAAAGAGATGCTGTTTTTTGGGTGCCAGCTTCATTTCAATTCTGTCTAAGCCAAGGTCTTATCATTTCTTTTTCTTGTCCATCTGTTCTCTAGATTAAATTCTAATTTATAGTAATGTCCACTTGTTTTTAAGTAATTAAAAATAGTTCATGACCAATATAACCCCAATATTTTCTATTATTAAAATTTCATCCCAATCTTTTAAAAATAAAAGAAAAAACATATTTTTTAAATCATTATTGTTGTTTTAATTATTATTTTTTGTACAAATACAATTTAATTTTAATATTTATGATATGGAAATAATTAATCTATTAGTGATGTCTCATATTACTAAAACATGAACATCACTAATTCTGCGTTAAAAATTTTAATTAGGGACTAAAATCGAATCATAATAAAATAGAGGGAGTATTTTAGTGAGTGAATGAAAATTAAAGAACTAAAATTGTAATTAAGCCATGTGGCATGAGATGATGGGGCCGTGTGTTTTTTTTAGTGATTAATATTTTGAACGGTATGACTAAGGCAAAAAAATGATATGGTACATGTATGTAAGAACTATTTGATAATAGTGATCGAGTGTAAATTAGGTCAAATAAAATGTAAAAAATAGTCTGTAATAGTGACCGATTCATGCTGACACAAATTTTGATCAGCTAAAAGATAAAGATTAGCCGTGAATATTGATCGACCCATTCTCACATGATTTAACGTCAACAAAAAGGTAAAGACTTGCTGGGAATAATGATTGACTAGTTCTCAGACGATTTTAGGTCACATAAAAGGTAATGACTAGCCAAGAATAATAATTGACACATTCTCACATAATTTTTATTTTTTCTACTAGTCGAGAATAATAATTGACACATTCTCACACATAAAAGGTAAAGACTATATGTTCTCATCTATGATCTATCTCACCTCACATTCTTCCTCCTCAAGCTAATCTACTCGCATAAGTCATCACAGACAATTTGAATAAATTTTGCCATTAAAAAAGCTTGAAATACATCGAAAAAAATACGATGTAAAAAATTGATCAAAGTATCCGAACCAAACCGACGAGTTTGGTTCAGATTCATTTTTGAAAAACAGTTAAAACTGAACCAATAGAAAATTCATTGATTCAAACATCGGATTCACTCAAAAACGAACCAAATCAGTCCAATTTTACACCTCTAACTAGTTTTGAGACCCGTGCATTCGCACGGGTCTATCGATTTTTTATTTATAAAATATTGTTAAAATATAAGTGACGTAGTGTATCAAAAAAATTAAAAATAATAAGTGACGTTATTCTGCTATTTTTTTGTAAAACTTATTATATTAAGTAAAAAAAAAATTATTAAAGCAATTGTCCCGTGTATGATTTTTGTGTAATAATTTATAATTAATAATAACAAATATTTATTATTCAATTTTTTTTATTAAATCAATTGTCCTATGTATGATTAAATTTTTGTATTAAAACAATTGTCCCGTATATTATTATAATATATATATATTCATCAATATTATATTCATCAACAATTGTTCAGTATATTATTATAATATATTATTCAATTCATTTTTGTATTTTTTTATTTTATTTTTTTGGTACAAATTCTTTTTTTTTATTAAAGCAATTGTCCAATGTGCTATTATAATATATATTTACCCTGTAATTATTAGTATAATATATATTCATCAATAATATACTTCTCATGTATTTTTTATATAAGAGTAAACAAAAATAGAGTTGATTTTTTTTATAATAAATATAGAGTACAATTTAACTATTATATAGAAAAATAGTAAATTGGAAAATATAATTTATTTTTATACGAAATAGAAAATTTGAAATATTTTTAAGAATTGATGAGAACAAATTAAAAGTTTTAGTAGTAGTACCTTTAATATATTGGGTTCGTCTGGACTTGATTTATTTTTAAGCTTATGAAAATACTTTATGATTATAATTTATAAATAAACTTTTATGTTATTTCATAAGTTTTTTTGCGCATGTTAATTTATAAGATTTCACTGACAAAAATAATATCTTTATAAACTGTTTTCATAAACAACCTTAAAAAACTTATAATAATACATAAAAGTTTATATTTTTGCATAAGTTATTTCGGATAAGATTATAAATAAGTAAATCCAAATAGTTCCATTGTGTTTTTAATTTTGTTTTTATGTTCTTTTATTTTTAAGCTCATAAATAAGTATATTCTTTTCTTAAGTTCTTCTATTTTTATTTTTTATATATAAGTTTTTAAATGTTAGATTGAGTTACTATTTTTTCATTAAAAAAAAAGTTATTATTTTTGGCACGTATCTTTTATGGTGATTTTTGTTTTTATTTTATGCGTAAATTTATATTAATTACTTTTTTTGTTCCTATTTTTGAAGTTAAAATAGATTGGATTTTTTTTTAGAAGTGGTTTCCGTTGCTATTTTTTTGGAAAGATTTCTTTTATGCTTATTTTTTTTTTTGTTTAGAGATGTGGTTTTTAATGCTATTTTTATGGGAAGATTTATTTTATGCTTATCTTTCTTTCTTATTTTTTTATTAGTTTAAAGTTAAAATTACATTTAAGGGCACAAAACTCAAAACACCGTTAAAAGTGATAAGGACAAATTTATATTTTTAATAGTAGTTTCTTTTAATATATTGTAAGTAGAAGTAGATTGTTCAATAGAATGGGTGCATGCATATGTAAAAGAGCCTTTTGTTTGTTTTTGGCTTTGTTTTTTAAGAAATTGCTGCAAATCAAAATTAATAGTAAAGAAGCTTTTATTAAAAAAAATTGTGATAAAAAAAATAAGGAATTGGATCCTCTCCTATGATTTCTCTCCAATTCCCTCTCCAATTCCTTGTTTTGTGAAAATAAACCCGAAGGAGTCTATTTTTGGAAATATTTGTGAAAAAAGTTATTAGTAAAGGAGCCTTTCTAAAAAATTTGTGTGAAAAAAAAAGTAATATTAAAGATGTTTTTTTTAAAACATTTTTGAGTAAAAAAAATTAATTGTCAAGGATTTATTTAAAATATTTATGAAAAAAAGTTATTAGTAAAGGAGCCTTTTTTTAAAAAAAATTTGTGTAAAAAAATAATATTAAAGACGCTTTTTTATTTTTAACATTTGTGAGCAAAAATAATTAATTGTCAAGGAGTTATTTAAAATATTTGTGGAAAAAAAAGTTATTAGTAAAGGAGTCTTTTTAAAAAAATTGTGTGAAAAAAAGTAATACTAAGGGTTCGTTTGACCTAGCTTATTTTAGAGCTTATGCAAACGGCTTATGCAATATAAATCATGTTTTATGCTATTTTATAAGTTTAAACTAGTGAAAATTGAATTTTTAAAAGCTATTTTATTATACTACCTTGAAAAACTTATAATAATACATAAAAATTGCATTATTTGCATAAGCTCAAAAATAAGTTAGGTCAAACGAGCTCTAAAGACCCTTTTTTTGACATTTGTGAGCAAAAAAAATAACTGTCAAAGAAACTTGGAAACAAGTTGTTATATAATATAGCTTATATATTAGACTGAACATAATATTTTTGTTTTTACGAGGGAGTCCCAAAATTTGAAGGTGAAAATATGAAAAGGCAGATTTCATAAATATGTTATTTGTGTTTAAATTAAAATTTAAGATTGTTATGGGCAGTTTTCATAAATATGTTATTTGTGGTAAATGTGTAAATAGTTTAAATTATTATTATATTATTATTACCTGTTCCACCTGCAATAGAAGGTAATTTCTCACTCTCCCACCATGGGAGACCTAAGGCACTCACGCATGCTAGAAGGAGCCTCCTTTCACTAGCTAAAGAAAGTTAGGGTCCCCATCCTTGGCCCCATGTCTTTTTATTACTATTATTAAATGTATAGCTACATTTTTTTATTTTTTTTGAATCGGCTAAATTTTATTAATGAACAATTCCTCCACAAGAAGTGAAAGGAATTGTTGAGAAGCAAACAAACAAAGGTAAAGTGACACAACACATATACCAAATAACAATACACCAAATCATCACCCCAACCCTCCCCTACACCAATAATGATTCACTAAACCAACCAGAGAAACCCCTACCCGACCCTCGGAGACACCATTAGGCACTAACTTCCGAACTCGAATTAAAATTACTTGGCCCATCAGGATCTAGAAGGCAGCCCCAAAGGTCAAAGGTTGAGGGACACCGGTAGGCAGGGAACCGACAATCAACACCGATGCAGTAGAATTCGACCAGATACCAGAGACCTGCAAATCTCAACAGATTTGAACACCCCTCAGCGACTCAAAGAGTCCTGCAAACCTCACCAGGTTTGAAAATGGTTAGAGACTCTCGTATCGTAGTGAATCCACTCACACTCGGCATTAACCATCCAACACCTCTCCCACACCGATACGTCCTGCAGGTACGATAAAACAACCACATCCGTCAACACGGAGTGTCTACGCACCTAGCCCTTTCGAGCTCGCCAGAACAAAAAACCAAGGCCAAGAAACAGACCCAAACAACCACCAGGCTCCGTCCACCCCACCATTCCACCTCGCCTCCGGTCACCCACCCTTGCACGAGACCCCACCAATCCACAATTCCACACCAACACAGAACGACACCAACACAGAGAAAATGGACAGAATTTAAGACGGGATGACAGAGAACAAACGGAGACAACCTCAACCAAAACCACCACTGCCATTCACCACCTCAGCACCACCAAAACATCACAAACTGCACAGAAGAGCAGCCCCCCACAACGCCGGAACAACAACGAACAGAAAAGAAAAACCCAACCGTCGGCCACCACCATCAAATCCAAACAAAAAAACTCACCACCACCATCAAAGACCACACCCAACCTCCAGAAATGAGCCAGAACCACCACCTCCATCGGAAGAAACTTCATAACTTCGCCAAGAACAGCAAGCACCACCAAAACCGAAACAAAACACCAATCCACCGGCAAAGAGATGTAGCAGCAGGCGACAAACAAGAGATTAACGGCCAGAAACGGTGATGGAAAGGAAAACCGCCGGAGGAGATAACGAAGCCGCTCCCACGACCCCGGAGCAAATCACGAAAAAATTCGTGACAGGACAAGGAGACGAAGAAGGAAACGGTGGTGTGGAGGTGGGAGCTCAACACACCACCACCTGGATGATTACATGGCGGCGGCGGCAGATTTTGGATCTAGGGTTTGGGTGGAAGGGGTTGGCGACGGGAGGCTGTAGAGAGAAGACAGAGAATTTACTTTTAGAGAGAGAAAAATATTGACTTGGCGTAATAAAAATAAGATTAAGATTTATAGCAACATTTTCTTTGAAAATTGTATAATTAAATTTTAAAATTTAATTCTCTTATATGATTTAATATTTTAAAATTTACATGTAATCTTATGGAATATATAGCATGATTCTCATATATGCTTTTATTCTATACCAATACTTGCAGGAGGCCCATTCCAACCCTCAAATGAAAATTTGGAATTTTTATATTCAAGCTTGCCAAATATAATGTAAGGTCAATTCATGAGTGAGTTTTGTTGCATGGAATAAGAATGTGACTCGAATAAATAATGAACAATGAATTGCATGAGGAACACCGAATAATAATGAAAAAGGAACAATAGAAAGAAAGAATGTATTGAAAAAGAAAGATAAAAGATCACAACTCCAAAGTTGAGAAAGAAAAAAAAAAAGAAACAATATCACAAATCATATGTACAAGGAAAAGAAAGAAAAAAGAGAAAAAAAAATCTAAAGTTGAATGATCATATAAACAAGATTTCAAATTTCAGAGCAAGCCATATTTGCCTTAGCTACTAAAAGAAAATTGCTAAAGCCAATGCATAAATTTGGACTAATGTTAGTCTATATTCAAACATTGATTTCCGCAATTTTCTTTCTTTCCTTCATCTTTCTTTCATTCCAATCAAACGGATCCTTAAAGTTCTACAAATAATTAATATTCCAAGTGGAAGAACCTTATATAGTCATATTATTCTTACACCCCTAGATTGGTTCTCCTTTAAGCAATAGTCTCTTTCAATTTATAAAAACTAACTAAAGCAAAAGAAAAGAAACCCACGAGAGAGGAAAAAAGAACAAGTTCTTCATGAATCATGATCATCTTTTAACAAACCAACAAATTTGCCTCAAATATTCTCTAAGAGCTTAAAGAGAAAATGCCATCTAGGGACCTTATTCATGTCTTATGGTATTGGTTGGTATAGGATTCCTACAAAGATATTGTTTTTTAAAAGAGCATCGATAAATCTACACATTAGGGTAAAAAAATTAGTGATTTTTATGGGATCCATAAAATAACTTTAAAGTGAAAATCATCATTAAAATTGCTCTAAATACTGAAAAATAGGAAATTGCGAGTTCAAATTCAAATCATAATATATTTCTACAGCATTTTACCATTTGCGTTTTACTTTATGGCTTGTTTGGTATGAGAGAAAATGAGAAGAGAGAAATAAAAACACGGAACTCAATGCATGTACTGTTGTAAAAATTGGACCTATTCACAATAATAAACAACATATAAATATAAGCAATCAAATTTATATTGATGAGAATAAAATAAAATAGAGAGTATATAACTTATCTTTTGTGAGTGTATCAAATGATGTAGGCGCTACCGCATAGTACAACGACCACTGAGTCACAATAGAGATAACCTGATAATAGTAATTCATGACACAATACCTGAGGCGTGCTGATCACACTGTCCTTAAGGATTTATCCGCCTCATAAGCGCAAATTCCCCAGGATTCAACAGGTTCTTCCCAAGTATGAATCATACTCGGGGTAACAGAACTAGCAAGAAATTAATCGACACCGATGATGTAACCCCGGAAGTAGTAATTAACTCAATTGTAGAAAGGAGAAAAACTCTATTTTATAATATTTTACTGACATGATTGATTTTTTTCATACTTCACATTCTCATGGTTTTACTCTCATGACCACACTTTTTCTGTACATATCTCATTCTCTAATTAATAGTAAGCAAATTATTTCCGTTGCAAGCATAACAATAAATCCTATTAATTAGGATTGAAACCAACTAAATGCATGTCTTCTAGCAAAAAGGAAAACGTGAACATGACTTGGTCTAAGGTAAATTAATTAATTTAATCATCAACAATAATAATAATATTGATTAATTCTTTTAAAACTATATATAAATAATTTTAATTAACTTTAAAATAAATTTTATGCTCAAAAAATAACAATCCCCCACAATTTATTTTAAAGTTTAAAAGATTACTCAAAACATTTCCTGGATTAACATCATTGATGTAATGCATTAAACTAGTGTAGCAAGCTATATGAACCAGTGCTAGACTGATAGTACTTAACACACAGTAACATTGGTGTAGCAAGCTATATGAACCAATGAAACTTAGCGTATGTTAGTGGTCTACCAATCACATTACACCCCCACAGTTCTTGCCGTTGCCGCTGTGTTGCGCGAATAGGCCGTGCGCGTGCCTGGTTTTCATGAGTGCTTTAGAGACCCGCCACAGTCTCATACAAGCGGCCCCACTTGACACTCATATAGGTGATTCCATCTAACGTATGCTACAATCATACACCACCCATAAGGGCTTATGGTAATCATTAAAAGCTTTTAAGCTTACCCCTCAATTTAATTTTACTTTAGCACTTCTCATAGCAATTATCATAACACATAGGAAGTGGACAAAATTTTAGTGCTAACATATCTAACAAGTAATTTGTTTTTACCCATATGAACCTTCTTCATGGGATCTCCAATCACAAAGGTTGGGTTCCCATTACTTGTCGTTTTCAAGTGGCATATCCATTCCTATCAAATTTTCTTCCCAGGGATTTAGTATACGGATCCGTTAAATTCACAAATATTGACTAAGAGGTCTCAAAGTCAATTAATCTCACAATTCTTGAGTCTATAAATTAAACTCGCTTTCACAATAAGTTTATACAAGTCTACTTAGATGGCTGCTAAGTGACAACTTATTCATCAATAAAATAAATCTACTTAGAGATTTATCTCACTGGCTCATCTCCAATTATAAATTTATTATATAAGTCTAATTAGAATACTTTCTAAGCGACACCCCCACATTGAATAAATGTGACTTCATTTGTGGATTTTTATTCAGGTTTACTTGAATAATTTCAAGCGACAACACCCTCACAATCAGGACAATTTATAAATCCACATTTCAGGTCTGCTTGAATGATGTCAAGCGACAATAGTACCTCTACAATAAGGACAAATTATAATTCTGCACATAGAGATATATTTTCTCATAAACAGATTTCACTAAGCATCATTGTATTATTTTAATACAATGGATAATCCACAATGTACCATATTATAATTAATGGTATCTCAAAGTTATTTCAAGAATCACAATCAAGTAATTTTTCTTTTTTCTCATATATTTATCAATATAATGTCTCCTCAATTTTTCTCCGAGAATGCACAACATTTTTCCGTGACATAAAACTTTACTGCATCACTAGAATTACATTAGAGGACAATATATAAATAGTGAACAGTATAAGCACAACAAAATATTATTCACGGATTGGAGAAATCAAAGTTTGAAAGTAGACTAAAGCTTTAAAACCTTTTTTTCCTTTTTAATCACCCCACTATATCGTTCCCTCAATCACATAGTGTCCCTTGTAAGCTCATCCACCATCATTATAATAGATAACATATACACATGAAGATTCATATTAAGAAATCTTCTCTTGGTTCTTCACATTGAAATCAAGTAATTATTGACAGTAAATAATACTTCTATTAGAATTGGTAGGATACCAATAGACAATGGATCACAATAATAATATGCAATCAACAAGTATGAACATACACGTTAACTTAAATTATCCCAAATGAGTATGCCTTCATATAAAAATGCATTTCACATAAATCCAAAATGAACATCAATTTGATTTTATACTGAATAAAGTTTTAGCTTTAAAATCACTAGTGTCAATTCTACACATTCAATTCAATTAATCCACACAATAAATAACCATTTCAAACCTCAAAAACCATATTAGTCTCCAGCAAAACCATGTTCTTAAAATCTAACTATATGGTTTAAAATTATCATAATAAAAATTATAAGTTCCAATAAAAACAACTCAAGTATCTTTACTAGGTTAAAAACGACACAAGCATCATACCTTTAGGAATTTCTATGCTGCCAATTACCATTGCTAGTATTTTGTATAAGACACCTCAGTTGTCTCTCCTGCAGTGCGCTATATACAAAGTGATACGACAATAATTTCCAAGCTTTAATCAAAATTGAATTGTGTACAATGATATCTGACTTTAGGTCACAAAAATAGATAAATCCTTAAGATTGTTGTAAAAATTGGACCTATTCACAATAATAAACAACATATAAATATAAGCAATCAAATTTATATTGATGAGAATAAAATAAAATATAGAGTATAGAACTTATCTTTTATGAGTGTATCAAATGATGTAGGCGCTACCGCATAGTACAACGACCACTGAGTCACAATAGAGATAACCTGAGAATAGTAATTCATGACACAATACCTGAGGCGTGTTGATCGCACTGTCCTTAAGGATTTATCCGCCTCATAAGCGCAAATCCCCAGGATTCAACAGGTTCTTCCCAAGTATGAATCATACTCGGGGTAACAAAACTAGCAAGAAATTAATCGACACCGGTCATGTAACCCAGGAAGTAGTAATTAACTCAATTATAGAAAGGAGAAAAACTCTATTTTATAATATTTTACTGACATGATTGATTTTTTCATACTTCACATTCTCATGGTTTTACTCTCATGACCACACTTTTTCTGTACATATCCTCATTCTCTAATTAATAGTAAGCAAATTATTTCCGTTGCAAGCATAACAATAAATCCTATTAATTAGGATTGAAACCAACTAAATGCATGTCTTCTAGCAAAAAGGAAAACGTGAACATGACTTGGTCTAAGGTAAATTAATTAATTTAATCATCAACAATAATAATAATATTGATTAATTCTTTTAAAACTATATATAAATAATTTTAATTAACTTTAAAATAAATTTTATGCTCAAAAAATAACATGTACTTGGACTAATATTAGTTCAAGTACATGCATTGGATTCCATGTTTTTATTTCTCTTTTCTCATTTTCTCTCCTACCAAACACACATTTAGGGACAACAATATTCAAATAGATTCTTCTCAAAAAAACAATATTCACATAATCACATAGATGTGGTAGATATGATGTGATTGGTGAGTTGACTTTGACACCAAGACAAACTAGAAGTGCTTTTGAAGTTTGCTTTATTGTTAGAGTAACTGAAAAGCCTCTCTTAGTTAGAGATTGTGTTCTTTAAACTTTTAGCCTTCATTATGATTCTTATATGTTTGACTCATACACGTTCAATACAGTAGACAGAAAATTAAGGCATATAGAAGTTCAACACATGATACATTAGGAAGAATCTTCAATTAATAATGGTACATGTGAGTCATTTGAATTTAATGAAAAGGTTGATCTTACGAACAAAAATACAAAATGTTCCCAAATGATAAATTTCTTTCATTAATATAGGATAATAACACAAATGAAAGACAAATAGACAAAAAGTTGCGCCGCTAATCCTTTTTGAATGGATACATTACATAAATTAAAATCAAGTAGTTAAAAACCATAGAAAAAATAACTACTTCATGCCATAGCACTAGAGGAGAGCAAATCTCAAAAATAGAAGATGGGAATTAGTTGTCTGAATACATCAAGTCCTTTGGCCTCAACGGCATGTATCAGAGCCAATTCATATTGAGAACACTGGAACTTACATGAGGGAGCAACGAAAATGAAAATAGCTTTAAGTGTTTTACAAACATTACCTACACATGTCTATAGAAATATCTCCAAAGAGCAATGCAGTCAAACACCAGCGTCGTCACCGTCATTGGTGCGAACAAGTCATAAGAAAAACCTGACCGAAGATAGAAAACATCCACTTTACTGTCTTTCCATGTGCACGATCCTAACGATCCCACCAGAAAAGTATGATCTTGACTGTGAAACTCCCTTCCAGGGATTTGGATCTGCAACACAATTACATGGCAAAGGATTGTAAGATGTACAATCCTACGAACTAGCACTTGTTTGTACATTGGTATAGAGCACAAAATCATAAGCATGACAATGAAGTGTATGTCAAATTATTTACAATTACAACAGTCAACGCCAGTTTGTGAAGGATAGCAATACCAAGGCAATTTATAGCAGATAAAATACCAGGTATTGAACCCCACCTAAGAAGAAAAAGCTTTCGTTGCTGTTATCGGTTGAGACTTGAGAGAGACCAGAATAGGACCAACATTAAAACTGCTATGAGCTACAAAATCAGGAGACAACAGCACTTTCTGACAGTGCAATTGGTTATGGAACTATTCTTGCAATTAAAAATGAGGTTCAGCAGACCAGTCTTTCTGTGTATGATTTATTAACTCACCCACAACTAAAATGATAGACACTAGACTTGAAGTGAAGTGAAACTAATCTCATGGCAAAATCTAGAGATTTGGCAACACCTGCAGTAGGAAGGTACTCTTTTGTTATCTAGAGCAGTACTTTAGTAACTTTTTTTTTATTTTTACAGTAATTACTTCAGTTACTATCATCAAAATATATGATAAATGTAGCACTCAACAAAATTAAGAACATTTTCAAAAGCATAAAAGATATTGTTCAAACCATTCTCCTCATAACATTCATTATAAACAGCTACTTCCACCATAACAATTTTATTCATTTCAACTTCATGCAATGAATGAATATAGGTCACCGAGGGGGCTACTTTTGAATAAGTGCAATAATGTTCACTGGTTTTTCTCCATTGACATTCATTCTTTCCACTTTTGAGTTGTTTAATTTTTTAGTATCCCAAAACAAAGAGTTAACAAAGACATCCATAGCACAGCCATGCAGTGGTTTCGAATAAAAATGACAACTATAGTTTCAACTTTCAACTAGCTTATACATACATAAAACACAAATATGATTGGTACTTTGTTCTGGTTGTTCATGCAAAAAATTTAAAACCAACTCATATCAGATGATTAAGTTGAAGATATAGTTCATACCATTGTCAAAACAGCTAGGTTCAATTCTCAGAATCAAGCTTCTTTAAAGTTTAAATGACTTCCATGTACTTTTTAAAATGATTAATTTTGTTTGCAACCATATAACTCTTGCTCAGCAATTAATCTCCATGTACACTGTCACATTGAACAGAACAATACAGCAATAAACTTTTTGATTAAGGTATATATTCAATGAATTGTTATCTTGTTATGTTATAAATTTTTAACACATCTATTTAATCATATCCATCTTCTGTAACGTAAGTTTAAACTTCACATAATGATCTAATAAGTACAAGTGTGTAATAGATCAAATGCTGGCAGAGGGTACAAATATTGAAACTCAAGTGATATGAATGTACTTACTAGTTAGTGGTTACTTGACTTACTCCCCTTAGAAGTCATATGTATATAGAATGTTAGATGCGAGTCCAACAATGGAATTTACATCCAATCCTAAGATCACCATCAAATAACCTGCATTTTTTGAAATTGAATAACATGATATCATAAATCCAATCTATAAGAAAAATAAGAATAATTTAATCCAATAAAAAAAAATAGTGAAAGCATTCATGAGAATGTACTTCTCCATGTTTTTTCTTCATGTAAGAAATTACCTCCTTTCAAACGAAGAGAAGCAGACACTGACTCCCGAAAATTCAACTTCTAAACAACAGCTTGTAAAGAACTCTTGCTGTCACACAAATCAACATTTCCTCTACCACAGAGTGCCACAAATTTATCATTAAATTGCAATAAAGGACACTTATCTACCAAGTTGGAACCAACATACGCGTCCTTGAGGAAAACCGTACTCCTTACACCTTTATTAGTAAGGTAAAATATACCATGATGCTTTATTAAGCAAAGAAGCAATTGCGACGGCAAGAAACACTCTGCATGAAATGCATCCAGCTGTGCAGATGTCATCCTCCTCTCCAAAGACAAGCTGAGGAGCTCATGAATCACTGCCACAGTCCGTTTTCGAGTTTTGGGATCTGCAGCATCAAACCTCCTTGCATTCAAATAAGGAGAAGGAAACTCCAATTTCTGCCACCTCTCAAACTGCTCAAGGAAATTAACATTTGGCCGAAAACCAGCAGGAAAGTTCACTTTGAATGCAAATGGACCGGCATAGTTGCCATCTCTTGAAATCTTCACCTTTCTCTTATCGTCATTTGGCTTCATGTTCACAATTCCTTCATGTGCTAACCTATTGCATATTTGGATCAGCTTATTTGATATCCAAAATAAATTTTATCAAACTCACTTTAAACATCAAAATAATTTTTTTTTCCCTAACAATATTACAAACTCAAACAAGTACGCAATAAGTTTGATTAGAAAATAACCCAACATGTTTTGATTTGACACTCAATATCTGTAAGTGTGTTTTGGTTTGAATTTGACACAGATGTTTTGGTTTTATCACACTCAATATCCTCATTTGGCTTCATGCTCATTTGAAAACAAGTTTGATGTAAACTTTGTAGAAATTTTTCAACCCAATACAAAACTACTATTTATCTCTTTTATCCAAACCAAATTTCAGAGACAAAATCAATGTTAGTCTATCACCAACACATAAATTTAACCGAAACAATATTTTCTAGAAACAAAATCAATCATGACGGTTTTTTACCATGAAACCAAACACACACCAAGTCTACTTCTTTTTCTTTAATTCAAAATACTCTACCACAGGCCTCACTTTAGAGAAGAAATCAAGCTTATTTTCCTGAATTCTCTCTTTCTAAATTGCAGTCCACAATATAAAAGTTTTTGAGGTCTCTACAACGGCATTGCAATGACAATTGCGGCCACTTTGAACACAATTGTCCGCAGTATCAAAATTTAAAAACCTAGATTCCACGATCCTTATGCAATTAATTAAAAAATTGCACCAAATATCTTAACAAAAGCATACAATTAAAGAGAAACAAAAGATATACCTAGCTTCTCTAGCAGTAACAGCCAAAGTAGAATCCCAGTCCTCCAAATAAACAAAATCCCTTCCATTGAAACGCCTAACAGAAAAGAATTGAGGGTACTTCTCAATCAAGCATTCCTTAAAATCACAAGGCAAACCCAATTCAGGCCCAACAAACTCAACCGTTTCAAGTGGAATCCTACAGTCAACACAAAGCATAAGCATCTTCCTAAGATTATTAACCAAAATAGGCTCCATCAAAATTTGGGCCTGGGCTTCTTCACGGGCCACTCGTTGGGCCTTATCAGTTAGGTTAACAAAAGGTGGAGCTCCGGTTACGCGGAAAATGGTGGGGTGTTTCTCAATGAGTCCCATGAAGTCCCATTTACGAACAAAACCAACGTTCTTCTCAAGGTCACGGAGGAAGAGAGGATTGTTTTTGGGTTGGGATTGGATTAGGGTTTTGAGTTCGAGAATCATTGATGGTTTCTTTCGAAGCTCCATTACTCTGTCAAGTTCAGGGACTCTGTGGTATGTTTTTTTCTTCGGTCTTCTTCCACCGCTTGATTTTTGGCGGATAGTTGACATGATTGTGATGTGTGGCGGTTTTGAGATGATGAATGGAACTTGAAGGCGAAGCATTGGAGATAGAAGATGTGGCAGAAGTTTAAATGGTTGTTGCTTCTGTTGTAGAGTAGAGGGAAATCAAAATCAGGGTGTTTGACAGGAACAGAAATATTTTGGAATCCGAATTTCCGAAGGCATTAACCCTACATGTATGAGAGTTACACATATGAGTCATATGTATTCAAAATATATGGTTAACTGAGATAAACTGAACTACACTGAATCATGAAAGATCAAACTATATTAAATGGTTCATGAATTGAATCACAAATGTTAAAGAATTAACCAAACTTTTAGCTTTTTTTTTTGTCAATTAGCAGTCTAGCCTAGTATTAAAAATCCACCATTTAAAATGAATAAATGAAAAAATTCAGGTTCAAATCCCGACCCTTACATATATAATGCGATGTCCTTAGCAACCGAGACCTTTTTTCTCAATATTTTCTCAAACAAAACATAAATAATTATCTCAAAGCTTACTGTTGAATATATGGTAAAAGAAGCTAAAGAGATTATTAAAGAGAAGGTTGAGTTGTAGATTATAGTATATTAGATAGATACACTAGAGTGACATAAAGTCTAGTATTGAATTGAAATTGAAATACATTACAAAACAAAATAAAATTAGAAGGAACATAACCTAACAATCTTCAATTTCAATTGATTGCAGCCTTCCACAATCAATTAAGGAGACACTTTGAATCTACGATGGTGGCAGCGAGAGAGTGATATGGAGTCGACGATGGAGAAATGGAAAAGTTTAATCTCATTGAGTTTAAGGTCTCATTGAGAAGAGAAGAAGAGGGAATGCTTATTTTTACTAATGATTTTGCTTTTTTTTCTTTTTTTTCTTTTTTGTACATAGACGAAATGACAAAGCCATTATAAACTCACACACACAAGTGAGGGAGCCGAGGTTCGAACCCCGGTCAAGACGTCCGGCCTAACAATTTCGACAATATTTTGAGAGTTGAGCTAGGACTTATGGACATGATTTTGCTTATTTAATCACACTACTTTTTACTGTTTTAGTCCTTCGGCATATTTAAACTATAAACACATTCATTTTATAATTGGAGGGATTAAATAAAACCAACAATATTTTGCATATTTAAAAATGTATTTATAATAAAAAAACCATACGGAATTAAAATAAAAAAATTGTGAATATATAAGAATGAAAATGATATTTAAACTTAACATTAAATAGATAAAAATATCTACAAATTACCTATAAAAATATAAAGTTATATCTACAAATTTGTAGATTACTTGCGTGATAATTAATAAAAGTATATTTTCAAAATTTGTAAGTATTTAGTCACAAAAAATTATATTGATTTTATATTTAACATACGGACATGAGTATTATTTTTTTAATAAATAGATGAAATGACGAAATTATTATAAACCTACACACATAAATGAAAAGAATAAAAATGTACCGAACAAATATATACTTGCTTAAATTTTAATCACTAATATAAAAAGAATAAAAATAAAAATCAATTACAATTTTAAAAATATTTTATTCAAAATTAAAAAAGATTGCATATTATATTGTAAATATATTTTTTCATATATTACGCATTTATTACATGCCAAAATTTAAAATCCACCAAAACAATGAGGGCACTACGTGGAGCATGAAGGAAGAACACCTTCACTGTAACTGTTGGTGAGTGGTGGTGAGAGGAACAAACGAGGAGGAAGCGAATGGAACCTGTTGTTATATCTGAGAATACATTTATCTATTTTTTTTTTCTATTAAACAAAAACGTTTTTAAATATATTTTTTTCAACCATTGGATTAAATTTTACCATATGTCACAGATGTGAACCGAAAAGGAGAAAATGGAGCTCCAAATCAAATTTAAATTTAGCCCATAAAAGGTAGGACACCAGGCAGTCAAAATATATTATTTCACATGATTCATAAATATATAGTTGGTACTAAAAACAAATTCTTATGTATATACAATTTTTGTATATACATATTATATCATGTAAACAACAAAATAAATTAAAATTTCCTATTTTTTTTGCAACAAGTTGATAATTTTGTCATATTTTATATATCGCGATAAACCACACAAAACGAACCAACTCTAACCGCATCGGTTTGATTTGTTTTATAACAAGTTAATAATATTATCATATTATTAGTATCGGGCGCTGCAACCGGAGTTCGAACTCAAGTCTTTTCACTTTGTGTATGAATTTTGAATGACTTGATATTTCGTCTATCAAACAAAAAAAAAAAACCAAAGTTGCAATATATTACAGCTTTGCCACCGGTGAAAATTGATCGTTTTCCATGTTTTTTATTCGTTTCTGAAAAGTTGAAAAGGGAAAAGTTAAAAAGCAAAAAACCATAGACCATTTCCCGTTTTTTGCTTCTAAAAACAGTAAAACAATATATTCAAACAGGCCCTAAATGTATACATCTCAAATTCAATAGCTCAGATCAGTGCTTAGTAGGATTTTGATTCAATGAATCAAAGAGAATATGAGTTGAAAAATGAGCCCAAGATTGTTGAGTTGGATCAGTGACCTGCAAAATAATCAATTAAACATCAATTAATCATTGCAATTGTTCTTAAAATAAAATTGAAAATTAACCGCCAAGAGCGTAGTATTGACGATTAACAGAAACGGGAAAAGAATGAAATAAATGGTGATCAATTATTTACTTACCAACTTACACAATTACAAGCAATGTTGTCTTCAGTCCCTAGCGTACATTCCGGTTAAGCAATCCTTGAAATGATAGGTAAAGATCTTTGTTATCGGAACCAAATATCTCATCTGCCTTTCTCAAAGTATCCTAAAAGAGCACAAAACAAGTGGATCAATGATTAACTGCTTGGGAACAATTTCTGTTCAAAATCGATTACTTAGGGTTAGGCTCAATATTTTATTTACCTCTCGTGTTTGCTTTTGAGCATTCAATTCTTTTATGTTAGCAAGAAATGCACTGAATTGTTCATATGAAAGGCGACTCCTGTAAAAGTGATTACATTTAATTAATTCAATCAGTTTCTTAAATAAATTGAAGTTAAAAGCCACTTTGTGGAAGAAGGGAGAAAGAAAGTCACCTGGCTTGACGAAAAAACTCCTTTCCGTCAATCTTTGGAGTTCGACCTAAACAAATTTTTAAAAGTTATGATGGATAAACAACTGAATAATTTAAGAAATAAACACATGTAGAAGTTTGTATCCCCTCCATTTTACGATTATATTGAATAATACCGTAAGCATCAACATAACGAGGATAACATTCCAATCAGCAGGACGAAGAGCAAAGAAGATTAACAAACTTTAAGGACCAATCTTAATAAGATGGAGAGTAAACAATTTTTTAGCATATTAACAATAACAATGAATCTTATTCAAAACCTGGAATTGATCGTCCTCGAGGCGGAGAATTTGCTGCTGATGACTGTTGACTTGATGGATACCATGAAGAGAGAGATGACCGTCCATCATATGAAAGTTTTGTGGGAGAGGTGGCACCAGATGTTTGCTTGGGTGATACAGCCGCAGAATATCCTCTTGGAGAACCAGCCGTTGAGATAACTTTTGGAGTTGCAGTCGGTGTAAGACGTGGTGTTATATATGGGGTCATGGAAAACTTGTGTCCAGAATACCTGGAAGCTATAGGACAAAAGAAAAGGAATGAATATGCGTCATTTTGAAACACCTGAAAGCCCATTTTTCCTAATTCATAGATAGTACTAGCTACACTTCTAAAACATTATTTTAGCTTTATTTCAAGATAGAAAAGTCCAAACTCTTTCTACTTTCCAATACTATACTCTCTTTCTACTTTGCAATGTAGTTTGATATAATAAATTTCAGTATACGAACATTAGACAAGAATCCCACCAAATATCATCGAGGATAATATATGATAGTCAAAAGGAGCAAAATACATTTCCAACTTGAATAATTAATTTTGTATGCAGGAATGGACTTGTATCAAGAAATAAAGCTGAATTCTGCAAGTGAACGACAGTACACTGCAATCAGTTAAGTATCTAGAAAATATCTACCTTCATCAACTGTTTTACCGACATCTGCGGAGCTACTGTATGAATGATGTGTTGTATAGCCATTTCCATCATCATCTGTAAGCAATAAATAACAAAAGAAATGTGAATAAACGAGTAAACAACTTTAGCAAGTACAGTTATGGAAAAATCAACTAGCTAACAAGGCTGTGTATATGAAAATGATAGTAAAATCACCAATGAGGTGAGAATTACCCTTATCAGGATATGCCTTTGGAACTGCTTGGTCACAGGTTCTAATATCTATGGTTTCAGCTTGCTGTTTCCAAGAGTAATGAAAAAAAAACACAATGGGGAGAAAGTTTTAGACGAATGGTATTTATCATCTTCAGTAACAAAATCAATAATAACTATGATAATTGTGACCAAGTTAATCTATTGATGTCTTACAGGTGGATTGTCATCAGCTAGCGACCGCATCAGTTGTTTTTTGAATGTCTCCAACTATCAAATAAAAAAGGAAAAGAAGTTGTCAGGTATATAAAAAATGTTATCAGTACAAAACATATACAAGAAAAAAGATGCATGCAGATAAAGTAAAAAGGCCAAATTTGTATACAAGAATACATATGTCCATAGTTATCAGTTTAAGATCATGGAAGTGAAGAAAAAGATATATCAGACCTAATAATAATAATGTGATCTAAAAGTTGCAGGTAGAGGAGAAATGGCCTTCAGAGCATGCTCATATTTGTTTATCACGCCTTAGAAGTTTGTTTACATTATAAAAACAACGATGCGTATGTGTGTAACAAATTATATTCATGAAAGAGGAGGGTGTTTCTTTTAATAAGAGAAAAGACGGTAGTGCAATATGATGAGCATATCTTTGGAGAGGATGGTGTTGTAATTTATGCCAAAAATAAATATGCATGCTGGACAAAATCAGGATTATAGATGTAATTGTGCACAGACAAAAATTGAACTGATAAGTTTGTAAGTTGTAACATGTGTTAAACATCCCTTAGGGTAAATTATGTTATTAGAAAATAATGCTTTAACAGAAAGCGACACACAAAGTTCAAGTGTGATATAACAGTCCTCCCCAGGGTTTATATTCAACTTCATGTGTTCAAGAGAAATTGCATCTTCCACCAATTGCTTAGTAATTACTTAAGTAAATAATATTCTATGCCTTTCAATAGTGTTACATCTTCAAACATTGCATTCAACTTCAACTAATGAAAAGATAATATAATTGGCAGCACTCATCTTCACAAAATGAATATTGATTTCATATCTCTCACCTCATGTGAGATTACGAACATTAATTGGCTTACACACACTATCATTAAAAATCTAAATCTAAAATAAAAAAAAGAATTATAGGGCAACTAGTTTTACAAGCCGAGGTATAGTCTGCATGAGGAGGTTACTGATTATGTCCAAGTTCAGTACTTCTCAAAAAATGTAACTAACTATTTGGTTCTATAACCTCAAAGTTTATTATCACATATTCGTACAGTACTGCTATATTTTACATTGGCGAGCAATAATATTATGGTATAAAAGTTGCTACATTATTTTAGGCATCTAAAAAGTAATAATTACACATGTTAGATACAACTACGATAAACCATTCAGCACATAAATCACAACCAATGAGTTGATATTGGTTGTCTACTCCTTTCTAAATGATAACTTATTATAACACATGTCAGACAAGACATTTCACTATATTTCAAGAATTTAAAACATCCAAAGCCATTGAAACCAAATGAAGCTCTAGCACAAAGTACGGAAGCAATTGAAAATTTTGAAGAGTAAAGACAGACAAGATACACACAGAAAATCATCAAAACCGCACAAGACAGGATACAGAAATGAAACCAATATACAGAAAATCACCTTAGCAAAGTCACGACTTAGCTTCTTCACTGTTGCTGCCAATTCATCCCTCTCTTTTGTAAGCTTTGCCTATAACCAACAAGTAGAATACAAAATCATCTTCTATCGTATCAATCCGTGAAAAATATTTACATTTCAAAATTTTCAATCAAACATTCAAACAATTTCACAAGCCCCAAGGAACCTAATCCACCATGTTAGGTTTCTCAAAAATTTCTTCTCTTTAAATCACTAACGAATGGTACTAAAATTCTAGAATGAAACTAACCTTTTACTATCTGTAAAAACAAACATAATACAGATATTGAGACATTCTTATTATTCTACTTTTATCAACCAAACTACAATCTAAGTTTAACACATCTACTTCATTCATTTCCTCAGTTCCCTTGCACTGTTGTACATGTTCAGCAATTCTCACCTTACATTTTGAACCATTAAATATTTTTTGGTTTTCACCACCAGTATCCGGCCCACTGGACCGCTAATCTAGTTCGAGGGTCAGTTCTGACATCAAGTGTTTTCATTCCTTCCCGATAGCACGAACCATTAAATATTAAACACAATACATAAAATCCCTACTCAACTTATTTTTTAAAAATGTACTTTAACACAGTTGAGGTGCTAGCTTAGTGGTAAGAGCTTAGCCTTATAGCCTCAAGGTGCCGAGTTCAAATCGCGTCAGGGACAGTTGTAAAATAGTCATTAGTGTCGGTAAATTAATAAAAATTCCCCCTTCCCCAATTTTTAAAAAATAAGTACTTTAACAAACACTCTCTAGTCCTATAAAAGCATACAATTTTGTAATTTGCAAGGACAAGTGGATAACAGTAACTAAAAAGAAAACAAAAAATTGTTAAAATAAAAGGGAATTGAGAATATACATTTTGTTCAACGGCGTTATTAAGAGCGGAATGAGCCTGTTGAGAAGCGCGAGTGAGAGTAGAAACACGGTCCTCAAGGTCATTGATAATTCGGTCTTTTTCTAGAAGCATCTGACGAAGGCGACCGGTATCAGACTCAAGAGATGAAACCCTAGAAGCAATAGCCATGGAAGTTATTTTCCGAGCGAGATCCAGCTGATGGTATGGGTCCGTTGGTATAACAGACAGAATTTCGTCAGGTAGGTCAAAATCAACTGCATTGTTACCACCTGAACCACCACCACCTTGTTGCGACGACATAATCTGATGTCGTTTGAGTCGAAATTAAGGGTTGAAAGATAGCGTTGTTTTCGAAATTTGAAGGAAGAGAGGATTTGAAAGAGATGGGGCGCCGGTGGGGGTATCTTGTTGCAGAGAGAGAGAGGGCGCGTATATGAAATGAAAAAGAACAAACAGAAACAAACAAAAATTAATAATAATGACGTTAAACAACGTTTGAGAATATCATTTTCGAAACTTTTTTTCTTTATCTATTTATTTTTATATTTTTAAAAAATTAGGCTCTCGTTGCTCTAAAAAACTATGTTTGAATTTTAACACTATTTCTTCGCATTTGGTGAGCCACCACCTATTATTATAAAATAAGAAATAAAAAAATGATGGGGACATTGACATAAAGCTTCCGCTTGATAATTTACATCTTTATTCAACGGTTAATTTTTCATTAATACTCCTATTTACTTCACACGTAGTATATATTTTGTTCTTATTTGTTATTAAATAAATATCCTCAAATTATTTTTATGAATTTTGAGATGATATTAAGGAGCTGCTTTTTCACAGGAAAGTTACGATCTGTCACATTTTTAGAGAGATAAATCAATGCGCAAATTTTTTAGCTAAACTTGGCGCTTCTTCAGATGTCGATCTCTCAATCCACGCTTCTCCTCCGGAAGGCATCTTAGAGCTTCTTAGGAGCGATGCGACAGGAACTTTTTTCCTCCGTGATTAGTCCTTATTGCCTTTTTTTTTTTTTTTTTTAAATTAGCCTTGTAACTAAAAAAAAGAAACAATTGGGTGTGGAACCACGTTAAAAATTGTGTTAATTATGTTTTTAGTCCATATTTTTATGTGAGTTTTGACTTTTAGTCTCTATATTTTTTTTTATTATATTTTTAAATTCCACATTTTCGCCGTTTGCATTTTTAGTCCTACTGTCAATTTTTTGTTACTCGGATAACGAAATCAGCCACATATGATGACATATAGATGTCACGTCATTTGATGCAAATTTTATTCTAGTCGGTTTAAGTTATAATTAAAAAAGGGTTAATAGGTTGTTATCCCCTGCTAAGTGAGCGTGTTTTGTGTTACCCCTCTGCTAAAAATTTCTTGAAGAATGCCCGCTTGCAAAGTTTTTTTTTTTTTTTATTTCCCCCCTTGAGTGCACTTTTTACATCGGTTATTTTGTTCAATCGATTTAAAAAATTATGTTTTTTAAATCGGTTATTTTGTTCAACCGATTTAAAAAGTTCAAATTTCTTGCATTCAAGATAGGAAAAGAGGGGAAACCAAAAAAAAAACTTTGCAAGGGGAAAATCTTAAAAGAATTTTTAGTCTGGGATAAGGCAAAACACGCCCACTTAGCAGGGGATAAAGACCTATTAACCCTTAAAAAAATATAGAGACTAAAAATATAATTAAAAAAATATAAAGACTAAAAGTCAAAACTTACATAAAAGTATGACTAGAAACATATTTAATCACGTTCAACAACACGACAGTTCGACATCAGTTGGTTTGTCATATATCCGAGGGACTATTGTTGTAGTAACGACAAGTGTGTGTTACAAAGTAGGTGCAGCGAAAACATCGCAAGGCGTGGAATGGAAACGTCGACCAAGACAGAGTGGAAACAACACCTTGATATGAAGATAAATTAAATAACATCTATCAAATAAAACAAAACAACATATATACATTTGATGATGTTTTGTATTCCAAGTTAATAATTATTCTAATTGAGATTAAATAAATTATAGAGGATAAAATTGAATTTTAGATAAAATAATAAGAATAAAAAGGAAAGAAAAAACAATAAGCTATAAATTCAAAAAACTAATTGATATAGTGTTTGAAAAAAAAATTATAAGTTTGTAAAATAAACTATAAACTCATAATAAAAATACTGTTATCAAATAAAACTTTTAGCTTATAAGCTAAAAACTCTACATTAGCTTACAGAGTCATTGTTCCATTACAATTCGAACTTTGAGATTAAGATCACTAATCTGCAAACGAACATGACGCCTCACATTCTAGATAAGGCAGCCATGTCTTGATTTAATCACACTTATTTTAACATTGTTCCTCATTGTATTGATCATTTTATTATTAATGAAACAAGTCTGCTTAAAAATAAACTCTCAAATTGTGTAAAAAAAAACTTTAACATTTACATTTATTTGTCCTAAAAATTTAAATTAGAGGATTGAAAAACCACATATAAGGAGTCGAAAAATAGTAATGTTTGTTTTTTAACAATGAAAAATAGTAATATCTTTTTTAAGAAGTTAAATTGGCATCGGAGAGAATCGAATCTGAGACCTTAAGAGGAACATATTTTCAAATACCGAGTCAATTCCACCGGATCAACTCAAGATGAGTTTAAAAAAAGTAATGTCATACAATTTATAATAAATGTAATGCATTTTTTTTAATATAAAATAGATGATTCATTTTAAAAAAATAATATTGTCAATCGATCACAATTAATCTTTTTGAGGTGTGTATAAAAAAAATGTCACTAAAATTCATCCAAAACTACGAGTAAAAATATTAATGTTATGTGAATGTGTGTATTATTAATGAATTGACGAATACAAATTTTACATATTTTATTATTTAACAAGAAAGTTTACATCATATTGGTATTTTATGTACAACTTAAAACAAATATAAGATCATTTTATATACTATTGAAAATCATCACGATTATTGTGTTCAATAATTTTGATTTGAAGTACTAGCTTAAATATAATATAATATATAATATATGTATATAATAGGAGAGGGGTGTTGTCCCTGTAGTATAAAAAAAAAATCTTATCCCATATTATAAACAAAAATAACTACATATTAAAAATATACTTTTATATATTCTCATAAAATTTAATACAAATTACATCTAATTTACTCTTTCTATTCTTTTATTCATAATTAATAACCGATAAAAAATATTTTTATATCTTCGCATGAAACTTATTTTAACAAAAACACAAAAGTTATACACCACCAAATCATTTTACTTTATAAAAGTGTGATTTATTTTTTTTCCTTAACAGAGGAAATACATTTAAAGGAAATTCGTGACAGTATGTAAGTGCTGCACAAAATCCAAATCTAATCTGATTTATATGCATGCTTGCACCTTTCAATTCTCTTCTACTTTCCCTTTTCATTGAAGTCACAAATCACAAAAAATCCCCTTCTCACACTTAAGCTTGAAGAATATGAGATTTTTATTTGAAGAATAAACATGATGAAACCTCATTTATTTTCAAAGCTTAAATTTCAAATTATAACTGATATAAGAGAGGAAAGAAAGAACATCGTATCAAAGCAACTAGATTACAGTTGCGAGGGACGAACAAAGAGATATATACTGCAGAAAATTGGTTGTTTTATTAGACCAATGTGCTTTCATAGACCAATCAACATTCGAAGAATGAAACATATAAATGCATTGTTCAGAATGGCTGACCAAAGATGAGGTATTCATAATACTAGAGATCTCCAAATCAAGCCTAAAAGCAGTGAGAATATGTAACATAACCGACATAACATTTACTGTTCGAACAACAGTTCAATTGCACCTCAATGGTGAGAAAAAAATTGATTAAAAAAATTGATTGTGCTCCTAATGCCATATGGAGTTCTTGAGCCAATTGTCCCAAAGAGGATATTAATTCATACAGAAAATTCATCGAGAAACAGAATCATTCGACCAAGCTGCTCCCAAAACTCATCCTACAATAAGAGATTTCAACAGAATCTTGTTTAACACTCATAGTTATCACTGGCATGACCAATCAAAAGATAACCGGAAAAAGTACATATAAATAGAAAAATGATCAGTATGTCTATAGTAACCTCGGTGCCATTTCACAACCCAATATAGAATCATAAGCTAGGAGTCTTCCACTTTTGTTTAAATCGTGAAGTATAATCCATCAGATAAAACTCTCAGGCAGCCCTACCCAAATTCGAACACGAACGGAAAAATATAGTTCTCATACATGCTAGAATCTTGCTTTGCTCTTCATAAAGAGAATTAGAACAGTGTTATATTCAGGTAACATAGATTGCATCAGATACAGGAAGGTCAAACTATAGAAGAACTACTCAACACACCACACAGCGTTCTAGGTCCAGACTAACAAGCAGAATCCAACAATAAAGAAACAAAGGCACTCATCATCAAACCTTTAAAATTCTTGTTCATCACCAACTGATTCGAGGAATTTATTGATGTGCAATGTATTATTATTGAAGTACTCTAGAATCACATTCAACTTTCGTCTTGAAAAAGACATTAATCATAAATTATGAAGCTCCCCAAATACTCCGATTCCTGATAAACAACACACAAAAATCAGCGTACTCTAGAATCATATTCAACTCTCGTCTTGAAAAAGACATACTAATCATAAATTATGAAGCTCTCCAAATACTCAGATTCCTGATAAACAACACACAAAAATCAGCATTACCATATCGCAACATGAAAGGACAACATTTTTTCCCAACGTTCAAACCATGTCCTTGATAATATGCATCCCACATTTCATTACAACCAAGCAGAACTTGATAATCTCGCAATAGCATTCGCAGTCCCAATTTACTCTGCTGTCCACACAGGCAACAAGTATTCTCTCCCCTGTAACACCCACACAAAATTCAAAAGAATTGAGAAAACTTGGGCCGAGTGTCAAACAACGACTAAAATGTAAAGTCTTTCTTGGCAGTGATGACTGCAGTAAAGCATACAACACAGACTGCAGAAACGTCCAATTTGCAAGATTCTAATACTAGAGGACTCCTTGGGCCACTATAAGGAAGATGCAGTTTTAGGAGTAAATCTTAATAACAACATAAACAACAGTTAAACAATCTCAACTCTCCTTATCCAATTAGTGCCCAGCGAACAGATACCATGTTTTCAAAAATCCATTATTTGGGAAAGGGCAGAATATTCCAGAATTTTGTTTGTTAAGCCATAGAGTAAAACTCAAGTTATGGATACATAAACACCCAAAACTTCAACACTAGAATAAATACATATAACTAAAACCTGACAAATTATATCTTAAAGATGAAACGGGAAGTCTGTGATAACCTATCCCATAGCTTTTTTTCCAAAAGAATCCTGAAGCTTCCACCTAACACCAAGGAGTCATCGGGCCACTGTCACGATCGTCATATTCACAAATAACAACTCAAATAACAAACAGTAAAAAAATACATCATCAAAACAAACACACCCAACCAAGTTGTCCAAATTCGTTATCTTAGAAATGTCACACAATAACTTCAGAATCGTGTATGCTAAACCAACTGAGTAAGGCTGAAGTTATCGTACAGAAATACACAATCATCTCCCACAGATGAAATGGACTCAAACAAACTAAGCTTCCTCAAAGGAATCCAGAAGCAAGGATGCCGAAATGACTATACTGAAAATGTAAAGAAGTCATAACTAATATTCCAAAAAAAAAAGAATTCATAATCAGAGAAGAGATCACCAAATTAAACACACAGACAGCAGAAATTATGGTCCATGTGTTCATTCACCGAAGATAGTGTAAAGCAGAAAAAAACACCCATCTTCAATTTCTTGCCTTTAGATGGAAAATTGAGAAGGAGCACCCTGATTAAGGCAGAAGAAAACATTTGTTGTACACCAAACCATGTAACACTTTCTCTGCAAACACCAGATGAAAATGTACAGAAAAGTTACACTGTGACATATAAGTTGTAGGAAAAAGAACTCTAGAGAAGGAAAGAATAATAGCTGAATTCTTCAAACCAAGTCAGCCAAGCTGACCCAGCTTCTCTAGAAGCCTGTAAACTTTTGCACAGTCAAATTACATATAAAAACCCAAGTAAAAATCATTTAGTAACCAAGAAGAGTGGAGGATAAAAATTGGCAGAAAAGAGATGAAACAAACATAATCCACTATCCAATTAGAGGGTACCAAAATAAACTTGAGGCATACAAAACAGAATGTGATTTGTTTCCAAAACACTACACTGCAAGAAAACAGCGTCCAAATCAAGACACAAGAAAAAATCAATATACTGAACACACAAAAAGAAACGAGAGAAATATAAAACCAGGAGGAATCACGATTCACGAATTTCCAACCTGCAACACAAGAGAAAATAAAAACTACTCAAATATTTCAACAAATAAAATTAATAACGACTCATTGAAGAAATTGAATTATCTATCTATAGTCATTATCTTTCTTATCAATTATTGTAATCATGAATCGCAAATTGCTCCGGATATCCAGAAATCAGCTTGCTGCAAAATGGATAAATACATAACTCAATATTCCTTTATTTTTGCCAGCATAATTCATTACAAAAACTAGGCAAATAACCAAATGAGTATTGCAATAACAATTAACTTAAACCCAACTTCATTAATAGCAACCTCCAAGATCAAAACCAACACGAACCAAATCAAACCTCAACCTCAAGATACAAAAGTGATAATACGAAACTCGATCAAACAAGTTTATAGATATAACCTCCCCTGCAATACCAAAGTGGAAAATAACCAATAAAAAAATATGACCCCGGAATCGATATTCGGAAAAGAAAAAAGATTCGCAATTCAATTTGTATGTCTTAATCACAAAGCCCAAAACTGAAAAGAACACCATGCTAAAGTAACTGGATTTAACTTGACTCTCCTTTCTTGTATCAAGCATCCCAATGTTCAAGATGTCTAAACTTAGCCCACTGCAAAACAGGGACGTGTACATCTTGATTATCCAAGAAAGAGATGGACATGTACATTCAAGGTAAAAAAATACCCGTTAAATTTAAAGGCTCAGAATCTTGTATGCTTCATACTCACATTCCTGATGCAAAAACTGCATAACTAGCAGGGAACACCTTCATAGAACCACTATCCCAAATCCCAACACAATACATATTTAAGTATAAAATGACCAGTATTATTTATTCAAGGCTGAACGGAAAAGTAGGTATGACCAGTTTTATCCCAAGGATGAATGGAAAGTATGAAGGGATGACCAGTTTTATTCCAATGTTGGATGGAGAGTACGTGAACCTCTCTACCTGCCCACACATTTATAGGCCATCTCCCTGTAACAGCCACAAATAAAACTTAGAGGAGCTGACAAAAATAGATGCTGGTTATTATTATCCAACAAAGACTGAATGTAGAGATTCTCAATAGAAATGACCAACTTAGAGCCTTGAAACGCCAGGGAGTATACGACAGCCTGCAGAAGATGGAAACACCAAATTTTCAAGATCGTTGTGCACCCATATGAAGAGACAATTTCAGCTTCCTCCTAATAATACAGAGAAGTCCCTGGGCCACTGTAATGAAGAGTATATCTTTTAAGAAGTATCTTCGTGAATGAAAAATAATCAAAGTCAAGATAACAAAGTTATGCTGTCCCCAACAAACAAATCATCAGAACAAACAGCATGTAAATCATAATCAAATTGACCAAAATCACTCATCTTGGGAAGGGCAAAGCATTGAGCGAGAGTAGTACTCAAGTTCCGAATATGGAAACACACAAACACTGAAAGAAACACAAAAAAAATGAACACCAGCTTCTACATGATTCAAAGGCAACTATTCAAGTACAGAAACATATATGTAAAAACTAAAAAGGACCAATTATATCCCAAGGATGATTGAGAAAGTATGTACTGAACCAAGCCTAAGCCTACAAGGAGAACCGAGAAGCATGTAAATTGATTGACAGAAGATACGCAGTAGAAGGGAAAAGAAAAGGCACCCATCTCCTGCTTCTTCACTTCAGATGGAAAAATTATCAAGATGCAGTGTGATTGAGAAAGGAAACCTCTGTTGCACACCAAACCCATGTATACCACATACCCTGTGAACACCAAAGATGATAGATGTGCAGAAATATTACGCCACGTCAAATCGTTGTAGAAAAAAAAAACAGAAAGATTTCTGCAAACCAAGTTGCTGATTAGAAGATCCTAGCTACAAAGAAAACCCCACAAAGCTGTCCCAATTTCTCGAGAATTGTGTGAACTTTCACACTGCAGAAAAACATGAACAAAATTCAATTTATTGTCTTGCAATCAAATCCCAGTAATTATAAGAACGATTCATTGAAGGAATTTGATTTACACATCTGGAGCCGTTCTCCGTTCTTGTCCATTGTATCAAGACGTTAAAATCACAGCTGTCACAATTTCTCCAGAATATTGAGTAAAAACTTTCACACTGTCAGATTAGTTGTCAAAAACCTAAATGTAAGAAAAGAGTACAATGATGGGGAATTGTGGCAAATGGTTGTAGAAAAAACGAAGAAAAAGAGAAAAGATTAGCATAATTATTTCAACCAAGCCGCTGATCAGCAGATCAGTGTTACATAGAAAGCCTCACAAAGCTGTCCGAACTTTTCCAGAACCGTGTGAACCTTCAGGACTGTCAGATTACATGTCATAAACCTTAATGTAAGAATGTAAGAAAACAATACTTAGCTGAACTATTCAGATAAAACCACCAAACTTCCTCGCACATCAACAAACGTATCTCTCACATGTAACTATCATGAAATTAAAACAGAAAAGACTGAACACTAAAACACAGAGAATAACAAAAATGAAAATGAAGTTTGCCAAAATAAACCTGTATGCTTGATACTAACAACTTTGTTGTTCCAAAATACACGCTGCAGAAAACCGGTACATGTTTCAATTCAGAATTCAGCCATGGGCGATAATCATGTATAAATTCCGCAAAACATTACCATTATCTAAGGCATGGAAACACCTTAATAATTCACATTAGAACTCCTAACTGATGCCAAGAAGTTAATCGCAAAAGACTGTATGTGCACAATGAAACAAAGAATAAAATTTGTCGCAGAAGAGGAATTAGAAGAACAACAATTGAAACCCTAACAAACTCAATAATCAGACCGTTTAAATAAGAACAAAACCAACAAATCAAACATTAGAATCAAGAGACAGAAATAATAAACCAAATAAGAATAAAAATACAACACATGAAGATCAAACAAGAAGAAGAGTAGATATAACCAGAAGAAATCAAGAAATTGAATGTTCACAAACTAATTGAACGTTTAGGAGAATTTAATAGATACCACCAAATCAAAATGCTATGCTCCATGCGAAGGAGGAGGTTATTAGTTTGACAAACCATACTGCAGAAAAACAATATGTTGAAAATTCAATTTGTATGTCTTGCAATCAAATCCCAAATATTAAAATAAATAAGAACGACTCATTAAAAAAATTTGATATATCTATGTGGGCCATTCTCCATTCTTGTCCATTCTAACAAGACTTCACAGCTAGCTAGCTAGCAAAGGAAGGGACCTCTCGCTGCAAAAAGGATAAAGGATCTCTCTATTATCAAATGATGAATCATGAAAATCATACAAATAATTCTTGATAAAACCCATTCGTAAAATAAGATTCGTTCGAAGTTTGATAACAGATATGAGAAAATCATGTTACTACATAAATCCCTAACAGTCTAGCTTATAGAAGCAGATCAACTATCATGGAAAAATAAACCTTTAGGAGGAAAAATTCCAACAACATCGCAGAGTAAATCAGAAACCAAGAAATTTATGCTCTCAAAATCAATAAAGAAAGATTGAAGCAAACAGAATTTACTAGACAACAAATCAAAACTCGAGGGTCCATGCTTGCTTTAACAGAAGTTATTATTTTGACAAACCAAGCTGCAGATTTGTAAAAAGGGGCATGTTCAAATTCAATTCATATGTCATGTACTCAAAGTCCAAAATTAAATATAATGACTCGGTGAAAAAATTTGAATTATCTAAGAACCCATTCCCCAATAGTAACCATACTTCAGCTCTCTGCCTGCCACAAATATCTCGTGTCAAGCCCACACAGCAAACTCAAAGAAACTGACAAAAGTAGATACTGATATAAAACAAAGACTGAAATATAAAGAGGCTCAATAGAGATGACCAAATTATAGCCTAGCAACAGTGCAGAGTATACGGCACAGCCCGCAGACGATGATGATTCATGAACATACAATTTCAGCTTCCTCCTAATAAAGTGAAGTCCTTGGGCCACTGTTATGAAGAATATAACTTTTAAGACTTATCTGTGACATCATCGTGGATGAAGATAATATTTCAGCTTCCTCCTAGAAGAACCCAGCCCACTGTATCATCATCGTCATGAATAAATAATCAACACAACAATATAATAAAAGACGATCATTATTCAAAACTCCCCCAACAAAATTATTCTCAACAAACAAATAATCATAACAAACCGCACACATGACATAACCAAACCATAGTAGTACTCAAGTTCCGGATACAAGAACACACATCACTGGAATAGGAAACAAACATCAACACTGAGAAAGTTTGTGTTAATCCCAGAACAAAGCATGCATTGAATCAAGAATCCCTATTCATTGAAGAAATTTGATTTATCTATCTGATTATTGTTCTTAGTTCTTATCCATTGAATCAAGAATCCCTATTCAGACTTCAGCTCGCTGCAAAACCAATAACGCAGGTCTCAATTATCTATTACATCCAAAAAAGAAGTATTTCAAAAAATTTATACAAATAATTTTTTATGACTAATAGTAAAAGAAGATTCAAGAATAGTGTGATTGTGTAAAATTCTGATTTTTAATGTCTACAATCTGAGATTAAGTAATCACAGAGCACACAATCTAGCAAACTGATCAAGAAATATATACTATAAGAATAAGAATCAATGAAGAAAGATTGAAACAATTTTTTTTACTAGAGATCACCAAACCACAAAGCCGAATGCTCCATAAGAAATTTTTTATTTTGACGAACCATGCTGCAGAAAAACACATTCACAGTTCAACTCGTTTACCATGCATCAAAGCCAAAAAAATAAAAAATAACAAAGAACTAAATAAAGTAATTTGATTTATCTAGCTGATTGTTCTCCGTGCAAAAAGTTTTAGATCCAATCTTGATTATTGGGACTTAAGCTCGCTGCAAAACAGATGATGACACACGTCTCAATTATCTATTACCTAATGAAATATTATATAAAAAAATTTAAACAAATATTAGTTGATGACTGATCGTGAAAGAATACTCATGAAAAGTGTGATCCTGGATTGATGTCAAAAATATGAGAAAAGCATGTGCCTCAGATCATTTACAGCGATCCTGAAATTAAGCAATCAAGGAGCACACAATCTGGCCAAACGAGACTCCATAAGAAAGTTTATGACAAACGATGCTGCAGAAAAACACGTTCACAATTCAATTCATTTATATTGAATCAAAGCCAAGAAATAAAAAACAATAAAGAAGGACACTCATTGAAGAAAATTGATTTATCCATCTGATTGTGCTCTGTTCTTATGCATCGAATCAAGAATAGCAAAACATTTTAGATCCAACCTCGATTATCTGGATTTCAGCTCGCTGCTGCAAAATCAAATAACACGGATCTCGATTATTCCATGTGTAGAAAAATTACATCGCAAAGAGATAATTGTATAAATATCAAGAAAAACAAGAAAGATTTCTCCAAACCAAGCCGCTAATCAGAAGATCATAGTTACAAAGAGAGAGCCCCACAAAGCTGTCCCAATTTTTCCAGAATTGCGAAAACCAATTGCACTGTCAGATTACATGTCAAAACTTTCAATGTAAGAAAGCAGTCGAGTGATGGGGTAATAAAACCTAAGGATGAATTCAGATATAACCACCAACCCTAGATCAAGAAGACTGGACAATAAAGTATAGAATGAATGAAATGAAGGGTGTGCCAAAATAAGGTATACTTGATACTACACAAAATTTACTGTTCCAAGACACACTGCAGAAAACAGGTATGTTTCAATTCAAATTCAACCAGGGGTGATAATATGTATCAATTCACATAAGAACTCCAGTGTGCTCAATAATCAGACAATTTAAATATGAACAGAAACTTTAACATTCAAATCAAAAGACCGAAAAATGAAACAAAAGAATAAAAAAACTCATGAAGATCAAACAAGAGAAAATAAATAGAACCAGAAGAAACCAAGAAAACTATGTTCACAAATATATGCTCTATGAATTGAAAGTTTGAAAACGAATACTTTTTTAATCAATATCACCAAAGTTAAAATTCTAGGCTCCATGCTATGAAGAAGGTTATTAGTTTGAGGAACCACTCTGCAGAAAAAAATGTTCAAAATTCAATTTGTATTTGAAATAAAATCCCAGATATTAAAATCAATAAGAACGACTCATTGAAGAAATTTGATTTATATATCTGGAGCCATTCTCTGTTTGTGTCCATTGTATCAAGACGTTTAAAGAACGACTCTCAGCTAGCTTCAAAAAGGATAAAAGGATCTCTCGATTATCAAATGAAGAATTATATGTAAAAATCATACAAATAATTCTTGGAAACCTATCCATAAAATAAGAGTCAATAGAAATGTGATAACAGATCAAAGAAAAGGATGTTACTATGTAGATCCTTCACGATCTAGTCTATAGGAGCAGATCAATGAATAAAGAAACATCAAACCCTGAAATTAAGTCATCACGGAGGAAACAAGAATAACAACACCTTTAGAATAAAAAAAATTCTACAGCACCAAATAGTAACTCAAAAATAAATATATCTTCTCAGAATCAATGAAGAAATACTGAAACGAAAAGAACACATCCAGAAGGGGCAAAGGCACTTATCTCCAATTTCTCCAGCATGTCCATAATTGTGGATACTTTTTGTCAGATTACCTTGTCAAAACCTAAATGTAAGAAAACCTAAAGTGTAAAGGAGTATAATGATTCACAATCAAAAAGATTGTGCCAAAGTGAACATGATTGCTTGATACTACATAGCAAGTTATAGCTTCAAAACACACCACACGGCAGAAAACAGATATAGTTTCAATTTACAATTTAACTTGGGGTGATAATCATGTATTAAGTTTCGCAAAGAATTACCATTATCTAATACTCAATTTGAAAGACCTTAAAACAGAAAATTCGCATCAGAACTCCAGCATTCTGCAAACAAATTAAACGCGAAACACTAGTTTACATTCAACAATCAGATCATTAAAAAAGAACAAACTCCAAAATTGAAACCAACAATAATCAAATCAAACTTCGGAGACCAGAAAAGAATAAGAAAGCAACATATAAAGAACACAAAAGAGGAAGATATAGAACCCAAAGAAATCATATGTTCACTGATTACTTATCCTGAAACACCAAAGAGTAAATAACAAATCAACAAATATATACTCTCAGAATGGATGAAGAAATTTTCAGAAAACAATTTAATAGATAGCACGCTGCAGAGAATAAAAAATGCTAGGCTCCATGCTATGTAGAATTATACCAAGAATTGTATACAAAATTTAAACAAATAATTCTTGATAACCAATTTAAAAGAAGAGTTGAGTGAAGTGTGACTGCGTGAATTTTTTGATATCTATAACATGAGAAAGGCATATCCCTAATGATCTTGTAACTTGTTTATAGCAACCTTGAAATTAAGCAATCATTGGAAAAACTAACCTGGCCAACAGATCAAGAAATCAAGAAACAAGAGAAAATTGAACACAAGAACAAGCAAACTTTAGAATCGAGAAATTAAAATCACATCTTCTCCTACAAAACCAGAGATTAAATAACAAATCAAGAAACATATGATATCAACATAAATGAAGAAAGATAGAAACAAATATATCTACTAGAGATCGCCAAACCAAATCTCGAGGCTCCATGCTATGAAGGAATTTATTATTTTGACAAACCAAGCTGCAGAAAACACGTTAGAAGTTCAATTTATTTATTTTGCATCAAAGCCAAGAAATAAAAATTAAAAAAGAACAGTTCATTGACAAAATTTGATTTATCTATCTGATTATTGTTCCCTGTTCTTATCCATTGAATCAAGAATCCGTATTCGAACTTCAGCTTGCTGCACAACCAATAACACATGTCTCAATTATGTGTATTATCTAATAAAGAATTATATAAAAAAATTTATTGAAATAATTATTGACGACTGATAGTAAAAGAATATTCATGAGAAATGTTAGCTTGTAAAATTCTGATTCTTGATGTCTACAGTCTGACATTAAGCAATGACGGAGCACACAATCTGGCAAACAGATCCAGAAATCAAGAAATATATACTACAAGAATAAGAATCAATGAAGAAAGGTTGAACAAGAAACAATAAATCAAAACACAAGGCTCCATGCTTGCTTTGACAGAAGTTATTGTTTTGACAAACCAAGCTGCAGAAAAACATTGTTTGTAAAAAAAAAAGCATGTTCAAATTCAATTCATATGTCATGTACTCAAAGTCCAAATTAAATATAATGACTCATTGAAAATATTTGAATTATTTGAGAATCTCCAATGATAACCAATCTTTATCTCTCTGCTTTTTCATATTCAAAATCATGGCAAAAGAAGTCAAAGGAAAGGTGAAATATAAAAACCGAATAAACTCGAATAAAAGAACATACACAGTTAACAGACAGTTAGACATATAAAACCATAATTGCGAGAACAAAAGTGTCAATGAGGACATTTGTTTTGAGTTTGGGTTGCATTGCATGTTCCATGAGTTCACTTTATTTTTTCCAATAAGCAGTAATGTAATAAATTCCATATTTTCTCTTGTTGGCTGCTTAATTAAATAAGGCACAATCCCCATGGTGTAAGTGGTTAATAAAATTTTAATTAAATAGAAGATAAAAACAGGGATACCACTACACTTAGAGCAGAAGGTTATTTTAGCATAATGCATTCCTTGTACAGATTTAATTGAACTGTAAGGTTTTTTCTAGGTGTGATACGACTGAGTAAAGTTCCAATGATCACTGTTTACTAACAATAGCCATAATGCATTGTTCTGTAAGGTTTTTTCTAGGTGTGATACGACTGAGTAAGGTTATGTTAGCATAATGCATTCCTTGTACAGATTTGATTGCTTTGATCCAGTTCAAATAAAGAGCACTGTGCACTTGCATAGAGAAAATAGTTGAGAAAATCAAGGGATTTCCACTAACAATACTCACAAAAATATATATTACAGATTACACTTGCATAGAGAAAAAGCAGATGATGCACATTTCACATGATGTTGAAATATTATAAGCAAAAGCACGGTGGAATCTTTAAACTTAGAACACCAACTTACTGATTACAAAGCTACAAGCAACAACTTTAATCAGATCATTAGAAGAATAACGAACTCAATAATCACATCACTAAAATAAGAACAACAACTTTAAAAACAAATGCAAACGAACTCAACAATAAGATCATTAAAGTAAGAACAACAACTTTAAAAACAAAACCAAAAATAAAAAAATCAAACATTAGAATCAAATGATGAATTATAAAATTCATACAAATAATTCTTGATAACCAATTCCTAAAGTAAGAGTCATTCGAAATGTGATAACATGTGTTACTACATAAATCCTTAAGAATCTAGCTTATAGAAGCAGATAAAAAAAAAGTAGAACTGTAAATCCAGAAATTAAGCCATCATGGAAGAGTAAATCACAAATCAAGTAATATATACTCTCAAAATCAATAAAGAAAGATTGAAACAAAAAGAATTTACTGGACAAAGGCTCCATGCTTTAAGTTATTATTTTGACAAACCAAGCTGCAGAAAAAGAATGTTCGTTGGTAAAAAAAACGCATGTTCAAATTCAATTCTCCAGTAATAACTAACAAATCTTCATCTCTCCGATAGTAAACATACTTCAGCTCTCTGCCTGCCACAAATATCCCATGTCAAGCCCACACAGCAAACTCAAAGAAACTGACAAAAGTAGATACTGGTATCAAAAAAAGACTGAAATGTAAAGAGGCTCAGTAGAGATGACCAAATAAAAAGTAGGGAGTATATGACACAGCCTGCAGATGATGATGATTCATGAAAACAAATTTGCCTCCGATTTCTAGATCGTTGTGTTTCCATATGAACAGACAATTTCAGCTTCCTCTTAATAAAAAGAAGGCCTTGGGCCACTGTTATGAAGAGGATACGTATTAGTGTCATTGTCGGGACTTGCTCGCTGCAAAACAGATTACGCACGTCTCAATTATCTGTTACCTAACGAAGGATCATATAAAAAAAATTATGCAAATAATAGATGATGACTGATTGTAAAAGAAGATCCATGAAAAGTTTTATGGTGTAAAATTCTTGATTCTTAATTGATGTCTACAATATGAGAAAAGCATGTGCCTCAGATCGTTTACAGCGAGCACACAATCTGGCCAAACAAGACTCCATAAGAAAGTTATTGATGAACGATGTCCTAAGTTCAATTCGTTTGTATTGAACCAAAGCCAAGAAATAAAAAAAATAAAGAAGGGCACTCATCGACGAAAATTGATTTATCAATCTGATTGTTCTCTGTTCTTATGCGACTGCGATGATATACGGTGTTTTGCATCTGCCTCAATCTTGCAAATAATAGTCGATAACATTGCAAGAAAAGTGAACCCACCAACGCCTTCGGACATACATCATCAACTCTAATTGCAGTTCTGCAACCAATATTTCGCTGCATTTTGCTACTGTTGGATTGATAACAACGACTGGCTGGTGGTAGATGTTTGTTCAACTTGACAAAGTTTAGGGTAGGCTTTGCTGTGGAGGACACAATCAATATCATTTCTGAATTGTAGAGGTAGCAAATGTTAAGAATAAGCTAATACAACAGAGAATAGAGATGGTGGTGACAGTTAATGTGTTGCTGAACAAGTATTTATTTAGTCAAGAAATTGAGTAGCAGGCAGCAGTATAGCGGTAGGGATATATTTGTACAATGCTAGTACTTATAGTTTAATTTTATATTCCACGAGTAGAATGCTAGAACTCCATAATAATCTTATCAGTCCACGAGTAGTTCAATAGTGCTTTATTAGTTAGGTGAATCTCAAATTAAAACTGATATAAATAATATATGAAAGTAACAAATCTGATATCTCCACATCATTACCTAAAGATCCATGCGATACTAGTTTACACTTAATAAACAATAATGCAAATCAAATAACAAATTTCTAAAATTGGAAATATTTGCCAAATTCATATATCATCATTCTAAAATTGATCACCGTTACATTAGAAGCATAAACCAATTTAAGAGAGGAGAGAAAGAACTCATAACAGAAGCAACTAGATTACAGATACATACTGCAGAAAACTGGTTGTTTTATTATAGATAGAAAATAGATACATAAATAGATAAGAGGCAAGTGGTAAATAAATCCAGTTTTATGAAATTCATAGTAAAGTTTACAGCTATACCCCAAAGAGCTTTCGTAGACCAATGGACATTCGACTATCAAACCTGCATGCCAGGAAATCACAGATACTGAGTAGACCCAATTTTCCAGGAAAACACATTATGATCTAGCTTCACTTACCCACGCTGAATAAAACAGATAAATGCATTGTTCACAATGGCTGACCAAAGATGAGGTATACATAATATTAAGATCTCCAAGTCAAACCCAAAAGTAGTGAGAATATAACACAAGCTAAATAACATTTCCGTTTAGAACAAATTCCATTCAAGTGGACCTCAATGAAATAAAATTTAATTGTCCTCTTAATGCTATATGAAGTTCTTGTGCCAAAGAGGATACTTATTTATACAGGAAATTCATTGAACAAAATCCTTCAACCAAGCTTCCCCCAAAACTCATCCTACAATAAGAGATTTCAATCTTGTTAACACTCAAGTTATCACTGGCACGACCAATCAAAAGATAACTGAAAGAAGTATATCAAAATATTAAAATGATCAGTACGTCCGTCGTAACCTTGGCTACCCTTTCATGGCCCAATATAGAGACATAAGCTACGAGTCCGCCACCCTTGGTCAGATAATGAAGTATAATCCATCTGATAAAACTCAACCACACCCCCAATACCTAGCACAAAGGGAGAAATAACATGCTAGAATCTTGGTTGTTCTTGATAAAGAGAATTACAGCACGCAGTGTTAACTTCAGGTATAGAAAATGACTAGTCTTGTCATAAAGTTGAATTGACAATCAACCCAATTTGCAATTAAGAGAAAATACAGAGAATCGACAAGGATATATAACCGAGTAGAAATCACCTAATTTGTCCAGGCATAGTGTTTGCTTTGCTCTAAAATAGGTATAATTATGATGGGTTCTTGTGTCGCAACAGCTTTTGCAATCCCAATTTTCCTATAAAAGCAATATGGAACTTGGGGAATCAAGAAAACTAGATCCCAGGGAGACAGAAACTTGAAGAAATCATATTTAGAGTAGAGGTCACCAAATGAAAGCATACCAACAATGAGAATATTTGTATGCTCCTCATACAGAAACACATGAACTCCACTAGGAAGTATGGTACCTCTGCTGTCCACGGGCTACAGATATTCTATCTCCCCTGTAACACCCTCACAAAATTCAAAACAACTGAAATAAGTTGCTGAGTGTCAAACGACAAATTAAAGCATACAATGCAGACTGCAGAAACATCCAAATTGGAAGATCCATTATTCAACAAGAAACGGCAATTTAAGCTTTCTCCTAATACCAGAGGAAAACAATATCAACTCTCCCTATCCAACTATTCCGCAACGAACAGATCATAACAAATAGGCATGTCTTTGAAAATCCATCATCTAGAAAAAGGAAGAATTACTCCAGAATCTTGTATGGTTAAACAATCTCAACTCTCCTTATCCAATTAGTCCCCAGCGAACAGATCAACATAAGAAACAACACCTAACCATGTTATAAAAAATCCATCATTTGGGAAAGGGCAGAATATTCCAGAATTTTGTTTGTTAA
This sequence comes from Trifolium fragiferum, assembly GCA_954870985.1. Lineage (NCBI taxonomy): Eukaryota > Viridiplantae > Streptophyta > Magnoliopsida > Fabales > Fabaceae > Trifolium > Trifolium fragiferum. Next base: position 18,046,768 of record OX940792.1, read on the forward strand.
GCCATAGAGTAAAACTCAAGTTATGGATACAAAAACACAGAAAAATTCAACACTGGAATAAATACATATATCTAAAATATGACCAATTATATCTCATAGATGAAATGTGAAATCTGTGACAACCTAACCCTAAGCTTTTTTTCCCAAAGGAATCCTGAAGCTTCCACCTAACACCAAGAGCCATTGCGTCACAGTCACGTAACAATGGAAACAACAAACAGAAAAAAATACATCATCGAAACAAACACATCTAACCAAGTTGTGAAAATTCCTCATCTTAGAAAGGGCACATAATAACTCCAGAAAATTATGCTGTGATATATAGGCTGTAGGAAAAGAACTAAAAAGAAAGAATAATAGCTTCAAACCAAGTCACATAACAAGGAGAGGCCAGCAAACCTGTCCCAGCTTCTTTGGATGCTAGTGAACTTTTGCACAGTCAAACCAAGAAGACTAGAGGATAAAAATAGAAATCATTAAGGAACCAAGAAGACTAGAGGATAAAAATTGGCAAAAAAGAAATGAAACAAATCAAACCCAAATGACAATCCATGTGCCTGAAATCATTTACAGCAATCCTGAAATTAAGCAATGAAGAAGCACACAATCTGGCCAACAGATTGAGAAATGAAGAAATATAAGAATAAGAATCGATGAAGAAAGTTATTTTTGACTAGAGATCACCAAATCAGAGGCTCCATAAGAAGGTTATTTTTGACGAAACATGCTGCAGAACAGAAAAACATGTTCACACTTCAATTTGTTTATTTTATATTAAAGCCAAGAAATAAAAACAATAAAGGACACTGGTTGAATAAAATTGATTTATCTATCTGTTCTTATGCGTCCAGTCAAGAATCGCAAAACGATTTAGATCCAATCTCTATTATCCAGATTTCAGCTCGCTGCAAAATTGATAAACGCAGATCTTGATTACGATGAAGAACTATATCTAATAATCCAAAAATTTACAAATAATTTGTCATAAGAGAAGGTTCAAGAGAATTCTGAAATTCTTGACGAAGAAGGTTATTAGTTTAACAAACCACTCTGCAAAAAAATGTTCAAAATTCAATTTGTATTTGAAATCAAGTCCCAGATATTAAAATCAATAAGAACCACTAATTGAAGAAATATTTATCTATCTGGAGTCATTCTCTGTTTTTGCCCATTGTATCAAGACGTTTAAATAACAAGACTCAGCTCGCTGCAAAAAGGATAAAGGATCTCTCGATTATCAAATGAAGAATTATATGTAAACATCACACAAATAATTCTTGGAAACCTATCCGTAAAATAAGAGTCGATAACGGATCTAAGAAAAGGATGTTTACTATGTAGATCCCTCACGATCTAGTCTATAGGAGCAGGTCAATGAATAAAGGAACAGCAAACCCTGAAATTAAGTCACTACGGAGGAACAAGAATAAACAAAACCTGTAGAATAAAAAATATCATACAGCACCAAATAGCAACTCAAAAATAAATATATCCTCTTAGAATCAACGAAGAAAGACTGAAACGAAAAGAACAAGTCAAGAAGGGGCAAAGACACTTATCTCCAATTTCTCCACTTAACTATGAACACCATATGTCCAGAATGGTGGATAAATTTTGTTAGATTACCTTGTCAGAACCTAAATGTAAGAATCCTAAAGTGTAAAGGAGAAAAATGATTCACAAAAAAGAAGATTGTGCCAAGGGGAACCTGATTGCTTGATACTATACAGCAAGTTATAGCTTCAAAACACACTACAAGGCAGAACATAGATACAGTTTCAATTCACAATTTAACCTGGGTGATAATCATGTATCAAGTTTCACAAAACATTACCATCATCTAAAACTCAATTGGAAAGACTTCAAAATAGAAAATTTGCAATAGAAACTCCAGCATTCTGCCAACAAAATAAACGCAAAACACTAGTTTACATTCAACAATCAGATCATTAAAACAAGAAAACCAAACTCCAAAATTGAAACAAACAATAAACAAATCAAAATTCAGAGATCGAATAATCAACCAGAAAAGAATAACACAACATATAAAGATCATAGATGAGAAAGATATAGAACCCGAAGAAATCATATGTTAACCGATTACTTCTCCTGAAACACGAAAGTGTAAATAACAAATCAACAAATATATACTCAGAATGGATGAAGAAATTTTAAAAATAGAAAAGAATTTAATATATATCACCAAATAAAAAATGCTAGGCTCCATGTTATGTAGAATTCTATTAAATTGACAAATCACGCTGCAGAGAAAACATGTTCAAACTTCAATTGGTATCTCGAACTAAAAAATAAAAATGAAGAACACAATGAAAAAACTGGTTTATCTATCTCGAGCGATTCTCTGTTTTTGTTTGCTCTAGATTAGAAGATGGCTCAGCTCACTGCAAAATGGATAAATGTGTATCTCGATTATCCAATTATCAAGATTATATACAAAATTTAAGCAAATAATTCCTGATAACAAATTTAAAAGAAGAGTTGGAAGAAGTGTGATTGAGTGAATTTCTTGATATCTATAATATGAGAAAATCATATCCCTACCAGTCTTGTAACTTGTTTATACCAACCCTGAAATTAATCATGGAAAAAACAACCTGGCCAACATATCAAGAAATCAAGAAACAAAGAACAAGCAAACTTTAGATTGAGAAAATAAAATCACATCTTCTCCTATAGAACAAGAGATTAAATAACAAATCAACAAATATAAGATATGAAAATCAATGAAGAAAGATTGAAAAAAATATTTTTACTCGAGATAGCCAAACCAAATCTCGAGGCTCCATGCTATGAAGAAAGTTATTATTTTGACAAACCAAGCTGCATAAAACATGTTCAAAGTTCAATTTATTTATTTTGCATGTAAGCCAAGAAATAAAAATTTAAAACAAAACAATTCATCGAAGAAATTTGATTTATCTATCTTATTATTGTTCTTTGTTCATATCCATTGAATCAAATTCGGACTTCAGCTCGCTGCAAAACCAATAACGCATGTCTCAATCATCTATTATCTAACAAATTATAAAAAGAAAATTATACAAGTAATGTTTGATGACTGATAGTAAAAGAAGATTCAAGAGAAGTGGTATCGTGTAAAATTCTGATTCATGATGTATACAATCTGAGATTAAGCAGCCACGGAGCACACAATCTGGCCAACAGTTCAAGAAATATATACTATAAGACTAAGAATCAACGAAAAAAATCTGAAACGATTTTTTTTACTAAGATCACCAAATCGTAGAACAGAAGGCTCCATAAGGAATATTCTTATTTTGATGAACCATGCTGGAGAAAACTAGATTTCCACTTCAATTCATTTATCTTGAATCATAGCCAAAAAATAAAAAAGAACAAAGAACAACTAACTTCAGGAATTTGATTTATCTAGCTGATTGTTCTCCAAGAATCACAAAAAGTTTTAGATCCAATCTCGATTATTGGGACTTGCTCGCTGCAAAACAGAAAAAGATAACGGACGTCTAAATCATCTATTACCTAATGAAGAATTATATATAAAAAAAATTATGCAAATAATAGTTGATGACTGATTGTAAAAGAAGATTCATGAGAAGTGTAATCGTGTAAAATTCTTGACGAGAAATCCATTTCCCTAAGATGGTTTACAGCAATCCTGAAATTAGGCAATGAAGAAGCACACAGTTTGGCCAAGAAATCAAGAAATATAAGAATAAAAATCAGCAAAGAAAGATTGAACCGAATATTTTACTAGAGATCATCAAATTACAAAACTGGAGGCTCCATAAGAAAACTATTAATTTGACAAACCATGCTGCATAACAGAAAAACACTTGTTCAATTTGTTTATCTTGAATCAAAGCCAAAAAAACAATAAAGGACACTCATTGAAGAAAATTGATTTATCTATATGAATTCTTATCAGTTCTTATGCATCAAGTCAAGAATCGCAAAACGTTTTAGATCCAATCTAAATTATCCGGATCTCAGCTATCTGCAAAATTGATAAACACAGATCGAGATTATCTAGATGAAGAACTATATCTAATAATCCAAAAATTTATAAATTATAAATAATTTGTCATAAGAGAAGATTCATGATAATTCTGAAATTCTAGTTATCTATGATCCAAAACAAACTTGTGAAAACACAATTCCATAATGATCTCCATGATAGCAAAAAAACCAAGAAATCAAGAACAGCAGACCCTGAAATCGAGTCCAGAAAGCAAACAAGTTAGAGAAACCGACCTCAACAACAAGCGCAATCAAGAAATAGCTTTCACTGCATAGCTTTAAAACACACTACACGGCAAAACACGGATACAGTTTCAAAACACACTACACGGCAGAACACGGATACAATTTCAATTCACAATTTACCTTGGGTGATAATCATGTATCAAGTTTCGCAAAACATTACCATTATCTATTACTCAATTGGAAAGACCTTAAAACAGAAAATTCGCATTAGAAATCCGGCAGTCTACCATCAAATTAAACACAGAACACTAGTTTACATTCAACAAAGTCCAATATTGAAACCAACAATAAAAAAAATCAAACTACAGAGACCCAAATAATCAACCAGAAAAGAATAAGAACGCAGAATATAAAGATCACATAAGAGAAAGATATAGAACCCGAAGAAATCATGTGTTCACTGATAACTTCTCCTGAAACACCAAAGAGTAAATAACAAATCAACTAAAATATACTCAAAATGGATGAAGAAACTTTAAAAACAAAAAAGAATTTAATAGATATCACCAAATAAAAAATGCTAGGCCCCATGCTAGGTAGAATTCTATTTATTTGACAAATCATGCTGTAGAGAAAACATGTTCAAACTTCAATTTGTATCTCGAACCAAAAAATTCGAACCAAAAAATAAAAATGAACACAATGAAAAAAATAATTTATCTATCTGGAGCCATTCTCTGTTCTTGTCTGTTCTAGATTAGAAGATGTCTCAGCTCACTGCAAAATGGATAAATGTGTATCTCAATTAACTAATTATCAAGATTATATACAGAATTTATACAAATAACTCTTGAAAAGAAGAGTTGAGAAAAGTGTGATTGCGTGAATTTCTTATAAAAATCAATGAAGAAAGATTGAACCAAATATTTTTACTAGAGATCGCCAAACCAAAATCTAAAATCTTGAGGCTCCATGAAATGGAGAAAGTTGTTATTTTGACAAACCAAGCTGCAGAAAACACATTCGAAGTTCATTTTATTTATTTTGCATCAATGCCAAAAAATAAAAATTAAAAGAATGATTCATTGAAGAAATTTGATTTATCTACTGATTATTGTTCTCTGTTCTTATCCATTGAATCAAGAATCCCCGTTCGGACTTCAACTCGCTGCAAAATCAATAACTATGATCTAACAAAGAATTATATTATACCAAAGAATTTATACAAAAAAATCTTCATGACTGATAGTGAAAGAAGATTTATGAGAAGTGTGAGCGTGTAAAATTCTTATTCTTGATGTCCACAATCTGAGATTAAGCAATCACGGAGCACACAATCTGGACAATTCTTAATGATATCAAGAAATATATACTATAAAAATAGGAATCAATAAAGGAAGATTGAAACGATTTTTCTTTTTACTAAGATCACCAAATCACTGAACAGGAGGCTCCCTATGAAAATTATTATTTTGATGAACCATGCTGCAGAAAAACAGATTTATAGTTCAATTCGTATATCTTGCAACAAAGCCAGAAAAATAACAAAAAACAAGTAATTTAAGGAATTCGAATTATCTAGCTGATTGGTCTCCATGCAGAAAGTTTTAGATCCAATCTCGATTATGGGGACTTAGCTCCCTGCAAAACAGAGTCAATTATCTATTACCTAATGAAGAATTATATAAAAGAATTTATACAAATTAAAGTTGATGACTGATTGTAAAAGAAGATTGTTATCGTGTAAAATTCTTAATGAGAAATCCATGTGCCTAAGATCGTTTATAGCAATCCTGAAAATTAAGCAATCCAGAATCACACAGTCTGGCCAACATATCAAGAAATATAAGAATAAGAATCGATGAAGAAAGATTGAACCGAATCACAAAGCCGGAGGCTCCATAAGAAAGTTATTAATTTGACGAACCATGCTGCAGAACAGAAAAACACGTTCACAGTTTAATTTGTTTATCTTGCATCAAACAAAGCCAAGAAAAAAAATAAAGAAAGACAATCATTGAAGAAAATTGATTTATCTATCTGATTGTTATCTGTTCTCATGCGTCGAGTCAAGAATCGCAAAACGTTTTAGATCCAATCTCGATTATCTGGATTTCAGCTCGCTGCAAAATCGATAAACGCAGATCTTGATTATCCGATGAAGAACTATATCTAGTAATCCAAATATTAACAAATAATTTGTCATAAGTGAAGATTCACGAAAATTCAGAAATTCTTGAATACTAAAATCCAAAACAGGCATATGAAAACGCAATTCCAAAACAATCCTGATGATAGCAGCAAATCGAAGAAATCAAGAAGAGCAAACCCTGAAATTGAGTCATCAAAAAGAAAACAAGTTTGAGAAACCGACCTAACCAACAATAGAAATCATTAAGGAACCAAGAAGGCTAGAGGATAAAAATTTGCAAAAAAGAAATGAAACAAATCAAACACAAATGACAATGAACTAAAACCCAAATAATTATTCATTAACAGCAACCTCCAAGATCCAAACCAGCAAGAACCAAATCAAACAAGAGGAAGACAGAACCATAAGGGATTACCTCTCCTGCAATACCAAAGCGGAATACAACTAATCAAAAAAATATATGAACTCAGAATCGTTATATGGAAAAGAAAAAGATGGGCAATTCAATTTGTATGCCTTAATCACAAAGCCCAAAACTGAAAAGAACGCCATGTTTAAGTAACTGGATTTATTTTGACCCTCCAACTGAAAAGAATAACATGTCGATGTAATTGGATTTAACTTGACTCTCCTTTCTTATCCATTGTATCAAGCATCCCAACGTTCATGTCTAAATAGACGTGTACATTCAAGGAAAAAAAATACCCGTTAAATTCAAAGACTTAGAATCATGCTGCAGAAAAACAACTAATCTGGCCAACATATCAAGAAACAAAGAACAACCAAACTTTAGATTGAGAAAATAAAATCACATCTTCTCCTATAGAACAAGAGATTAAATAACAAATCAAGAAATAAATGATATGAAAATCAATGAAGAAAGATTGAAACAAATATTTTTACTCGAGATTGCCAAACCAAATCTCGAGGCTCCATGCTATGAAGAAAGTTATTATTTTGACAAACCAAGCTGCATAAAACACGTTCAATCCATTGAATCAAATTTGGACTTTAGCTCGCTGCAAAACCAATAACGCATGTCTCAATCATACATTATCTAACAAATTATTAAAAAAAAAAATTATACAAGTAATTTTTTATGACTGATAGTAAAAGAAGATTCAAGAGAAGTGGTATCGTGTAAAATTCTGATTCATGATGTATACAATCTGAGATTAAGCAGCCACGGAGCACACAATCTGGCGAACAGTTCAAGAAATATATACTATAAGACTAAGAATCAATGAAGAAAATTTGAAACAATTTTTTTTACTAAGATCACCAAATCCCAGAACAGAAGGCTCCATAAGGAATATTCTTTTTTTGATGAACCATGCTGCAGAAAACTAGGTTCCCATTCAATTCATTTATCTTGAATCATAGCCAAAAAATAAAAAAGAACAAAGAACAACTAACTTAAGGAATTTGATTTATCTAGCTGATTGTTCTCCAAGAATCGCAAAAAGTTTTAGATCCAATCTCGATTATTGGGACTTGCTCGCTGCAAAACAGAAAAAGATAACGGACGTCTAAATCATCTATTACCTAATGAAGAATTATATATACAAAAATTATGCAAATAATAGTTGATGACTGATTGTAAAAGAAGATTCATGAGAAGTGTTATCGTGTAAAATTCTTGACGAGAAATCCATTTGCCTAAGATCGTTTATAACAATCCTGAAATTAGGCAATGAAGAAGCACACAGTTGTCCAAAAAATCAAGAAATATAAGAATAAAAATCAGCAAAGAAAAGATTGAACCGAATATTTTACTAGAGATCATCAAATCACAAAACTGGAGGCTCCATAAGAAAACTATTAATTTGACAAATCATGCTGCATAACAGAAAAACACTTGTTCAATTTGTTTATCTTGATTCAAAGCCAAAAAAAACAATAAAGGACACTCATTGAAGAAAATTGATTTATCTATATGAATTCTTATCAGTTCTTATGCATCGAGTCAAGAATCGCAAAACGTTTTAGATCCAATCTCAATTATCCGGATCTCAGCTCTCTGCAAAATCGATAAACACAGATATAGATTATCTGATGAAGAACTATATCTAATAATCCAAAAATTTATAAATTATAAATAATTTGTCATAAGAGAAGATTTATGATAATTCTGAAATTCTTGTTATCTATGATCCAAAACAAACTTCTGAAAACGCAATTCCATAATGATCTCCATGACAGCAAAAAAACCAAGAAATCAAGTACAGCAGTCTGCCAACAAATTAAACACAGAACACTAGTTTACATTCAACAAACTCCAAAATTGAAACCAACAATAAACAAATCAAACTTCAAAGACCGAAATAATCAACCAGAAAAGAACAAGAATGCAACATATAAAGATCACAGAAGAGAAAGATATAGAACCCGAAGAAATCACATGTTCACTGATAACTTCTCCTGAAACACCAAAAAGTAAATAACAAATCAACAAATATATAATCAAAATGGATGAAGAAACTTTAAAAACAAAAAAAAGAATTTAATAAATACCACCAAATAAAAATTACTAGGCCCCATGCTATGTAGAATTCTATTAATTTCACAAATCACGCTGTAAAGAAAACATGTTCAAACTTCAATTCGTATGTCAAACCAAAATATAAAAATCAAGAACACAATGAAAAACTGATTTATCTATCTGGAGCCATTCTCTGTTCTTGTCTGTTCTAGATTATAAGATGTCTCAGCTCACTGCAAAATGGATAAATGTGTATCTCAATTAACTAATTATCAAGATTATATACAGAATTTATACAAATAACTCTTGAAAAGAAGAGTCGAGAAAAGTGTGATTGCGTGAATTTCTTATAAAAATCAATAAAGAAAAGATTGAACCAAGTATTTTTACTAGTGATCGCCAAACCAAAATCTAAAATCTTGAGGCTCCATGAAATGGAGAAAGTTGTTATTTTGACAAACAAAGCTGCAGAAAAAACATTCAAAGTTCAATTTATTTATTTATTTTGCATCAATGCCAAAAAGTAAAAATTAAAAAAAGAATGATTCATTGAAGAAATTTGATTTATCTACTGATTATTGTTCTTTATTCTTATCCATTGAATCAAGAATCCCTGTTCGGACTTCGACTCGCTGCAAAATCAATAATGCATGTCTCAATTATCTATTATCTAACAAAAAATTATATTATATAAAGAATTTATACAAAAAAATCTTGATGACTGATAGTGAAAGAAAATTTATGAGAAGTGTGAGCTGTAAAATTATGATTCTTGATGTCCACAATCTGAGATTAAGCAATCACGGAGCACACAATCTGGACAACAGTTAAAGAAATCAAGAAATATACACTATAAAAATAGGAATCAATAAAGGAAGATTGAAACGATTTTTCTTTTTACTAAGATCACCAAATCACAGAACAGGAGGCTCCCTAAGAAAACTCTTATTTTGATGAACCATGCTGCAAAAAAACAGATTTATAGTTCAATTGGTTTATCTTTGCACAAAGCCAAAAAATAACAATAACAAAGAACAAATAATTTAATGAATTTGATTTATCTATCTGATTGTTCTCCGTGCAAAAAGTTTTAGATCCAATCTCAATTATTGGGACTTAGCTCCCTGCAAAACAGAGTCAATTATCTATTACCTAATGAAGAATTATATAAAATAATTTATACAAATAAAAGTTGATGACCGATTGTAAAAGGAAGATCGTTATCGTGTAAAATTCTTGATGAGAAACCATGTGCCTAAGATCGTTTATAGCAATCCTGAAAATTAAGCAATCCAAAATCACAAAGTCTGGACAACAGATCAAGAAATATAAGAATAAGAATCGATGAAGAAACATTGAACCGAATCACAAAACCGGAGGCTCCATAAGAAAGTTATTAATTTGACGAACCATGCTGCAGAACAGAAAAACACGTCACGGTTCAATTTGTTTATCTTCCATCAAAGCCAAGAAAAAAGCAATAAAGGACACTCATTAAAGAAAATTGATTTATCTATCTGATTCTTATCCGTTCTTATGCGTGAGTCCAGAATCGCAAAATGTTTTAGATCCGATCTCAATTATCCGAATTTCATCTCTCTGCAAAATCGATAAACGCAGATCTTTATCATCCGATGAAGAACTATACCTAATAATCCAAATATTAACAAATAATTTGTCATAAGAGAAGATTCATGAGAATTCTGAAATTCTTGAATACTAAAACAGGCATATGAAAACGCAATTCTAAAACGATCCTGATGATAGCAGCAAATCGAAGAAATCAAGAACGGCAAACCCTGAAATCGAGTCAAGAAAAAGCAAACAAGGTTGAGAAACCGACCTAAGCAACAAGCGCAGTCAATAAATCAAAAGCATTAACAAAGTATAACAGTAAAGATGAAGAAGAAACGAGAGAGATATAAGGAGCGTGCTATTTTGGCGAATTCTAGAATGATGAGGAAGACTTGTAGGAGACGTGATTTATATAGAAGACAGAGTCAGGATAGATGGCTAAGATAACGCGGATTGTGGAATAATCAACGGTGGTGATGCAATTTAAAAATAAAAACGTTTACGCGTTTACTAAATAAGGCGGTGTGGCATAAGCCAAAAAAACAGCTGTGTAAGATTGATAAGATTTCGTTGGACGTTGCTGTCGGTTAGCTTACCAAATTTGAATGTACGCTATCATTCTCTGAAACAATAAGTACTTTTTCTTTTTGAAGCAGTCTTTAAAACTTTTTTTCTTTCTTAAATGATAATAACTCTAAAACAAGTAACAATACTAGTAAATAAATATTGACATATAAATAATTTTTTAAAAAATTTCAATTTTCGTTTATAGTATTTATCAAAAAAAAAAGCATTACCAAATTATAAAACATGGGTGTCAATAGCATTTTATAAAAGACCATGTACATTCTATGATGACAAGTTTCGATGACTTCACAACCACAAACACACAATAACGAATTTAGATATACCAGGTAAAATAGGGACACCTTCAATCATTCGACAACTAACAGATAGACATTTAAACTCGTATAAGAAGAAAAAACTAGTGGACTCGTGTATAGAATCAATATTTGATAGACTTAGATAGACTTTGGTAGACTCGCAGAAACTTGTATAGACTCACGAGCTCGTCTATAACGAATTTACGAGTCTATAAGTTTTTGTAGAAAAAATCCAAAAAAGGCACAAATTTCCCAAACTATTTTTTAAAGGTCTTGAACCTTTTTTTATTGCGTATAACGATACTTATTTAAAATTATAAATGATAAATAAATTTCACTCTTCTATTCTTCACCTTCATTGAGAACGACATCTTAAGTGTATTCTTCTTCATTGACATTTTGTCTATCCTTCATTGACATTTTGATCTCATTTGTCTCTTGATGCGTTCATGATCGTCTCTCATCCTTCATCGGCATATTTTGATGATGATGATGTTGGTGTTGGTGGTGGTGATTTCAATTAAACTGTGAATGTTTGAAGTCATTAGCATATGTATGTTTTATGATAGTTTGCTTTATGGAGTAGCCAATTAAGAATGAACTAAATCTAATACCATATTATAAAAAAAAAAAAGAATGAACTAAATCTAATACCTTATATATATACTTTACTATTTTCTTTGTTTGATTATGGAATTTTTTTTAACAAGTTTGGTCTTGGTCTGAAGTTTGAAATTTATATTTTTATGTGTCACTTGTAGGTTTTCGAAAATCATTTGTAATTTTCCATAGACTCGTATGAGTTTACGAGTCGAGTTTAAAGACCCTTTACGAGTTTGAGTAGGTTCACGAGTCTGATAACCTTGCTGGCACAAAATTGTTCCTAATAACATTTTTATGAACATCCAAATCTACCAGAACAAGATGAGTTAGCAACTGAAAAAATCCACGAACGGTATATGATGATAGGAAATTATATGACATTTTTTAGTATGTATTTAGGTTATTTTATGTATATCTCACATCCATCGACACAATTATATTTTGAATTATGTTTGGATACTAATTAGTGTTAAAAATAAGGTAAAAAATGATTGAGACTATAAAAAATCAGGTTAGAACAACAAATTTACGGTTCTAATTACATGTAATAGAATTTTGAAAATCGTTTTCAAAAATTGCTTTGAAAAATGTTTTTCAAAGCAATTTTGAATTATGCGTTTCAAAATATTTAAATTTTTCATAAAACATTTTTCAAAAAAGTTAACTTTTTGAAAAATAAAATCTAAAATATTTGAATATGAATTAGGAAAAATAAATCTAAAAACTAGAGCTATCAAAAGGGGCCGGCCCGGCCCGATCCGCCTCGGCCCAGGGGTCATTCCATATAAAGGGGCTTTAGTGGGCTAGCCCATTAAGCCTCATGGCCCGGCCCGTTAAGTCCGGCCCAATAAGCAAAGGCCTACATGGCCTGATGGGCCGGCCCGTCAAACTTTTTTTTTTGACAATTTTTTTTACAAAATAAATTCAATGGACAATAAAACTATTTATAATGATTGATTAAGTTGTTATTATTTTTTTCAAATAAAGATAATCATAACAAACTTGGTTTAATCTTAAAAAAACAACAAATTTGGTTTAATAATTATCTTCTAACTAACAAATCTTATCTTTTGTTACTTAATTATCTAAAGATTTAATGGTAACTTAAATTCCTTATTTTTAGCAAAAATTATTTTTAGAATTTTTTTAAAAATATTTTTTTTAACTCTTTAAAGGGTCGGCCCAAAAGCCCGTGGGGCCGGCCCATAACGGCCCATTAAAAATATAGGCCTGAAGGCCCGGTCCGATAAGGCCCGATCAACTTTTTTTAAAAGCACGGCCCGTGCAAAACTATAAGGCTAATGGGCCGGTCCGATAGCCCGACCCATTTTTACAGCTCTACTAAAAACTACAGTAAATCTATTTCAAAAAATATATTCAAAAAAATACGACTATTGGAAAAAGTTTTTTGAAAATTGTTTGTTACAGCAAAATTGAAATTTTAGGGGGCTGAAAAAAGCATTTGAGGGAAATGAGAAAAATTCATCATATACTCACATGGCCCGGAAAAACGAAGATTTCTTTTCCCATCCCCGGCTTTCTTTTTCACCTTCTGGGTTTCCGTTTTTAACCTTTGAAAACTGGGAAAAGTCGTTCGGTATATGCGTACCGAACTTAGTTATTGATTTACACCCCTAGTACACCCGTCATATGTAGTTATACTTCGGTGGACGCGTACCGAAGTTTGTCTTCTTCTATACCCCGTACTTCGGTGGACGCGTATCGAACGGTTTTAAACATAGTTCGGTGGACGCGTACCGAACTGTTTCCGTATAGAAACAGAACGTACGCTCTCTTCTCCCATTCATGCAGAACTGGGTTTTTAGAAAGGGGAAGGGGAAATACGAACCTAGGGCGCAAAGCATCATCAATCTTGCGTTTTTGAGTGATTCTTCCACAAAGTTCATCAATTTCTACTCCATCAAGTAAGATTATGTTGATTTTAGTTCCTTATTTACATTCATATTTCTTCATATCTCTCAATTTCGTTTTTGATTAGTTTATGTCAATGTTAATCTCTGATTCGTGATTTAGTGTTGATTATGTTGTTGAAATTGTTGATTAGAGGTTTATTGTTGATTTTGGATGATTGCATGTTAGGTTTGATGTGAAATTTCATTAGGTTTAGGTTTTGGTTAAATTTTGAACTTTGAGTTGATTTGAATGATGAATGGTTGTTGATTAATAGTTATTTAGATTGTTGATTATTGCTTATTATGGTGAATGTTGAATGTTAAATTTGGATATAGTTAGATTTTAGTTAAATTTTGAATATTAAGTTGGTTAGACATAGGTTTTGGTTAAATTTGAATACGGTTAAATTTTGAATACGACTGATGTTTGAATATGTGTTATTGTTTTGTGTAGATATGGACGAAGAAGTTGCCAGAGGGCGACACGGCAGGGAGAGCAGGGCTCATGGCTCAGCACGTAGAGAAGTGCCGCCTGCGCCTAAAAGAGGTCGTCGCAAGAAAGGACAACCTCTTGTTGTGGAAGGAACTCATGATGCTGAAGCGGGTGGATCACGCTCCCGCACACGCCCATCACAGGTTCAGGCACCTGATGTTGATCAATACCTAGACAACAATGCAAATTGGGCTGAGCAAGACCCACCGCAAGAGTCAGAACCACAACATCAGCAACCACCTGAGACAGAAGAGGAAGTCGTCTACGGAGGAGGGCCGTCAGATTTGTCCCTATTATCGCTTTACTATAAGCATAGGGCTCACTGCATTTGCGGAAAGATGGCATCCGGAAACCAGTACATTCCATCTTCCCGTTGGAGAGGTTGGCATCACACTTGATGATGTGCAGTGCCTACTGCATATCCCTATTCAAGGGAAGTTTCTTAACCATCACAGGATGAGAAGAAGTGACGTGGCTGACATTGTTAGTGCTTGTTTGGGTGTTGAGAAGGAAGAGATTATGGCGGAATTTGCTAAGAATAGTGGGCCACATTTGAGGTTTAACTATCTACAGGGTATATATAATGAGTTGAAGGAGACTTGTGAGACTATGGAGGAGGAGGAAAGACCGTTAGAGAATATGATGCCTTATAGAGAGAGGTGTGTGAAAGCTTTTTTGCTGTTTGTGGTGAACTGTACACTTTTCACCAACAAAAGTGCTTACTACATGGATGCCTCATACATGCAGTACTTTCAAGATTTGTCTACCGTCCATGAGTGGAATTGGGGTGCTGCATGTCTGGTTTATTTGCAAGATTATCTGGACGATGCGTCTGAGGAGGGCACTGGTCAGATTGCTGGATACTTATCATTTGTTATGGTATATAAATTTATCAATTAATTCATTTATTTGTACTTCAATTTTTCAATTAATTCGTAATTTATGTTTATGTCTTTTACGATTTATATTAATGCGATCATTAAATATGAAATTTATGTTTTTTCAGGGATGGATAATTGAACATTTCCCAAGTCTGACACAGTGGAGGATAGCTGACAACTGGAATGAGAGTCTGCCACGGTGCAGAAAGTTTTTACCCGGACAAGGCCATAAGGATCCGCCGTCATACAGACAAAGTTTGGATAACCTGCAGATGTCCGATGTTGTCTTCTACCCGTACGATGCGCATCGAGCCTTCAGACCGTTGATTGATGAGTGTTTCTTTTCTGGGTGGTTAAGGTGTGGAAAAATGCTTGGAAAGCATTTGCCTGAACGGGTGCTCCGTCAATTTAAGCATGTGCAAGGAATTCCGAGAGACCCAGCTTTGTCAGCTACATCAGGCATGACGGTAGCTCAGATTGATCGAGTGTGGATGGAGGAATTGCAGATGAGGATGATTGATGAAGACTTGAGGGGCCGAGTGGTGGTGAATCCGTGGGATTGCGAAGCTGGCTACATATGATGGTACTACAAAGTGTCGCATCCTATTATGCGTCCGATAGAGGCTGAGCAACAACCACCTAGGCCACCTATGCTGGAGGTGTTGATTGAGGAACATACTAGAAATGAGGTGGTTGATACTTGGGAGATTTGTCAGAACGTAAGAAGAGAGGTGCGGAGGGCACTTGACGATGGTGAGGCGCCTGAGGGAACGCCTATTAATACTACTATGCATCGTCTTCTTGGTTGGGTTGAGCCAGGATTCTTGTATTCAACCAGGCGTCGTCGGGCAGGATCCCACCGGCAGCGATGGAGAGCGACTCAGTAGACTTAGTCGCTTTTTCTTTAACTTATTTTGTATTAGCGCGTATGATGTGAACTTGTGACTTTGAGCGCGTATGGTATATTTTGGATTTGGATGGCGTAATTTTGTAACACTAACTTGTAATGTGACTTTTAACTTGTGACATCGAACTTCAAATTAACGCCTATTATGTTTTCGTGATATTGTGAACCTTGTTTCGTTAAGTATAATACGTTTATGTGTATTAGTTTTGCATTTGTAATCTATTTAAATTTAGTTGAGATTGAATTGGACTGATAAGAAATGGACAGGTTGAACTCAAATTTTGCTTCTGAGTTGGTGCAGGAACGTGCAAAATTTTCCCGCATTCTGTAACTTCAGGTTCGGTAGATACGTACTGAACTTTTGTATAAATTGAAATACTTCGGTACGCATGCACCGATGTTCTGGTTCGGTAAATGCGTACCGAGCTTTACGTGTCTGAAAATTTTTGTGTTCCATATGGTTTATTTTTTGAAGTTTTTTTATTATTAATTGTATTCTTATTATTATTATTTGCATTATGAATGATTTTTTTTAAATTGTGTTCAATGAGGGTAAACACTTTGGTACGAAGAGAAAGTTAGACATAGATTTACACAATAACACTTGATATGATATTAATTTAATACAAAAACATTACATTCAGGATAAACAACAACATTATAGCAGTGTTAAATAAAAACATTACATTGAACTTAAAAACATTATAAATACATTTTATAAAACGTTACATGGAAATTAAAAACATTACACGGAATTAAAAAAACGTTACACGGAAATTAAAAACGTTACACATAATATAAAAACGTTACACGGTAATATCAACGGAAGAATCTTCATCTTCAGGCACTTTCAAGCATTCAATGATATCATCAACAAATCTTCTAAGTTTTGCATCCAACTCTATGGGTCCCTTTGTGCAGTTTTGTTTGAAAATGGAAAACATAGTTCGAACATCATCATCGTTTTGAATTTTCATACCTGTAAATTTAATGACTCCGTCAGATCCAATCGACGGTTTTCGATACTCAATGCTCGTGGCAGTTCTGTCATCATTCTTGTTGACACAACAACAATTAATTTCATCAAGTTGCCGTTTCAATTCATGGAAATTTGCATCGTCGCAAATCCGAAACATGTTTGGTTTTCCATTGTTGTAATACACAACTGCAAGACTGGTGTTTCTCCGATAACTAAGAGAAATATCCATTTTTTTTCCCGTTGCATACATCTGTTCTAGGCACCTTAATTTATACACGTTCTACCCTAATTATTGACCACATAAAGTGTCGGCAAAATCTCTACCGTTTAAAGTGTCGGCAAAATCTCGACCGTTTAAAGTGTCGGCAAAATCCCGACCGTTTAAAGTAGGAACCTTATTTATCAATGTAAAGGTGCAGTTTATGGTAGGAACCTTATTTATTTTAAAATTTAACAGTTCAGTACGCACGTACCGAACTAATTATCACGTAACAATAGTTCGGTATACATCCACCGAAGTAATGTTAATTTTAAAAAAGTTCAGTACGCGTTTACCGAAGTAGACGTACTTGAAAGCAGGAAAATCTGCAACATTATTTATGCCAACTCGGTTTATAAAACGAGTTCGATACCTGTTTTAAAACAATTCAACAGTTCAAACAACATCATAATTGAAACGACTAAGTTATATATAATGCATTATATAAGTTGTACATCGCAAAAAGTCTGAAACTACTTAACCAAACTAGTTATCGTATGTAACAAAATGTGATGGCGTAAATACAATGTTGCACCACAATGCCTAAAATATGCATCATACAACCCAAAATAATTCCAAAACATCAAAATACAAATAACCTTGCAAATAACATCAACAAATAAACGGATCATCACTACTCGAACCAACTCCCGTGAGTATTTTCTTCCTAACATCTTTCATCTCCTTTTTCAAAAGTTCGGCAAAAATGGTCTGACGTTCCATGAACGGATACTCTCATGCAGCGGCTTCTTCCGACCGATAATTCCTCCACTCGAGGCATGTGCGTGGCAATGGACATCCCTCTTTCAACTTGACAAGAAGAAATTGGCCAGGAACCAAACCAAGACAAAGAATGTTCTTCTCGGGATCCGAAGGTGGACTTCCACGCAATGGGAAAAATGTTTCTGATACTTTGTCCCCAGGGGCTGTCAACTCCACAATAACCTTGTTGTAGTGAGTAGCCAAAATGTGTCCCATATCCGGAAATGTCAACCATTTATCCATCGGTGCAACATGACTAGGAAGGACTCGTCTTCTTGGAGGGTGCAATGCATCTTTGATGAAATTAAAACGCCTCTCATGTACAAAGACTCTCTTATACAACTCCTTGTGCGAATTCAACTCCTTAAGCATGTGGCATTTGATCAACTCATAATCGTCCTGATTACCACAATAATCCAACGCAACGCAACGATATCCACAAAATCCGTCACCAACCACATCAACAATGTCATCTATATAAGGGCGCATAAACTTCGGCATTTCATCAATGCGTGGTATGTTACGCGTAGGAGGAATGTCGCTCACCGTATGCTTAGATTTTGCACTTGACCTCTTCTTTGACGACGACGGTTTTGTTTGCGATTCCTGAGTAGCCTCAAAGTGTTTATCGACATGCTCCCAACGAGACGGTTCTCGGGTCGTGGACCTAGTGGTGCGAAAACTCGCCTTCCCTTTATTCTTTTTAGCTCCTTTAGATATTGCGTTGTGTTCCGGAGCTTTTAAAGACGTCGATTCCGGAAAAGCAATTTCAAGAAGTTGATTTCTTATCTCATCCTTCATGCAAACTTCAACTCGCTTCAACCGTTTCTACAAAAAAAAAAAAAAAAAGACAAGAATAATCGTTAATTAAAATTATAACGTATTAACTAAAATTATAACCTATATATAGTAGCGCAAAAATATGTCATAGTTAATTAATTAAATGTACCTGAATAGCTTCCCATTCGGCCAAGCAAGAATAATCGTCGTCGTCGGACGAACCACCATCATCCTCCAAAAAGCATAACTTCTTCCAATGTGCATTTACCTCATCCAGTCGAACAGACAACTTGTGAAGCATCTTCTTAGCAATCAAGCATGCACATGGCAACCCATAGATAAACCTCATCACACAACCACATTTTTTGCTATCCGTGCCGCATTCTTCAACTCTTTTTTCTTCTTTGTGTATATGATTCAAGGCGGGTCTTGAAATTTTGAAAATCAATAAGGAATACAAGTAATGATCCTTGAAGGTGTGCTCCACAACAGACAAATTCCTACCGAAAGTTCCTTGAATTTCATTGAAGCGATTAATCAACATTTTGTCGATCGCTTCCCAACCGGTGGCTATGTCGCCGTGACCGTCTTTCAAGTAGCTCTTCAACACACCATGGGAACCTTCCACTCTATTTGTGGTAGTGTTGCCGAGATGCAAAAACTTGTCAGTCCAAGCACTGACACACCTCTCTTTATCCGTGTCCAAAATAGTCGTCTCGACATAAGCTTCCTAAATTGTAAAACGGCCGCGACATAAGCTTCCTCATCAGGCGAGTACAATATATCATCAAAAGCTTTCGACACTTCCGTCCACACATTTCTTTGCTTCACATTTTCATCGTCTTTAATTTTGCAAAGTGTCTTGCACTTCTCAACCATGTTTTTCTTCACATGAAAAGTACAAACCATATGTGCCGAGTCCGGAAATACGGTGGCAACTGCACTCATCAGTGCCGCATCCCTGTCAGTCACAACAACCTTCGGCCTCAACTTGTTCCTTAACAGACAA
The DNA here is from genome assembly GCA_954870985.1 of Trifolium fragiferum. NCBI lineage: Eukaryota > Viridiplantae > Streptophyta > Magnoliopsida > Fabales > Fabaceae > Trifolium > Trifolium fragiferum. Next base: position 18,066,653 of record OX940792.1, read on the forward strand.
ACACATTGTTGAAGGACCCATGTGAAATTTTCTTCCTTCTCATTACTCATAAATGCAAACCCAATATTAAAGGTTTCCTCAGTCGAAGTCTGACCAACTAACTCAAACAAAGGCATTCCGTATTTTTTCGTTTTGTACGTAGAATCCATAATCAAAACAGTGGGAAAAGTGTTGAACAAACATACGGATTTCAGATGTGCAAAGAAAATGTCTTGAACAAACTCGGACTCACCATCGGTTCGAGCTTTAAAAAAGTAGTTGTTCTCGTCAAGACACTTGTGCAAATGTTGCATTTCCATCCTTGTCGCCCGCATTGTAGATTTGCTTTACAACCGTCACATTCTTCAGATCCCTCTCTTTTATAGTAGAAATGATGTTCTTGGGCGGTACCAAATTCTTTGTCAATTCCGATAGAAGTTGCTTTTCTACCGGTTTCAAACGACCCGCGACGAGATGACCTTGCAACGCTTTGTCGAGCACATGGTTGTGCATGCCATCAGCAACAGTAACATGCCATTCTCCCATTGCATGGAAATAACCTCGTAGTCTAAATGGACAATCACATTTTCTCGTTCCCGTCTCTTCAAATTTAACCTTCTTTGCACTTGATTTGTATGTACCGCCCTTTTCGCAACCCAACACAATGAACGGCTTCCTACTACCTTTGCTGTTGTCGGATCTTACAATGACAATTGCAAATTGTAACGGGAGAGCTATGTCGCGAGCCCACTCAACCAAAGCCTCTTTGTTTTCGAAAGTCCTATCCGTCACAAAATGAGAGCTTGTATCCACTCTTATTGGCGATACTTGAGGCTCCGCTGCTACTATTTCTCTACACTCGTCCGGAGGTTTAGCTTCATCGGCCATAACTACAACAAATGCCAAAACAAATATAATAAGTAACTTGATAAAATATAATAGCTTCATCAATAATGCAATCCATAATTATAACAATTATAAATCATACTATGCTCCTTAATTAAGGCAATAACAATTAATATGAGTTAATTCCTAAACAAACCAATCATACAAACTCTACAATTGCTTACTCATCCATTTTCTGCAAGTTACAGAGAGCACTGCAACTTGATTTATGTTTCGCAAACGTTCGGTACGCATCCACCGAGCTTTTGCTCTTCATATTTCGCAAATGTTCGGTACGCATCCACCGTGTTTTTCAAATAGTTCGGTAGACGTGTACCGAGCGATACTGTGTCAGATACCTACGAACCTAGCAGCTAGGTGTGCGTGAAATAAACGGTAGAGTTTGAAATTTACCTTGTTTTTGAGCTTCTAATGCGTCTACAAACAGTTAGCCAAACTTCCAATGTTGATTTCAACCCCCAAATGGACGGAATCGCGCAACTTTCTCGTATAGAGATTTTGATTGTGTGTTTGTGTCACGACCCAAATCTGAATCGTGATCGGCGCACGAACTAACACACTAGTCCGGCAAGCCTTATGACCAAACCTATCAAACGATATATAAAATATTTTAAAATATGACTTTTACTTCATAAAAATAATATTTACTGAAATTTCGACAGAGTATCGTCTGTATTTTCAACGTTTCCAACATCAAATAAATCCTGTTTAATATTTCTATTGCATACATTATCAGTCAGCAATTCAATCTTTAGATATTTAATATTCATACATTCCAAAATAAAATATTTCTAGACACAATAGCTGCAGATACATCGACTGAACATAAACAATAAAGACTTCCACCAAAGGGAACCTACCAAAAAGCTATGATCTGAAACTTGAATCTATTAGGAGCTTGCGACTCTCCTGAATCTGAAAAAATAAATAGAATATGAAGGGGTAAGTCATGAGGACTTAGTGAGAGACAACAACCACCACCAACTAGAAGGGAAACACACAAGAGCACGAATAATTAGTTTTCTCAAACTCAATTTCAATTTACAAAGGTAGTAACCATGAAAAAATATAATTAATCATAAAGTGTGCACGAGAAAATTCACTATACTTATAGGTTTATTCATAAAAGAAAACTATTCAAAATCCAATGTCATAAAGAGGTGAAAAGCCAAAACAAAAACTTTATAAAAGATATAGAAATCGAGTATAATCAAAATAATCAATTTTAAATAAAATATAGAGTCTAGTAAAATAAAAAAATAAAAAAAATCTTGCGAGAGAATCGATAGATGGCTCCATCTCGTTGATAGCCCTTTCCTCCTAAGCGCGGCCTCTCATTTAGCGGCGGCTCCATCTAACGGATAGCCCTTTTCTCATCGATTCGGAAAACATGTCATCAAATTATATCGATCATTAAATACTAAAACCGAGAGCTAGCTCCATCTCGTTGATAGCTCTTTCCTCCTAAGAGTGACCTCCCTTAGTGGTAGCTCCATCTAACGGATAGCTCTTTTCTCTCGACTCAAGAAAATATCAAATCTATCGATTAGGAAGTTTACATCTCGTTGATAGCCCTCTCCTCCTAATGGCGGCCTTTCCATAGGGGCAGCTCCATCTAACGGGTAATTCTCCCTAACCGAAATCGCATTACTAGGTGCACCTAGGTCGTCATCATTATAATCGCGATTCTTAAAGTACATCGCTTAAAACCATTTTTCAATGCCTTTCGAAAGCTTTTGTCGAAATACATACAGTCCAAGCGAAATTGAAAATAGTCCACTTTATAAACCATAAGTAAAATCAATCCAAACAGAGAATATCAATATTTTTCCAAAAACATATATCTCAAAATCCATATTTCTCAACATATCAAACCTATACCCAAAGTATATAAATCAAATCTGAATTTCAAATCGTATGCTCAACAAATCATAAGTAAATCAAAATAGAGACGATATTAAAATCGATAACTTTAAAAATTCAAATAACGATGACGAGAAAAAATATATGTTCAAAGGTTGTGTTTCCCCATTTTCTTAAATATTTTAAGATAGAAAATAAGCAAAATAGCAATATTAATAATAATTAAAATATGTGATAATGATCATCGTCAACTCACAACTATGTCGAATCAACTCCATTCCTAGCAATGCCTTCCGAAATGACCACCGGAGATATTTTCGACCGAATCTGAACATCATATAATAATTTCAGCTCTTGTGAAAACTTATTTAATATCACACTAACAATAGATAAAAGAATTAGACAAAACCCCGCAATTTGTTAGAGTTAAAGTTTTAAAGGGACTCATAAGAATATAAGATTTTACTAGTTCTACTACTCATTAAAGATAGATATCATCTCTAAATTTCATGAATCATAAAGTTTTTACCTCAAAGAATATCAATGAGCAACTTTCAAAGAGTGGGTATTCTTCTCCTTCCTTAGAACACTCACCCTAACCCCAAAATCATATTCAATAATATTTGTGGAACTATGAGGAAGATTTTCTTTTAAAGGAATAATTATCTACATGAGTGTTTGATGTAGATGGGATTGGGTGCTTTGATGAAAGAAAATGAAATGAAAATGGGAATGGTAGAAAACGTGGAAACAGGGAGAGAAGAGAAAAGGAATGAGAAATGGAAGGTGAGAAAATAAGTGGAGGTGGGGTTCAGTGGGTTTTCTTTGGTCTTACTTTCTAGACCTTTCTTTCCTTTTTTTTTTCATTTATTTATTATTATTTATTCATTTATTTTTATTAATTGAAACGGTATGTTTCAGTTTGTGAAGAAGAAGAAATGAGGAAGAAACCTGGTGTATTTGGTTTATAAACATATAGTTCGGTGGACGTCTACCGAACCCCATATGGCTCGGTACGCGTCCTCCGAACTTTCTAATACCTCGGTATGCATCCACCGAACTTTACCTTTCAAATTTTAAAAAAGTCAAGGGGCAAACTGAGATTTAAGGGGGGTGAAAAAGAGTCCCGGGGGGTGGGAAGAGAAATCTTCCGGAAAAACAATAACAAATTATTTATTGAGCCCACATAATGCCAAGGCCAAGTGTTACTTTTAGATAATTTCTTTTCCAGCCCCTCACGTTTCTTTTATACCCTCCAAAAATCTAATTTTGCCCTTAATAAAAATTTCGGTTCGAAGAAACCGAATTTTTTTTAGTTTAAATTTCAGAAAATTTCGGTTTCTAAAAACCAAAGTTGTATTTCAAGGCAAAAAAAATTTCGGCTTATAGAAACCAAAGTTTTTCGTAAGGGCAAAATAGGAAACTCGAGGGGTAAAAAAGAAACGTGGGGGGCTGGAAAAGAAAACTTCTTACTTTTATGCCTCCTCTGGTAACGAGATTTACTTTTTGTTCCCTGAATCTCACACTCATTTTTGACATTTTAAATTTATTCTCTCGTTATTTAAAATGTGAGTGTGTATATAACAAAAATTGGAAGAAAAAAGTTCGCTTTATAGGATGCAAACTATGAACCGAATTCATTTTCTAGGATGTGAACATTATAAAAATCAATTTTTTTTGTCATCTTTACCATTTTCTCATCTCCCATGAAATAATTTTGATTGAAACACAGTTTGCAAGTTCAAGTGTGAACCTTTCATTCACCCCCAATAAAATATTTTGAATGGAACACTTTTTAAGGGAGTCATTTTAAAAAAAAAAATAGTGATTTCATTTTATAAAATAGTTAGTGTGTGTTATAAGGTTCAATAGTTAAAGTGCAAACCGATCCACATACACACATATATTAAAACATGAGTAGCAAATATTGACCCACATTTACACATACATATAAATTACAAAGAAATAGGCCATAGATTAATTTGTGAGTATAAATGTTGGCCTCGTATAATTTTTTTTATAAAAAGAGACCCTCTATATTAAATAGTCCCCGTATGAGTATAAATATAAGAACTATATAAATTATAAAAGAAAATTTTCCAAATTCATATATAATATAAATATAGTCCCGATATAAATTACAAAAAATAGGCCTCATATAAATTAAAAAAAATAGGCGCTGTATTAATATATGACTAAAAACATAAGGCTCGAGGGATTAGTTTTTGCAGTAGCGCGCATAAAATGTAAAAAATATCAATAGTCAATCTGATAAGTTGTTGAAAATTCAAAGGCTAAAGCTGTTTGACATTATGCACTAAAAATAAAAGCTAGCATTGACATTTGATTATAGTTTGATACTTAGAAGAAGTTGATTTACTTGTTACAAACAAGTGGAAACGATGGGTGTATATTATTATACTAATATAATACTAGTTGTTTGTGTGAAATGAAATATAAAAAATCAACATTCAACATAATGTAAAAGACAACTTAATAATATTCATATTCACACAAACATTAAACAATGAATTTGCTTGGATCACGTTATTGCTTTTCAAAGTCTTCTCAACCAAATTAACCATATGAACATATTGTGTGTAAGATTTTTGAAATAGGATTGTAGACTAATAATTAACATGGCACAAAGTTCTGTCCTTGATTACTTGCTAATGTTCATATTTTATTGGTTAAGTTTGTTTTGTGTGAATGCAACTACATACAAAGAACTACTACAAATCGGTCAATCGATCGGAATCTCAGACACCATTGTTTCGAACGGTGGAAGCTACGAACTCGGGTTTTTTACCAGAAGAAAAGACAACTTCACCAAGTACTACATTGGTATACGGTTTAAAAAAGTTCCAAATGACAAGATTGTGTGGGTTGCAAATAGAGATTATGGATTTCAAACTACCTCAGCAGAACTTACTATTAACCCTGCTGATGGTAACATCGTTTTCGTCATAGACGGACAGATTAAATATCATGTGACCAACTTTACAGACAGCAATAATAATAGTACTTATATGGCGCTCTTCGATTCTGGAAACCTACGACTACAGAACAATTCGAACCACGCGATTCTCTGGGACAGTTTTGGTAATCCCACAGATACTATTCTAGCTGGAAATGAAATGATGTTAGGAAACAGCTGGTCAATCAATTCATGGGCAAGTGCAGATGATCCTTCTCCAGGGCGATTTACTCTTAGGTATGATGCTGTTTTTAATAGACTAACTATTAACAGTCGTTCAATTCATCGAGCGGGTTTGGAATTGAACAAAAAGGGCTATTATAGTCTACTAGATGATAGCAATTCGCGGTTGGTATTGGAAGTGTCCGGTGATCTTAATTACCAGTATTGGTCAGAGGAAAATATGCGTTGGGATTCTGTACAATCTTATTCTATGTGTCGAAACAATATTACATGTGGAGTTTTTTCCCTCTGTGATCCGCGAGCTCTTGATCCTTGTCAATGCTTGAAAGGTTTTAAACCGGTGGGTGGATCCTTACGCTACGATGAGTTGCAAGAGAGCAAAGGGAATGGAAGAAGGTATGCTGGTTGTGTGAGGAAGACGGAGTTGTTGTGCCATAACATAAGCAGTAATAGTAGTGATCAATTCTTACGGTTTGATAAAGTGGAATTACCTCCGGATGAGATGCGGCTTAAGATGGATTCGACAGAAAAATGTGAAAGTACTTGTGTAAAAAATTGCTCTTGTATTGCTTATGCTTACTATTTTAATAATTACTGCATGCTGTGGTATGATAATATATTGAGTTTGAAGAAAATCTCAAGTGTTATTGATGATAATAATCATCTTGCTTTTTATCTCAGACTTTCTGCTTCAGAATTTGTTACAACCTGTAAGTTGAAATAACCTTCTTTCTTTTTTCTCTGTTTCCTTTTTTGAGCTATCTTAATGAAAACCAATGTATCTTCAATTTGTTCCCTTTTTTAACTGGTTTCAATTCTGGAGCAGCCAGAATTGATTCTGGACGTGTAGAATTTATTCTGGTTTGTTTGATTTCTTAAAGGTGGAATTGATTTTGTTTCCAGAATTGATTCTACTTGAAGCTAGAAATTATATCTTCTGATTCTAGAATTGATTCTTATAATCACATTTTTTGTTCAAATAACTTTTGCATGAATATATCTAAACATAAACCACTTTATCTTCAAATCAATTTTGGCCATAATCAATTTTACAGAATCAATTCTGCCAAAATCAATGTCTAGTTTAGGGACTATTGATAGTTTATTCTAAGAAAAATATATCATATACACAGAGACCAAGAGTAAATGCAATCATTGGACGGATTAAATGACAATTTTGCTTTGCAGATTCTAATACAACGAAAGGGGTTGGCAAACACAGAAGCAGGAAGAGAAATCTACTTCTAATGGTTATACCGGTTTCAATTCTAATAATGCTTTTACTAATGTGCCTATTCTTTTTCTGGCCTAAAAGAAAGAAAGGTAATAAATAAACTAGTTGGCATTGCAATTAACACGTTCGTGTTATCATTTATCAGAAACAAGTTAAAATCAGATAACTTATAAGTATATCATCGACCGGCTCTTTTTCATTTGTAGGGGATGACTTGCTGCATTTTGAAGTAGGCATGAACATGCAAGCGAAAAAAGAAGACAAGGATGCGAAACTTAAGAAGAAGGAAGTTAAATTGCCATTATTCAGTTTTGTGAGCGTTTCAGCAGCTACTAATAACTTCTCAGATGTCAATAAGCTTGGGGAGGGTGGCTTTGGACCTGTTTACAAGGCATGATCCGAAGTTATTCGCAGCATTCGCAGCAATATTTTATCAATTTTAATAACTACTTACAATCTATTAGAATGTTATCCATGTAGTTTTGTTGAATCCAATTTTCCCATTTGTACTCGTTTTTACTTTTATACGCTTAAAATATATTCCAGGGTAAATTATTGAATGGAGATGAAGTTGCTGTAAAACGACTATCTCGAAGATCAGGTCAAGGATGGGAGGAGTTGAGAAATGAAGCCACATTGATTGCAGAACTCCAACACAATAATCTTGTTAGACTTTTGGGCTGCTGCATTGAGCGAGACGAAAAGATGCTTATTTATGAATATATGCCAAATAAAAGCTTGGATTGTTTTCTATTTGGTATGTACTTTAATTTTTAGTCTAAATTTTGTCCTAAATATGCTGCATTCTTCTGTTTGATTTAGAATTTGGTTTGGAAATTATTTTGACGCAAATAGATGCCACAAAAAGAAGCATCCTAGATTGGAAAACACGAGTTCGGATAATTGAAGGAATTGCTCAAGGACTCCTTTACCTTCATCAATATTCTCGATTTCGGATCATTCATCGAGATTTAAAAGCTAGTAACATATTGTTAGACATCAACATGAATCCTAAAATATCAGATTTTGGTATGGCGAGAATTTTTAGTGCAAATGAAGTTCAAGCAAATACAAATCGAATAGTTGGAACTTAGTAAGTCCCACAAAAGAATCATATTGTCTACCTATGCAATGAAAAAATTCGGACGTATAATCATTCAGTAAATAATATAATTTTGTTATTGGATTTCAGTGGTTACATGTCTCCTGAATATGCAATGGAAGGCCTTTTCTCAATTAAATCCGACGTGTTTAGCTTTGGCGTCCTTTTGTTGGAGATTGTAAGTGGCAAGAAGAATACGAGATTCAATCGAACAAACTCCATGAATCTTCTTGGATATGTATGTTTCTATTTTCCCACATAACTGCTATTCATTTGCAAACTTTAAAACAATCTTATAAATTGTGATTATTCATTATTGCAAGCCATTAAGTTTTATTTTACTGAATATTGAAGGCTTGGGATCTATGGATAAGCGATTCAGGAATGAACCTGATGGATTCAGCATTGAATGATACTTACAATAAGCATTTAGTGCTAAGATACATAAACATAGGACTTCTGTGTGTACAACAAAGTTCAGCAGATAGGCCTACCATGTCTGATGTAATATCGATGATTGGCAACGATACTGTACCCCTTCCTTATCCTAAGTCACCAGCATTTCAAAATGTGAGAGGTATTGATAATTCAAGACTCTCTAGTGTCATAGATGAAACTTTTTCTTTGAATGTTATGACAGATTCACTCATGGAACCAAGATGAGTTTTGAAAGCAAGACTTGTAGATGATATATTGTAACATTTGATATAGGTTTATCCTAGTAAATGTAACTAGGTGATTATAATTGATGAAGTCCTTCTCGTGGATAGGAGGCAAAATCACTCTAAATTGGTGGACTAGACTAGCTTAAACTTCCACTCTATTGTTTGGATGTAAGCATTGATATACCAAGCTGGTCGATTAATAAAAGTTATCCGGTGGTTCTACTCAATTGGCTGGCTGAGCTCGTTAATATGGAATCATTGACAATCTCTTTAAAAATTCTTCGGGTACTTCGCTGCATGCATGTTTGGTTTAAGAAAATTTTAGCAGATTTATTTTATTTTTAACTTTTTATACTACAACAATTTTTTTCTTAATAGAATTGCTTTTTAGAAAATATGACTTGCGTTACATTGATAGTAATTGACCTTCATTGCTTAGATTCTCCACTCAATTCTTAGTTTAGGGAAGGTCAATTTCCCTTACTTACATAACTTGAAGTCACTGAAAGTAAAGTCGTACAACACTGGATTGGAACCTTATGTAAACTCTTTTCGTCAGATTGCACCATCGGCAGAAGTTAAAATCATAGATTTGTCAAAAGGTGTATGTGCATTCAACTTTTATTACTGGTATCTGATTTGCAACATATATATTGCCTCTAAATTTGGGTTTTGCAGATTAAGCTGGTTTCCGGATACTATATATATATATATATATATATATATAACAAACCAGCTTAATCCGCAAAACCCAAGAGATCAGAATAAGCATGGATGCAGTATAATAACAAGAAATCTGTCAAGAGAAATCTTTCCCTAGCTAGAAATAGGATGTTTAAGATTTATTTATGCAACTTACTAAGTTATCTTTTGTATTTTTTTTTTACAAACTGATTTGAATTATGCTACATTTGATGGGAGATGTCATGAACATGAGATTATAATTAGTAGAGGCAATTCTCACCTTACAAACCGTTTTTATAAAGTTGAGTTGGACTCAACTCTCTCGATTATAAGAAATTTAATATGTCTTGTTTCTGTTTATATATACCAATAATTGTACAATATACTACTAGCCCTCTCTGTTGCTATTGAACGTGACTTAACTATAGTGTCAATTTCTCATATAGTGTCAATTTTGGTGGGCTAGTCCATATTGAGTAAAAAAATAAAACTTTAACTTTAAACGGGCCACACAGGTGGATGGTGGGATTGATCCACTTTAGTTAGTCGGTTATAGATGAAGATAGCAAAAAATGATGAAGAAGGGCGGCCGAGAAGAGGAGAATATGACGAAGAAGAAAAAATTTGAGAATCTATGGTTCCATTTGTTTTGATAGGGTTGGGTCAACTATAACACCGAGTAGGTCGATCCATAAGTTATTATGAATCATCAATTGAAATATGTCACATTGACTATGCATAAAAAGACTAAAATCAAACGTAGGATTTCTAAAATATTTTTGAAATATATGAATTATTTTTAAAAGTTGAACAAAATATAAGGACTAAAAATATATAAAATATATGTCATTCTTTACGTTTTTAGCGAAGTTGAATATTGTGGTTGTATTTGATGTATTATGTCAATTTGAAAGAATGAATATCATTTTGTTTGTGTCAAAAAAAATATATTTAAAAATTAATCAAATTATTTTTATATAATTTTCAATAAAAATCATGAGCAAATAAACAAGTTTAAATTTTTATAAGAATCACGATCAAAAAAATAACTTAATTATATATGTTAAATAACCTAGATTAATATATGACATATCTTATATGTAAATAATATAGCTACCATTGCAAGAAAATTATATTCAATTTGTTAAATTAATATCCCTATTTTGCAATTTTTTATAATTTCTCTACTTATATTTGTTAGGGTAATCCAAGATAAAAGAAGAAGAAGATGACAAGTAAAACTAGAGAAAAGAGATAGGAGAAAAGTGTTAAGATTTATTATTGAGAAAATAGAATGAGTGAGTGAATACAATGCATGAGGTACATGCTATTTATAAGAAAAACTCCTAACACATCTATTACTTGTAAAACAAGTAACCATAACTAACTAACTCAAGGTAGTTATGTAACAACCTCCTAACAACCTTTTAACAACCTAAAACAAGTCTAATAGGTTTGAAGTTACAAAACATCATGCTCCCTTAACTTCAAGCCTAAACAATTTTGTCTAGTTCTTCAGTACTCGCCATGGCGAGCTAAATCACTCACTAGGCGAGCTTGATACACACCAAGTTCACTTCTCAGCATAAAAAACCTGTCTGTTTTCAAACTCTTGGTTAAAACATCTGCAACCTGAGCATCTGTTGCACAATGGGTGACATCCAAGCTACCTTGATTCACCTGCTCCCTCAAGAAATGAAACCTAGCCTCTATGTGTTTGCTTCTACCATGCAAAACTGGATTCTTGGCTAAGTTTATAGCAGATTTGTTGTCAATCTACAAAACCACAGGTTTCTCTGCCTCAATCCCCAGCTCCCTCAACACAGTCACAATCCACAAAGCTTGGCATGTTGCATATGCACCTGCAATGTACTCTGCTTCACAGGAAGACAATGCAACAACTGGTTGTTTCTTAGAACACCAAGCAACAGGAGCTTCCATAAACTTGAAGAAATACCCAGTAGTACTTCTTCTATCTACTTCTTCGCCACACCAATCAGCATCAGAGTAGCACACAATCTCAAATTTTTCATTCATAACTGACTTTGGAAAAAGAATTCCAAAATCAATTGTGCCTGCTATGTACCTAAGTATTCTTCTAGCTGCATTCATGTGTGACCTTCTAGGCTCATCCATGAATCTACTTACAAGCCCAACTGCAAAGCATATATCTGGCCTGCTGTTGCAAAGATATCTCAATGATCCAACAATTTGCTTGAAAATTGTAGGATCCACAGTCTCTTATTTCTCATTCTTTTCTAACTTCAAGTTCACTTCCATAGGAGTTGCACCATAGGTACACTCAGTCATGTTGAACCTCTTCAGAATTTCTCCTGCATATTTCCTTTGATGCAACAATAGGCCTTTAGCAGTTTTCGAAAATTCAAATCCTAAGAAGTAAGACACTTCCCCCAAATTCAGTTTTCATTACTTCTTTGAATCTTTCTATCTCAGCTGTGACACTTCTAGTTACTAGCAGATCATCAACATATAGGCATATCAAAATGATGCTTGAAGCTGCTTCCTGCACATAAACTCCATATTCTGACTTGCATTTCTCGAAACCTTGTTTCACAAGAAATCCATCTATCCTTTTATTCCAAGCTCTTGAAGCTTGTTTCAAGCCATATAGAGCTTTGTTCAATCTGTATACCATGTTTTCCTTTCCTTCAAGCATGAACCCAGGTGGCTGAGTTACAAACACAAGTTCTTCTAATGGACCATTAAGAAATGCTGACTTAACATCCATGTGAAACATAGGCCATTTCCTTGCATTAGCTACAGCTATGACAAGTCTCACAGTCTCAATTCTTGCCACAGGTGAGTAGATCTCTGAGTAGTCTATACCTTCCCTCTGCAGGAAGCCTCTTGCCACCAATCTTGCCTTATATTTTGCTATAGAATTGTCAGGGTTTAGCTTCAACTTGAACAACCATTTTACTTCAATTGCCTTCTTATCTGATGGAAGTTTAACTAACTCCCAAGTTTGATTTCTCTCAATTGAAGCCAATTCTTCCTCCATAGCTTTCTTTCATTTCTTGTGCTTCAAGGCTTCTGTGTAATTGATAGGCTCAGCACCAGTCATTAATGCAATGTGAACCAGGTCACCATCTGCATTTACTTCATTATCATTAACAATTTCACAATCCTGCAATCTAGCAGGAATGTTTCTTGTTCTGGCAGGCCTGTCTCTAGTCACAGCTGCAGGTACTTCACCCTCATCACTAGAATCACTATCTTCTTCACTGATGATTGGATTCAACTGAGCTCTGCTTGTACTGCAACCAGCAATCCAATCCCAGGATTTCTCTTCATCAATTACAACATTTCTGCTGCAGATCATTTTCTTTGTGACTGGATTATACAACTTGTAAGCACCTGTGACATGGTATCCTACCAAGATCATGGCTTCACTCCTGTCATCAAGCTTCTTCCTTTTTGCTTCAGGCACATGCTTGTGACATAGAGCACCAAAAACCCTGAAGTGACTTACACTAGGTTTCCTACCACTCCACACTTCTTCAGGTACTTTGTCTTTCAGCTTCTTGGTTGGACACCTGTTCAACACATACACAGCAGTGTGAACTGCTTCACCCCAGAATGCTTTAGGCAGGTTCCTATGTTTCATCATACATCTTGCCATGTCAAGAATAGTCATGTTTCTTCTTTCAGCTAAGCCATTGTGTTGAGGTGTATAGGGAGCTGTGACTTCATGTTCTATACCTTGTTCAACACAGAATGACTCAAACTTCTTGGAAGTATACTCACCTCCACCATCTGTTCTAAGAGCTATGATCTTCTTGCCACTTTGATTTTCAACTAGTGCTTTGAAATTTCTAAAAACATCAAATACTGAATCCTTGGTTTGAATTAAGTATATCCACATCTTCCTGCTATACTCATCAACAAAGGTAACAAAATATCTATTACCACCAAGTGAATTCACATCAAAGGGACCACACACATCAGAATGAACAACACCTAGTACATTTGATGATCTCATAGGCAAACTCTTACTGAAAGCATTTCTAGGTTGTTTACCAACTAAACATCCTTCACATAATCTTTCTAAAACTTCAATCTTGGGCAGGCCACGTACCATTCCTTTACTCCCTAGCTGGTTCAGATATTTGAAATTCAAATGTCCAAACCTCAGGTGCCATAGCCAATTCAATTTCTCATCTGTTACTACCTTTATACACTGAACATTATTTGTGTGAATCAAAGTTCCAAAGGTTCTATTCTTGGCCAAAGGAGTCCTCAGAATCAAGTTATTTGCAGGATCATAAAGTTCAAATTTCTCATTCTTAATGATAACTGAAAAACCTTTCTCTGCAAGTTGTCCAACACTTAGAAGATTACAGTCCATATCTGGTACAAACATCACATCTTCAATTACTGCAGAACTTCCATTGCTCCTCTTGATAACCATGTTACCAATGCCTTTTGACTGCAATGAACTGCTATTGGCCAGCTTCACTTTACTTTTCTTTGTAGAATCAAACTTCACTAACCAGTTTTTATGACTAGTCATGTGGTTGGAGCACCCTGTGTCCAAGAACCAAGTCTCAGCATCAACCCTATCTTGTGATTCTACCTCTGATAATGTAGCCATAAATGTCACAGCTTTATCTTCAACCTTTTCTTGCACAAGTTTTGCTTCATCTTCAGAGTCTTGACCCTTCTCCTTGCCTTTCTTGAACCAGCAATCAGAGGCATAATGCCCCAATTTCTCACAGTTATAGCACTGAATATGACTTTTGTCCTTGCCTTTCCCTTTCTTTGAATTTGATGTTCCTCATCCTTTCTTGAAAGATTCAGATTTTCCATCAAATTTCTTCTGAGAGCCATTCTTTCCCTTATCTTGATTTTTCTCTTTGTGATTATTAGCTTTCTTGTAAGCCTGAACTTGTAAGGCTTGTACATTTTCTTAAACCCCTTTCCTTTCATTTATCATCAGTTCATGTGCTTCTAAAGATCCAACAAGATCCTCCAACTGTAATGTAGCTACATTCCCAGTTTCTTGGATGGCAACAATAACATGATCAAAACTTGGAATTAGAGTTCTCATTACCTTCTCCACAATCATCCTATCAGTCATCACTTCACCACAACTTTTCATTGTATGAACAATGCCTTGAACCTTTGACACATAGGCTCCAATGGAATCACCTTTATCCATCTGCAGAAGCTCATATTGCCTTCTTAAAGACTGCAGCTTCACTCCTTTCACTTTTTCCCCTCCTTCATAATACTTCACCAAAATATCCTATGCCTCTTTAGAAGATTCAGCACTGGATATTTTGTCAAAATTGGCAGGATCAACTGCAGCTTGAATTGCATACATGGCTTTGCAATCCTTCTTCTTCAAATCCTTGTGAAGCAATCTCTGAGCCTCAGTGGCATTTTCCACCAAATCTTGCACACCATTAGTCACCACTTCCAATGTATCTTGAAAACCAAAGAGAGACTTCATCTGCATGCTCCATCTTTCCCAATTCTTGCTCTCAAGAATGTGAAGATTGTTTGGTAAACCATTCCCTGACATTGTTACTGAATGAAAGGAAATGAATGCACCAAACAAGATTGAATCTTTGTGCTTTCTACACTAAGAACCAAAGGGCTCTGGATACCAAATTTGTTAGGGTAATCCAAGATAAAAGAAGAAGAATATGACAAGTAAAACTAGAGAAAAGAGATAGGAGAAAAGTGTTAAGATTTATTATTGAGAAAATAGAATGAGTGAGTGAATACAATGCATGAGGTACATGTTATTTATAAGAAAAACTCCTAACACATCTATTACTTGTAAAACAAGTAACCATAACTAACTAACTCAAGGTAGTTATGTAACAACCTCCTAACAACCTTTTAACAACCTAAAACAAGTCTAATAGGTTTGAAGTTACAAAACATCAATATTGTAATTTTAGTAGAATTTTGATTTTTTAGATTATTTAAATTACAAATTTTTTACCCATGTGAAGAAATTGTGTATATATATATATATATATATATATATATATATATATATATATATATATATATATATATATTATTTTTAATTTAATATCAAATGATTTTATTTTTTATACTTTATTAATTTTCATTTTTTATTTTAAAAACCTTTTATAGAATAAATCAGTAAATTATTTTCTTATACAGTTTTGTCGATGACCCAACTCAAATTCAAGAAAACAAATTTAACTAAAAAAAATAAAATTTGATAAATTTCATAATCAACTTAACTTATCATATTTTATTGTCTTTCCTAACATTGAATTAATTTTTTTAGTGCCTAATGTCACTAATTAGCAAATACAAAAAATTAACATTAGAGACTAATATATATGACTAAAAAGAAAGAAGAGTAGAGGAATATTTTAGGTTGTCACGTGAGTCAAGAACTACTATGAGAGAGTGTAGCCATTTATCCCAAAAAACTTTGTTTGGTTTTCAGAGAGAATTTCCGTTATTTAGCCGTTAAGGTCCTGTTACAACACGCTCCTCCGTTGGATCTAAAACGGAATCAATCAATAACATCACAAACTTAAATCAACATTGACGGTGGGGGATATTCTCGTAAATTCACAAAAAAAATCCGACCGTTATAGAACTAGAAATTCAAAAACAAAATCCAACATACACAACACTTTAATACATTTCCTTTCTCGCCACTGTTTCTCTCACAACCACTCTCTTTCTACACATTTCAATGGCAATAACAAACACTGATGAACACAACACGGTTCGATCATCGATCATGGAATGGAAACAAATGCACCCACTTCACCAAATAGCCGAAACACCAACCCACAAACTCCTCTTAAAACAATGGCTTAAAGAAGAAGAACTCATCAATGGTCGAATAGCGTTAAAAGAGACACAAATAGATTCGATCAGAAAAGAGATCACAATGCTCTACATCTTCTTCTTCCTCTTTCATTCAACAACTCTCATGATTCTCTTCAACTCTTCCTCTTCAACAACACCGACAAGTGTCGATAAAGCGTGCCACAAATCATGGGTCCCGTCGCTTTGTTCTTTGTTGTTTTCGTTGGGGCTTATATGGGCTTTGAGGTATAAGAGTGATGTGGAGGCTCATATGGAGAAGATGCTTCAGAGGGAGAAAGAGGATAGAGGATTGTTGAGGAAATGTGTTGAGGAATTGAAGAAGAAAGGTTTGGAATTTGATTTGTTGAAAGAAGTTGATGCTTTGAGAAGAGCTAAGAGTTTAAGGGTTGAAAATAAAGAGGTTAGAAAATGGTCTTCAAGGGATTTTGTTTCTCTGTTTTTCATCTCAATGGCTTGTTTGTCTCTTGCTGTTATAAGGGTTATCTTGTGTAGCTAGAGACTTGAAATTGAAAGATGGGATTTTTATTTGTTGATGAAGTTGTTTTTGGGTTGGCAGAAGATTTTGAATCTGTCAATTAGGTTTTGGGGATGGATTCTTTGTTATGCAGAATGTACTGTTCTGTGTGTTTTTTTTTTTAATTTCTATTTTTGGTGTAATTTGAGAATATTATGTTAAATTTCAAGAAACTACAATAAAATAACTTCTTTAATTTTGGGCTTTATTGTTTAATTTATGTATCTTGATGATTGATATTGTGATGTTCTTCAATTACTTTAAGCAAGACAGTAAGCTATTTAGCTTTTTGAAAGAATGACTGTAAACTGAATTCATATTTTCAAGCTACTACTAGCCTTTGTGTTTTGGGAATCATTTATACACGGTTTTCCATTATCCACCAAGTTCTTTGTGTTTTGGGTATCATTTACACACGGTTTTCCATTATCCACCAAGTTTTGTGTTTTTGTTTTCGGGTAGTTATATGATTCGCAATTCACTTCGATGCGTGGTACGCATTCGGGTACGCGGCCTTCAAAGTATTTGGTACATTAGGGGGTATTTTGGTATGCTATTTGGATTCTTGGTACGTTATATTTGGTATGCTTTGAATAAACAATATTATTTAGTTGAAACCATCAAAATACATGATGAAAAAAATCACATTCTAACAAAAGTCACATTAAAGATGATACTCCAATAGTCATCATGTCACTCACATTTGAATTTTTGTATCTGTTATCAAACATAAATAAAACACAATAGCATTAGTCCCACATCTGGAGTTTGGCAAACACAAAGAGGCATATTCACTATAATTATAACAGTGTAGGTTTAGATTTCAATAAACAAGAACGATGATTGTGGTAGTCTACTTAACCTTATCTTACTTTATTTAAGTGATGAGCGGTATTATCACGCTCAAATATAGAGATGATTATTCCTTTTTTGGTTCGCCCGAATTTCCTAGTGAATTATGGTGAACCAATTCGCAAATGAATTGCGAACCGCTACCACGTACCAATTTGCGCTTCGTTGGATATTGAGCGAATTATGTGACTACGGTGTGCACTTATGTAAATAACTACGTTGATGTTTTAGTTCCTTAAAAGGTGCTTTTCGTTTCTGTATAATTAGCGAATTTAAGTTTTAGTCCCTATATAAAAATTCTCCCGTATTGTCCCTATAATTTTAAATTACTTAAGTTTTAGTCATTATGTGGCCACGTCATACAAATTACTTAGGTTTTCATCCATGTAATTTGTGCGATTATTTAAGTTTCCGTCTTTGTAATTTGGTTTTCGCCCCTGTAATTTGTGTGATATTGCCACATTAAAGAGGACTAAAACCAAAGTAATTTGAAATTACAAGAGAAAAACGGGATACTTTTTTACAGGGACTAAAGCCCAAATTTACCAATTTTATAAGGACGAAAAACACATTTTACCATAATTTGAATAATAAAAGTAAAAGTGGATGAAAAAATGATAAATTATAAGCTCATGAAGAAAAAAGTCTTACCAAACAACTTTTTTAACTTTAAACTACCAAACATAAATTATAAACTAACTTTTTAACCTTAGCAGAGCCTAAAGCTAACTAGGCCAACATGTCAGCCATTATTGTATCTTTCTCTCATTTTTCTCAACTCAATTTTAATATCTTCTTCATTATTGTATTTTTTAACCTCCATTTTTATTTCTTTTCATTTGCAGGAAAGTTAAAGAACACGGTAAAATAAAAAGAACACATAAAAGGTATGAAGATCATATTTATACTTTTATTTTACCGTCATTCTAATCTTAAACAAACTTCAATATTATTTTCCTCAAACTTCATCATTTTTAACTTGTAGTAGATGCTGATATACAAAATTGAAATTACAAAATATTTTAGGTGCTGATCCTTTTTCCCCAAATCCAAATAAAATGATGAAAGATCAGTATAAAAGTTTTGAAGAATAAAAAAAAGCATTTAGACAGATTCAAATTACAAAATGTCTTCTTAAAAATATTTTCTTGCTTTAGTTTACCAACAAAATAAATATTTATTTTTCCTTTTATTTTATTAAAAAAAACACCCCTCCTTCCTTTTCTTAATAATTAGTATGAACACAAAAAAAATACTAGTATTCTTTTAACTTGGTAAAAAAAGTTCTTTTCTCAGCTATGAACCGACTCTTTCCTTAATGGGGTCCTATAAATAATTGTTTCAGAGCCACATCTATTCCATCCTTAAGTTTCCCTTGCTATCAAAGTAACACATACATTAGAACAAAGGGCGAAAATTTAATGAAAAGTAATAGCAAAAAAGGGGAACAAAATGTTGGAGCAAAGTGCATTATCCTAAATTATGCACAAAGTATTAATTATATACCATCTCTAAAAGTGAAGGAATGGTTTAGAAGGATCATTTGGTGAATGAATATTTGCACCACCAATAATGCTGGTACTTGTTGAATTGTAATCACTTGTATCTAATCCGTTTATTGAAATGTCAGTTGTGAAGCTGCTCACATCATCAAAATTCCAGTCAGTTAAGTATTCGGGCCTTGATGTTAAAGCGCTCACTTCAATATCTCCTACGAGCATTGCCACTACACGTGACATTGATGGTCGTAAATTTGGTGATGTCTGAGTGCACAAAAGTGCTATTCTTACAAGGCGTTGTGCTTCTTCCATGTCGAACTCTGATAGTCTGGGATCTATCAGTTCATTTATACAGTTCTTCTCGTGGACCTGCCAAGCCTAAACAAAACAACAACAACATTAACAACAACAATATGAACTCGTTTTTATGGGCATCTATAGCAAAGACATCCTTATTGTAACAATATATAGATGAGAAAGGTAAGCATGTCTGAATCATTTTATTCTCTTGTTTATATAATAGTAAATGAAACAGAAGTGCATACCCATTCTAGAAGATACATCTTCTCTTCTTCCAAACTCGAATCAGAATTTGGCCTCCCGCTAACTAACTCGAGAGCTACAACACCAAAGGAATAAACATCTGCTTTCTCTGTGAGGTGTCCACGCATGGCATACTCCGGTGCAAGATATCCACTTCATCACGAGTACAATGAAAGATTTGTGAGTATTGATAAAATCATGAACTAATACAAAATGATCAAATATTATTAATGTCTTACATTGTCCCAGCAACATGGGTGCTTATATGTGTTTTTTTATCATCAAATAATTTGGCCAATCCAAAGTCAGATATTTTTGGGACAAGGTCGGAGTCTAGTAGAATATTACTAGCTTTCACATCACGGTGTACAATACGGAGACGCGACTCCTCGTGTAAATATGTCAAACCTCTTGCAACACCAATACAAACATCATAGCGGGTTGACCAATTGAGGAATAAAACATTTCCTGCAGAAACATGATAACAATATCCTTATTTGTAAACAAGAGAAATGATAAAGCTAATAAGCATTCATACATACAAGCCAACATACATACGGAAGAAAATTACCGTATTTCATACTAAACAATGCTTGATCAAGACTCTTATTTTCTAAATATTCATAGACAAGAAGTCTTTTACTCCCTTCAATACAACATCCATATAATTTGACAAGATTACGGTGTTGTACAGCAGATATAGTAGCAATCTCAGCTATAAATTGGCTCTTTCCTTGATGGGATCCTATAGATAATTGTTTCACAGCTACAAATCTTCCATCATTAAGTTTCCCCTGCAAGGACAAAAAGGAAAAAAATAAATATTTTCATAATGGGCTGAATTACTTTTAATATTAGGCCGCTATACATATTAAAAATTTATGTCGTAAATGTAATTGTGATCCCCTTATTTAATAAAATCTGCAATTTCAGTTCCACGATTTTTTTTCCCAGCAATTTTTTTCCCCATTTAAAAAAATTTGTTTGGTCTCCACTTCAACTGACCTCTGTGTCATATTCCAATTTTTGACCTAAGATCCCACCTCATGTTCATCTGCCACATCTTTTAGTCCGAAATATTTTTTATTTAAAAAAAAAAATCGTCAGAGAAGTATTTTAAAATATCTCATTTTTGTTAAGGATCATCTGTCCATTGTTTTTTTTAGTCCATTTTTGCATTTACATTTTGGTCCATTTAATCTAAACAATTTAAGTGTTTTTAATTGGTCAAATACATATTGTCCCGTTTTATTAGAATCTTTTAAAGTCAGCAGGGTTAGATGCAGAGAGCAGTAACAACACCAACAAAAAAAGGTCAAAAAAGAAAAGAGGATAACAACACAGCTTCAAACAGCCTCATCAGAAAACAGTCAGCAGGGTTAGATGCAGAGAGCAGAGAAAACTCAAAGGGGAAGTGTCATCAAGAGCATTAAAATCCATAAAAAGGAATCAGACTCAAAGGATAAGTTTTTTCATCCCATTCATAAATTTGGACCTAATAACTTTGCCTATAAAGAACAACAACAGGACGGACTCAGAGCACCACAAATTCTAGCACACACAGAAAAATACACAGACATAAAAGCAAGAAATAGACGCAGAAAAAACTCGCTTCAACTGCCGTCGACCATCTCGCATCAAAAGCAAAAGGCATAAGTCAGTGGTGAGGAGGAATGAAACAAAGCAAAAATAAAAGAAAGAAGGACTTACGATCTTTATCTTTATCTTCTTTTTTTTTTCAAAATTCTGACTTCTTTATTTCTTGCCCAATTCATGAACTAGATGTTTCACATTTAATGTATAAGTCTTTGTTTTTATTGTTGTTGAATGTTCATGATATGTTGGTGATGAGTCAAGTTTGGTTTTTGGTTCGAATTCCTAATAAATCATTTAAGTTAGTGATCAATACAACATATATTAATATAGGATTTTCATTCTATATCCTCTCTATAAGAGTTAGAATCCTAGAACACGACTTTGTATCACATTGATACAAACTCACACTTAGTAGCAGCAACTTGTAACCAAACCAGGAAGCCCTCTCTTGTGAGACAGGAAATCCTTCTGAGGTCACTAGGTGGAAGTCTTCCCTGTTTGGAAGCATGAAATCTAGGATATGAATAGAGTGGAATGGACTACCTACTTGTTGGGTAGTGAACTAGTATAAAAATGTTGTGTTATGTTCTTCCTTTGTACCTTCCCTGTTTCATTTTGTTCAAGAACTTTATGGTTTAACTTCTCCTCTAGTGTTTATGTTAAATTGGAGTTAAATAATTTGATAAAAAAAAACTTAACTTTAATAATTAATAATGATAAATTTTAAAAATGGTAAACACAATTCAAATCCCATTTTCTTGTACTTTCTCATGAACCTTGAGTAATTTCTTATAGACAGACAGAAAAATGTTCACCTTATAAACAGGTCCAAAACCCCCTTCTCCAAGTTTATTGTCACGATGGAAGTTACTTGTAGCATTTTTCAATTCATAATAGCTGAAAGTGTTTGGCATCATATCAATGCTAGAAAGATCTGTTAAAGTTAAACACAAACTTAGTTTAGAATGCAATGGATTAAGATAAAGAAACAAACAACCAAAAAGCACATATCTATTAATTATAATGTACTCCATCCTGCCCTTAATATAAGAAAAAAAATTCACTTTTTTAATTTATTGAATAACTAATGTATCTGATTATAAACTAGTTACATTAGTTAATCAATGAATCTAAACAATGAATTTTTTCTTATAATAGAGACTAGAGGGAGTAGAGTACAATCATTTATTTCTGCTACAAATATCTAAATATATGCTAAAAGTGAAGATTTGATTTGCTATTATACAAAAACATATATACGACATCTTCCCAGGATCTAAAAATGTGTCATGCAAAATCATACTATGCTTCTTATAATCTAAATAGAATCTAAAAAATCAGAGAAGGCAATTAAATTAACTAAAAAACAAAATAATATAATGTATTGATAAAAATTTGTTACCATCATCGTCATTATAGAGTTTTCTTTTCCGAATGATATAGGAAATGGCAAAAACTGCTAGAAAGAAAACAACTCCAATGCTCACAACAATTCCAATGATTAGACCTGCTCTATTCTTTTTACTGCTAGTGTTGATAGGAGTAACGAAATCTATACAAGTATAAATTGAATTAATTTTTTACAAAGAAAAGATTATATGTTGTGACAAGTCAAATTTGAACTGCGTAATTAATTTGAACTTTTACCTGGGGTAACACTGATGGTTTGAATCAAGGGCCCATAAGTACCTTGGTTGGGTATGCAGCAAGTCCCTTTTCCAGCCCAAAAGAGATGGACTTCAAGGTAGTTTTCTTTCACTTCAAACCTAAATTGCTTTTGAACAGCTTTGTAAGAGGAACCTCCAGCTTCTTTTTGTATGTTAAAATCCTTCAAAACACGATTTCCCTGAAATTTAAAATGGAATATATTAGAACAACACAATGTGAAGATTCCCCTAGCTTCATAAGGACATGCATTAATTATACTCTAGTCATTGTGAGATTTCTACAACATATTAAATACCTGGATATAAATATCAAATACCCGTCTCCCAAGGCTTTTCCATGTTGTAGAATCTAGAATAGTTGTTTCAGCAAATTGGAGGGTGATGTTGTAAAAACCATTTTCTAACCCTAGACCATAATATCTTAATGATGATGCGGAGAGACGAGCCGTTTGAAACAAAACTCTTTGTTCTAAAGTCCGGATTGATTGTTCTAAAAGTTCTGCATTCACAGTAACATTGAACTGATTTGAACCAATAAGGTTGAACTGAGGATTGTTGTTCCCAATAAATATTCCAACATTACTAACAGCCCATCTATTTCTATCAGTAACAAAGTATGTAGCAGGCCCAAGTGTCTGATTGTCTGCCTCATACACAATTCCATCTGTAGTTCTAATTTGGGGACCACCACACTTAATCGCAAAGTTAAAATCTGCACCACAAATTATAGATTGATAAATGGTCATAGAAAATTTGTTTTAATTCACAGAACTAACTTTAGTTAAGCCTTCAAAAATTCTAGTCGCAATTAGACCATATAAGTATAGCAGACAAGTCAAACAAATGTCAAGGCCATATATGAAAAAGTCAATGTAGCACAAATTTGTATGTATATCGGATTATGCATTTTCCTTCCTCACGTTGAGGATCCTGTTTTGTTTTCTATCTTATGTTGCTGCAAATTTCTCTACGATTGGTATCTTTGTGAAATGGAGTTTAAAGTCCTAGCACGGTCCTTTGGAAATGAAGGGTCTATCAGTTAGGGACCAATTTTGGCAAGGGGATTGATTGATGAAGTAAGAGCTCTGTAAGTAGATAACTGTTTTTTCTTAAACTGTGCTATTCCATATCGCTACTCTCCTGTATCATATTAGTCGGGTTCTGCCGGATGCTAAGGTTTCAGCAGCATGGCGGTGTGGCCATGCATGGTCAGTACCTCTCCGGCAAAGAAGCCTGTTGATCATGTTTCATCACGATCGCTCGCACAGTATTACACGACTCTTGTGAGATACAAATTAGGCAGCTCCGTTGCCCTGTAATCAAAGGCGAAGCACTATGTATTAAAATTACACAGCATGCACATGAGTTAGGTCTCGCCGATTACAAAAGAAATTTACATGGTAGATTGTTGCTGAATAAAGGGGACAAGTCGGTGACTGCTCGTGATCTAAAAGATTAAACTGACTGCTTTGTGGAAGACAGGCAATCCCTGGAGGATGATATCTTTAGGGTAAGGTTTTTCTGAATTTAAATTTATTTCATATGAAGATATGTGACTGGCTTGGTCTACGGGTACGGTTAAATCCTTATACTCAGAGGCAAACTCATGCTCAGATTTGGATTCGACTGCTTGTGAAACTAACATACTTTGTTTGAAATTGCGATGCAGCTGGCACTCCTCTTGCTTTAGATGATTCCACGATGAACAGAACCTTTGGCCACTATGCACGAATTTTGGTTGAACGGGATGGCTACGCTTTTAATCTTGATGTTGTCTATGAAAGATTACCGGATTTTTGCTCACATTTCCATATTATTAGGCATATCTCAGTTTGCAAATGATTACATCCGCAGCGGATTGATAAAAAAGATGATAATGGAAATAGGCTAAAAACAGATGTGCTTCACAACAAGATTATTAAAAAGGAATACAACGCCAAAGCTATTGAGCAGTCTGCAGCACCACAGCAGAAATGATAGCGCCTAGGCCAATTACTGAGCCCGATGTAGTGATTTTGCACAATGATGAGACAGCAGAATTCCAACAAAAGATCGAAACAAAAACTCAAGACATGGCTGTGATTATTAATGTTAAGAAGTCCCACATTGGCTAGAGATATGGCATAGATAGCCTTTATAAATGTAGTGCAAACCCCAACTCTAAAGCTAGCTTTTGTGGTTGAGTATAGGCCTCTCAAATTCTAACATGGTATCAGAGCCTATCCTAGATCTATTTGTTGTTTGGTGTGGAGATCTCCCATATTGGGCCACCCGCCATTTATATCCACGCACCAAGCCCAATAGTGCTGAGTGTGAGGGTGTGTGTTAAACAGTCCCACATTGGCTAGAGATATGGCATAGATAGCCTTTATAAATGTAGTGCAAACCTCAACTCTAAAGCTAGCTTTTGTGGTTGAGTATAGGCCTCTCAAATTCTAACAATTAAAAAGAAACATGTCGCCAAAGTTATTGAGCAGCCGGTTAGCGTACCACGACAGAATCCGAAGGTACCTAAGCATTCAGAAGTGCTTTTGGATAATGATAACACAACAGCACTGCATCAAAAGCTTGACACAGAAATTCCAGAACCGGAAGCTTGACACAAACAATTTGACAGATTCCTCCCATCTCCCAATTCTTTCTTCTAGAGCATTAACACTTGCTACCAACATTTCATTTGTCACGGTCTATTGAACACATGAACGTCACACAACTTTACACCAACTCTCTCTTGACAATCCGGTAGGTCAGACCAGTTGATAGGAAACCAGATTAAGAGAGAATTTTTTTTTTTTTAAAGGAGAAAAGATGTTGAAATATTAGACTAAT
This sequence comes from Trifolium fragiferum, assembly GCA_954870985.1. Classification (NCBI taxonomy): domain Eukaryota; kingdom Viridiplantae; phylum Streptophyta; class Magnoliopsida; order Fabales; family Fabaceae; genus Trifolium; species Trifolium fragiferum. The sequence continues at coordinate 18,092,601 of OX940792.1, forward strand.
ACTATTTCATTTTATATTTATTGTGTTTTATTTTAATTCGTCAAACCACTCCTTAAGTTGTGGAGTTTCTTTTTGTACTCTCATGTAAAAGGAACACTCTTTCATCGGAATATACACATACTCTGAGATTAGAAGAGTAATTTCAACATGGCATCAGAGCCACTGATCTTGGATGGAGGAATAAGTAGCAACATCAGTAGTTTGAGATTAGTAGTAGTAGTAACAATTTATTCAGAAAATTTTGAGCCTATAATAAAACTTACCTCTTGCAGCACCATGATTGCATGGAAATTTTTTTTGGAGACAGTTAATCCCAGTAGGCAATCCACTGCAAAGCAAAAGTTATGTTTCAGACAAGTTATGTTTCAGAGCATGGCAAAAGAAATATATTAACTATATGGATACTATTTTAGGTCAAAATGAAGAAGAGTCAGTTAGTGGTATAATTTAAGTTGTACATCCAGATAAAAGGTGGTGCTCGAACTGAATTTTTTAGGTAGACAAAAGAAAACTCAGATTTAACTTATAAGCATTTCACTGCAAAGAAATTTTCATGTAACCCAAATTATTACATTCAATCCCTGAAAGTATACACAATCAGATAATCACATAAGAATATGCTAACATGCTAAATTGTTAACCAGATTTTACATGCTTGTTTGTACTAGCCAAATTGTACAATGCATTTTGAGGCAGAAAACTATTGTAACAATTCTTCATTTTGATTATCTAGTAAAAGTGACTAAATTGTAATATGAATTTTGAGAGTAACTCGGATCCAACAAATCACAATACAAAATCTTGAAATCATCTCTCTTTCAATTATGACTGGAATGGTGAGTTCAAAAAGATTTAGAAGAATTATTGAAAACGTCGGCATTAAATAATCTAAATAAAAACTACCTGCTATTTGAATTTTCTATTGTCAAGTTGTTGGCAACTATGTTCCTGCATATCATACGCAAACAATATTACAACACTAGTTCCACACATATAAAAAGAAACAAAGAAATCATACCCAAAAATATTACAACAATAGTTTCAAAGACATAAAATTTTTTTATAGCAAATAATAGATTATAAAGTTTAGTTGACAATTAAAATCATAAGATGCATGATTTGATTATTTTTGAAGAGTTTTTTTAATAAGGCGAAGAGCATCTACACATCAGGGGACAAAGCAGGCTTCGCCCCCATCCTTTGTCTATATCTCCTTATTATATTAAAAAAAAAGAAAAAGATACAAAAACTGAGGGGACATAAACCTAACCAACTGAGTCCACACAAAAGCGCGTAGCACAATGAAACATACCAACTTCTAGTTAAGAGTTTAAACAACTTAGTTGTTGCCTCCTTCAACGACAGGACATTAGACTCTTTTTTCGGGTCAAAGAAATTAGGTTATGAAGGTATAAAAACAAGAGAAGTGCTATGTGCAAACGCTTTGACAAATGCACTTCAACACACGCTGGATTATTAGGCCCCATTTTTGAAAACTAGTCACTAGTTTACTGGCTCACCAAGTTGTGCCTTTAAAAAAAAAATCAAAAATCAGTCCAGATATTAAACAACACCAGAACTTTTCCCAACACCACTATACTTTAATCACCTCCACACCCATCATCACAAACCACCGCAAGACACCGTCAACTTCGCCTTCCTGGCTCTGAACCACCACCAACCCACCGCCATAACCAATGAAGCTCTAAACCACCAAAATCAACTTTAATTAGTCTAACTTTCTTACTACAATAACCCATAAAGTAGAGAAAGGAATCATTTAATATTCAACCTCACCCTTCATTTTAAGAAGAAAAAATGGAAAATTAGTTGAAATAAGAAACACATAAAGCGTGAAAAGTGAGAGATAGGAGGATATATGATCTTCTGTCGTTGCCTGTGAAGGTATGGTAACAATAGAGTTTTGAAAAGGGAGATGATGGTGTTGATCTTTTCAATTTCAATCTCTAATTTGTTTGGTGATAAAAAAAGTGTTAAATTTATTAATTAGACTTATACAGCCGGCCAAGTTGGGAGCAGTGACGTGGCTCACTAAACCAGCGAGTGTTGAAGGGCGTTTGTCAAAGCGTTTGCACATAGCACTTCTCTAAAAACAATGATGAAAATTTATATTGATTGTAAAGTTTTAGAAATCATGATGTGAGTATGAAGAATTGGAGCATCCCATGCATTGAACATCTAGTATGTAAACTTCAGAAAATTAATATGCAAATAGGGGAAGAAAAAGAACATAAAACTTACAGTTGTAAATTTGGTTCGTTTATCCAAGTGGGTAGACTTCCCGATAAATCATTGTATGACAAGTCTCTGCAAGCATGTTAAGTCTAAGTACTAGAAGGAGAGAAAATTAAGATTGGTGATTTAAAATTTAAATCAATATGTTGGTGATTTTCAAATCACCAAATGGTTGTCAATGTATGAGCCATAATTTGGAGGAGATTCGTTACATGAAAGTATTCTCAATTTTACCAAAATTACAAATTGAATTTTATTATTAAAGAATTTAGTGTAAAAGTCAATTTTCTTGTATGTCATATATTTACATCATTCCTAATTATGTAGAATTAACCGCTCAGGCTTGAATTTTAATAATCTCCCTCTAAAGTGTGAGTCTCTCACGTCAATATGTTGCCTGACTCTACCACACAATCGGGAACACTGGTACAATGATTCATTATAGTCGTATCCACTCTCACTCCCCTATCAAACTGAATCAGAGCTCTGATATCACTTGATGGGGAATCCAGCGGAGCACCAGGAGTAACAGCAGACTAATTATTATAACAGCCAAGAGATCTTGACACTTCATTTCTACTCAATCTTAGGTATTGAGTATAATGGTCACTTATACTATATGTCTTTCATTAAGATCTTTTCTAGTCAACGTATGTATCGACAAATAAGATATAAAATCAAGGGTAACATAACATTTGATAAAGTAAGATCCAAGCTATTGAGAATTACTTCTCTCACACCCACATAAATCAGTGAGTGAAGCCTACTCACATATTTTTAAGAAATGAACTTTTCTGCCGAGGAAGAATGCCACTAAGTGCGTTATTTCCAAGAAACCTGGAATTTGATAAAACCAAAACATGATCATTTATACCACATATGACAATATATCACTAAATGAATAAATAATTACTTAGGAAATAGAATATTACAAGGAAGTGAGCAAACTCAAATTGAAAATTGATCTAGGAATTTGTCCTGAGATATTATTGAAGCTCAAGTCCCTGCAAGAACAAGCAGAAGTATATGACCATCCAACAACTATAGTAAAAGATGATATCTGGAATAAGGTTAAATGTTGAATCTTCATATCGTATGACAAGGAAAATATTTAAATTGAAAACAACAAACATTGAAAGTTTATGATGAACCAGTAATGAACATGGTAAGCTCTGATCAAACATGACATGGCTTAAAAAATTCTCATTAATTCCGTTTGAACACATTGACGTTATGCAAAATTAAGCAAAACAAAACAGCTGAGAAAAAGCAACAGAACATCTCCTAAAGTTAGACAACATTTACCTAATGGGTTCAAATGCATCTAAATTGAAACACAAACAACCAACACTTACAGATGAGTCAAATTCTGAAATTCTCCAAAGGTTGAAGGAATAGAACCAGAAATATTGCAATTTCTCAATTCTCTGCAACAACCACAACCAAATTCTTAGATTAAATTTACAACTAAAATGGAAAATTAAATATTTCTTTCTACTTGGGAGACTATTTGATATGATAATTAGCATATTTGCATCCTTACAAGTTTGTTAAAGACTTCATGTTCCTTATTACATCCAATGATGAGCTCCCATTTGATAGACCACTTATCATCCTACATTAATGTCACAAATGGTTTATTAGCTTTCATTTATTAAGAACAACCATAAAAGAAATTAGTGACAAAACTCACAATTCTGTCAAAGAATTCAAAGAGGAAAATGATGAGGGCAATGGATTTTCAAAAGAAGTACCCCGAAACCTCCTAGGAAACCACACAACAATTCAGATAAACATTTAGTGCACATTTCTAGATTAAAATATGAAATTAACCTTAAAAAAGAATTTATATTTCAAATATTATATGATTGTTTATTCCCAAAAAAAGTCCACTCTAAATTTAAATTAAAAATAGAATAAGCTAATTGGTAAGATTTTCTTACAAGGATTGAAGCTTAGACCAATTTCCTATGAAGTCGGGTATTTGACCTGTGAGTTCAGCGTCAGAAGCCCATCTGAAATAAGTAGAAATACCAGTTTTACCATAAGAGTTCTAGTTTCTTAATCTATTATTATATCCATATGGGTAGAAGGAATTAGCAATATCTTACACTGTCACCAAATTCTTAAGGCTTGCCATTGTTGGTGGAATTGAACCACTGATTCCTGAGCTATCCATGTAGCTGCAATGAATAAAGATATCTTTTTTGAATTAATATCTCTTGTAGTCGAATAAAGATATATGCATTTGTAACAAACTGTAATTTTTAACAAAAACTCTACTTTACATTACCCATATCTAACTCAATTCACAATAGTGTATGCTTAAAAGAAACGACCTTGTGAGTAAATTTCACTTTATGTATGACTGCAACATTTTAATTGTTCATTTTGTTTTACGATTTCTATTTTATTTAACTTTGAATAAAAAAACTTCTTGTTTGATACAAACAAAATACAACGAATCCGCCATTTGATGAAGTAAAATAAAAAAAAATCGATGTGACATGAGTCAATCGATCCATGTATTCACGATCAGATTATATTTGTTTGATACACTGTTGTCAATATCAATATTAGTGTTAAAAAAAAACAATCGAGAAAATATAAATTAAAAAATATACCAATCCGAAAGATCCATAGGATTCATTTATAGATACAAGAAGTATTTTATTGTGTATTGTATTCGGCTCAATCCTTTTAGTAAAAGATTGGGCCGAGTTTAATTGAAATTAATAGAATGAATGATAATTACTGGATTACAAAGTATCCATTGCTGGGAATTCAAATTTGATCTCCTTCCAGACTTCACAAGCAGCGGCTAATTCAGGACTCCATTTGCCAGCTGCACGGATAATTTCATTTCCCTCACGAGCAAGATCACGTCCCTCATTTCAAGCTTGTACGCATGCTTCCAGATTCGCTACGGCACCAGGTGGGGTTAGGGGTGTTCATGGTTCATAACCGAACCAAACTGAACAAAAATATATGGTTTATGAACCAAACCAAAACCACTTTTTTTAAAACCGGTTTATTTTGTTGACTTAATAAGGGTTATATGCCTGACAGTACTCCATAAACAAATCTTTCAAACTGAATTCAATTTCCAATATTTTTATTAACAGATTCTAAATCCATTACAGAACCAATTTATTTTTTATTTCTCCACAAATAACAATGTTATCACAGTTTTAACTGTTTTATATTAATGTTTTATTAGAATTAGAAAAATATTCACTTCACTTTTGAAAATGGAGCATGAAGAAGTACTTACAGTTGTTCTAGTTTTACCAACTTTCCAAGTTCAGATGGCAAAGATCCTGAGAAGTTATTAGTCTCAAAAGCCCTGGAAATTTAGAGCATTACAAATCTAAAATGTGTCAACAAATTTTTTTGCATGCACATTGTGTATTAAAAAAAATAATGAAATAAGGTTAAGTTAATTTCGATTAGATTCTAAAAAAAGCTTCTCAAATAATTAGATCTTTTAATAATTCTTCTTTATTAGAAGTTTATCAAAATTGACCATAAGTTATATTATTATTTATAGTCCCATCAGTGATCCAGTCAAACAAATATCAATTGTTATAAAAACAACATAATCTCCTAAGACATCCATTGTCGTAAAAACAAATAAAATAGATAAATTTTAAATAACATACAATACAATCAACTGAGTAAGATCTCCCAATTCCTTTGGAAGTTCCCCTGACAATGCGTTGATGCCAATGGACCTAAATAGATTAAAGATAACATTAGAAAATCACAACATTGAATATACAAAATGTCATAAACTTGAGTCAATTGGCTTTACATATATTGCATACGAGTCAGATTTCCAATTGCCGGAGGTAAGGACCCCTTCAAGTAATTCTGGTTAAGGTTCCTGCTTGCAGTTTGAGGACACTTAGCAATAGCCAAAAAGATGGTAGATTGATATACTATTATCAAATTAGTGATAATAATGATCATTTAAAAACTAGTCAAACTGTTACGGTTGAACTGGAACATCATGGACAATTGTACATAAAAAAGGAATCTCTAAAGTTATCTTATTAGAGAGTTGGATGAAGATCAGACTGCTTGCATTTCGCGCTGTGTTTAAAGGTTGATTTAATTAGGATCAAAATGCGAGTAATCTAAACTTCACCCAACAACTGAATGATTCCCTGACAGTTGATGTCTAACTCATCCTTACAAAACCGGTTTGTAAGGTGAGGACTGCCACTTGCTCCCTCACGTCTAGGACTGAACAAGCCGTAACGTACAGATTGCCCAAATAACGGGTAATCCAATGGATCTTAGAGAGGGGCACTGATACCATATTAGAAATAAGTACGAGTCTAACTTGTCCTTACAAAACCGATTTGTAAGGTGAGGGCGGCCACTTGCTCCCTCACGTCCAGGACTGAACAAGCCGGAACGTACAGATTGCCCAAATAACGGATAGTCCGATGGATTTTAGAGAGGGGCTCTGATACCATATTAGAAATAATTATAATTATGACTGTAACTCATCATTACAAAACTGGGTTGCAAGGTGAGGAGTGTCAGTTGCTTATAAACATTTGTCAAGATCATTTCATATCCGATGTGAGACTTTTTAACGGTGAATCATAATCCATAAAATGGGACTACTGAAGAAGAAATGTGGAATCAAATAGTAAAACATACAAATTGGTGAGATAAACAAGAGTCCATAGCTCGGGTGGAATTTCACCAAACACATCCAATGCATAAACTTTCCTGTTACATTTCAAAGAGATAGTATTAAGCATATAAAGGATAAGTAATAATAATTGAAACAAAAGAAATAGAGAGTTATATAATACAGTGCGGTGATGTGACATGTAGTATTTTTGTTAAAGGAACAATCGCATCTGATGAACGGGTTATAGGAGATGTCATCGATGACAGTATTGCTATCAACGGCACTTCCGCTGCATAGCTCACCGCTTATGTTCCATTGAGTTTGATTTGCTGATATATTCCATTCCCTAAATATTGAATTTAGGACTCTTGCTACATTCACAAATTCATTCATATTTCAAAGGTTATTCACATATATAAATAAATAAATAAATAAAATTTAAATGCATTTTGACCCTTAAATTTTATAATTGTGTGATTTTTATCTTCAAATTTCAATTGTAATCTCCTAACTTTTATAACTGTTTGATTTTAACATTTCAAATTTCAATTGTGAAATTTTGACCGTCAAGTTTATCCTTTTTGCATTTATTAGCCTTTAGTTAACTTATTTTGAGTAAAATTTGATTATGTTACATTTTAAAATTATAACAAATATTTTTAAAATAAACAAAATTGTTTTTTTAAAATTTAAAATATGTTTTAAAATTAAAGAAAAACATTTATTAAATAAAAATATTTGTTTTAGAAATATGTATTAAAAACTTTCTTTCATAAAAGATTTAATAATTACTGTTTTAAAAAAAATTAAAAATGATTTTAAAAAGTAGTTCATAAAAAAATTTGTAAACTATTTTTTTATGGAAAATTTATTTTATAAACACAAAAAAAAACTTATTTTATAAGTTATTTTTTAAAAAATCATTTTTTTTAATTTTAATTTGTTTTAAAATGTTAAAATATCGCATAATCAATTTTTAGGCAAGAATAAGAAATTCAAAAGATACAATACCCAAAGAACAACCAGAGAGAAACAATAAACAACCTGAAACTAGGGGTGTGCATGGTTTGTAAACCACACCACACCACACCATAAATTAGGATATGATTTATAACCAAAACCATTTCAATGATAAACCGGTTATTTTATAAAATCAATTTGGATATGGTTCATAATCGGTTTAAAACCAATTCATAACCGGTTTGTAATAAAAAAAAAGCGAAAAAAAAAAAGGTTCATTTCAAAAAAAAATTTAACAACTGGTTTTTAGAAAAGTACTTCACAACTTCTATGCAGATGTAATTGAGAAAGGAACACATGAATTTTGGGTTTTTGAGATACATGTTCACAATTTAAATAAATGCTAGTACAATTCAACAAAAGCATAACACCATACATAATCTAATATATCTAATAATTACTAATGAATCCAGTACCTGATTTCAAAATAATAATTACTAATGATTCAAAATGGTACAATACATGATTTCAACAAAAGCAGAACTCCCTACATAATCTAATACCTAATAACATGTTATTCACTAGATTTACATTCAATCGATTCAACAAATATATATTACTCACCGATTCAATACCCAATTCAATAACATATAATCTAATACCTAATAACATAATCTAATACCCAACTCAATAACACTAACACTAATAATCGGTGAGATTATTCACATTCAACCGATTCAACCAATAGATTTACTCACCGATCAATCGATTGATTTTGTCATCGGTGAGATTTGTCCTTTGTGATTTGATTTTGTCATCGTTGATTCGGTTTCTGATTTGGAATGGAACGGTTTCTGCGATGCGATTTGATTTCTGATTTGGAATGACTATGATTTCTGCGATTTGCGTTGAATTGGTAAACCGGTTCTGAACCAATTAAGTGAATTGGTAAACCGGTTCTAAACCAATTAAGTGATATGGGTTGGGTTGGTTTTTTAATAAAATGGATTGGGTTTTTATAAAACGGAAGTGGTTTGGTTACTAATTTGGATATGGTTACCCCTATTTTTTGCACACCCCTACCTGAAACACATAATCCAAGACCAAACAAAAAAGACACCCAACAAAAAAACAGAGTGAAACTTAATTAAGTTTTCAAAGATTCAACAAGTTTCAGTGTTGTTGACGGAGGTGATCGCTCTTATGATAAAATAGAATATTTATCATATTAATTTTCCTGTAATTATGTTGTATAATAATTATAGAGTTGACCATTTCTATATGAAAATGTTAAAAAATTTAATATAAAAATATTTTCATGATACTTGTGTAATACACCTTATTAGCATCTTTTTTAGATTATTTAATGCTAAATTTCTTTATTTAGGCAATTTATCAGAAAGTGTTCAACAAAGATAAATGAAAAAGATGAAATTAATTGATTTTTTTTATATATTGAACGAATTGATTTTCTTTATGGATTTTTTATTCTATGAGTTCAATTCATGTTGGATTGGTTTATGTTGAATGTGTAACCCATAACTAATTCATAACTGAATGTTTGTTTGTTGTAACTAATAGGGAAAGTTAGTTAGTGCCTAAACCACATGTGGTTAAGTAGTGAGACTAGTTACTAGTTAGTGAGGTAACTTGAGTTACAAGCTACCCTATACATAAGTGTTGAAATTGTAATCATGTCTTTCACTGCTAATGAAAATTGATTGCAATTCAATATCTCTTCTTCTAGTTCTTCATTTCCCTCATTTCTCTCTATAGTGTGAGTTTATGCACTAGTGAATGCTCTAGGAGACATGTTGTGGTGTTGTGAAATCCAGATAATAACAATAAAAGAAAACTTGGAAAATGAACATAATAGGAAGATGAATATTTGGTTGTAGAGGAAATTATAGATATGGTGGTGGTTAAGGTTGGGAATAAGTTAGGCTCAACTAGATTTTCTTAGACTTAAGTTTGATTTGTTAAAAAATTGATATGAGTTTAACCGGCGATTTGTCATAGGCTTATTTTTTTAGACTTTTTAACAAAATAATAATTATATTTAAAACCTAAGTCTGAGCTTTTAAAAATCTGATATAACATGTTAACTTATTTAAAACTTATTTCACTTGATTAAGCAGTGTTTGTTTAGGGTTTTTTTCCTTTGGATGTTCCGCATATATACGGCACCTATGTTATGTAGTTCTTTTTTATCGATCTCCATTCGTCTTGTGTAGAGACCTGATTAATAATATATTTTGTCATTAAAAAAAAAACTTATTTCACTTCAACATATTTCCACTAATAATTATATTTATTTTTAAATATACAAATAAGCATGCAATTTTACAATTTAAGGGTGAATAATATTCACTCATGGTGGAGACCCATTTTAATGTCTCACCCTAGACTTGCATACAATTAAAGGATAAAGAAAATAAAACAGAATAATAAATATTATCCCCGTGAGCTTGGTTCAATTAGTAGGGATATCGCACTAATTGTGCAGGAGCCGGGGTTCAAACTCTGGACACTTCACTTATCTACCTTTAAAGTGGAATTTCTAGCCACTAGGCTACTTGACAAACAAAAATAAAAATATTAAGATGTGATACTTGACTCTTCCTGGATTTTTTTTTAAGAACTTACAATAGTTCCTTTAAAAAACTAATACTAAGAAAAATTTAGAACATCTCATAAAATAAAATAGAAAAAATATGGGAAATATATAGACACAAAACTAAGAAATAATTCAAATAAAGATTTAATTCGTAATTAAGAGAAAAGGAAATCATCACTAGCCTTCGGAAGGATCTGTAGTGGCGTTTGCAGTTTGAGCTTGTGAAAAGTCAACCCAACAGCTGAAAAAACAAAGAACAATAACAAGTGCAGAACCCAAAATACAGTATTTCATGATGAAGTCTCAAAGAATAATTAATCTTTCTAATTTGGCGTCTACGACAAAATAGTAGCACATTCATTTGTTAGTCGTTACTATGTATATAATCATCGTATAAATAATAAATCTATCACAAGTAAATACTCCTTTCGTTCCAAAATATAAGTCGTTTTGATCATATTACACAAATTAAGAAATGTAATCATTGTTGTATAGAAAAGAGAAATTATGAATAAGTTTACAAAATTGTCCTTCATTAATTGTATGGGAAAGATAAATGAAAGAATTGAAAGAAGAGAGAGAAATAAAAAGTTAAGGGTATAATAGGAAAAATAGCATTAAATGCTTCATTGAAATTGTAAAGCGACATATATTTTGGAACAAATTTTTTCTCCAAAGCGACATATATTTTGGAACGGAGGGAGTACTAATGAAATTCCCTTTACGCCTTGTGTTATATTTATTTAGACACATGGTTTTACCATATTAAGACACATGACTTTGACTTTATATTATTATTATTATTATTATTATTATTATTATTATTATTACTATTATTATTATTATTATTATTATTATTATTATTATTATAAAATGACTTTTTTTCTATGACATATTATAAAATGACTTTGCTTCTAGATTGTTATATTTAAATTATTTTTTTATTTCTATAAATATCTCAAATCTATTTTTTAGTTTGTATAAAAAATGTTAGTTGTTATTATATTGTTTATTCTACGCTCAAGTTTAGTACATATAGACTACTATAATCGTGAATTTGTTATCAGAGAAAATACAGTCTCAAAAAAATTTATATAAATTAATAATAATTTTTTTGTACATAATAATACTTTCTTTTAAAATGTAGTACAATGTGATTTGATTCAAATACAACATTAATGGACTATGTTCGTCATTGATATATAAATGCAAAATAACATGAGACACATATTTGTCATTGATAATTACAAACAACATTTTTTTTAATAATATTTATGGATAATATAGATGTTTGACATTGATACATAAATATTTTTTTTTTTTTAATGTTTTTACTCCTATATTAATAAAGTTGTCTTATTTTTTTTAAATAATTTATATGAGATCTATATTTATACTATATATGAATAGGAGAACCTAATATTTTAGTGATTTCTATGAGATCTATATTTTAGTGATTTCTATAAAGTTGTCTATATTTTGATAATTCTATACGAGACTTATATTTAAGGTCTGTTTGGCCTAGCTTATTTTTGAGCTTATACAAATAGCTTATGCAATTTTTATGTATTATTATACGTTTGTCAAGGTAGTTTATAATAAAATAAATTATAAAATTCAATTTTTAATAATTTGAACTTATAAAATAGCATAAAACCTAATTTATATTGCATAAACTGTTTGCATAAGCTCAAAAATAAGCTAGGCCTAACGGACCCTTATACTCATAGTACATCTATAAAGTATTGATGTCATAAATATTAAGCAAAAAATGTTGAATTGAGAGTTGAAAAAGTAGTAATAATAATAATAAACAAGAACCTTTCATTCAGACCTCTTCAAGCTTTGGCTACCCATACACTTGTGATCGACGCACAAAACATTCTTCATTCTCAATTGAAGACCAAAACCGGCTATATCGAGTTTTGAATTAAGACTTTCCCACACGGTCTTCAACCCGAAAGTTAATTCCTATTAGCCACCACAGACATAACCGGCTATATCGAGTTTTGAATTAAGACTTCCCCACACGGTCTTCAACCCGAGAGTTAATTCCTATTAGCCACCACAGACATTATCTTCAATCGACCACTCGTATCGGATCAAAATCTTTGACAATAGCGAGAGATTGAAAATTGAAGAAGATGATGAAACAAAGTGTGTTTGTTTTCAACTCTCTCTCTCTCTCTCTGTCTCTCTCTCTCTCTCTCTCTCTCTCTCTGTCTCTCTCTCTCTCTCTCTCTCTCTCTCTCTGTCTCTCTCTCTCTCTCTCTCTCTCTCTCTCTCTCTCTCTCTCTCTCTCTCTCTCCCTCTTACACCTTAGAATTCTTTCTCTAATAAGTGTTTTGCTAGTTAATATTTGTAGGAAAAATAAATTGAATGACAATAAGGAAAAATGTTTAAGTTAAAAATTAAAACGCATATGAACCGAATGATTAAAGGTATACGCACCAATTCATTTTATCCTACAAGCTTAGATATTCAAAGGAGGTCCTCAATTGTCATTCGATCCTATGGGGTTATGTTAGCCTGGAATTTCCATACGAAGAATTTGAACAAACCAGAATTGAATGCAGAAGCTAAAAGTTAAAAGAAGTATTGAGTTATAGATTCGACTCATACTTAGTTCGACAACAGATTTCTATGTATCGGAGAATAAGGCTACTAACCTGAGAACCGGTAACCAATTCTAACAACACTGTGATGTGGCTCAATAAAATCAAGAGGATGAGGCACCAATATAGCTTGAGAGTCAGATTTAATAAATACAATATAGAGATGGTATACTTATATTACAAATCAACGAATCATATACATTACAACAAAGGTAAAAAAAATAAATTAAAAAAGATGAACAATATTTTGGAGCACAATGCATTATCATTGTTTGTATACTTGGTAAAGACCACTGAAGAATACACAACTTACCTACCCTCTCTAATAGTCCCATGAAGCATGGATTTAGAAGGATCGTTTGGTGAATGAATATGTTGTCCACCAACTATGCTGGCACTTGCTGTTGAATTGTAATTACTTGTATCAGATTCCTTCATTGAAATGTCAGTCATGATGCTGCTAACATCGTCAAATTTCCAGTCAGTCAAGTATCCAGGCCTTGATGTTACAGTGCTCACTTCGATATCTCCTGAAAGCATTGCCACCACACGTGACATTGGTGGCCGTAAAGTTGGTGATGTTTGAGTGCACAAAAGTGCTATTCCCACAAGGCGTTGGACTTCTTCCTTGTTGAATTCTGATAGTCTAGGATCTATCAGATCATTTGTACAGTTCCTTTCATGAAGCTGCCAAGCCTAAACAAAATACAAATAACATTAAGCTATGACCGAAAGCGATAAACAATTGAAATATTTTTAATATTTAATGCACAAATTAAAGGTATTTTTGGAAATAATCATGGCTTATGTAAGATAAACAAAAACAAGATATACTATATGGAACAAGAATTTGAGGCGTTATAAAAAAGGAGGTTACCACTTAATGCTCAAACTGGGATTAATGTGAATAGATTTTTTTTATCATTGGATGTTGAAGCAAATGGTTGTGACTTGTGAGAATCTTATGATATATAAAAGTTAGTTACAGCTTCCAGCAAAAGATGATGAAGCAATTCAAAAACTATTTTGTCACAAAATAATCGATTTTATTATGTCATGAATGTGGATTATAAAAGACATCGATGAAATGTATACTGGGTATATGCAAAAGATATATTGTAGTATATGAATATTTTGTTTAGTTTATGACACAATGCATGGAGGGATAGGTAAGCATGGCTGATACTATAGCCACTAGGCTTGGTCTAGTTGTGATGGATTTAGGTAGTATGCTAGAGGTCCTGTGTTCGATCCTCAGCTCCATTGTAAACAAAAATAAGTGTTGTTATTATTCAGATGAATATTGCTAGCTAGGGTAATTAAGATCAAGAAATGTTTAATCATATTTTTGGGAAATTAAAACCAAACGAAGCAAAAGCAGCATTCATACCCATTCTAGAAGATACATCTTCTCTCCTTCCAAACTTGTATCAGAATTTGGCCTACCACTAACCAACTCGAGAGCCACAACACCAAAGGAAAAAACATCAGCTTTCTCTGTGAGGTGTCCACGCATGGCGTACTCCGGTGCAAGATATCCACTTCATCATGAGATTTAGAGTACATTGAAAGTTTAGTAAAATTTGAACCATAATAATATACACGAAAGAAAATAATTATAAAATCATGAAATTACAAGACAATCGAGTGGTAAATGACTTACATTGTCCCAGCAACACGGGTGCTTATATGGGTTTTTTTATCATCATATAACTTAGCCAATCCAAAATCAGATATTTTTGGGACAAGCTCAGAGTCAAGTAGAATATTACTAGCCTTCACATCACGGTGGACAATTCGGAGTCGTGACTCCTCATGTAAATATGTCAAGCCTCTTGCAACACCCATACAAATCTCATAACGGGTTGACCAATTGAGGAATAAATCATTTCCTGCTTATACAAGACAACAATGTCCTTAATTATAAACAAGAGAAATGAAAAACCAAATAAGCAATCATACATACACGAAAACAAAGACATGGAAGAAAATCATCGTATTCTCATACCAAACAATGCTTGATCAAGGCTCTTATTTTCTAAATACTCGTAGACAAGTAGTCGTTTACTCCCTTCGATACAACATCCATATAATTTGACAAGATTGCGGTGTTGCACAGCTGATATAGTAGCAATCTCAGCTACGAACTGACTTTTTCCTTGATGGGATCCTATAGATAATTGTTTCACAGCCACATCTCTTCCATCATTAAGTATCCCCTACAAGGACAAAAGGGGGGACAAAAGATAAGAAATAATTAATAGCCATAAGTTAAATTAAAACTTCACATTTATCTTAAAATGCTAATTACAATATGAAATCCTAAATGAGTATTATTTGAATCAGTATTGACAAAGATGACTGGTATATTATACTATCATTATTTCTAAAATTGAGACAAAATATTCACCTTATAAACAGGTCCAAAACCTCCCTCTCCAAGTTTATTGTCACGATTGAAGTCACTTGTAGCATTTTTTAACTCAGAGTAGCTGAAAGTGTTTGGCATTATATCAATGCCTAAAAGCTCTGCAAAAATTAAACACAAACACAGTTTAGAATGCTATGGATCAAGAAAATGAATCAAACAGCAAAAATGTACAAATATTATCTATAATGCAGAGTAAAATATTTTTTTCCTTATAAAAACCTAATAATATAGAACTTTTGTGTGCTTAAAGTTAAAATTTGATTTGTTGTTATACAAAAACTTATTTAAAGCATTTCCCCTAGATTTAAAAAAGTATCAGCATGCAAAGATATACAAAAATAACATTTTGCATAATGTAAGAAGGCAATTCCAACGGTCAGGCTACAAAACTAAACAATATTTGATAAAATTTTGCTACCTTCATTGTCTTCATTGAATTTTCTTCTCCGATTGATATAGAAAATGGCGAAAATTGCTAGAAAGCAAATAGCTCCAACACCAACAATAATTCCAATGATCAGACCCGCCTTACTCTTTTTACTGCTTGGAGGTTTATTGCTGACAGTAGGTACGAAATCTGTACAAGTATAAATTGAATTACAAAATTCAAATTTTTACCAAAGAAAAGATTATATCTTGTGATGAGTAAATATTTCAACTGCATAATTTTGTTTTAAAGTTTTACCTGGGATAGCATTGATGGCTTGAATCAAGGGTCCATAAGTACCTTGGCCAGGTATGCAGCAAGTCCCTTTTCCAGCCCAAAAAAGATGGATCTCGAGATAGTTTTCTTTCACTTGAAACCTAAATTTCTTTTGAACAGCTCTATAAGAGACACCACCAGCTTCTCTTTGTATGTCAAAGTCCTTCAAAACACGAGTCCCCTAAAATTTAAAACAGAATATATCAAAACAAGACAATGTTTAAGATTCCCTTAGCCTCATGCATATGGACTATATTGATTATATCTCTAGTCATTATTAGATTTCAACAACATAAATACCTGGATATAAATATCAAAGACCCGTCTCCCAAGGCTTTTCCATGTGGTAGAATCAAGAATGGCTGTTTCCGCAAATTGGAGGGTAATGTTGTAAAATCCATTTTCTAATCCCAATCCGTAATATCTTAATGATGATGCAGAGAGCCGAGCAGTTTGAAAAAGCTCTGAGTTCACAGTACCAGTGAACTGATTAGAAACAAAACTTTTGAACAGAGGATCGTTGTTCCCGGTAAATAGTCCAACATTACTAACGGCCCATCTATTTGTATCGGTAACAAAGTATGTAGCAGGACCAAGTGTCTCATTGTCCGTTTGAAACACAATTGCATCTGTAGTTCTAATTTGGGGACCACCGCACTTGATCGCAAAGTCAGAATCTACACCACAGATAAGAGATTGGTCAATTGTTGAAAACATCCTTCAATTCACTTGACAAAAGAAGTATAAAACAAAAAACTATATAGGCAACTAAATTACTAAGGAAAATATATCACTAACAATTAGGAAAAGCTTGTGGTAAATTAGTAATTAGTTGCTTGTTGTAGTGCACATATAGTAAAGGACGTGTAATAATACAAAGAGCGCGTCAAAAGTTTCCTCATTGGAGTTCAAAATCTAAATAATAATAATTTTCATTATCACGATATTAACAATTTATTTAAGATTATCCTTTCTTCATTTTATTGTCTCATAAGAAACACAAGCTTATAATCTAACTTACATCGTGCAGCACCACGATTGCATGGAAAAGTTTTCTGGAGACAGTTGATCCCAGTAGGCAAACCACTGCAAAATAAAAGGTATGGTTTAGAGTTCAGACCATAAAATTCGTATGGCTTTAAGAAAGATCATAATTAATATAAGCAAGAAAAAATATTAAATATTTGAATATATATTTTGGTAAAAATTAATGAAGAATATTCAGTGGTATAATTAAAGTTAACATGTCCAGCTAAAAGATGGTGCCTGACTCGAATTTTCCAAGATCAAAAAATGAAAAACGAAGATTTAATTTATAAGTATTTCGTTGCAAAGTCATTTTCATAGTCCCCAAATTATTACATTTGATCTCAGAAAGTATACATATTTGTAAAATTCAGTTTAAGGTAGTGACGTTTGTAACAATAGCTCTTTACTTTCTTTTTTTTTTTGGCTCAAGTAGCCTAGTAGCTAGAAATTCCACCTTAAAGGTGAATAAGTGGAGTGTCCGGGGTTTGAACCCCAGCTTCTGCATATATAATGTAATGTCCCTACTAATTGTGGTAAACTCACTGGAACAACTCTTTACTTATGTAGTAACAATAACTAAATTGTCATGTGAATTTTTAAAATAATTGTGCATGATGTAATTAATGAACATATGTACTTTTATCAATTAAAATATCGTATAATCATAATATCATAATATAATGTTAAAGATAACAGTCAAACATATGTCACAACTCACAAAGGGACCAGAGGATGAGAAATAATAGAGATATTGTTAAATAAAACATTAGGATACGATAAATCACAACACAAAGTGTTGTTGATATCATCTCCCCTTCCCCTAGCCATCCATATAACTACCTTTCCATTCTCTCTCTAGAACTAGGATCAATCACATCTAAATTGATAAACTCGCTTTAATTGAAACAATCAATAGGAATCGGTATAAAAATTACCCGATATTTGAATTTACTATTGTCAAGTTGTTGGCAACTATGTTCCTGCATATCATACACAAAATATATTAGCACACTAGTTTCACTCGCACAAAATGTTTAAAAAATGAAAAGGAGCAAACTGAAATTGAACTTAATTTTTTCAAATGCAGAACATTAGGCTGCTATTTTTCTTTTTGGGTCAAATAGAAAAGATATCTCTCAATAAACCGGGATCTTTGGGAACAGCAAGTAAGCCTTGAGAGAGATTTAGAATCAAATTGGATCATATTAAAAAAAAAATTGATCAAATTGATACACTGAGCTATATATTTATATATAGCAACTACCTAACTAACTAACAATATAATACATTTTATATTCCCTAATAGTATAATAAAAAGTATAATAGAAATTGATATTAAATGGAAAATCTTAGTAACCATAATGTGTATATAAAGAAATGAAGTGTCGCATGCATTTAAATAGCATGCAAACTAGTCGAAACTTTGGAAAATCAATGTGCAAATGGGGGAAGAAAAGGAAGAAGAAGTTTACAGTTGTAAAGCTGGTTCGTTTATCCAAGAGGGGAGACTTCCAGATAGGTCATTGTATGACAAGTCTCTGCAAACATGTTAAGTCAAAAACTAATTAAAAGACAGAAAATGAAGATCGAAAATTTAAACTTTCACTATAAACTTATATTCTAATCATAGTTTGGAGGAGTTCCTTTGCCTGAAATATCTCTTAAAAATGAAGTATTCTCAATATGACTATGTTTAATAACCTTCTATAAAAAATGTGAATAAATCCAACAGTCAAATATATATTTTTTATAGGAACAAAATTTCTTGTGTCATTTATTTATATTATTCTTAATTAATCTGGAAATAACCATTCACACTTAAATTCTAATGATGTCCCTCTCATGTGAGTCTCTTTCACTATAATTGTTGTTGCTAAACAATGGAACATATCATCTGCTTCTACTACTCGATCAAGAAGATTTTAAGTACAATGATCCATTATATTTGGATCCACTCCCACTCTGTGGTCCAGTCGAACCAGATGTCTGTTAATCTGATATCACTTATTCAGCAGTTCAGTGGACCACCGCAAACTACAATAAACTTACTATTTAGCTTGTTTCTAGTTGATGTAAGATTAACCACTCACACTTGAATCCTAACATTGGTTGAGATAGAAAATCAAAGGATGCATGACATTTTAAAAGGTTGTGTAACAATAATTTTTAATCTAAACCTATTCATGGTCAGATCCAAGGGATTGAAGATTTACTGAAGCCTACTCACATGTTTTTAAGAGATGAACTTTTTTGCTGAGGGAGAGTGCCGCTAAGTGTGTTATTTCCAAGAAACCTGGAATTTGATAAAACCAAAACATGATCATTTATACCACATATGACAATATATCACTAAATGAATAAATAATTACTTAGGAAATAGAATATTACAAGGAAGTGAGCAAACTCAAATTGAAAATTGATCCAGGAATTTGTCCTGAGATTCTATTGAAACTCAAGTCCCTGCATGAACAAGCAAAATATGTGATCGTTCCACTTTATGATTCAACACGAATATAGCCCTCGATAGTTGTTTTTATTTTGCAAACAAAAAATAAAACATAATTATCTGTATCACAATAAGCTTAAAGGTTGAATATACATATCATATAACAAAAGGAAAATAGTGAAACTGAAAAAAGATAAATTAATGTTAAAACTGAAGTTTATGTTGAACGAGTAACGAACATATATTAAGCTTGGACCATAGGTGACATAGTTTATAAATATCACATTATTTCTTTTGAAAACATTGATGCTTTAATTTAGGAATTAAGATATTTCCTGAAGTGAAACAACTTTAATCTAAAGGGTTCAAATGCATCTAAAGTGAAACACAAACAAGTTATACTCACAGTTGGGTCAAATTTTGAAGTTCTCCTAAGGTGGGAGGAATAGAACCAGAAATATTGTTATTCCTCAAATCTCTGCAACAATCATAAACAAATATTTAGAATATATTTACAACTAAAAGGGACAATTAAATATTTCTCTCTACTTGGAAAATTGTAAGACGTGATAATTAACAAAGTTGGATCCTTACAAGGTTGTCAAAGACTTCATATTCCTTATTACTTCCAATGAGGAGCTTCCATTAGATAGACCACTTATTCTCCTACATTTATATATGTCACATATGATATATTAATTTTTATGAATCAACATCAAAAACATCAACCATACGAGAGAGTAGTTATAAAACTCACAATTCTGTCAAAGAAGTCAAATTGGAAAATGACGAGGGTATTGGACCTTCAAAGGAATTACCCTCAAACCTCCTATGAAACCACACACCAATGAAAATCTTAGTACATGATATGAAAATAACAACAAAAATAGTTATATCTCAAATAGTATATGATTGTTTATTTCAAAACCAATCCACATTATAAATACGAATTAAAAAGGGAAATAATTAAACTGATAACGTTGTCTTACAAGGATTGAAGCTTAGACCAATTTCCTATGAAGTCGGGTATTCTGCCTGTGAGTTCAGTGTCTGAAGCCCATCTGAAATTAATACAAAAGCCCTGTTTACCATAGAAGTTCTTGTTTTTTGATCTATTATTGCATGAAGTGGAAAGGATTTAGCAGTATCTTACACTGTCGCCAAATTCTCAAGGTTTGTAAATGTGGGTGGAATTGGACCACTGATTCCAGAACTATCCATGTAGCTATAAGGAAATATAATTTGAGATTAATACCCCTTGTATTCACAAAAAGATATATACAGACATAATAGAATGTAATTTCGAATAAAAAGATTTGAAACTTTGCACTATCTAGATATAACCCTTAATTTAAAAGTCATTGGATGTATGTGAATTATTTAAAAGAAACAATGATATATACTATGATCTATAGATTACTCTTCCTTTGCAAAAAGGAAGGTGACCTTTTTAAGTTAAAGGTTTTATACCTAAACTTATTCCACAAACAAATCGTTGACACTAGATTCAATTTCAAATTCCCTTACAAAAAGTATCAGAAATCCTGGTCCAAAACAACTTTCACATTCACTATGTTCAACGTTACTTTGATTCACCAATACAGAGTTATTGGCAAACTTTCAATTTGACTTCAAAGAGATGCCTTAACATCCAATTTGTGGCATAATAAGTGTTTGAAAAGTACAAACATAATTTAAACCATTACATCCATAAGCTAGAGCAAAACCTTTATACAATTTTTCAATTTTGATGTTTCTTCTATGACTTAATCGTTCAATAGGCTTATATCAATGTTCATTATAATATCAAGAGTTCTCTTCTACTTTGTTTCTAGATCATTTATAATTGCCTTCCATATTTACTGCATACCCATCACCATTCTTAACCCGACTCTAAGAAAATGTTAATTGGAGTTGTATTTCACTCTCAAAACGCTAGGTAATAAGAAATACAGTAAATATGGAAGATAACAAATCACTTTTGAGAATGATAAGACAAAAGTACTTACAGTTGTTCTAATTTTACCAACTTCCCAAGTTCAGATGGCAAAGATCCAGAGAAGTTATTAGACCCAAAACCCCTGGAAAATTAGAAGATAACAAATTTAAAATGTCATGGTCAAGCACATTGTGTATTCAAAACAAAAATTCATAGATTATGGTCAAGTTTGGACTTATGGGAGCTTCTAAACCAAGTGTTGTTTATCCTTATTCACTTACAAAAAGTCCTTATAGGATTTTTATGAAAAAGTTAAATAATAGAGCTTCTTAAAAAACAAAGATATGTAATCTAATTTAAATTTAAACTCATACAATAAACACATATACATATAGAGAGATTGTTGTAATATTTTTTCTTTCAGAAGTAGTAGATTAAGATTTTATCAAAATTGACTATAAAGTAATATTATTATTTATGCCCTATGACTTATCTAGTAAGGTTTAAATAACATACAATACAATCAACTGAGTAAGATCTCCCAACTCCTTTGGAAGCTCTCCTGACAAGGAA
Organism: Trifolium fragiferum; assembly: GCA_954870985.1. Lineage (NCBI taxonomy): Eukaryota > Viridiplantae > Streptophyta > Magnoliopsida > Fabales > Fabaceae > Trifolium > Trifolium fragiferum. The sequence continues at coordinate 18,114,821 of OX940792.1, forward strand.
TTGATGCCAATGGACCTAAATAGATTAAATATAACATTAGAAAATCATATTTCCTAACATTAAATATACAAAATGTCATCAACTTGAGTCAATTGGCTTTACATGTATTGCATTCGAGTCAGATTTCCAATGGCTGGAGGTAGAGACCCCGTCAAGTAATTCTGGCTAATCTTCCTGCTTGCAATTTGAGAAAACTTAGCATAACCAAAAAGATGATATGTTCATTTTAATCTATATATACAAATGTAAATTTAAAAACAGATTGTCAACAGTCATCATCTTATAATATTTTTTCGGAATGTCACCCGAGTGGTCCCTGATGGTGGATCTGAACAAGATTTGATAACATGTTAGAAATTGAGTTGAGTCTAACTAACTCAACCTTAAAAATCTGAATTCAAAGCTAAAATTGTCCAGACTTATAAACATATTTTTACAACATTTCATCCCATGTGGGACTCTTAGCATTAAAAAGAGTCAGCTAAACTTCACCAATAAAACTCATAGTGTTATATGTGAACTTAGCTCAGTTGGCAGGATATTACATTATATATACAGGATTCGAATTCCGGTCTTCCCACTTATTCACAGAGTGGAATTTCTAGCAACTATGCTACTTGAACAAAAAAAAAAAAACTGCTATAGTTAATTGAAAAAAAAAATGTGGAAGAAAACATACAAATTGGTGAGGTAAGTAAGAGTCCATAACTCTGGTGGAATTTCACTAATGACATCCAATGCATAAACTTTCCTGTTAAATTACAGAGCGATGAGATTAATTAATTAATTAAACAAATAAATAAAACAAAGTAATTGAGAGAGGCCAGGGGGATATACAATGCGGTGATGTGGCAAGTAGTTCCGTTGTTATAAGAACAATCGCATTTGATGAATGGATTATAGGCATTGTCTTCGATGGTGGTAGTGCTATCAACGGCATTTCCACTGCATAGTTCTCCGCTTATGTTCCATTGAGTTTGATCCGCTTTTATGCTCCATTTTCTAAATATTGAATTTAGAACTCTTGCTACATTCACGGGTCAAGTTCATTCATTCATACTTTCAAGGTAAATATATAAATAAATTGATTGGTAGGAAATTGTTTGGTAGTGTTTCACAAATGATACTTTCCATGTTTCTTTATGATAGCTTCGTGCGGCGTGAAAAGAAAATTAGTTCCGTGTTTTTTAAAAGGTTTTTATGCTTGTTTTTGTCTTATAATCTGAGCCACTACAATAATCCAACGACCAGAAATGATGCAGCTGTAGAGATTTTCCCCGCAGATGATCCAAATTGATGATTTACTTCTTTATTTTGTTTTATACTCGCTTTCATTTTATTTATAAGCAAAAATTACTTTTTAAATTTATTGGACAAATGATGTATCTAACCTATAAATAAAGCTAGATACATCATTTGTTCAATAAATCTAAAAAATAACTTTTGCTTATAAATAAGGTCGAAGAAAATATAATGAGAATGTCTCACACATTTAGGTTCTGTTTGCAAGTTTAGAGGTGAAGGGAGGGAGGGTTTTGGAAAAAAAAAATGATAGTACAAGTGGAAACTGGAAAGTACAGACGATTATGAAAGAGGAGAACTTTGTGAGATTCATTTTTCTTCATAAATAAAAATCTCCTAACATGAAAGAACTCGAATTTTTCCGAAATAAAAAATATATTAATTTATAGGCTAATGTTACGATGGACCACTTAAATCAATGCTTAAAATTATTAAAAATTCTAACGATTATCGATAAATTTTTTTTTTGGTACATTATCGATAATACTTTTTAAAAATACAAAATCAAAACTTTTTCCGTCTTTGCGGCTAAAAAAGTAATTAGTGACATCCTGTCAATAGGAGTTACATCTTCATTTTCTACTATATATAATCAATTAAGCTGGTATTAATTAAATTATTATTTTAATTGTAAAAATAAAAATGACCATTAAATTATATTTTCGAACAATAACATATATCATCGATAAAATTTTATATATTTTTTAAATATTGGTCCACGATGGACCACTTATCGAATTGGTACATATTATAATTTTTCTCAATCTATATTGTTATAGTATTCTCAAAATTAAAAATATATTAATTAAAAGTATTTATTTATTATTCTTTACAAAAACATTATCTCAAAAAATATAATTTTTTTTCACTACTTTTCCTCCTCGCTGTCCCTCCCTTCCAAACTCACAAGTAAAGTTTAGAGTTTAAATATAATTTTAGTCCTTATAGAAATAGTGTTTTGTGGTTTTAATCCCTGTGAATTTTAATCCCTGGGGTGGAGTTTATTTCCGACCGCCATCACACTCTCTTGCAGTGGTGGTTAGTGGCGTGGTGGTTGTGGGATTTTAGGTGTTAGAGGTGGTCGTTTTTTCGACGACGTTATTAGTGCTGATGAGATGGTGCTGCGGTGGTGAGGTGTTGAGATGTTGACGTGTTGGGTCTGACGTTGTCAGTGTGTGGTTTATGCTGTGCGCGTTTAGTTTTCCTTGATATATGATTTTCTGACCGCTTTCAAATCTGTTGAGATTTGTAGGATTCTTTTTGAATTGATGAGAATGTCCAAATCTGTTGAAATTTGCATACTTCTGGTATCAAGTTGAACTATACCGCATCGATGTTGACCGTTTTGTTCTCTTTCTACCGGTGTCCACCAACTATCGACTCAATGAGCTGCTTTTGGATTCAGATGGGCCGAGTAATTTTGTTTCAAGTTCGGAAGTTTGTGTCTAGTTGCATCTCTAAGGGTTGGGTTCGTGTCTTTTCTGGTGGTCTTTGGAGAATTTCAATTTATGTATCGTAAGGGGTGGATTGGGGTGATGTTTCATGTACTTTTTGATTGGTTAAAATGTTTTCATCACTTTGCCTCTCCTCAGGGCCGTTCCCGAGTATTTGGAGGCCCTGCCCGACTATTAAAAATGAACCCCTAATAAAAAAAATAATTTGTATTTTAGAAAGAGTTATACTCTATTAAAATTATTAATAACAAAAAAAATTATTATAGTAAATAACATCCAAAAAATACATATTTAAATCAATAACATACATCTTCGAACTAATATTTTTGTTAACTTTATAGTAATGTTGCTTTTTTTGTATCTAATAAAATATTTTTAGTAGTAACAAAATCATTAATTATTTTTTTTATATAAATAACAATTTTACTAGATCGATATAAAAAATTTGAGACCCCTAAATATTTGAGGCGCTGCGCGGTGGCACACTTTGCACACCCACAGGGCCGACCTGCCTCTCCTTGTATATTTCAACAATTCCTTCAACAATTTAACATCTAACCGGGTGTTATTTCAAATTTCGGGCTTGGGTTTGAGTGATCTCAAACCCCCACTCATTATTATCATATCACATCCGAACCCGAATCCAAATCTAATCAACTCAATTTTTTATCTCTTAACTCATATTCAAATTCAGATGAAACTCACATATTCGAACTTACCTGTCATCTCTATTTCTAATCAACGTTGTGATGTTGTAATCCCGCATCATGAGTTAATAATACAGTTTGCACTTAATGTCAAAATAAAAAAGTCAACAACATAACTTTTATTGGTGTTTGGTAGCTTGATAGCTACATTTGAAACTTAACAAAGGAGGAATAATGCAAATATAACATATAGGAGTATATAAAGATGCCATCAAATAATACAAAACTGCAAATAAAAAGGATATTCTTTTCTAAAAAATAAAAATATAAAAAAATATCTGCCAGAGGGAAAAGAGATACAATTAAAGGGAAAAGAAAATAAAAGAGATTAATAAATTTAAGATGTAATAAACGTAGTAGTAGAATGAAAAAGAAAAAAGTGAGATTAGAACTGGACATATACTTCTGTCAAAAAAAATAAAATCTCATAACTAAGAGCTTTTTGAAAGTATATCTTCAAATTATGAATTTGACACTTAATGGGAAGATAATTAAGAGCTTACAAATTACAATATAATAATTCCCTTGTAAATTGATATGATAGTAAGATTTTTTTAAAAAAGTATGGAAAATATACAAACAGAAATAATGGTTTAATTCATAATTACTAAGAAATAAGGAAATCATCACTAACCTTCAGAAGGATCTGTGGTGGCGTTTGCAGTTTGAGCTTGTGAAAAGTCAACCAAACAGCTTAAAACACAAAGAGCAATAACAAGTGCATAACACAAAATACAGTGTTTCATGATGAAGCCTCAAAGAATACTTAATCTTTCTAATTTGTAAACAATACGAAAGTAAGAAGATTTTGTAGATTAAATACTAATTGCAGAGCCAAATTTGGCGTCTCTGACTAGTTAGTTGTTACATTCATTTGTTAGTCGTCCTATGTAATAATAAAAGCATAAAGTGTGAATGCGATGGTTTTTTATATTAATCTTAGCATGAAATAGTCGCTTTTAGAAATTAGACTTAATTATATATTTTTTTGGTTAAGTTACTTAGCGGCTAAACTCATAAATTTTTATTTATTTATAATTTTTTGGTTAGATAACTTAGCGGTTAGAAATTCACCCCTTAAAAGTAAATAAGTGGGCATACCGCGTTCGAACGTCGATCTCTACACAAATGTGCAGTGTCATTTATCAATTGAGTTATATTCATGAGGACACTCATAAATTTAAAGGTGGAAAAATGTGAATTCGAAGTTTAAATTTCAGTCACTCTAATAATATCTCTTATATCTATCATTTAAGCTATACTTATAAAACGACTTAATTACATATTTAATCTTTTATATTATTAATGTCACCATAAATTTTATTAAATTTTTAAATTAATTTCGTCTAAAATTTTTATGTGACATTATCTTAATTTTAAATCCTTATTACATTATCTACAATATTCAAGTTGTACGTCATATCTCTTATAATATATCAAATCACCAGTATAAAACTTTGAAATAGGGCTCCAAAATTGAAATTAAGCATTGAATTTGGCACACGAGTCACGACCGTACATTTTAAACCTACCTGTTCGAAAATGATACATTTGGTCTTCTATGAAGCCTCCTTTCTGCTGGTTGGTACTTTTTCATTTTTCATATTTTCATATTGCAATTTGATAAGGTTTGGAGAGCGTGTAGAGATCGTAAATAAGTAGTTTTATAATATTACCCCACCAGCTAGGCTAATCAACTCGATCTATACTTTTTATTTTGTTGGTACAATTGTACTTATTTTTTACGATATTTTATGTGAATATCTAAATCTATTATTATGATAAAAAAATTCAAATACAATAAATTTATTAGTTTCCACTTCAGAGCAAGTCTTACATATAAATTTATTAGGCACAAACTTTAGGCACACTCACACAAATCAAAAAAATTAAAAGAAAAATAAAATTGTCACATCAATTTATATCACTTTAATTTATTTATTTTTAATTTTATCTACTTATTGTGAGTATGCCTAACACTATTTATTTGTGGTTGTGCTTATATATTTTTCTCCACTTCATTGTGTTAATACTCTCTTTGAACACCCCGTGTTGACGGACGAATTTGTCCTGACGCGCCCGAAAGGGCGAGATATGTAGGCATTCCGTGTTGACGGACGTTGTTGTTTTATCGTACCTCCAGGACGTATTGGTGTGGAAAGGTGTTGGATGGTTAATGCCGAGTGTGAGTGGATTCTCCCTAAACCATTTTCAAATATGGTGAGATTTGCAGGACTCTTGGAGTCGCTGAGGGGTGTTCAAATCTGTTGAAATTTGCAGGTCTCTAGTATCAGGTCGAACTCTACTGCATCAGGTGTTGACTGTCGGTTCTCTGACTACCGGTGTCCCTCAACCTTCGACATTTGGGGCTGCTTTCTGGATCCTGATGGGCCGAGTAATTTTAATTTGAGTTCGGAAGTTAGCGTCTAGTGGTGTCTCCTAGGGTCGGGTAGGGGTTTTCTCTGGTGGGTTTAGTGAATCAGTATTGGTGTACGGGTGGTTTGGGGCGTTGATTAGGTGTTCTGTTATTGGGTAATTGTGTTATATCATGTTACCTTTCGTTGTATGTTTCACAACAATTCCTTACACTTCTTGTGGATGAGTTGTTTTTTAATAAAATTTAGCCGATTCAAAAAAAAAAAAAAAAATACTCTCTTTGAACACCAACTCCAAACAATACCCCTACAACATCTAAGATGCAATAAATATTTTAGTAAGGATCTATTTAATAAAAATAATAATTAACGTACCAACTAGAGCTGTCAAAATGGGCGGCCCGGCCGGGCCCGTTCGGGCTGGGCAAAAAATGGGCTATAAAATGGAGCCCAGCCCAGTACGGACCGTCGGACTTTCGGACCGGCCCAATTTTTTTCCTTTGTTTTTATTTTTTTTATTTTGTTGTCTAGCAAAAAATTTTGACAAAAAACATACATTTATATTATACATAAATATATAGGATTAATAATTTTTGGGTGCTCTATTTTTACTCATCCATTACTCACAAGTTTCTAGCGCGTCCTATTTTTACTCATCCGTTACTCACAAGTTTCTCGCGTGCCCTATTTTTACTCATCCACTACCTACGAGTTTCTCGCACCCCCTATTTTTACTCATCCGCTACCTATGAGTTTTTCACGCGCCCTATTTTTACTCATTCGCTACTTAGAAGTTTCTCACGCGCCATAATTTTACTTATCCGCTGCCTACGAGTTTCTTGCGCGCCTTATTTTTACTCATTCGCGACTTAGAAGTTTCTTGCGTGCCATAATTCTACTCATCCGCTACCTACGAGTTTCTCGTGCGCCCTATTTTTACTCATCCGCTACTTAAGTAGTAAAAATGATAAATTTGATAAAAAAAGCACAGTCCGCTACTTAAGTAGCGGATTATATTTAAGAAACTCGTAGGGGAAAAAAAACTTTTATAATACAAATTAAGCTCAAATCATCCAAAACAAATTACTTATATTTATTTTTAATTTTTTATTATAATTTTGTCGGGCTTTCGGGCGGCCCGTGGCCCATTCGGAATAGTCCATATTTTATCGGGCTTTATCGAGCCGGGCTGAAAAAGACCCGGATAAAATTTAGGCTATAATTTAAAGGCGCAAACCCGAGAAAAATTCAGACTATTCAGACCGGTCCATTCGGATTTGCCCATTTTAACAGCTCTAGTACCGACTAAGTAGTGAGTGTTATATCGAGGAGTAAATATATCTATGAAATTCGACAAAGGATAAATATTCTTAGGAATCTTCTTAGCGTCACAAACGGCTAAAGTTATTATATATAAGTGTAATCCTTATGCATGGTACATAAGTCAATAACACCCATTAGATTGAGCATCCACATGTAATAATCCTAGCCAATCTCAACTCACACACTCACACCCCCCAAATCTCTCGTGCACCCCTCCAAATTTCTCGTGCACCCCCAAAATTTCTCGTGTGCCCCCCAAATTTCTCGCGCACCCCCCAAATTTCTTGTGCCCCCAATTTTTTTTATTTTATTTTGTCCCCCCACATTTCTAGCCTAAACCATTTTTGCCGTGGGAATGATTTCAGATATATACACTCTGAAATTATTAAGTGCATAAGATGGTTTTGAAGTACAACCTATAATTAGAATCATTATTTTTTATATTTTTTGGGTACAATTATAATCATTATTTAAAACCTTGTTTAACAATAATTTTGGTTTCTCATATAAGACAATCTAAACCATTAAATCACAATTATTGTTTCTATTCTAATTTAAAGGGTTGTACTCCAAAACAATTTTATGCATCTAATGGTTTTTTATTACAACTATCTGAAATCATTCCCACAGCAAAATGATTTAATGGTTTTTTATTATAATCATTATTTTTTATTTTTTCTGGTACAATTATAATCATTATTTAAAACCATTTAACAATAATTTTGGTTTCTCATATAAGAGAGTCGAAACCATTAAATCACAATTATTGTTTCTATTCTAATTATAGAGTTATACTCCAAAACCATCGAATGCACTTAATGGTTTTGGAGTGCATATCTCTGAAACAATTCCCATAGTAAAATGGTTTAGGCTAGAAATGTGGGGGACAAAAAAAAATTAAAAAAATTGGGGGCACAAGTCATATGGGGTGAACGAGAAATTTGGGGGGTGCACGAGAAATTTGGGGGTGCACTAAATAACTTATGCATGGTGCATAAGGATGACTTATGTATAATAACCAATCCCGTGCGTTAATCTTTATATTGAACTGAAAATTGATTTAATATTCTTGACGTGTTGTTCTATAGGATCCGAGGTTTGCAATAACACCAAAGTTATTGAAATAATACTCCCTCCGTCCTTTATTATAAGCACCGTTACAAAGATTATATTTGTCCCTAAATATAAGCCCCTTTTCAATTTCCTAGACACATTTATTATTACTTTGCCAAACATAACCTCACTTTGCATTGAAATACGTAAAGTCAACTACAAATACAACTTTTCACCAAGGACAATTTAATAATTGTAATACCCAAAAAAGTATACATTAATTACACTATCAACTTTTCTTAATAAGCGTGAAATTTCTCTCGGGGGCTTATATATAGGGACGGAGGGAGTACATCTTATCCTCTTCTCAAACTTGTATATTAGTGTTCTTCAGATAGAGTATAAATTTTGTTACCCTAAAAATACAAATAAAAATGTACATAAAAAAGAGACACACAAAAATTAAATATAAAATCTAAAATACACGCTGATGCATCCATTAGAACCAAGTCAAGAGAGAAAGGTTGCGTGTCGCCGCGGTTCGCATGATTCCCATCTCGGACGAACCAAATACGAATGATTTGCGCAACTATACATCATGACTCTTTCTGGGAATTGATTTCAGAAATATTATAGTATTTTGGATAGAGGAAAAAAACCCAAAAATATCTAAAATATGTAACAAACTAGTATGTTAGCCCGTGCCGTGCACGAGATTATTCTCTTTTTTAATATTATTTATGTGTTTATTTTAATATATTATTTGAACAATTTAGTTAAAAATAGTAAGATAAAATTGATATAGATTTTGCATGATATATATATATATATATATATATATATATATATATATATATATATATATATTTAATAATGCTATAGGATAAAGCGAGATGAAGAATATTATTTCGCTTCCCGTTATACACTATTAAGAGATAGATTTTTTCTTTCATCTTCATCTCCAGGATTATACAGTGACCCTTTAAATATAAAATAATTATAAACTTCATTCTCAAATGAAAATTTAATTAATCTTGGTACATTTTTAATAGTGGGATCGAAAGTGTTACGCGTTTCTCATTCTACACCCGTGAGAGATTCTCTCTCTCTCTCTCTCTCTCTCTCTCTCTCTCTCTCTCTCACTATTTCTACATTTCTCCCACAAGATCATTTCATTTTTAATAATATTGATTTGCTTATGTTCTTCGTTTTCTGTTGAAGATTGTCTATGTCATTTTTCATTTTATATTATTTTGAATGTTGCCTATATTTTTCTTTCAATTATTTATGAAATTGATTTTATTTAATTTACTTGAGTATGAAAATGCGATATATGTTTAAAGATGTTACAGGGACATAGTAGGATGAGAAGTACTCTCTCATTCCCCGTTCAACAACACTATGAGATTCTTTCTCCCTCTCTCTCTCTCACGTACGTCTATAAAAAATAATTGTAAATTTTATAATATTTTTCAAATGAATATTAACAAACTTTGACCGTGTTTCTATACTGAAACTATTTTTTGTCATTGTACCACAAATAATCAATTTTCATGTGTGAGCGTCAAATGGAAAAATCTATGTATGAATCTTCACTCACAATGATAAATTAGCATCCAGAAAAAGATTTGAACGAATGTTTATTGAAAGCTTAAAATCAAAATTATAAATAAAAAACCCTTTGATTATAAAAAATTAAAATTATATTAATTTATTTTATGTTTCAATTCCCATAGATTTTTTCAGTTGGATGTAATATAGTGAAAGTGCGATGTACACATAATATGGAAAAACTCCTGTAATCGGAATTCAAATTTTAATTAGTCAATAAAAATATTTTTAATACTGTAGTGAGAAGTGTTTTCTGTTTCGCATTATATACAATTGCAAGATTCTCTCTCTTTCTCTCTCTCTCTCTCTCTCTCTCTCTCTCTCTCTCTCTGTCTCTCTCTCTCTCTCTCTCTCTCTCTCTCTCTCTCTCTCTCTCTCTCTCTCTCTCTCTCTCTCTCTCTCTCTCTAGTCTGAGTTACACGATTTTATAGGGGTTTCATCAACAAAAAATAGCTGGTAATTCTATATTGTTTTTATAATGAATATGAATAAAATTTTTGTGCTCATTTATCACTATCTTCTACATACATTTTTCTTCATGGTGAACCAATTTTCATCGTGCTAAATAAAATTTTGAATAAGGGGTCCCCGTAATAAAATATGAAAATATGGATAAGCCCTACTGTTAGAATTCAAATTTTAATCAGTCAGTGTGTATTTTTAATAGTTTAGTGGAAAGTGCTTCTGATTTTTCATTTTATACCACCGAGAAATCCCCCCCTTTTTCTCTAAAAACTCTAAAACTATATAGGGTTCTATCAATAAAAAAGTTGTTAATTTTATATTTTTTAATGGATATCAATAAAATTCTCGTATTCAGTTCTCATTATCATCTACATTCAATTTTCATCATGGGGATCATGTTTCATCGTGCTAGATAAAATTTTGAATAAGTAATTCCAATGACAAAATATGAAATTATGGATAACTTCCACATTCAAAATTCAAATTTTAATTCGTCAATGTATATTTTTAATAGTGAGGGTTAGAATGCTCCCCATTTTTCATTCTACACCATCGAAACTCTCTCTCTAATTCTATCTGTCTTCCGCGTCCATTATGAGACTCTATAGCTACTCCATGAACAAAAAATAATTGTTAATTCTTTATTATTTTTTTAAAAAATCAACATAGAAATATTAAATGTAATTGAATGATTGGATAATAGATACATGTCAAATCAAATTTTAGCCGAAGTGTTCACATAGTTTTTATATAGAAAATATATAACATTTAATCATGAATTAAATAAGTTTGTCGTCATTAAAAATATAATATATGTTAGTAATTAAAATATAATATTTTAATTTCTACAAAAAAAAAATATAATATTAGAAAAGCTTTAATTGAATTTCACCAACGCAATATTATTAAAATATAATAATAAAAATATTAAGATACGTATAATATTAGTGTTTCTAAAATCAAAAAGTACAAATCCCCACAAAAAGAAAGAATTTCTACAAAAAAAATATAATATTAGAGATTCTAAAAAAAGGTATTAGATATTTTACAAAAAAATATACTCGCATAATATTAAAGTTTCTAAAATTAAAAAATATTAGAGAATCTCTAATTGAGTGACAAAAAAATAAAATACAAACTCGATAAAAAAAAGATAAAAATGAAAAAAAGCTCTAGTTTGATTGTATATATCCAACAATTTTGTTTTATAATAATGGGTTATAGAGATATATCTGATTAATTTAATAGTATATATCCAAAAATTTGTTTTCTTAAAAAATAATGGGTTAGAGAACATTAAAAAAATACAAAGTAAAATAGAAAAACTATAATTGAATGCCACCTAAGCAAAAACTCTAATAACTCTAATTAAATGCCAGATAAGCAATTTTTCTTGAGAATGCACGAGAATGCTTCGTGGGAATCTCGCTATGTATATAATAGAGATTTGAATTATTTGTGTTTCGAATTATTTATTTGTTATGCTATAGAGGAAAAAAACTCAAAAAAATCTAAAATATGTAACAAATTTGAATTATTTGTGTTTTGAATTATTTATTTTGTTATCCTAATCCTCAAGAAATACATGATTGTGTTTTTAGTGATGCTAATCTTTTTTGATTTGTTTTGGAGTTAAAATAAATTTAATTTAAATTTTTAGTAAATCGTTTGTTCTTTTTTAGTATGCTAATCCTCGTTTTTTTTGTGGTCAAGTAATCCTTTATTTTTTTTTAGTTAATCTATATTTAATTAAAATACAAATACTATTGTCTATCCTACATTGTGCTTGGAGGTATTTACTTGTTGTACTAAAATCCTAGCAGCAGTAACCAATCGTTAGTTGGTTCAGTGGTGATTGGCGCTGAACTTGGTAGGGAGGACCACGGTTCGATCCCCCGCAACTGCGATCGAGAGGGGGCTGGAACCACTTGATGCCAGAACTGACCCCCGAACCAGATTCAACTGTTGGTGAAAAACCAAAAAAAATAAAAAATCCTAGCAGCAGTGCTCAATAACTCAATAATAAGATACTGCGTTTGTTATATTTGTTTTGTATCTTTTTTTGTTAGAAGATCTACTTTAAAAATAGTAAACAGTCAAACGCGGCAAACAATTAAGCATTAATATTGGATCGTGGTTTCTGTTGCTATTTTCATGAGTAGATTTATTTTATGCTTATCTCTTCTACTTTTTTGTTGTTATTTTTTTTTTTTTTAATTTTTTTATGAGTTTTGTTTTATGATTTTTTTTTTTTTACAAGTAGATTTGTTTTATGCTTTTTTTTTTTTTTTTTGTTAGGTTAGACTTTAGAGTTAAAAGTGACGAGCACAGATTAAATTTTTTGGTAGTAGTTTGTTTTTCAAAATCAGGTCTCCTATAGTCTATTAATACTAGGGGTTTTATAGAGTGTACATCACTTCATTCAAAAATCTCCTCAAATGGCAATGCTTCTTTTCCTTCAGATTTTCTCATTCTCATTGCTTCTTTCTCTTCCACTCCAGAATGCTATCTCAACAAGAAACCTTGACACCCTTCTTCAAGATTATGCCTTTAAGGCTCTTTCTAACCCTAATACTAGATTACCTTATGCTGCTACACTACCCAATAACCTAACCGGTGTTAAACTTTCAGCCATGAGACTAACAAGTAGTAGTTTAAGAACAAGAGGTGTTCATAACTACAAAGAATTCCAGATCCCAATAGGAGTCATTGAGAAACCTTATATCAAAAGACTTGTTTTGGTTTACCAAAACTTGGGAAATTTTTCTGAGAAATTTTACCCTTTGCCTAATGGTTTCTCATATTTGACTCCTGTTTTAGGTTTATTATCATATAGTGGTGTCAATTTATCTGCTATACAGTTACCAGAATTGGTGGATATAAGAGCTTCTGATAATAATCCGGTTTTGATTAAGTTCTCTGATGTGAAACCAGTACCATATGGTTCAGTGCCTAAGTGTGTTTATTTTGATCTAAATGGTTCAATGCATTATGATATTGTTTACAATGGTAACGTGTGCAAAACAGTGAAACAAGGGCACTTCGCAATCGTTGTCGAGTCTAATAAAGAATCATCTCTTATTCATGGGACGATGAAGAAGACGAAGACAAAAACGAAAATGAAGACGAAGAAGGGGAAGAAGAAGAAGAAGAACAAGAAGATCAAGAAGAAGATGAAGAAGAGTTTGGAGGCGTTGACAATTGCATTGTGTTTGATTGTTGGGTTTATCATATTGTTGATACTGGTATTGTTGTTGGTTTGTTGGCTGAGAAAGAAGAAGCTACAAAAAAAGGAATTGGAATCTCAGAAGAACAATGAAGCCTTGCAGATAAAACATGTTGCAGGAACCGATTCATAGATATGGAATTTGTTTGATTAAATTTCTTAGATTTTTAATTAAAGTGTTCAATCTTAAAGTTTTTTTCTTCTTGATTTTTTGCATGACAAATAGTTAGCTAGAAATTTGGTTTCAATTTGTTCTTTTTTTGTTTTTGTTGATGAAAGTATGTTTTATTTATTTGAAATTTAGCTTAATTATATCTTACTGTATCTTATTATTTTACATAACATTCATCTCCTTTATCGATGTGATCTGTTATGGGTACCATTAGCGAACTTTGATTTACCTCGTTTTGTTAGCAAATATTGGTTTAAGTATTCTTTGAAATATTTTAATCTTGCAATTCCAATGATATAATTTGAAGATTTCATCCGTTTAGTTCCTTATTGACATCTTGGCTTATGACTATTTGGATTAATAGTTTTTTTGTTCCTTGTAATATAAGTGAATTTCCATACCCCATGTTAAACATGTGATATCATTATTTATGTTCAATCATAAGCCAACATATATTCAATAACGGAGTAAAAGGACGAAATCTTCACATTACAAAGTTAAAATTGCTAAAAAAATATTATATAAGAGTAAACCAAAAAATCATTAATATATATTACAGAGAGTAAACATTATTTAACCTTTACTATTAAATTTTTATTAAAATTAAAACCAAAATTAACTTATATCAAATACAAAGAATTATTAATCTCAACAATTTAGCAACCGGTTCAAGAATTCGGTTGCTGCCTAAATTTCATCTCAAAGTGGGAATTCCAGGAATCCAACACCATTGAGTCTTATTTAAAAATAAAAATATATCAATAAAAATTGATATATCTAATATCGATTTTATATCAAATACACATGTGGGTGGTGCATATGTCCTTATAATGTTTTGATTTGACGTTCTTCAAAAAAAAAAGTTTTGATTTGACGTGAAAATTAGGCAAGAATTATATTTGATGGATAAGTTGTCTATAGATGATTTTCTGTAAATTTTACAAAAAAAAAATAGCATTATCAAATTAATTCTTTGTAAAAACATGAGAGAGAAAGAAGAGAGAGAGGGTGTGGAGAGTGAATGGAAGGTGGTGGAAGGGTCCAAGCCAAGGCGTCGCAAGGGCTTTGTCCATAGACTAGACCAAACAACGACATCAATCTTCTTCACAAATTTTCCAGGTGATGTTACTGTGGAAGAGCTTTGGGACAGGTTTGGTCGTCTTGGCCATATTGGGGAAGTCTACATTCCAAAGAAACTCGATAAACAAGGAAAGCGCTTTGGTTTTGCAAAGTTTAGAGAGGTGAAGGATGTTCAACAGTTGCTGTCGTCCATGGGTGCTATTTGGATAGGGAACCTCAAACTGAGGGTGAATATCTCCCGGTTTCGGAAGGGGGAACCTAAGAAGACGGAGACAGAGGCGGAGGTTGTGGAGGTGAAGGAGCCAACACCAGCTAAGGAATATAACACCCGGGACAACAGATCCTTCAAGACCGCCTTAATGGTCGTGGAGGGTACAAGTTCAGAAGCTGATATCCGTCCTGGCGAGGTGCAGGGTAGTGGCGGTGTGGATTGGGAGGTGGAGGCGGAAGAGGAAGTGTTGGCGAAGTTGCAGGGGTCGTTTGTGGGGTTTCTTACGGAGTCTAGAGATCATCATGTTTTGCAGCAGAACTTTGTGATAGATGGGTATAATAACCTAAAGGTGATCCCGCTGGGTCATTTGAAGGTTTTGCTCTCTAGTGGGGTGGTGGGGGAGGTGGAGGAGCTGGTGGGTTCGGTAGGCTGGTGGAGTACATGGTTTGAACGGTTCGAAGCATGGTCACCGGAGATTGTTTCTAATCATCGTCTTACGTGGCTAAGGTGCTTTGGCGTCCCACTCCATGCGTGGGGGGAGGCTCTGTTTCGTACAATAGGGTTCAAATTTGGAACCTTTGTGGGAATTGATATCACAACAAAAAATATGCATAGAGGGGATATGGCGAGAATCAAAATTAACACTGATAAAATTACAAGGATTGACTCTTCTATATCTATCTCTGTGATGGGGAAAACCTTTGATATTAGGGTTATGGAGGAATTTGGAGGTGGAGAGGATGGGGCGGAGGATTGGAGGAGATGTGGTGGATGTGACCAGTGGCGCGATGCTGTATCGGTTAAAGGTGCAGAGGATGGGGGGTCGGTGGAAGGGGGGTCGGTGATGGCGGTGGCGGTGGCGGAAGGTGTGTCTGAAGAAGATAGTGAGGAGGGATGGTCGGAAAACTGCCGATTGGTGCATGGGGAGAGGAGCAGTTCAGGTGGAAAAGGACTTGGGAGTGAGAAGAGGTTGGTCACAGTGCAGGGTACGAGGATGTCAGAAGGTGATCCCAATATTTTGGGAAACTTTTTGAATCACAAAGGTAGAAGGGTCAACCATGCTTCAGGTGGCAGTTTGGCTTCTAGTGGTGGGGTCAGGTGTGAAGTTGACAATACTGTTAGAGGACAAGGGATGTTGGTCTCAGTGCCGTTTATGCCTAGTATACCACGTGACAAAAGGAATGAGGAAGATGGAGGGACCGGGTCAAAAAAAACGGGTATTGGGCCAGTTGGGTTTAGGCCTTTGGTTTTAAAAACTAGATCTGGTGATTTATTGGTGGACGGGTCGGGTAGGAAGTTGGGCCGTGTTTATCCAGAACATAGTGAAGACCAAATTGAATCTTTCTCTAATGGGGCGGTGGGGGCCACATGGGAGGAAGAAAATCAAGTTGAGGAGATATCTGAAACAGGTAGACGAAGAAAGAGGAAGAAACAACTTGTCTTTGGAAATAATCCCCTCAATTTCCAAGACTTTATCCAAAAGAAGAGAGGGGCGATGATGAGGAGGAAGGTGCATAAGAAAGGAAGGAAGAAATTGCGAAATCCAATCTCTATGGATTCCGCCCCAATTCTCAATTCGGAGGAGAGGAGAGATGAAGGGGAATCAGTTCGATATTCTGGTGGAATCTTGCTTGAAGTCGTGCTTCCCCATGGAGGCGGCTCACAGGCGTCAGGTAGCGTGGAGGGGCTTAATGGAGGTGATGGGTCGGTTGCTGGAGGCCAGGGAGGGGAGGTTTTGCGCGTTCAAGGTCCTGCAATTTCTGGTGGTGAAAGTGTCAATAGAGATAGCATCCATGCTCACCATGTTATTGACATATTGGAAGATGTGGGGATGAATTTTATTGGACCAAAGGAGATGAATGTTAATAGGATGATTGAGTTTGAAGCTAGAGACCGTGCTGAGATGGCGGCCTGGGAATGTAGACAAGGTTCCCAATGATTGTTTGTTCCTTTAACATTCGTGGGTTGGGCAGCAGGATAAAACGGAGGAAGATTCGTGATCTTGTCCGGACGGAAAACATTGATTTTTTAGCTCTTCAAGAAACAAAGATGGAAAACATTTCGGAGTTCTTGGTTCACCATTTATGGGGGTCAGCAGACTGCGGATGGGCTTTTCTCCCGGCGGTGGGAAATAGCGGCGGAATTCTCTCAATGTGGAATAAGGTAAAAACTTCCCTTGTTTTTACCTTTATGGGTGAGGGATTTGTCGGAGTTTGTTTGGACTTAATTGAGGAATCTAGAAGGTGTTTTTTTGTTAACATCTATGCTAAGTGTAATTTACGGGCCAAACGACAATTATGGAGTAACCTTATTATGTCCAAAAGGGGGTTTGGTGATGGGTTGTGGTGTGTGCTTGGAGATTTTAATTCAATTCGGGAAGGGGAGGAAAGGAGAGGAGTGGGGACTAATTCAATTGGTGGAGTGTCAACCGAAATGGTTGAATTTAATTCCTTTATAAATGATCTTGAATTGATGGATATGCCCCTTATCGGAAGAGAGTTCACATGGTTTCATCCTAATGGGACTACTATGAGCCGGTTGGATAGGGTCTTAATTTCAAATTCGTGGTTTGATATATGGGGGACACCGAATGTGTGGGTGTTGGCTAGAGATGTGGCGGACCATTGTCCCCTTGTGCTTAAGTATAATTCTTCGGATTGGGGCCCAAAACCATTTCGATTCAATAATTTTTGGCTTCGTAACAATGATTTTAAAAAGCTTGTTACTCGTACTTGGCGGGAACAAGAGATAGTGGGGTGGATGGGATATGTCCTCAAAGAGAGATTGAAGGGGTTGAAATTGGTGATTAAGGAGTGGAATGGTGTAACTTATAGAAGATCGGAGAGGGATAAACAAAAACTAGTGGATGATATTTTGGCTTTAGACTTGAAAAGTGAGACTCTTGGCTTGGTTGATGAGGAAGTGGCACTAAGGAAAAATCTTTTTGAGGAGTTATGGAAGGTGCTCAAGAGCATAGATTCTATGACTTTCCAACGTTCTCGGGCCAAATGGATGAAGGAAGGGGACACTAATTCTAGATATTTTCATGTATGCTTTAACTCTAGGATGAGGAGAAATAAGATGGTGGCCTTGAGAACACAACACGGGTTGGTGGAAGGTCCGATACAAGTAAGGGAAGAGGTAGTGTCCTATTTTCGAAATCATTTTAACAATGTGGAGTGGGATAGGCCTAAGCTTGATAGAATTGAGTTTCCACAATTAGCCATTGAAAAGGTGGAAATGTTGACTAATATTTTCACTCTTGAAGAAATTAGTGGGGTGGTTAAGGATTGTGATGGGTCTAAGAGTCCGGGTCCGGATGGTTTTAATTTCTCATTTATTAAGCAATTTTGGGATCTAATGAAGCATGAAGTCCGCATTATGTTTGATCAATTTCATGGGAATGAGTGTCTTCCTAAATGCCTCTTGTCTTATTTCCTCACTTTGATTCCTAAGGTTAGCTCTCCACAAGCCTTGGGAGATTTTCGACCGATTTCCCTTCTTGGTTGTTTATATAAACTAGTGGCAAAGGTACTTGCATCCCGGCTTGCAATGGTATTGGGGGACTTGATTCCAAAGACGCAATCGGCTTTTTTGAAGGGTAGACAACTTGTGGAAGGTGTGATGGTGGTGAACGAAGTAATTGACTATGCGAAGAAAACCCAGAAAAAGTGTCTCATTTTCAAGGTTGATTTCGAAAAGGCATATGATTCGGTAGATTGGGGGTTCTTGGATTATATGCTTAGTCGTTTTGGTTTTAATTCAAAATGGAGGGCGTGGATGAAAGCATTTATTTGTTCCGGGAGTATGTCGGTCTTGGTTAATGGAAGCCCATCGGAAGAGATAAATATTAAAAGAGGATTGAAACAAGGGGACCCCTTAGCCCCTTTATTATTCCTTTTAGTTGCGGAGGGATTGGGTGCCCTTATGTGTAAGGCGGTGGAAAGAGGTCGGTTTGCCCCTTTTCTTGTTGGAAGGGGAGGGATGCCAATTTCAATACTACAATATGCGGATGACACCCTATGCATTGGTGACGCTACGGTGGAAAACTTGTGGGCAATTAAATCGGTGTTGCGTGGTTTTGAAATGGCTTCGGGGTTGAAGGTGAATTTTTGGAAGAGTTGTGTGATGGGGGTCAATATTCCTTTGGATTTCATTCATATGGCATCCAATTTCCTTAATTGTCGAGTAGGCCAATTACCGTTCACTTATCTTGGCCTTCCGGTAGGTGCAAATCCACATTTGAGTTCGACTTGGGTGCATATGTTGGAGATATTGAAGAAGAGGTTGGGGATGTGGGAGAACAAGTATGTGAGCTTGGGAGGTAGAATTGTTCTAATTAATGCGGTGCTAAGCTCGATTCCGATCTTTTACTTGTCTTATATGAAGATGCCGAATAAAGTGTGGAAGGAAGTAGTGAAAGTGCAAAGAAACTTTCTTTGGCGAGGCTTATCTAATAATAGAAGAATTAGTTGGGTGAAATGGGAGGATGTTTGTAAATCAAAGGTTGAAGGTGGGTTGGGGATCCGTGATCTTAGACTTGTAAATTTGAGCCTTCTTGCGAAATGGCGATGGAAACTCTTAATGGATGGGGATGATGTGTGGAAAAATGTAATAGTTGCAAAATATGGGGTCCAATCCATAGGGAATGTTATGTTGGATGAGACTTTGGGTGGAAATTCTTGCTCCGTGTGGTGGAAAGATTTGTGTGGGTTGGATAGAGGCCGTGGGTGGTTTAGCCAAGTGGTGACAAAGAAGTTGGGAAGGGGTAACTCTATAAGGTTTTGGAAGGATATTTGGTTGGGTGATCAACCTTTAGAGACTCGGTTTCCGAGACTTTTTAGCATTTCGGTTCAAAAGGAGGAGGTAATCCGGGATATGGGGGTGTGGACGGATGGGGTGTGGCGATGGGAGTTAGTGTGGCGGCGGGGTTTTTTTGTATGGGAAGAACCTCTTTTAAATGAGTTGCAAAATGCAATTCATAATGTAGTGGTTTCCGAGGCGGAGGATAGATGGGTTTGGAATCCAAGTGTAGAGGAGGGGTTCACTGTTAAGTCCTTGTATCAACATCTCCAAAGAATAATGCTTCCTCAACATATGTTATCACAATCGGCCCAATTTGCTTTCAAGAATATTTGGAGGAGTGTGGTTCCGTCCAAGGTTAGTGCGTTTGCTTGGCAATTGTTGCTTGATAGAATTCCTACTAAAGATAATCTTGTGAAAAGAGGGATTATTTTAGTGCAAGAGGCTTTGTGTCCGCTTTGTGGGAGAGAGGTGGAAACGACCCGGCACCTTTTTTTACATTGTTCCTTTGCGGCGGAGGTGTGGTATGCGCTTAATAGATGGTTGAGAGTTGTTGTCGTGCCACCGGGAGAGGTGATGATGTCATATGGACAATTGGTAGGAAGTGGCCGAAATAGGAAGCTTAGAAGGGGATTCTCTAGTGTTTGGTTGGCTTTTG
This sequence comes from Trifolium fragiferum, assembly GCA_954870985.1. Classification (NCBI taxonomy): domain Eukaryota; kingdom Viridiplantae; phylum Streptophyta; class Magnoliopsida; order Fabales; family Fabaceae; genus Trifolium; species Trifolium fragiferum. Next base: position 18,135,261 of record OX940792.1, read on the forward strand.
TTTGGCAAATTTGGAGGGTGCGAAACGACCGGGTATTTAATAATGTCATTGAGAATGTTGAATCGGCGGTGGACGGTATACAACGCACATCTTGGCAATGGTTTTTGAATAGAGTGGCAACAAACTCTTGTCTTTTGTATGAATGGGCTTGGGACCCGGGGGATTGCATGAGTCGATGATTATTCGTTTTTTGTAGAAATTTTTTTGTGTGGAGGGGGATGCCTTTTTCTGGTTTTTCGTTGTCCTCTGTTTTGATTGAGGGGGGGTTTTTTGCGTGGCTTTTGTTGTGAAGGGGTAGCAGCCCTGCTTTTTTCTTTGGTTTTAGGTAGTTTATGTTTGTTTGTTGCAGACATATGCTGCTGTTGCTGTTGTATGGTACTTTGATACTTGATGTATTGTTGTTGTGTGAGGCCTTTAAGTACGTCTTGTACTATATTGTGCCCTTTAATAAAATTTTTTGATGTTCAAAAAAAAGAAGATGATTTTCTGTAACAGGGTTTGCCAATAATGTCGATGATGATCTATGAAGCCTTGATACTCAAAAAATGACGACGTATCGTGTTTGATACGTCCTCGATACCGATACTCTTTCGATACGTCCCGATACTCGTATCGGTAAAGTATCGATTAAATAATTATTTTTAAATAAAAAAATAATATTCGATACTCTTCCGATACATCTCGATACTCGTATCGGAAAAGTATCGATTAAATCATTATTTTTAAATAAAAAAGTAATACCCGATATATGTCTGATACGTCCCAATACCCGATGCTTGTTTGTATCTTTAGCACTTGTAGTTTTCCTTTGTCAATATAATTTTTTACTTTTCAAAAGAAAAACTATGGTGTCCTACTATATAACATGCTGTTAAACATTTGAGTTTTTTCCAAAATTCAGATATAAGATTAGATATTTTCTCTTTTAATTATTAATATTGTTGATTTTAGTCATGTTTATATAATGTGTAATTATATATTTAATTTTAAATTTAATTTTTAAATAACGTATCGCGGCAGTATCGAATTGCGGATTTTAAAAAAATTTACGTATCGGCGTATCGGTATCGTATCGTATCGGTATTGTGTCCCGTATCGGGGCTTCATAGATGATGATCTATCTCTAAAAGTGCTTCCAAATTGATCTCTGTTGTAAATATTATACCGTAAATAATAAGTATTAGGTTTAGATCGATTTATCTCTACTTAAGCAAGTTAATTTTAGTAATGTATACTGCCATTAAAATAAAATTCAAAAATATTTCTCAACTGTACATGGTAGCAAGGTTCGCCTCTCCGCCTCTATTTGGTTCAAATAAGATGAGAAGAGGAGAGATATTTTAATGGGGAGGGGGGCGGGGAGGGGGAGGGAAGATAACTTAATTTACTTTTACACCCTTAAAATCTTAAACACATATCTTTTTATTATTACACCAAAACAAATTTAAACAACACATATTTTTCAAAAAAATATCACACAAAAGAAACTTACTATCACGTCAAAAAACTCAGTGCATACTACTAAAATCACAACTTTGATTCAATAAAACACGATATAAAATATTCAAGCTAAGTACATTGCACAACCTCTAAAATATTCAAACAACTGTTCCAAAGATTAAAAAACATATTAAAATGCAAATAAAGTATTCATAAACATAATAATAACACCATTATAGAATGATTAATCGGATGAGCCAAAGACCAATTGCATTATCATTGCTTTACGTGCTTCAAGTGGACATTGGAAAATTGTTCTAAGTTTGCCAACATCTTTTATGACAACAAAATATATCTCAGACAATGATTCATTAGGACATAATCCTTTATTAAATTCCATGTTTCTACACCATAAATTAGAGGCAGCTCATATTTTTGACGTTCTCTCGTTATTTCATTTCCTTCTTTTAGTGCCTCAACAACCATATTCATTGACTCTTTCAGTTCAATCGTTTCATTGTTTGACTCTTTATTCTTAACCTCTTTCAATTTCTTCTTTTTACTATCACTTGTTATAGGAGAAGGGTCTGATGATTGTGTTTCAAGTACAGTAAAATCAAAATGAGGAGCATCAAAACTCTCAAATTCACCTCATTTCGAGCAACATGGCCATCAATGTCTTGAATATTTTCAACAAAATCTTCATCAATGACCGACGAACCTTGTTTTCTTGTCTCCTTTAAAGTCCCAGATTCCTCCCCATTAGCTCGGTTGGGTCCATAAAGTGTGAACATCTTCTCATAATTTGGAAATGGAACTTATCTCCACTTTAAAGGTTTTTGGTTCCTTATATTTTGCTACTACTTTGAAAGCACATAGATTGAAACTGGATTCTAGATCCAGAAAGTGCATTTACTTAGGCTTTAAAACAGGTGTCAAAGGACACATTCTATTTGATTTACATAATAAAGAATTGTTTTTATCTAGAGATTTTTTTTTTGAACATATATTTCCATATCATAATCTTTCTTCCGATACCTCCTCCCATACAACTCATCCTCACACACCTGACCCTGCTTACTTGGATGATTTGTTCCATTACTCTTCCTCTCAACCTACAGATACACATATTACTCCACCTCTCACTTCTTCCCCTAGCCACTCAAAACACCAACAATACACCATCTCCTGCTAACTCCACTTATGTTACTACTGACACTATCACTACTCCTATTAGTCCCTTATCTGTTAATTCTTCACCTTCACCTTCTCAACCTACCAAACCTGTTGTACATGCTAGAAGATCTACTAGACAAACACATAAATCTGGCTACCTTCAAGATTTTTACTGCAATTTGGTCTCTAATACAGTTCATGATTCCACTTTAGCTGTCACCATTCCATCATCTTCAAGTAAGTATCCTTTATCTACATTTTTGAATTATCATAACCTCTCTTCTGCACACACACACACACACTACATCATGAACTTATCTACCATTTCTGAACCTACATCCTATGAGGAAGCATTGAAAAATGAAAATTGGACTAATGTTGTTAATACTGAATTGTCTGCCTTGATTAAAACAAATACTTGGAGTCTTGTTCCTTTACCACCTCATAAGAAGGCTATAGGCTGCAAGTGGGTTTTTAAGCTCAAACTACATGCTGATGGAACTGTTGAGAGATACAAGGCAAGATTGATTGCCAAGGGTTTCACACAAACTGAGGGATTGGACTATCTTGATACATTCAGCCCTGTTGTCAAAATGACTACTATTAGAGTTTTATTGGCTATTGCAGCATCACAAAACCGGCCCTTGTTTCAACTAGATGTCAACACAACCTTCTTACATGGGGATCTTAATGAAGAGGTTTACATGAAACCTCCACCTGGTCTAACTCTCTCTCATCCTAACTTAGTATGCAAGCTTCAGAAATCCTTGTATGGCTTGAAACAGGCCAGCAGGCAATGAAATACTAAGCTTACTAATACACTTGTCTCTACAGGCTACACTCAATCCAAGTCTGATTACTCATTATTCATTAAGCAGTCAGCTATTGGGTTCACTGTTATCTTAGTCTATGTAGATGATTTGGTCTTAGGAGGGACTGATCTGCAAGAGATCAATGCAGTTAAGACCTTACTCAATGACAAATTCAGTATCAAGGATTTGGGTGTTCTCAAATATTTTTTGGGATGTGAAGTAGCCAGAACAGGCCAAGGTATCTCATTATGCCAGAGAAAATACACTTTAGACTTGTTGAATGATTTTGGTCTGCTTGGAGCAAAACCATGCTCTACACCAATGCAACCACATCAACAACTTCACAAAACATCTGGCACTATCTTGTTTGATCCCATAACTTATAGAAGGCTCATTGGTAGATTGTTATACCTAACTCACTCTAGACCTGAAATAGCTTATGATGTAAGCAAGCTATGCCAATTCCTATCTGAGCTACCAATGAGCACATTCTAGCTGGCCTCCATGTTCTTAAATATCTGAAGAATAACCCTGGCAAAGGTTTATTTTTTAGCTCTTCTTCTTCACTAACTGTCAAGGGATTCTATGATTTAGATTGAGCTTCATTCCCTGACACAAGAAGATCAACTACTGGCTACTGTTTCTTTCTAGGCACATCCCTTGCGAGTTGGAAAAGTAAGAAACAAAATGTTGTGTCTAGATCATCTTCAGAGGCTGAGTATAGAGCCCTAGCTCAGGCTACATGTGAGGGGCAGTGGTTACTATATTTGCTGAAAGACTTGAATGTGTCTCATAATTCACCTATAGCTTTGTATTGTGACAATCAGTCACCTATCCACGTAGCTGCCAATCCAGTATTTCATGAATGTACCAAACACATAGAGATTGATTGTCATGTGGTTCGAGACAAAACTCAGCAAGGCATCATTCATTTGTTTCCTATTTCTTCCAAGGATTAGTTAGCAGATATACTGACAAAGTCTCTACACCCTGAACCATTTTCTAGCCTTGAGAGCAAGCTTGGATTGTTGGATATACATTCCAGCTTGAGTGCGGGTGTGAAAGCTAATGATAGTGAAGCTGTGAAGGTTACTTCAGATGCAAACAAGCTATGAAGGAGTTAGTTCTTAACAATTAGTTAGTTGACAGTTTTAATTGTCATAGTTAGTTAACTTGGTTTGTTATTCAGTTAGTTAGATTAGCTCAAGTTTAGCCTTTGTATATAATAGACCAATATGATGTATAACTTTTTTCAGATTGGTGATTAATAAAATTCTTCTCTCTCACTTGCAAGCCATGGACGTCTTGACCGGGGTTCGAACCTCGGCTCTCTCACTTATGTGAGAATTTCTCATATTTACTTTGCCAATTCTTCTATGTACCAAATAAAAAAATGAAAAAATTCTTCTCTATTTTCTTCTCTCTTGCTTTCTCTGCAATTATTGTTTCTTGGTTCATTCTAAGCTTCAACAATGGTGGCTTAGTTTGAGTTTTCACATAAACCATAGTAATCACCAAATGACGAGTTAGGATCCTCTCCATTTATTTGCACCATTTTTCCTCTTCATTACTATAATTTTGAAGAATTTTAGGATATATATAATAATTGGACCGACCAAATGTTGCATCATCGTATTTATATTTTCAAAACATTAATAATGGAAGAAATGGAGAAAGTAAAAAATGGAGAGGATCCTAACTCTCAGATGACCATTAACCCGAATAACCTCAGCAAGAATATTTTACTGCCAACCGTGGGGACTTGGTAAAGCCGTTTACAAGAACAATACTTACACGATGATAGGAACTCCAACCAATGGAAACAGAGCACTTATTGTGATTCTAGTACCAATGAATTGCGCGTCAAAATCAAATCCCGCAAGAACAAGTTAAACAAATTGAGCAAGAAAGTGTGGTTGAAGACAAGACCAGAGATGAAGTGGAAGAGTATCAATACAAGCTCAAGCCATTTGGGACGCCCATGTCCCATAAAATTTTCAAGTCGTCCCACCTCCCAATATTTGTTGGCAAGGCAAATTCGTTGGAGTACTTAGTCGTGGTGGGAACTCAGCTAGCAATCATTTGGGTTGTAAAACCTCTAAAGTGTAAGCTTCTCTCCGAGACACTAATAGATGCAGCTTTCCGATGGTTTCTGAATTTGCCAAGGAATTCCATCACATGGTATTTTGCAACGTTTCATCCAAAACTGATCCACTAGGTCGTAGGAAGTAGAGTTGGGAATAGGCTAGACCGAACTAGGCTTTGTTAAACCTGGGTCTGGCCTGTCAAAAAATTGGAGGCTTGAGTTTGGTCTATGGCCTGTCATAGGCTTATCTTTTAGGTTTATGTATGATCTTTTAAAAATCTGATATCACTTTTTATCATGTTTAAAAACTTATTTCACATGAACATATTTCAATAAATAATTAAACTAATAAACCAATGAAATTAAACTTTTTTTTTTATATTTAACATGATATTTTAGAGAATTTGACTATATATGACATCATATTTCAGTTCTATTTTATAATAATACATTTACATATGTGAAAAATTAATGTAGATTAATAAACTTAAATTACTAAAATAGTTAATAGATTTATAATTTAATCAAAGTACAAATTTTAATATATTACAATAATAGTAATATTATTCATATATATTTATTTAAATATCCCGGACTAGCTAGTAGGCTTATAAAGCTTGACCTTTTTAGCTCAATAAGCTTATAAAAAATCTTTGGCCAACTCTATTTAAAGAAATAATATGACCTGAATTTATATAAGTTAAGTCGTAGACTCTTGTAACTCGATCTGACCTATTCTTGAGCATAGTGAAGCAAGTATGTTAAGATAACAATGAAAGAAAGAGTTGCATTGTATATCACCGAACAAAAATGTAAAATGTTGCATTGAATTCAAAAGTTATAATTATTTTGAAATGGAGAAGAATGCATAATACTTTTCTTATGAGATGGAGAGAGATTATGAGTCCGTGTCGGACACATGTCAAGTATCAATGTTTGATACCGACATTTTAATTATATTGATTTATGTTATTTTTTAAAATTATTATCGAAATCGACGTATTAATGTTCCTGTCGTGTTCGGTGTCCGTGTTTGTATCCATGCTTCATGGGAGAGTATACTTTATTATAAAAAAGAGAATTTATATGATAATACATCGGAAAAAATCAGCCTTAAATTTTTATTTATTTTTTGGTCAAGTAGCCTAATGGCTAGAAAATTCACCTTAAAGGTGAATAAGTGGAGTGTCCCAGATTCGAACCCAAACTCCTGCACATATAGTACGATGTCTCTACCAACTGAGTCAAACTCACGGAGACAATCAACCTTAAAATTTTATAAAATGTTAAAAGGATTAATGATGATTAAGTACTTATTAGCAATGAATTTAATTACTGTATTTAAATTTAAATGGTATTGTATATATCTTGAATCCCTTAAGCCATTTGTCGTAAGCTCAATCCTAGATCTTCCGTCCTTATGGAGAATAGTCAAGAACCAGTATTATTTAGTCAAAAAAACCATAAAAGTAAAATTATTATTTAGTCAAAAAAAAATTGAAAGCAATTTAGTCAAAAAAGTTAATTATTAGTTCTCCTCGGAAAATAGCATTTCCTTTTTTAAATTTGACATGCAAATTTCAATTGTGGAATAGTAACCGAACTGGTCTTTCTTTGGTCAAATGAATATAGACATAATTTAGGAAGTGATAGACCTTAGACAAAAATATGCTACAAATATAAAGTGAAAATTCCACACGTACGTAATTAAAATATAAAATCTGTAAACGTGTTATTGATTTTTAAAATTGTTCCGTATCGAGTAAGTATCAATTTTGAATCTTTTATTGGTGAAAATATATGTCTTATATTCCTTTCTCAATAAAACAAAATCATCTATATATATCCATGCACCAAAAATTAAGCAAAGAAATTCCAAAATTAGGTCTTGTCTTAAAACTACAATTAAGGGTTTTGTAGAGTGTACATCACTTCTCCTGTCTCCCGAGAGGTCACTTGATTGAAATTTCGATCCTCAATCTTGAGAAACTCGGTTCAAATCCCACACTGAAAGAGAAGAAGAGAGTGTTCAATCTCATATGGAAATGCTTATTTTCCTACCAATTTTCTCATTGTCATTGCTTGTTTCTCTTCCATTTGAGAATGCTATCTCAACAAGAGACCTTGACACTCTTCTTCAAGATTATGCCTTTAAGGCTCTTTCTAGCCCTAAAACTGGATTACCTTATGATGCTGAACTACCCAATAACCTAACTGGTGTTAAAGTTTCAGCAATGAGACTAAAAAGTGGTAGTTTAAGAACAAGAGGTGTTCAAAACTACAAAGAATTTCAGATCCCAATAGGGGTCATTGAGAATCCTTGTGTGAAAAGGCTTGTTTTGGTTTACCAAAACTTGGGAAATTTTTCTGAAATTTTTTTCCCTTTACCTAATGGTTTCTCATATTTGACTCCTGTTTTAGGTTTATTGTCATATAGTGGTGACAATTTATCTGCTACAAAGTTACCAGAATTGGATATAAAAGCTTCTGATGATAAACCGATATCGATTAAGTTTTCTGATGTGAAATTAGTACCATATGGTTCATTGTCAAAATGTATTTACTTTGATCTAAATGGTTCGGTGCATTTTGATATTGTTTTCAATGGTAATGTGTGCAAAACTATGAAACAAGGACACTTCTCGATCGTTGTCAAGTCGAATAATAATGCATCATCCCTTACTCCTATTGTCCATGATGGGACATTGAAGAAGATGAAGAAGATTTTGAAGACGTGGACAATAGTTGCATTGTGTAAGATGAAGAAGAATTTGAAGGCGTGGAAAATTGTTGCATTGTGTTTGGTTGGTGGGTGCATATTGTTGATGGTATGGTTGTTGGTTGTTAGAGTAGTGAGAAGGAAGAAGCTAAAAGAAATGGAATTAGAAGCTGAAAACAATGAAGCCTTGGAGATGAAACATTATGTGGGAACCAAATTACCGGTTGCAGGAGCAATGCGTACATTACCAACCATGGAGATGGAATATTATGTGTTTGATTAAATTTCTTAGATTTTTATTAAAGGGTTCAATCTTAAACTATTTTTTTCTTGATTCTTCATATGACAAATAATAATTAGCTAAAAATTTGGTTCCAATTGGTATGTTGTTTTTTTTTCCTTTTTTTTTATGAGATAATAGTATGTTTAATTTATTTGAAATTTAGGTTTACCAAAATTAGTGATAGGGTATGTACCAAAAAAAATAGTGATAGGAAAGTTGAATTTTTTTTACCACCAATATTCGATCCACCGGATCCCTAATCTGGTTCGAGATCAGTTTCGAAATATCTTATTGCTTTAAAGAATAAGATTCAAAAAACATTCTACTTCTGCTTCAAAAAAATTTACTTTGAAAATGGTGAATATATACAAATCGAGCATATAACCTATTTAGATTCATGCATGGACATAACAGATGACTCCCTCGAAGCTACCATAAAAAAATATTGAATTAAATTGGAGGATGATATGAATGTCCAATATCCATATTTAGAAGTGTCGAAAATAAAAAAGAACCACATTTTTTGTACATGACCTTAAAAAAAGTTGTTAGTAAGTTGTTGTTGTTGTATGTGTCTTATGATTTAGATTATGTAATTTAGATTATGGTGTGTTTGTGTAATTTATTTTATTAAAAATTATGTAAGTCGTGAATTTACTAATGTGATTTTATTGTGCGATTTCGTACGAATCTGGGCAATTATATGTGTCTTTTTTTTGTAATGAAGCTAAAAGGAAAAAAACAAAATTAAAAAGAAAAACTACTCAGGAAGAAAAAGGTTCCTATTGCGTTGTTTCTAAGCAGATCACGAACGTCTTCTGATGGAGAAACATGAGTTAAGAAGTCGGCATCTAAAGAGGTCACAAGTTTAGCGAAGAAATCTACACATTGAATTGAGCAGAGCAACATTGAATTGAGATAGAACTTCATTATATCTTGGATTAACACCGCATGGATATGATACCAAACTTAGGGATCTTTGATGAGGTTGACGCAGTGTAGGGCAATTATGTCTCTATAAGATTTAATATTTATATTGATATTTATTACATAACATAAACTATATTAGCAAAAATAGTACATATAAAAAAAATAAAAAATAAAAACTAGCTAGAGTTGCATGAAGGGCCTTGCAAGTCATAACATTTGGACAAGCATTGCGTCTCTGACCTGGTATCCGACAAAACTCACAATATGGCTCATCTTTGTTGAAGTTGTCCATTTCCGTTATGATTCAAGTGCGTACTTTTTTAACTTCCTTTCTCGATTCTCCGAATGAGGCCACTAGATCGCCATGATATTCAGGACAAAACTATCATCGAAACAACTGGGAATGCTTTGTAGCCGTAGAATAGAGTCACAATTTTGTACACGTCAGAAATGTACACCTGATAAGTTTGGTGAACGTGAGAGCATGCAACAATTACTTGTGAACAAGGCAAATATAATGCTTGAAACATCCCATAATCACAACTACTTTTCAAGTAAGTTGACCTTGTAATGTTTCATTGGTCGACCCTCGTTGTGATTCATAGTTTCTTTTACCGAAAAGTTTGATTTTGCCTATCAAAAGCAGTGACTTTGTTTGAGTTAGCCTTACGCACTGCATCTGCAATCCGTTTTTTGATATGGTACGATGTTGTTTTTTTTATTTTGAATATTTTGGATACTATTGGTTGGTTGGTTGGATTTTATATATACATACTAAGAGATTCTCTCAGTCTCTCTCTCACTTCTCCAACTCCCAAGACTCTGTAGGGACTACATCAACAAAAATAATTGTATTTTTCAAATGAATATTAACATACGTTGACCCCGTTCGTATTCTCAAACTTTTTTTTCACTATACCACAAAGAAAGAATCTTCACGCATGAACGTCAAATGAAAAAATCTATGTGTGGATCTCTAGTCACATTGATAAATTAAAATTCCTAAAAAAGTTTAAACTAAGGTTTATGGAAATTTTAAAATATAATTCATTTTTTTTTAAAAAAAAAACTCCATAAACTATAAAAAAATTAAAAATATATATTAATTTATTTTACATTTCCCCCATAGATTTCATCAATTGTAGTGTGTGATGGACACAAAATATAATAACTCGCGTTCCGTAGTCGGAATTCAATTTTAAATTAGTAAATGTGTATTTCTATTAGTGGGGTAAAGTGCTCCTTTTCATTCTACACCACTAAGAGATGCGCTCTCTCCCCCACCTGCCTTGTTGCAGGACTTATAAACAATCCTCCGTCAACAAATAAACAATCCTCGCAAGTGATTGTCAAATAATTGTTAATTCTATATTATGTTTTTTAAAGAATATCAACCTACTTTGATCTCATTCATATTCTCAAACTTTTTTTGTCACTATACCACAAATAAACAATCCTCGCAAGTGACCGTCAACTGGGAAAAAGTGGGGATCTCAACTCACATTGAAAAAGTTGCATCCCTAAAATGGTTTGAATGAAGGTTTATGGAAAGTTTAAAATTGAAATTATAAAAAAAATCCATAGATTTTAAAAATTTAAAATTATATTAATTATTTTGGGTCTCCCTTAGATTTCATCAGCTAGAGATAATGCCAATGAAAGTGTAATTGACACAAAATATTGATAACTCCCACGGTCAGAATTCAAAGTTTAATTAGTCAATATATATATTGACTAATTAAACTTTGAAATTTAATAAGGGTCATGCTAAACAGTGTACCCGGTGCACTTGTTAAGCATGCTAAAAATGGAAATAAATGACAAAAATAATAGAGATAAGGAAGCTTTTTATACTTTCAAAGCATTGAATGCACAATTTTCAAAAGCGTGATGGACACAATATGTGGATAAATCAGTCATAAAAAAAAATCATGTATAATGACACATAATTTCGGCATAAGTAAAAACTCTATAATAATGACACATATGATTTTTCTCTCGAGAATCAATGAGAGAGCTCGGTGAGAAGCTCATAATATATTATATAATGGGTTATGATCAAATGACACCAAAGTGTCAAACTTAGTAACATGACACCTTCGATAATTCTTTACAGGATAGTCGTATTACAAAATCCACCATTAGATTCAAAGCTATTACTAATTTACTATATAGATCATGTCTATAAAATTTAACATCAATCGGAAATCATTTGATGGGTTAAATAGAATGATCAAAATTAATGGTTTTGACGAAGTTTTGTAAGACGTTGGTTTTTATACATTTCGCTGACATATCAAATGATTTCCGATTGACGTTAAATTTTATAGAGATGATCTATATAGTAATAGCTTTGAATCCAACGGTGAATTTTGTAATACGACTATCCGGTAAACAATTATCGGAGGTGTCATGTTATTAAGTTTGACACATTGGTGTCATTTGATCCTAACCCTTATATAATATATAAATAATATTAGAATTTTTACAAAAAAACAATAATAATATTATTATTATTTTTAGACAAAAGGAGAAATATCACTATTAGAAAAATCTTAAATACCGACGGGCAAAATCTGTCTCTAAAATGTAAATATTCCGTCACTAAGCAGGTTAGAGACGGATTTGATCCCGTCGGTAATTTTCTCGTCTCTAAACTATTAGAGACGGACAAAATCTATCTCTAAAATGAAAATATCTGTCTCTAAAATAAAAATATTTGTCTCTAACTGCTTTTTCTGTCTCTAATTCCATCTCCATTAGAGACAAAATATATTCTGTCTCTAAATTCCGTCGGTATTTCAACTTTTTCTAGTAGTGTATATTAAATAAAAATAAGAGATACAAAGATTGGGGCGACATTAGGCCTGAGCCAGAAACAACCCAAATAGGAATACATCAGGATAATAATAATTTTACAATTTCTACAAAAAAAAAAATACTATTAGAGAAGTTCTAATTGAATGTCATCTAAACAATAATATTAAATTATAATAATTAATTTATTAAAATATATAATATAAGAGTTGTTACCAAAAATAAAAAATAATATTAGAGTTTCTAAAAAAAATAAAAACATTAGAAAAACTCTAATTGAATGTCACCTAAATTAAATAGTTTCTATTGAGAATACATAAGATAACTTCGTAGAAATCTCGTAATGTATATTATAAAGTTAGAAAAACAAGTCTCGTGAGTTTAACTCAGTTGGTAAGACATTGCATTATATATGCAGATGATCAGAGTTCGAACCCCAATTATCCCGCTTATCCATTTTAAAAATGAAATTTCTAGCTATTAGACTATTTAAAAAAAAAAATTAGAAATACAAATGGTATAGTTAGTGTTATACCAGTTGTTCTAAATCTTCTTTAAAAGATAAAAAATAAAAAGAGGATCATGAGGCCATTATATTGTACCATAAAAGTATTCATATAACAATTCATAAAAAAAATTACATTAAGTAAAAAAATAAAAAAATTTACATGTTATTTTCAAATAATTGTACAAACTATTGAGTTGTAAAACATTCGATTTAAAAATTGACTAATTAAATTGGACAGTCCATCTTATTGTCCGGCATTTAAAAAAAATGAGAACACGATCTATAAATTAGTACACTCTGATCTCAAATTATAATCTTAGACCAATCCGTAAGAGATTAGTGATGAAACATATTCTTTATATTATTCAATTATCATATATATGTATACAAATTTATATAAAAAATGTCTAATAGTAAAAGTTTTTTAAAAGTGTAATCATTTTGCAGAAAAATACTTGTAATTTGACCCAAAATAAAAATAAAGAACGTATTTAAAACTTTGAATTGAGTTAAAGAATTTGTAGTGTATAGTTATACATTTAAAATAAGATTTTCTCAATTTAAATTAGAGTTTTATTTGTATACTATCGGCATAAATATTATTTATAGTGTGAAAAAATTACAATCAATCAAATAGATAATTTCAAATAATTTATTGAGTTCAAGTGATTAATTTACATCATCAAAACATCAATTGTTCTGAAGAATTTTAATTTGATTTCTTAGTGAAAGATACTTTCTAGAAACCGATATATTTAATAATAAAAAAAACTATAAAATAATATTTTTTCCGTTTTAAATTATAAGTAAAAATAAATCAATAAAAATTAATGTATTTGGATTAAATTTTGCACCAAATACATAATTTTTGTTGATCATTTTTTGCTTATATTTTTGGACGAAGTGAGCAATTAATAAATTATAAAAAAAATAATTAATAAAGTCAAAAGATTTTATAAATTTTGTTTGAAAGGGAAGATTTTTTATAGATATATTTATTAATTTATTATTATTTTTGGTCAAAAAAGTTAAAAGTTCTTAATTAACATTTGAATAATTATAATTAATTGAGGATATAAAATATATTTCCACCATTAATGTAAATATATTAATCCCTTTAAAATTTATGAAAAATTCAAAGGTGATTCACGTTCTTTTTGTTGTGTCTTTCTCTCGATCATTATTTGTTCCTTCACATGTACCTGCAAAGTACGCATACTTGTCTATGTACCTTGCAAACTTTCTTCTCATCATTAATCACACTCTCCTTCTAATTAATGCAGTAACGCACACAACGACACCAAATTATTTAGTCAAAGAAGAAAAAAAATAAAAAAGACAAAAATATCTACCAAATTCTCACTATATATACCCCCCCACACTCCTCATCTTACCCACCACAAAAACATTTTTCATCATTTTCTTTCTCTCGTTCTTCCAATGACGAACTTTTTCCGCAAGCTCTACCGAGTTTTTGAGGCGTTGAAACTGCGGCGGAATAACACTATCCGCCGCCGATCTGACTCAACAGAAGAGCCACTGGCTGAATCTTCAGCGAACAGCGATGTTCCTGAAGGTCATGTGCCAGTGTATGTGGGAGAGGAAATGGTTCGGTTCATTGTGACTGCTCGGGTGCTGAACCATCCGGTTTTTGCGAACTTGCTGAACATTTCGGCTCAGGAATATGGTTATCAAGGTGTGCTGAGGATTCCTTGCCGTGTTGCTGTGTTTGAGCGAGTTCTTGAAGCGATTCGAGCTGGTCGTAGCTTGGGTGCAATTCAAGAACTCCTCTCTGATGAGTGAGTTTTTGTCATGTTTGGGGTATTGTTTCTGTCGCGCAATGAAATTAGGAAATGGATGGTTTTTATTTTTACTTTTATTTTTACAATTGGATTGACTAAGAAATTAGCTAATTCGATCTGTAATTGTTTACTTAATTGTCTTTGTTACATTTAGTGTCATTGGTACTTCTTTAATTTAAGTTAATTTGCATGCATTTCTGTGTAAAAAGTTTGACATTGTTAAATTTAAGAACCGATCATTTGCGTGACTTTAAGAATGGTGTTTTTATTTTATTGTTTTGTTATAATTTTAAGAATGGGTTTGAGCCAAATTGTTAAATTAAATTTAATGGTTTGGATTAGTGATAATACAACAGGTTTTAGATCTGAGAAATTTCATATTCAAACTCCGTTAGTATTTTTAAAGAGAGATGGATGCAAATGTATTAGTTAATTATCATATGAATTTTTTAATTATCATAAAAAAATGGATATGATAAAGTTAATTAATTAAATAATTCAAATAAAATTTACTGCAAAAAGTCAAATGTATTTTGTATAAAATTTGATTCAAATTCATTTGATTGTTTGTTTGTATTTAAAAATGGAGAGAATAACAAATATGATCGATTGACAACGTGAAAATACTTCAGACTAAAATTTAATTGGATGCCGATATCACATAGAAAATATAAATAAATATAAAATATGACATGACATTTAAAAATTCAAAGTTGGATATACGCCAACAAAAAACTACGTTAATGCAGTTTTTACCCCAATTTAATCTTTTTATATTTTATATTTCACTGTAATTAGAATATATTTAATCGATCTCCATTAGACTCCCCGAGGTTTTCTCACCACTTAGGATTTTAGGATGACTCTAAAAATCAAACTCGGATTATTTTCATAAGGCTGATTCATGTCGATTTCCAATGTAAGTACACTCCGAATACCATGATGGTGAAAGTATATTTTACCCATATAAAAAGAATACAATAAATATGTCAACCATTGTTAGTATGGCTGGCTAAATTTCTGAAGGCACATATCATTGTTCAAATTTTGATTTGAAAAAATAGTGAAATTTAATATGTTTTGAATAGGATTACCTCTTCAATAGAGATGAAAAATATTATAAATTATAAAAGAGAATTATAATTATATATATATATATATATATATATATATATATATATATATATATATATATATATATATATAATCTTATTAAATATATTTCGTTATTATCATTAATGTAAGTCAAACATCTCTTTTTTAGCAAAAATATAAGTCAGACATATTAAAATAAAGGGTCATTTCTTTTACAAAAGATCAAGTAATTTATATAATACTTCCTCCGTAAAAAAAAACGTAGAAATAGGTCAGGTCGACCTAAAAAATCCTATGACCTAGTATACTAATTAAGATTAGGCTAATTAAGCCATCCAATTGTTTCAAATATACTAGACTAATGGTTTTTCAGAAGCATATTAGGCTACTTATACATGCCATATAAAAAACCCTTTTAGGCTAATTTATTTAAATAAATATGAATAATATTTATAATAATATTAATATAAAATGTTATATTTGATAATTTGGATTAAATTATAAATCAATTAACTTTTTTAGTAATTTAAAACTATTAATTTTCTGCATATATAAATATATGATTATAAATTAGAATTGAAATATAATCTTATATATAGTTAAATTCTATAAAATGTAAAGTTAAATATCAAATGAGAGTTTAACCTCATCAGTCTATTAATCCATTAGTCTATTTAAACATACATATCTCTATTATATACAAAGCGAGATTCCCACGGAGTCGTCTCGTGCATTCTCAAGAAAAATTGTTTATGTGGCATTTAATTAGAGTTATTAGAGTTTTTGCTTAGGTGGCATTCAATTAGAATTTTTCTATTTTATTTTGTATTTTTTTAATCTTCTCTAACCCATTATTTTTTAAGAAAACAAATTTTTGGATATATACTATTATATTAATCGGATATATCTCTCTAACCCATTATTATAAAACAAAATTGTTGGATATATACAACTAAACTAAAGTTTTATTTTCTTTTTTATCTCTTTTATTTTTTCGAGTTTGTATTTGTTTTTTTTTTGTCACTCAATTATAGATTCTCTATTTTTTTTTTATTGTAGAAACTTTAATATTATGCAAGTATATTTTTTTTGTAAAAAATCTAATACTTTTTTTTTAGAATCTCTGTTATTTTTTTTTTTTTTTTGTAGAAACTCTATTTTTTTGTGAGGATTGGTACTTTTTAATTTTAGAAAATCTAATATTATAGGTTTCTTAATATTTTTACTATTATATTTTAATAATATTGCGCTGGTGAAATTCAATCAATTAGCTTTTCTAATATTATTTTTTTTTGTAGAAATTAAAATATTATATTTTAATTACTAACATATATTATATTTTTAATGACGACAAAATTTTTTAATCCATGATTAAATATTATATATTTTCTATATAAAATCTATGTGAACACTTCGGCTAAAATTTGATTTGACATGTATCTATTATCCAGTCATTCAATTACATGTAATATTTCTATGTTGATTTTTTTTTTTAAATAATAAAGAATTGACAACTATTTTTTTTTCATGGAGTAGCTATAAAGTCCCGTAATCGAAAACAAAAAACATTTTTCACAACACTATTAAAAATATATATTGACTAATTAAAATATGAATTCCGACCACGGGAGTTTTTCCATATTAAGTGTACATTGCACTTTCACTATATTACATCCAACTGAAAAAAATCTATGGGAATTGAAACCTAAAATAAATTAATATAATTTTAATTTTTTATAATCAATGGGTTTTTTATTTATAATTTCGATTTTAAACTTTTCATAAACATTCGTTCAAATCTTTTTCTGGATGCTAATTTATCAATGTGAGTAAAGATTCATACATAGATTTTTTTATTTGACGCTCACACATGAAAATTGATTATTTGTGGTACAGTGACAAAAAATAGTTTGAGTATAGAAACACGGTCAAAGTATGTTAATATTCATTTGAAAAATATTATAAAATTTACAATTACTTTTTGTTGATGGAGTCCCTATAGAGACGTGAGAGAGAGGGAGAGAGAAAGAATCTCATAGTATTGTTGAACGGGGAATGAGGGAGTACTTCTCATCCTACTATGTCCCTGTAACATCCTTAAACATATATCGCATTTCCATACTCAAGTAAATTAAATAAAATCAATTTCATAAATAATTGAAAGAAAAATATAGGCAACATTCAAAATAATATAAAATGAAAAATGACATAGACAGCCTTCAAAAGAAAATGAAGAACATAAGCAAATCAATATTATTAAAAATGAAAATGATCATGTTGGAGAAATGTAGAAATAGTGAGAGAGAGAGAGAGAGAGAGAGAGAGAGAGAGAGAGAGATAGAATCTCTCACGGGTGTAGAATGAGAAACGCGTAACACTTTCGATCCCACTATTAAAAATGCATCTAGATTAATTAAATTTTCATTTGATAATGAAGTTTATAATTATTTTATATTTAAAGGGTCACTGTATAATCCTGAAGATGAAGATGAAAGAAAAAATCTATCTCTTAATAGTGTATAACGGGAAGCGAAATAATATTCTTCATATCGCTTTATCCTATAACATTATTAAATATATATCATGCAAAATCTATATCAATTTTATCTTACTATTTTTAACTAAATTGTTCAAATAATATATTAAAATAAACACATAAATAATATTAAAAGAGAGAATAATCTCGTGCACGGCACGGACTAACATACTAGTAAATAATTATTTAAATATGTTTCGTATGAAATAAACTTTTAAACTTATTAACAGGTCATATCAAGCTATGTTACATGTCAAGCTTAGCCCAATAAAATACTCCCTCCGTCCAAATTTGAGTGAGTCAGTTTGACTAAGTGTATTATTCATATATTTTTCTTTGATCTTATTTTTTACTAATAAATAAAAATAAATATTAGCATATAAGATCTTATTGGATTTATCTCAATGAGTATTTTCAAAATATCAAATTTTTATAATTTTACAATTATATAATTAAAAATATTAATCGTTAAAGTCATGCATTGACATGCGTACAATAGTCAACTGACTCACTCTTTTTGGAATGGAGGGAGTAAGCCTATGGCATGCTACACGTGACGCTTAGGCTTTCAGTTTTTTAACAGGTCATGCTTAAGCTTAACAAAATCTAACTCGACCTAGCCTATTGTCATGCTCCCCTATCTCCGTGCTACAACAAAATCATCGCATTTGATAAATAACAATATATAAAAAAAAACAATTTTACCAAAGTTCTTATCATTATTTTTTGTTTACAATAGAGCCCGTAAAAATCGAACCAGAAACCTCATGGTATATATTTTCAATAGTTTGTATTTTAGAGAAAAAATGATGTCATAATTTAGTAAACGTCAACAATTTCAGTTTTTGTTCAATTTTCCATTCCTATTTTGTTTACGGTACATGATAGTTATTTCAAACATAGTATTTTTATTTTATTTGTCTTTTATGGGTTAAGTTTATATCCCCAATTTTTTAATTTTCCTTTTTTTTTCTTCAATAAATTTATAGCCTTTATGAAAAACAAATATCAAACATAATATATTTTGAGTTGTGATGGTAGATCCTTTTTTAGTATGAGGGTCATGTACATTGGAAAAAACTACGCCGGTGTGCAGTTAACTTAATTTAAAGCTTCAAATTCATGTTTTTTATTGTTGTGTATAACCCATTAAACCCTTTTTAAAAGATTTACAATCTCTATTTTTTTTTACACAACATTTATTGTTAGAAAGTCAAAAATATCAAATACAAATGATCTAAAAAATATATTGATTGTCAAAACACACACTTTCTCATATACTTAGCCATTTTTCTTTAAAGAGTTTTGAAGACTACTCGTCTCATAGTATAATTTCCAACACCTTTGTACCAAAAAAAAAAAAAATTCTCCAACACCTAATAGCACAAGTGGGATTCCCCCATCATTAAACTCCAAAGCACGTTTTCTCATGAATAACATATTTATTATTCTTGAATAACATATTTTAAACAATATTTTAGTACTCAATATGGATCAAAGATTACAACAATAAGATCGTGATCTTAGATAAATACTAAAAATGGTCATGTTAATTTTGATGAATTGATGCTGAAGATTTATTCCTTTGCGGAGTGATCAAGTAAGATTTTGGTAATATTCATAAATGAAAAATAAATTAATCAACTTGATACGTAAAAGATATAAGTTCTTTTTTACAAAAATTAACTTTGTTATCATATGGTTTTATAAATTACAGATTTTTTTTTTTTTGGAAAGGCAAATTACAGATTAACATAGCTACAAATTAGGTTTTTTTTTCTTTGGTACAAATGCTAAAAGGGAAACAAAGCAGAAAAAAAGAAAACAGAGGAACAAAAAGGAAAATTAGCGGCGAGGGTGCTGCGTCCTCTCAGAGTCAAATCGCAGCAAGTCGTCCATTCCTTCAGGAGGGGTGATCCAAATCTTCAACTTCATATCATTACTAGTTCCAAATTTTGCTAAAAAATCTGCACAAACATTGCCTTCTCTTAGAGTATGAGACAAATTCACTTCCCAATCCAAGTTCAACAAATCTTTAATGTTAGCAATGGAGCATAACAGTGAAATCTATTCATAGGCTTTGAAATGAGATCAATAGCCGTTTTGCAGTTTGAGTAACAACAAATATAGGTGCAACCATAGTTCATAGCCATGTTCAGTCCTTGATAAATGGTCATGAGTTCAGCATAGGTGTTATTAGATATGCCAAGGTAGCAACTGAACCCGGTCACCCAAGTCCAAGACCCATCGCCTCTTCTAATTAACCCGCCTGTACCAGCCCTGCCCGACACACCGAGACAACTCCCGTCAACATTAAGAACGAAACAATTATCTCTAGATGGGTGCCAAGAAACCAATTTAGGAGTAACTTGAGAATTTGCAGGAGAAGGGAAGCAAATCGACAACATCGAAGCAAGTCTTCTAGCTTCAGCCACAATCAACAAATTAGTATTAACAGAGTTTACTAACCAACTAAGTACTCATAATCATGTGTATGAGCACAAACTTCAGCAACACTCGTCAAAGTTAACCCATAATTAGATATAGTTGAACTTTGGGAAATGACATACTTTGATACTCCATGCTTCTCTCCCAGGTAAAATATCAGCCAAACTATCTAATTAACATTTTTCCACTTTTAGTCTTCTCCACGACCATGAACAAATGAGATTGATTTGAGGAAAATTTGATGGAGTTTTAAATCGACCTGGAACACACATTTTATAGATGACAGAATAAGCTTACTACAACAAATCCAACCAAATTTGGAAGTTAGCGTGCAAATATCAACTGTAAAATGAATAAATTGTAGTAAGAAAATATTATTATTAGTAATAAAAATGTTAGTTGATAAAGAACTGTAGTTAAAAAAACATTAGTTAGTAAAAATGATTTTTTTTTTTTTTGTTATTTAGTAAAAATGATTGTATGTACAAATTACTAAATAATTATAGGTTGTTAGAAAATATATATGTTGGTCTAGAAGTTCTAGTTCAATTGGCAAATGCTGAAATTGTTAGGCCGGACGTCATGACTCGCATTCGAATCCCGAACCTCACACAGTTGTATGTGAGTTTAATTTCCATGGATTACCATTTCATCTAAAACAAAATATATATGTTGTTGTTGTTATTATTAAAATTATTACTATTATAAAAGAATATATAAATAAATCAGTAAAGTAATATAAGGTTATTTTGTCTAACTATATGAAATTATTACTAACAAATATCATCATTATTAATAAAAAGGTTGTGTAGTTAAGAAAATATTTATTAATAAAAATGTTATTATATTATAGTTTTTGATAAAAAAAAATATTAATTAGTAAAAAACTTGTTGTTTAGTAAAAATGATTTTTTTAGATTAGTAAAAATATTAGGAGGTCAGGTGTCAGATTTTTACACGTATAGTTATTAAAAAAAGAGAAACTAATTACTAATTTGAATTAATGTTAACGAAATTAAAGATTTTTAACTTAGTTAAAAAAAAAAAAAAAACTAATTTGAATTATGTCAATGATATACACGGTAGATGGATCAATATATATTTCACCGAAGTTGGATGTAGGATCGAAAATATCCGGGTGGTCAAACAGTTAAAGCGGCTTTTAAGGATAGAGTTGAAGAATTTGTTACTTACACTATGTCACGAGATATTGTTAACAGTGAGGGAGAGATAAGGTGTTCGTGTATTAAATGTAGGTGTGTGGAGACATTTAGGGGGTATTTGTTTCATGGATTACAAATTTATTCCAAGGAACGTGACTTGAGAATCTTTCATTCCTATGTTTGTTTCCGGTTTTTATAAATTATGCTTATGCCTAGGAATTTTTTATTCCAAGGAATACAATTTACACATGACTTTTCCACTTTCTATTCTCATGTTAAAATGGTGGGAATCGTATATTCCCATAGGAATAAGAGGTAACCACCCATAACTCCCCACTCCCCCATTATTTTTAACTCATTTTGTTAAAAATTTAATATTTTAAAATTATATTTGAATTTATTTTAAAAATTTTCCAAGGAAATTTATTTATTTTACCAAACACATTGAGTGAAATAATATTCCTAGTAATAATGTTCCTAGGAATATAATTTTAATCTTTGAAACAAACGCAGGTTGGATTTATAAATAGTTATTAATTTCATAGCTCATTTAGAGAAGGTTGGATTTATGAATAGTTATTACGTGTGGAGACATCATGGTGAACAAGAGCCGTTGAATATTAATTTCGAGTTTAATGTTAATACAGACGCTTCGAGCACTGGAGCGCAAGTGAAGTGTGAAAAATTTGGCCGAATGCAAGATATGGTCGGGAACGATAAGCTAGTTATTTATATATTGTATTGTGTAGAGAGATGATGTATATTATGAGAATAAACATTTTATATGAGAATTATGAGAATACTTAACAACCCTTTGATCAAAATTGATTGGTTAAGATTAAAAGGTATATTTTAATATCAAGTGAGCCCACTTATACTCTATCTTCTCTAACTTTTCATCTACCTATGCTCGTCTCTTCTGTTTCTCTATTCTTCACTTTGTTGTTTCAATATTAGATTGAAATCAATTTGTTGGAACTTGTTATCTCAAAGCCTTAAATTAAATCAATTTCATAGATTGGGGATTTTGTTTTAAAAAATTCCAGATTTCAAACCCCTTTGAAATCACTCACAAGACTCTTAATTTCTTTTCAGATTGTTTTCATGAAACTAAATCTTCTTCATCTCACTGATATTTGCTGCAATGGTACTCAATAAACTGAAGTTCTATTTTACTTGAATGATAATTATATATGAAAATAATGAGAATGGGAATTACTTTAATTGAATTTAAAAAACCTCAATTTTATTAGTTGTTGAAACCCCATAATTATATTGGGTTTCTTGAAGATAAGAAAACAAATAAATTCACAAAAAATTCAACATAAAATCCATAAAATCCAGATATTGTTATTTTCTGAGCGAGTCCCCTGTTTTGATGTTTATGGGGTGTGTTTGGCTCTGTTGTTTGTTTGAGTAGTGGGTAGCAGGTTGTGTTTAAGGGATTGGTATCTAATATAGAAATGAGGGGTTTGAATAGTGGGTAGCAGGTTGTGTTTATGGGGTGTAATGGAAGAATGGGGAGAATCGATGAAGGGAAGGGAAGAAGAAGATAGAAAGATGGTTGTGCAATCAGCTACAATAGTTATATAAAATTATGTTTTAATCTCAACCTTTCATTTAAATCAAATGGTTCATATTCATTCTTATCATTCTCACATATCTTTACCATTCTCATGTGATATATTCTCTGTGTAGAGATATTTAATACTTATTGTATTGTGCATAGATGTCTGGGAACGATAAGGGTAAAAAGCTTGAAGTTGTATCTAAAAGTAAGAAGAACAAGAAAGCACACAAATCCAATATCTGGACCCATTGACAATGTATTATCGTCAAAATCAGCCATTTAGTATATATTCGGGAGCTTGGTTCCACTCCTACATATCCACAACCTACAAATTCCACTCATAAATTTTGAAGA
Organism: Trifolium fragiferum; assembly: GCA_954870985.1. Classification (NCBI taxonomy): domain Eukaryota; kingdom Viridiplantae; phylum Streptophyta; class Magnoliopsida; order Fabales; family Fabaceae; genus Trifolium; species Trifolium fragiferum. The sequence goes on from OX940792.1 coordinate 18,159,000, forward strand.
AGAAAATTTGAGTTTGTAAGAAAGAAAGAAACATAGAGTGAAGATGAGAAGAGGAAGGGTATATATATATATATATGTTGGCCAACAGTCAAATTTTTTTCGAAACAATATTGATGAAATTCCCTCCCAAATGTTCCTCAGAAATGTAGAAAGTAAATGCAACCAGAGCGGTCGCTTGTAGTGTCAACGGTCAATAACAATTATGAGGAAACCTTCCTCACAAATGTTCCTCGAAATGTGCAAAAACTGCAACCAATCTGACATTGTGTTTCCTAGGAAAGGTTCCTCATAAATGTTTATGGGAAATGCGAAATTTGGTGTGTACCAATAACTTCGGAGTAGGCAATTAGCTTCTGAGGTACGTTAGATGTGATTAGGATTATTGATAAGAAAAAAAATATATGATTGGATTTCTTTATACAAAGCCGCATTAAATAGAAAATGTTTGCAATACAAATACTATAAGTTCAAATATATAGCTAATTAAGACTCTAGAGCAAAATAACAAACATAAACAATGGATGTTTAATTGGAGTATTGGACCTAAATCTCTAACTCTAAATTTACAAATTTACGTACGGCACGTGCATGACTCATTTGGATCAAGATAGTCTTAATAGGTAAATGATTGATCAAATTCAATTTTATGCGGGTAACAATTGGTATGTGTGTTGAAGCGCAAGAAAGATTATATTATGAGGGTAACATTTAATAGTAACTCCCTCATTTCATTTTAATTAAGTGTCGTTTTAGAAAGAAAAACAAAACTTATTTAAATGTTGTTTTGATAGTTTATAGTGCAATTTGTCAATTATACTCTTACTTTTTTAATAATTTCACTTCATATTTTCCATAAAGTTTAATAAAGAGAAAATGTATATGCTAAATTTATTTGAAAAAAGAAAGTAAATGGTGGATTAAATGAAGATAGAATTGGAAAAGAAATATAACAATCAACTCCCTTAATTTGAGAACTTTATACCAAAATGACACTTAAAAAATAACGAGGGAGTAATATATATACTTGCTAGAATCTTATTATTTGAACAATCATTTAAAATATGGTCAGCAACTAATAGGTAAGATTTATTACCGATAACAAGAGAATTTATTGGTTTTATCTTTCTCCAAAGCAAAAGATCTAATCTACGAAGCAAGCACAGACATATACGAACATCGAACACGACATAGACACTGACGCATTGATATCAATAATAATTTGAGAAAACAACATAATTCAATGTAATCATAAGTGTCAGTGTCGTGTCGGTGTCCGATACAGACACGTGTTCAACATGGACACACCTAATCCGAGAAGTGTCCGTACTCCATAGGATTTAATACTAAACTAGTATAAAACTCGTGCATACACATGAATCATGGATCGTAGTCGTTGCACTATACACCAGCACTTCTGACGGACTTGAATCGAGCAACTGTTTATCAAACCACCGAAAGCAAAACAAAAACACACTAATCCAAACACACCAAAGCCAACCAAAAAACACAACGAAAGCAAACGACACGGTCGAGACCATTGAGCACCACAAGCCAAATTCATTCGGATATCAAAACCAAACCTGCTCAAAAGAGAACCACCACCCCACGGCTGTGCATAAGTTGTTTTACATTTGCTCAAAAATAAGTCAATCCAAACAGAACCTAAAGCTAATTAACTATTTGGTTCAACCACTCGATTAAACCACAATTTGTATTCTCATTACATGGATAGCAAACATCATCTTTGAAAATTCACACCACCCTTCAATAGACATAACAATTTGGTTTGATATCTGGGTTCAAATAATATTGTCAATCATTTTAAGAGAATAAATCCAAACTGATTTTTATAACATTGAAAAAAAAAACAAAAATTAGTACTCCTTTTAATTTCAATTTTACCTTCTTTTTTTTTGTGTTTCATCATTCTTCATATCTCACCAGTTTATGTAACATTTACTAATGGAACAGGATGAAAATAAAATAAAATTTAATCATTAAAACCACCTCCTGTTCCATTTGTGTTGAAGAAAGAATATTTCCAATTCTGTAAACCTGCAACCTATAACCAAAAGTAACAAGTAAAATCAACTTCCATCTCATAGACTTTCCTCAAATACATCTTCGTCTTGATGAAGCAACAGACTATTCTTCGTGTGTGAAAAGCTCGTTTGGTTAGTTCCATCGTTCATTGAAGACCGGACTACCTGCATATCAATTTACTCTTTAACTTTATGATTGCTAATAAAATTATACATATCTTGTATGCAGCACCTGAGAATCTCAAAAGTTAAACAAATTAACACCTAAACTAATTACTTAGATAACCATAAACAAATTAACACAACTGTTGCAATATTTTACAAGGTAACCATAAACTTACAAGACAAGTTCTCGCACATGGTGCAAGTGCACTCAGCAAATTAACACCTAACAATAACAAGCATGATTTTGAGCATACTCGTAGTCTTAGAACACGAGTATACTGATAAGTTGTCATGTATGCTCAATCTTGAGTTATTTCAAACAAGAAATCAAGTTTGGACGGAAAAACAAAAAAACAGGGAACTACGTATTAGACAACCCAAGGATCAGCACACTCTGCTGCTGAGAAGAAGATACATAGTAGCATGATAGCCAACTGAAACTTAACCATAGTAAGAAGAGCAAGCTCCACCAAATTTGAAATTTCAGATGCAAACAACAAATTATCAATATAGAGAAGTTAATTTTAACAAAGATTAAGAATCGGTTTAGCTTTGAAAAATATTAACAATCAAGTTGTAGAACAACTTTTCACTGAAAGCAGTAAGAAGTTCTTTTAGCCTTGTGCTAGGCTGTCTCGCCAAAATGGCAAAATTTACTAATTCAACATTGAAAAATGCTGCAATCATCTTTGTAATTACCAAAAAATAAATAAAAAACTGAAGCTTATTTATTCAACAATTGATGAATTAATGGAATATAGAGTTTCTCTATAGTTGGTTTGTCATGAAAGCAGGATAGAGGATGAGTTAAATAGTAACGTTTTACTGGTGGGTAAGGTAGATTCTATTGAAAGCCACTAGGTTTGGTCTAGTGGTGAGGGGTTTGAGTAGTATGCTAGAGGTCATAGGTTCAATCCTCAGCTCCATTGTAAACCAAATAAAAAAGGTAGATTCTATTGAAGCCAAATTCTGACGAGTCCTTCATGGAACAGACAGACTCCATGAAAAGTTTATACTATGTAGGTTAACATATGCAAACAACAGTGCTCATCAAAAACTTAAGGAACAGACAGTCGTTTCAAAGACTGCGTCCATTTGCAAACATACAGGGTGGAAAGAATAGGAGATCAAGCTAAGGCACAGACTATTTATGAAGACTGTCTTAAATACTTATTCATGATAGCCCAAAAAGAGTAAATTTTATGAAGACTTAAAAGTTACTGAAGGATGATGTTTTTGGGACAATCCAAGAAGAGAATTAATAAATACCTTTGAAATATAGATTGATGTAATATTGTTTACTTATATGGATACAACACTCCTAAACTTCAATATCAAGAATACTAATCTTAGGAGATAATCTAGAATACTCTGACACAATATCAAGAATTCCAAGCAACTTTCTTATATTGTAACATTTCTGCTGAAGCTAAAGCTTACTAAACTACCAATCGTTAGTTGGTTCAGTGGTGATTGGAGCTGAACTTGGTAGGGAGGACCACGGTTCGATCCCCCGCAACTGCGATCGGGAGGGGGCTGGAACCACTTGATGCCAGAACTGACCCCCGAACCAGATTCAACTGGTGGTGAAAAACCGTAAAAAAAAAAGCTTACTAAACTTCAATGTTGTTAACATATATATACCCTTTCTAGAGAAAATATGACCTGACATATTCAAACCCAAAAACATCTAGGGTAAACCAACAGAGAACACAAAAATACATATTTTGTGCTTTCTAGGCCACGTTTTATTTATCAGTGTTATTGTTCACATATCACTGGTTAGGGCTCTGTCTTCACAACATTAATTACATATTTTGTGCAAGATCATTATGCATTCCATTTTTGTACTTGACAAGTTGACAATGGAATGAATTGGTAATCAGTATACTTATAGAGTTGACCATGAAGCAAGCACACAAAAGACAGAAGAAAATACAGCACCATATCTAATTAAACATATAGAATATAGCATATAGCAGGATCAGATCATCCAACCTTTTCAACTTCTTCTAGAAGGTGTGTGTTCTCTTTCAAATACTGCAATGTTTTGTCCCTTCCCTGTCCTAACCTGTTTCAAGAAAGATTTGGATGATCAACATTAAGACATGGGAACTAAGATACAAAGAGAACCCACCCACCATTGATAATGCCTAATTTGCTCTCTGCTAGGGTGTTACACCAAGATTTCATCATATCCTATTTTTTAATAGAAAGCTTTATTATGATATTTGAAGTCTTAAATTGATCTTTCTCTTTATTAGTCAAACTTTATTTCACGCTAATGCCTATTATTCAATGAATGACTACTGTAATTGATCATTTGTTATTTAAACTTTGCTATGCCACAAACAGATTATAGAACTCCAAAAATCTAATTTACTTCCGCATCAATTTCACAATAACTGGACTAATTTTCCTTCTCAAGTCCCTAAGTTGGAAGATGTAAAACACAAAGCAAAATATTATAAGCATATATAAAGCATTCAGAAGTGTTTAGTCAATACCGATGCTCCCCATAACTGTACCAAGAGCCCTTCTTTAAGACAATATTCATCATTTCTGCACAATCTAAAATGCAACCCTGCATTCAAAATGAAGATTCAAAATAATAGTATTCACATAATGTTAAAAATCATTTTATGTTCCAACACTCACCAGCTTATTGACTCCCTCTCCAAATGAAATATCAAATTCAGCTACTTTGTAAGGCCTTGAAACCTAAAACAACTTCTCAAATTAATTACCTCCACAATAAAAAAGAAAATCAATGTAGAGTATAGTAGATAATCTAATGAAGAGTGATTCAATATTTAGAGTCCTTTTGTTTTAGCTTTTGAAAAGTGATTTTAAAAAGTTATTATTTATTAATGTAAAGCTTGCATAAGCTATTTTTTGTCTGGTTACGAATATATAACCACCTCAAAATCTTTTCAAATAATCAGAAATCAGATTCTTGTCATTCTTTTTTCTTTGTCAAAAATTCACATAAAACCCTCAACATTGACAAGAGTGATATTTTTTCAAGAAAAAACTGAAAAACAGGGCTCATAGTTATATTTCTTAATTTGTTTCCTTAAGTAATAATAACTAATAAACATAAATTGTCTAGTACAAATAGAGGTTAACTTGACTCCTCTAAAATGAGGATGTGTCCTTCGAATATAAAGTACAAGAATAACGATGTAATAAAAATTCAACATTTGAAAATGTGATTAAAGGCATGGGCTTGTTTAAAATAGAGGTCTTGTATCCCTAATCCCTCCTATAAATAGGAGTTATTGTTTAGACTTCTGTATTATTATCAATCATCTTTTACCACAATTATATTTCTTTTTATTCTTCTTTTTCTTTAATCTAAAACCCGTAACTTCAACATGGTATTAGAGAGGTATCATCCACCGTGATATGTGCCACATTATTTTGTTATCGAGTTCCCAAAGGTTTGGGACTGTACTTGATAGTTATATTCAAACACGCTGAGAAATTTCTCATATGGAAAAATTTCAAATATAGGAATGTTTTGGTTACCTTGCTCTTTTGCACTCTTACACGAACTTTAAGGCCAATTTCTTCATCTCCTTTGGCCTAAAAGGAAATGAAAATGCAGAGTAGTTCTTCATAGTAAACAATCTTGCTTATATTAGGAACAAATATTTATTTTAATGTAAAAATTGCTGATATTTTGGAGTAGAAAGGCTAATAGTAGCATCAAGTTTAAGATAATAAAGAACTGTTGAAAAAGCTATTGTGCTTACCGACTTTATCTTTCCTATAGGACGAACTTCTAGCCGAACCGATGCAAAAAACTTCAATGCAATTCCACCACTTGTTACTTCTGGATTTCCATAATAGACACCAATCTACAAAAGTGAAGAGAAATACAAACCATATAAACTAAAGCAAGAGATTTATCAGTGACATATATCATTGAACTCGTATGATTAAGCAATTACAAATAGATGGCACTTATAATTAAATGCATAGTCTTCTAGTAAGCAAATTGTACTAATCAAATACAAGTACCTTATAACGTATTTGGTTCAAAAATATAAGAGTGCAACCGGCTTTAGAGGCATTTCCAGACATCTTACGCAAAGCTTGGCTCATAAGACGAGCCTGTAATCCCATTTGCTGCATTCCAATCTCACCCTATGCATTTTTTATATGAAAAATATGGTTAGAAAAGAATGGTCCCCTAAATTAAATAATTAAAGTACCTATAACAAAGAAAATCAGATTTTACTTCAACTTCTGCTCGGGGAGTAAGAGCTGAAACGGAGTCCACACAAATAAGATCTATGGCACCAGATCTACACATACGATCTGCGACTACAATATACAAAGTTCAATCAATTCACAGACACCATGCAGCACCCTGATAAAGCAATATGGGCACCGCCAAAATTATCTTATCCATTCCAACATAACCACAAGTCAAAGGTATTACTCTCAAGAGCCATCTCTCCATGATCTGGTTGGCACACGATTAAATTTTCTACATCAACTCCTAATGCTTTAGAATATGCTGGATCAAAAGCATGCTCTGCATCAACAAGCATTGCATTGCCTCCTAATTTCTGCACGGCATAAACAAAACTTCACATTGATTCTAAATACATGTTTAGGATAAATCAGTAATCGTCATCAGGAATTAATGATTGGGAAAAATTCCAGATAAATTACCTGTACTTCTGCAATCGCATGAAGTGCTAGGGTGGTCTTCCCACTGCTTTCTGGTCCATATATCTGGAAACAGATATAGCAGATAATGTCAGCTTCCCATTAATGAATAAATTAGTAAAAGGAAAAAAAACAGAACCAACAATTCTTTCAAAAAAGGAAATAAAGCATGAAATTGGGACATCTTTAATGATTAAATAAGTTTGCATAGATGATTTGTTTCTAAACCCTAACAAACTCTTTATATACTCTAATAAGACTTATGCACTATATATAATATACTCCATCAAGAACCCAAAGAGCGTAAATACGATGAGCAAAGGACATGAATGACGGCATGAAGCATAAAGTCAATACCTCTACAATTCTGCCTTTTGGAAGACCGCCCCCTAAAGCAAAGTCTAAAGACAAACAACCACTGGGAAAAGTTTCACTGCAACATTCCGGACGATAGAAAATCTGTCATGTTATGTGATTTAAAAAACAGAAAATAGTGAAAGCATAAATTGATAATTTTCCATCTGTTTAAAACAGTTGGGTCGATACATAAGTGAATGTGAAGAAGATACATACACCAAAGCTCCACCAGCACTGCCCAATCTCGTAACACTACCTTTTCCGAAAGAGCTGTTTATATCGTTCATTGCTGCTTCCAGTGCCTTTTGCTAGAATTGAAATTTAATTGTTAAATCAAATATACTTCTACATTAGTCCCATATCCCATGAACAATGTAATGATCATTAAAGTAAAACCCTAGTAGACAAATAACCTACTAGTTTTATTGGCATGCTGACCTCATATTTTCAATTGAACAGTGACCATATTGATTGACCAAAAGTACCCACTTAGCAAAACAATTATCCAGTGGGATGTAGTAATCAGAAATAAGAAACTCCCAAAACAAAATCAAGAACATAAAACAACTACCAAAGACTTTTTCTGCTAGATAAAGTCGACTACATGGATCAAACGGCACCGTGTTCTCTCATGGACTATGTCAATAGGTCAACATTTTGATTCAAAGATCTCTCTAGATGGTTGAGTCAGGTTGACATAGTTTTCTTCAATCTTCCTCTTTGGCTAACTATTTGACTGTCCTTTATTTGGTCTGTCCTCCATAGTGGCACTTCTATGATGTTTCATCATAATGTTCAAATCACCTAAGACAACACTCTAACATTTTCATTATAACAAGAACAACCCCAACTTTCTCTCTAATGACTTTATTTCTTAATTTCATCCATTCTAATTAGATCCTATTTTTAACATTTTTCCTCAACCGTATTTTGTATGATTGACTCAAGATACTTAACACGTGTGATGATTTGTCGTATTTATGTCCTTCAACTTTAACCTCTAAGATATGATTTATTTTTCTAGTAATAAATTTACATTTCATATACACTATTTTACTCCTTAGGCAAAGGTTGTGTGTTTCTAACTTCCTATTTATTTCTTCTCTTAACTCCCTAACTTAAATTGCATAGTCTATCTTATTCAAAAATAAATAAAAATTGCATAGTCTATAAAATGCATGCACTATGATGCTGTCTCTTCTATATATTCAGTAAGCATGACTACAACCAAAAAAGTTAAAAAGAGTGACCAATTCAAAATTTGGGGGGAAAACAGTTCAGCATTATTCTTCAATGCTATGTTTGCAAGAGGGAATTTCTTTCCTTGTTGGGTGAAATGTGAACAATAGACAAACATTCGGATTGACAATTGATCCCTATCAATTTCCCTTCCCCATTCCCTTACCAACAGAAGACCCACATAACACCCAGAATTCTACATAGAATGCCAACACAAAACTTGGGAGAAAGGTATAAAAGAATACTAGAGAAGGAATATTCCATGAGTGATGCAACCTCTTAAGCATAACATACCCTATTCAATATACAAAAATCGAACTCACTTGCAGAACATGTCTTTGGATATTCCTTCAATACAATCGAGTACTGTTTTAGTTTTACTAAACGGCTTAAAACTTAACGACTCCTAGTTCCACATCGCAGTTTAGTGGAACTCACATCCTTCCAAAAATGATGTCATAAGATAGGAACACTTTATATCATTAATCACTAAGTGAATACTTACCAACTCATAAAATCTGTAGACTCTAAACATTTTATTCTATTATTTTAAGGTGAATAAGTGTGCCAACACTTTTTCTTCAGTCCAATTAAGATGCTAGTATCTGCTGCTAATTGAAGTACTGCATTCATACTACATTCCCAAAAGATAAGAATCAACTACACGTTTCCCAAGTCAAAATACTATCTTTACAAGGAACTAAAAATATATGCACGCTACTCCTACCTTTCTTTCGAGAAAAAGAAACATAAAACCGTGCCATTTTCTCATGCTGCAAAATGCTAATTCCACAATCCACATCCCAACTAGTAAAATCTATTAGGTTATTTCAAAACAGAAAACCACAAACATCCAAACATAAAATTGTTTCAACACTTTCAATGCTAATTCCAAAATCCAAATTCAAAACTAGTAAAAGCTACTCAGTTAGTTCAATGGAAAAAGAAAGCCACAAAATGCAAACATAACATTGTTACAGTAATTGAATCAAACACCTTGAACACACAAAGTTGCAATAACAATGGTTCAAATTCACTTCAACAAAAAAAGGGGTAAAAATGCGAATTTTAACCTAAATAAATGAACGCAGAAAGAGGAGTGTAATACCCTATCAACAAAGCGAGCGTCAAAATCAGCGGAAAGAGAACCATTGATTTTGTCTTCAAGTTCGCATTGAATCTTAACATGTTTAGAAGCAGAGAGAGGACGCAAAGAGTGGAACTTGGTTGGAAGAAAGTGAAATGAAGAAGGTGCTTTCAGAATCAAAGTGTGGGGTTTTGGAGCGAATACCAAATCCATTGAAAAATAATAACAAGAATAAACGAACACTCTTGTTCGTTCTTTTGATTGTAAATTAAAAAAATATAAGTTAAAATTGGTAGAAAACTAGTATAATGTATTTTTTGACATTTTGTGTTATGGTTTCGGAACAATGAGAGTTACAGACAGAGATTGTATCAAATGGGTGAAAGAAACAGGTCAAGACAAAGAATATGCTGTATGACAAAAATCTACTTATGTTTGAGTCGGCTTGTGTTCATTATTATATTACTAGCGTCGCGTGTCCGTTAGTTCGTCTTTTTTTGTTTTGTTATATTATTCATGTTCGTTTCTAATCAGTGTTTATTATAAATTTGATTTTTATTTAAACTAATTTATGTATTTTTAGTTTCTGTGAAGATAAAAATTGTAATTTACGTGCATTGGTCAATGTCATATGTAAAATAACACTTTGAAAAGACGATAAAGAATAACAACATGAATTATGTAAATTGCTAATAATAGTAAAATCAAAAGAACAAATTTATTTTTTTTATAATACCAAAAGAAGCATATAATATGTATATTGTGTCATTGGAAACATAGTGACGTAGAGAAGATGAATCCAATATATAAATCCCTTTAGTGACAAAAACATGACATAAATAATGACAAACAAACACAAAATAGAAAATATTATACGATAGTATTTTACAACCATAAACATATACGCTACTTTGTTATCATTGATTTTTATCAAGAAGACCAAACATGAATGCGAATCCGGAAGATTTTTCATTTCCCTGCATATATTTGTTAAAGTAAAAGGGTAAAATAAAAAAACAACATTATTATAAAAGAAAGAATAAAATGTTAATCACTTGAGTATAGTGATGTTTACCGTGTAAATATTCTCACCAGTTCTTCGTACATTCCTTTATCAATGAACTCTTGACTTTTGAAAAACTACAAATTAATTGATAGTTGATGTCATTAACTAATTAATATAGATGAATGAAAAATTTAGAATAATATTCAATATTTATTTATGGAATGGAATAGTATATATTTGTTATGAAATAGTATATATAGATTTTGATATTAAAAAACCTGTAGAATGGAGATGTCTTGCTTTAATTTAAAAGATACATTTGACTGGTGGGTTTTACTTGCCGCGGAATTTCGGAGATTCCTAAAAAATGAGAAATATAATTAGTATATATATTGTTAGGGGAGAGATCAAATTACACCAGTGTAATTTTAAAATAGTTACACTCATTAATATCTATTGATTTTATTTTGATCTGATGGCTATCAGTGAGTCAATTATAAACTCACAAGATTCTATTAATAAATTAAAGAATCTCCTTGTTTTTCTCTTACCCTCCTTTTGTTTCCTTTTTTGTTTTTATTACACCTTGCAAGAATAAATATTTTTATATATAAAAATTCATTATGTTTCAAACAACCAAAAAAGTTCATGAATAATTTTTTAATATTTGTACCATGAATAACTAATTTTTTTAAAGAAACGAAATAAGACAAATGATATCAAAGTTTTTTTAAAAATTCATGAATAAACTATAATTGTGTTTTAATTTAATTTACAAGAGAAATAATACAATTTATTAAAATACACCATCAATGAAATAGGATGATTTTATGTGGACAAGAAAAAATAAAAATTGCAGTCATAAAAGCATAACCATAAACTCATACTACTATTTTTTTTTTTTAAAAAAAAAATCGTAAAGCATATCATACTAGGAAATTTCACAAGTGCATAACATACAAAATAATAAAAAATGTTGATAGCATAAATCACACGGTTGTTCATGTAGAAACAATGCCGAGAAGTAATAATTCATAAGTAAGTTTTAACAATCGGTACAAAGTTCTTTTGCACGTTGTTTTACGTGGAAATGAAAAGCTTCTTTTTTTAGTGTGAGCTTTTAAAAATTAACGTTTGGCCCAGCTTCTACTTTGAAGAGATGATGTGGGGAAAAAAGTTAGGCCAAACATGGTTTTAGTATCAACATTTAAATTATTATGTTTCATTTTTTTATTATTTATTTTTATTTGCAATATAAATCTAAAATATCGTGGGAATTCTATTGATAAAAAATAAGAGGGTAAGTTATAATAAAAACAAAAAAGGAAACAAAAGGAGGGTAAGAGAAAAACAAGGAGATTCTTTAATGTATTACTAGAATCTTGTGAGTTTATAATTGTTTCATCGATAGTCATCGGATCAAAATAAAATCAATGGATATTAATGAGTGTAACTATTTTAAAATTACACTGGTGTAATTTGATCCCTCCCCATATTGTTATGTATGTATGAGAATAACTATAGATGTATCAAAGTTAAATATTTTCTGAATAATTATGAATTTGACAAAAAATAAGATAATTTTTATAGATGAATGAAATACATACCTAGTCGTCCTTCGAGATAATATTTCTCGTTTTACCATTTTCCATAGTTGTGTTTTATCTGTTATTACTGTGGCACCCCACCCAATAAAGTAAACTCTTAGACGATGGACCTTTTAATTAGAAAATGTAAGTATTAGCAAAATCATGTAAACACAATGATAAGAATATTGTAACATATATTTGAATTTTACCCTATTATCAAGTTTGCAAATCGATGACATCGATTGCTCATCCTTCCATGTGTTCCATCTTTTTTGAAAGTCTCCCTCCTAAAATTGTTGAAATGCTTGATAAATAAATGGCTAACAATGTAAAATGATAAAATGATTAATGAAATGTTTAAGTATAACTTACCTGGTTATCAAAATATGCATCCAATTATTTGGTCTTTAACTCATGACAGAGTTGGAAGATCTCACGATAACGCATTTTGTCTGTATATGTAATCAAAATAAGACATTATTTAATTTATTGAAAGAAAGAATAAGAAGATTAAAAACAAAAAGAATGTTATGAATAAAGTGCATCTCATATAATAAATGCGGATCAGACGTGCCTGTTTGGAGATCTAAATAAATTTGACCGATACATTTCTATATCTATAAAGACAAAGTCTAATAATGCAAGATCATTTGTAAGTGGTAATGCATAAATATGCAATTGGTCTAACGAATTTTAAAACGTAAAAAATACCTGTGTCATGCTAAAAGAATGTTTTTAAAAACTACATTTTTTGTAAACTCTCCGTCTTCACCTTGTAGTTATCCATCTCTGATGAGTACCTTTGTTGAATTTTGTGAAACACCTTTAGATAAAGCCACATATAACTGGCCATGACTGAAAACATGACGCGGAAGATAGATTCCAACATTCGGAATGGTTTGGCCTTGTGACTTATTTATTGTTATTGCAAAACTCAGTCTCACGGGAAACTGTTTTCTACTAAGCACAAAGGGAAGACCTGAACTTGCTGATGTTTTCATTTTAATTCTTGGCAAAAAAGCTCTTTTTCCAGCATTATTTCCGGTTAGGATCTCAACATCCAACATATTCATAAACACACCACGACATAATAACCGCGTTCCGTTACACAGACCATATCTAGGGTCAAGGTTCCGCAACAACATAAGTGGTGCACCTTTTTTTAATTTTAAAATATGCGGAGGTAAACTTCCTTGAGTAATGGAGTTTAAGAATTCCTGCTGATATAAGTTGTGGGTGTCCCCTTCAACCTCATCGAATGATGACAAATTATGTTCTTCACCTGAAAATTGATCGATAAGTATATCATTCAACTTTTGAACGTCATCATTTTTAGGTGTAAGTATGGCTCTTTGTGTCATATATGATGCATCCCAACCATGCAATTGTAATTGGGGGAAGATATGGTCGATAAGAATTTGTATAGAATGATCTCCTTCCCATGGTATTGCAATTTGAGGAGGTATCTTCACCATATCATCAGGTTTGGTAGGTTCAACTCCATCGCCAATATGCATAAGAAATGCTGCAAACTCATGATCATGCATTGATCGCATGTTCTGACGCAAACGTAGGACCTTGGTATGAGCCCATATATGAGACTTGATAATACATGCAGATATCATTTGTGCCTTAGTACCTTTAGGTATAACAGGAAGAACTTGGCGAAAGTCTCCGCCCATGATCATAACTTTTCCACCAAAGGGTACATTGCTGTTTCAAATATCATTTAATGATTTGTCTAAGGCTTCTAAGCAATACCTGTTTGTCATCGGAGCTTCATCCCAAATGATTGCAGCTGCCACTCTGAAGAGTTTTGCAAGATCGGTTTGTTTATGTATATCGCAATTGGAACCTGGTGTTGCATCGAATGATAGCTTAAATCTGGAGTGTGCTGTTCGACCACCAGGTAATAATGTTGCGGCTATACCAGAAGATGCAGTTGCTATGACAATTTGTCCTCTACTTCTCAAAGTTGCCATCAATGTTCGATAGAGGAATGTTTTACCTGTTCCACCTGGACCATCAATAAAAAATACTTCGCTTTGTTTGCGATCGATGACATCCATAATTGTTTTAAAAGCAATCATTTGGTCATTATTTAATTTTGCAACAGCCTGAATGTCTTCATCTGGAATGTTTACTGATAACTCTTCTTGTATAGCACTTGGTACTGTATTTTCATCTGTAGCAACTGGAGGTAAAGATGGAAGATCATAATCTTTGATGCTTTTACCGTGTATGCTCAACAGCTGATTCAAATCTTGCAGCAACATATGAGTTAAGTTTAACCCCACAACATTGTTTAAATTTTGATAATCTTCTGTCATGTGGGTGAAAAACTCATTCCAGAGGGATCTAACATCAGTAGGTTCACAGAAAATTAATATAGTTACAAACAACATCCTTATACCGTATGGTAGTCTGACAGATGCTGCATTAAACAAACAATCTCGAATACTATTATCCGTCTCTAGAAATCCTCGATCCTCAGCTGCTTTTTTGAATGTATGGAATGGAGTGCCATTATTTGTAAGAAGATCCTCCCAACTGGTTGGACCTTTTACATGAGATAACAATACTCGCAAGTAGAACTTTTCTCCTTCGGAAGGCGATACCGTATAGATTCTCCCAATAACCTTTATGGATGAAACTCTTCTGTTCCATTCCTTAACCTTATCGTTCCACCAGTAGTGCTCTGGAATCTCTCTATACAAATAATTTCTTGCACGTGGATCTTTTTGGTTTAGTGCAAAGAATTGTGTGAGCATTGTTTTGGAGTTACGGTCATCATTGAGCACATCTGCAACTCTTTGGTGATTATAATATCAAACTTGATGACGATTAGGTAAATGGATTTGTAGTCTTTCGACAGAGGGATATAATCGGTAAAGGGTGAATCGAAAAAATTTCCAAAATGCCTCAGGAGCACAAATCCATCTTGCATCCACATATTGTTGAATCTCATCCATACTTGATCCTCCATGAACCTCCATTGCCACTCGATCAGGGCCTTTGTAGACATATTTATACAAATATTTAATGCTTTTGATGCTACTACAAATCTCAACATTGATGTGGCAATCATACTTTAACAATAACCAAGGATTATAAGGAACCACCCATCTATTATCGACAGATTTATTTCTATTTATAGATATAGGTTTGTGAAACCTTCTTCTATACTGTGGATAAGAGTCATTGCCTCGACGGGTTTCATCAAAGAACTCTTTTGGATACCTTTTTTTACAATGTCCATCCTTCATACATGGAGAATTTTCGTTGAGTTCACCGCAAGGTCCATGGATCATATGTTTAAGTACTACTGCATGTAAATGTGGTTCACATTCGAATATAGGTATTTCAGCCCTGACAACACTATCGTACTCTTCTGGATCATGTAATTTGTCATCGCTGTCTAAGACTAACAACATATGGACATGTGGCAATCCTCGTTTTTGAAATTCAGTTACATACATGTAACTTTTAACCTTTCCTAAGACCCCTTTTTTGATGACATCATCTTTTAATTGCTCAAATTTGGACCAAAAATTTCTTGTTAGCAAATCTGGACGATCTTGGGGAGTTTGAAAAGGTAGGAGTTCTGATGTTATCTCAGTCTAAGAAGGATTGCATGTCATTGTAAGAAAGATATCAGGTTTACCATCTTTAAGCACAATAGCCATGCCATCTTCATAACGTTGTGTCATATCACGACAACCGCCAATAAATGATGATGGCAATATTGTTCTTTTTCCAACATTTTCTACGATGTTAAATTGAATGCATTAGTTTTGGCAAACATGACTAAATACAATTGTGTATTTACATTCAGTATGCTACAATTAATAAGTACCTGCATTGGTTTCTCCAACATGCAAAGCATCTTGCAAACCTTGGTATACTTCAGCACGTATGTCTTTTTGGTGTTCTCTGAACCACCTTAACTTCCCTGATTCAATCTTGACATAATTGTCTACAACATATTGTTGTAAAAGTCTTCCAGCCTTCAATAATGCAGTTTGATCATTTGGTCGTATCTACAGGTAAAGTGAAAATCGGTCGATACAAAATTCAAAAATTTGTGAAGATTTATTTTGTTGAATAAGTACAAAGTAAAAAATGTACCTGGAGCATGTAACAGTAATATTTTCGGCATGGTATTTTTTGTCCATTACTGCTTCTTGTGTTGATGTCCCAACCATGCGTCCCAAAAGGTAACAATAGAGGATATTGAAGGGGATCATAATACCCTTTTGTTTCCTGAACCTTCTTCAGATTTCCATTATGACGTATGGCATTTATATGCCTTCCACTTTGAATGGATTCATCATCTCCACCAACAATAATTGCCGCGACTTGCGAAGCAGATGGGAGATTATATTGAGGCTGGTTAATTGGACGCTCTTTTATCAGAAGCCTACATTTAGCAACATTTGGAAGTTGTGCAAGTTGTTTGAACTTTCTTACATAAGGATTGTGTTGATGGAGCATTTGTTGTAGTTTATAAACTACAGTCTGATGTAGTCGAGGATTTTCCAGCATCCTATTTTGTAGCTCATGTTCTGTATCGTAAATATATAATTGCAAGAAACGCGGTCAGGTACCTTCATTCGGATAGAATCCTCCTATGTTGTGATAAAAAGAACCCTGAGCACGAAAAGTGTATATACCACGACCAGTTGCAAGAATGCTTTCATCGACATTGACACCAATTGAAGTGAATGAAAATACATGATTGTAACTTCTTATATTTTGCCTAAAATGATTTCCTTCAGCGGAAGCATCTAAAAATAGTTGTAGCAATTCTGGAGGAGCATTAACTATTTCAAATGACACATTTCCCCCATTGCAGCACATGGCACGTGATTCATGGTAAAATAACCTTGCATTGCAATATCTACATGCTATTGGGGGAGGCAATTGACATTTCGTCAATGTGGTGTTACTTTGAAAATTTCTGGCAGCATTGTGTTTTGCTTGGAAAATACCTCGTGAATCTGTTTGTCGTAAAATTGATTTGTTAGTAGTTTTACATTAGATAATTGAAACTTTAATCCATTTTGGTAATATCAATTGAGTGTATATTTTTATGTTCAACAAACAATAAATAAGGGGTGCACCAAATTTTGTTTCGTGTGTATAATTTTTTTATTAGTTTAAAAATGATATTGTTTACTGGTTTCAACTTTTTTTTTGTTTTTTGAACTGATTCTTGTGATTGATATGCAGAAGATTATGATGGGGCATTTTGCTATATATTTATGTATTAGATAAATAGATTTTGACAATGAACAAAGTGAAATGTTCATTTAAAAACCACAATAGCAGTGTACAAAATCGTAGTTCAACTGATACAAATGCCGAAGTTGCTAGTGTAGATTGCAATGACCGAAGTTGGAACATCGGTCTCTCCATTTTATATGTGTGAGTTTCCAATTGCTAGTGCCAATAAGGAAATGTAAATTTTAACAATTACGGATCCAATCATTTGAGGTTTTTTTAAGATAGTATTTGTATTTTAAGTGAGTAACCAAAATTCCGTAATAATAATTAATAGTCAAAGATTTGAATAGATGGTTGAACTTTATAAGACTAAGATTAAAAACTAATACGGCAAATTAATTGCAACTTAAAATTGCGAAAATATTTCTTTGAATAAATAAAAGAATACTCGAGTATATTAGCACAAAATTTGAAGTAATGAGATGTACCTCGACGGCGACAACGTGACGTTGTAACATTAGTTGTGGTTTCCATGTCCTCATGTTGTATATGTGCTTCTTCAAATATATGAGAGGCATTGAGATTTTCATCGAATTCCATGCTATCTGTTAAGATAGTTACAATCATGTGCCTTTAAAAATTTTATTATTAAAAAATATGTTATATATGTAGATAGATTGTAGGTTGTGGTAAAAGAATTGGAGTTACCCTGTACAATGTCATTAATATTTGTTCTGCTTGGTCCTGCCTCATTGTCATGAGTACCTTGAAAATTTGATGGAAATGTATGACCTGCATATTTTAATACATTTTTTTTTTGTGAACGTGTGACAATATAAAATTGAATATAATACATTAATATTTAATTTTTGTCATGACTAACCAAGTGCAATGTCATTAATATGTCTAACACTTGGTCTAGCTTCGAAGTCATGGGTTCCTTGAAATCTTGTACTTGTAAAATTCATATTTGTGAGATTTTGGAATGGCACTCTTGAAGCAACGTTATTAGTAGATGTTTCCACTTGTTTCCCTTTTTGCTTGCTTTGATTATAATTCTGTCTCCTTCTCAATAGCTCTCGTTCTCTTTGTTCATTGGTCATTCTTTGTCTTCTATTTCTTTGATATTGTGCCCTCATTTCCCTTTGATGTTCTGTTGATTGTTGAATTCTTCTATTTTCCATTTGAATGTTGTACCTGAGAAAATATTAAATTTAAGCAAACCTATTAGGTGGTTTAGAAAAAGAGTTGAATATATCAAGTTATTAAGAAGTGGTTTATGTAGAGAAAATACATGAAGGAAAGAATGTGGATTGTTGTCATGTGAAGTGAGGTTGATCAAAAATAGCGTTAAGGGATATGAGAATTGGCCATAACATGTGCACTTAGTGTAATGATATTGAAGAGGAAATATGCATTCATGCACTTGGTGACTATATGCATTATTATATTATTATTATCAAATGAAAATGATAAACCATAGATTTTCAAAATAAATTTATCTTCAGCATAAAAAATAAAATAAACAATAAATTAGTCCAAGTGATGAAAATAGGGGTGTTCATGGTTCATGAACTGTACTGAACTGAACCATATTAATGGTTCAGTGCAGTTCAAAAAACCACTTTAATAAAAACCAGTTTATTTTTCAAACCAGTTTCAGTTCAGTTCAGAACTGGTTTAGAACCAGTTTACATCTTTGAACCAGTTTAGTTCCAGATAACTGGTTTAAAACCAGTTTTTTAAAAAAAACTGGTTTTTTTTTTTTTTAAAAAAAAAAAACTAGTTTAAAAAACCAATTTTCTGTGGTTTTTTTTTTAACCAATTTTCTGAGTCTTTTAAAAAACCTGTTTTAGTGCTTTTTTTTGAAACAGAAATTGGATTTTAAATACTATAGTATAGTTTATACAAATTAAAACGCCAACAATATATCACAAATCTCTAAGACAACAAGTTAAACCATTGAATGGATCATCACCATTTACACTAACATATGAATTGATTCAATTCTAAAACTACCCTACTGTGACCATCATTTCAAGTCATAATAATAAAAACCACACTCCTAAACTCCTAATTAAAGTAAACATAACAGCCACATGAAACCAAAAACAAATAACTCCTTTTGCAGTTTTGTTGATCAAGGACTTGTTAATGTGAGGAATGACACCACATGTCCATAAAATTTTGATACATATAGTATTGCTGTCCTTCTCAAAACACTTTATCCCAATTGGACTCCTGCTGCCTTTAAATCTGCAATCATGAGAAATAATTTTTAGCAGCACCCAATTGTATCATAACTAAGAAGAAAAACTGTGAAATCTAAAGATCAAACACCATTGATCAAATTGAAGTTAGGAAAGGATTAACTACTGGGTGGGGAATGTTATAAGGATAGGATGTTTACTAATTCCTGAAAGGTGACATTGATTAAAATTTACTATTTGCTAATCCATCAACTTGTCAGTTTCTCCTTTCATTGTGAAACATGAACACAACACTAACATGTTACTGTAACAGAGTGTTGATATTCCAATAAAGTTGTAACAGAGTGTTGATATAGAGGTTGAAAAAGAAAGAGAAACTTGTTCTGTTTCTAAACACATGACAAGCATCACATATATAAACATTACAAAGCTTTTATGTGTTAGCCAGGGACCTTTCTGCCAATGTCTTTTCAGCAAGAGTACTAGACTGAAACATACCTTCATATTCAATCATCGCCAAGTGCAACAGAGGTCGAACAGCTAGTAGCATCTTGCGTATAAAACATTTCTGCAAAACAAAGAAAAACCTTTGCGTATGTATATCAATCAAGTAACACACAAGTAAGATCAGATGAGAAGGTATCTTACGTTCCTCAATTTGATCAATAGTATCAAGGTCCTCATCAGTAATAAAGGATGGAAATGCAGCTCCGAGCCAATCTTGCGTACAAATGAGTGCTTCCACAGTTGCCACTGATAAAGAGCTGCGATATGGGTCAAGGATCCTTCCTCCGGTACTAAAAGTAGATTCAGAGGCTACAGTTGTTATAGGTATGGCAAGAACATCTCTTGCAATGCTTGCAAGTATTGGAAATCGGCCAGAGTTCACCTTCCACCATTCTAGCAAATCAAAGCCAGGACGCCGCTCTTCTACTTCTAGTCGATTGTACTTAGTTATTTCAGTCTCTGATGTGCTACATTGTACTGACTCATAAAATTCAGCTATTCCATGTGGATCGCCAACATCATTAAAAGCACTTGCTAGATTGGAAGAACTACCTAGTTGAGACACCACCCTACCTGAATATTCATCATACATAGACTTCAAATAATTGCTACAAATTGTTTCTCTCTCTATCTTTTAACCTAAATTTTCCTCTGCCCTCTCTCTACTTCTCTACAGCCGCCACCCTCCTCCACCAATCCAAACCCACGTTCACGATGTAGATCCAAATTGATGGTGGTACGACGAGCTTTGAAGCTCCGGACCGCCGTGTTTACCTCCTTCCTCCTGGTGTGTTCTCCAGTTTCGCGTTTTCCTCCATTCTCGTTTTGTCCGGTCGGTGATGTTGGTGGTGGCTGGGCTGGGTCGCGCCGTCTTACAGCCAGCTACCTCCGTTGTCTTCGTCGGTGAAGTGGTGGTTTTCTAGGCTGGGTCGCGGTGGTGGGTGGGGGTTCTGTCCTTTGGTTTTTTTTCGGTTTTCCGATGGTCTTTCCATACGCCGCCGCTGTTTCTGCTGTTTTCTTGGGCTGGGTCTCTGTTTTCCGTTGGTTTTGATGTTTCTGTCCTTTGGTGCTGAGTTATGTCTTGGTGGTGGTGCGTAGGAGCGAGTCCTCTCTCGCTTTTTCCACGCGGTGGTGTTGGTTTTGGTGTTCTCAATGAGAGCTTGGTGGAGGCAGTGGTGGTGTGTGGTGGCTGTCACGGGTGGTGGTGTTTCCGTTCAGGTGGTGGTGATATGGTGAAGCCGTTGAGGCGGTTGTGGGTGCTGATGGGGTTGGTCTTGGTGTTTAGGTGTTTCTTTGGTGCTGGTGGTTTCAGCAGGGTTTTGTTTTGGGATTTTTGGCAATGGTGGTGACTGGTCTACTCCGTGCAGTCAGTTTTCTATGTTGGGTGTAGAGCTGGAATGGAGAGGTGGTGGTACGGTTTGGGTGTGCCAGGGTGGTGGTGTTTGACAGAGGGAGAAAGGCCTTGGTTTCTTGTCCTGTCGGCCTGAAAGGGCGAGGTACGTAGACTCTCCGTGCTGACGGATGATGTTGCTTTTTCGTACCTCCAGGATGAATTGGTGCTGGAGTGGTGTTGGATGGTTAAGGCCGAGTGTGAGTGGATTCTCTTTGATACAAGAGGCTCTGACCATTTTCAAATCTGGTGAGGTTTGCAGGACTCTTGGAGTCGCTGAGGGGTGTTCAAGTCTGTTGAGACTTGCAGGTCTCTGGTATCTGGGCGAATTCTTCTGCATAAGGTGTTGACTGTCGATTCTCTGACTACCGGAGTCCCTCAACCTCTGACTTATGGGGCTACTCTCTGGAGCTGATGGGCCGAGTAATTTTAATTCGAGTTCGGGAGTTAGAGTCAAGTGGTGGCTCCTAGGGTCGGGTAGGGGTTGTCTCAGGGGGTTTAGCGAATCAGGATTGGTGTATGGGTGGTTGGGGTGTTTGACTTGGTGTTGGTAATTGTGTTATATCACGTTACCTCTTGTTTGTATGTTTCCACGACAATTCCTTTCACTTCTTGTGGAGGAGTTGTCATTTAATAAAATTTAGCCGTTTCCAAAAAAAAAAAAAAACATAGACTTCAAATAAGCATTTAATTTGGTTTCCAAAGATTCCGCTTGAGCACTACCATAGATCCTAGTTGTCAACCATACAACAAGCTTCATTTTACATTGAGGATCTAATACTATTGCAATCAACAACAACATGTTAAGATTGTCAAAATTTCCCCAATATTTATCAAACTTCATCTTCATCTTTAAAGCCATGGACTTTAACTTTGCATCTTCAGAATTACACATAATTATAATTTTTTTTCCAATACCGAAAACCTCAAGCATATACAAATTGCTTGTCAAATACGAAGATCCTGACATACGCATTGTAGCTTCATGAAAAATACTTAGGAATGGGAGAATTGACTCAACATGCTCCCAATCTTCTGTTGTAGGCACTCCTTTCTCCCTATTCAACTCATTAACATATTGTTGGTCATTGAATTCAAGCTCCATAAATGTCATTTTATGTCCATAAACTTTGGTTTCATCATGAAAAGTTTCTATATAAATTAGAAATGAGCGAATAGGCAAATATCCCTCTGCAATTTCAAAATTCGTTAAATACTCTTTGCAATTTCAAAATAGACAAATATCCTCCTGCAATTGTAAACTGTCAATCAAATACCTCCCTCCGTCAATTTGTTCTGTTAAGAGTGACGTGGCAACTGCCACCTAGACTCCACGTCACTTAGAGTTGCCACATGAGCTGTCACGCCATAGGCAAATACCCCCTGCAATTTACTACTTAAATGCAAAATACCCCCTGAAAATTGAAAAATGTGGCAAAATGCCCCCTTGGATGTAATTTGAACTTGACTTATGTAATTCTCACATGTAATGGAATGGCACCATACTTAGTAATCCAAAATACAAGTGATATTCAACATAACTATAGTAATATAAGTAATAATGGTGGTCAATTTAAAATGACATTCAAAATAAGTTGAATTCAAATTATCAAAATACTTCTTAAATACTTCCAAGTTCAATTACATCCAAAAATAAGTTCAAATTACATACGTCAAATTCAAATTACATCCAAAATAAGTCAATTTCAAATTATCAAAATACATCTTAAATACTTCCAAAATAAAGTAGCTCTTCGAATAGTCAAATTCTTCAAATTGCTCCAATGTTGATGTTTGCTTACTACTTAGAATAATCAGGACGCATCACTGAATTAGGAATGAAGTACATGAAGTCAGGACCAGCCGCAGGACCACAATTTCAATAAAAAAGAGGGGTAGCACTAGCAGCAAGACCACCATTTTCACAACAAAGAGGAGCAACATCGACCATAAGAGTTTCATTCCCAAAGGCTGGACTTGACACGAATGAACCTGACTTCATGTACTTCATTCATAATCCAGTGTTGCGTCCTGATTATCCTAAGTAGTAAGCAAACATCAACATTGGAGCAATTTGAAGAATTTGACTATTTGAAAAGCTACTCTATTTTGGAAGTGTTTAAGATGTATTTTGATAATTTGAAATTGACTTATTTTGGATGTAATTTGAACTTGACTTATGTAATTTGAACTTATTTTGAATGTAATTTGAATTTGGAAGTATTATGTATTTTGATAATTTGAATTTGACTTATTTTGGATGTCATTTTAAATTGACCACCATTATCACTTATATTACTATGGTTTATGTTGAATATCACTTCCATTTTGAATTACTAAATATGTTGTCATTCTATTACAGGTGAGAATTACATAACTCAAGTTCAAATTACATCCAAGGGGACATTTTGCCACATTTTTCAATTTTCAGGGGGTATTTTGCATTTAGGTAGTAAATTGCAGGGGGTATTTGCCTATGGCGTGGCAGCTCACGTGACAACTCTAAGTGACGTGGAGTCTAGGTGGCAGTTGTCATGTCACTCTTAATAGAACAAATTGACGGAGGGGGGTATTTGATTGACGGTTTACAATTGCAAGGGGGTATTTGTCTATTTTGAAACTGCAGGGGGGTATTTGACGAATTTTAAAATTGCAGGAAGTATTTGAACAAATAATTCCCACGAAGGTCTATGTTAACATATACAAATAGACATTCCTATATTCTTTTTTCTAATAGTTTTTTTTTTTTTTTTATATAGGTTATAATTATGAGAAAAAAAGTATGTTGTCAATCAATTGGTTCCTAGGGAAGGGGCCCTGGTATAGTTCAACGCTGTACGTAAAATTTGGTCAAGAAACAATAAATAACGATTCTGTATAATTTTTTTTCTTTCCAATCTTGCATGGGTGATTACAATTACTTTCTGCGTTAATTATAAATAACTGTCACTTTTTGAATACGTTGAATAACTGATGTATTTAGTCTAAAAAGTGGTTATAATAGTTTTTGGATGCATCATAGAAACTTAAATTAACCAACACATCAGCATACTAATTAGTTTCACAATAAATATGACGAACAAAAACTTCTCAATCCAAATTAATTAGCCGACATATCTTCTCAACAAGAGATTTACCACACATGCTACCAACACGTGTTGTATGAATGTTATACGAATGTCGGACACCGCAACACGCCTAATCATAGAGGTGTCGATGTTTCATAGATTAAAACCTTTTGATTTTATTGTAAAAAAAAAAAAACTTTTGATTCTCGTTATTAATAATTGGTAGTACTACCTATCTACAAGAACCAATATCATATAACATACCACACCCTGTAGATAAATGGAACTATCCAACAATATCGACACCTAACCTAGTCAGCTATCTTTTTCTATTCTATAAAAACTCTCTCATCATTTAGTTTATTTAATCAACAATATCTTACTTCTCTCTTGATCTCTACCATTAGGCATGGCAATGGGGCGACTTAGAGATGAATTTTGTCATCTTCAAACTCAAATTCATAAAGTTCAAATATTTTTAAATCCGTCCCAATTTTTAATGGGAATGAAAATTAAAACCTCAAATTCATACCCAACGGAGTTTGGATATCCCCGTGGAATTTAGGTATTTTCATTCCGCTCTATCCTAAACCCACAACCGTTATTTAGAAAGCTTTCCCTTTCCCCTGTTCATCAAATACACGTTACTCCTTTTTACAAACCATTGTCTCTCAAACCTTGTTATGTTGTTCATCAATGGCAATAACAAAAACGCTCGAAAATTTGCTCATGATTGAAACATCTCTTCCTCACTCTCTGATATTTATAAGCTAATTTAACTGTTAATTTCATCAAATATTTTGTTTTTTATATATGAGAGCGGAGGGAATAACTCATAACCTATTCACTATATTTGTGTCAGAGTTCACACGCTTTAGACATATAAAGAACCGGTGCTTTGTGCTGTGTGCTGAACACAATCGCATCTTTCCATCGTAGTATCATTGAATATATAGTCAAAGGAATATTTGGATTTTAAATTCAATTTAACCACGTTTGGTAAAACAAAAACTATTATAACCATGTGGAGATTACATACTCGACTACGTACTCGTTATTCCTGGCTGCCATTTTTTGATTTCTTGTTTCCCCATCAATTTCCATAATTTTATATTGTAGTATATGTTCTTGGAGCCATCATATAAAATTGAAACGATACAAACAAAACTCTTGTGAGTATGAAAGAATGCCACACGCAAATCATAACTTCCAAAGTTGTTACTATAGTATACTATATTAATTAAATAAATACCATCAATATCAACACATACAGTATGAGTATTTTAAAATTTATACAAAGACTTGTATAAGCCGGCTGTACGACTTCCCTTTATTTTAGTGAACGAATACATTTTCGAATTTTATTACTCCAATCACGATAGTTTGGATTGAGTTATTTAAATTTATCTATTAATAACATGTACATTTGAATTGAGGTAATACTCTTCTTACAAGTTGTAAAGCCGGTTTTGCCGGTTAAATTAGATTCGACTCAAATTTTAAGACTTTGAAAATGTCTAATTTACATTTTCATTAAAAAACAACTGAAAAAACACAAAAGAAAACTCTCGCCCCAAAAAATATGTATATCAAAAAAATTCAAACAAGACAATAAAAAACCATATTAACTAGTTCAAACCCTAAACAAGATAACGAGTTTATCCATTATGAATTCAAATCATAACTAAATTTATTTATTTTTACTCCAATCAACACCAAACTAAGCTCTTTACTTTATCAAGAATCATATCCAACGCCACTTTCTTGTGAGCCAAAAAGCCGTTATTCTGCTATTTCCAATACAACCCAAATGGCAAAAAAACATTTTTGTATTTCTTTATTAGTCTTTTTTTAAAATTAAAAAAAAAAAAACAAAAAGGCTTTTTATTAGTCATATTGCTACTACCAAATTGTAATGCATGATAGCGAGAATAGATTCTCTCAAAAAAAAAAAATTATCTCAATTGTTAAATCATCATCATTATATTTGTCTTTTTACTTTTTCTTTTATCTCTCTTCTCCTAAATCAATAGTTTGAAACAAAATTTACCCTAAAGTGGACTTGAGAGGATCCATATTCTCCTTGATAGCACATATCAATGGAAAAGGCGAAACTTATACCCTACCAATTTGCAACCGCCCGTCAAATATAACTAAAAACATCACATTCAAAGAATAAATGACGTTTTATTGAAACTGCAACCGTCTGAATAGAGTAAAGTATTCAAATGAGGCATTATCCTCCTCGCCAAATTATCTTTTGCTTATAATTTGTTTTGAACTAACCTCCACCAGAATATTGATACCTTCAAATGTAATTAACACTAACATACCAATATAACTCCAAGTAGTGACGGAGCTAGAACTTTTGAATAATGGGGGTACCATATAAATTTATCACATTAAATATGTAAATAACATTTCGTTCTTTAAACGTTGTTTATATATTATAAATTGTTTTCTACGATGCTTTATATCTTCAAAACGTTGATAATTTTCTCATTATCAATAAAAGTATTTCTTTTCTAACAATGAAGTTTCCACTATTATTAACACAAATTTAAACCCAACAAAATATATAATAGGCTAAACGCATTCAGAGATTTTTTAAGTATTGAGTCAGTTATGTCGTTTAAGCTTTTTAGGTAACAGTTAGGTCTTTTAAGTTTTTGGCTTAAATGCACTTTTGGTCCCCCTATTTTGAAATTTGTGAATTTTTGGTCCCCTATTTTAAAACTCAACTTTTTGATCCTCCTATTTTAAAAATCAACCACTACAACAATAAAGGAAAGCGGCGGCGGTTACAGGGGTCAATTAGCGGCGGTTACAAACCACCGCTAATTGATGTGTGTGGCGGTTTTGAAGCGTCGTAGGATCCGGCGTCGCAAAGCTATTAGCGGCGGTTCTGGGTAACTGCTGGTATAACCGCCGCAAACATATTAGCGGCAGTTCATGTAATTTTGCAGCGGTTACGAACCGCCGCTAATGGGTACTGCGTTGCAATTTTTTTTACCATGTTTGCGACGGTTTGAACCGCCGCTATTGACTTTTTCTTTTTTTCAAAAAAAAAGTTTTTTTTTTTACCTCAAAAACGTTTTTTTCCTGCAATTTTTTTTAAAAACATTTTTTTTCTCATATGTCAAAATTAAAATCAAGAACATGACAACATATTACTACCAATTCCACTTCAACATCCAAAATTAAAATTAAAACAATTCAATACACAATAACTTTACACAAACCTAACTCTCTTCCTAAATGAAGATAGTTAACATGACTAAAACTTAAGTAATTAATATAGTAATAGCTAGCTAGAGTACAACTTAAGTAATTAACATCGCCTTAGCTAGCTACGGTTGAAACATCAAGTGATAAATCAACTATCAAAACTATGATTACCAAAGTAATGTTGAGCCAAGACACTGAACAACAATGTTAAATTATAAAATAGCAATCTTCAAATCTCCAAATTTAACAATTCCATGTTTGTCCGCTCTTTTGATTCTAAGTTCCTCTGCAATCTCCAAATCTTGAATATTCATATCTAACATGCCTTCAAGATCTACAAGAATAGAATTGAACAAACATAACTCTTTTCATGTTTATAAATTTTCAGCAAAATCTAAATTAAGAAACTCGTATCTAACCATTGATAATGAGTTCATTGATGAAATTGTTGTAGTACTGCAAATAGATAAGTAACTATAGGATCATTCATATGTGCAAGCCAATTAAAAACTGGATAACTAAATAGGTAACATGATAATTTACAAAGCCACTTACAAGTTGAACATCTTCCATAAGCTCTAAAATTTCCAACTGAACCATTTTAATACCTTTCTAGTACTCAAGTCTGTCATTGAATCCTACATATAAGTGTTAGTTGTGATCAAAACCACAAAATGAGATAAAATCAGTGAACTATAATAAACCTATAAGGATAATATAATAGGTATGCCTTTAGCTTGTATAGTGTTGTATCCACCTTGACAACAATCAATAAATCAAAAAACTAAAACTAAGAACAAATTCTAAAATAATTCAAATTAATGTTATTACCATAGTGTCCAAATGCAATCTATATTCCAAATACATGGCCCAATCTATATTAGCATAGTTTCAACAATATGCAAAGAAATACCTGAATCCACAAACCTAACCACCAGGATAAATAATTGTCAAGTAATTGAATATTTTCAAAATGGAAAAACAGAACCAGAATCCACAAACCTGCCAGAAAACAAATCAACTCAAGTCCAAACTTCGATGCCTGATATGAACAAAAGAGAGTGATTCTGCAAAAACATTTATGTCAATTAAGACACTAATAATAAAAAGGAACATATTTGTCTTTCCGATTGATTGCTTCAATTGTGAGACAATGCATTGTTAGAACACACAATGAAGATAAGCAACAGACCAGCTTTGCAGTGAAGGATATGAAACCTTTAAAATATCTTTTAGGAGCATTCATTTGTGTGTGTTTGGTTCTTGTTTGGTTCTATGTCTTATAGAATTCCCTCAAGTACATCAAGTTGTGAAGAGTAATACAATTTTACCATAGTTTACTTACAATACAACTAAGATAAAATCGTTATAGTGGATAAAGTCACAACACAACAAGCATCAATAGTATCAAAGAAACAAATCAAAATTTCCCAAATCAAAATTTTCCAAAAACCTAAAACCTAGTAAAATTATAGAAATTTGTCTCAGTCTCAGCAATTAATATCAAAACTTCATCACTTAAAATTAAAAACAAGGGGTTGAGCAGTGTTTCATCACATGAAATTGAAAACAAGGGTCGAGTAGAGAAGAGTAGACGTCAAGCAGAGAGAGGGAAAGGGGGAGAGAGAGAGAGAGAGTGAGTTGAAACCTGCAATGAGGAGAAGGAAAAGCTACATCGGCAACGAGGAGAAGCTACAGCGGCGATGACAGGAGCTACAATGGCGGAGAGGAGCTACAGATCGGGAGAGAGATAGAAAGTTTCGATTTGGAAATTGGAACAATGAAACCTATGGAAATTTATTTTGTTATACGGCGCCGAGGATTGCATTGTAGTTGCTTGTTATTAGCGGCGGCGGTTGAAGATCGCAACAATAACAGCCGCTAGAGACAAAGCGGCGACGGTTCCTTTCATAGTGCCTCAAAAGGTCCGTCACTATATTCCAATTTTCTTGTAGTGTATGTGTCAACTTATCATTGAAAGACATGTATCGAGAGACTCCACCTTTACACACCAAACTAACTAGCTTTCGCATTTAAGAAGCTTCAAAACCAACAAGTGAAAATCTGCACTCTGCTAAGTACAGGTCATTGTCATTAGATTTCGAATAATTGGCAACAGCACCGTCAAAGTTCAATCCATTGCTGGTCTGTAATGGAGGTGCTTCAGCATCTGCCGCTTTAACAAATAATGAAACATTTGAAACAGACGATGTACGTTGTGACTGTGTAGCTTCTGAATCTATATCTATAGACTCAACGCAATTAGAAACTAGCATATTTGAATCTGCAGCTCTTGAGAATGAGTCAGAATGCAGTTTCCCAATACCCTTTTCCTGGCTATGTTGCACTGTTAAGTGTCTGGTCACCTTACGTGAAGATAAAGATCCACTCTGAACAGGGTAGGACTCTTCATTCAGACATGCTAATCCGTCAAAAAATACAAACAAATACAAATCAAGTCAGTGAAAAAAACCAATAAACTCCATAAAAGAGAGTTTGGGAGAAAAGAGAAAACTGAAAAGCTTAATCTGAAACTATTTTCTCAAGCGTAATTTTTACAATTATAGTGCGTGTCACCCACGTGTATAAAATATTTGAGCTCAATTAACTCTGAAAAACAATAACCACCACTAACTGAAACCCACACTAAAAGCCCAAGGCTTAGTTGATATAGGGCCAAGTCCAACAGTATTCTAGTCTCAAGAACTCTACCACTAACACATTGTCCACATACTCCTATATACTTAGTGCAGCATCAATGATAACTTCCAGACAGTAAATGATATCGACATGACTAAAATGATATCCACTAATATCAAATAGAGATTATAGAAATAGAATTGAGGTCAAAATCCACTCCTTACCATTTGTCTGCACCAAGTCGCCAACCAAATGAAAAGCGCCAACATGCTCTCTAATATGTTACACTTCAAAAAAAATTCAATGCAAAAGACTTTCTTGGTAGATAGCTTCATCTTCTCTACACAAGACCATAGCTCAAACCTGAAATGCATTGCATAGTTATAATGTATGCTTAGTGAATCACTTGTTATAGAAATAATACTAATCTATATGTTGGAGTTAGATCATGAAACTATGTCAAACTTGTTTTACACATATTTCAAATCAAGTTTGACATAATATCAATTTAACATGAATAATAAGAAAACAATGCAACAATGAGCATGATTCGGTGTTTGCTTCTGAACATAAATAATAAGAAAACAACTAAGTAAATTGACAATGAAGCATCAGAAAGGCCAAGCAAGGCAAAAAACAATAGAGCTCCTGCATTAAAAATGCCAAACTGAAATTCAGTATAATTCACAAGAAAACTAGTAACATTTTATATGTGGAAGGAGGAAACTCTGAACTCAAGGAAAAAGGGAGAAAAAAAAGAAGCAAATTCATGGAAACAAATAGTGTAAGCATCTTTGATGATCACAGCTCTAATTGTCGCTTACCGCATATATATTAGACGCTCAGAACACTATAAAAAACCAGAGAATACGAAGCCAACTTTGTTGGTAACCATCAATTAGAAAAACCAAGTATGGCAGGGAGGTAATGATCTGCACGCAAAAGAAATAAAGTGCTGAATCAGATCATCTATATATACATTACAAATAGATAAGTACGTGGATGGCCAGATGATGGCTGGGTGTATATAAACTACTCAATAAAGTAAAATGATGAGGATTTAATTCATATACATTAATAACTTTTTACACTGCTAGTCAATCATAAGTCAGTCATAACAGCCAGATTATTAGAAACGTTTGATTTTTATCTTAACCACTTCTAAAATCTTTTACACTGACTACACAAAAAATAAACTCAAAGGATAATACAGTGTTCAAAACATTAACAGTGATTTAAAATCAAACTTACCTTGACAGATCGCCAGTGATCCAAACACTCTCGATGAACATATTTTGAAGTACCTTTGCACTTCCAAGGAGCTATGCAGTCCCTACCTAAAGAGAAAATAAAAGGTACATGGTAAATTATACAATATATTGTGATACATCCCAATGCCACCAC
Source organism: Trifolium fragiferum (assembly GCA_954870985.1). Classification (NCBI taxonomy): domain Eukaryota; kingdom Viridiplantae; phylum Streptophyta; class Magnoliopsida; order Fabales; family Fabaceae; genus Trifolium; species Trifolium fragiferum. Next base: position 18,190,841 of record OX940792.1, read on the forward strand.
AAACGGATCACCACATACTACTGGAAAATCAAAAGACTTGACATCAACAGTTTCAGGACGAACCTAAGACAACATACAAAGAATTGATCATCTCAAATTACCTAATAAAATTATAATAGCTTATGAACATGTGATAAGCTAGATAAACTCAAATAAACCAATTTAAACAGATTCATAGTACAAAACTCAAAATCAAGAACATCTATTAGCTTACAACAAGAAACTAAAATTCAACCTCCCTCTTGATTGAAATTTCTGGCACGCTGTATAAGATGTGGGATACAATGCTATAGCTTCTTAACCCTGAAACGTAATGCTGTATACAATGCTATAGCATCTTACTGCGTAAATCTCAAGATAAATAAAACAAATATCTGAAAGCAAGTAAAAGAACACGGGATATTTGTTAACCCAGTTCGGCGCTTAAACAAGCCCTAATCTGGGGGATACCAATCCAGGAAGATGTCCAATAAGCAATAGCCCTAGACTGATGACAACAACCCGCAAGTTATGCCCTTTCCATCTAGCAACTCCCCTATTGTCTATAACCTAGGGTCCTAGCCTAGATCTGAGATATACCTGATCTCACTTCCTTACAACCTTACAAACAGCAAGGATTTCAAAACACAAATATGGAGTCACACTCCTAGAAACTAAACCACTCATACCTAAAGGCTTAGAGTGATGTACAAGAAACAACCATACTCCATGCTTAAAAGCTTTGGAGAAACTACAGAGTTACAATTCAAAAAACACAGTCCTACAAAAGCATCAAGATGATACTAGAGAGGCTCACAAATAAAGCACAAGGCTTACAAAGACACGAAACCCTAAAAGTCTACATTTTGATATATTGGTTTCGGTGAAGAAACTAGGTTTAGCTCCTTCCTTTAAATACTCCAGCAAAGGTCCTTGATCAGAGTTAATCATGAGCTTGATTTGTTTGACTCAAGCCATTTGACCACATTAATTACAATAGATTATTTCCATAAATATACTCCAAGGAGATTCTTAATAAAAGTAAGCTTGACCAGGATCTGAAGTATTAAATGATGATCCTCATAATAAGCCTGATTAAAAACGTGATTAAATGTGTCAGATATGATTCATGAGAGAGAAACACGATTTCCTTAAATAGAAACGCGCGCCCTTATAATACCAAATGCCGGATACGATGTTGTAGCATCTTGCACCACATCCTGCTCACCAAAAATGCAGCCAATACATAAGACTCAACAAACTCCCCCTTTGGCAAATTTTTGGCTAAAACAAATAATGACCATACAGATACTTAAACAGATACTTCAACTACATTTCTTTTTCTGAACATAGGCAAACTGGATGCTTCAACATTCTGCATAACATCACAACATAGAGGCACTCCCCCTCAACATCAAAACATATGCTCCCCCTCAACTTGAGCATACAACAGCATTTGTGCAATCAAAAAGCTACCCATATTGCTATGAATGTAGCTACCTAGGTCACCATATTGCTATGAAAGAGACCCAATCACCATATTTCTATGAAAGTGATTCTAAGTAAACAGTCACCATATTGCTATGAAAGAGACTACTTACCAGCACAGAGATCATGCACAAACAACACCTATCACATGTTTCTCCCCCTCAATGCCATATTATAAGACAATTATTCCCCCTGAATGCATGCATTATATCACAAACTATAACAACATCTTCTTCTTCCTTGTCCATAAAGCCAGAAAATATTCATGAATCTCACCCAAATATGTTAGGGTGCCAGCTCTGATGCCAATTGAAATTTCTGGCACGCTGTATAAGATGTGGGATACAATGCTATAGCTTCTTAACCCTGAAACGTAATGCTGTATACAATGGTATAGTATCTTACTGCGTAAATCTCAAGATAAATAAAAGAAATATCTGAAAGCAAGTAAAAGAACACGGGATATTTGTTAACCCAGTTCGGCGCTTAAACAAGCCCTAATCTGGGGGATACCAATCCAGGAAGATGTCCAATAAGCAATAGCCCTAGACTGATGACAACAACCCGCAAGTTATGCCCTTTCCATCTAGCAACTCCCCTATTGTCTATAACCTAGGGTCCTAGCCTAGATCTGAGATATACCTGATCTCACTTCCTTACAACCTTACAAATAGCAAGGATTTCAAAACACAAATATGGAGTCACACTCCTAGAAACTAAACCACTCATACCTAAAGGCTTAGAGTGATGTACAAGAAACAACCATACTCCATGCTTAAAAGCTTTGGAGAAACTACAGAGTTACAATTCAAAAAACACAGTCCTACAAAAGCATCAAGATGATACTAGAGAGGCTCACAAATAAAGCACAAGGCTTACAAAGACACGAAACCCTAAAAGTCTACATTTTGATATATTGGTTTCGGTGAAGAAACTAGGTTTAGCTCCTTCCTTTAAATACTCCAGCAAAGGTCCTTGATCAGAGTTAATCATGAGCTTGATTTGTTTGACTCAAGCCATTTGACCACATTAATTACAATAGATTATTTCCATAAATATACTCCAAGGAGATTCTTAATAAAAGTAAGCTTGACCAGGATCTGAAGTATTAAATGATGATCCTCATAATAAGCCTGATTAAAAACGTGATTAAATGTGTCAGATATGATTCATGAGAGAGAAACACGATTTCCTTAAATAGAAACGTGCGCCCTTATAATACCAAATGCCGGATACGATGTTGTAGCATCTTGCACCACATCCTGCTCACCAAAAATGCAGCCAATACATAAGACTCAACATACAAAGAATTGATCATCTCAAATTACCTAATAAAATTATAATAGCTTATGAACATGTGATAAGCTAGATAAACTCAAATAAACCAATTTAAACAGATTCATAGTACAAAACTCAAAATCAAGAACATCTATTTTGAAGTACCTTTGCACTTCCAAGGAGCTATGCAGTCCCTACCTAAAGAGAAAATAAAAGGTACATGGTAAATTATACAATATATTGTGATACATCCCAATGCCACCACAAACGGATCACCACATACTACTGGAAAATCAAAAGACTTGACATCAAGAGTTTCAGGACGAACCTAAGACAACATACAAAGAATTGATCATCTCAAATTACCTAATAAAATTATAATAGCTTATGAACATGTGATAAGCTAGATAAACTCAAATAAACCAATTTAAACAGATTCATAGTACAAAACTCAAAATCAAGAACATCTATTAGCTTACAACAAGAAACTAAAATTCAACCTCCCTCTTGATAAAATATGAATCTGATTACAAATCATTGAAATGTTAGTTCCAGTCCTCAGTTAAACAAAACATGAATAAAATCTAAAATTGGAAAACTCAATGCTATCACAATACCTCAGATTTTTTTAATCTCAAAAATTACTACAAGAGTTTCGCCTTCACATGCCTCCAGTTCCACGCTCAAGCTTGAAATCTCCTTTAACTCTTAATTTTTTCATCTCCTTGCAAGAACTAAGTCATGCCAATTGCCATTACATAAAAACATAACAGGAAATGCCAACAAGATAAGAAAGAATCACAATAGGAGATGAAGCTAAAACTAGTGAGTCACATTTAAAACAATCATGCAAGTAACCAAGAGCAAATGGAAAGGTCAGGAATAACCACACGAAACTATCTTAATCCTTAGAGCAAATTATCTGAATTAAAAGTCAATTGCATAAGTGAAATCCAAAGTATAAGATTTGCATTCCAATTAACTAACTTAGCTAACTCAATAAAAATAGCTAAGAGTCTAAGACCTAAATTTTGGAATCATACAAAATATTAATTTCTCAACTTCCCAATTTCAAACTCAATATTTTCTAAGATCCCTAGTAACAATTAAATATAAAAACTATCACTTATGAACCCTAAACTCTAAAAATCAGATTCAGAATCATAACTACCAACCCTAATTCTTAATCAAACCCCAAATTTCGAAACAACCATAATGAAAGAGAAAGAGATGGCATGAATCTGACCTGTAAAAGATATCCAGAAATAGTTGGAACAGAGAAAGAGGGGAAGAGACACACAAAGTTTTTCGTTGTGGATCTGAAATAAGAGATGATTGTAATGAAACATCTGGAAGTTGTATGGACCGACAACGACTTCGAATCCACGGCGGTGCTTCACGAAGGTACTCTCTTCGTCCTCAATATAAGTGTCTGTAACTTTACAAACTCTAGATCATCCAAGTCCTACAACCCTATTAATGTTGTAAACCCCGAACCCGAACAAGGAGATTACTCCGACTCCTCCGATACTTTTTTTGGGTTTTTAGATTTGAAATTTTTGGTTTTGATCTTGGGGTTTGAGGTTCGATCCGTGTCATAGAAGGGTTGAGAAGTGATTTTGATGAAAAGATTGAAATTTTTGGGCGGTGAGGGTCTGAGGGAGTGTAAAGGAAGAGATTATTGGGCGGTGAGGGTCTGAGGGAGAGTGTGAGGTTCTGAGATTTTGATGTTAGTTTCCATCGGTTAAAAAAGAAAAACGAAAAACGCAAACTGCAGCGGTTTGAACTGCCGGCATAACCGCCGGTAAAAATGGAAGCGGTGGCGGTTCTACACCAACCGCCGCTAATGGACTGTCGCTATTTTCTTTTTTTCTTGTAGTGAACATTTATTTTTAGTCCCCCTCATTTTAATGATGTGGCACATGACGTGGCAATGATGAATAGGAATAAAACTTTTCATATCATTATTTTATTTCTTTTATAATTTAAAGTTTAAGAAAATAAAATAAAATTAATAAAACAATTTTTTTTTGTAAAAACAATTCTTCAAGAAGAACCCACTAAGACCCTTATCTTTTACAATTCTCCACCAGTCTCCATTGAAACAAAGCTTTAATAGTGTGAAGCCCCTCAACTCATTCTTGCACTGTATTGCCACCTTGTTCAGTTTCTGTTCTATTTTTGTTAAAACAGAGTTACTCTGTTCTGTTAAGAAGAAGGAGAATGTGTTGTTAATTGTGATTGAGCTCAAAGGTGAACAAATGGTAAGAGAAGAAGGGTAAAACGAAACAGTGATGGTAATGGTACTACTAGGAATAGATGAACTTGTTGAAAATGATTTGAGTCCAATAGGGGCCAGTAAACTTTGATAGTTTTGTTAATGTTGTCTGTCTCTTTTGGTTTTGTTGCTACTGCCAGTCTTATTTCCATGTTCTTATTCATGGCTATTTTAGAAAGGTTCCTTGCACCTTCTTCACAAGCTTTGTCATTTGTTGTGTGTTCTTCTTTTCTTTGGTTTAGGGTTCATCGAATTTGGAGTTCATCAAATTAATTAGATCTTTGATTTAGGAGTTTGGATTAGGTACATTATAGTATAATATGGGAACACACAAATTGGGAATGAATTTTGTTTAAATTTTTAACTTTGATTTTTTTTTTTCATTTTTTTTAAAATGAAATTATATTTATTATCTTAAAATTTATATTATAAAAGAAATAAAATAATGATATTCATCATTGCCACATCATCATCTACAGTGCAACATCATTAAAATGAAAAGGGGACTAAAAAAAATGTTAACTTTTAAAATAGGGGGACCAAAAAGTTGAGTTTTAAAATAGGGAGACCAAAAATTCACAAATTTCAAAATAGGGGGACAAAAAGTACATTTAAGCCTAAGTTTTTTAAATAACAAATATATTCTATATGTTTCTAACTTATTGCACTGTTACACAATTGTGAAATTTTTGATTCAAATTGAAATAAAAGTGTCCAATCAAATAATATCGACATTGTCAGTTGAACTACGATTTTAGACGTGTTCTACGAAGCACAAACATTGGACATTAACACGTCAACACCGATAATAATTTGAAAAAGATGACCCAATTCAATGTAATTATAAATGTCAGTGTTGTATTGATGTCCGATACAGACACATGTCCGACACCGGAATATGCCAAATCCAAATAGTATCCGCACTTCATATGATGTGTTCGCTCTCATTACACTAATAAAATCAAATAATAAACGTATGTATAAATGAAAAAAAAAATTATATATAGACTATGTTGTATTGAGTTGTGTGGTCTAGTTTACGTTCATTAAAAGTTATACTAATAATCATATATATATATATATATATATATATATATATATATATATATACTATTTTATATACTATTTAATTTTTTTTCAAAACTTTGTGAAGGCATATGTCCACACAAGCTATTAAGTGGCTTCGTCCCCGACTACAAATGTAGTTTAAATACAATTACTGTATTTTAAAATATTAAATGGTTAACTATATTCTTATTTATTGAAATTTTTAAGCGTTTTTATACAATTCTTTTTGTATTAATCCTTTAATTTATTTTTTAAAAAATTTGATAATTCAAAATTTAGTCGCGAGTTAAATAAAATATGAGTAAAAGTTGTTTCCACAACAGAAATTCATAATACAATTATTTAATACAACTAACTAGTATTCATTTATAACTTTATTACAAAGATGTTAAACATATCTTCTATTTCTAATTTTAGACAAAGCATGCCGATTTATGCGTAAATTTAGGGTATCCAAAAAAGTGATGGATGAACTTTTTGAAGTATGAACGAATTTAATACTAATAATAGTATTGTTTATTTATCTATTCGACCAATTGCAGTAGTCCAGTCAATGAATTGAAGAGGGAAGCGATAGAGTGATTATTATTCACACATGAACTTGATAGATACGCGTCGCTTGACGCGCCCTGCAGTCATCAGTCAACAGTAGCAACCGTTTATTTTATTTTTCCACCATCAATTGAATTTGGTTCGGGAGTAAGTTCTGACATCAAATAGTTTCAACTTCTTTTCGATCGGAGTTGTAAGAATCAAATTTTTTTTTTTTTTTTAGTTCGAGAGTCAGTTTTAATATCAAATAATTACAACCTCCTTTCGATTGCAGTTACGGGGATAGAAGCATTATTATTTTACTTACTAAAATTGAAGCGAAGAGGATCGGGTCACCACCAACCTAACCCTGTACTGCACGTCGTCATCTCAAACACAACAAAGTCCTCTCTCTTGACTTTTTTATATTTACATACATACATTTCCCTTCTCTCTCTCTCTCTCGATTCTTCTTCACCATCTCCATTTCCTCTTCTATTCTTCTTCTTCTCAACCTGCTTCCATCTCCTACGCTTCATTCCTTTCTCTTCCTAAATTTCTAAGGTTTGTTTCACTATTTTATTTTATTTTCTTTTTCTTCATAGCCACCGTTCAATTATAGCCGTGTCTTCCAATTTCATCTCTCTCTCTCTCTTGCTTTTTCTTTTTTACTTTCTTACTTTTTGAATCATAAATAAGATGATTGATTTCTAATTACATCAACTGTGTAGCATAGTCTAGGATACAAATTTAGAGTTTACATACCGTTGACCAATTTTTTTTGAAGAATTCAATTTAGACTCTAGGAAATTAAGGACAATTTAATTCAATGGATTCAATTCATTTTCATTACTTTGTTTTTCGGAACAATCAAATACAGAGTCATTCTCACATTTCATGTAATTAGTTTAATTTGTCTCCTAAGCAGCAACTTCATGCTCATACATGTGCCTGATTGTAGTTTAGTTTAGATATAATTGAAATATTGCTGAAATTTTTTGACCTATTAATGTCTTTTGTATAATCTGATAAATAAAATACCATGAATGCAGTTTGTCTCTGTAAGGCTCGAATTTTCGCATTATTATTATTGTGTTTTTTTTTATTAGTTTTCAATTTTATTATCCTTCAAGACATTGATAGTGTTGTATGTGGATCAGCCAGGTGACTTTCGAACTAGTTTCTTCAGATTTTAGAAGATATACCACTCGAAGCTGCATTTGAATTACATCATACTGTCATGACTTGTTTTGCTTTCTTATTTGGTAAGAAAGTTTCTTCTGATGCAAGACGAGATCCTGAAATCGTTGAAGGTAACTTATCTACATTTCATAAATTTTTAGAAATGCGGTTTCATTCATTTATTGAGAAATACAGGACCTTGATTTTACAATGTTTGACTTTAATTGAGTATACTTGTTAACAGGACTTTCCGGAATTCGAATAAAAGTTTATACTTACAAAGAACTAAAAGTTGCCTCTGACAATTTCAGCCCGGCTAATAAAATCGGGGAAGGTGGTTTTGGTTCTGTCTATAAGGTAACCAAACAACTTCAAGTGTTTCTTTCATCACTATATCATTTGTTTTGATCCTTGTTTTTTCCTTTCCATGCTTTAACAATGAAACCTTAATAATATTTTGGTGGATGATCAGGGAGTGCTAAAAGGTGGAAAGTTAGCCGCTATAAAAGTGCTTTCAACTGAATCAAAACAGGGGGTGAATGAATTCTTGACCGAGATTAATGTGATTTCAGAAATACAACATGAAAATTTGGTTATACTATATGGCTGTTGTGTGGAAGGAGATCATCGAATATTAGTCTACAATTACCTTGAGAATAATAGCCTTGCACAAACCCTTCTAGGTAAATGCATTATAATTTTATGGTAAAGTTTTTCCGGGAAAATTTAAGAACAAGGTCCTCCTGTATTTCATCAGAATTTCATGGACTTGTATTAATACTTTGAACAAATAAAATTGTCCGCACTTGCAGCTGGAGGTCACAGTAATATCTACTTCGATTGGCAAACACGATGTAAGATATGCATTGGAGTTGCACGTGGACTTGCGTTTCTTCACGAGGAAGTACAACCCCATATTGTTCATAGGGATATAAAAGCAAGCAATATTCTCCTTGACAAAGATCTCACGCCTAAGATTTCAGATTTTGGTCTTGCAAAACTTATTCCATCATACATGACTCATGTCAGCACACGTGTAGCAGGAACAATGTAAGCGTTTTAGATTTCCAGTCAGTAATTTTTTTGAAGCATTTATTTAATTCAACAACAACAGCTGTCTTTCACATTGTGCGAGCTAGCTACGTTGATCAAATGGTGTCATGATGTCCTATCATGAATCATTTTTGGTAACAAACTGTTTGACAACCCTACATTTGATCAACTCTCTTTATTGGGGTTTCTACATTTGTTACTCGCACATGCCCAAATGAGAACCTTGTTGACTATATTGATTTTATTCCATATATTTATAAATTGTACAAATGTTACATAAGAGATTTGTTTGGCTGATCCAGTGCTGTTCATAAATTTGTAGTCCAATTAATGCAGTCACACTTGTACTGGCCGGTAGTATTAATTAAATTCACGTATCATCTATAATCACGATCTCATTGACAGTGCTGCTTAAATGCATTTATTTCTTGATGGAAACATAAATTCTTCAGGATGTTATTGTTTATTATGTCCATTTATTCATCACGCTATTTGCTTCTTAAGTGAGAATAAGGAAATCGCCTCTTTTACTATTTCTGTTGTTATCTCCCATTTCTCACCAATTATTTATATATCTGCAACCCAATATGCTGTGTTTTATTTCAGAGGTTATTTGGCACCAGAGTATGCAATAAGGGGGCAGTTGACACGTAAAGCAGATATTTACAGTTTTGGGGTCCTCCTTGTAGAGATAGTCAGCGGGAGATCCAACACAAATACAAGATTACCAATTGCAGATCAATATATTCTAGAAACGGTATGTGCCTTTAGCAAACCCAGTTCTATTGCGTTTAAATTTCTGTCCAATACTCAAAAGCAAAACATTGTTTCCTGCATATATGTGTGATAGGGACAGGCCTGAGGGGATTATGTTCTGTTCATAGCCTAATAACAGTTCGATAGTTTGGTAATTCGAAAATAAGGCATGTTGGTTATAAATCAGAGGCGAGCCTTAGATAGCAAGGTAGCTTGTTTGTGAGTGAATTAGGGCCAAGTGCTGCCATTGTTTGTTATCAATGGCCAAAGGGTTCCCCATTTCAAGCAATAAGATACCAGTTTCTTACAGTCTGTTTAAGTTTATGTACATAAAAATTGCACTTTAATTTAAATAAAAATTGACTGCAAAATTTGATCAACAAATTTGATGCCACTTTTCTGAGTTGAGTTATTTCTGACTGGCAACCGGCAACACCATTTTGGATTTTCATTCCTTAACAAAGTTATATTCTCCAATAATATTTTTTGCAATGAAACTTCACTATATATTTCATTCTTTTTAGTTATTCTTTTTTATTCATCATACTTATGTTTTCCCCTATATTGTCGGTTTGTCGCACCTATCAAAACCTTGAATAAGTCTCTTCAGGCTCATAGTTTAATCCATATCTTAAATATTGTTTTTACACTTCTATGCTTCTTGTATTAGCAGTAGTAGTTTGTAATATTTGAATTTCAAAATTATAACTTTGAAATTCGTTGACATGTTAAAAGCATTCATATGTTGTAGTAGATAGTTAAGCACCTGCTAGACTACTAAGCTTGCACTGATTCAAATAAGCACGAACATAAACAACTTTCACATGTACTTCTGCATTATATCTTAAAACACCAAATGATTAAATAATAGTACTGCATTATATCGTTAGACAATCTTTTATTTAAACTTCTGTTCTTACAGGCATGGGAACTTTATGAGCGAAAGGAATTGGTACAGTTGGTAGACATATCACTAAACGGGGGATTTGATACCGAGGAGGCTTGTAAAATTCTGAAGATTGCACTTCTTTGTACTCAGGATACTCCTAAACTTCGGCCATCCATGTCTTCTGTCGTCAAAATGCTCACTGGAGAAATGAATGTTGATGAAAGTAAGATAACAAAACCAGGCTTGATTTCAGATGTTATGGACCTTAAAATTCGACAACCTAAAAAACTTAAAGATACAGAGACTACATATTCATACAATGCTTCCTCTGGCTCAGATAGCCAGGGTAATACTACCATATCATTGGCTGCTTCAAGTTCTGCAACAACTTCAAGCTTTACTGTGAAATGTGATTAAATCATGTAAACATAACTAGTCATCATTGGTTATCCATTTGATATAAGATTCTTTTTATTTTTAATTTTTTTTCCTGAGGTGTGTTATCTCATGTAAATTTGTTGACGATTCTATAATTTTATGTTAAATTTATTTGGTATGGGGCCAGTAGGAAGTTTTGTTGTAAAAGTTTTTGAGCAAAGGCATCAAATTAATAGATGTTTTCATCTTTTTTGTATATTATCCATAATATTGTGTATATATAGGTGGAAAAAGGGCTGTCACGTGTCACATGCTTAGAGGGCTTAGTTAGAGCATCTCTAATAGCGCAAATGAAGGGCGAACATAATAAATTTTAATTACAATTTATCCTATATTTCTTAAAATTAGTCTCACAATTTATATCACACATTTAAGTTGATCAACTATGATGACCGTTGTTTGTGGAAGAACCCGTTTCTACTGTGGCAAAGTCCAATGGTGGTGAGCTGAAGAATTTCGTTTTTCTGGGACTTTCATTTGAACTTTGAACGCCTTTGCAAAAACTTTGACAATCCATATTGGAGTCCAAATTCTTGGACCTTTCAAATTGATTACTAAACGTGCAAGTTACAGGACTTGTCAAGTTGCCATTATTGTTTTGTTTTTCTTCAAGTTATAGGGTGGACTTGTCAAGTATTCATTCGCTTTTTGTTCTACACAATTAAGAGATTTTTTCTCTCGTTTTTATCTATGGGACTTTTTTTTTTTGGTTTAGAATGGAGCTAGGATCGAATCTGGAACCTCCAGCATACAACCTGAATCCCTCACCATTAGACAAAACCTAGTGGCTTATCCTTGAGATTATATAGAAATCCTATAAATTTAAAGCTTCAAGGACAATAGTGTCAGTCCTAGGTGTAGGCTCTTCAAGGGAGTACAATATTTGACATTGTCACATTAGAATCTTGATGAAGCTTGATCTTCTTCAGAGTCTTGGTTTATTTTTAGAGATGGTCTTCTGCTTAACGGTTTTCAGAGCTCGCTTTTCAAAACATACGACTCTCTTGATTCTTCTTGAATGTCTTGTCCAAAGTGCTAACTTGTCGTCTCTCTTTAAAAGTTCTCTCTACTTCAAAGCACGTTTGTCTTCAAAACTTGTTGCTCTTCAGAGTTGACATCATATTTTCAGAGTTTAAATTTAGTAGCGCGTTTGGTATGTCCTTCAGATGCAGATTATTAATGTCAGAAGTAGAATTTCATTCTATGATATCCTGCACACTTGAACATACATTAGTATCCCCAATTGTTTTATTATACATTGTTATCATCAAAACTTCAGAGCCATTGTCCTAACATAAGACGTCGTAGTCGGTCTATCAAAAATTAAATTTTCATGAGATCACTTATGTGTTGCGTGTCAAATGGGGAAACAAACCAAGGCGTCGTTTAATTTGAAGAACATAGTTTCTACGACACACCCATTGGAATTTCTTCATATGGAGTTTTTTGGTCCTTCAGAGATAAAAAGCTTTGGTGGAAACTACTATGATTTGTGATAGTTGACGACTACTCAAGATACATTTGTTCATCAAGTCTCGTGACAATGTGATTTGGAGAATTATACTCCCTCCGTCTCAAAATAAATGACCTAATTTTGACTTTAGATACTATTCACATGATCTGCTTTGACCGTGTTTTTCTACGAATGTGTACATGTAAGTATTGACATATAAGATGTTATTTGATTTGTTTCAACAAGTATTTTCAAAATATAGAATTTTTATAATTTTTAATAATAGATAATTAAATATACTAACGATTAAAGTTGTGCATTGACAAACGTAAAAATGGTCAATTAGATCATTTATTTTGGGACGACGGAAGTAACAGATAGTGACTGTTACAAGCAACTTAGGCTGATGGAACTATGGTTGAAAAAACAAATACTCAATGGTCAAAAGTTGACCAAGAGAAAGTGTTTTTTAACTCCAAAATTCAAGTATTCTTATCTACTGCTTCAAGCATGGAGAAAAGTGAAAGATTGGATGAATGCACATCTGCAAAGCAAGTCTAAGCACTTTGAAGAAACTTCACGAAGGAACAAGTCATGTCAAGGAAACAAGAATAGTCGTTAGTGTTAGAAAATTCAAAATCTTTGAAACGACTAAAGAAGAGACTATTGATGAAATGTATGTAAGATTTACAGCAATAGTCAATGAACTGTGATTCCTTGAAAAAATCTACTCAACTCATGATAGAATAAACAAAGATTCTGAGGTGTCTAATATCAAGTACTTCGAGACCAATGGTGACAACGATCACCAAGCTAAGAATCCAATCAACATGGATTTAAAAGGATTGATTTGATCACCCAAAACTTCAAGAAGACATTCCTACTAAGAAAGGAAATCAGTACTTAATAATAATAAACTTAAACTATAATTTATTATTATTATTATTATTATTATTATTATTATTATTATATTAAGAAAAATGCTAAAGAGTGCACCGGATGCACTAATTAAGCATATTAATATAGAAATATTTTCTTGGAACTTGTGTATTTAATGTAAAAAGTTATCTTTTTAGCATTAATTTTATCTTTTTATTTTTTTTTAATATGCTTAACTAGTGCACCGGATACACTGTTTAGCATGACCCTTATATTATATTAATAATAAGAGGATTGCTACATGGCACGACATATACCCAACGTACAAATTGGCACGACAAGTTCATTTATAGGCTATTTTCTTTTTAAATCGGTGCTAGCTTATACCATCCATATTTTAAAATAAAACAAAAATCTAGTTAGTTACTGGTATGGTATATACATCGTCAAGAAAAGTTAAGCGGTGGTAACATCTTAGACTTAATTGCTACAACACGTATTTCACTATCTGACAACTAGTGGAAATCAACAATCCATAAGCAATTGTGATGTCACGAAATTTGTATAATTTCTTATAAACAAAGATATTTGTTAGACTAAATAGATTATTTGGAGTTGAATCATTATGAAAAGAGAATTCAAATTACAATAATCAACTCATGAATTGTGCAAATCCGACGACTACTTTCTCATGCAATTTAGCTTTTCCTAATAATAATTCTCAATAATTATGTAGCGTGTCAATGAATCTTTACTTTTAAAGTATTGCTAATTGACCGTTGAAGCCTTAGCATAGATTTGGATATGTATAAGTAGGAATCTAAATCTTTCAACCAATTATATGAGGAATACGGGTGCTCGACATAGCATTTGAAGACTTTGATTTTTTACTTCAAATAGAAATTTTTTACTTCAAATAGATAATTTGATCTTAATAAACTTAATACAATGGGTACAATGATAATCTCAGTCCATCATATTTTACGATCTCCTTTTCTATTTTTGCGGCAGCTAATAATAGGAAAAAGTCCAAATACATATTAAAGATGGAGGTATATAGCACATTAAAAGTGTCAAGACATTGATAATTTAATTATCAATTTGTTTTGGTAGAATGATAATTTAATTATTAATTTTTTGGTAACAAGATTTATATTTTTATAATAAATAAGTATAGTTATTGTTGGTGCACAAGCCAAAAGAGAAGAGGAATTGATTAACTTGCACCGCAAGTAATCTGAGAAGAGAGAAGAAGGAGATTAAGAAACCTGAAGGAAATGAAAGAGAGGATTTCTATTGTTTATTCAAAATAAAAATGAGAAAAGATACAACTATCAATGAAAGGCATAACCTTATATACAAAATTGAACTAACTAACTAACTGTTAACAAACTGTTAACAACCTAGTACTAAACAAAGCTAGATTGAATTTTACTATTATTCAACATACTCCCTTAAAATTCAATCCTTCAAAACTGTTTGATCTGAAACACACCAAGTGCATTTCTGAGGTTCAAAAACCTGTCAACCTTTAAGCTCTTTGTCATAACATCTGCAATCTGAGAACCCCAGTGGCACAATGGATTACTTCTAGCCCTCCTTGGTTCACCTACTCCCTTAAGAAATGAAATCTGGCTTCTATGTGCTTGCTCCTCCCATGAAGCACAGAGTTCTTTGCCAAATTGATTGCAGATTGATTATCAATTTGCAAAGTGATTGTCTTCTTTACATCAATCTTTAACTCCCTCAGCACTGACTCAATCCATAGAGCCTGACATGCTGCATAAGAGCCAGCTATATACTCTGCTTCACAAGAAGAGAGAGCAACTACTGGTTGCTTCCTTGAACACCAAGCAACAGGAGCCTTCAAAAACTTGAAATAATAGCCTGTGGTGCTCCTTCTATCCACTTTGTCACCACACCAATCAGCATCAGAATAACAAATTATCTCTGAATTTGCATTTGTTGCTGTATTTGGAAAAAGAATTCCAAATTCTAATGTGCCTGCAATGTATCTCAAGATTCTAGTAGCAGCCTTCATATGTGATTGCCTAGGATCCTCCATGAATCTACTAACCAAGCCTACTGCAAAACATATATCAGGCCTGTTGTTACACAAATATCTCAGTGATCCAACAATTTGCTTGAACATTGTAGGATCCACGGCTTCTTCATCATCATTCTTCACTAGTTTCAGATTTGTTTCCATTGGAGTCAGTGCATGAGTACACTCAGTCATGTTGAATCTTTTCAAAATCTCACCAGCATACTTCCTTTGATGCAGCATTAATCCTCTTGAGGTTTTTTGAAATTCAATTCCTAAGAAATAAGAGATTGTTCCCAAGTCTGTCATCTCAAACTCATCCATCATGACAGTTTTGAATCTCTTGATCTCAGTCATGTCACTACCTGTAACCAGTAAATCATCAACATATAGACATATGAGAATAATGTTTGACTCTGAACTCTGCACACATACACCATATTCTGACTTGCACTTGCTGAAACCTTGCTTCACAAGGAATCCATCAATCCTTTTGTTACAGGCTCTAGGAGTTTGCTTCAAGCCATACAAGGCTTTCCTTAACCTATACACCATATGTTCTTTGCCTTTGATCATAAAACCAGGTGGTTGAGTCACAAAAACTACTTCCTCTAATGGACCATTTAGGAAAGCAGATTTAACATCCAAGTGATACATAGGCCAGTTTCTTGAGTTGGCTATAGCTACTACCAATCTTACAATCTCAATTCTAGCTACAGGTGAATAAACTTCTGAATAATCTAGTCCTTCTTTCTGCAGAAAACCTCTGGCAACTAACCTTGCTTTGTATTTTGCTGTTGAACCATCAAGATTAAGCTTCAGTTTGAACACCCATTTTACTGCTATAGCTTTCTTGTCTGTAGGTAGTTTGACTAGCTGCCATGTTTCATTCTTCTCAATGGCATATAGTTCTTCTTCCATAGCCTGCTTCCACTTCAAGTTTTTCATAGCTTCAAGATAACTAATAGGTTCTGCTCCTGCCAATAGTGCAAAATGTACTAGATCACCATCTTCATTCACCTCATTGTCATTTGTAGTCACACAGTCTTGTATCCTTGCAGGTGCTTTCTTTGTTCTAGTGGATTTTCTGATCCCATCATTGTTGTCTGCTTCTTCACCATTTGTACCTTGGTCAACATTTACTGGTGCTTCAATTTCATCATTTGACTCCACTGTATCAGTTTCATCATCAGAAGGTTGACTTAGCTCAAGCCTGCTGCTAGTACTGCCAGCTATCCAATCCCAGCTTTTAGCTTCATCAACTATGACATCTCTGCTGTATATCATTTTCTTTGAAATTGGATTGTACAATTTATATGCACCAGTCACATGATAGCCTACTAGTATCATTGGTTCACTCCTGTTATCCAACTTACTTCTCTTTGCTTCAGGAACATGTTTGTGACACAAGGCACCAAAGACTTTAAAATGACTCACACTTGGCTTCTTACCAGACCAAACTTCTTCTGGTACTTTATCTTTAAGTTTTCTAGTTAGGCACCTATTAAGCACATACACTGCAGTGCTTACAGCTTCACCCCAAAAGGATTTAGGCAGATCTCTATGCTTTACCATGCATCTAGCCATCTCTAGTATTGTTCTATTCCTCCTCTCTGCAAGTCCATTGTGCTGAGGAGTATAGGGTGCTGTAATCTCATGTACAACACCTTGACTAATGCAAAATGACTCAAAATTCCTTGAAGTGAACTCACCTCCACCATCTGTCCTGAGAATCTTCATTCTCTTACCACTTTGATTTTCAACCAGCATTTTAAAGTTTTTGAAAGTTTCAAATGCTTCATCCTTTGTTTTATCAAATACAGCCAAATCTTTCTGCTAAATTCATCTACAAAGGTGATAAAATACATGTTCCCTCCAAGAGACTTCACATAAATTGGTCCACATACATCTGAATGTACAACTTCCAGTACATCCGATGATCTCATTGGCAGTGATTTGCTGAAGGCATTTCTAGATTGCTTACCAATCAGGCAACCATCACATATCTTGTCTGGTGTCGCAATTCTAGGCAAGCCTGTGACCATTCCTTTACTACATAGCTGGCTCAGGTATCTGAAGTTCAAATGACCAAACCTCATATGCCATAGCCAGTTTTGCTTGTCATCTGTCACAACTTTCCTGCATTCAACTGCTGTAGTGTTGATCATTGTTTTGAATGTTCTATTTTTGGCAAGAGGTGTTCTAAGAATCAACATAGTTGCAGGATCATATAGCTCAAAAAACTCATTTTTTATGCTTACTGAAAAACCTTTTTCAACAAGCTGACCAACACTGAGCAAGTTACAATCCATACCTGGCACATATAACACATCTTCAATTACTGCAGAGCTACCATTGCTCCTCTTGATCACCATGTTACCTGTCCCCTCAGCTTGTAATGAACTACTATTAGCCAACCTGATCCTGCTCTTCTTGGAGCTATCAAACTTGATCAACCACTCCTTGTGACCAGTCATATGGTTTGAACACCCTGTGTCCAAAAACCATTCTCCATCAGCAATACTTCCATCTGACATAGCTGCCATGAAGGTTACAGCTCCTGCATCTGTATTGCCTTGCACCAGATTTGCTTTGTCATCACTTTCTTGACCTTTCTTTGACCTACATTCAGAGGCATAATGTCCCCACTTTTCACAGCTATAGCATTGTATATGACTTTTGTCCTTTTTTGCATTTGATGTTCCTCCTCCTTTCTTGAAGGATTCAGATTTTTCATCAAATTTACCATGCTTTTGTGAATTGTTCTTGGACTTATCTGGATTCTTTCCCTTGTATCCTCCACCTTTCTTGACTGTTTGAGCCTGAAGGGCTTGTACTGACTCTTGTACACCCTTCCTTTCAGTGATCATTAATTCATGAGCCTCCAAAGAACCAACCAAATCTTCAAGCTGCAGATCTGATTGGTTGCCTGCTTCTTGAATAGGTACAATTACATGATCAAAGTTTGAAGTCAAGGTTCTCATTACCTTCTGAACAATCATCTTGGCTGTAAATTCTTCACCACAATTCTTCATAGTGTGAATCAATGCTTGGACTCTGGCAGTATATGCTCCAATTGTTTCATCCTTGTCCATTTGCATTAATTCATATTGTCTCCTCAGTGACTGTAACTTCACTGCCTTCACTTTCTCCCCACCATCATAATACTTCACCAAGATATCCCACGCTTACTTAGAGGATTCAACATGAGAAATCTTATCAAAATTTGATGTATCCACAGCAGCTTGAATTGCATACATTGCCTTACAATCTTTCTTCTTCAAATCTTTGTGATTTGCCTTTGCCTTCACAGTTGCATTAGCTGCTAATGCAGGAACACCATTCATCACTACCTCAAGCGTATCTTGAAATCCAAACAGGGACTTCATCTGCTTGTGCCACCTTTCCCAATTCTTGCTATCAAGAATTGGAAGATTGTTGGGTAAACCTCCATTGCTCGACATGGTACAGAACTTGAACCTTGACAATGAACACCCAAGAAACCTGAATCTTTGTGATTCTACACAAAGCACCAAAGGCTCGAGATACCAAATCTGTTGGTGCACAAGCCAAAAGAGAAGAGGAATTGATTAACTTGCACTGCAAGTAATCTGAGAAGAGAGAAGAAGGAGATTGAGAAAACTGAAGGAAATGAAAGAGAGGATTTCTATTGTTTATTCAAAGTAAAAATGAGAAAAGATACAACTATCAATGAAAGGCATAGCCTTATATACAAAATTGAACTAACTAACTAACTGTTAACAAACTGTTAACAACCTAGTACTAAACAAAGCTAGATTGAATTTTACTATTATTCAACAGTTATCACTACATGCATCATGTTATATTTATAGGTAGAAGTATTCATAGCTATTAAAACTCAATTTTCGATAATTATTCAACCGATATTCACGAGTACGCACGAGGTTGTGACGAAGCTAAGAGATAAGTCGTTTTCCTTAGTTTCAACGAATTAACGCAAACAAAAATGAATGCTTTCATAAAATCACGCATTGCATAGCAAGCGTTTTTAATTGAATAGAGTGATTGTGAAGACTACAGATGACTCATTACTACTTTAGGGTTAATTTGCCATAATAATAAATTGTATTGCAAGGGATCATAAAACAAGTTACCAAATAGGACTAGGGGATGGATTCAAAACAACCTAACCAATTTTCTCAACTTTGTCTTATCTTTTAAATTGCGTTTTCAAACAAACTGAACCCCCGCCCAATTCAATGTTAGCACTTCATAAATTCACTTTAATTACTTTGTTACACAATTATGTTGTGACAAACTTATATAAATATTATTATTTGACGACAGCGTTGGTACACTTGCCGACCGAGCAATCATGATAGAGCAATATTCAGCAAAATTCTAATGTAATTAAGAATTTGTCAAAATTAGTTTATGAGATTAATTAGATATAAATGACTAATTTATATTATTCATCAAATATGTTACCATTAAGTTAATTAATATAAAAATCTCAAATTATCTTGCTTTAAACGAATAGAACGGAACTACTTCATTGGTGAGATTGGGTGGTTGAAATGGTTGTCGCGAGCTTCATGCACGAAAGAGAAATGTATCTGCAAAAATGTTAGCACTTCAACGATCAAGTCATTATTTGAATGAAGGGGGGAATTGGGTGAAAATGGCGTCCCTCAAGATGTTTGAGGTATATCTATATTTATAAGTTGAACCTTGCATGAGTATACATGGTGGCAATTCTAACAAAATCGATAAAGATTTCGCATCAATAACATTACTATCAAAATCGATAAATATACATCAATAATCTTGACAACAAGAACCGATTAAATTTTACTGTAGATTGCAAAAACTGGTGATTAAGTCGTTTTTTATCTTCTCGTGAGGTGGAATATTTTATACCTATTTGTTTAATTGTTTAGTTGCACGCTTGCAAACTTTTCTGCCATGGTGTCAGAAAAACGGTTGTCAGTAAGAAAAAAGTGACCACGTGATCTGAATGTCAGGTTTATGGAAGGAATTAAAGATAAATTTCATTAAACGCTTACGCGGAAGAAGCAATCTACACGCTTTGTGCCTGGATGGATTCCATGTGTTTTCCCTCCAAAAAATTTCGTTCACTTTATGAGTTTTCAAATTTCAATTTTTGATTGTCAATTTTTTAATTGAAAATAATATGAGACATTGGTTCTATAAAAGGAGTTCAAGGATGGTTGAGTTATCCATCCAAGTTTCTAAACCCGTTTAAGTTCTTATACCCATCCATGGAGAAAAAAATTGCTGAGAAGAAGAAATTTGATTCTTTGTCTGAAATTGTGCCTGGAAACGAATCTTGGCGTATCAAGGTTCGTGTACTTAGACTGTGGAAGGTTCTTGGGTTCATCAATGTATATGAAACTAATTCTATAAAAATGGTTTTGGTTGATGAAAAGGTTTGTGTTTTTTGTTGGATATAAATTTATATTTTTTAAAGTTTTCGTATATGTCTTAGTAATCAAACCGAACTGTTTCACAAGGAGCTAAAATGCATGCAACAATCAAGAAACAAATGTTGTACATGTTTGATTCAAAGATTGAAGAAGGAGCTGTTTATCAGATGTCTTTTTTCTCTGTTTGTCCTGCCACTGGGTATTATAGGACAACTATGCATCCCTACAAACTCATTTTCCAAATCAAGACAAGGGTTAAACTTTCCCCGAGTGCTGCTATATGCGAGAATGCATTAACTTTGACAAATTTCTCTGATGTTCTTGCTCATACTCATGACTATGAGTATTTGGTTGGTGAGTTGTCTCTTCAAAACCAAAGCGTTGTTTGTATTCTTCAACTATCAATTTTATTTTTAATTAGTTTAATTGTTTTGATTTAGATGTGATTGATTTGATGACTAGAATGTCTGCTGAAAGGGAGTACATTAAGGATGGTAATGTAACAAAAATGGTTTTGATTGAGCTAACTGACCATAGGTTTGGAAAATTTCTATTCGTTTGTTTAATGTGTTATTTGTTTCCTTATTGTTTTAAAATATTGTTGGGTAATAATAACAATGAATGCAAAAATTTATCTTTTGCTAGCGGGAAGTGTGAATATGCTCTTTTCGGTGAGTATGTTGACATGTTAAAAAAATTGATGGGTAAAAGTGATGATGGTTTGCCTGTGGTGGTGGTTCAATTTGCTAAGATTAAAATGTTTAGAGGTGCATATCTCTGACTGTTTTTTTTTTTTTTTTTTTTATATAATTGCTTCTGTTGTTGATCAGTTATTATTTTGTAGATAAAGTTTCAATACAAAATGTAATCAATACTACTAGGATCTTTGTGAACCCAAATATCCCTGAAGTGGATGTATATAAGAATAAGTTTGTTATTTAATTTTAAATTTAAAATAATTGTAAAGTCTTAGTTTTTAGGGAAAATTATAACAACCTCCCTTGAGTTCTATCTAAATACAAGAAACCTCCCCTCTATTTTCTCAAAAAGCAGAGACCTCCCTTGCTGTTAAATTCCGTCCAATCTCTGTTAGATTGGAATATAAAGCGCGCGTTTAGTTTAATTAGAAAATCCATGGAAACCTTGCTCATCCTCACTCGTCTTCACCTTCATCCGTTTTCATCTTCACTCTTTGCCGCATCTGTTTTCTGATCTCTTCTCTCAACACTCATCAATGTTCTCGTTAATTGTTGGTTGAAGCGCACTTTTTATTTTTTTCTCGTTATCACTGTCTTCACTCTTCGTCATTCTCGCCGTGCAGCTCTATCGTTCTACCTTGTTCCTGTTGTTGTCTGTCGTTAATGTCGTCTTTACTATCGTAAGCACTGGCGCAATTTCTGTGCGCGTCATTCTCACCTCATGTGTTGTTATCTAGCTACTGATCTATTCAGATACTAGTAATTTTGTGCGTATTGTTGTTCTAAGTTTTTGGTTCTGCGTTTGTTTTTATGCCCTTGAATTCTGGTGGACTTTCTGTATTGGTGTTGTTTGTGTTTGTGGCGTGTTGTTTTTGCTTTAGATGGTGTTGGGTACTTTTTGTTTGTGGATGATCTCTATTCCATATAAGTTGAGATACTTGTTAATTGCTTGCTTAAATTTCGTTGGTTTATGCTACTTGCTGTCACTTGAGCAAATTTGTTCTAAAATAGCAATTGGTTGATTTTGTTGTCATGTGAATTTGAAGAAAAATTATGGGGAGGTCACCGAAAGTTTTAAATCAATCCAGGGAATTTTGATTCTGTTGTCATGTGAATAAGAGTTAACGGAAAAATAAACGGTGTTAGTGAACAAGGGATGTATTTGTCTATTTGATGAAAATTTAGGGGAGGTCTTTGCATATTTTGAAACTAGAGGGGGTGTCAGTTATATTTTAATAGATCTCAGGGGAGGTCAGTGTAATTTTTCCAAGTTTTTATCTTAATTTTGTTTTTGTGTTAATTTAGTTTTTGTATTAATATTTTTTTATTTATGTTTGACATGATAATTCCATATTTTGATGTTAGTATTTCTCTACATGGTTTGATAGCGATAGTGTTGTGCCGTTGATTGGATCTCGTGCTAAGGCTCTTATGGATGAGGAATTTCTCCATATGCATCCAAAGAAAACATTGATTGATTTAGTTGATATGGTTGAGGATGGGATATTTGTTGTTTGTGGTACTGTGGTTGGCATTGTCGGGGGCCAAGATTGGTGGTATCCTGCATGTAAATGCCATAAGGGTGTGATCCCGGATTCAGGTTCTTACTATTGTAACAGTTGTGCTAAACACATTTTCTAGGTTATTCCAAAGTAATATTCTTAACCATTGTTTATATATTTATAGTCCTGTGTCTTACATTTTTTAGTATCGCCTAATGTGTTTGTTCATTTTTAAAGGTTTAGGGTTAAGGTTCATGTGTCTGATGGGAAAACCACATCTATCTTTGTTCTTTTCGATGTTGTCATGAGTTACATTCTGGAAAAATCATGTGCTCACTTTGTTTCTGCAGCTAAGGTAATCATATTCCTTAAGAAATTATGTGAATCATAGTTATTTACCTGTTGAAGTTTTTGGTTGGTGTGTTTTATGTGTTTTTCTTATTTATTGTAGGTTGAGAAGGGTGGTGCTTATCCCATTGAATTTGATTCTTTAGTTGGTCAGAAAATGTTATTTGTTGTTGATACTGGTGTAAAGGCAACCAATGTGTCTGATGGTTCAATTCGTGTTAAGCGTGTTTGTATGGATTCCACAATTATTGAAAAGTTTTGTGCTGAAGGGCCATTTTCCACTCCTCTTAAGGTATATGTCTTTTTTTTCATATTTGTTTATAATTGATTTTCTTGAAATCTTATAGTTATTGATTGTTTGTTTTTCAGCCAATACCTCCTGTCAATCTATGGATGACGATGACGCATTTGAAGAGGATTTGACTGATGATTCTGATTCTTTAGATGATTCACAACTTTCTGATTATGTTGCTGATCTTATTGTAACCCATGAATCAACTTCTAAGAATCCTTACAATTTGAATCTCGAACTTACTGATGATATTGTCATAACTGGTTCTAAGGATGGTTATAATTTGAATGTTCGTCTTGCTGATGATATTTTTGTTACCGGTGTAACAAGCGGTAAACATGCGCCAAAAATCAAGCGTGTTGAAAATACTATTAAGTGTAATCTATGTGAGGCTTTTGAAGCTGCTGAGGTTGTTAAGTCTGTCAAACCTCTCAAGACTGTTAAGATCGAAAAGGAGTGAAGATTTTTGCGTTCTCTGTTCCTGTGTTTAGATGATAAATAAAGCTTCGTCTATGTTAAAATATGAAGTAATTGATGCATGTGGCTGTCTTCGTTTTCTATCCCCTAAATAATGTATAATATATGTCTTTTATCTTCTGTTAATTGGGTTCCACAGTGGTTCCTGTATGGTCTGTCTTATGTTGTTTTTTGTTTCTTTTACCCATTGTTGTATTCTGCCGTGTATGTTGGTATTGCCTGCATTTGCCAACGTGATGTATAATATATTTAAGTCTTTCAATTAATGAAATTTGGTGTGTCCGACTTTGTTTTTCTGTTTTTTTTATTATATTATTTTGATCTTCTCCTTAAGGCTATAACGAATTTGTTGGGTTGACCCTGTTGTGAACTATCGTTTCTTACAATGTGTTTTAAAATTTATTTGATATATGGCCTATAAATAATGATTTGTTGATGTTTGGTGTAAATGTTAATTGATAGTAAGTCAAATGCTCATTTTATTTGAATATTATTTTATTAATGATGTTTCGAGCTTATTCATTTCCAAGTTGATCATGCACTCGTGTTTTTATAATTTGATTATGTATTTAAATGATGAAATCTTTTTTAAAGTCCATTGGAAATTGCCAATTAGTGTTTTGTTCATGTTGTTTTTATATGTTTGTATTGTTTAAAACTTCTTTGCATATCAAAAAATGACTTTTTGATATGTTTGTACTTCCTTCATTTCTTTGCATTATTTTTAAATATATCTATAATCTTGGAGGATTAATTATTTCGTGTTCAACAAATGCATAATTTTTTTTAATGTCTAGGATAGATTGTCAACAAATGCATAATTTTTTTTTCCCATGTGAATGAAGTTGTTGGGGCTGAAATCAATTTCAAGCAAAAAATTGGAGAGGTTGCTGCGAAAATTGCATTATTGGATGATGAGAAACTTGGAAAAAATGGAAAGTTAAATCCTGTGTGATTGCTCATTTTAGTAGCCATTAACTTTATATCTTTGTTGTTTGTTTGGTGCATCTAGCCGATTATTTTTAAAGACAAATGTATTTGTCTTGCAGTAAATTATGTATGTTAAGTTGTTCATCATATCTCTTGGTAATAAAAAAATTTAAGTTAATATCCGTATGTTATATTAAGTCTAAATGAAATAAAGATTGAGTTTGTTATGTTATTTTGCTGTGTATGTTTACTTTATATTATAGTTCAAACTCTAAGAAGTTTTTTATTTATTTGGATCTAGAACTTTTATATTTTATTAGTTCATTTCTATACACTCTTCATAGATTAATTTTCAGTAATAATCAATATTACTTTGTTTGTAAATGTTGTTGATTCCTCAGATCCTAGGATAGTAAAATATCATATGATGTATTCATTGATTTTTTTAGTATACAAAATATGTACGAGTAAATTTAAAATTTTAAAATGATGACCTACACACAAATCAAAGTTGATTTTGTCACTTTAATATGAACAATTTTCCTGTACACGTTAATTATTTATTTTTTACAAATCTATTCTTAACTTTTGCAATAAACATGGTTTTTAATTTTACGTTCTTTGACTAAAAATATAACAAAAAATGAGTGAACGCAACTACACATAGTGATACATTTTTCTTCTAATCATTTTAATTTTAGTCTGTCATTTTTTGCGTAATGTTTAATTTTACGTTCTTTGTCGCCAAATATAAGTAAAAATGAATTAACAAACAAAATATACATAGAAAGATAAATTTTTCTTCTAATTATTCTAACTTTAGTTGATCATTTTTTGCTTATATTTTTATCCTAAGGAAATAATTTTGTTCTTTATAGAAATTTATAAAAATATAAGCATCGTATTGTATGACTACTTTTGGAAACAAGAATTCCCAGCGAAACAAAAGGTGCATAGAAGGGTTTTTATATGTTTTCTTAATGATGAATGTTGTCAGGAGTCTACAAATACTCTATATGGATTTTCTAGATATATGTATATCTGTTAACACAAGTACAACTTACAGATGCATTTAATGCTTGCCTCGAACTGTTTTTCCATCAACACCATATATTTGTTTATTATATTTTACATGAGGAACATAGTTTTGTTCATGAGTTTCGTTACCATCTAAAAAAATGTCCAAATTACTTTTGTTCATGAGTTTCGTTACAAATTTATGATATAGTTTCTTGAGCTTATTTGATCTTTTTGCTCAATATTCATTTTAATACATATTATGTGTATTATTTACTTTATTTGTGATATATATATATATTTGCGTTTTTTATTATAGTTTATTTTATGTTGTTATTTGAATATGTTCTAAATTTAATTCTCTATTTTTTTATATTTATGCAAAAAAGACTCTTAATTAAATAAGAAATAATACTTCAATTTAAAAATTTCTCTTTTTTTAATTAGTCTAAAAACCTTTTGGAAATACATTTTTTTTAGTAACCAATATAATACATATATAAAATTTCATATTTTTTCTGCATTTCTTTAAAAAGTTATATTCCCTCCGACTCTTAATATAACAAATGAACTCATTTTTAGGTTTATAATGAAAATAATAATTTTGTACTAAATTATATACCAAATATAGTAGTTTTTGGTTAAACGTAAACAACTGTGTATTTCCTATATTAACAATTGCATAGAAAAATAATCTATCCGGTCTCATTTATAAAAAAAATTTGACTTTTTTATTTACATTATAGAATGAATGTATATAAATTCTATTATAGACCACATATATTTATTTTTCAATGTATAAAAAAATTCAAATTTATTTATAAATGTTACCGAATGGAGTATCTTAGTTGAGATCAAATTCATTCTTAAGGTATTTAAAAATAGAAATTATCATTTAATACTATAAAAAAATTTAATGTTTGAAGAGTATCATGCAAAAATAACAAGATAATATTGCAACCTTTGTATTTTAACATTTTCCTTTTTTTATATTATAGTAAATACTGAGTTCCGTTTGCTTTCTAAATATGTAATTATACTATTAATTAATTGATTTATCATTTTTTATTGCTGTCATTTATATTTAATTGTTATTTTCAAGAAGGTTTAATCATCCATCAGTTTTTTGTTGTGGTAACCTTTTCTTTAGATTATACATATATCTATCGTAACCTGCTCTAAGTTTTTTTTATGTACTTATTTTTTTAATTTTAATTTTATCAAATCTCCTATGTAGTACTACAATACATCTCCTCTCTATCTCTTTTACTTAAAGTTTATTTGCAAAGTAAACTTACTTTTCATTCAACTTCTCTTATCAAACTCTTCTATTGTAAATCAAAACGAGTTCTAATGTTGAGAAAGAATATGATGATGTAATTTGTGTTAAGCCTTGGAAAAGAAGTTCTCTTTACCATCTTAGGGTGATTAGGAAATGGAACACTTATGATAGTTGAAATGCCAAAGAAATTACCTCGGTCAATATGGTTCTTATTGACAAATATGTGAGATTTTGTTTGAATTTCTTTATATTTAAGTTAATCCTGAATAAAAAATTTATTTTCCAAATTTTGTTGTCAGGTTAAAAAATAATTATTTGTATTTTTTTTAACTTTTATTATTATGCAGGGACACAAGATCGAAGTTTCATTCCATCACAGTTAGTGTGTTTGTTTGATGATATGATTACTGAGGGAACTGTTTATGATATGTGTTTCTTATCTGTGAAACTCAACATAAGTAACATAATGCCAACTTTTCTTAAGTACAAATTTATTTTTAGTGTTCTTACCAAAGTTCAGGTTATTGAAGTTTATGCTATTTTAATGTATGGTTTGTCTTTCATAAACTCTAAAAATGTTCTTAAGTTGTCATCTAGCATGGGACATTTAATTGGTAAGTAATAACACTAAATATTTTTATGTTTTGTGTTATATTTTATTTTTTATTTTGTTCCATTTGTTAAATGACTGTTTATATTTTATTTTTATTTATTTTGACAAGTTTCATAATTTAATTTGCAAACGTGATTGGTGTCTTGACTTATGTTAGGCATGATAAAAATTATTTTGATGATGGGAGATTTACTCAAACTGTTACCTTTCAACTGACTGATGAAAGATTATAATCTTTTTATGCATATTTTAATTTGATTTAAATTCATTTTTTATCTGTTTTATGTTTTGTATGCAGACCTTTTTAATTTTTTTGCAATCATTTTATTAGGGATACATTTCGTTGTGAACTATTTGAGGATTATGTCAATGAGTTTCGTCAGTTTTTGAAGAATGCTTGTGTTGGATTGCCAATAGTTATTTTGCAGTTCGTGTAAGTAAAGAGAGTTCAAGGTTTGTGTTTAAAATTTTGGTTAGGATTTTAGTTTCGTAATATTTGAAATTATATATATATATATATATATATATATATATATATGCTTGGTTCCTTTGATGATTATTCCAATTTGCAGGGTGTCCTTTGGTTCAAAGTGTTGAAAATATAAGGTTTAATTGCACATTTGGTACTTTATGTTTATTTTAGGTTTCAACTTGGTCCCTTATGTTTTAAAAGTTTCATGTTGGTCCCTTACGTTTATTTTAGGTTTAAAGTTGGTCCTTCATGTTTTAAAAGTTTTATGTTGGTCCCTCAAGTTTTTAAAAGTTTAAAGTTTAGTGTTAGTGTTTCTGTGTTGGCTGCTTTTTGGTAAAACAATGGTTTGCTACAATGTTGGACACAATGTTTCAACATTCGGATACTAATTCAGGATATGCTGAAAGCGCGCCTCTTTAATGCGCTGTTGTTTATTTTTGGAATCCACGCCTTTATTCCAGGCTCCTATCTCGTATGCATGGTCAAAGTATCTCAAGTTTTTATTACACTATCGTATCTTCTTTTATGACTAAGGATACTCATGATACCTTGTGTTTATGTGAGCTGGAATTGTTGCTGAAGACTTGAAGCCCAACATGTGCTAAGGCCCATTTTAGACTTTGTATTTAAGCTACATTGTAAACCTAGTTAGGGTTACGTGTGTGTATTACATTTCCTAAGAACAGTGTGTCTAGGGTTGTCAAGTATTTTTTTGTTGTGAGCCTATCTTGTTACTCATATACAAGATTAGGACTTAGTTTGATTTGTATTTGTTTTGTACTTCTCCTAAGCTTTTAAGTATGGAGATAGTGTATTTCTGAAAGTGTTTTCAAACCTCAATAGTTGTGTCAGTTACAATCACTAGGTAGGTGGTTGAGTAGGAGGTGAGAAGAGTTCTCAAACTTAGGAGTTCCTAAGTTGAAGTTTCATAAGATAGTGTCTAAGTCATAAGTGTAAACATGGGTGTTTGCTGAGAGCTTAGAATTAGAACTATCATAGTGGATTTCTCTCCTGGATTGGTATCCCCCAGATTAGGTTGCTGTTGTGCACCGAACTGGGTTAACAAAGATCCTGTGTCTTTTACTTGTGCATTGTTTTTATTTCTATATATATCTATCTGTCTGTGAATGTTCCAACATTACATTCAACATCTCTAACGTTGGAACATTGCATCAAACATCCTACTTCTGACTGGTGGAATTTCATTTAGTCTCTATAAAGATGATTAAATAAACATAAGGGACCAACATGAAACTTTTAAAAATTGAGGGACCAACATGAAACTTTTAAAACACGAAGGACCAACTTGAAACTTAAAATAAACATATGGGACCAACTTGAAACTTTTAAAACATAAGGGACTAACTTGAAATCTAAAATAAACATAAGGGATCAAATATGCAATTAAGCCAAAATATAACTAGATCGAGTATTGGTTAACCCTCCAATTGCTGAGGTAGTTAATTTTAGGAGTGGGTATGTTATATTTAATTAATTTAAGTAACTATTATTGGGTGGATTTTGTTGATTGTTAATGTTTTAACCCATTACCACATTCTATTTCATATTTGTATTTGTAGATTGGTCCTTTGTCTTGATAAGGTTCGGACATGCCTTTCATCTAGTCAACCTCTTCCATAGTATAACGTCCCTTTGATTAAAACCATCGAATTTTATGTAAGACTATCTTGTGATTTTCACAACGTTTAGACTCATGGATGATATGATTGTTGATGCTAATTTGGCAAGACAACAACAATTATTTGTTATGTTGGATGCTGCTATTGTCAAATGACATTAATTTAGGTTATATTAAATGTTACTTATCGTCCATTTAAAAGTGTTTATCGTATTTTTATATGTTATTTATAGTCAACAAAAAATATGTTACACATTTATTTCGTTTGGTAAAAATTGCTATTGAGATATATATCGAATAACATGAGGAGCGGCCTAATTTTAGTAGGCTTATCATTTCTTTTGTCTACTTTTAGACCTGTATATTGGCCCTACTATTTGGGCGTGTAATTATAGTCCACTGCTTATGTAGTCTAGCTTTGTGACTACCCTATTCTTCTGACATTTTTTGTAATGATGGCTTTTATAAAGTAGTTTTTTGTATTTGTTAGTAGTTTTTTATTTCTACACGCAAGCTTCTTTCTTCTCCCGCCGTGAATATAAATCATGGAATTATCTCTTTTGCACAAAAGTCTTTAGGCGGCAGCTTTAATTTTGAAAGATAGTGAATTTTATTGTGCGTGGTTCTAAATAAAGTAAACATTGTCCTAAAATTATTACTGCCATTTTTTAGATTGTCAGATTTTTTACCTTGTGATTTACCTTTGGTTTACCAGTTGTGAAAAAAAATGGTTGTGTTATTATATTGTGTAGTGTCGTTTCACTCACTTATATTGCTTTCTTTATAAGAACTGAATTATTTTCTATTTGCCAACAATGTTTCTTTCATAGTATAACGTCCCCTTGATTAAAACCATCGATTTTTATGTAAGACTATCTTGTGATTTTTACAACGTTTAGACTCATGGATGACACGATTGTTTATGTTAATTTGGCAAGGCAACAACGGTTATTTGTTATGTTGGATGCTGTTGCTGTCAAATGACATTTATTTAGGTTATGTTAAATGTTATTTATCTTCCATTTAAAAGTAATTATCGTATTTTTATTTGTTATTTATAGTCAACAAAAAATATGTTAGTAAATATAATTTAATTAATTTAGTTATACATTTATTTTGTTTGGTAAAAATTGCTATTGAAATATATATTCAATAACATGAGGAGCGGCCTAATTTTAGTAGGCTCATCATTTCTTTTGTCTACTTTTAGACCTGTATATTGGCCTCATTATTTAGGCGTGTAATTATAGTCCGTTGCGTATGTAGTCTAGCTTTATGACTATCCTATTCTTCTAACATTTTATGTAATGATGATTTTTATAAAGTAGCTTTTTGTATTTATTAGTAGTTTTTTATTTCTACACACAAACTTCTTTCTTCTTCCGCCGTGAATATAAATCATGGAAGTATCTCTTTTGCACAAAAGTCTTAGGCGACAGCTTTACTTTTGAAAGATAGTGACTTTTATTGCGTGTGGTTCTAATTAAGTAAACATTGTCCTAAACTTATTACTGTCATTTTTTTAGATTGTCAAATTTTTTTACCTTGTGATTTACCTTTGGTTTACCAGTTGTGAAAAAAAAAATGGTTGTAGTATGATATTGTGTAGTATCGTTTCATTCACTTATTTTGCTTTCTCAACAACGAATTTTATGTAAGACTATCTTGTGATTTTCTTAATGTTTAGACTCATGGATGACACGATTGTTGATGCTAATTTGGCAAGGCAACAACGGTTATTTGTTATGTAACTTATGTTGGATGCGGCTGTTGTCAAATGACATTAATTTAGGTTATGACAAATGTCATTTATCGTCCATTTAAAAGTGTTTATTGTATTTTCATATGTTATTTATAGTCAACAAAAATATGCTACTTGATGACAGGAATTTCTGCAGTATTTTAGGTAGTATTATTAGTAGTAAATTGACCAAGACAGGCCCAAATATCAACAAAAACCTGAAGAATCGAGAAAAAGCGTCAAGACAAAGCGAAGACACACAAAAGACAAGAAAAAGCCCAAAAATGAAGAAAAATAGCTCATTGTGTCACGATGGCTTCCATCGTGCCACGATGAGAGCTACTTGTTCGCCAAGACATCAGAAATTATATTTTTGAAGAAAATCTTAGCATCGTGTTGCGATTGACCTCAACGCAGTACGATGACATTACTTGGTGACTACGCTGATGAAATGCACAGGATCAGTTATATTTTTAAACTGAATCTTCCCATCGTGCCACGATGTGCCACGATGGACCTATCGTGTTACGATGGCTTGCTGAGACCCATCACGAAAAGTATCAATAGAGCCTCCATAATTCATTATTTTTCATTCAGAAATAGAAGAACTTTCTATTCTTTTTGGAAAGAGGTTCGGAGGAGCTCTAAGGGCATAGTTTTCTCCCCTTAGGGAAAACTAACTCAGCAAGGTATGAATTCTTTAGGCTTTTCTATTAGATTCTTGTAATTTAATTATGTTTAGTCTTTTGTAATAAGTTCCTTAGGTTGTGGTGGAGAAGATGAACTCCCCGATGAATACTTGGGTCATGTAATTGAGTCAAAGTTATAATAAATGAAATTCAATATATTATTGTTATTTATTTTCTTGCTTTAACAACATTGTTCGGAATCTGGCAGGATAAACGGTAACGCCTTTAGAATAAATAATTAGGGTTTACTTTAATAGTAGCATATTAGGCTTCTCTCTAATATTTGTTTGGAACTAGTAATAAATAACACTAGATGTGTAGATACGGTAAACATCCTGAACTAGTTGTGACTTAGCAATTAGAGGAGGAATCAGGTACTATTTGCGACATAGCAATTAGAAGTTGACATAGCCCGAAACTAAGATCTAGGGGGCATTGGATGGTTGATGGTCATAATGCATGTATGTAAATAACTCTGTCTAGTAATTAGGGTATGTGACACAGCGAGGTTAGGCTCTCGTAGTAGGTGTCTTAGTTGCAAACATAGGGAGACTTTGCTTACATAGTGTAGCAGTAAGGTGCTACTAAAACAACGATAAAATCGATGCCCAATAATAATACGAATGACTATGTTATACACCGATTATGCCAAGTATGAAGGAGGGAGTAAGTTCAACCACCATACATATCCTCTATGTTTCTGAATCAAAACATTTACTTTTCCGCAACGCATATCGCTCTTTTTATAAATTAAAAACCTTTTTTCCAAAAACCAAAGCGAATGCAAAAACTCACAAACTAGAATAGCACTAGCGAAAGTTTGACACGATCCCTGTGGATACGAACTCATTCTAGACACCTAGAGTGTGAATTTTTGCTCGACGACAAACTGGTCCACTTGCTAGAATCGTAGTCAAGCTTTTGGCGCCGCTGCCGGGGATTGTGTTCACAAAACTTTGTTAGAATTATTCTAGTTTGTCAAAAAAATTAAGAAATACAAAAAATTAAAAAATAAAAATCTTGTTAATGATTGTGAATTTAGATCTGTGAAATTCTGGCTAAGGCAAAGTCAAGGTATTTAAGCGATCCTAGTGATCCACCTCACTAACCTGTGAATTTTCACGGTGAAAAAAACACATGAAACAAAACCAAAAAAATTTAACACTATTATGGACAATTACCAATAATTATTTTATGTTTTTAGCCACAAGGAATCTACTAATCCACTTGATGCATCATTGGTAGAAGACATTTTATCTATCGTGGATGCACATAATATTTTGGTTAAGAGTTTCCGCATGGTGAGGGATTACATAAGTTCAAACCAAAATGTACCTGTTAAATTGCGATTGTTTCGTGATCGACAGCGTGATCCTCGAACTTACAATGTACCTTGCCTTGATGAAGTAGCTGCATTGGTTGTTGGTGATATCGGAGATGGTGAATATGGTAGGGATATTGTGGTGAGGGAAAGAGATGGTTACCTCCAACGATTACACGAAACACATGCAAAATATATTCCGTTGCAGTATCCTTTGCTATTTCCATTTGGTGGGGATCAATATCAAGAGAAAATACCTTTAAATTCATTAACAACTACAGCAACTAAGAAGAAAAGAATTTATGTTGCTTTGCGTGCATTCATATCATATCGAATTCAAGAGAGAATGGCAGAGGATTCCATCGTCATAGGAGCAAAAAATTATTTCAACAATTCGTTGTTGATTTCTATTCGATGATAGAATCTCAAAGATTGTCGTACATTCGAGCTAATCAGGGTAAAATAAGAGCTGACTTTTTGATGGGTATTGAAGAAGTTGTTAGTCGTGGTGATGTCATGGGATCTTCTATTGGTTCCCGTATTGTGTTACCGGCGTCTTTTACTGGGGGTAGACGCTACATGGTTAACAATTGTCAGGATGTTATGGCTATATCCAAAAAAATTTGGTTATCCTGATTTGTTTTTTACTGTTACTTGCAACCCAAAATGGCTAGAAATTCAAAGACATTTATATGGATCTGGCAACTACCCAGTGTATATATCAGACATAACTTGCCGTGTTTTTCAAATTAAACTACAAGAAATTATGGCAGATTTCCGAAAGGGTAAATGTTTTGGTCGAGTCGTTGCAAGTAAGTTTCTTTTTAGATTTATTCTTAAATTGTTTAAATTAATATTGCTAATATCAGTTATTGATTATAGTTTTGATTTTTTAAATTATATTTAGGTATGTGTACAATTGAATTTCAAAAGAGAGGTTTGCCTCATGCGCATATTTTATTGTGGCTTGAATCTCATGATAAGCTCCAGTCTCTAGAATCGACTGATTCGGTTATTTGTGTTGAATTGCTTGATCCCCAGTTATTTCCCAAGTTTTATTCATGTGTTTCTAATTTCATGGACTTTGTGGTCATTTATTTCGGCAATCTCTATGCATGACAGATAAGCATTGTTCAAAATTTTACCCCAAAAAGTTTGTTTCGTGAACTTCATTTGATGCAAGTGGTTATCCTGTATATAGGCGTCGAGATTCGTCTATTACTGTAGCAAAGAAGGAGGTTATTTTGGACAATCGTAGTGTTGTTCCTTATAATCCAAAACTCATCATGAAATATTGATGACAGGAATTTCTGTAGTATTTTAGGTAGTAATATTAGTAGTAAATTGACCAAGACAGGCCCAGATACGAAGAATAACCGACAGAATCAAGAAAAAACATCAAGACAAAGCCAAAATACAGAATAGACAAGAAAAGGCCAAAAAGTGAAGAAATCTGCACCTCATCGTAGCACGATGGCTCCCATCGTGGCCACGATGAGAGCTGATTGCTCGCTAAGAAATCAGAAGTTCTATTTTTCAAAGAAATCTTCCCATTGTAGCACGATAACCTCTATCGTAGCACGATGGCATAACTTGGCGACCAAGCTGATGAAACACACATGATTAGTTATAATTCTGAACTAAATCTCTCCATCGCAACACGATGGGCTTATCGTAGCTGCGATTGCTGCGATGCCTTGTTGAAGCCCATTTTAAAAACTATAAATAGAGCACTTCTCCTCCATTGTAAATCATTCAGAAATAGAAGAACTTTTCTATACTTCTAGAGAGGTTCGGAGGAGCTCTACGGGCATAGTTTTCTCCCCTTACGGGAAAGCTATCTCAACAAGGTATGGTTTCTTTAGGCTTTTCTTATTAGACTCTTGCAGTTTAATTATGTAAGTCTTTTGTAATAGATGTCTTATGTTGTGGTGGAGAAGATGAACTCCCCTATGAATATTTGGTCATGTGATTGAGTCAAAGTTATAATAAAATATTATTCAGTATTATATTTGTTATTTATTTTCTTGCACTTTAACGACGTTGCCCGAAATCTGGCCGGGTAACCGGGACCGCCCGTAGAATAAATATTAGGGTTAACTTTGATAGTAATATTAGGGTTTACTTTATTATTTGTCCGGAACTAGTAATAAATATGCTAGATGAATAGAGACGGTAACATCCTGAACTAGTTGTGACATAGCAATTAGAGGAGGAATCGGGAGCTAGTTGTGACATAGCAATTAGAAGCTGAATAGCCCGAAACTAGGATCTAAAGGCATTGGATGGTTGATGAACATAATTCATGTATGATGAATAATTCACTTAGTAATTAGGGTATGTGACACAGCGAGGTTAGGCTATCGTAGGCACCTTAGTTATTAATGTAGGGAAACTTCTCATATATATGGTAGTAGTAAGGTACTACCATAATAAGAATAAAAGCAATGCCGAATAATAATTTGAATAACGATGTTATACACCGATCATGCCAAATATGAAGAAGGGAGTAAGTCCAAACCACCATATTTATTCTCTATGTTTCTTGAATCAAAATATTTACTTTTCTGCACGCATATCGCTATTTTTATAAAATTAAAAACTTTTTTCCAAAAACCAAAGCGAATGCAAAAACTACGAACTCAGATAGCACTGACGAAGCTTTGGCACGATCCCTGTGGATACGAACTCATTCTACTCAGTAGAGTGTGAATTATTACTCGACGACAGACTGATACGCTTGTCAGACCGTAGTCAAATATCAAGCTCATGTAAATATAGAATATTGCAATAAGTCCAATTGCATTAAATACCTGTTTAAATATATTAACAAGGGTGTTGATATGCTTACAACAACACTACAGACTTATGATGATGAATGTGTCGATGAGATCCAACAATATTATGATTGTCGATATTTATCTCCTTCTAAGTCAATTTGGCGAATATTTTGCTTTTAAAATCCATAATAGATGGCCTCCGGTGTTTAGACTAACATTCCATTTGTTAGGTAAACAAAGGGTTGTATACAACGATAATTCTAATTTGAATTCGTTTTTAAATTACAACAACCGAATGGACACCATGTTTTTGGCTTGGATGGATGCAAATAAACAATATGAAGAAGGTCGTTGATGACAGAAATTTCTGTAGTATTTTTAGTAGTATTATTAGTAGTAATTTGACCAAGACATGCCCAAATATCAAGAATAACCTAAAGAATCGTGGAAAAGCATCAAGACAAACCAAAGAAATGCAAAAGACAAGAAAAAGCAAAAAAAGTGAAGAAAAGCATCTCATTGTGTCACGATGGCTCCCATCGTACCACGATGGGAGCTGCTTGCTTGCCAAGAAATTAGAAGTTATATTTTTTAAGGAAATCTTGTCATCGCAGCACGATGACATAACTTGGCGACCAAGCTGATGAAATGCACAGGATCAGTTAGAATTTTAAACTGAATCTTCCCATCGTGTCACGGTGGCTTACTGAGGCCCAATACGAAAAGTATAAATAGAGCTCTAATTCCTCATTATTTTTCATTCAGAAATAGAAGAACTTTCTCTTCTTTTCAAGGGAGGTTCAGAGGAGCTCTAAGGGAATAGTTTTCTCCCCTTACGGGAAAGCTAACTCAGCAAGGTATGAATTCTTTAGGCTTTTCTTATTAGATTCTTGTAATTTAATTATGTTTAGTCTTTTGTAATAGATGCCTTAGGTTGTGGTGGAGAAGATGAACTCCCCGATGAATACTTGAGTCATGTAATTGAGTCAAAGTTATAATAAACTGTTATTCAGTATTATGTTTGTTATTTATTTTCTCGCACTTTAATGACGTTGCCCGAAATCTGGCCGGATAAATGGGACCGCCAACAGAATAAATATTATGGTTCATTTGATAGTAATATTAGGGTTTACTTTAATATTTGTCTGGAACTAGTAATAAATAATGCTAGATGTATAGATACGATAAACATCCTGAACTAGTTGTGATATAGCAATTAGAGGAGGAATCAGGCACTAGTTGTGACATAGCAATTAAAAGCTGAATAGCCCGAAACTAGGATCTAGTGGCATTGGATGGTTGATGGTCATAATGCATGTTTGTCGAATAACTTTGTTTAGTAATTAGGGTATGTGACACAGCGAGGTTAGGCTCTCGTAGGTACCTTAGTTACGAATATAGGGAAACTTCACTTACATAGGGTAGTAGTAAGGTACTAGCTACCATAACAAGAATAAAATCAACGCCGAATAATAATCTGAATAACTATGTTATACACCGATTATGCCAAGTATGAAGGAGGGAGTAAGTTCAACCGCCATACCTATCCTCTATATTTCTTGAATCAAAATATTTACTTTTTCTGTAATGCATATCACTAATTATATAAATTAAAAACTTTTTTCTAAAATCCAAAGCGAATGCAAAAACCACGAACTAGAATAGAACTGACGGTGTTTTGGCATGATCCCTGTGGATACGAACTCATTCTAGACACCTATAGTTTGAATTATTACTCGACGACAGACTGGTGCACTTACCAGGCCGTAGATCAAGTTTTTGGCGCCGTTGCCGGAAGTTGTGTTCACAAGACATTGTTAGAACTATTCTTGTTTGTCAATTTTTTTACAATTTTTTTTAAAAAAAAAAATCAAAAATCTTGTTAATTATTGTGAATTTTTATCTGTGAAATTCTAGCTAAGACAAAGTCTTGATATTTAAGCGATTCTAGTGATCCACCTCACTTACCTGAGAATTTTCACAGTGACAAAGACATATGAAACAAATCAAAAATATTTACACATATATTTTTCAGTGCTACAGAAGGTATTCATTTGTTGTGTTTGATAACAGGTACCCTAAATTTTGAATACGAGAAAAAATTAGAAAGAGCACTAAGGAAGAGACTGTGAGCTCTAAAGCTAGCATAGATATTTGTTAGACTAAATAGATTATTTGGAGTTGAATCATTATGAGAAGAGAATTCAAGTTAAAATAATCAACTCATGAATTGTGCAAATCCGAGAACTATTTTCTCATGCAATTTAGTTTTTCCTAATAATAATTCTCAATAATTATATAGTGTGTCATTGAATCTTTACTTTTAGATAAGTATTGCCAATTGACCGTTGAAGCCTTAGCATAGATTTGGATATGTATAAGTAGGAATCTAAATCTTTCAACCAATTATATGAGGAATACGGGTGCTCCACATAGCATTTGAAGACTTTGTTTTTTACTTCAAATAGCAAATTTTTACTTCAAATAGATAATTTGATCTTAATAAACTTAATACAATGGGTACAATGATCATCTCAGTCCATCATATTTTACGATATCCTTTTCTATTTTTGCGGCAGCTAATAATAGGACAAAGTCCAAATACATATTAAAGATGGAGGTATATAGCACATTAAAAGTGTCAAGACATTGATAATTTAATTATCAATTTGTTTTGGTATAATGATAATTTAATTATTAATTTTTTGGTAATAAGATTTATATTTTTATAATAAATAAGTATAATTATCACTATGCATCATGTTATATTTATAGGTAGAAGTATTCATAGCTATTAAATCTCAATCTCCGATAATTATTCAACCGATATCCACGAGCACGCGTGAGGTTGTGATGAAGCTAACAAAAATGAATGCTTTCATAAAATCACACATTGCATAGCAATCGTTTTTTATTGAATAGAGTGATTATGAAGACTACATATGACTCATTACTACTTTAGGGTTAATTTGTCATAATAGTAAATTGTATTGCAAGGGATCATAAAACAAGTTACCAAATAGAACTAGGGGAGAGAGGGGGATTCAAAACAACCTGACCGATTTTCTCAACTTTGTCTTATCTTTTAAATTGCGTTTTCAAACAAACTGAACCCCCGCCCAATTCAATGTTAGCACTTCATAAATTCACTTTAATTACTTTGTTACACAATTATGTTGTGACAAACTTATATAAATATTATTTGACCACAACATTGGTACACTTGCCGAGCAACCATGATAGAGCAATGTTCAGCAAAATTCTAATGTAATTAAGAATTTATCAAAATTAGTTTATGAGATTAATTAGATACAAATGACTAATTTATATTACTCATCAAATATGTTACCATTAAGTTAATTAATATAAAACTCTTAAATTATCTTGCTTTAATCGAACAAAACGGAACTACTTCATTGGTGAGATTGGGTGGTTGAAATGGTTGTTGCGAGCTTCACGCACGGAAGAGAAATGTATCTGCAAAACTATTAGCACTTCGACGCTCAAGTCAATATTTAAATGAGGGGAGAATACTAAGGAATTGAGTGAAAATGGCATCCCTCAAGATGTTTGAGGTATATCTATATTTATAAGTTTAACCTTGCATGAGTATGTATGGTGGCAATTATACTATCTTTGTGGATTCCGAAATAGTACTGTTTTAGTACTATGTTGACTCCTCATTGGTCGAGGTCATGTGATATAGAGGACGCATATGTCCTCTCTAATGGGTGTTGATCACGCACTTGGTAACATCTACTAGAATTATGCGCCTCATCGCTTAATCCATTTTTGACGTATGAGTTTTAGTCCAATCCGAAATATATCTCTCTCTATATTAGTATATTGGGAAAAAAATTCCATCAAAGTGGTCACTTAACATTTTTCAATAAAAATTAATCATCAACAAAATCAATAAATATTTCGCATCAATAACATTACTATCAAAATCGATAAATATACATCTTTTACAAAGATTATACACATGATAAAAACTCATAATATTAGAAAACTATTGCTTGCTTGTAAAATAAGTTTATTCTAGATTAGACATTGAGCAATCCAAGCTTCTTACTTCCTCTATAATAACATTAATGACCCCCCACAACACAACACCACTTTTACAAGTATATAAATACAGAAATAACCCAAACCTCTTTCCTCATAACTCAAAAACCTCTCTTCTCTTTCATTCATTGACTCTCCCAAAACTCTTCAAAAAAATCTTCAAAAAAAATGGTTGTATTATCAAAAACAACAACAGAGCAATATCCATGTATAAGGAACATTAAACAAACTACATTCTCAACTGAAATCCCTTTGGTTGATTTATCAAAACCTGATGCAAAGAATCTCATTGTGAAAGCTTGTGAGGAGTTTGGATTCTTTAAGGTTGTAAACCATGATGTTTCTATGGAATCTATATCTTTGTTGGAATCTGAAGCTGTTAAATTCTTCTCCATGCCTTTTAATCAAAAGGAAAAAGCAGGACCAGCTAATCCATTTGGATATGGAAACAAGAAAATTGGTCAAAATGGTGATGTTGGTTGGGTTGAATATCTTCTTCTTACAAATAATCAAGATTTTAACTCTAATAGACTCCCTGCTTTTGGTAAAGACTCAGATAAGCTTCGGTATGTTTTTTAATTTTAACACTATCTTATCTATTTTGTTCTTAACACAAAAGTAATATTAATAAAGATTTTAAGATGATTTTAAACTCCATCTTTGATATTTTGGAAAATCCAATTAAATTTTATACATAGTGTACTGATACTCAAATAAATTTGCAAGTTTATTAGAGTGCTCATTTAGTATTAAAAAGAAATTTTTAATTTATTTTATTTGTCTATTATCTTTATTTAAGTAGTTGATTTAATTTAACTCTCATAAATATATTATGAGCTTAATAAGGATATTTTATATAATCAATAAATTATAGTAGTCATATGATAATAAATATTATAATTATAATCATAACTATATGAAATGTATACATTCATTGTAAATTCTTTTACATTGGTGTATTAAAATTTAAATTAGTTAAGATGTTGGCAAAAACACTTTTTAAGAAATTAAAATGAAAACTAAAATAAGAATCTTGTGTTAAAAAAAAAATCAAATTTTAAATATTTTTTGGTATTAACCATCTGATTTTGAGAAGAAATAATCCCAATAATTCAGAGTTTGATAGTAAAACATAGTAAAAATTGTTCTTACTAGAAATCAAACTCGAGTTGTCCCAAATAATTCAACAATAAAAGACTTATTAATCACTTGAATCTAATATATTAGTTTAAACTTATAAAATATCTTATGTTTAAATTTTTAAAATGTCAAATGTACTATAACTTTAAAAATATTTATACTTTTGAATTCTTAACGAATCTCCTCTTACAAAAATCATTTATTAACATATGTCTAAATTTTTTTTAGGTCAAAACTGACCTCAGAATCAAATTAGACGGTTTATTGCGTAGAACACTTTTTTTTGTCTCCTAACTCTAAAGTGTTTATTTTGTTGTTGCAGCTGTTTATTGAGTGATTATATGTCATTTGTCAAAAAGTTGGCATGTGAGATTCTTGAATTGATGGCTGAAGGATTAAACATTGAACAAAAGAATGTGTTGAGCAAGCTTGTAATGGATAAGGACAGTGATTGTATTTTTAGGCTCAACCATTACCCTCCATGTCCTAAAGCAATTTTGAATAATAATGTTGATGGTGAAAATGTTATTGGCTTTGGTGAACACACTGATCCACAAATCATTTCCTTGTTGAGGTCTAACAATACTTCTGGTCTTCAAATTTGTCTCAAAGATAAGAGTTGGATTTCAGTGCCATCTGATCATACTTCCTTCTTTGTTAATGTTGGTGATTCACTCCAGGTAGATAGATACACTCACACCAATTACCTCTGTTTTCTTACAATACAAGTAATAAAAATATACAAATACCAATCACTAATTTATTCTATTGAATTATAGTCACTACATTCGGTCCGAAATTTTTAACTTTTTAGTCTTACTTAATAACTGATGAATTTAATCAATATTATAAACTAGATATATTTATTATTTAATGTATTGTAACGGAAAATATTTATTATAAACTAGATATATTTATTATTTAATAACTTGAAGTTTTGGGTGATCAAATCAATCCTTCTAAATTTAATAATAATAGCTTGAAACGGAAAAATATCAAAAATGAGGCTGTGGTAGTATTAGGGGTTTTTTTTAGGATTTTTTTTCTTTTTTAATTTGTTTAGAATTCTTAAGAAATTATGTTTTGCGTAAAAAAAAAATTATATTTTTTTACTTATGTTCTTTGTTTTATTAAAATAATATTAAATTTTAAAATAGTAAATGCACAACTTAATATGAATGTTTTCATATGCTTAAAAAAATTAATGTTTTTACATTAAATTTCTTAATTTGTACTACATACTCCCTTCGTCTCAATTGTCAAATAACCAATTATCCCAAAAGCTTAAGCTGTTAGGATTTGACACATCAATGGTTTTATATTATTTCTAACGAACCCTAGACCACTTAGTCATAGAGACTCTGATACCATGTCAAATAATCAATTATCCCAAAAGCTTAAGCTGTTAGGATTTGGCACATCAATGGTTTTATATTATTTCTAACATCAATATATATGGAAAATAAAAAAAAAAACTTGATGTATTTAATTTAAAATTTAAACAATATCTTTTATTGATCAATTTTTACTTATATTTTAGGACGAAGTGAATATCTTAATATTCTCTTAAGTAAAAAAAAAAAACTTGCTACCCTCTAGAGCATTTTTAAAACATTTCATTTTAAAAAACAATTAATTTAAAAAATTAAACACTATAATTTTAAATGCGTTGATTTTAAAAGTTCTCATTAAAATTCTATAAATATTTTTGTAAAAAAACAATCATACTATTCTCTTCAAATACTGTTCGTTTAGATAAGATGTGAAATGGTTTGACATGTGGATAAATTAAGATAAACTCCAACTTTTGAGTAGCAGTAGTAGTTGAATCATCATGTGTGTGAATAAGTAAATCAAATTCTGGTTCACATGTTTATCACTACTATATGAATATAATTCCATTTCCTTGTATCCCAAATCACCATGTGATGGGAAAAGAAGTACTATGAAAACTTTTATAGTCCTGTCGTGTCAACAAGGTTTGAATATTATTGTTGTTTACCTTTTTTATGGCTTGTGATTCTGACAAATTTTTATCCATAAAATAAAATACAGGTTATGACTAATGGACGATTCAAGAGTGTAAGGCACAGAGTTTTGGCAAATGGTTTCAAATCTAGACTCTCCATGATTTATTTTTGTGGTCCAAATTTGAGTGACAAAATTGCACCTTTGCCTTTTCTCATAAATGGAAATGAAAGCTTATTATATAGAGAATTCACATGGTTTGAATACAAGAAATCAGCTTATGCTACAAGATTATCAGACAATAGGCTTGCTCATTTTGAGAGAATCAAATATTCATAAATAACTATACAACTTTAATTATTTCTAGATAGGAATGTTACACCTTTCGATACCTATATATCTTTATCATGTCATGTGTT
This sequence comes from Trifolium fragiferum, assembly GCA_954870985.1. Taxonomy (NCBI): domain Eukaryota; kingdom Viridiplantae; phylum Streptophyta; class Magnoliopsida; order Fabales; family Fabaceae; genus Trifolium; species Trifolium fragiferum. The sequence goes on from OX940792.1 coordinate 18,234,982, forward strand.
TTTAAGGATTGGATTTTGCTTTTTATTATATGGTTTTTTTTTGTATAAGGTTATCTACAACTATATGATATCCATGAATCTGAATAGTATATGTAATGCTTGAATTGAATATTACGCATGCCATGCCATGTTGTGTAGGTGTACGTACGTCAACTTTATATAAATGTAACTTTTTAACGATAGTGACTTATCGATGTTCTCATCAAAATATTTTTATTTTTATTTTTTATATTCCTTACACAGAGCAAGAACATGACTATTCTTCCACAGTGTGGTCCTTACTATTGACAGAGAAAAGATAATGGTTCTTTTGAAATCGGCTCCAGGCTGCATCGAAGTGATAAGACATAGACCATGTTGCGTGCATAACAACTACCATGCATGGTCCATAGTACTAGTACAAATCTAAAATATCTCCCTCCTATTCCCAATTTGTACCTTGTGACAATTGAATTTAGTTATTGAGTTTGCTATGTCATCTTTGGAAATGGATTTGATGCATTTCCTGCATTAATTATTATGACCGTCCGATAAAAAATAAATGGTCAAAAAAATTTCTCTTTTTTGAACAAGCTGAAATATATAAAATAAAACAATCGCCTTTGAAATTTCTGGCACGCTGTATAAGATGTGGGATACAATGATATAGCTTCTTAACCCTGAAACGTAATGCTGTATACAATGCTATATCATCCTACTGCGTAAATCTCAAGATAAATAAAACAAATATCTGAAAGCAAGTAAAAGAAGACGGGATATTTGTTAACCCAGTTCGGCGCTTAAACAAGCCCTAATCTGGGGGATACCAATCCAGGAAGATGTCCAATAAGCAATAGCCCTAGACTGATGACAACAACCCACAAGTTATGCCCTTTCCATCTAGCAACTCCCCTATTGTCTATAACCTAGGGTCCTAGCCTAGATCTGAGATATACCTGATCTCACTTCCTTACAACCTTACAAACAGCAAGGATTTCAAAACACAAATATGGAGTCACACTCCTAGAAACTAAACCACTCATACCTAAAGGCTTAGAGTGATGTACAAGAAACAACCATACTCCATGCTTAAAAGCTTTGGAGAAACTACAGAGTTACAATTCAAAAAACACAGTCCTACAAAAGCATCAAGATGATACTAGAGAGGCTCACAAATAAAGCACAAGGCTTACAAAGACACGAAACCCTAAAAGTCTACATTTTGATATATTTGTTTCGGTGAAGAAACTAGGTTTAGCTCCTTCCTTTAAATACTCCAGCAAAGGTCCTTGATCAGAGTTAATCATGAGCTTGATTTGTTTGACTCAAGCCATTTGACCACATTAATTACAATAGATTCTTTCCATAAATATACTCCAAGGAGATTCTTCATAAAAGTAAGCTTGACCAGGATCTGAAGTATTAAATGATGATCCTCATAATAAGCCTGATTAAAAACGTGATTAAATGTGTCAGATATGATTCATGAGAGAGAAACACGATTTCCTTAAATAGAACACGCACCCGCACATAACCAAAAGCCGGATACGATGTTATGGCATCTTATCCCACATCCTGCAGCAAAGTTTATTTCACCAAAAATGCAGCCAATACAGAAGACTCAACAGCCTTAGCATAAGATGTGCCAAAATCGACTATCAACGTTTACAAAGAGTCGCGAAAAGATACAAAGATACAGAGAGAGATAGCCTAAAAAATAGATCATGCAAACCCTAAACAGAGAGTATAGGACAAGATCACCAGATATGGCAAATAGAAGTTAAAGTAACATTTGTCGCTTTCAAAATTCATTTTTATATAAAACAAATCAAACAGATCAAAAGATCAGAATTGTTTGATCTGTTTTGTGTGGCTGTAATTATTTACTGCGTGTAGCAGTTACAACAAATAGTTTAAATCAGTCTTCTTTCTCTAGTGGTTTGATTATCTCTCTCTCTCTCTCTCTCTCTCTCTCTCTATATATATATATATATACTCTTATTATAATATAAGTTTTGCTAACTAGTGTTCTACCATTTTTTAAGTATTTTATTTAAAAAAAGGTGAAATATTTCCATAAAAGTTTACAAAAATTTATTATTTAAGATGCTAAAAGAGTGTTGGGGACATTTATTTTTCTTATACAATTTATAATTTTTTTGTCTAAATCACCTAAGTCGAATATCTACCATTTTTTTATAACATACATTTTCTCAATTTTCTCTCTAATATTGTCATTTTTATTTATCATGTCTTCTCTCACATCTAACGAAACATCTTCATTTTCACTACTTTTACAATTATATAATTAAAGAGTAGTGCTAGATAGTATGAAGGTTTTGAGACAAGAAAGTAAAGAATATGCAAGTGGAATGATTTAATAATAATAAAAACTGTCAAGTTCCCTTTTAATGAAAATCATGGGATGGTGGTGATTTAAATCAATGGACAACATCAATTATTACATTTTGTCTTTGTAAATTCCTGTAATAAAGAGCATTTCCCACAATAAAATTGTCCCTTCAACTTAAATGGTACGTACTTTTGCATAAAACAAAATATTTAAGATCCTTCTCCATTTCAACCACCTCATTTGAGATTGATGGTGTACAACATTTTCTATTTATCCTTAATTTTGTACAATGAATCCAATTTATTTTTTTTAAGAATTTAAATTCGCCCACCCAAATTGACACCGGTAAGAATCGAACCTGAGACCAATGAATCCAAAATATTAAATGTATGACATGATCTTCAATATTAACACTTGTTTTGGACTTGGCCTAAATCCAACTATGCATCGAGTTCGGTCCACGTAGGTCTAGAGCTCAACCCTATTATGCGTTGACCCAGAGTCACATGTTCCTGCCCAACAACCACATATATCAAGACTTATGTAATGGCGGGCAACATATGGTTGACATTTACCGCACCAATCATGGTTTTTCACTCATTATTCCAACAACCATCAACGTCGAGACCACGACATTCTCCTCCCTCACATATACCCTTCACATTAATAGTGCTAAAATATGTATTATTTACTACTCCCTCCGTTCCAAAATATAAGTCGTTTTGACCATATTACAAAAATTAAGAAATATAATCATTGTTGTATATAAAAGAGAAATTATAAGTAAGTTTACAAAATTGTCCTTCATTAATTATATGGGAAAGATAAATGAAAGAATTGAAAGAAGAGAGAGAAATAAAAAGTTAAGGGTATAATAGAAAAAATAGCATTAAATGTTTCATTGGAATTGTAAAGCGACTTATATTTTGGAACAAATTTTTTCTTCAAAACGACTTATATTTTGGAACGGAAGGAGTAGTATTTTTCTTAAATATATTAAACTTTTTAAAACATTTATTAGAACTATTTACTTGATTTAGTATATTTTATATTTTTGCTTAAATGGTCATTGGAACTATCTGAGTTCGACATCGCGTATGAAAGTAAGAAGGCCCTCAAAGCTCAAGTACTCGCGGACTTCATTGTCGACATGACAGTGTCTCCAACCCTAGGTGTACTAAAGTGGACAATCTTCCTCGACATATCATCCAACTCCCAGGGAAGCGAAGCTACAATCATCGTTGAGGATGAAGATGGAATCCTCGTCGAATTTTCCCTCGGATTTTCTCCTTTCCCATGTTGAATAATTAGGATGATTATGAAGTGCTTTTTAGTTGGACTGCGACTTGCAGAAGCCATGGGGGCTAAGGAGAAAAAAAAAATATGAAGTTTCAAAATGAGAATCCGAGTTAGTGATGAAACACAAGAAACATGGGAGGGGGTTTGAATTGTGTTTCATATAAAATTTTGAAAAATTATTTCTTTTTATTAACAACATAATCTTAAAAACATTCTTTATTAAAACATTTAACTTGTATACCATAAATACACAAGAGATGAAGTTAAACCAAAATAGAATATAAGTAGAAATAAAATAGAAGGAGAACAAAGAAAGAGACAAGACACGATAATTTTTATACTGATTCACTATCAACTTGGTTAGTTAGTCCAATCCACCTTTCCTAGGTGAGTTTGCCTCTTGTCCATAGAAGAACTTCAATCCACTATAATCATATCAAAGGATTATAGTACTAAGTATCCACCCTAAGATTTTGTGCTTTCAACCTAATTTTGATCTTGGCTTGGATCATAGAAGTATTGTAATCTTCAAACAAAATAAGTTTTTGTTGTTTGATTCTTTCTTCCCTTACACTTTTAATTGTGCAAACACATTACACACAAATCACATTTTATTTATATTTGTATCTGCTAAAGAACGATCTCAGATCATATTAATAGTTTTTCTTTGAATCTTGTTTAGTGACGAGCATAAAATATTTATGATTTTAGTGGTACTTTTATATTCTAAAACATTGCTTGTTTTATAAGTTATTTGAACTTTCTTACTTCAAATCCTTCGTTTTGCTCATTATAGGTCCAAATACATGAGCAAGTGGAAAAGAGCCAATTCTAGGCCCATTTTGGTGAAATATTGGCTAAGGCAATATACTACAATAATAGAGGGACTTTTCTTAAAGAGGGTAATTTGGTGTTTTTTTTTTTCTTCTTTAATTTACTTGTTTGTTTTGTTATTTCGAATCTTGAAATTCAGAAGTTTATACTTCTCTTTCTCAACAATGATATTGGTGTAAATTATCCACCAATCAATCGTGAGGAAATGTGAAATGAAAGGTATGAAATCATATTATATACCACTTGACTCCATTTCATACCACCGCCTTCCATCAATCCAAACGGCAAAAGTTATTGTCCATAAGCCTTAAACTTATGGACGGTGCATAAGTAAAATCCAGCCATCAGATCCAAGTGACACGTGTAATAATCTTAGGTATCATCTCTATTGCTCACAATATGAACTCTTCTTCTTCTCCGACGCGACTCCGACGCAGCGTGATTCTTCTCCGACCTGTTCATCTTCTTTTTCACGTGCCGTCGATTTTGTTTTCATCATCGATTTTGTTTTTCGATTTTGTTTTCGTTTTCCTTCTTCCGATCTGGTTCATCTTCATCATCGATTTCATTTTTCGTCATTTTCAGAGCTGAAACTTCCACTTTCAGAGCTGCTGAAGATTCAACAAAAGGTACACTTTGAATTCTGTTTCGATTCTCCTCCTTGTGGCCATTTGTTCTTTGATTCTGTTTTTATGTGTTCTGCTTCTTTGATTTTGTTTTGGGTTATGGTGGTTGGTAGTGATTTGTAGTGATGATGAATGAAAGTGAATGTGGTGATGGAAGGTGCTGTAACAACAATCAAGTTTTTCTTCTGTTTTCTATTGATTTTTTTAATGGGATTTTGAGTAACAATTCTGTGTGGATGTGTGTTGGTTGTGGTTACTAGTTTGTGTAGTTGAGCATTTTGATACTTTTGTTAGCAGGTTCAAGTTTTAAATGGTATTCCACCAACAAAGGACTATTCTTTTGCCAAGTACAACAAGGTAAATGTTGATTCAGTCTTTTACATTTTCTGGTGCACCTTGTAGCTTTTTTTTTGTTACAAATCATTCTTGCTAAGTTAAAAATCATACCTAAACCATTTTGCTGGAAGAATTGTTTCAGAAAGTTGTACTTCAAAACCATTTTGCTGGTAGAATGGTTTTCAGAGAGTTGATGCTTAATTGTTGCATCTTAAACCACTTTGTGTTTAGAGATCTTCGTGTTGAGGGACTGGTGCTATTTAGTTTTGTGCTTCTGTTTGTAGGCCTCAGTTTGTTTAGCTTTGGTTAAGCTTAGTGTTTTGGTATATTAGCATTCTTTAGCATGAACGCGTATATGGATTTGGTCATAGCTGAAACTTCCATGTCTTTTCTATCTTATTCTCTGCTTGACTTTGTAGTAGTTAAGACACACAGAAAATGACACAAAGCTATATGTGTACAATGTTAGAAAAAGTGAGAGAAATGAGAAATTATTTGTATTAATTAAAATGATATTATCAATTTTTTACAATTATTTTTGTGAAAATTTCAAATCATTTGTTGAGGTTACAATGTTAAAGGTTTAGCACCTAATTAACACTGATCCACTGAGTTTGTTACAAATCATTCTTGCTAAGTTAAAAATCATACATAAACCATTTTGCTGGAAGAATGGTTTCAGAAAGTTGTACTTCAAAACCATTTTGCTGGTAGAATGGTTTTCAGAGAGTTGATGCTTAATTGTTACATCCTAAACCACTTTGTGTTTGTGACTGTGCAGGTGTGGTTTCAGAGATCTTCGTGTTGAGGGACTGATGCTATTTAGTTTTGTGCTTCTGTTTGTAGGCCTCAGTTTGTTTAGCTTTGGTTAAGCTTAGTGTTTTGGTATACTCGTGCGTTAGTTGTATTTTTAACATGGTTACAAACAGGCGCCAAGTTGACTCCTTATTGTAGTAGAATCGATTTTTCCTTCATAATTAATTCTAACTTGAAGGTTATGGAAAGGTGCAGCCCCCTCGAAGGTTCAAGCTTTTGTGTGGCAAATGTTACTAAATCGTATCCCGACAAAGGATAATTTAGTAAAGCGAAGAATGCTTCAGGCCAATCAGCAGGTCTGTGTGCTATGTGGTAGGATGAATGAATCAGATGTACACCTTTTTCTCCATTGTGATGGTGCGGCGAAAGTTTGGTATGATCTCTCAAGGTGGTTGGGTTTTAATGTGATTATCCCTCCTAACCTCGCTGTTTTTGTATTTGTTTGAGGTTTTTATAACATATTTCAATTTATATAATTAACACAATTATTTTGGAAACCATATGAGAAGCAAACTTATGGTTTGCACAATTATTTTGAATAAAATATGAATATTTTATTGGAAACCATAAGAGATCTACTTTGGTTTCACTTACAACAGTAGTGAAACCATTAAGCCATACTTATGGTTTCCTAAACCATTTTGCTGGTAGAATGGTTTCAGAGAGTTGTACTTCAAAACCATTTTGCTAGTAGAATGATTTTCAGAGAGTTGATACTTAATTGTTGCATCCTAAACCACTTGTGTTTGTGACTGTGCAGGTGTGGTTTCAGAGATCTCCGTGGTGAGGGACTGATGCTATTTAGTTTTGTGCTCCTGTTTGTAGGCCTCCGTTTGTTTAGCTTTGGTTAAACTTAGTGTTTTGGTATAGTAGCATTTTTAAGTTTGCAGGCGTTAGTTTGTTGTATTCTTTAGTTTTATTAAGAGTAAATAAGAACACTATTTTTATAGAGCACAAATTGTAATGGGGAATAGGAATAGAAAATGAAGAATATGAAAATGAGATTGTGATGTAAAAGATTATTTTTTGAAATTGTCAATTCTTTTCTAAATCATGATTGAAAATGGATGCTACAATGCTCATTTATGTGCTAACTAGTACTACTATTGGTTTTAAAGTTGAACTGAATATGAAAATAACCTATAGTGATAATTTTGTTCTTATGGTTTGCACAATTATTTTGAATAAAACATGAATATTTTATTGGAAACCATAAGAGATCTACTTTGATTTCACATACAACGCTAGTGAAACCATTAAGTCACACTTATGGTTTCAGTTATAATATTTATTTTGAATAAAATATGAATATTTTATTGGAAACCATAAGAGGGCTACTTTGGTTTCAAATACAAAACTAGTGAAACCATTAAGCCACATTTATGGTTTCAGTTATAATTTTTATTTTAAATTAAATATGAATATTTTATTGAAAACCATAAGATGGCTACTTCGATTTCAGATACAAAACTAGTGAAATCATTAAGTCACATTTATGGTTTCATTTATATTACTTATTTTGAATAAGATATGAATATTTATTTTCTGTCTATGCATCACTGCATTAGCATTTGAAAAGAAAAGACGGTACATGAGAATCAATAATTCACGATTTTCACCATAAAATCAGAATTTTGTATACAAATATCGAGAAAATTGATATGCATATGCAAATATAATTGAATCATAAACATGTCTTCTAATAGTTCATCAAACCATCAAGTAGTATAAACTAAGTAGTTCTTACAATTATCTTCATAATTCATAATTTAAACCAACAAATCAATAGGTGCATGGTAGAAGCTAACAAAACAACAAACACGATGGAGAAACTACTGCTAAAATCACAATCCTAACAACTATCATGCACTCTTCAAATCACAATTCTAACAACTATCATGTTGCATCTGCTATCTTTCTAAGCATTTTCTTATAGTATAATGTTGCTTTCTAAGCAATTCTGAGATCCATAATCTTTGCTACTTCCTGAACTTTAGCTCCCTTTGGCCAATTCATTGATGAAGCTGTTCTATGACTAGTCTTCTTATTCTCACCTGCATATATGTAAAATAAATGGTTTAGGAAGCAACAATTAAGCATCAACTATCTGAAACCATTCTACCAGCAAAATGGTTTCAGAGTACAACTCTTTGAAACCATTCTACAAGCTAAATGGTTTAGGAAGCAACAATTAAGCATTAACCATCTAAAACCATTCTACCAGCAAAATGGTTTCAGAGTACAACTCTTTGAAACCATTCTACCAGCTAAATGGTTTCAGAATACACATACAGTGAACTAAATCAACAAAACCATTTCCGCCTAACATATAGAATTTTTAAATTATTTTTTCAGTTGATTTTTTTCAATTCAATTAGGGTTATACAGATTCAATTACTTTCCAAACTCAACAACAAAACCATTTCCAACTAACAACATAAACAAATTAGATATGAAAAAAACTAAATTACATATGAAAAAACCATTTCCAGTCTCAAATTGAATCTATTCTTTGTTTTCTAGCCCTCTTTCTTACCTAGAAATTGTTTCAATTATAGAAACTCACATGCAATTCAAACACAAATAGAAAATTGAAGATTAGAGGTGGGTTTGTGAGAAAAGTGAATAACACATAACAAAGGGTTAAATTGATGAAGTTAGTATTAAAATCCTTAAATCCTTTTACATGCAATTCATTCACATAACACCAAGGTTCTATTACTGTAACTATAAATCCAACATAATAGAAACTCACATTCAATTCAAACACAAATCTAAAATTGAAGATTAGTGGTGGGTTTGTGAGAAGAGTGAATAACACATAACAAATGGTTAATTTGCTTACCTTGGTTCCTAGTTACTCTTAGGTGGTTGAAGGACATAATGCTTCCAAGAGATTCACTATCAATTTGATATTGTGAGCTGGTTTTGATCCTTTTCTTGAAAAGAAAAATGGACAATGGTGAAGAGCTTTGTGATGGCGATGAAGGACGGAATCGGCGACGGTGATGATGATTTCTGCGATGGTGATGAACGGCGATGGTGATGAACGATGAAGATTGGAGCGTGCAAGATTGAAGATGAGATGAGGGTGTATGAATGAATGGGTTAGGGTGTACGACGTAATTATGTTGGACTTGCGTTATAGCTTCGGCTGCTTATGCAGCGTACATAAGTTTGGCTTATGTAGGATAACCAGACCCAATCCAAACATAACCAAATTATTTGAAATGGAGGCTATGGAGTCTAAAGACACTAACATTTCAAATAAATAAAAGCATTATATATAAAATGGCAAACAATTAGACGGCAAAGCTTAACTCAATTTACAATACCCAGATTGTTAAACCAGACATTCTCTAGTGTCATGAACTTATGAAAAATCATTAAAAAAAATGCAGACAATTATTATGTCAATACTTCAATGACCAAGCGTTATCCAGGAGCTAAGATAAACAAATTTCAAAAGGCACAGAATAACTTAATTATGCTGAAATGTACATTTACATATTATGTCATTTCAAAGATCAAAAGTGCTTTGGTGGGTTTTGATCATGACATGAAGGCTTACCACAAGCTCCGATCACTACAATTTGCTCTGACATTTTAGTTTGCAGGAGTGATTACAATTTGAACAGCTGAACTTAGTTTGTGTTTTATTTCACTTCCTATAAACTTGTAAATAATACACCAAATTTTGTGTTGTGAAGTGGATACATGATGTATCCACACTTACAAGTTACAAATGCATAACATAATCATTGGACCTCAAAAGATCATAAAATCTAATCTAATAACTATACAAATGGCAAGTTGTGGTTCACATTTGGCTATCACTTGAGAGTTATTTTCCAATTCCCAGAAATACTTAAGCTTGATTCCACAACAAATAAGGGTAAAAAATATTCCTAACACAATAACATAAAAGAATCCTCAATTGGCACCTTCCATTCTCTCATCATGATCATGATTTGATTCTTGACCAATTCCACGATCCACATCATAAGTAGCATGAACACCCACAAATAAATAATACAAAAGCATCACACCGGTACAAATCAAGAACCTAAAGAAAGCCTGAGAATCCAACGAACCCATAAGAAAAAGGTTTGTCGCAATTGACAAAGAAGGCACCCACGGAACCAACGGAACACCCCAAACCTTCGGTTGCCTCTTCTTCGGAATCAAACTCATAACCAAAGTCGCCAAAAACCAAACACAAGCAGCGACAGTATACCCAATCCAACCAAACAAACCCGAGTTCCATAACACAGCCCCGACAACACAAGAACCAATAATAACAAACAAACATAAAAGAACCTTCCATAAATCACTCTTATCAGTTACTTCCCTGACATAATATCTCCTCACAAGCAATGCAACAGCCATAAGCATAAAAATGAAAAGAGTACTTACAGAAAAAACACTAGACAAAACATCCAAACTAGTAAAAAGAGCAACAACACAACTTGATAATGTTGTCAAAAGTGTAGCATTAATAGGTGTTCCTGTCTTAGGATGAACAAGTGCAAAAAAAGGTGGAATCATATGTGATCTTGCAATTTGAGTTGTGTATCTAGCTTGTCCCATTGACCCAACAAGCAAACTTGTTGTCATTCCTTTCAAAGCACAAATACTCACTAAATATTTACCCCATTTCATACCAATTTGAACAAAAGCAACTGAATATGCAGCTTCAGCATCAATCTGAGTGTAATTAACCATTGACACAAGTGCTAATGCCATTAAACAATAAATAATTGTAATTATTGACATTGAACCAATTAAACCAATTGGTATATCTCTAGAAGGGTTTTTGGTTTCTTCAGCCATAGTTGCAACCATATCAAAACCTGTGTAAGACCAATATACTACAGCAGCGGCGTTAAAAACACCTTTACCACCGTATGGAAAAAAATCCGTTAAGTTTGACGATTTTCCGTAAACAAAACCGATTACTATAATGAAACCGATTATAAAAGTTGTGATAATTGAAGTTAACCATGTTAAGATAGAGGTTTTTCGAGTTCCGCTGGCGGCGATTCCGTTAGTGATTAACAGAACCGCAACTGCTAACGGATCGAGTAAATTGAAACCGGTTTTAAAAGAGTCGATTCGGATCCGGAAATAATCCGAATCGTTTTTTATCATTGTAGCGAAGTATGAAGACCACGAACGACCGAGACCGGCGGCACCGACAAGAGCTTCGAGGAGGATATTACCGGCGGCGATGAAAGCAAGGAAATCGCCGAGTTCGATTCTTAGGAAAGAAAACGAACCACCGGCGACGGGAACTTCGACGGCGAATTCGGCGTAGATGAAGGCGGAGAGAAGAGCGGAGAAGCCAGAAGCAGCGTAGGAGAGAACAATGGCGGGACCGGCATGGAAACGAGCTTCTTGACCAGTAACGACGAAGATTCCAGAACCGACGACGGCGCCGAATGCGAGCCAGGTTAGGTCCCACCAGGTGAGACAACGAGCCATGCGATTCTCGCTGGCTTTTGGAAGAACGAGGAGTTCGTGAGAGTCTGTTGATCGGTTGAGGAGACGGTCTTTGAGGCGCGGACAAGTGTTTGCTAAAGCGTCTCTGTAAGTTTTTCCGGTTTGGAAGGAGGGTTCGGGGAAGAAATCTTGTTTGCTCCATCGCCAGTAGCTTCGTTGTTTTGAAGATGTGGTGGCGATGGAGGAGGATGACGGTGGTTCCATCGGTAAGAGATGGAATTGGATAATTAACAGTTTAACACTCTTTTGTTGGTTGGTTGGTGATACTGAATACTGAATCTCGCAGTGATATTTTATTGATTAGTTTTTGTTTCATTCATGTGTAATAATTTATTTCCTATAATTAGCTGAGATTGAATCGTGATTTTAAATTATTATTGTAAATATGGAGCAGTTGTGGTTTTATTTCCAAAAACGTAGACATAATGTACCGAACCGTGTGTTGCGTACAAATTTTCCACCTCACTAGGTAGAGAAGGGACAAGGCTTAGGTGACTTTGAGAAATTCTATTATGGGCACAATCCCAAATCAATATTATTTGGGCACATACATATCAAAGAGAAAAATTTAAAAATAAATTATTAAGTCACATCAACTATCATTAATCAATCCTTTTATATTTAATTTTTTAAAAAGTATGTATGTGTGCCTAAAAGACAAATGTTGGGTTTGTGCCCATGTAAGAGTTTCTCGGTGATTTTATGGCACCAAAGTCTGGCTGCCATTGGACTATTCCTAACCGTCTTCTGATAAATCGTGTATACAATATACTGCCACGTGTCTTATTTTTGTTTTAAAAGAAACACTGAATGAAAACTAAACTCAGAAAATGTTGCAGCACACAGAAGTCGTCTTCTTTCAAAGCTGTAACATCTCCTCCCTCTTCCAATGTTGCGCTTTCTTGCACCTCTCGTTGTTGTGGTACCTTGATGCGGCGCCATGTCGGCACCGATTAAGAACAACGAGCGGCGAAAGTGGTGTAGATCTTTGATTCCGGTCGACAGAGCAGGTTGGTCGACAGAGGTTTACTGATTACGGCGGCACTTAGGTCTACGAAGTGTGATGCAATCACATCAACAACGAACGGCGGCTGAGAAAGACAAGGCGGCAGATTGTTGAGAACAGGTTGGGCACAAAAGAAGACGGTGAAGGAATATGCTCTCCATATATTCTGATTCTATTTTGTGATTTTTTTATAAAAGTAACACGTGTCATCATTTGGAATGCACGATTGATCGAACGGATGTAAACAGGCCAAAGGCAGGCTGCCTTTCGCGCGTAAACGTCACACAAGCCTTGTCAGGTAGAGAAGTACTAGAAGCACAAGTAAAAGTTAATTTAAGTCTCAACTAAAATGTCTAGAATATTTAGTCGGAGCATAAATAATTGAATCTAAGTATATTAAAGTTACAAAGTCTTTAATTGGATTACAAATCATCACGTGAATAACATGGTAATCCAATATAATACAGTGGAAAGAGAATGAAAATTTCTAAATAAACAGACAAAAAGGAAACAAAAAGAAGACTAATAATCTTCTAATTCGACAATCCAAGCTCGGTTGCAATCCTCAATTCTCATATAGTCATTGCTCCGAATAATCTGTCTACCTAAAAAATTGAATAGAGTAGGATGAGACTACTAAGCCTCAGCGAATTCTACTACCCAACTAATGGTGATTATACCGGAGTACCTGAATGTCGGTCCATAATATATATATATATATATATATATATATATATATATATATATATATATATATATATATATATATATATATATATATATATATTAATGTATTTAGTTTATAATACAGATATTTTAAAAATAAAAAATATATTTTTGCGTATCATTAAAGCTAGATGAAGTATTATTTTATAGACCAAATGCATCTGACAATATTTTCAATTTCACATTTATAATAAATTGATTCTTCAAATTTCTTAGATAATTGATAAGCCATTCAAATTATCCAACATTTGGTGCTTCAAAAGAAAAAGGTTATCCAACGTTTGCAGCTTCGTTACCCTTTCCATCCAACTCTATTTAACCGGTTTATGATGATTTGGACAACTCACATAAGCAAATATCATATTTTTTTAAAATTAAATTTTAATAAAAAAAACTGGAAAAAAAAAATGTTGATGAAATTCATCATTTATTCATGACATTCATCAACTTCATCTCTTAAAATCCTAAAAACAATTCAATTTCTTCATCACAATCATCATCAACAATATTCTTCACCAGATTTTCTCCACCATCATCAAAAACTAAGAGGCATGTATCATTTCATTGTTGATACTGCTCATGGCTAAGTGTGAGTAGTTCACTTCTATCTTAGGGTTATGAAGAGCAGTCTATACCATGGTCCCTTAATCATTTCTCTTGTTGATGGAGATTTTTAACAAGGTTTATCATAAGCTACATATGCAAAGTTTTATCATAGGACATGAAGATGAAAGTCTGAGATGAGAAATTGATGTATGTTCAAATCATAGCTTATGACCAGACGGAATGTGTCAACCGTGCGTCGAGGGGCTTCGAGAAATTCCAATGTACTTAGACGGAGCGCTCCGTTAACCACCTTTAATAACCTGTGGGCCTTTGTATCATGATTTTTTCATCATTTATGCTTTGTTTATAAATTGTTTTGTCATGGCATTTGATATAGTTAGAATTAAAATCACGTTATTGTTATTGGTGAAATCTATGATCCTAAGATGTTTTAATTTAATTATATATTCTTATATTTTACTACTTTTGCCTCTAATCATATTTTTATTATTTATAATCTTTAATTCTCTAAAAGTTTACTTTGTTTCTCTTAGCTTTTGTGGATCGATCCTCTTTAATTATAATGATATTATTGAGTGCTTGCGAGACTATCATATCTATTAAAAAAAATGAAGGGAAAAACCAAATACCCACCCCTCGAAATTCCAAAATTCGTCAAATATTTTCGAATTCTCAAATACCCCTTACTACTATGCTCCTTCATATTACAGTTACTACAAGTCCATTCATTGTAAGCCCTCTTCAACTTTCCACCACGCACTGCAGTCTGCAACCTTATTACCGTCCTTCCTTCTTTGTTTTTTTTTTTTTTTGTCTCTCTGCACTTCTTCTTACTATCCGTTCCATGGACAAACTTCAACTTTACACTTAACTCTTGTTCTATAAGATTAATTTTTAACCCACTTTATCTCCTTTTCAGTGTGAATTCTATAGTCTCTAACAATTTCTTTAAACTTAGGAAAAGCAGAAAATTTCATTACAGCCTTCAAATGAACTTCTTCAAAGCTAAAATGAGGAAATATCGGTTTTCCACTTCCATCATCCTCTTCATCAGTACTAATTGGGCTCTTCAATTTCTTTGAGTGATATAAATCATCACCTTTAACATCATTTGTGTTAGTTCTTTTCTCTACATTTTCATTCCCTTCTATGTGTTGTAAACTAGTCGGAGTACCCGTGCAACGCACGGGCACGGGAAACACCGTCTTTTAGTAATTTTATACACAATTTTAAATTTGTAAATGCTATATAAATTTGTGATAAAATTAAATGAATAATTAAATATTATGAAAACAAATCAAGTCAAAATATTATAGTAAAAAAATCACGGGCAACACTTTTCTTTAAGTCCCCCGTATTTTTGGAGACATATTCAAAAGTAATCCTAATAAATATGTAAATAAAAATTTATATGTAATTCTAGTAAGTCTCCATATTTTTTGGGTATAAATTTAAAAATTATCTAAATAAAAGCGTATATAAAGATTCATATGCAATACTTTTCTGTAAGCCCCCCGTGTTTTTGGAGTCACATTAAAAAATTATCCCAATTGAATGAATATTGCATAAAAACAATACAAAAATTTTATTTTATTTTTTATCAAAATCAATTAAAAATGGCTCAAATATTTGGTTGGTGTGTGACGTGTAGATAGTTTTAAACTTTTTTCATTGACCTTAATAATTAGATAATTTAAAAAATTCAAATAAAATATCAGCTATATACAAAGCACCAACATAAAATCTCACAATTTGTCATTATTTGCATATTGTTAAGTACCTATTTGCCGCCTCTTCAATTTTAAGGTCAAAAATCACCATAGACCATAATAGTCGAAATTGAAAGATCGAATATAATATAATACAATTTCAAATCATTATAAGATGAAATTCTTGGAACAATATCCAGTTCATTTTTTGAAGAAACGCCATAAATTGAGTTGTTGAATGAATCAGAGATCCCTCTTGGAACAATATCCAGTTCAGCCCCAATAAACTAATTAAATAAGAATATGTATTCTAATTTAATAATTCTTTCACTAATTGCATACAAATGATAGCTAAGAAAATTTATAGTAAACTTTCTCTATAAAAAAAAAAAAAGAAAATATATTCTAAACTTAGGCAAATTCTATCTTGGGCACAACCACAACACATATACATTTAGGCACACACTCATGATTTCAAAAAATTAAAAGATAAAAAGATTAATTAATAGCAATTGATGTGACTACTTTATTTAACTTTTATTTTTTATTATATATATATGTGTGCCCAAATAAATTTTTCTTAGGTTTGTGCCAATCTAAGAATTGCTCCTAAACTTAATCTTTCAGAGGAAAAACAGTAAACTCCTTAGTTTTTCTAGTAACTAACAGCATCACATCAACATGAACCTACAATAAGTTAAAATCTTCTTTAGTAACATAAATGATATTGATTTTGCACTCTATCTAATGCCTTTCAAAAGGATGGAGACTTGGAACTTACAACTTCTATATATAATCACTTTTGGAGATATCTATATTAGTGTTTTTCATACTAAATTTTTACTTTTCCAACACAACTCTGTTAGCAAATTGTTTTGGTAAATATAGTACTAACCACTGTAGGAGATATGTTTAGTAGAAAATCAAACCCTTCTATCAAATGTGCTAAAGCAATATACAATTTCTTGTTTATATTAATTTTTTCTTCTCCTTTTTATAATGAAGATCCATAATTTTCATGCAAGTTTCAAAGTTAATCAATTCACCAACCTTTGCCACTCCCCTGACACAACATAAATCAACTTCAAATATCAAAATTTCATACATCTTTATCTTAAGAATATGACTCAAACAAACTTGATTTGAATCAAAGCTCTTGAAGGAACGAAAAGGCAATATTTGATGTGCCAATCTCAAAGTTCAACACCTGAGAAAATCCCAAACGATGTCAAAATCCGATGGTACCTCAGCTAAGTCCACAACTTCAATTTATACCTGCATGAAGAGCACCTCCTGCAAATCAAGAATTTCAAATTTGAGAGAAATAAAAAACAAAAAGCTTCTTGCTAATACCAAAATGAAAAACAAAATATTGTTTTACACCTAGCAAATATTACATTGTTTTCAAAATACATCACCTTGCAAATATATATCACATTTTACAATGAGTCCCCATTGAAACTTATTTAACTTTAGTAATGGAGAGGAACCAAAAACAATATTTTCCTTAAATACTACATTAGAGAAATGTAATAACTATACACTCATGGTGTAGAAAAACTTAACACACAAATCTAACTATATCTCATTATCGTGTTACTTTCTGAGAGTACTTTTACAAACATGTTCAAACTTATATACATATATAGTGAGATACGATCAAATGCATGTGTAAATGTTTTTATGCCTGAAAATGCATGTCATTAAACTCAAATGAAATCCTAAAGAAGTGACTACACCCATATGGTTGGTCCTTGAATCAATAGAAATTAGATGTCATTCATCAGATAGAATGACTACAATCACAACCACTATGAGCATAAATCATCCATTTTGAATAGTTCAAGTTTTTCATACAATAAAACAGAACATCAAAATTGATTTGAAGAAAAAAATATTGCCAAGCCACAAAATAATCAATATAAACCACAAAAAATATTGCCGTGTAAATATTGCATTGCAAAGATAGATATGAAATCAACTTTCAATTCAAATGACTCATTTGCACAACAATAAAGGCGCAATATCAACACATTTAGCCAAATATCTTAGCACAGATTGTGTTGCAATTCAGATTTGAAACTATAGTGTGATCAAGAACCAAACATATAAAATGGTGAATATTTAGTACAATTTATTTCAAATTGCCAAACCTTTTCTATTGACAATAATTTCTTATTGAAGTTTATTGCTATACCTTCCCAGGTTGCACTATAACTTATGCATCTCCATCATGTGCATTTTGAATGAATTTATTTATTCCATATGCAACCTACAAAATTCAACCATATCATTTCATGAATACAAAAATTATCTAGAACCATAAACTTCAAATATGAAATCAAACATCACAAACCCTAGATTTATAAATTAAAAAATCACCTGAAGCAATCTCAATAAAGTAAATGAATTAAAAATTTCTCTAGTCTAGAAAAATTAGGGACAAATTGAAGTTGCTTATAGAGTCTAGTTAAATTATATACCAAATGTGGTGCTCAAATTGAAAAAGAGGGGAAAACATATGCAGCATCAAAAGGGTACCTGCAATATGTCAATATATTATTACTTTGTCTTTATCTTATATCTATAGCAGATTTTATACATCTTTAAGTATGGAATCCCTTTAATGAATTTGGTATTCACATCAGTTGTCATTTGATACAGTTTTATTCTTATTTATTCCTATTTAAGTCAACATACAAAATCTAAAGGGTTTATTTATTTGTAAGACACAATCTGTTATGAGAAAGTGATACTATGCCAATTTGATCAATAATAAGACACAATAATTAATGTCAGTACCTTTGTGAAAGTAATTCTTTTCTAAATGCATGTAGTTCCTCTCCCTTCCAACTTACCAAGTCACATACAAACCTGATGCGTCTGCCTCAGAGAAAGATATTTTTGCATCTCTTGTTGTAACCCGTTCCCAAAGAAATTTTCCATACAAATGAAAATTTAATTGTCTTAATGATGTTGAGAAACCAGAGCAGTTAACCATACAAAAGATTATATCACAAATGTGCAGGCATTTTTGTCACACAAACTAAGCTACAATTTGAGTTGAGCATTAGTAGTTTCAGCAAAAGAATTTAAATTGAAAGTCACAAATCAAGCTACAATTTGAGTTGTGTATAACCTTAGTTAAATGTAAGGAATACTACTCACTGAAACAATAGATCAATTCCATTGAAAATAAGAAATCTACTAATAAAAAACTATGGTTTAACTCCAAACCATAATGAGCTAAGCAAGTATACCTTTAGGAAAACAATCAAAACTTGGTTTACTTACATCTAAATCATGGCACACAGAAATATCCTTCCAATATGCACAATGTGCTACACCATCTTAAGTAGTAGCTGCACAACAACACAAAACATTCATGTTAAGTTCATGTCTTAACTTCAGATTTGGATACGTTGAAATTGAAGTTCCAAACAAAACAATTAAATCATGTCAAGATCTGATAGAACAGAAACAAATTAAGAAATTAATAATAAATGATGAAAAACAAACTTATATAAAAACTGAACTTGATGCTTAAGCAGAAATTTGAGAGATAAGAATTGTTGATGTGCAAATTTCACAATGCTCAAACATCCTTATTTATAGCCAAAAACTAAAACCCTAAATCGAATAAAAGAAACAAAAGGCGGGAGAAATTGAAATTCAAATACCTTAGAGATTGATCTCCATCGGTTCTTGTTTGTGTATAAAGCCTAATCTCATGGTTGCAAGAAGCATTAAAGTGGAGAAAATTCAGATATTGGGGAAGGGAGAGGAAAAAGAGATAAATTGAATTGCAATATTAAGAAATAGTGAAAGAGATTGGTTCAGATTTGGTGCAGATGAGAAATTTTGGCTTATTCAGCAATTTGCATCAATTGGGTAGGATTTGTGTTAGGGTCACGTGGAGGGAGAAACGAATTTGGCCAGACATGGTGTGTTTTTACGCGTGTTTTCTATTCTTTCCCTAAGAGAAGGGTTTTTTGTTTGTTACCAAAATGAGCTTCAACAATTGGGCCTTGAATGCAAAAATAAGACTCAACAAAACCAAAAGAAGTTGGAAAATTCAAAAGTTTGAATTTTCTTCCAACTAAGCAACCAAGTTGGCATCCTAAGCTAAAAATGGTATGAAAATAATATTATAAAATGCTGATTTGGCATTAGGGTATTGAGAAGTGGACAAATAAGAAAAATTGCCCAAACATGTCTTGCATTTGTATATTATTAAGATAAGTCTCTCTATGTTTGGATGCCTCTCTAAACTAAACATGATAATCATCATCACTTAATGAATCACTTTCACTTGGTGGTAACACTTTCTTACCTTTTTTTCTTATTTTTTGTATTCACCTTCTTCCTTTTACTCTTCAACCATTAATTCCTCTTCAATCATTTATTGCTCTTGTTGGATAAGTTCTTCAGTTGTAGGAAAATAATCTTTAAAAGACTCTTCATCTGTTGATTTATCTTCTTGAACTAGTGGATTAACAACTTTACTATAATTCTATAAACATTGGGATTGGTTGTAGATTTAATAACTTTATCAAACATTGCCATATTCTCTCCAGTCATCTTTACAAACTTAAGATCATCAACTATTGAATGTATGAAATATATAACTCTACATAATTTCCATTATTCCTTGCATCATCAAGCATCTTAATTATATAATTGTCATTTTTCAAAAGTCTCACCCTAAATCAAAGATCAGTTTCATAATCAACTATCATCCATTAAAGTTTTCAACATTGTTGTATTTGGCCAATCTTTAACCATGTTAATGAGACCAAAATATTTTATCGATTTGGTTGTCTTCTTCCAAACATCGATTTGACCACTTACATACTAAAATTTATGATTCATTTCTAACAAAATCACTTCCATGATACATAACCATTATAACAAAATCACCCACCCTAGTCATGAAAAAGGTAAAATTATAACATTTCCTACAACAATGAAAACAATCTAAATAATCTCCAATACTTAAAAACTAATTCTAACAATAAATTGTAACGGATAAATCAAACAACTAGAAGAATCAGAAGTGAAACAAAGTGTGGTTATTGATTATTTTTTTAGCCCTAAAATAAAGTGTAAACAAAATAGATATAAACTATTCATTCATGTGAAACCACAATGGTGATGTTACTTTTCGATTGCAGACGAAAACGAAGATGATGAGCGTGGACAATGATGATTTCTAATTTTTATTTTGAAACAACAACAATGACTGAAGATAATTTCAACCAATATTTTAAAAACCGGACCGGATATCGAACCGGTAAGGTCCCGGTTCATTGGTCGAACCTTTGGGTTACAGGTCGAACCACATGATTAAACCATATCAAACCGGATAAACCGGTTGAATAAACCGGTCACTATAACAATACTATATAGTTATTAAACCGGTAGAACCGGATGAATCAGACTCTAAAAAAATTGGCAGAACAAACATAAATTGACAACTTCACGAAACAGAACAAAAACTGATAAATTGAAGTAATATGAAATGAATTAACAGAGCATAATATGAAAGTAACAAACATAAACTGATAAAAGTCAATGAAACAAAATGAACAAAGCATAAAATGAAATAAAATTATAATTAACTAAGATAATAATAAAATAAAACAAATAATGATAATAAAGCATAAATTCCAGAACTGATAAAATAAAATAAATTGAAAAAATAGAACAAACAACTTTTCTATTTACTATTTTAATTGTCTTTTTAAAAAAAATATATATATATTATAAATAAAACGATGTCGTTTACGTGTTTTTGACAAAAAAACAAATTAAAAAAAATAGGGACATGCAATCAGACCGTCGGTTCATCGGTTTTTCCGATTTCGAGCGGTTCTGAGCGGTCTGATTACAACGCCGGTCCAACTAATGAACCAGACCGGCCAAACTCCGGTTCACGGTCCAACCGGCCGGTCCGGTTTTTAAAACACTGATTTCACCCACAATTGATTTTTTTTGTTTGGAGAAAACGGTGTGTTTTTGTTTTTAGAAAATGATAAGAATTATGGGTTTAAAGAGTAAATTAAATTAAGAAAACACATAATATGATGAGATCATGAGTTCACTAAACATGTGGAAGGAAACTTATAAAAAGATGCACTAAAATATTTTGGAGGAAGCTGCTTTGAGCCAAACTTGAAGCCCAAGTCACATAATAAGAAGCTTTCATGGGCTGAAGTGTGGTCTAATAATATTGGACTAAATGGAAAATAATTAAGTTCAATTTTCTTTATTTTATATGTAATTTTCGTTTTTATTATTGGGTGAATTTTTAGATAGCCTTTAGTTGGATTCTAGGCTCTCTAAATGCTTCCTAGTGGTGCACTAAGTCATTATAGTGGCTAGTGAGAATTTATAAGCATGTTAGTGCTATTTTTCTAGTTCCTATAATGAATGTATGGTAGTGGACAATAAATCATACTATGTATGGATAGGCTACAAATAGAACTCTCATGTACTTCTCAAAGGACAACTTGAATATTAATCAAATTTGAGAGTTTCTCTTGTGAGAACTTTTTCTTTGTTCTTGTGATAAGAACTTTGTTCTTGAGAGAAGAACTTTATAGTGTTGGTTCTACCGGCAGGTCGCGGTTAGGGTCACACTTTCTTTGATAACTTTGGTTCTACCGGCAGGCCGCGGTTAGGGTCAAGTTCTTATCCTGTTTTCAAGACGATCCTAAGCAGTCTCGTATCATAATATTTATACAATCTTTTCTTTTTTTCTTTTTTTTTTCACCACCAGTTTAATCTGGTTCGGGGGTCAGTTCTGGTATTAAATGGTTTTAGCTCCCTTTCGATCGCAGTTGCGGGGGATCGAACTGTGGTCCTCCCTACCAAGTTCAGCGCTAATCACCACTGAACCAACTAACGATTGGTATATTTATACAATCTTTTCAAATTCAATCAAAATGCTCTTTATGACGTAACATCGATAAGCAATCCATTATTCATGTAACATACACCCTCCAGTCTTATATATAAGAAAAAATTGACTTTTTAGATTCATTGTAAAATTGATGTATCCAGACAATAATATAGTCTAAATTCATCAATTTTACAATGAATCTAAAAAGTAAAATGTTTCTTATATATAAGACCGGAGGGAGTAAATGGTAATTTGATAGACGTTGTACAAATTCATAAAGTATTTGACATTTCAAAATTTTTACAAAAAGTATGTGACGAATTTTATAATTTTAAAAAATATTTGACATTTCAATAAAAAAAAAAAAAAAAAAATGTGTGTCTATACTCTATAGTATACCGTAGATATGAAAATGAGAGACGTGTTAACAATGTGCGGATAATAAACTCAATTTCATGGTAGCCATAGAAAAACACCCTCTATCAGTTTAATTATCCCTTCCGTAACATTCTCCAACACTGCAAAAATCCATGGCTACAACCACTACATTGAAGCTCTCACTGTTCTTAACTATCATCTCAGTTTCACTATCGGGTATCCTTTCAGTCTTTCCACCAACATGCGAGCGAATAGAGTGTCCCAATTATCAAGTCATAGAAGCGGGAAATGGCTATGAAATCCGTCGCTATAATTCATCTGTTTGGATTTCTAATTCTCCCATTCAAGACATTTCTCTTGTTGAAGCTACAAGAACTGGTTTCAGGAGGTAAATTTCTTTCAATTTATGTATTTCAATTGTAAATTACTTTTCTACTCTAAATTTTAGAGTGTTAGAGTTTTAATCTGTTAATGTTTTATGCATTCTTAATTGAATAACGCGAAGAAAATTAGGTTATTATGATACTAAATTAGTTATCTAGTGTCAAAACTGTCATTAGCAAAAATTTGCATGGATTGGGAACTTCAACCAGTTTGATTTGAGTTAAAGGTTAAAGAATTTAAAATACCGGATTAGTATCCTGATGAAGTAGATAATATTATCGTAACAATTGATATACTAAAATTTGTTTATAAAGAATAAGTAAAAATGCAATGTTTGGATTCTTGAAATGAAAATTGATTTTGTTTATGAACCTAGATTATAACAGAAATATTCAAATATAGGTGTGTTTGTTTAAGCTTTAAAAAAAAAGATTTTTTTAAACAAAAATTTAGAGATTTTTTGTATGGATTTTGAAGAAAATCTAAAGCTACTTTCGGTTTGTTTACAATAATAAATTTTTTTTTTTTTTTCCATTGACTTCACTTTGCACATGGTTTGATTTTTAAGAAAATAGATTTTGCAAAAAACTGTTGAGAATAACTTTTCATTTTAAAAAAAAAATGATTTTTTTACTAAAATGATTTTTAGAAAAATCTGAAACAAACACAATTAAAATGAAAAAAGTGATTTTTTTTGGAAATAAATAGGCTAAAAAATCTGAAACAAACGGGGCCGTAAAATCCCTTCATTTCAATGTTAGTTTTAGTCAATTCAATTTTACAAAATCAAAATTTAACCATGTTTATCAAACTATTTCACCAAAGCACACATCTCATAGCAGAATTGAAATTTGACTTATTTAACCAACATAGTGCGGCAGAAGTGGTTGATACTTGAGCCCCTTAACCATTTGGTCCTGGGCTCGATCCACAGTCAGTGCATATGGAATAACATTTGTTGGGAGAGGTCAACCCCTTCTAATGGATCTGAGATACCTTGAGGGATTAGTCACCACAATTGTGCGCGAAGGATACCTTTGATTTACCAAAAAAAAGAAATTTGACTTATTTACTTTTAACTTGTGTGGTTGGATTCAATAAACTAAAACGGAAAAGGATCCTCTGCAGTAGAATCTCAAACCACTCATTAATCTCGACTGCATGTGGTCAAAGTCATTGAGAAAAGATTGAATGGTGAGGATTTTCACGGGATTTCCTCCGGGTGAAAATTCAACTGGGAGAGAGTTCGAGTCCAAAACTATGATCATTAACTTGATCTACAATGCAAAAAGTTATATTGAATTTCTTATGGTTCTGGATCATTCATCCAAAGAGTTAATTATCTAAAACTTGAGTAACATTTTTCTTTTTTCTCAGGCTATTTGATTACATTCAGGGAAAAAACAACTACAATGAAACAATTGAGATGACAGCACCTGTACTCTCTGAAGTCTTACCTAGTGATGGACCCTTTTGTGAGTCCTCATTTATTGTAAGCTTTTATGTACCTAAAAAGAACCAAGCAAATCCAGCTCCTGCAAAGGATCTTCAAGTTCAAAGATGGAAACCTGTGTATGCAGCAGTTAGACAGTTTAATGGATTTGTCAAAGATACAGACGTTGGTGAGCAAGCTGCAGCGTTAAAGGAAAGTATTGTCGGTACTAAGTGGTCTTCTGCTATTGATCAAAGCCATAGAGCTGGTCATGCTTCTGTTTACTCTGTTGCTCAGTACAATGCCCCTTTTGAATATGATAATAGGGTCAATGAGATATGGTTCTTGTTCGATTTGGAAAATGGAGTGCATCATGCAACTTCTGTTATGTAAGTTTTCAATGTGAAAGCAATATGTCTAGTGCAGTCATAATGTGTCACTTAAGAGTTAAGACATCTTGTTGAATATATAAATAAAGTGCAAGCTTGAAGTATTTCACAATGCTTTCAGCTTGAGTTTTTGGTTCATGTAATGTTAAACTTCTTATAGTTGGCTACACTTGCAAAATAAAATCATTAGGAATTAATATGATTATTGAGGAATGAGTAATCACGAGGAAAAAAAGACATCTTCACTCAGTCTCTTAGTAATTGAATTCATGTTTCTATGTGATTCTTCGCTGGCTAATTCTTGAATTCGTCGCCTTGAAATCATGTTTCTTGAATTCTTTAATTGTTGCATGAGCTTGGCACGGCACGTCTAATACCAGTTATAGATATCGATTGCTATTCGCTCCCTTACTAAACAGTACTTTTATTTTTATAGTCTTAAACAATACCAATTAATTTATTTATAAAATTCATGGAATAATCTTCTCAATAAATTATAAGTTATAAGGCGAACATAGAATACATAAATTAAGTTGTAAAAGGAACATTAACTGTTGAAAACTGACAAACTCCTAAGGTTTCAACAAACCAACCAACCAACCAATTGGTAATAATTGGAATGCCATTCCCTTTTCCTCTCTTATTCTATCTAAAACATACAATCAAACTAGGGTTGGCTCTTTTTTTGTTTTTTATTTTCACCATCAATATCCGACCTATTAGACCATCTAATCTGATTTGGAGGTCGGTTCTATCATCAAGTAGTTCCGACCTCCTCCCGATCACGATTGGACCAACTAACGATTAGTTAGACCATTTTTATTCTGGATGCGCATAATATACACATGCAATACTATATGCTTTAAATATTATTTTCAATCCAAATGTAACAAATTTATTGATATTCCAATTTATGGAGATGGATCAAGGCTTCCAATGGAATGCCATTCCTTTTAGTGTTGCATACTGCATATCCGAAATCATACCACGTACCAACTCTGTATAAGGAAGGGGTTTTTGCAATTGCCCATCATAGACCAGAACAACGGCATAGTCACACAATTCACAATTCACTTTAGTACATAATACGATTTCGAATACGCGGTATGCAACACAAAAAGAATTTGGTACCTTACGAGATATACAGAGTTGGTATGCTCTAATTTACCACTATATGTTATGAATAAAAAATTATAAAAATACTTGACCAAAAATTTAGTTAAAAAAAAAAAAAAAAAACAAAAAAAACAAAAAAAAAAAGATGTATTTTGAAGAGATTGCGTTGGAAATCGCCACTGGTTTTGATTAAGGTATGCACGTGGTCTATGTTTAGGTGAGTGGGTTTTTTTATAAGCAAAAATTAAATGAAGAACAAGATTACAAATTAACGGGAAAATTCTCTAAAGAACATAGAAAAACACTCCAATGAATTTTTACACCAATCTAAAGTAACACTTGCATTAAACTCTTCTCGACCAATAAACTAAAATCAAGCAACATATATATAATTTGATCTAATAGAGGAGAAACATTAACAAAGTCTCCATGAAAAATGATGTTACTATGCTTTCTCCATATCCTCCATGTTGTTGCCAACCATATAATGTGACCAAACTTCATGTTATTACTTCTTTTTAATAAATCACCGAAGAGAGAAAAATGAATGGAGATCAACAAATCGGATGGGTTTTGCCCCCAAACATCGGAAGACATTGTTTCAAATTTGACGCGAAACATTACAATTAAAGAAAACACGATGAATATCTTCTACCTCATTCTAACAAAACACACAACACCTTTTGTAATGATGTCTTTGTTGTTGAATTGATAAGCCGTGATTTCCTGCATAACTAGTCTGGGAGACTTAGCGTCTCCTCTAAGTAGTCTGGGAGACTTATATGTTAGTTAATAGTTAGTTAGTTTGGCAATTAGGGGTTTTTGATTTTGTCTTAGATAGTTAGTTTACAATTGTGTATATAACTACTTTTCCCCTTGTGGATGAATGTAATTTCTTCTTTTCCCTTAATTCTCATTCTCTCATTTTATTCTCTCTAATCTCTCCCATATTACCATATTCCGATTGTTTATAATGATGCCTTTGCGATATAAAGCGTTCATTGTTAGTAATTTTTCAAGCAACAATCTCCACCCGAAAATGCTAACTTTTGATGGGACGTTATTCAACTAAAGCTCCTTAAAGATTACCGCCATGTTTGGATCATTAACCGGAGTAACATGGTTGTTTTGCAATGCTGTATAAGCTGACTTGACGGAGAAAAAACCAGCCGTGTGGGTTGTCCACCTACACATATCCCTCACTTTCCTCTTAGGCCGAACATGATTCAACAAGGAGAGGAGAACATGTGCTACTACTGTTTCGGTATCAAATAAATCACCATGTCGTTCAAACTTTCACTGCCAAATATCACATATCCAAGAGCCTATATGCGAGACCAAACCATCGGAATGCACTAACTTGTCATAAAGAGTCGGGAATAAAACACGCAAAGGAGACGATCCAAAATACTTTTTCTTCCAAGAAGCGATGTCGTTACCGTCACCTAAACAACTACTAATATTTTTACCAAACAAACCGCCCTGCACTTCACTTCCTAACCTCCAAATATTTCGCCACCAAATAGAGGCAAATAACCTTCACTCCCTTCTTCGAGCAAAATTGAATAAACCTTGATTATTTGTTCAAAAAGAAAAACAAACACTTACAGAAATTGCCGCTTATGTTAATGAGCTAGTGCCATTTAATCACCAACATATTATGAATATGCTTGTACATATTATCAGCTCTCAAATAATTAAGTGCACAGAACAAGGCAATTATCATACTTGCGATGTATATGGCGGTTGCATAAATTCAGACAGGATCAAGCATCATTGATACTTGCCTTTTAGGACCTATGAGGAATGCTGTGCTTCCAAGTGAAAGCAGGTTACCAAGAGTGAATGTTATCACAAACTTGATTGGTTTGATGAAAACCTATGAAGCACCGACACTTCTATGATTAGACGTGTCGCGGTGTCCGACACGTGTCGGTGTCCGACACTCGTATGACACCCGTACGACACTCCTACAAACGTGTCGGAGAAGTGTCAAAAAAAATAATCTTTTATTTATTCCGACACTCCTTAAATCGGTGTCCGACACCTATAAGACACTTCTACAAACGTGTCGGAGTAAGTGTCCAAATTTTTTTTTTTTTATTTGGTTATATTTTTCTCAGACATATATACAATGATTAAAGATGTGTCGAAATAATAATATTGATCAATGAGGGATTAAAGATATTGCATTTTGATTACATTATTTTTAGTTTTTCAATAGTAGTTGGATGAGTAAATGTCAAATGTACTATCATATATTCTTTTAAAACTTTTTTTATTTAAAAATTTGTTCAACTTAGATGCATATGTATGTATTTTTAATTCTAAACTTATATTTTTTATAAATATGTAGCAATGTCGGTGTCGTATATTTTTTACATTAGCGGTGTCGAAGTGTCCGTGTCGTGTCGTGTCGTGTCGCGGTGTCCGTGTCAGAGTCCGTACTTCATAGATGAAAACAAGCATAGACAACAGTGTACAGTTTACTCCAGCAGCAAAGCATATGGCAAAAACCATATAGTCTCGGTTTGGAATGTGAAGCTTACAGCAAAAATAAAGAGTGCAGGTTTTTTTCTTCTTTCTTTCAAAGGCTGCGGTTACAAGCCTCCCACCTATGTCTAGGGTTTTCTTAACACTTATATAAAATTTCAAGATTAGGTTTAGTACCTCCTATTAATTAGCAACAACTACAAGTGTGTGTCCAAAACACATGTAAAATGTGATAATAAAATATAGAGTTCACCGTGGTGATTGGCGCTGAACTTGGTAGGGAGGACCACGGTTCGATCCCCCGCAACTGCAATCGGGAGGGGGCTGGAACCACTTGATGCCATAATTGATCCCCAAACCAGATTCAACTGGTGGTGAAAACCGAAAGAAAAAAAAATATAGAGTTCACCTTTTACTATTTATTTTTCTCAAAATACATACTAATATGCTAAACATATTAACATGCTCTACTACCCGATATGGGACTCAAGAGTTTGATTTTTAATTCACACGTAATTGTGCAATATGTTCCAACAATCCCCCACTTGAATTTAAAAGAAAATTCCGAAGTAACGTCTAAACGTTTCTATAAGATTGTGCATAAGCAAAGGTGACGCTTGTCTTGAACCTTTACATAGCCAGTAAGAGCCCGATTTAACAAGAGTGACGCTTGTCGTGAACTCTATCTCAGATTTTTCTCAAACCGGCACACAACCTTTCTTAAGGTGTATCTTAAAAGCCCGTGCTTTAATGGCTATGCACGACTATCTCGGTTTCATGAACGCTCTAGGAGTTCGCCTCAACACTCCATAGGAACCGGCCTCAGTTCCACATTCATATAGGTGAGTCTATCAAGAGTACTAGTACTCCTGAAGCTCGGTACTCCACTCATACAGAGTATAGATCTCATTAAGAGTTTTATTAACTCATCCTCTCGCTTTCAGGATTCATGCTTCACTCATTCTTGCATGATCATCTCATGTTACTCACAACTTGTTGTTTACCCATTGAAACCTAATTCTTGGGATCTCCAGTCTTTTAGGTTGGGTTACCATCATGAGCAACTCGTAGGCATTATAGTCTCATCTTATTAGATGTATTACAGACTTCCTCTTTAGCTATTCCTTTCGTCAAAGGATCTGCTAAATTTTCATCAATGTGTACATGATCCATTCTTAAAGCATCCTTTGGAGAGTAACTATCTCACTCTGCTGTGCTTTCTTCTTATTTGACGTCTCTTACCGTTATAATAACGGTTCTCAATTTATGCAATAGCCGCGGTGCTATCGCGTTGGATCAACACGTCTGGCATATATTACTATTCCATAAAGGAATCTTATCTAGCAAGTATCTTAACCATCTTGCTTCTTTATTATCATTTCAAACTTCATAATGGACATATCCAATATAGTATGTTTCTTTGATTTCCAAGATACAGTTCCTCTAGCTATAATAAATATATAGCCACTAGTTGATTTGGAATCATCTAATGATGTATTTCAATCTACATCACTGTATCCTTTCAGTACAACGGGAAACCTATGATAATTTTATATGAGACTTATGGTCCTTTTCAGATATCTTATGACTCTCTCAATAACATATCAATGTTCATTATCAAGTTTACTGATAAACCTGATCATTAGAGGGGGCGGTGTCTGGTTGTAGCTCCAAATCTACTGAAGCTATCTCCAAGAGATTGACGGAAATTGCAAACAGTGACAGATTTTACAATTCTGAATCTAGTTTCACTGGGTTGAGAAGCACGAAATGGGAAGTGGAATACTGTCAGATAATAAAGGCTGAATTCGGCGAGACCGCTGATAGGTACCACGGCGAAGATGTGAGGATGTTTCAAGTGAATAAAGACATAAGGAAGATTTACGGCGGCGACGTCTCTCTGGAAAGCTGGAAGCATAAGCCTGGAGAAGGACACAGTTTAGCTGACTGTCCTCTGGAGCAAGTGCCAGGTTTGCTAGCCAGCTGCATCACAGGCAAGGAAGAATGCCATAGAGCCGTGCTGATGAAACAGCCTACGGTGCTGAAAACAGTTGCTGCTGATTTGCGGAATAGTTTGAGAAATGCCTGGACTGAACATAACAGTCTGTCATTGATAAATACAGGAAAACATAATGTTGAAAAGGTGGTATTCAGTCTCAGCGAATATATAGCCGTGTTGAACATGGAATACGGGATGGCTTTGGAGAATGAAATCGGGTTTGCGCTCCAACAGCGTGATGCTTTTGAAACGGAAAGGACGATGAATACTGTCGCTTTCCATCACAAAATGATAGGTATTCTGAGAATGTTATTGGCTAGAGGAGGTTTGACGTCTTTCAAGTTGACGTATCAACAAGATGGCTATTTCTGCACGACAATATTGAAGTTATCGCCAGTAGCTAATAGCGAGAATGACTTTAGTAGAATACAGATTGACATGTTTGGAGAAGTGAATTTGACAATAGGAAAGTTAGTAAGCTTGATAGGTGGTGAGAATTTCACATTGTCTACTTCAAGCATGCAAGAAGTAGACATTGTGGAGATCCAAGATGAAGCTTGGAAACAATTAACGGATGACGGGCTTCTGTGTTACATGAATGTTGCGAGGTCCTACAGAAGTAGCAACATATCCACGATCGTGCCCATAATGGCAGTTAATGGAGTGAAGCCAGTAAACATGGA
This sequence comes from Trifolium fragiferum, assembly GCA_954870985.1. Taxonomy (NCBI): domain Eukaryota; kingdom Viridiplantae; phylum Streptophyta; class Magnoliopsida; order Fabales; family Fabaceae; genus Trifolium; species Trifolium fragiferum. The sequence goes on from OX940792.1 coordinate 18,266,513, forward strand.
CGATGAGGAAGTAGCTACGATCTGGAAGATAAGCAAAAGAGCGCTGCTGGACAAAGCAGCCAAACCATCCAGAGGTTTCGGCAACAGTGTAGCAGTTAAACACTTTGCCAGGACAGTACTGGCAGGGTGTACGCTGGGTACAGCGAGAGAAGATCTAATTGAAGCATCGAAATTTCTGATACAGTTCGCAATTTTTATATCCATCGAAGATTATAGCGAACTGGAAAGCAGATTGGTGGCACAGAAAGAAGCAAATCCAAATTCTTTACTAGAGAGAGAACTTTACACAAGCTTGGCTGCCCAAATATTATGGATGGCTAGAGAGCTGCTAGGCTCAGACGGCCTGACCAAGGTTGGTTTCAAATACTATGCCGACATAGTATGGTTTAATTCTCTGATGAAGGGAAATGCAATTACAAAATGTTTCAAATTTGGTGGTTGGTTGTTGGGCCTGATGAGTTCAGACTTGGACGTAGAGAAGGAAGAGCAGGAAATGATCAGAAGGGCTTCTCAGTTGGGGTTGAAGGATTTAAGTCCAACCATTTGCAATAACAACGAGGAGCATGTTGTGGTTCAAAAACTGACTGGCTTATATAATAAGTTGGGGAACTTTATAAGTTCAATACCAGCTTGGCAAAACTTGATGCCTCTGAGTATGACTCAAGCTGTAGAAGCGATGACAGTGCTGTATAAAGCACTGATGATAGATGAGTATAGTGATGATTGCAATCAGTTCGCCCCGACAATAATAACTACATTGACCACGGGAATGGTGAGAGATGAGGCGGAAGGACATCTGAGTGAGGGATCGGTTAAGGTTGTGGAAGAGGAATTGCTAAGAGAAACTCAGATCTACAACGCTGCTGGAGATGATAGCAAGGAAGTGAACAAGAGGATAGATTCTGCTGTAGGCAAGATAGCTAAGACCATATTGGGAAAGGAAATAGCAGACAGCGAGACTTCGGATTCTGAGGAAATTGGGGAGATTGAGACGATCGGAGTGAAAGAGCAGAAATGAATGATGACTTCTTAACATGCATTTAAGCTCAAATTAATTTTATCATGTTTGATTGCTTTTGAGTAGAGTTTGTTTTTTCTGCCCGAATTGATTTTAATTTGAAGATAGAGAATCATTAGGAACTGATATGACTATTGAGGAATGAGTGATGATGAGGAAAAAAAGACATGTTCACTTGGTCTCTTATTAATTGAAATCATGTTTTGATGTTTGCTTCTACCACTGGATTCTTCGCTGGCTAATTCTTGAATTCGTCGCCTTGAAATCTACCATTGTCGAGGTACTGCCTTCACCACCATTGCCCCTACCATTATATATTAATGCTATAAACAAATCTCCCTCCAAAAGAATGATCATGATTTTTACTATTATTCATCATAATCTCTGCATGTGTTTGTTAATTCTTGAACCCTCCTTTGAGATTTGAACTTTCTACTACAAGAGTCTTCATTGTTTCTTAAATTTCTGTTCTCGTCTCACGTTAGCTTCCAAAATTCAATTCATGCTTCCATCCATTTTCTGGCTGCAACAATAAATTGTTGCACGACCGTGGCGCGTCTAATAAGTTATAGATATTGGTTGCTATCCGCTGCCTTACTAAACATTACTATTTTGTTTATAATCCTAAACAATACCAATTAATTTACTTTTAAAATTCATGGAATAATCTTCTCAATTAATGAAGTTATAAGGCGAACATAGAATACAAAAATTAAGTTGTAAAACGAACATTAACTGTTGAAAATTGACAAACTCCTAAGGTCTCAACAAACCAACCAACCAATTACTAATCAACGGAATAGCATTCCTTTTTCCACTCTTATTCTATATAAAACATACAATCAAACTTGGCTAGGCCTTTTTTATTTTCCGAGTTCGAACCCTGCTCCCTATATTTTACATGCAATGTCCATACCAACTGAGCTATGCTCACGGGGACTGGCTAGGCCATTTTTATTAATATACACATGCAGTACTATATGCTTTAAATATTATTTTCAATCCAAATGTAACAATTTATTGATATTACAATTTATGGACCCGGATCAAGGCCCCATGCTTTGGTTGCAGAGAAAGAATAGCAGTGGGAGCATGCTTATAATCTGCAGAAAGCTCAAATGAGAAATTTTGTAGAAGTAGTGACAATACTACTTTGGCTTCCAATAAGGCAAAGTTTTGACCAATGCATATCCTAGGACCCCATCCAAATGGAAAAAATGAAACTTGACCTTTTGTGGCCTTTGCAATTCCTTCAGAGAACCTTTCAGGTTTAAACTCTTTTGCATCATCACCCCAAATATCACAATCATGGTGAACCAAAAGTATTGGTATGGAAATATTTATTCCTGCAGGTAATGATAGGTTTTTAAGTTCTAAATTTTTTTGAGTAGCTCGAGCTAAGTAAACCGTTGGTGGATATAATCTGAGAACCTCGTATAAAATCATTGTCACCTGTGAAATAAAAGTTATGGCAAAAGTCAGCAACATAAAATATTATAACATTATTATAAGCGTAAAATATGTTTTTCGCACCTAAAAATATATTAAATTTTAATTTTTCGTTCCCAACTACAAAAACTTCCTTCAAACTTTCATATAATTTTGAAGAAAATTTTTATAGCCTAGAACTAAAAATGAAAATTTAATATATTTATAAAAACAAAAAAATATTTAACTCTTGAAATAAAAATCATAAAAAAGAAATGCGTGATACGTACAATTTTAAGTTGATTTAATCCATTATGATTTGGAGTTTGGTTTCCAAAAACTTGCAAAACTTCTTGCCTTGCAAGTTCTTGCCATTGAGGATACCTAGCCAATAACACCATTGTCCAAACTAATAAAGATGAAGTAGTCTCTTGTCCTGCAATGTAGAATTGCTTGCACTCCTTAACTAGTTCATCATAAGACATTCCTGCTGTCTTACTTTTTTCATGTCCTTGAATTTCAAGGTTATTTGATTCTATGAGTATGCCTAATAAATCATCATTATTTGCTTTTCCATTCTTCATTTCTGTTTCTCGTTTTTTAATGATACCCTCGACTAAATCATAAATCTCCCTATCGATTTCCTTCATCCTCTTGTTGGAATTTGTAGGTCCAAACCTAGAATTAGAAATATACAAAATATAAGTGATTTTTTTTTTTTTTGTAATGCAGCCTTGTGCCTAGACTTTTATCTTTAAGATGAATAAGTGAAGTATCCGAGATTTAAATCTCAGATGAACTAAATTTACGAAAACTATCAAGCGAAATTTTTACCGCTGAACTAATTATAGTGTTTGTAATTAACATAAATTATTACCAAAACCACATTATGTATTGTCTTACCAATTTATTGGAGTGCGTGTATGCGCTCCATAAATTACAATATGCCCCTGCATTCTTAGAAGTTCAAATATTTTTGACCCTTCTACATAATTGCTTCCAAATGCTGTTCTTGAAATTACATCACAAGTCAAGTTTTGAATGTAAGGCAGGACATCAATCTCACAAGATCCATCTATTGTCAACATTTCCTTCCATTTGTTAATCATATCATGGCTACTTTGAATAAATACCGGTAACATATTCTGCGAATGAATAAATTTAGCGTGAAACACTTCACATTAGTAATAAAATTATCATAATCTGATTATGAATTAATGAGTCGAGATAGGATTTGGATCCCCTGCAATAGCAGGAGCACACAGTTTGACGCAATAACAGATCAAAACCATATCATATTAAGAAATAGTAATCCTTACTTTTAATTTATCAATGTGAAATGCAAGGTTTATAATCCTACGATGTTTAGTCCATTGCTCGCCCTCATAACTTACAAGACCAACGACCAAAAACCTAGCAATGGGATTGAACTTCGGTTTCGTGAAGTCTTGCATCTTATTAAACACTTGTTTGATTTGTTCCGGCTCCGTGATAATCACCTTCGGTGTTCTACCTTCCCATAAAAATGAATTTTTGCCTGTTCACACATAGGATTGGAGGCAAAATTTAAGTTTGAAATGACTAATTTAAAACTATAATTTAGTAAAAACAAATAAAACAAATTCAAATGCACAACATATAAAATGATTATAATAAGATAAATCTAAAGTTAGATTTACATTTTATTTGTTCATAAGGCTTGTAACAATACAAATGTTTATAGTATCAAAACTTTATAACACGAGCTCTTATACTCAATAAACTATCTACGTTTGCATATGTAAACTAAAAATTCGGCTTTTTGACCCAAATGTCACATTTTCAAACACATATTCCCAATATACCACACATTGAGAATTATTTCCCAATATGTCACACTTTGAAGCAAGACTTTGACTGGATTTTTTTTCAATACATAATCGCCACACCATGTGGCGACTTTCTTAAGGATTTTTGTTTTTTTGTCTTATTATGTCTGCACGGAAACGTGTGCAGATTCCTTGCTTTTTTTTTTTTTTCAAAAACAACTCTATTAATTTAAACCCTCTTTTAATTTAAACCCTCTTCTAACTCAAATCCTCTCTAACCCTCTTCTAAACCCTAAATAATTTTTTTTTTATAAAATTATAAAAAAAATATTTTAAAATTAATAAAATTATAAAAGCCAAAGAAAAAAAATTAAAAACTCTTATTTATTTAATATTTAATTATTTAAAATAAGAAAACTCAACACTTGGACAATAATATTTTAACAACTAAAAAAGAAGAAAAATAACTAGTGTTGAGTTGATGGACCCGAAGCTGAAGGATATTTGCTACGAATATGACCCGGTGTTCCACATAACCCACATTTGGGTCGACCAATGGGTAATTACATGGTCGATTTGCTTAACAAGTGTTGTGACTGTGGTAGATTTCAAGTTTTACATCTACCTTGTTCACATGTCATTGCTGCATGTTCCAGTGTTCATCAAGACTACCAAGTTTATATCTCCGAAGTGTACAAAGTTTCTACTGTATTCAACGTTTACAACGAATCTTTTCCAATTGTTCGCAACGAAGATTTTTGGCCATCTTTTCAAGGCATAACACTATATGCAAATGAAGCGATGCGAAGAACCAAAAGAGGTCGTCCAAGTAGTTCACGAATAAGGACCGAAATGGACGATTTTCCCAAACAACCAAGAAAATGTGGGTTATGTGGAATACCGGGTCATATTCGTAGCAAATGTCCTAATGTTTCGGGTCCATCAACTCAACCCTAGTTATTTTTCTTCTTTTTTAGTTGTTAAAATATTATTGTCCAAGTGTTGAGTTTTCTTATTTTAAATAATTAAATATTAAATAAATAAGAGTTTTTAATTTTTTTCTTTGGCTTTTATAATTTTATTAATTTTAAAATAATTTTTTTATAATTTTATAAAAAAATAAATAAAAATTATTTAGGGTTTAGAAGAGGGTTAGAGAGGGTTTGAGTTAGAAGAGGGTTTAAATTAAAAGAGTTGTTTTTGGAAAAAAAAAAAAAAAAAAGCAAGGAATCTGCACACGTTTCCGTGCAGACATAATAAGACAAAAAAAACGAAAATCCTTAAGAAAATCGCCACATGGTGTGGCGACTATGTATTGAAAAAAAATTCAGTCAAAGTCTTGCTTCAAAGTGTGGCATATTGGAAAATAATTCTCAATGTGTGACATATTGGGAATATGTGTTTGAAAAGGTGGCATTTGGATCAAAAAGCCTAAAAATTACTTGCATAAATTGAAGTGTTTGAATATTTTATTAAGTAGTGCGAAGAAGAAAAAAATAATAATAAAAGTATTAATGTATTCAAATAATGGTCCCTAGACACAAAACCAACATATGCTGACCGTATTTGTGGACAGTTTGGTGAACCAATGAAAAAATCTGTGGGGCAACATCTTTGGCAAGATCAAATGGTTTGGATCTGGCTTCTTGTGGCATAAAATTTTGCTTTGAGTTGATCAGCTTGTATGGATCGCCTTGAAGACCTTGCACTCTTAGAAGTTTTTCCAACCTCTTTGGTCTTAACCACAAAGAATTCAACTTCTGCCATACCAATAAAGGAATAACAGAAACTATTATAGTAAGAATCCAGAAGGTAGCAGTTGAAAGTGCCTCCATACTTGTGTTCCTTATGATTAGTCCCATGGGTTTTTATGACACTATGATGATAAGATATTTGTGTGTGTTTATTGGATTTTTTGACAATGAGTGGCGTTTAGCCTGGACAAATGGAGGATTTTCCCTCCATAAGAAAGTCAGATTTTTTATTTTTTTTTTTTAAAAGTTGATTCAATGATGATTGACGCTGAACTTGATAGGGAAGATCACGGTTTAATTCCTTGCAACTGCGATCGGGAGGAGGTTGAATTGAAACCACTTGATGCCAGAACTGACCTCCGAACTAGATTCAACTGATGGTGAAAACCAAAAAAAGGAAGTCAGATTTTCCCACTATATAGCCAGTTACATTACATCCGATTGCCACAGGTAGAGGTGGTAATAGGCTAGGCCGGCCTATTGCCTAGCCTATATAGGCCTAAGCACCGTTTTTAGAAATAGAGCAGATCAATGTTTCTTTATAAGTTTATTTAGTTAAAAAAATCAGGCTACAAACCATAACAAAAGTCTTTTAAGTTTATTAGGTTGTCTAATTGAATAAATATTAATAATATTTTTATTACTTTTATCATTTTATATTAAATATTGAACTTTGAACTAAATTTTAATTCTATATATGAATATAATAATTACACTTTAATGGAAGGCAAACGGACAACAAGTTGTGCCTTTAACCCTTTTTGGATGGCAAAACCAATCCTTTTAAACACTACATCTAGGGACCTAGGAGATACCACATTGCTATGCATGACTTTTTGCACTCTTTTCAAAATATCTACAGCCTCTGGGGCTAGAAACCCAAAAGTAGGGGTGAGCACAAAACAGCAACCCGACTCGAAGCCGACATAACCGCCAATATATGGAAGCATTCGGTCGGGTGCGGGTCGGGTATCGGGTCAACAATTGTGAAAAATCGGTCATGAACGGTTGTATACGGGCGGGTGCGGGTCTCTAAAAATCCGTCTCTTCATAACCGAAACCGACCGAACAATTTCTAAAATACAAATTAATTTTTTTTTTCTAGTTTTGAGCACCTCTTATCTCTCTTAATATCATACGCTCTTCATTTTGTTAATTTTATCTATTTTTGATAGAGGAGAAAAAAATTGTATTTTACAACCTTTAGCTTGTAATATGTTGATAAATGAGATGTGAAAGATAATATTTTAGATTTATCTTAATTTTGAGGAATGCTATGGTCACACTCACTAACACACCATTTTAACACACTCCAATCATAATTAAACATGTCATCCACTTCTTTTTGTTGGCTTACCTGTTACCGGTTTCAGTTTAAAACACTAATAACCATGTATTTTATATTAGTTATTACTTATTTTTCTTTGCATTTTCAGACTTTGTCTATTCAAATTCTCTTCTTCCCTTTTCACCATCGCCAACCGTGTTCTTTGGATCTGACTTCTTCTCTTGTCACAGGAGAATCCTAGAGCAATAATTTAATTCATCCATTGTAAGTCATATAATTGAATTGACTTAGCTACACGTTCAAGTACACACCTTTGAATTTGATCCAGAAAACTGTATGTGGCAGTGGCAAATAAGAGAATCAAATGAAACCCAAAGAAACCCTTTTGAATATCATTGGGTTGGTTTTAATTGATAAAATTGATGGAATAATTGAAAATAAGGAAATGAGAGAATCAAAGCAGTGTTAAAGAAATGGGAAAATACGGTGAAAAGATTGGATTTAAAGAAAAAAAATTAATTTGGGTTTAATGAGGAAGAAGTGAAATTGAACTCTATTATAGCCATTACCATTTAAATAACACAACAATGAAACCTTCCTTTAAAATCTGGAATTGAAACGAAGAAGAAACAACAATAACCATAACTGCCAAAGATTTCGGGAGATGGAGGAGACAAGCGTAAAAAAAAATAATTATTGTTTTATTGAAAAGTTTTTTTGTCAACCTGCTAAACAAGTTACTAGGTAAAGAATTACAAAAATATGATGATGTGGCCCAATAGATGGAGGTGTGTTAAAAAAAGTGTGTTAGAGGGTGTGAACTTAGCACTCCTCCTTAATTTTTACTTCTCATCTACTATCTATTATTGTCGTTGAATTCACAAATTTGAAACAAATTAACTTTATCTCATCATTTTTATTGTATCTTTTGTTGCATTATATACGATATATTGAACGAATTCTCAAAAAACAAATAATTTTTTGATCAATGAAATTTTAAATATAACAAAAACGTTTCAATTTAATCCGTTAAAACCGACCGGTTGGACCCGTCACCCGTATGACCCGAACCCGAACAAACCGAAAACGTAAACGGTCGAAATTGGGTCCAAATTAAGAGACGATTTTTATCGGTTTGAGGGTTTTCGGCCCGAATCCGACCGAACCCGACCGATGCTCACCCCTACCCAAAAGTATCAAAAGCAAAAGGTATAAAGACATGTTGATTGTCCAAACATGCTCTCTCATGTTTGACCATTTTGCTTGATGCAGCTTTGAGAGCCGCTTGTCCTATCGTAAAAGCTCCAGTCGTCAACCCCACAAGTGGTGAAACTCCAGTCAAGTCCACACAAGCATGTCTTCCTCCTACCCACCCGTACACTAAGACATCAGCTGGCCTCAAAGTAGATCTCCCCTCCAATGGATCAGTCAAGAAGTTCACAGGTGCCTCTTTCTTGGCCGATATTCCCGCCCGCCTAAAAACATCAAAAAGGACATCCCGAACAAGGTCGTGTCTGTATTTGAAGCCTGGAAGCTCCCGACAATGAACTGCATGCTCCCCATATCTATCCAGACACGCTTTCCAACAAACAGGGCACACCTCATCAACAGGAAATAAGGGGATCATCATGCGATATTTGAGGATAGTGCGATACTCTACCGGGGACATATGTTGTCCTAAACCATCTATTGGAATAGCTAGAAGAAAATCCTGAGCATGAGCAGCCTGCAAACATCCAAATACTGCTTTCTGTCTGGTGGTCAGTTGAAAGTCAACTTCAATGTCCTTAACAATTTTACTAAACAAAGCACTCGCCAAAACATGTTGGGCTTTAGGGGGGACGTTGTCCTTGCTAGTGAAATTACTAAGGTCGAACATTGGAATCATATCACGGATACCATCCAAGGCATTATCAAAATCAGAGTCCATACCACATACACCACTGTCTCTTAGTATATGATCTTGCAACACCCAAGACTGAGCTCTTGAAGTATGAAATATGATGTATATATATTCAAATTCTCCAAAGTATGATGTTAAATATCAAGATAGTTTAATCTCATTGATCAATTAGTTGATTATTCTATTTAAATGAAGATATAATTACTTAATTAAAATATGTTCATATGAAATAGACTTTTAAACAGACTAACAGGTCAAATCAGACTTTCAAAAGATCAGATTCAGACTTAAAAATCAAGCCTATAACATGCTGCAAGTTAGACTTAGACCTTTAATATTTTGACAGGCCTAACTCAGACTTGACAAAACATAGCTTGACCTAATCTATTCTCACCCTTAGCTGCATGCCTATAGATATATTTTATTCTTAATTAATATTAGGGTTCTTTTTTAGGTTTTTTTAACCCCTTAATAAATTGGTTGTTGGATAAAACCCTTAAATTATCATGAGGTAGAGTATGTCTCATGATTTTTTATGATGTGCAAATATACACATGTTAAAAAGTTCAAAATAGTAAATTTGTATTAAATCTTGTGCATTTTATAAACCACTAAAATAGTAATATATTCATGGGTAAATAGGTCTTTATTCCCTACAAAATAGGTGGATTTTGTGTTTGCCCCTGTAAAAATATTTGTAGGAATACTCCCTTGTAATGTTTAAAATATTTTTTTGTAGTGTATTTTACCTCCCTTGACAATTTTTTTTCCCAATATAAGGGGGTAAAATACACTACAAAAAAAAATATTAAACATTGCAAAGGAGTATTTCTACAAAAAAAAAAATTTACAGGGGACAAACGCAAAACTCGCCTATTTTGCAGGGGGTAAAAACCTATTTACCCTATATTCATTTATGTTAATACGCTCCCTGAATTCTACAATTTGGAAAGCGGAAGCTTAAAAACACCATTTTTTACTCCCTGTGATTTTTCGGTTGTCTCTTATTGTGTTTGAAGCAAAAGATTTCTCTATTTCTAGCTATTTATGGGTGTTTGTTTCAGCTTAAAAAAAAAAATTATTTTAAAAAATAGATTTTATAAAACCATTTTTTAAAATATTACAAGTTCTTTTATATTCATTTTTTCTAGATTGAAACACTAATTTTGACATCAAATAATATAAACATAAATTATTAAAGATCAAAATATAGTTAAAATCACAATGTTTTTCAAAAAGTTGTATTTCAAAAATGATTTTTATGAAAATTGATTTGAAATAGCTTCAAAATTAAGTGATTTTTATTAAAATTTTGATATTCAAAAGTTTTAATAAAATGATGAAATATTGAAAATAACTATTTAAATCAAATTTTCATTTGAAACTTTTTGACACAAAATTATATAACACTATAAAATCATTTTTTTTTTTAAAAAAAAAAAGGAAACAGAAAAAGTTATATACTCCCTCCGTTCCTTTTTGTTTGATGTTTTAGAAAAAAATTTTGTTTCAAATTGTTTGATGTTTTGATAATTTAAGGTTATATTTTGTCTATTATACCCTCCTTCCTATTTTTTTTTTTTTGACTAAATGTTATATAATCTTTTTATTGTATCTTTATTTTTTACTAAACTTCTTCGTATAATCATTTTATTGTATTTTTTTTACTAAACTTCTTCATATAATCTTTTTATCATTTTTGTTTTGTTTTTTTTTCCTTGCATGTTTGTTGAAAATCTTGTTACACAACATTAAGAAACTCAAAGTGACTACAACTTGAAAATACGAGAATTTTTAGAACACATGAACTTTTGAAATACTCAACTTTAAAAATAAAAATGTGACTACAATCCAATCACAATAAGTATTATTTAATGCCTAAATAATCATTGACTTCTCGTACTAAAATTGATTCACACTTCATTTGAATGGGTAGTTGTCATATTCTTTCTAGCTTTTATTTTTCATTAAATAAGTTTTTCTTTCTATTCAAGTATATTTTGTCAAAAAATTTATTTTTTTTGTTGAAAAGGCAAAAACAAAAAAAGCGATCCGCTTTTAATTTTTATGTGATTTTAATTTTTTGAAAAGATAAAGTGTGTCCAAAAAAATAGAAATTTTTTTGTGATTAAAATTAGAGTATAATATATTCCAAAAAAAAGAATATAATAGGAAAATAAAGTGCAAAATTACACTTTTTTAATTTGGTCTTTTTTTTTTCAAACTTCAAACAAAAAGTAACGGAGGAGGAAGTATCTATATATCTATTAATTTTTATAAGTGTGCAAAATTGGAGAATCTGGAGTTCAAATCTCCTCCCTTCAAATAGTATATTTAATAGCAACTATATCAAGCTACTTTAACGGGACATATTTACATTCTATCTTCTTCTTTATGCCGAGCATATTTACAACAAGCATATTTCCTATAACATGGATACCAATATAAAATGCAGTACCCCGCGTTAATCTTGCCTCCAATTCCTCATTCATTTAATATCATCACTAGAATTTGCAGTCGGTTGTTACAAGTCAAAATCAAATAATTTAATATCCGTATTCTATTATCAGCAATGCTAGTTGGTACTCCCTCCGACCATTTTTATAGGCAAAACTTTCCATTTTCACGCTTATTAAGAAATACTAATTTTGTGTAAAAATTGAGTTAGTTGGACTAAAATAACCCCATACACTACATTAATTATTAGAAATAAAAAGCCATAACTGATGTTTTGAATAACAGCAATGATGCCATATAATTACTGCTCCGAACTCTTTTCTTGATTAATGATAAATTGAGGCAGCAATAGTTTAATTGCATTGCCACTTTAATTGGCTATTCCCTTATGCATTCCTCGTAAAAATAAAAGTGTGCCAAGTTGCCAACTTAGAGTATTGGGAACATAATAGTAATGGATTACTATTGGAAAAAAGACAGAAGTATTAAAATGCTGGTTGAATTTAAAAACAAGGGTATTTTAGGAATAGTGGCACAAATTTGATGACTTTTGTTTATATTTAAGGACAAATATTATTGTTGACTTTTACTTATAAAAAATGCCGGAGGGAGTACTTGGCACGATGACCCATTCGTCAGAAATGCAACATATGATGTGCACTATTATTTTTTTATATATTTTTTTTTACTAAATGTTGTTGTGGTCCACGGTGGACCACTTGTGACGGTGGTCCACCGTAGCATTAGCCTATAGACTATAGTTATTATATAGTATTTTATCCGTAAAACTTTATTAAGTAAAATTGACTTTTAAGATTCATTGTAAATTTTATGTATTTGGTCTATAATATAGACCGTATACATTAAATCTACAATGAATCTAAAAAGTCAATTTTGTTTATAAAGTATTACGAAGGGAGTATATAGTATAATATTATTAGGAAAATGGGGGCACTAGTTAAGGATACTTAAAATAGTAAAAATGTATTGAAATGTGTGCAGTCAATGTTTGAAAATATAGAAAAGTGATGTTTTCAATGTAAAAATTATTTCTTTTGTATTCTTAACTAGTGCCCCGGAGGCACTAGTTAGCATGACCCATATTATTATATTATACTATTTCAGATGTTTTTTATGAGAGTACTATTTAAGTTTCATCAATTCTTACTCAATTGATAGGAATAAAAATGGACAAAATTATTAGGTCGGACGTTATTACTCAGGTTTGAATTTAAGATTCCACAATTATGTGAGTTTAATTTCAGTGGATTATCACTTCATCTAAGACAAAGAAAAATACTATCTAAATTATAATGGTTTGTTTTTCACTCAATATTTCAAAAAATTTAAATAGAAAAACAATGGTGGTTTAGTTCAATTGATAGAATAATCATAGGCAGAAAGAGTTATAAGGGAAAAAAAAAATTCAAAATCACCACCACTTATATGAGAATGAAACACGTCCACATCACTACTGATATACCCACTCTTTAATTGAACTAAACCACCATTTTTAAGTATGAATTGTTTGTTGTAATCGCCATTGGAGTGAAATCAATTAAGATTGCTTATGAATTACTTAAATGTAATGTGGCAATTTAAACTCACAAAAAAAAACTTAAACAACCAACTAAATTCTTCCTATTATTGATGCTCTAAGTTTTCTGCATGCATAGCTGGAATTTTGTACGCACCATACTAATATAACAAATCCGTGACCACCGACATTACTAACACAACTCCCACATTTTTACCACATTCCGACAAACCCACACACCTCTCCACATTCATAGTTATTATTTGGTACAGTATAATATACTATTATTATATTATACTATTTCACATTTTTTTATGAGAGTAATACTCTTTATGTCTCATAACTCCTAGCTCAATGGATAAAAATTATCGAAATTGTTAGATCGAATGTTATAGTCCGGGTTTGAACTCGAGATCCCATAATTATGTAAGTTAATTTCAGTGGATTATTATTTTATTTAAGACAATAAAAAAATACTATATAAATTATAATGGTTTGTTTTCACTCAATATTTAAAAAAATTTAAATAGAAAAACAATAGTGGTTTAGTTCAATTGATAGAATTATCGTATGCAGAAGTCGGAGTTTAAATTCTAAACACTTGACTTATTCATTTTAAGGACAAAAATTGTATACACTAAGAGAGATTATTATATATAATGCAATGTCATGCCAATTAAATTAAATTCATTAAAGAATTCTAGTATGAACACTCGTTTAAAGAGTAAAACAATTGAGACCATAATCTTAAGTCTGATTACTAAATAAAGTCTATGTTAAAAATAAATAAAAAACAATTGAGATTATAACCTTATATCTAGCATCTTAATTTAGAGACCAAAATTTATTTAAGGGGAAATAGTCATTTTAGTCCCTCAATGTGCAACTCGCTGTCATTTTGGTCCTTGACTGAAGAAAAAATGCAAAATAGTCCCCGACTCTGCAATCTGTTAGTCATTTTGGTCCAAAACGTTAAAAGTTGCTGTTAACTTTAAAAAAAGCTAATGTGGCATTTTTTTTGACATGTGGCATGATGAGTGGCAAGTGGCCTGATGACATAGCTAGGGACCAAAATGACAAAAAAAAAAATTCATCTCCTTCCTCTCATTCTTCATCTTCTTCCATTTTATCAAATCTTTCCTTCTATCTCTTTTCCTCCACCAACCACTCTTCCCATCTATCTCTCTTTCTCCATCACAACCACCATTTTCATCACCACAAATCCAACCAAAACCACAACTTCATGAAAACCACCATCATAAAAAATTCAAGAATATAAACCAACTTAGAATTAGAGCTATAATAGCACAACCAATTTTAAAGGTTTTTCCCCTCACATCGGTTGAGTAAACATATTAGTAACTAAGGCAATTGAAAGATTGCAAATGAAGACATAATCATATGTTAAAAAGTGAGAATAAAGCTAAAGAGTAAAGCAAAATATACACAGCCAGTGATGTAACACTAATAGTCTAATACCAAATTTCAATACTCAAGAAAGGGATTGTAGATGCAGATGAAATATACTAAATCCTAATACTAAATTCTTGCAATATTGATCTATGCGCAAAATAGAAACATAAGGACCTCATTCTCCTTATCCATATGCTTGTTCACTAGCAAAATAGAAACATAAGCAATTTATAAAACAGTTCATGGTGGATACATCATATAAACAATTCATGGCAGATACTTTTTTTTCCCTTTTTTTGTGTGGTTTTGGATGGATTTGTGGTGATGAAAATGATGGTTGTGATGGAGGAAGAGAGATAGATGGGAAGAGTAGTTGGTGGAGGAAAAGAGATAAAAGAAATATTTGATAAAATGGAAGGAGATGAATTTTGTTTTTTTTGTCATTTTGGTCCCTAACCATGTCATTAGGCCACTTGTCCAACTATTGTCCACTCAGCATGCCACATGTCGTCAAAAAAATGCCACGTCAGTTTTTTTGTAAAGTTAACAACAACTTTTAACGTTTTGGACCTAAATGACTAACGGATTGCAGAGTCGGGGACTATTTTGCATTTTATCTTCAGTCAATGACCAAAATGACAGCGAGTTGCACATTGAGGGACTAAAATGACTATTTCCCCTTTATTTAAACTTGTTATAATTACAAGATCCCATATATATCAAGACAATAAGAAAAATTTAAGTATTTTTGAATCAAATTAAATTCAAGAGATGAATGTTTGCCCAAAGAAATAAGAAAAATTTTGGGGAATCAGTCTCTGATTGAAGAAAAAAATACAAAATAATCTTCGACTCTGCATTCCGTTAATTACTTTAGTCCCTGACGTTAAAATTAGCTGTTAACTTTACAAAAAAAAAAAAAAACTGATGTGGCATTTTTTGGGAACTCGCGACATGCTGAGTGGGCATCAGTTGGGCAAGTGGCCGATGATATAGCAAGAGACCAAAATGACAATATTTTTTTTTTTTTCATTTCTTCATCTTCTTTCGCTCATTCTTCATCAACTTCTCCATACATTCATATAAATCCAGCAATTGCAGAACCTAGAAATCATGATAAGGATGAAGATCTTGAGATTGAGGCGATGAAACTCTTGAAAGTAGGAAGTAATAATTATATGTTTATAACATTGTACTATCGGTCGTGTGCTTATAACATTAAAAATTTTCTTTTTTTTTATTTTCTTACCTTCTTTTTTGTATTAATAAATTTAGAAATATTTTATTTTTTTTGTTTGAATCGGCATGAAAAAATCATAACTACTAGCATAACAATATATCATATAGTAAAAAAAGAAAAGAGAAAATGCAGTTTTTTTTATGGCAAAAGAAAAATGCAGTTATCCATCCTTTTTGCTATTTTGCAAGTAAGCACAAAAAATGTATTGGTATTTCCCCATGTAATTTGTTCATGTTATTGTATTGGTATTTCCTTTATCATGTTTGTATTGGTATTTTCCCCATCGTTTATTCCTTAGATTATCATGTTATTGGTACTTCCCCATGTAATTTGTTCGCATGTTATTGTATTGGTATTTCCTTTGCAAAATAGTATAAACGATGCATAACAATATTTTTCTTTTATTTTTTTAGATGGTATATAATTGCATCAAGGGTCCGTTTGGCCTAACTTATTTTTGAGCTTATGCAATTTTTATGTATTATTATAAGTTTTTCAAGGTAGTTTATAATAAAATAACTTTTAAAAATTCAATTTTCAGTAGTTTAAACTTATAAAATAGCATAAAACTTAATTTATATTGCATAAACCGTTTGCATAAGCTAGGTCAAATGGGCCCTAATTGTTATGTTAGTAGTATTATGATTCTTTCATGCCGATTCAAACAAAAAAAATAAAATACATCTAAATTTATTATTACAAAAAAAGGAAGGTAAGAAATAAAAAAGAAATTTTTTTAATATATTAGTGCAGTCATATGAGTGCACAAATGTCTCTTTTTGGCCATTGGATTAAAATCAAATCAAGAAATATTAATGAGTTAACTTTTTCAAAGTTACACCGGTGTAATTTGATCTCTTCCCAATTTTAATGTATTTGTTATGCATTTGAAAATTATAATTTTTTTTACTAAATTATAATTTTAAATTTGGCCACTCTCCGCCGGTGATTGAAACTAACAAGCAGTTGCAGTGTAAGTCACGGACAATACTCTATTTCCTCTTTAATTTTATTTTTGGTACAATATTTTTATATTGAATGATAATTACTAAAACCATAGTACACGTACTCAAGAATTAATTAAATTAAGATTTAAGGTTACCATTTGAAATACAATAAAATGAAATCAATTTTTTTTTCCGGTAGAAATTTATCTCAGTTATGAACTACCATTATAATCAGCCTCTAGTGTTAAAAATATTACCACTAAAATCATACCTTACATATATATAATATACAAATTAAATGGAAAATAACCTATCATAATTCAACCTATAACCCTATCCTCCTTTGTGAATCTATAATGACAATAAAACAATGAAAGACAACTTCAACTGGAAATTGAGGGACATTCAGCCATAATGCAAATGCAAGTGTGCTTAATAAATTCTCATTATCCTGAAAAATTGCCAATGATAGAAAAAAGAAGTTAATATTATGAAATTTTAACAATTCAATACAATAAAGCTGCTATATATCTTACCTTCCCAACCGAGACAGCTCAGGTTCTGCCAGTAGCATATCTTGCAATGTCTTTACATCTCTTTGATTATCAGAGCTATATGAACAAGAAGTGTGAACAAAATTTTAGTTAAGATGAAAATGAATTATGTCAATACATAAATACAGTATGATTCTTCTGAAAAAATAATTTAGGAATTAAATGTTTACATTTTGTTCAATGCATCACAAATAGATGGCAATAGTGTTGATAAAATTTAAGTGTGTTTAAGTGTTAACAAGTACAAAGTTTTTACCTCTGTAATGAATTCTAATTAGAAGTTAAGATTTAGAGTTTTGGCTCCAAACATAGTCAATACATTTACAACCAAGTGTTAAAGAACTTTATCCTTATAATCCCTCCCATTCTTTATTGACAATAGTTTGGTCCTAGGTTGTTTGTATGGAGAAGACCCATAAAAACATTGAACAAAAGTAAAATGAACAGTTCAATACTAGAAACAGGAGACTAAAATCTATAGGCGAAACTCTTAAGAAAGATTTGGAGTTGAATGTTTATCAACGAATTTAAATCATATGTATAATTGTATATAGCAAGACATTATGGGATCATTTGATCAATGTAGCTACACTACCTAGTGGAATCTAGTGGAAAAGCGATTTGGTTATTATTATTGTTGTTGATCATCATCATTTTGATGTTCTAGACCAAAAACGGGAAAATCACAATTTTTCACCTAAAGATCATCTCGAACTAAACACTTGGTTACCTACATATTCTCCTTCGTTACAAACATAATTACATTAGACTTAGAAGTACATATCATCAACTCTTTCTCATAAATGACTTTGAACATCTAAGTAGAAAATACACAACAGATTCGACAAAAAAGATATAAACCTTACCCATGTATATGATCCGTTGAAAGTAGTCTGTGGCGCAGTTTGTAGTCACTACCAACATAAGTAACAATTAGGCTACCGGCATCTGGATGAGGCCAGCTTCTTGAGGTAGGGAACCAAAGTATAAAAGTACCAGGTTCTTGAAATCCTGTGGGACCTTGAAGTGAAGCTTCTGCTTCCTCCTTGGTGATAAATCCTTCAATCCATTTAGGTGAAATGGAATTCCAGATAGGATTTACCCAGTCATTGGATATTACACAAGCTACAGGGTACAACCAGCACCACAACTTCTCAAAGTTTTCTTGTGTTAAATACTCTTGACATCCAGCAATCTTTCTTAGAGTCTCAAAGTCCTGCAACCATTACAAAAACAATGAATTTTTTGTATGCTAATTTTCTATGATTTTGATACCCCCAAAGATCAATCTAACTTTTATTTTACCTCTATCAGTTTACTCTTTGGAAGTCTTCTGATTAGGAAAACATTGATTTAATCATGAGTAGTTACTCGATATCACAAATCCAAACAGTAGAGATCAAACTCTACCACATGTTTTTGAGTAGAATTTGGCAATAATTTCACAATATATAAGTAAAGGCCCGATCACAAAAGATTCGAACTATTGTGTTTAAAGCACATTACCATGTTAGTAACCATAAATGATGTACTAGTATCTCATTAATGTAATACCAATTACACAACACCCGTGTTATAAACAGTTAAAGGTGTACTAAATTATATAAATTTTCCAAATGAGATGCATAATATGAGATAGAGGGAATAGTAATTTTCTTTTACGAAACAAAACAAAAAAATTGGACCTGATGAGAG
This sequence comes from Trifolium fragiferum, assembly GCA_954870985.1. NCBI lineage: Eukaryota > Viridiplantae > Streptophyta > Magnoliopsida > Fabales > Fabaceae > Trifolium > Trifolium fragiferum. The sequence continues at coordinate 18,285,555 of OX940792.1, forward strand.
AGAGATCTTGACCCACAAGAAGCAATCTTCATGAATTGTTCTTCAATCTCATACACTGCACTCTCCCAAGGAACGGGGTGATTACTTGGAGACATTGCCAACCAAAGATTAGTTCCATCCTCTATCAATCTCTTGGCAATTAATACTTGGTTTCTGATTTAAAAACAAAGCCAGTAATTAAAAAGAGGAAACATGCTGGGTAATTGCAGTAAATGCAGTTAATTATATTGAATAAAACTTCAAGAAATTAGTGTTTCTTGTTATATTACTCAAATTTAAGGACAGAATGGTGTGGAAGCAAATTTAGTTGTGGTCTGAACTCTGAAAAGTGTCCACTAGTGGAAGACATTCCTCACCTTACAAGCCTGTTTTGTGGGGTTCAAATTCCAAGATGGTATCAGTACCCATCTTAGATATGTTGTGTCACCCATTATAGGGCCACTCTGGTGACGCTCCAAATGTTTAGACCTGGACGTGAGGCATCGTCTTAAGAGTGCCACATTGGATTTGATATGACCTAAAAAGTGTTTATAGAGGGAGCATCTATCATCTTAAAAGTCAGTTTTAAAGAGTTGAATTATATGGTCAGTGATCACTCAAGTCACGCTCCAAATGCTCAGTCTTGGACGTCAGGCAAGGTGATAATAGTGTCTCATTGGATGTGATATGGTGTGAAAAAATGTTTATAAGAGGGAGCTTCCATCACCCTAAAAGACGGTTTTATGATGTTGAATTAAGCCAAACCCACATTCTAAGAATTTGCGAGAACATTCACAGCTTGAATTTAGGTTCAGTGAATTATAGCATTCACATTGAGGTCTACGGTGTTGCATTTTACAATAGTAACAGTTGTATTTGCTATTGTGGCCAGTATTGAAGGAAATCAGAATCATTGCTCGGAGACTCTTCAAATGGCCAAACCCCATTTACCCCCGTGCTGTGTTAATCATGAAACCATAGCTTCTTCTTGAATTGGACTCCTCAAAGTAATACGAGGTTTTTGTTGATCTACTATCAACACAACCCATTCAAGAGCTAGGATAACAGTGGACCAGCCTGCAACTGGGATAAGCTTGGACCAGTCTGCCTCTGGAATAGCCAAGGGGCCAGGATGATTTTCTAAATCCTCCACTTTTTTTTTGCATCTGTAGGGTTAGCTAAGTGTAAAATAATAGTCATTTTGGATGAGATATGACCTAAAAATGAGTTTAAGTTAAACACATCTGTCCTTACAAACCAAACTTGTAGGGTTGAGTTAGGCCTAACCCAAAATTTCAAGAATGATTATGGTTTGAATTGATAATTGATGGTGATGCATATATGAAGCACTTAAGCTTATTTATACTAAAACTAGACTCCTGAAACTAATCAAATAGGGAAGCTAATCACAATAACAAATAAAATATATGGAAGCTAATCATAAGAGATAATCTAAAAATAGTTTAGGATAGGAAACTACTCTAAGAGATAACCTAACATGCATACTAATCTGAAGAGACATTCTACATAGGAATAAGATATTATAAGATATACTTTCATATCATCTGACGAAGAAGATATATGACATAAAGAATCGTTGTTGATTAACATATGATTTTCAGAACAACCTTTCTAGATAATACTCCCTCCGTTCCTTTTTATAAGGAACAATTTGGAAAAAACACACATATCAAGGAATCTTATTGTTTTATTAAAAATTCTAAAATTTTATAATTTATTCCAAAAATAACCTTGGTGTAATTAATGCATAGGAAATATGTTACTGTAATTAATGCATAACATTGAAATAGATAAAGGGTAAAAATGAAATTGTTTAATTAATAAAGCATAAATTTAATCATTGTTTCTTATAAAAAGGAATAAATTTGTTTTCCAAATTGTTCCTTATAAAAAGGAACGGAGGGAGTAGCAATTTTGTTCGACTATCCTTTTTGTGGCATTAACAGTTAACACAACTATACATAGCTGCATATGGAAAAATCACCTACCCAAGGTGGGAACATCCTGAATAGTGTGAAACATTATGAGCCAACTCTGAAATTTCTTTGTCAGAAGCAGATGTGGCAATTTCTTTAAGCATCTGAGATCTCTCAGCCAATCCTGCCAGACAGTATTTGAAAATGGTCATATCAGATATTGGATATCTTCTACATTTCATACTGTTTGAAGGTGAATTTCTCTCCCCAATACTCTCTGATGATTCAGATGGCGCGTCATCTGCTTCTTCAACATTAAGAGTTCTTCCATCCAAGCTTGTCGGAAACCCATTATCAACCTAATTTCATTGAAGTTTGCAGTTTACAGTTAGATGAGAATGACAACACAGATTATTTATATAAGACAAATATCCTATTGAAATAGTCAAAGGAAACATGTGGGAAGTTTTATAAAGCATGTAAGAATGTTGGACAGAAAATGCCTTGGTTACACCACTTACATGAAAAATTTGTGTTCTATTTTGGAGATATGAGAATATCTAAGCTCAAATATTTGCTTTAAATATCAGATTGATATTTTAAATATGTTTAGTGCAAGATATAAAACAAAAGCATCCCAAGGCATCTTCCTAAAGGCTTAAGCTTTCTAGCTAGTTAGCCACCTAATACAATATCAAAGTGTGTTTGACTGATGTTTTATTCCTTTCCATCATTTACCACCAATCCAAACATAGCCTTACTATCTTAATCAGTAAATCTTAACACAAGGATTCAATTAGCTTGTGATCCATAACTTGGGATGCATGAGGGGTGGGTATTAAAGCAAAACCATTCATAGGCCTTCCAAAAGCCTTAAGCTTATATATGATTTGTGACCAGAAATTTCAAAAATAAAGCAATTGTTTCGTAATTTGTTGTATTTTACTACTCCCCGGACTCCGTTCTGTGAGGTCCTCCATTATCGGGAGAGCTCTTGTTACAATCAATATTCTAAAAAGTCCAAACATGCCAATTAAAATTCAAGTACAAAAGTAACAAACACAAAATGTACATTAAAGATTATGAATAAACCAGATATTCTAGTTGTCTCTATGGTGATTATCACACTACCCTATATTGAGCGTAGTGCCATGCACATGCTACGTTTCATTTTGTTTTTTTAAAATATAATTATGTATGTTCATTTGTGCTTGAGATAAAGTAAGAATGAAAAAGAAACAGAAAACCACCTTATTAGTAGGCCAAACATGAGAATTACATTCGACACCAGGTTGCTTTAAGGTGGGGGGGTCGGCCTTAACTGATACAGATATCTTGTCAAATCCAACTCTAAACCGCTTCATCAGTGGATTGGTTTTTTCTACATGACCAGAATTCACATGTTCCAATGACGCATCACCAATTGCTGAAGATTGTGACAAATTGAGTCTTTGGAGAGCATAGGTTGACTTTTTCCACACCAAAGTGGATAATTTTGTGTTACGGCTCCTGGAGATGCATCGAATTGGACGGGTGTTTGTCTGAAGGAAAGGATAATTTCCTAATTTTGGAACAAAAAATCTGATGAGGAACAACCTGTTATCGCACTTGGACGAAAGCTGGCAAATGGAACAATAGTTACTGATGGAGCCAGAAAATAATGAAAATAAAACATTTACAAAATATTTAGACTAAATTTGAAATAAAATAAAATAAATCAGGTCATTGTAAGTCAAGTCCTCATTGTCTTGTATTAATCACCATGATACAGTTGTTCAGATGTAGCATATATCAAGGGTCACCCGATATAGGGTTTATTTGTGTGGACAGGTGAAACATTAACATTTTTAATATATTCTAATGCAGACAAGGCTGGTAAAGATGCTAGTGAAAGGAAATCCAGTTTAGGGTATTGTGTACTTAATACATGAAACCCATCTCAAGGAAGAGTAAAAAGAAACTGGTTATTGCTAGGTCAAGCACATACTATATGTAAACTTTTGTAGCTGAAACACTTGCTTCAAGAATTGAAGTTTTTTGAGATCTATGTCCTATGGAACTTGATTGTGATAATCAATCAGCATTGTACCTCTATTCAACTCTAATCTTTCCTGAGAGGAATAAACACACAAGTAGATTGTCATTTTATTCTAGAAAAGATTTCCTCTGGCATGATTAGGATGTCTTTAGCAAGTTTCAAGGATCAACCAAGCAAATAATGACACTAAATCATTATAGGGTCCTAGGATGACTTATATATGTAATAAGCTGAATACAAATCATACATATGCTACAGCTTGAGGGGGATTGTTTTGCAATTGTATTTCTATGATTGTTTCCTGTTTTTTTAATCTTTGATATTATAGTTTCCATTGTTTCCTTTCCTAAGTCTTCGGGATTTTTTTATTCAGTAAATTGTGTATATATAATTGTACTGTATCTCCACCTCTTTTTTGACGGGCACCGTATCTCCACTTGATCAGTGAAAAATATTAGATCCTGTGGTATTATAAATAGAAACAACATTTTGTGCATGGTATTTTTACCTGAGATATCCTGAGCTTAAATGATGCACGACCCAACAAAAACTTGCTAGGTCTTTCAAAGGAAGAAAATTCAATTCCATCATAGCTAGACAAAAGGGGTGCTTCATCATCACTTGTATTCTCCACTGGAGCTCCCGTGTCAGCATACACAAGTGAAGCAAAAACCTGCCATGATCAGAAAAGGGTAAAACGAATATTAAAAATTCGAACTTCCTTTCAAGTAGATAGCATTAACTTGGAAAGTGTTAAAGCCAGGATTATGAACCTCATCCTCCCTATCTACAAGTTGTCCAAATGCATCTGATAAAACAACGTCTAATGAGAAATTTCTGCGACAAGATGCCTGTGCCAAAGCATGCAAAGGCAAAGTTGAAAATAAAGTTTAAACCAGATGGAAAAGTTATTAGCACATATTGTCAAGTTCTTAGAAGTATAAGCATGGGAAAGAAAAGAATGAATGTTCATAGTTGCATTCCTAGAAGTGCAATCATTTCCAAAATTAAACTCAATTAAAAATGGAAGGCTCCCTAGAGCTTTTTCATTATGGTTCTTAACAATAAAAACAAAAACAAAAAATAGAATAACAGGGTGTTGTACAGAATATCTTGCTTACTTTGCCACCAACAATTCCCCAAGCACCATCACTTTCCTCTTCAACCTCAGAGACAGATGATTCATCTATTGATAGCTTCAGAGGAGGGTCCTGACATAAGATAAAATATAGTTATCAACACAGGAATGAAGTATTGTTCTGATTCTAATAATCTAAGAGAACATACAGACAATCATTTGAGAAACTAACATAGAAATTCAAGAACCAAAATTACAGTCATGTGCACAGAATCACCTTTAAATGATGATCTTTGATTGAAGAAACAGTATGGAATCCTTCATAATTGTGGACATAACCCTGCACACCACTTATGTCTCCACAACGATTCGCTAAATGAAACTCCTTCAAATTTCTTGAATTGGATTCCGACAGTGACTTTTCTCCTACAATGTCCCCATTAATTTGAAGCCGAATATAATCTGGACAAACCTGTAATCACAAAAGAATAGAGCCATCTCATATATTCCCATAAAAAATTTGAAAAGAAAAAAAGGAATGGACTAATATCAACATCTAGCAGCAAGGAATGGGTTTTTCTCATTTCATTCTATTTACTCAAACTTAAGTAAATTGCAAGCCGATTGTTTTTCTCATTTCATTCTATTTACACTTACATATTTCAAATCTAGAAAGGAAATCTGAAGAGTCACACCACACAAAAGAATAAACATGCATTAGGGTCAATGTCTTATAGTATACTATCTCCATCCCTATTTAAGCACTTTTTGAAATTTTCAAATATATTAAGAAAATTAGGTAGTATACATAATGTGTCTATTTAATGTTCCTAAAATACTCTTTTGTATATGAATGTGTTTAACTTCAACTTTAGACACTTGGTAGTACTAATTATGGGTACTTTCTTTAAAGAAAAAAATACTAATAAATGTATCTAGTAATAGGGCCTTATAGGTTTTTTCAAATGGGGCTTATAATTAAGGACAGAGATAGTAAGTAACAATATATAGTAGAGTGGAAATGACATTTCAGTGAACTGAAAGCCATAAACAAAGAAACATATACAAAATAGTACGAGCTAATCCTCAAGTGGTCACATACAATAATACCTCACATCCAACATGAACCCATTTTTCCAAAGGAAATTCAAAATCAACTGTAACATGTGGAACTTCTGTCCAAGGACCGGAGCAAGTCACAGGAGCTTCTTGGTGTAAGTAAAGAACTGGTAAAACATTGATTCTCTTATTATCGTTAATAACGAGAAAAGGACCACTTTCAGAAATGTCAGAGTGAATCTGCAAACCCAATTAATTCATTTAGTTACCTGAACTTTGAATAATAAATAAACAGTAATACCACAAAAGGGAACATACTGATAAAGTATTGAAGGTGAAAAATTGGATGTACAAATTTTCAACCATAGGTATCCAAATAAGCCAACATTGCTAAATTGGTATAATCAGATATTGAAGCCTTTTGTGGGCTTGTGCATAGAATTCCATGTAAGTCACAAATTCACAATGCTAAAGCTCTGAAGATAGAATTAATTCTTAATAACTCAGAAGATTTTGGTACATAATAGTATGATTACAACTATAAGTAACCGACGTACTAAACTTTGATTATGGTAAGCATTCAAGCACTTGAAGAACAATCCCTTAAAATCTAGCTATAAAGGGGAAGAAGCAAGCCACTTAAATACTCTGTCGAACATCCCATACTAGTTGATGTGGGACTTGGGCACCCTATAATACCCAAGTTTCTAGCATAAAACTATCCTGAGTCGACGTCCCCAGTCTACAATGCTTTACTCTCGGACTTTCCGGTCAGCCCCTCCATAGTTGGTCCTTTTCGAGTCACCAGCAACCACATTAGATACCAATTGATAATATCCAAACACTTCGGAAACTCTCCCTTAAAAGCTAGCTATCAATGGAGTAGAATTAAGCAACTTAAATACTTTATTGAGCATCGCATACTACTCAATGTGACACTTGCGAACCCCATAATACCAAGTCTCAATCAGATTAAGAAAACTTGAGAACTTCGAAGCCACCCCCAAAAAAGCATTTTTTACACATAATTAGATGATTTAAAAAATATTAATGTAAAAAAGCTATTAGAGATAAAAGTGAGAATAAATTTATACAAATTTTATTCTTCTACCTTCTAATTTGTACTGCTCTTCTAACACTAAACACACGGTGACAGAGACATAAAAGTAGAATGCATCAAAATTCAAGGTTTTTGGTATCTTCTGTCATACAATTATGTGTTTTATAAAAGCTTATAAGGGTCTGTTTGGGATTTTAGGGCATAAAGGGGTTTGGATAAATTCTCGAAATTCAATCTATGTGTTATAATACTCTTAGGATTAAAAATACATTAATCATAAGTATTCATTTATCATTTCTACAAAAACACTCTCAAAATATGTTAAAGATTTGTATTATTTCCTCCAAGGTTTTAAAAAAATGTCCGTTACCGCAAAAAAAGCCGCGATAAAACAGTATCAGTAGTGTCCTCCCCTCGAAACTCCCAAGCAAATAGGATTCAGCCCTAGACCTCTAACACAAAATACTCCTTCAGGGACTCAACACATACCACTAAAGTAAAATTCTGAATCCATCATTATTGAAAACCCTTAATTATGAACTTAAATTGAAATTAAACAGCTATAATCAAAATCATGAACCCTATGAAGAGAAACCGTTATTCAAAAAAGAACTAAAATAACTAAATACACAAAACAAAACCATCTAAACAAAAAAGCAAAGAATCGAAGGAAAAATTGACCTGATGAAGAATAATAGCAGGAAATGTAGTAGAATTCAACAAATAAATCCAAAAGCAGAAAGAGAAAGTTCCATCATTTTCATTAAAATTCAATTCTAAATCCTTCAGCGCACAGTACTCTTTGTTTCGCATTTCATCACTTCCCATTATTTTTGTTTGTTTCTCTCTCTGTGTCAACAAGAACAAGTTGAAACTAGAAGAGGTTTCGTTCGCGTTTTGTTAAAAGAAAAAAGGGAAAAACTTAGCGACTTTGTGTTGACGCGGCTGTTAAGAGTAACGGTTTTGTTGAGAGTCCATGTTTGCGCTGAAACCGGAAAACTCCAAAGTGATGGGTATAGGTGAAAAACTAACCAAATTCATTAATATTGCAAATTCATAAATAAACTTTTTTTTTATTCATTAATATTGCAAATTCATAAATAAACTTTTTTTTTATATATAGTATAAATTAATTTAGGATTAAGGTACTTTCAAAAAAAATTTAGTATTAAGATAAGATAAAAAATTTCACCACTGATATCCTATTCACTGAACTGCCTAATCTGGTTTGGAAGTCAATTTCAGTATCAAAAAGTTTCAATCAATCCTCTTTTAATTTCATTTGTGGGGAACTAACTAATGATCGATAAGATAAGATAATTTAAATGAATGGAGAGAAAGTAATAAAGGTTATTATTGTGAGTAAAAGTAATTTGGATGATAAGAATCATCATCAAAGTTTTTTTTTTTAATAAATATCTCTAAAAGGGGTAAGTTATAATATTTGTTAAGTTGAGATCAAAACATAAAAATTTGATATAGAGTAGCTTATTTGTAAATTAAAACATCTTGATATATATATTTGTCATTCAAAATTTATATATATATATATATATTACCAAAGTGGTGTTTTGGTAATTCACCATACCTCAAAGCAACACTGTTGATTGATAGTTCACTCCACTGCCAATGTTAACTCCAAAAATATAAACCATGTTGGTGTTTTTTTTTTTCTTTCTATTTTTCTAACACTGAAAGAATGTTTGTTGTATACAAGAACTAGTCTACATTCAAGATCTCCCATTTTGGTGTGGTACGATATCTTCCAACTTCATTGTTTTTGATGTTATAAATCCCCTAGTTACTCATGACATGGAGATTTTGAGAAAGTATGTTTGAAAGGATAATGAGACTATCGACTTTGAGCATAGAACATCCACTAATGAAGAAGAGAATTCGGCAACTATTAATTATTTGAAGAACTGCTTTACTGCCATGAAAGAGTCTTTTATTGAAGTGGTGTCTACGGCTAAGAAAAAGAACCTATAGAAGGAAGTTCTTGTTCATAATACCCGCTAATAATCCATTGTAAACCGATCCGTCCACCGATTGAAAAAATAAATGTGTAGGAGCCAACCGCTCGAAACTTCATTATATAAGAAATTGTACGGTAATCAGCTACTTTTTCATATTTTGTAAATATTTGGATACACTATCAGCACAGCACAATTTCACTCTTCAAGTAAAGAAAAACAGAAAAATGTATATGATTTACAAGCTTGCCGGTTATAACAGTTCAATACTAAACCATCTGCATCTGAGTGACAAACATTTCACTATCTTACTGCCTTGGTTTGAACTTAAGGGAAGCACTGCAGAAATTCGACAATGAACATAAATTTCTAGACAAAGGTGAGATTGTACAATCGAAAAGAAAGAAGAAAAAAACATGATTCAACAAGTAATTCTTTACCTGTTGATACAGTAACGCTGTCCTGTGGGTGGAGGACCATCATCAAAAATGTGTCCGAGATGAGCATCACAAACATTACAAAGTACTTCCTGGCGAGGCATGAATATTATTGACAAATCTAGCTTTGATTTCACATTTTTACCAATTGGCTGGTAATAGGATGGCCAACCAGTTCCACTATTAAACTTAGTAGATGATCTGAAAATAAACAAATGAAGTTAATCAGTTCAAGTTAATTCAGGCCAGGGTAAGGAAATGATATATTTCGTTAAATAAATTCCAACATGTATGCACAAGCACGCATGTTTATTATACATGCATACATTAAAGGTCTGTTTGGATTGGCTGACATAACTTTTGTGAGACTGTTTGAGAGAACTTATGGAAACAGCTTATGACAATGTTCATAAGCTTTTTTAAAACATATTTTCGTAAGTTTTCCGATATAGCTTATGAAAATAGCTCTTAGCATGTATATAAACAATTTATCTTTATTTTAACATTTGCTATAAAAATAGCTTATGTAAACTTGTACATAAGTGCTTATCATTATATGTGTCTGCTATAAGCTGCAAATAAGTTGTTTATCCAAACAGGCCCAAAGTACTTACTCAAATAAGGGCGTGTCGCAACATATGCAATGGTAAGTCCCTTCCGTTTTGGTATTCCAGTACTCCCTAAAATGAATTAAGAAAATAGATCAATAGAATACATAATAGTGTCAACAGTAATGAAATCCAATCACAATATCTAACAAGCAATGGTACTTCCAGCACAATTTAGCATGAAGAAATTTTGTACTGTGATGTCCAACTTATTATGAAATAATATGGAGTAAACCACAAGTGATATTTGCAATGTTCATGATGCCAATTGGTGAACCAAATTAACATAATCAATAAATCCTAATTAATATAGGGACAAAATTCAAGGGAAATTAGTAGTTGAGAGCAACAAGTCAAAAGGCCGCTGCAACATTGATTCTGAAGCCCAAATGCAAACACAAATACCGAACATGATAGTAACGGCGCTAATAATCTGAGAAAATGAAAGTCATTGAAAGTAACCACATGTGTCGGTATCTTATAAGTGTCAGACAATATGTGTCAGAAACTCAAAGAAATATCGCTGCTACATCGCAATGAATTAATCTTGAACTCACCCAGTGAAAGCTCTCTCAGTTCCCTTTTTTCGTGTAACATAAAATTGTTCATCTGTTAGTCGCTTCTTCCATTCTGCATCACTTAAAGACTTATAATCAACCGTATTAGATCCTGCAAAGCACATAAGGAAACTGTTGGATTGAAGGACCAGTTGTGCACGCACGCACACAGACATATATAGTTATTTATTGACATATCGAAATACAAACACCTATGTGTTTATCTCCACCTCTCCTAAATTTTTCTCTTCTATATTTGAATTGTACTCGCAAAAACCAAAAATTAAATTATATTAAAAAAACATTTGTATAATTTTAGTGAGAGCAATAAATCACTCAATAGAACAAGTTCTATTCTTTTCTTTTTGGTCAAGTAATCTAGTGGCTATAATTTCACCCTTAACTTAATAAGTGGAGTGCCCAAGTTCGAATGTCAGCTCCTGCAACATCCCTACCAATTGAGCTAAGCGTAGGGGACAAAACAAGTTCTATTCTATCGATATCAATCCGGACAATAAACAATATTCTGAAAAGTTAAAGTAACACCCAAAGATTAATCATAACATCCAGCCAATAATAGCCCACATGAAAACTAGATTCTCTTACCCCTTGTGTCAAAATAGCTATTATTTTCCAAAGTAAATTGATTTTATCAAAGAAAAAGAAACTGAAACCAAGTTGTTTGGGCTCCGGTGGCAAGTAGCTCATTCCAAGGACGTGCTCAGGGAATACCGGGTTCGATTCCCAAGGGAACAACGGTTGGTCAGTGCGCATGTCTATATGCACGAGCCGGATTAATTGTTCACCTTTGGTGGGTCGGAAACAAGTGCGAAAGCCAAAAAATAAATGAAAAAAAAAAAGAAAAGAAAAAGAAACTGAGGAAAACCCAAATGAATGATGAATACCTGATTCAAATTGTGTGGTGTTTGGCTGGTTGGATTGGGAAGAAGCTGAAGATCCCATTACCCTGATTGAGGAAGAAAGTCTTGTTGTGGGTTTGGTATGAACAAGTGAAGGAGATAACAAAAGTTTAGAATGAAGCTTCTGAATTTGGCTGTTGGGACGAATTTGTGTTGTTTGTAGGATCAAACTATGAAGTGCCAATGCCATTCTCCAATTCTTAATAGAGGACTTTTTTCATAAAATAAATAAAATGAATAATAAATTTATCTTTTTTTTGATAATGTTGGAACGTTTTCTTACCAAAAGTATAGTTGGATGTTTGCGGTTTGATTTCATGCCACGTAACAAAAAATGAAACACTTGATTTGATTTCTAATTTTCTATGAGACATTTTTTGAAAGTATTTTTTTAATTTAAAAAATTATAATAACTAAATTATTTATCAAATGGTTAGCAAAAAAAATATTTTTAATTTTCTTAGTAATTAAATACTTTTATGAATAAAAGTGAAAATTTAGTATAATGTTTTATTCACCAATAAATGATTATGACATCATTAATAAATTTAATTTTATCCCTACAAGAAATGGTTCAAGCATGAGGGAGTTTATAGCTCTAAAATAAAATATACATATTTTTAGTAGTAGTTATCTTAAATAAAGCTTATTTGTAAGTCAAAGTTATCACTATTTTCTTACTACATTTTCTAAGTTTTATCTTTTGTAGATCCAAATGTGTGTACTTTTAAAGGCGAGTGGTTATATATATGGTGCATAACTCACCATGTGCATAAACAATAAAAATTATTTAGCGTATTCCAATATTACTCGTGTATCCCTCAAATTACTCGCGCACACCTTAAAATTCTTGTGCACCCCCAAATTTCTATCACGCCCTCCAAATTTCTGGCACCCCCAATTTATACCAAAATCATTTTGCTGTGGGAATGATTTCAGAAATTTGCACTCCAAAACCATTAAGTACATACAATGGTTTCGGCTAGAAATTTGGGGGGGAGGAAGAAAAAAAATATGTTAACTGCATAATTATAGGGTTGTACTCCAAAACCATTTTATGCACTAAATGGTTTTGAAATAGAACCCTCTAAAACCATTCCACCTACAAAATGGTTTTGGCTAGAAATGTGGGGGGATGATAACTCACTTTATGTGATGATAATTAGGCCCTTGACACTTGATTTGTTACCTACTAATATGATTTTGTATTCAATGTTTAGGTTTATTTTATGCAATTATGAGTCTAGTATGTACTTAGGAATAAAATGTAATCTCATCATATAAAGAGAAGTTCTGGTGGCAACTGGTGTCAAGACAGACCACTAGACCATTGTAAAAGGTTCAAGAGTCAAGGCAATAGCTAATCAGAGTCAAGACTACCACTCCGTACAACCATGAAAGGCGGCTAGTCAGTCAAAGCCGCCACGTCAGAAGAAGAATGCAAACGAGCGCTAACGAGATGAAAGACAGCTGTCAAATTTCCCATGTGCAGATTGTACTATCATCGTACTAATCATTGGGGGAATATGTTTTATTCATTTGGGTTGTCTTATCCTCAATTATGGGGGCCCATGATTCAAGACAATGTCCTATATAAAGGAGCCTTAAACCCTAAAGTTATAGAGTTCAATAGTTGTGTAAAGAACTTAGAAGAATTTCAAAGATACTCTTGGTGTGCCGCCGCTGTTAGTCTGATAACCGAGTTGTGATTGTTGCCGTACTTGGAGCTTGAGACATCTTCTCTAAGGCCGTCACAGTTATAGGTTTACATTTCAGAATTCATTTTAATGTGTAATCTTATTATTCTGGTTGTTATGGTTTCCAAGCTCACCATGAGCTAATACTCTTGATGTTGAAATTATGTGAAGTTTAATGAAGGTTTAATATGTTCATGTGATGTGTGTATGTATGCTCTTTTAGTTCATTTGTTGTTTTGTTAATATATTTGCATCTAGGATTGATCACCTTAGATTTGAATACAAGTTTATTGTTAAGAGACATCTAATGATAAATGGACTTAATGAACTAATATGGTTAAGTGAGGTATAGACATATATTCTCTACTTAAAGACTTAGACATAAGCTTTAGGACCATAGTAAGAATACAACAATGGATTTCTGAACTCTAATGAAGTAAGTTTGACCTAGACATAGGGTCCATCTTACCACGCATTGCATAATCTAACGCTATAGACATACACCGCAAGGCAAGAGTTGCTTGCAGGAGCCTTGCCTACACTTATCTCATCATTCACACTTGTTAAACCAAATTTAAATGGATCATAGTTTCAACATGCTTTCACAACTGTTTCTCAAAACTTTTTAAATCATTTTGTCTTTATTATTATTTGCAAACCCTAAATGTTATTTTGTTACTTTAATCACTCGTAAACCTAAAACTGATTGAGCTAGTCTTTGAACGAAATTCCCTTATCACAATCCATGTGGGAACGATACTTTTTCTTATTACTTTTGCTACAGAGAAGACTGTGTATACTTGCACATGCTTATTGAACATTGATTTCAAGCAACAAAGGACAAAAAGGGGGGGGGGGGGGGGGGGGGGGGGGCGCAAGTTATTTGGGGGTGTGCGAAACAATTTTCATTGTTTATGCACCGTGCATAAGGAAAAGGCTTATGGACCATAATTTCTTCCATTTTAAAGCTCATTTTAATGATTTATTGGCTAAGGCATTTATGAAGATAATGGAAGAGCATTCTTAATTAGTTGTTGCTTGAGATTCATTGCATATATGTTAAATTCGTGGTTTATGGCAAAAGGAACCGTTAATAACAGCTTAAAAAGAACATGAGACAAAGTTTCAACATCTTGAGACCTAACCACGACCATGCTTGGTTAGTCGCGGTTGTGCTAGGCAAGTCAGAAAGCCAAGACACGACAAAAAGCGTTCCCCACGACCGTGCCTAGCTGGCCACGGTTGTGGCACCCTATGCTGAAGCCAAAAATCAATTTTGCATTTTTTTTTTTACTTTATTGCTTACTAAATTGTACTTAATCTTTTGTCTATCCATTTCCATAAAAACTTTAGATGTAAATCCTATATAAAGGCTCTTTTCCATGAATATGAATCAAACTCATAACCTGAAATTAAACAATTCAAAACATAACCCTTTTCCATTTGTCATCAAACTTATTTTGCATCATGGTTTTCCTTTGTTGTTGTTGTTCTTCTTTGAACTTGTTTTGGCACGGGGAAGATTGCAAAATAATTGCAAGAATTTCATGTTAAAAGGTAACCATCATAAGTTGTTGTTGTAGTAGTTGAACTCTTAGAAGAAAAAGATGACCATCAACTACATCTTCCACATAACAACATTCAAACAAGAGAAGAAATGGATTGAATTGAAGAAGAATGAGAAAAAACCACTAACATGATCTCACTTCTTTTTTATTTTACACACTAGTAGTTTTTCTCCTTCATAATAGGTTGATATCATTCAATTAGACCTAAATTTGGTGCGGTCGAATAGATATAATTGTATTGCAATCGAGCATATATGAATAACATGTTGGTATTTTTTTGGCTTTCACCACCAATTAAATCTGATTCGGAGGTTAATTCTGGCATCAAGTGGTTTCAGTCTTTTTCCGGTCGCAGTTGCAGGGAATCGAACCGTGGTTCTCCTTATCAAATTCAGCATCAATCACCATTGAATCAACCAACTATTAATATAGTATGTTGATATTTTATTATAAATTCAGAAGGTTCATATTTCTAGTTTAATTATAATTTTAAAATCTAAAATCGTTTGATTTTTTAACCGCACACAATCCATTCAATCAATTAATGTCGGTATGATCATTATGATATGGAGGGAACCGAGTAACTTTCCAACGGAAATACAACAAGAGAAAAAATCATAGCCACACAAATAAACAACTTTTTGAATAATGCCATTCTAATAATTAAATACTAAATAACTAAAATAATAATATACCGATATCAAAAAAAAAAAATAATAATAATATACCCTGTCTCTGTCACCTTCTTCAATTCACAAATCTCTTTCGTTTCATATCATTTCTCTTTCTCTCTTTCCTTCCTTTCTGCGCTCAGATCCTCTCAACTTGAAAGAGGGTTTGTGCTGCAACCTCTCTAGGGTTTTCCATCATCACTATCATCATCCCATTCTCGGAGCTTCGAATTCCTTTTTTCATTCGAAGCTTCGAGAAACATCATCAATCCATTTCCCAATTCCTGCATTTTAGAAACTGAAAAAAGAGAAAATAAATTAAAGAACAATGAATCAGAAAATTCATCTCAATAAGGTTTTATTTTATTCTCTTTCTATTTCAAGAAATGGTTATGTTGTATAATTGCAGAAAATGAACAACTTTTTAATATTATAGAATTTTTCAGTTTTTTGTTTTTTCCCTATTTTTTTAATTAGGTTTTATCAATCATTAAGCTCTGCTTCAACGTATGTAATAATTATATCATATAATAAAAATTTAGTGTTTTTTTTTTGTTCTCGGGATATTTTTTGTTTATCATTAGAATGTTTACATGACATGGAGGCTATTAATTTTTTTATTTTTTTTTGTAATAATAATTATTTCATAGTATTCATGATTTAGAATTGAAATATACATTGTAGTCAATTATGATATCTTTCTAGAAAAGTTTATTTTAGTAAATTTTGATGTGTTTTCCTTTTAGAACATTGTCTCCGAGCTGATTGAATTGTACAGAAAATGAAATTTTAGAGTTAATATCTTGCAGGATTCGAAAGAGTTGGAGTTTTTCACCGAGTACGGGGAAGCTAACAGATACAAGATTCTTGAGATTATTGGAAAGGGTAGTTATGGAGTTGTTTGTGCGGCAATTGACACACATACCGGTGAAAAGGTTGCGATAAAGAAGATTCAGGATGCCTTTGAGCATATATCTGATGCCGTTAGAATCCTCCGTGAAGTAAAGTTGTTAAGACTTTTAAGACACCCTGATATTGTTGATATCAAGAGGATTATGTTGCCTCCTTCAAAGAGAGAGTTTAAAGATATTTATGTGGTCTTTGAGCTCATGGAGTCTGATCTTCATCAAGTCATCAAAGCGAATGATGACTTAACTCGTGATCACCATCAGTTTTTTCTTTATCAGATGCTACGTGCGTTAAAGTATATGCATTCGGGTATATGTCGATCTTTTTTTTCATTGTTTCGACTTGATAGTGGATATGCATTCTAAATAAGTTTATGTTTGGTTGTAGCTAATGTGTACCACAGAGATCTCAAGCCCAAGAATATATTGGCAAATGCAAATTGCAAACTCAAAATTTGTGATTTTGGACTTGCAAGAGTTGCATTTAATGATGCCCCAACATCGATATTTTGGACGGTATGTAGGTTCATTTATACTTGCAAGGGAATGATATGCAATCAGTTTTAAGGTGGTTTTATCATCTTTTATTTGTTGCTTCTTGCAGGATTATGTTGCTACAAGATGGTATAGAGCCCCGGAGCTTTGTGGATCATTCTCTTCTAAGGTATTGACCTAGCTAGGAGTGTATATATCTAATGCTTCTGTGACGTGATACGAGTATTGCTTGTCTTGACCTATTTGGTATCGATCCATCAACATTTATAACAGAGCAACAATCAATTTCATTGATAATATTATCAAAATATGTCATACCATGGTTTTAAAGTGCAGTCTGCATTCGCAATTGCTGACACAGTATTGCTGATGCAGTAGCCTCTGCAACTGCATCGCACCACAGTTGCAGTGTGATTTTCATTCACGTGTACATCCACAAAGTAACCACTTTAGGAGCCGCATTAGATGATTTCAGTCATTGTTTGTTCAAATTTTCTCACCAAAAAAATAAAATTTATGGATCTCAAATCCTAATTTGCGTTAAATATAATGAAAAATCTTACTGTTAACAATCTCTCTCTACTGTGTATTTCAAGCACCTTCGAATTAGTACTTATCAATTAAACTGAGACTATAATGGTGGGTAAATAGGGCAGTGACATAGGGGTGTCATTTTATATAGCTTATGAAGATTTAAAATGATTTCACATTGCAATAGTTGCATTGTGCGTCGTAGTAGCCGCAATGACCGCAGCTACTACTGCATCAGC
The DNA here is from genome assembly GCA_954870985.1 of Trifolium fragiferum. Lineage (NCBI taxonomy): Eukaryota > Viridiplantae > Streptophyta > Magnoliopsida > Fabales > Fabaceae > Trifolium > Trifolium fragiferum. The sequence goes on from OX940792.1 coordinate 18,303,310, forward strand.
GACCACAATTGCAATTCAAACATGGAGGAAACTAGATTTGAACAAGAAATTATAATTGTAATTTGAAATATATTTTTATTCAAACAAGCAATCAAAGAATGCTGAAAGATTAATCGTGGAAATGTTCTTTGCTATTGCATTTATTTGTGTATGAAATGCCTTATGTTGTGCTCTACAATAAACAGTAACACCTAGATTATAATAATAACTGGTATACAGGTAAATGTGATGGTTGTGAGTTGATATGTCTGTTTCCTGGTATGGTTAAAATTTGTAATTTTCATGTAAAATTCTGATATTGTTGGCATTTTGTCTGCAGTACACACCTGCAATTGATATATGGAGCATTGGATGCATTTTTGCTGAGGTGCTATTGGGAAAGCCATTGTTTCCTGGTAAAAGTGTCGTGCATCAGTTAGATTTGATTACTGACCTTCTTGGGACACCATCGCCTGAAACTATTGCAGGAGTAAGGACTTCTTTTACCATACTCGTCTCTTTTATTTTATTTTATTTGTATGCAGTTGTTAATGTTTTTTTATTCCATGAAACTACATTCTTACTTAACTAGTATTCGATACATTCTTTGTAAATTTTTCAGGTTAGAAATGATAATGCAAGGAAGTACTTGTCGAGAATGCGGAAGAAACCTCCTGTGCCATTTGAACGGAAATTCCCAAATGCTGATCCATTGGCACTTCGCCTTTTGCAAAGGCTTTTAACATTTGATCCAAAGGATCGACCAACTGCCGAACAGGTATATTATATGTTTATCCAAATAACCATCCTTGAAAAGTTGTCTCTTTATTCAATAATTTAACTGACACTGACATAATTCATTCTTCCTGCTCGTATGGCAGGCACTAGCCGATCCTTACTTCAGGGGCTTGGCAAAAGTTGAGAGAGAACCTTCATGTAAGCCAATCTCAAAATTGGAATTTGAGTTTGAGAGAAGACGGATAACAAAGGACGATGTTAGGGAGCTAATGTATCGGGAAATACTGGAATATCATCCTCAATTGCTCAAAGATTACATGAATGGAATTGAAGGCGCCAATTTCCTTTATCCTAGGTCAATATACACTTCTATTGATTGTATTCTATCCCTGTTTCTGTTTTTGCTGATGTTATTATTGATGAATATATGTATAATGAATGTTTATATGCAACTTATAATATTTACGCATATTTGCTCCTCGCAGTGCAATTGATCAATTAAGAAAGCAATTTGCTAATCTTGAGGAAAATGGTGGTAAAAGTGGACCATTGCTTCCGACTGAAAGAAAGCATGTCTCACTTCCACGGTAAGATCAACCAAAACCAAACAAGGATGTCTTTCCCTTTGTTGTATTGAGCATGCTGGTTATTAATATTTTGATTACAGGTTTTATTTCAGAATGTTGTAGATAAATATTCCAAGTGGTTATGTTAATATAATAATGCCTCTTTTGCAGGTCCACTGTTCACTCTAGTTCAATTCTTCCAAGTTACCAGTCAACCCTTGTTTTGCATGAGAACAAGAAAATGGTAGATGAGACGTCTAAGGGTTTGAGAACAGTAGTTGAAAATTCTGGATATCAAACAATAGGCGTACAACCTCCACCACGAATGCCAGGTATATGATTTGAAGCTAAAATTTGGTATTTGTTGGCCTATTAAGGAGGGAGGACAACATGAATAATTTAATTGAAGCAATAAAAGTACATAGAGCAAGGAGATGTAATCTTCCTCCAATAACCAAAAAATTTGATTAAAAAGAAAGTAAAATGAACAACAGTTGCTCAAAAAAGCTCATCATTCCCTCTGCAATTTTGAATCCTCCCCATTTGCAGATTGATGTAGGGCTATTTGATAATGGTATTTTACGTTGGATTGGTTGTTCCGATATATTCATGACTTGTTATGAATCTTCACTTAACAACAAATGTTTATTCACCAAGTCCAACAGATGAAATTACTAACTTTACTATTTGGATGAAAGATGGCTTGAAGATATGTTTATAAGTTGGGTCTAACGCAACCCAATAAAATTGGATTGTAAGGTGAAAATTACCCTCATATCTTCACTTTAGAAGTCAATTTCGTAAGGTTGAGTTGGGCTCAACCCATATTTTAATATGGTACTAAAGCCTCCTCTAAGATCCATTGGGCCACATGCTATATCATGTTTATGCTATCGGGCCACCCACAATTTATGTCCATGCTGCAAGCCCAATAGTGTTGGGCCTGAGGGAGAGTGTTAAGAGTCCCAAAATTCTAAGACTGTTAAACTAGAACATTAAACTAGAGTGTTTTCTGTCTTTATTTAACATTGCTGAACAATTTTTCTTTTGTTGCCACAGCTAAGCCAGGCAGAATTGTTGGCCCAGTTCTACAGTATGAATATGCGAGAATAATAAAACCTTCTAACGACCCAAGGGTAGTTTACCAAAATACTACTCAAGCAGTCTCAAATCACGATGTCTATAGAACCCATCCCCCAAACCATAAAACTACATCAGATATACACAAGGACTTTTCACAAAGCAAGAATGAATGCCCATCCCAACAGTCGGACTTACAAGCCAAACCAACCACCTATTTGAACAATTACCCATACTTTCGGCAAAGCAGTAACAGTAACCTAAATGAGATTGTAATAGCTTATGATGCGAAATTGATGCGGGCACAATCTCACCTTGGTGTAGTTGATGCTGCAGCAGTAGCGGTTGCCACTCACAGTCAAAGGTATTCCAGGACTATTCAGTACAGTCTGTCCTAGGCTTGGATATCATCATGAGTGTGAAAGCTACTATGCTTTATAGCCCCGAATTGGCGGGATGGAGGCTTAGTAACTTTAGATGGGCTTAGATTTTCACTTTTTTTTTTTACTTTCAAATCACCATCCTTGTAATTATATGTACAACATTTAATTGATTAATAAAGAAAATTGATTGTATCTCTCTGCTTATTGTTTCAAAGATTATTACTAAGAACAATGGGGGAAGGTAAAGACATGTGATTCCTTTCATCCATAAAAGAAATCTTGAATCTCATGAGCCTAGGTGTGGCTTCATTATGCTATTCAATTTCAGACTACTTTCTTCTTCAAGTTCACTTCTGTTTCTGGCTTCGCAACTTCAATCTATATCAAGAAAGGTATTTCCTTCTTAATTTTTCTTAGTTTCTTATTATGGAAGATCAACAGAACTTGTCTGCTTTGACTTCAAACGAACATATTCATGATGCTTCTGGCAAAAATGAAGATTGGGGGTTAGATCCTGTAGTTGAGTGCCCTCCCCTTAGTTTCATTAGTTTTGCCGAGTACATTGGTGAGGTTTTAGAGCGATATAATAGGTCAAAATTGTAGTAGTGGTTAGACTAGTACTCTTGTAGTCTTGTTTAATCTATTAGTTTTGTATGTTAAAATGAAAAGGTTACAGAAGTATGAACAAATTATGTGTTTGATCTTTCAACAGAGGAATAATAAAGGGAAAAGGAAGAAGATGAAATTTTCTTATTTAGGGATTTTAAATTTTATTCGGGGAATAAATAGTCCCCAAATATATTTGTTGCATGACCTAAATTCCTAAATTTTCTTATTCAGCCTTATTTTTTATATTTGGTTTGAGTTGTTTTCACACTGATATATTTTAAATGACTAGCATCATTTTCCACTTTTCATTGATTGTTTTGTCACATTCTAGGAAACTTTATCGCTGTTTGACTAAGGACGCAACTTTCACCACCCTTTTCTGTTGTCTACTATTTTATCTTTGGACGAGTCTTTCATTTTTTTGGTTTAGAGATCTTGATGTAGGGAGTATGAATCCCATGTTCATCTCCACGGTCTAGGGAAATGGTGAGTCGAAGCATGATAGTTTTGTGGTCAAATATAGTCCAGATTGGCACGAAAATAGGAGAGAAATTAGTGGTACTGAAGATTGATTGTAAGTATTATGCTGAGAGTGGAGATCGAACACTCAACATCCTTATCACTTTACTTCAAATGTCCACAGGCCTATTCACAAAATCTACCCCTACCAAAGAATCTACATAAATTAAATAAAGTGATAACAGCTTCTTTAGTAAAAAAGGTATACACATTAACAATTGAAGTTTTATTCCTATGACATGATACATGTAACTCTCTCATGATAACTAAAATGAACGATAGCTCCATATTTATTGGTAAACAAGAAAATAACAAAAGTACATAAATAAACTTTCACCATCCTATATTATTCTTTCTGGAATACAATTGGAAGAGCACCACCATCGAGGGCCAATAGAATCTTCCCATTCTCACGAATAACACCGACAGTCCCACATTCAAACTTACAAGTTGAACACACCTCTGTAGGGCACCATTGGATGTTATAGACACCAACAGTTTGTGTCTGCACAATTCTAAAGAAATTGCCATATGATCCAACTGTACTATCATCTCTTCCGGTGATAATCAGCCTCCTTCCACTTGTAGCGTCCTTCTCACCTAATCTCCATTGTGTAGACTGCGCACAATTTGAAGAAGCATCAAATGTTACTCTCAGGTCTCTGTTAAGCCTCACTTCGTCATCGTCATGATGGGGAGCAAAAGGAATGAATATCACAGGCAAACCGTGTGCCAACTCAGCATTGCCAAGGCCAACATTTAGAGGGCATGGTGCATTTCCGGTGACGAAAGTTGCCCCTCCTCCATTGCCTGTGATAGCAGGCCTGATGAAGTATTCCTCATCGTCCTCAACGGGTTCGCCACTTGTGTCGATGACAAACTGAGCTATTGACGTTGTTGCCATCAAAATCCACACATGAGCAAGGATGAATATGGTGAAGGATTTAGTTGACATGGTTAATTAATTATGGAGTAATGTAATAACTTGCTTGCTCAAACTGTAAGGCTATATAAGAGTACTTGGGAGGTTTTGTGCTTTTGCTGTTGGTTGGCAGATTAGGGTTATATGTATATATAGGACTGATCATGTTGCCGTGCAATGTACAGAATGATTGATGAATGATAAAAAGTCCAATTAATTTAATTAATTACTATGAATTTTTAATTGTTAGCTTGCTTGCTTTGTAACTTCTACAAGAACAAATTAACGAATCAATCCTCCACGGGAATGAATAAATAAAAGTAAGAATATGCTAACAAATGTCTTTGGATGTTTTTCACAATATTCTTCTATGAAATTTATAATTTTTTTAAAAAAATAATCTAGTGGTTAAAAATTGTATCTTTAAGGTGAATAATTGGAATGTTCGGGATTCGAACTCCAGCTTTTACATATATAATGTAATGTCTCTTTATATTGTAGTGACTCTGACAACCTTTGTGTCTCCCCATCGATCTAACTGGATGTTGGAATGAGTAAGGAAAAAATCTGAATTTTAAATACGAAAAGGGATACGGAAACGGGGTGCACTTAAAATTATCATATTTCACTTATATTTAATGACATTTTATGTACATAAAAAGAAAGTGAGCTTTGAAACAATTTTTTTCACTTTCTTTTTTAAAAAATAAAAATTCTTTTCTTTTTAAATGATAGTTTCTGTAGGTCGAGACAGAACAAAGAGTTGTTCCTCGCTAGGGGCAGGGATGGTACGAGGAGGTGAGGATAGAAGCGGGGCCTTTGTCATGCCTACCTTATTTATTAATTTTATTTTATTTGGCTTTTCCTAAAAATGAAAAAATTAGGCTACTTTGTTTTGATCGCACGATTTTGATAAGGTGGAAATGTTGAATATTTTTCCTAGTTTAAATCGTCCAAAAATATATGTTGTTGCGGACCGAGTCCAATTAATTACATAAGCAGGCTATTTTATTTTTTTTTGTCTCTTTCACTAAATTATTAAATAATTATATAAAAAAAATGTTGGCTTCATATCTTGCATAGGTATTGCATCCTTAAGGCTATATCTGTAAATTAGAACGCATGAATAATAGTCCTCCAGTTTGAATGGTATTGCATCCTTAAGAAAATCAGTACATGACACTAATATAATTTTATACTTAATTTTCTTACTCTAATTTCCTTAAGCTATTCTCAATAGTGATTTTCTTTATAACATTTCAATCTTTCCGTAATCAATATTTATGTAAACGGCAAATGATTCCAGTTATATAAATTTTAAAACCATAATAACATATGACATTGTAACCAACTAACACAAACTTATATTTTGAAAGAAGGGTTCTTCATTTTGATGGTACTATATATAAGGGACAAGCTTGTATTAAATAGGTGCTAATACAACATATTTAAATTCATCAATCACATACATTTTAATCACTTTAGAAAACTCTATCTTCTAAGTTCTAATTGTTGCATAATGCAGCCGGAAGAAGCAAAAAGGTACATTTTTTTAAGGTGAAATAATACGAATACTAGGGTTCGAACCCCGATCCTGCATTTTATATGCAATATTCCTACCAACTGAGCCGTGCTCACGGCGGCATAATTGATTTTTACTTTCATGAAATTTTTTCAGGTATGCTGCTGTGACAGGAGCAAATAAGGGAATTGGTTATGGAATATGTAAGAAATTGGCTTCAAGTGGTGTTGTGGTTTTATTAACAGCTAGAAATGAAGAGAGGGGATTGGAAGCTATAGAAAGACTCAAAAAAGAGTTTGATCTCTCTGAGTTTGTGATTTTTCATCAGCTTGATGTGGATGACCCTGCTAGTGTTGCAACCTTAGTTTCTTTCATTAAAACCAAGTTTGGGAAACTCGATATCTTGGTATGAATTCATGATAGTTTCTAACTTTTATTAACAAACAAAATTTGATGAATCTTTAGTTAGAAATAATTTTTTGAAGCATCGACACAATTACAGTACAAATACCAAACACGACACTGACACTGAAACATCGACACTAATAATAATTTGAGAAAATTAAACTATTTAATATAACCACATGTGTCTTGTTGGTGTCAAATATATTTTCGATTTGAAATATCAGTGCTATATACAGTTTTAAATTATTGTTTAATGATATTTGCTAAAAAAAACACATTATTTAATGATTTATGCACCTTGTATGGTGTGTCACACATTATTCACTAAGTTACAAGAAATCTTGAAATTGGGTATGAAGGAAAGAGAGTAATCCATCCTAACTAAAGAACAAAAAATATAAATTATCACCATTTTCATATGGGTTAATACTAGGTTGTTACCCCCTGCTAAGTGGGCGTGTTTTGCGTTACCCCCTGCTAAAAATTCCTTTAAGTTTCCCCCTTGCAAAGTAATTTTTTTTGTTTAACCCCCTTTGCCGCCCTTTGGGTGCAAAGAATTTACACTTTTTAATTGAACAAAATAACCGATTTAAAAAACATAACTTTTTAAATCGATTGAACAAAATAACCGATTTAAAAAGTGCACCGAAGGGGGAAAAACAAAAAAAATTACTTTGCAAGGGGGGAAACTTAAAGGAATTTTTAGCGGGGGGTTAACGCAAAACACGCCCACTTAGCATGGGGATAACAACCTATTAACCCTTTTCATATTTATGCAGGTGAATAATGCAGGTGTTGCTGGGGGCAAATTATTAAATGGTGATGCTCTACTTAGAAAGGTTGCTTTTCTTCCCTTCCAATTAAAAATAAAAAATACTTAGTCTAAATTGTAATTTTTAGCTCTATATATATGTGATGGAGGACTAATAGGTGAATAATACAATATTAATTTATTGTAGAGAAATGGAGCAGAAATTGATTGGAAAGAAGTAGGGTATGAAACCTATGATTTAGCTGAAAAATGTTTGAAAACAAACTTCTATGGTGTAGAAAGAGTAACTGAAGCTCTTGTTCCCCTTCTCAAGCTATCTAGTTCTCCAACAATTGTCAACATTTCCTCCAGAGTAGGACTCTTGAAGGTACATCTCTTTTATAGATTATAATTTTTTTTTTTTTTTGCAGAATTAGTTATATACTATTCTTTAAATAATTTCAGTGACATCATTTTTTAATGTTGATTATTTAAATTAAAATTTCAAAGCTTAATTGGTTTTAGTTTTAACTTTTATTATTTGATTATTTCAGAATATATCAAATGAGTGGGCTAGAACAGTGTTTAGTGAGATTGACAACCTAACAAAGGAAAAAATAGATGATGTGCTAAAAGAGTTTGAGAAAGATTACAAAGAAGGATCACTAGATATCAAAGGTTGGCCAACTTTTGCTTCTGCTTATACAATGTCAAAAGCAGCTTTAAATGCTTACACAAGGATAATGGCCAAGAAATATCCTCATTTTCACATAAACTCTGTTTGCCCTGGCTTTGTGAAGACTGATATAAATCTTAATACTGGAAACTTAACCATTGATGAAGGTGTTGAAACTCCTGTAATATTAGCACTTTTGCCAAATAATGGTCCGTCTGGTTGTTTCTTTACTAAGGGTGAAGTTATACCCTTTTGATCATTAATTGATTATCTAAATAAATAGGGTTATTATTTTCTAGAAATGAATTTGTGCACCCTTTTGATAAAAAGCATGTTATGTATTGAAGAGAATGAATATTGAATATGGCTATATTCATGTTAGGAAATCAAGTTTGAACTTTCAACAACAAAAAAATGTGGCTCAAATTTGTATTTTATTGATGGGAATAATTCTACTATAGTGAACTGCAGATATATTACAAAATGCTTCAATTTATTTGTAATAGTAGTGGTCATTGGTGAACTAGCTATAGTGACATTATTAATTTGAGAAATCTTAGTTTTAGATACAATGTTGTGTTTTGAGTGATATATTGATATTAGTACCAAGACCCTAACCGATTTTTTTCATACACAGATGCAGTTAGGAATCGAACCCCTAACCACCTTTTAAGGGGCCAAAGACCCAATGTTCTAATCTCAAGTCCAAATCCCTTTGTTTCTAAGACATTGTCTCCTTTAAATCCAGTGTGATGTGAATATTATTTATAAACTATCATTAGTCCGAGTTCCCAAACAATTGAGAATTTGTTATGTGGTACAAGATACAACATAAAAAATGTTGAAGTACACATACCATATGTGACAAGTATATGAACTTGCAATCTTGCATTGTGCTAATAAATTCTCTCTGCTGTAGATACAGGTCGTAAAAATACGACAATAACTGTAATGTTATCTTTGCTGCCACGTTCCGCAGCTTCAGTAGCCAACCTCTTAGAGCACATGCCAGCCTCTTTAACAGTGTCTTTTATTATATTTATCACATCCAAACTGCTCATCACATCCCACAGACCATCGCTAGCCATCACCTGGATCAACCATTTTATTAATACCCGAATCATCATAATATGAATTGGAAAAAATTGCACAATAACAAGCTTTTAAGCCTAATAAACCTAGCAAGTGCCATTGGAAATTTTGAGATTATAACTTATCTAAAGATTCAATGTATATAACAAACTTCGTCCAAACAATGTTATGTAGCTTAAAAATCCTCACCAGAAATTCATCTTCTGCAAATAAGGTGTTCTCGGTTATCTCAGGTTCTGCAGTTACAGCAGGCTTCAGATCATCGTCACCAATAGAACGAGTAACCTGTGTAAAACAACAGTCAACTATACTTGAACGAAATCAATGGTAAAAAGCTCGAATCATCATTAGTATCACTGTCAGCACCTGCTAATATTATTTCATTAACCCGTGATCATTTGAGAGTGAGGTTAAAACAAAAGGAACAATTAAGACTTAGGGAGGAAAATATGGATTCTTTCAGAAAAATAAATAAATATAGTGATTGTAATATCTAGTAAATGAGAATGAATACACACGATAACACGAGAACCTTGTATAATATATGTACCTGTAAGAAGAGTGCTAGCAACACTCTCTTTTGAACACTCTCATTTGAAAACTCTCTAACACTCACTCTAATTGTGTGAAACTCATGTGGGCCTCACAACTTTATGTGGGACCTATTTCCAAAGTGAGGGACCCACATAGATTTCAACCAATTAGAAAGTGAGTGTTATATAGTGTGTTGAAAAGAGTGTGTTCCTAGCACTTCTCGTACCACTAATATATTATTATAATGTTGGCTTTCAGCTTCACACAGTTAATACTTCACTCTTAGTTTTAGACTTTTCTTCTGTTTAATATTTCTAGAATATTCTGTAAATGTTTTTGTGTTCTTGTATTTGTTAGTTGCAACTGGAGGTTACATCACATTACTATAAAATGTTGTACACCACTAAGTGAATTATATTCTTAAATAACAAATCACATATATCAAACACTCTGAAATTCTCTCTCTATCGAGAAAATCAATCAGCTCAGGTTCCAATTTCACAAATGCATGTAGAAGAAACATATCCCATTGTTTCAAAAGATGTGAAATAAACCAGTTTGAACAAACCTGAAGTGCTGGAAGACCAACTCTCCAGGTATCAACTTGCCAATGTACTTGACCCCCGTGACGAATAACGCGCTCTCTCTCTTGAAGACAGCTTGCAACATGATCCTAATAATAATGTTAAGATTTGAGTAGTTGAAAAAAAATCAAACATAAGGACTAATTCAAAGACACTGTTGCATTATTAACAATTAGCGAACAGTTTAATGAAATTTTCAGCAGCTCACCTTACTCAGAGCAATGGGATTACCAGCACGACATAAGATTGCCCGGCAATCACCACTGTTAGCAACAAATAGCTTGCTTCCACTTACAATAGCAGCAATTGCTGTACAACCAGGATGCCAATCCTTCTGGATACATCTGTTGGATTTGCGATAGGAATCAAGCTCTTTTCTGAAGGCAGTATCTGTTCTAAGGAATGCTTCCACTAGCACATTGGCAGGACTGCACATGAATGTTAATTAACTAATTAACTTTTGAGATAAGAGGAAAAGAATAGGAAGGCCAAGGAAGGAGGAGCACCGAGAGTGCAATATACCTTCCTGTAAAACCTAAAGTTTGCAAAATTGCTGGTACAGCTCTAGAAGAAAACTCAGCAGCTGCTGCGCCTGCATAAGGAACAATCATACTTAGTACACTATATAAATGTCATATTATAAATGATCTGATGTTAGAGTATGTTTTGGCAGTGTTTGGTTTAGCTTGCTTAATTGTCCGTATCTTTCAATGAAATTACAAGTACAACCGAATGCTGACCTGTCATTTTAACTAGTTTGTACTTTGTCAGTTAGTTGGTCAACCATTAGAGTTAGTTAGTCGTGATATAAATATCAGGATCTATAACAGTGAAATTAGTTTTCTCAGAAATAACAACATATCCAGTTTCTCTCGTTTTAATTTCCAGCACTTTCTAACACATTATCATGATATTTGAGGGCATAACATAACTTAAAAAAATTGCTTTTGATGTTCCACTAAAAATAAGGCGATAAATCTTCTAGTAATGTATCCTGTTCAGAGACATGTCCATAGATACTACACTTCCACAGACAGAATAACAACACCAAAGCTCATAGGTGAAAATTTACTTCTTAACTTTGAATGAACAAAAAATGTAGATACTTATTATATCAACAGTATGTACCTCTGTGGCCATCAAAGATACCAAAAGCATAGACATCTTTTTCATTGCAAACATGGGGTAGAATGAAATGTGTGTCCTCCATAGTCTCCCTTCTCCCACAAGTAGCATAAGATCCCCAAGTCAGTGTTGGACGGTATGCTAAAAGCCCATCATAAGACTCACACCATGTTCTGGAACCAGAATCAGTTGAACTAGAGGTATTCTTGGCCAAAAGTTCACCTTGAGTAGACCAGCTAATACTCTCTTGATAAGTCTTGTCCACAAGTTGGTCGACAGGCAAGTTACAAGCTCTAATATGCATATCTTCCACCTTCATTACTTTCCTTTGTTCCATAACAAAATCAAGTTCCTTGACAATATCATCAAAGGAAGGTCTGCTTTTAGGATTAGCATCCCAGCACTTCTGTATCATCGATATTAATCTTGATGGTATACCCAACTCCTCGCTAGCAAGAACCGGTCGTAATCCATCAGAAACAACAGCTGCTGTTAGTTGTTGCTCAGTATAGTTCATCTCAAGTACTGTGTGAGCCTGTCATGAGGAAACTTTGATCAATATCACGTTTACAAAATTTTGAAAAAGAAATTTTGATATAGCTAAACTATATTTTCCTAAAGTTTCCAATATATAATAGGCAAACCTCCAACCAAGTAATAAATTACTAATAGTAACAGTCCAACCAGAAACTTGTTTTCTTTTGATGCTGATCTAACTCATTTAACTACTACATGACATTAGTATGATTCTATGCAAACCTAAAACTCAATTAGTTGTATATGTGAGATCAAATGAAACAAAACTACCATCTATACTTCACAATCAGCCAGCCTACACTTCTCAAGGTCACGTGATAGTGCAACGAGCTTCATTTTGATTCTTAAGAACTCTTTCCTATGGCTTCAATTAGTAATCGAACAATCATATGCAATCATTTGACCTATGAAACATCTGCTTTCTCTCCCAGGAACAAAATAAATCCCCATTAGTTTTTGCCAATTGAATATTCAGATTGGCAAGCCAGGTCCCTTTAAGGAAGGTGGCATATTAAAAATTTAAAAAAGCAAAGTTAATCTCTAAGTCTCTACATACCAAAAAAATAAAATAAAAATCATACTTTATCTCGTGTATAGAACCAGTTAATAATGTTTTGCAGTCAAGCAAAACACACAAAAAAGATAGGCTGACCTGTGCTTCTGCACGAAGATCTGTATATGGCACAACACCGGTAAGGAGTTCACTGCAACATATCCAACAAAGGTTTTTAATTCACAAAACAGAACATAAATTAAATATTTCCAAGAGAAAGAGACTTGATAGAGAAGAGAAGAACAATTTTGTTATGGTACTTTATTATAACAGAAAAGATTAACATGTTCATAAAAATGAAACCATGATATGTATTCAAACTCATGTACAAAAGATGAATTAACAGCAGAGGCACGAATATCATTGTTGTTAAATAGCAGCCAAGGCGGCAAATGGCGTATTTTATGCCATCCACCGTCAGCAATTTGTGAAGCGCCAGGCTTCCAACAACCATAGTGGTGCCATAGGTTGCACTCCCACATTTATATGACAGAATTTTGGCTGTCCACCATAAACCGTCTTCTACCCATCACAACAATGATGAATATTCTCTATTTGAAAAATGAAAGAAACAAAAGATGCGGATGATAGTCCATCCACTGTTTTACTAGACTATCCATTGTTTTCAAAAGAAAGATGGAGGAAATATCTTGGTAAATTCCAAATCTACTAACGCATTTTCAAAAGCAGCATACTTAATCATGGTAAAACTGAAACTGTTTCAACTAGTTCCTCTTATGATATATAATTAACTACATCAGACATTCAATGGCATTATCATCACATCACTCAATTTTCCTTGAACCTACAAGAAATATGAATGGAAGAAAAAGATATCTCATTCTTACTTGATTGATATCCCAAAACTATATACATCTGACTTTTCTGTGGGTAACTCCTTTCGCAATATTTCAGGTGCCATGTAAACAAGTGTTCCAACCATGTTCTTTTTGTGAAAACCACCAGTAGGTTTTCCAGAAGATTTCCAATTCTCAAGAGAAACTCCCTTAATATCACTCTTGTATTCTGCCAAACCAAAATCTGTTAGGTGTGGACAAAGATTGATGTCAAGCTGCATCAAAGATACATTACATTAGTAAGGTAATGTATGCTACATCAAATATTGAAGACAGTATTAAATAACATGAGAAATGAAAGATATGAGAGACACTTACAAGAATATTTTCTGGTTTCACATCTCGGTGCAGAATCCCGAGGTTATGCAGATATTGCAAGGTTTTTGCTGGAAAAATAAAGTACAAGGAAAAGAGAAAAACTGTCAATCACTGTATTTTCTTTTACTCTTTGATAACCTTTCAATCATGCTATATGCTTAATTTTCATAGTTTCTCTACATGATTGAAGTTGTAAAACACAATGGTTAAAAAATTTGAAAACAAAAATTCCTAGTCAATATAATATTTCGAAAATTTGCAAATTCTTTATTTAGGCAGTTGAACTTTTATGACCATCTTGGTTAACTAATATTCTGAATCCTTCTATATGTAAATGAACATTTGTTTAGTCCAAAAAATACTAAATTCTTGCTATATTGGTGAAAGATGTACTCATTTATCAAGATTCTTAGAATCTGGGCTTATGGCCTTACTGTATAAAATTGGCTTGTAAGGTGAGGACTGAAAACTACCAAAGCCGTATAAAAACTACTAACTAAGGTCATATCACTGTGTGATATAGGACTAAACACCTCCTACACCCAGGACAGTGAAGGTGTCAAGGGCTGCAACGAAGGCAGCCCAATGTTGTAATAATTAATGTGACTAGGGAAGGACAAAAATTAAGGCGACTATCCAACAATGATGATGATATCTGTTAAAATAAAAATCGTATACACCTTGATTTGACCAGAGAACGCTACCGTTTCGCATAATACGTAGGTAAAAATTTAACTAGGTAAAGTAATTATGACATGATATTTCAATAATGCAACTACTCTATACAAGCGAAATCACAAATATACCTAACTGCATTGTTATCATAAGCGCATCATTGACAGTGGGAGCCCATTCTTCCACGTGTAACTTGTGGCCGAGATTGGAAGATTCGTATAACTTGAAGAAAAACATATAATTGGGTGGTTTTGCATGAGCGGCAATTAGTGTTGCAATTCCAGGGTGATTTAGCTTGCTACATTTATTTAACAAAAAAGAAAAAAAAGTCAACTATAACTCACAATACTCTACATTTATTCTTTAGCATGTAAAAAAAATGCAGGAAAATAGCAAATTTCATTAGTTGAAGTGTGTTAACAATATGAATTCACAAGAAAAGGAGTATAGAGTTCCGATACAACGCAAATTACTCGATACTGACTTGATACAAAAGACTAAGGGCCTGCTTGGATAAAGAGCTTATTATGCAGCTTATAGCATAAATGCTTATCATGATAAGTGCTTATGTATAAGCTTGCACAAGCTATTTTTATATCATAAGATAAAATAAAGATAAACTGATTTAATATATGCTACAAGCTGTTTTCGTAAGCTATTTTGGAGAACTTATGAAAATAAGCTGAAATAAACTTGTGAAAATTGATAAGCTGTTTTCATAAGTTCTCCCAAACAATGTCACAAAACTCATACAAGTAAATAAGCTGAAATAAGTCAATCCAAACAGACCCTTAGTAAAATCAAGAACAAATTATAATAAAAACAAACAATATAAAATGTAATCTTAAGAGATACTCTATGATACTAAAGACATTTTCTAATATGCTAACAAAGTGCAAATAAAAATATATCATTGCTCACAAATTTAGTCCCTAAAAATAAATAGATTAAATCCAGCATTTAATTTTACATGTGATGCTAAATTGCTAATCCCTAAGATTAAATTGAACATTAAAGTGGTAGGTAAGTGAGAAAGAGACAAACCACAACAATTGTAACTGTTTATGAAAATCATTAATGTGTTGAGAAAGTGACAAAATTGGTTTTTTGACAGCAACCTTGTCTCCATTCAAAGTGCCTTCATAAACAACACTCTCAGCACCTGTGAAATGCAATTATTGGTTACACTCCAAAAAATTGGGAAATGAAAGATTAATGAAGAAAAAAATAAATAAAAAACCTCGGGCAATAGGGGAGAGAAGAGAGTAAGAGGAAGGAGGAAGATGAAGAGGAATAGAGGAACTGGTGCAGCAACCCCTGATGCACGTGTTAGGTTCCACAATCTCCATCCCCATTTTGATGATGATGATGATGATGATGATAACACCTTTGAGCTCGATATCTATCTGTATGTATCGTTTGTTTTGTTTTGGGTGGAAATTTCGTGTTGGTTGCTGTCCTGCTCCTTATGATACGGACGAATGTTCCAGCCAGTTAGAATCTAAAAAACCAAATGAACCGACTTATTCATTTTTTTATTTTTATTTTTTGGTCAAAATCTATTTATTAATTTATTTTATTTCAAATAAAATATTTATGGAATTCGAGGTCAATATATATGTTTGGTATGATAAATAATGTCTATCTTTGACTCTTTGTAATGTTGTGCCTTATGTAGAGGTGTTCGCGGTTCGATTTTGGATGATTAATTTAAAAAATCTGATCCAATTTTGTGCGGTTTAATTTGGATCGATTTTTGAATATCCAAATTACAAATTGAAATTTCTTAATTAAATACTAATATTATAAAGACATGGTAAAATAATATATTTGATGTAAAATATAATATATAATAAGTTAAAAATTAATATTTTGCAATGAAAATTATCAATTATATTTAAAAACTATGAAATAGTAAAAAAAATAAATTGAACTGAACTAATAAGTATTATTGAGAAATTTAAAAACCAAAAATTAATATGTTAATGGAATATATCATACTAATAAAAAGTTAAATAAGTATTAAAAAATATGTATGCGGTTGTTATCGGTTTTGAAAAATCAATCCAAAATCCGATCCGATCCAGCGGTTTTCACAAAAGGACATCCAAACATATCCAAAATTATACGATTTTTGGTTTTTGTTCTGGACTGGGCCTACGCATCCGATCAGGCCCCATCACTAGTGTCGGGGAGATTATCCGAGCAGAATCTCCTCCTTTTCTGGACTGGGACTACGCATCCGAGCAGGCCCCATCACTAGTGTCGGGGAGGTTCCCCGAGCATAATCTCCTCCATCCACGCAGTGTCAACGCTACGTCGGGCACGCCTGCCCAACAAATACGCATCTGTGGCGGGCACATCCTCTGTGTCGAGCACATCCTATGGTCAAACTATCACGTGCTCTAAATGTCGAGCACGTTCATTCAAGCCTATCCTCTCCGCATTCTACGCATAATGGCTTGACCCAGGATATGGACTGCAACCGTCTTTCCCGCTCCCACGCAGAAATCCTGGCAGTTATCCATTACTGGGCCGTGCCCAACGACCCAATGTCGAGCACATCCAATTTCCTGCTCGACACCACAGCTCAAGCATATCTTCAGCTCAAGCTTACCCATTTTCCTGCTGTCGAGCACATCCGTGCTCGCCACCAATTTCGCACCTGTCAAACGTGCTCCACAAGCCACGTTTTCATCTCAAGCTTATCCGTCTCTCGCAGAACACGGGCTAAGCTTGACTAGGGGGAGAGTCTAACGACTTCTCCAGCTTACTACGCTATCCCTGGCAGTTATCCTCATTGGGCTTGCTCTACGCGGCCCAATAGTGATAATCGTTGGCCCCGCGCTGGGGGCTTATAAATACTCCTCATCATTGAGGAGTCAGGTATTCAATTCTCACTCTCTACCTTTTCTCTTGTACTTGTGCTGACTTAGGCATCGGAGTGTCTGCAGGTACAACCCCCCCTCCGTTTTCAAAGCAACTATCAACACCGCACGTGACTAGCAGCTGGCCATCGATCGAACGTTCGTTCAGGTATGATCAGTTTTTTTGGATCGGTTTGCGGTTATTTTTTGGATTGCATTTGAGCACCCCTAGTCTTATGTTGACATTAGCGATACTAGCATGCGTGTATATATCTGACTTATTAGACAATGGTGATTGGAACTTGTACCGGGCGAAATTCTAAGGGCCCAACAAGAAGCGGCCCAACAAACGATCTAGAATATTCAAATCCTTCATTGGCGGGAAAAACAGAGCATGGGCGACGTGTATGTGAATGACGACGCCCCCCTGACGCGGTCAAACGATAAACCACCCACTATCTACGACATCACATGATCTCCACTAAGCAAAGACCAGAAAGAAGGTAACTGTCCACCAAGCACATGATCTGCACACATGAGAGGTGGGGTAATTGTAAACCACCCATGATCAACATAATGGAGGAGTGGCAAAGCGGTTACAAAAGGGAAAAGCAAGATATGATCACATAGAAGAGGATGCCTATAAATAGACTCCTCACACATCAAAGAAAGGGATCACAAAATCATTTCTGATGTAACACAAAAAGTAGACTATTGAAAATCAAGGTTCAGTTCTTTTTGGTAAAAATCACATCCTTGTACTATTATTGCACATTAATATACTTCGACTCACCCCCATACTTTTTTACCAGAACATTTTGGCGCCCACCGTGGGGCCTGGTAAAACCATTCCCCATGCCACAAACTTGTCAAGATCAAAGCTTCATTCCATAGCGTGATAATGGGATGGTTTCAGCATTCTCAGTTCCATGGAATCTGATTGCAGAAAATCTATTCACAAGCCTGGTCCTATGTTCGTGTTTATCATCAAGTGCTATGGGTACTAACACATCTGCTTTATCATAGTGCCATCTTGTAACAGACGAGGAGCCCACTCTTTCGTCCTTTCTATCATAATTCGATGTATCAAAATTCGTAGTATGAAAAGTGAAATTCAAATGGCTAAACGGTTCTCGGAAGTTTTTGATATTGCGAATTGCTGAAATGAGAGTTCAAAAGTTAATAGTAAGATAGTTAGTCTTTTCGGTATGGCATTGGTGGTGGCGAGGGACGAGAAATATAACCATTAAACGACACCGTAAACTTTACAAATTCCGAAGATGTCGGCGTGTAAAGTGTCGCCGCAGCAGTAAGCAACCATAAATGTTACAGATTCTGAAGACAACGGCGAGTAAAGTGTCGCCGCAGTTGTAAGCAACCGGTGATGTTGCAGATTTCGAAGATGACAATCGATCATCTGAAGGAGCATCTTGGACCGAATGAATTGATCATTTCGCCTTTTATCTCAGATAAGTCAAATCGAATTTGCTTTCGGTACAATTTTTGTTCTTATATATTGTCTTAATAATCCGCAATTAACCATTTCTATGCCTGACTTGTTTTACAGAAGTTTGAATGCATTTAGTTCTGATAGAATTGATCACTAAAACTGAATGTATATTTTAAATTACTCCAAAACTATGTTTCCTTCGTAGAGTATAGCTCAACCATTTTTTATACCAAGCCACAAATTTTCTGCAAACTCTGTTTTACTAGGACATCATTGTCATAGAGGTTTTTGAAATATGAATTTATTTATAAGTTTGATTTGAGATAGAGAAATGAGTTGTCTCTGCTGTCATTAATATATGAGATAGACTTGGCAGTATAAAATGACGATGGTGCTATCATTTAGGAGTCGTGGAGTATTAACTTATTCAGTATCACAAGTTCACAACCATCTGTTAAAGAACAAAAAAAAAATAAAAAATAAAAAAATAATAATTTTCAATTTAATCACTTGGCGATTGTTTATGCTAAATATTTATGGCAAGACCAAGATATATATGCTAAATGGTTATGGCACAAGATATCTTTATCTTTTCCAAGTTTTAAACCAGAAAATGTTCCCTCTATATAGTGATGCCTCGGCATACTGTTTTATAAAAATAAAAACAAGAACACTAGAAAATATTGAAAATTGTCATGTATTTTGAACCCCATGGGTGGGCTATAAATTTAATGCAATGGGGTTTCAATATCTTAATTCAAGTAATAACAAGAGGTTGAGGATTAGAGTTCCTCATCACTTAAGCAGCATTATTATGGAGCTAAAGAGAATGTTATCAGCATCTGCGTGAAAATCGTGCCATCTCCTTGAATAAAACTGATAACTAATTATTGATGTCATTTATTTCTATTTTAATTGGGTTCATTCACATATGTTCTTTGTTTTTAATTTGATTCACTCATGTTTGATTTTCCTTTCAATGACATGGGTCTAATTTTGCCGTCTCGATCGAGCTATTGTCGCCAATCTACTGCCCAACATCATCGTCTCACCGTCATTCAATTTTGTTGCTAGGCGACTTCCAATCCCGGTTAAAAGTTGCAATTTTTCAAGCACAATCGTTTTATATATGCTTGCTTATAATAATTTTAATTTGCCACAAGTGCTATAGTTCTATTTTAATTCTTACATGTGCAAAATATTTGGAGCGCAACACTCTTTCAAGAGGCGATCATAAAAAACGAGGCGGACAAAGGGAATATATGAAACAATATCGGATCATTTGCCACTTGAATGCTCATAACCAGATCATATCGTTCCAAATTTTTGGCAAACTTTACTCAAAAGATATTACACAATTAATTTCACATGCTAAGATTACATTGTGCGTCTCTTCATTTTTATTGTAGATACGAGTTGATAAAGTCACCACAAAAGCTCCATTTGATAAAGCACCACTTGAGATAGGACGCCAAAAGACAAAGCGCCATGTGTTCGTCAGAAAAAGAAATTAGTGTTGAAACACCATGGCGTTATCTATAAATCTTACGAGTTGGAAACGTCAGAAAAAGAAACGGCGCTATCCTTAAATCTTACGAGTCGGATACGACGAAAACGAGTTGAAACACCATGCTGTTATCCGTAAATCTTACGAGTTGGAAACGTCAGAAAAAGAAAATGAAGTTGAAATGCTTTGGCGATCACGTAAAAGGTGCAATAGTCCTTTGGGTCATCAGAAAAAGACCAAACAATCAATAGCAAACTCAAAGTTATGCAGGCATATGGCGTACACAACAAAACAGATATGAAAGAAATCAAAAGCAATGACAAAGAAAACAGCCACAAAAGGGCGAGTAAAATCAAAAGGCGATCAAACGCCGTGATATTCAAGAGTGACTGAGGTACCCAATGTATTCCTTTTAATTATACAAAATTTTTATCGCAAATCAAAATAACAAATGCAGGTAAGCCGTCATTGGGAGAATATTATTTCTTGCAAAATTATCCAAGCAACGCCATTATACATATGTCGCCAAGGGCGAGGAAAAAGAAGAAGCAGTTGCAAAAGGGAATATTTCATTGACGGGAGAAAATCAAGACACAAATTCAAGGAAAACTACAACAAGTTCAAGATACAAATTCAAAGAAAACGCCACCACGCCGCCACGAACACATTATCTTCTCTAGGCAAAAAGACAAAAGTACGAGCCAACAAAAGAGAGGGCGATGCACAGCAGCACCACATCGCCAATGATCGCCGATGAGATAATGTCAAAGAGGCAAGCACGCCCAAGGCGAATGGAAATACAAGATTAATGCAAAGATGAGAGAAAATCAATGTTGCAAATAGGATTACTTATGGAAGTTATTATGCAAGAAAGACGAAGTAGAGAATGATTATTTCCCCACGTCTTACCACTATCACCACTCCGCCTCTTCGAGCCTCGTGCTTGGGGGGCTGTATACCTGGCGAAATTCTAAGGGCCCAACAAGAAACAGCCCAACAAACGATCCAGAATATTCAAATCCTTCATTGGCGGGAAAAACAGAGCATGGGCGACGTGTATGTGAATGGCGACGCCCCCCTGACGCGGTCAAACGATAAACCACCCACTATCTACAACATCATCACATGATCTCCACTAAGCAAAGACCAGAAAGAAGGTAACTGTCCACCAAGCAAATGATCTGCACACATGAGAGGTGGGGTAATTGTAAACCACCCATGATCAACATAATGGAGGAGTGGCAAAGCGGTTACCAAAGGGAAAAGCAAGACATGATCACATAGAGGATGATGCCTATAAATAGACTCCTCACACATCAAAGAAAGGGATCACAAAATCATTTCTGATGTAACACAAAAAGTAGACTATTGAAAATCAAGGTTCAGTTCTTTTTGGTAAAAATCACATCCTTGTACTATTATTACACATTAATATACTTGGACTCACACCCCATACTTTTTTACCAGAACAGAACTTTAATAAATTTTATATTAATCTTCCCTCTTTTTACAAAGTTCACTTATCTTCCTTAGATGATCTCCTTTGCTCATACTTTGAGAGAAGGAAACAAATGTGCTGATTGGTTGGCCAAATTTTGTGCTACTAATGTTGACTCATTCAAGATTTGAAATGCTCATTCAATTGGATAATATTTGGTCATGTGTCACCATAGTTTGACTGCATGGGAGACTGTATTTTTACTACCGACAAGTTCGTTCAAGAATGTTAACTCAGTTTGAAGCGTGAGAGACTTCAAACTTTATTCATTGGACCCTGAATTTACTCTCTCTCTCTCTCTCTCTCTCTCTCTCTCTCTCTCTCTCTCTCTCTCTCTCTCTCTCTCTCTCTCTAATTGTTATGTTAGTTTCTTTTCTTGTCATAACTTAAATCTTGAACCTTTTTTTCCTTGTCATGACTTGAATCCTAAACCTCCAACTTTTTAACCCTTGGTTCAACCAATTGAACTACTCATCTCACCCTTATTTTATATTGACATCTAATGAGAATGATTTAATCTTCTATGTGGATTGACATGACATAATACAT
Source organism: Trifolium fragiferum (assembly GCA_954870985.1). NCBI lineage: Eukaryota > Viridiplantae > Streptophyta > Magnoliopsida > Fabales > Fabaceae > Trifolium > Trifolium fragiferum. The sequence goes on from OX940792.1 coordinate 18,325,606, forward strand.
TGTTATTGATTGCATATTATTTTCTTTCCCAAATTATAATTTTTAATATTTCTTAATAAATGTAATCTTTGTTTTTGTTTTTTTTACCTTAGAATTTCAAACAGAAGGAGTACTATGATACAAAAATTCAACACAAACTTTATGAGCTCTATTCAATAAATTAAACAAAGTACTTACGATGTATTAATTGAAATGAACAATAGCTCCTTTCGTTTTTTTATAAGTAAATAAAATATGATAAATTAATCTTAATAATAAATATGAGTTGGTTAGAGAATATCAATGTAAAATAAGAAAATAATTACTAATTTATTCTCATAAAATATAATTAAAAATATGTAGAGCTGAAATTTGATAAAATATAAATAAATAAATGATAAGGTTTTATTTGTAGAGGTCAATATATATGTTTGGTACGATAAATGATAAATAATGTTTATCTTTGATTCTTGTAATGTTGTGCCTTATGTTGATATTAGCGATATTAGCATGCGGATTTGAGTCATCTCCTATGATTTCTCTCCAATTTCCTCTCCAATTCATTGTTTTGTGAGTGAGAAGAGAGAGAAATTAAAAATTAAAAATAAATAAATGATGATGAGAGAGAAAAAATGATGAGAGAGATAGACACATAAAAAAATTGGAGAGTGAATTGGAGAGAAAAAAAAGGAGAGGATCCAAATCCCTAGCATGTGTGTATATATGTGACTTATTAGATAATGGTGATTGGAACTTTAATAAATTTTATTCTAATCTTCCTTCTTTTAACAAAGTTCACTTCTCTTCCTTAGATGATCTTCTTTGTTCATACTTTGAGAGAAGGGAACAAATATGCTGATTGATTGGCCAAATTTGCTCATTCAATTGGGTAACATTTGGTCATGTGTCACCATAGTTTGACTGCATGGGAGACTGTATTTTTACTGCCGACAAGTTCGCTCCCAAGAATGTGAACTTAGTTCGAAGCGTGAGAGACTTCAAACTCTATTCATTGGACTCTGAATTTACTCTCTCTCTCTCTCTCTCTCTCTCTCTCTCTCTCTCTCTCATTGTTATGTTAGTTTTTTCTCCTTGTCATAACTTGAATCCTAAACTTTTTTCTCCTTGTCATGACTTGAATTTTGAATCTCCATCTCACCCTTATTTTATACTGACATCTAATGAGAATGATTTAATATTCTATATGGGATGACATGACATAATACATTGCTATTGATTGCATATTCTTTTATTTCCCAAATTATAATTTTTAATATTTCTTAATAAATGTAATTTTTGTTTTTGTTATTTTACCTTAGAATTTCAAACAGAAGGAGTACTATGATACAAAAATTCAACACAAACTTTATGAGCTCTATTCAATAAATTAAGAACAAAGTACTTACGATGTATTAATTGAAATTAACAATAGCTCCATTATATCATGTAAATACTAAAAACAGGGATACATATTATAAACTTACCACCCAACTTCACAACACTAGTACACTACTAATTGCTAATTATTCCTTCTCCAACACAACTGGGAGGGCACTACCATCCAGGGCCAACAGAAACTTTTCATTCTCAAGAAGAAAACCAACTGTCCCACATTCAAATCTACAATTGGGACATACCTCTGTAGGACACCACTGGATATTATACCTACCAGCAATTTGTGTCTCTACAATCCTAAAAAAGTTACCGTATGATCCAATTGTACCATCATCTCTCCCAGTTGTAATCAACCTTCTTCCACTCCTTATGTCTTTTTTATCCAATCTCCATTCAGTTGATGACTGCACACAACTTGAAGAAGCTTGGAATATCACTCTCAAGTCTCTATTAAGCCGCACATCGTCATCGTCGTGATGGGGAGCAAAAGGAATGAATTTCACTACCAAACTATGTTGTTGAAAGTGAGTGTTCTCAAGACCAACATGTAAAGGGCATGATCCATTTCTGTTGAGTAGAGTGAAACGTCCTACTCCATTGTTTGTGATAACAGGTCTGATGAAATATTCTTCATCGCCTTCAACGGGTTCGCGGTTTGTGTCGAGGACAAACTGAGATTTTGATGTTGTGGTCATAAAGAGACACACATGAACAAGAATAATGAGGGATCTGGTCATAGACATTCTCATTGACATGATGTGTTTGTTTCATGTTGCTAGGCAAGCTATTTATAGAATTGTAATGCCCGGTGATGTATGTGAAAGTTATTTTTTGTTTTCACAACGAGTATCTGGTCCGTTGGACTGCATAATCTGATTCGAGGGTCAGTTCTAACATCAAGTAGTTACAATTCCTCCTTATTGCAATTGCAGAGGATCGAACTATAGTCCTCCCTACTAAGTACAACGTCAATCACCATTGAACCAACTAATGATTGGTGGCGATGTATGTGAAGTTGGACGTACATTGATGAATAAAAGTCCAAACACGACATTAAATTTCTCATTGCATTCTTTGTACTCTCTGTTTGTTTTGTATGCAACTTATTTGATTGTAGTTTCTGTTTGTTTTGTACGTACTTTCTATATTTTATAAACTTGTTCTTACAAAAATTCCTCATGGATATCCATTTTTGCTACACCCATCACATATGACTAATCATGGGGAAAAATGGTTATAAAATTGTGGCTAATTTATATAGTTCAATTAACTACCTAGTCAATTGAATTAATAATATTTTTAAAAGTGATTAATAAGATGTCACATTAATATTGCTGAAAAAAAAAGATGTCACATTAATAAGATTGTCAAAAAAATAATTAGATGTCACATTAATAACTAAACTAATTTGAGTTAAGAGTTACAGAATTAAAATTTTAAAAACATATTTAAAATTCTGGTGAACTAAAAAATGATAACATGTTTAAAAAATCCTGAGGTTAATTATTATGATTAAGAGAGTAGATTCATTCACCTTTTAGAATAGTTAATTTAACAAAACAATTATTCAATTTAAAATAGTAAATAAGAAATAAAACAAAGACTACTTCCAAATATTCTCTTGTCCTCAATTCCTCCCAAGAACTTACCATAACCTTCTACTTTTCCAACAATGGGATCTAGCACATTGGCATTGGATTGAATCACACATGACTAACTTTGGATTAGTGTGGGATTATCAATTGTTCACTGCACTACTTAACTTGTATGCAAAGTGTGGAATCACTCTCATGGCATATGAGCTATTTTATGGTTTAATGGAGAAGGCTTTGTTATCATATTTTAAAAGATTTTTGGATGCAAATACATAAAAGGACACCTACTGCAATCAAGTTTTTTGAACAAATGTTTCTAGATGGAATTGGGCATAATTGCCTATGAATCGAACCGACTAATCCGAAAGATAAAATTTCACCATCCACTTTCAAGGACCCCGCTGGTCTTGGGTAGAGTTGTCGATTGATCCAAATTTGCAAGCCGTTAGCTCATTCAAAACGTTTGCAAGTCACATTAACATCAGTAAATTTCTGTGCATACCATCAACATTGCAATTGCACCTAATGTTTTGGTACTGCTACACTAAAATGAGTTCAATACAAACAAAATATTGTCACATTTGCAGCAATCAAACATCAACCAAAGCAGTTGACAATTAAGCATAATGTCATGTCAGTAATTATAACAAAAAATACTGTCTACACCAGTTTTTGTTGATCTAGAAATTCAAGTTGATCAAAACATTCAACTGTTATTATTCAATTCAACTGTAAATGTTCAATTCCAATAACATAAATATTGTTGTCAACAACTGTCTTCATCCGAAAACTTACAACTAAAAATGCATAAATGAAAAACTAAAACAAATTCAAATTAGCTATTACTCTACTATAGTAACCAACTGTGAAATTCCCTAAAAAGATTAACAAAATTAAAAGATCTCAGCTACTAATCTTGCTACTTTTTATCTTCAACTGCAACAATCTTGTATTTCCCTGATACCTGTTGCTGCATCAATAAAATCAAATTAAACATGCACATAATAATATTTTAACATATTGATGAATTTTTTCCTAATGGAATACAAAGCAGCATTAATAATAATTTATAACAGAAAAATGATTATAAAATAAATAAATTTATCAAAGAAAGATGTTACCTTTTCCCAAAGTTGAGAGTGAGTTTTGCAAAAACCAGCAACAACAGTAGCACCCTTTTTCCCTTCTTTATACTCAATACAAAGATCCTCTTTGATTCCACAAGTAATATGAAAACCCAAACCACATTTAGGTTCAGAACAAACCAAAGCACACCCATCACAACACTCACAAACATAGCACTTTTCCAACCACCTTTTCTTTGGAACTTTAGAACAATCAATCCCATCTCTCCCTTCTGGATCTACAAAAAACACTTCAGGAACAAGTAAAGCACACACCAAATGTGCCCACTTTCCATCTATTGTTTGTTTCATTGCTCCATCTGTTTTCGGACAGAGGGAGCAACGAATCAGATCGGTGTCGTTTTTAATAAAACGACACCGCTCACAAAACCAATCCCCTTCCGGGATTTCTTTTGTTAATGGATTTCCATAACAAGAAGCATGGACCATTAAATCGCAACCGTCACAAAAAACAATTGGGTCCTCAGAGTTAGCATCTGTGCTCTGGCACACACAGCATAAAATCCCATCACCATCATCATCAGCAGCAGCATCTTGGTCATTATTGGTGTCTTGTTTTGGAATTTGTTTCTCGGTTGGGGTTGGTGAGTGAAGAGCAGGGTTGTATTCGACATTTAGATCGATACGTGGAGCGACATCGTTCGTGGGGTGGTAAAAGTGAGGTTGAAGTGCGCAGACTCTTTTTTTGGTGGGTAGAGAGTAAATAGATGGTGATGGTGTTGAGGGTGGATTGTGAAAAACGGATGTGTTTCGAGATTCTTTACGTTTTTTTGTGGGTAAGAGATAAGATTGTTGTTGTTGTTGTTGTTGTTGTTGGTGAATGAGTCTGATTCTCTTGTTGGGTGGAAGATCGTTGAGATTTGTGGTGAAATCCATTTTGAGAGTGAAGTGAAGAGAGGAGAATGAGGTTTTGGGGTTATTAAGGATTTGATTAAGAAGGAAAGTTTTTTGGTTTTGCGGGAATTTGAAATGAAAATGGGAGGGATTTGAAAAGGAGAGGGAAGAGATTAGAAATTGGAAAAGGAAAATGAAAAATGAAAATATTTGGAGTGTTGAAAAATATAAAATTAAGGCGGGAGAGTAAAAAATTTGGATCCCGCGGGCGGTTTGTTGAATTTGGTAGCGGGTCAGATTTGGAGAGTTGGATATGGGCTTTGTTTAGAAAATATAGTGATTTCTGCAATCTGTGAGATGTTTTTCTTCCTCCACCCCCCATGCATCCAAAAATAAAATTATAATTAAATATTTTCATTTATTTCATTACAACTGAAAGCAAAATTATAGCGAGATATGTTCATTAAAATTTAAAGCACTCGAAAATGAAACATTAGAGATTAAAATTACTAAAATAGTGGTGTTAAAAGTGATTTTGCCTTTGTAGGGATAAAAGATGAGGCAAAATTTCTGGTTTCGGAAAACCCATTTGTATAGTATTGTATTCGATTAGTCATGAAGTTCTCATGTTAATGGCCTTGGAAAACTCCTCGTTGGTTAGCATGGAACTCTCCATCTTCATGATCAAAGAACATTGATGAAATTGTTAAGATGAATTGATGATGGACTATGCAACCGTTTACACATGAAATGATGAAAATAACGAAAGAAAATAATTTAGAGAAAGGAGTGGATGAAAATAAGAATGAAAGCGTGATTAAAAAATGAAGAAAGGTTACAATTTATAGTCTTCATGAAAGTGTGTGATTGATCGATGCTATGTCACAACTACATCAGTGACGATTGGCCACCTGCCAACACCATTTGACGTACTATGAACAATGCTCAAATTTTGTACCACTGACCAGCTCACATTTTTAAAAACGAATATTGTTCGAATGATTTGTTACGAACAATGGTTTTTCAAAAATTGCGTTTTTACAACACTCGTTGCTTAAGATGTAAGGGGGTAAAAATAGAAACACAAGGGCGCCTGAGAAGCGCATCGGACATGGAAAAAAATTCTCTTGTTTTAGGTAGTTGGGTACAACTGTCATCTCTTCTGAAATTAGAACTACCATTTTAATTTCGGAACATGGATCTTGAGTAATTCTTGCGCGATCGGAAGAGTTTAGACATTTTATTTGGACACATAAAATAATGTATTTTTTAAAATTCATTAAATAATATATTGTTTTGAAGATATTCTTATTTGGTCACATCATCATTTGCTCACAGCCAATTAAAGAAGTACACGTCATTTAATAATAATAATAATATAAAACTTAAAATCTTTCCTCTAATTTTGAGATGAGGTATACATGATTGATAATGTTAAATGGTGTGACAAAAATATTTTATATTTAAACTTTTTGAATTGTGTGTATGTTCAAAATATTGTTTATTTAGATTTGTGTTTATATAAGAATATTTTTCTGAAGTTCGTAAATCCTAACTCAATTGACAAAAATGTTAAAATTATTACATCCAACGTCATAATCGGGGTTCTAATCTTGGCTCTATCATGTAAGTTTATAAGATAAAATTGGTTAGCATTTTTCTTTTTATTTTACTACTATGTAAATAAAATATGATCTATTGAACAACAACTAACATCCCCCTCTATAAAAAAAAAAAAAAAAAAAAAAAAAAAAAAAAAAAAACAATTAACATCCCCTAGTAACCGACTCATAACCATAAAATCTTACTGTCCCACACTCGTCTATGCTTCCCATGTTCCCTTTAGGCTTTGTTTGCAAGTTGAGTTTTGGAAGGGAAGGGAGGGGAAATCTTATTTTTATTTTCTAAATTATAGATCTATAGTTACTACTTTAAAATAATAATTTATCACATAATACTTCAATCACACTTAAAATTATTTTTAAAAGCATTTTATAATGTTCTTAATTTAGAAAATAAAAATAAATCTTCCACTTCCCTCCAATACCCAACTCACAAACAAAGCCTAATAGCAAACTTTTAAAATCGAATTCCTACCCACTAAACTACTAAATCAGGAAAAATAAAATAAAATCTATTTGATTGAACAACAATTAACATCCCTTAATATCAGAGTTGGATTCCCTATCGTAACTGTGTCGCGGTTACAACTTTCAGCCATCTCATCTAAATCGATAGTTGATATTGTTTCACCGTATGATTTGATTATACGATCCAAACCGTCTGATCTCACATCAACAGTTTAAATTTATTACTGCATTAAACTGCATAAAAATTAAACTGCAGCAAATCCTTATCCCCTAATAACTCACTCATAACCATAAAATCTTACGGTCTCACGCTGGTCTATGTTTCCCATGTTCCCCTTTATAGCAAACAGTAGTTGTAGTAGTAACGCACAAGCTTCCAGTTCCCAAAACATCAAACTATGGTTTCCATCACTTAATAGCAGCAACAAAGTCCTCGTGAGAAGCCTTTAATTTTAGCTTTGAACGGTGAGCCATCAATTAAATTCAACACCAACGGCTAGGATAGGATTCCAAGTATACCCCACAAACGTAAATTCGAGGCCCAAGTTTCAACAATTCCTATTACTAGCGGTGAGCCTCATATGAACCTTGCCAACCAAACAAACAAACATGTTTCATGCACCAATTTTTTTTTTATTTTTTTATTTTCTATTTCCATTATTCCACATCACCAAATATATTCAATTAAAACAAACTAACGCTCCTTTTTCATCATTTCAACTTCACATCATTTGTTACACTAAAATAGAAAAAGCAAACAACTCATGGAAGGTTTATGGAACCTTGTAGACAAATTGAAGATTTCAACACTAGGTGCTATTCTTCTACTTGCATGTGCATTTTTTACACTTGTTTGCATTTGCGCTATTATTATACTTAAAAGGAAAGGTAGTAGTAATAATAAGATTGTGAATCAAGGTGTTAGTGTTATAGAAGATAATGATTCTACTTCAACTATCACAACAACGACGACGACTACTACTACTACCACCACTACTACGTCAGATGTTAGTAGGACTAGTTCTACAAAATGGTTAGAACCATGTTGTGGATGGATTTCGGTGAAAAGGGTGTTGATGGAGTCAATGGTGTGGAGCAAGGCAAGAAAATTGGAAGAGAATATTGGATGGCAAAGAGTGAGGGGATCTCCATTGCTACAAAGACATAGTGTTGAAAATGGGTGGAAAAGTGTTAGTCATGATTCAGCATCAGCAGTGTGGCAAAGACCAATACTTAGAGGGGAAAAATGTGAGCTTCCAAGTTTTAGTGGACTTATTCTCTATGATGAAAAAGGAAAATTGCTAAATGATTCTGAGAATGAGATAGAATGCATTGAAGTTTCTAGACAGGTAATTATTTAGTCCTTTCACACTCATTACTATAGAATACTGAAATCTATTATTGTAGATATGATAATATGCATGCTTGTTGCAAATCATTAGTTTAGTAGTAATTGATGTTGGACTTGGTAAGGAAGGCCACAGTTCGATCCCCTGCGACTGTGGTCTAGAGGGGTCTAGAACCACCTGATGCCTCAACTGACCCCCGAACCAAATTAGGCGTCCGGTTGGTCAGATACTGGTGGTAAAAATAATACATATGCATGTTGGTTCGTAGAAATACAATTGATTTAAGGCTGCTCTAACAATAATGAAAATTGAAAACATTGAAACCAGAGAGAGATAATTGATATTCAGTCAATACAATTTTAAGAATCACTTGTAGGATCTATAAAATCAAACTACTGAAATTAATGAAGAACTTAGCCTCGATTCAAATAGTGTATTGGATAAATATATTTGAAGGAACAATGCATTATTTTGAAGCACAATGCATTGCTCAAATTAATGAATTAATATGCAAAAAAAAAAATTGAAGTTCATTCATGGTCTTGCTATCGATGTCCCTAAATGCAAGTCATCAATGACCAAATCACAAAAATTAAGAAACTTGATGGTTATGAAAATTGATTGCAATATTAAATTTGTTCACAATCATTATTTTTAATTTTCTAAGTATACCCTTGATCACAATATCACTATAGTTTCCCTTAATTAACTACAGACTTAACTGATTAATGCATCTACTGTAGTTTTACCCTTAAATTTTTTTAGGAGAGTGAGCACATGAGTTTTAAAAGTAGGGAAAACTTTACTATTAAACATCTACTAATAGAAATTTCAAAATGGACATGCAGTAGGTCTTCGAAAGGGTCTGCATATGAAGGACCCTGCATTTTTTTTCCACCACCAATATCCGCCCTACTGGACTGCCTAATATGATTTGATTGTCAGTTGCAGGGGATCAAATCTTAGTCCTCCCTACCAAATCCAGCATCAATCACCGATTGGTGAAGAATATGCATTTTAATCACTATTCTTTTAACACTTCTTTTTCGTCATAATAAAGGCAACATGACATGAGAGAAAATTTTTATATTCCCCACATGTATTGTTTACAAAAGAAGGGTAAACTAAAAAAGAATACTCCAAACAATGTTGCAAAGTCCAGTTTCAGACAAAATATTTACTGCATCTGTTATTTCTAACATCAATACCTTTTCTTGTGCAGGAAGAAAGAGATGTTACAGTGAGAACTACACTAAAAGATTTACTATAGTACATTAGTACTTATGTTACTTGGTTTATCTTTTTGTTCTAAGTTTTATATCAGTTAGACAATGAGGTTTTACTGTAATGAAATTATCACTCTGAACATAAAACTATCAAGAAAACTGCAGTTTTTTCCATGCACTCAATCACGCGTTTTTCATTTTACTGGTTAATTTCCAAACCAATAACACATGACCAAATCATGCATTTGTAAATACAGCATATAGTCACAAACATTGTAAACCAAAATCATATATATCAATCATTCAAATTACATAACCACTAAAACGGTAAATTCAAAGGGACACTGAGCGAGGTTTAAAAAGTAGGTCTATATTTCAAACCTCTAAATCTAACATAATCACAAACTTACTAACATTTGCCTATCTAAAACCAAAAACAAAAATATCATTCAACTAACAGAGAATCTTTCATACATAACGAATGTATGCGACAAATATCAGGAAAGCACCTCAAAGGCTCAAACTGACAGGGGAAGACAATAAATCATACTCACAATCACAAATTGTGTGTTCGCCTTTGTCAGCACTGATCACAGTACATTTATCCATACGGCACTGTCAAGGGTTCTCTAGAGTCATCGCTAGATGAACTCTTGTAGTAAAAGTATAATACTAATTGTATAAATCCCAAAACAGAACCTATCCCATTTGGTACCTAAAAAATCAAACACAAAATGTAGGTATACAAGCCAACAGAATAAACTTTTGAATTCTAAAACTAAAATGAACATTTCAGAAAGAAACAAATAAATGAGGTGAAACGACTCTTACATAAATGAAGACATCGTCACTAAGCAATCCATAAAGAAAGAAGGAGACACTCATTAAGAAGGTCGAAAGCGAAAGATAAAATGGCATAAACTCGACACTCTTAGTGCGAATGACCAATTTCTGCGAAATAATAATTATATAGACAAACAATTTCAATTTCATCAATCTTGAACCAACTGAAACATAGATTTCTACGAAATGTCAAACTCAAACTTACAATTATAAACAGTGGAGACGCAAACATAGAAATGAGAGAAGCGCAACTCAAGAGTCCGACAATTATTCGGCGCATAGAAGTATCAGTTATTTTCAAACTCCCATATAGTATGATAACAAATATGCCAAAAACTGCCAGTAATAATCCAAACATTCTCACCTATAAAATATTAAAATTGCACATTTTAGTATCAATTAAATTAACAAACCAATATTTATCTGTAAATTTATCATAGTATTAGAAGAATAACCTTTCTTGGTTTGTCAGCATAGATTAAGAATAAGAGAATGTACACAAGCTGGAAAACTGCTCCAATTGAATTAACAGTTGTAACCAACAAATTATCATTTGATATAAGAGGAGTTCCATACCACAAGCAGATCAAGCAGTTCAACAGAGAATAAATATATGGCAATCCTGAGAACATTTCTGTTGACCCATTTCTCATAATTCTCCTAAATGTGGGTCTATAATTCATAGCAGAATAAAAGTTAATAATAAAAAAGATAAACATCAAACTTCAATTAAATTTTTTCTATTTTAAAATAGGCTTAATTGTGTGTTTGTTCCTTATGTTTATTTTAAGTTTCAATTTGATACTTTATATTTAAAAAGTTTTAAGTTAGTCATTTTAGTCAAATTGCTATTTAAATCGTCCACATAACAAATTTGCATACGTGAACAACTTAGGAGAGTGCCACATAAAAGTTTTAGACAAAATTAACTTAAAATTTAACGTAAACTTAGACGAAATTAACTTAAAATTTAACCGAAAAAATGAACTTATGTTAACATCAATAACGCAAGGGACCAACTTAAAACTTTTTAAAAATAGAAAACCAGCTTGAAACTTAAAATAAACTTACATTGGGATACAAATATGCAATTAAGCAAACAACAATTGAGATCAAGATAGAGATAAGTCTAAAGTGTTAAATGTGCAATTAAGCCTTAAAAGATACACTTACATTGGGGATACAAATAACCCAAAAGCAAAGATGTTACCTACAAATAAAAAAACAAAAATTGAGATCAAAGATAAAGATAAGTGTTAAATGTGATAAAATGAATCTATGAAGTATGAAAGTGTGAGAAAGAAAAAGTACCAGCAATTCCAGCTGCATCTTCACAAACTTCACAAATGGAGTAAGCATTAAACAGAGACATCAATCTCCAAATTTAGCACAAACAAGCTAAGACCTCAATTTATGATTTATTTAATGAAACAGGTTTGAGATATGCATGCACCGTGTGGTTTTTGTTTCTCTCTGTCTCACTCTCTGCTTTTTGTAAGTCACAATTATCCTCGTTTCTAAATCTGTTGTATTGTGTACCTCAACCACTCACTACTAATGATTGAAGTTTGGCACTTAATGTAACGACTAAGACAAACAAAAAACAATTTTAATTTGGCATAAGTAAGTACTAGGTCGTGTAACCGCAAAAATTAAAACTAAAATTAAAAATTTTCAAAATTGAATTTGAATTATTTAGCCACTAATTAAATTGAAAGATATTTGAATTAGTTCAACCAATTTATTATACGGGTCATATTAAAAACAGTGCATCCAATGCACTTGTTAAAATTACCAAAAATAAAAATAAAATATAAAATTAATGTTGATAAAGATAACTTTTTACTATTTTAATATATTGAATACACGAATTTCAAGATAGAATTTCTTCATATATATGCTTAACTAGTGCATCAGGTGCACTATTTAGCATTTTTCTTTTTATATATATATAATTTAGGTATTGTTTGCGTGTAATTGTAAAGAGTAATCCATCCAAACTTTTGGTTAAAATGGAAGATAAATTCTTTCTAAATTTTTTTAGCATTATTGCATGTCTAAGTCAGAGATCGAATACAGAATCTTGGTTAAACTAGAAGATACATGCATCATGTTATCTAAACACTTCTGAGTAGTTTAAATGTTCTATCATTTTATTTTTAGTTTTAATCCTCTAGATAATCCTAGCTCAGCCTCGATCATCAGCTCCCACCTGGTCCTTGCTCATATCAATCTATTTATCTGGAAAAAAAATAAATGGAGTGAGAAGAGACTATTAAGCCTCAACGAGCTCCTACTACCCAACTACTGGTGACTACACCGGGACAACCGAAAGTAATAGCTTTTATTCCTATCTTAATCCTGATAATATGTTTTCATAATATATATAATGAATAAAAGCAGTTAAGTGTATCACACAATTATCTAAGTTCATTTTACGAATACCTTGAGTTGAGCAGTTTCAGAGTATCTCATACCCGGCTAAATTCCCTATCATATCAGGGCTAGAGCGCGGTAAATATGCTCGTCTTGTCGTTGAGTGGAATTCCCTTGTGGAATTCCAATCCAGCTCCAACTTCTATTTAAGGTAGTCTTTCCGGTGCCTCAAGGACCACAATTTAACATATTATTTATCATAACAATTTACTCATACATAAGAATGGTATAATTCCATACCTAAAAATCATGATCACTGTCTAAGTTATCTAAAACTCTTTTCTAAGTTATCTAAATGTAGGTGAGTTGTAGGTGAGTTCGATAGAAATTCCAAGTTGATTCACACGCTTAAAGCCATCCGTTATGCCGCTCGATTACGCAAACTCGTGACAGATTTTTCTGCACAATTCCTACAACTAACTTCCAACTTCTTAAATTTCTCCGGACCCCAATTCGTACCCAAAAGTCACATTATCGATACCACAACAACTTTAAACGAGTTAGATTTCCGTAGCAACAAACGGAATTTCAAACAGAGTTACAGAGAGAGAGAGTACTAACAGATTTAATACAGACATGTTCAATTACGAATTCTGCAAAAATCTGCTTCTGACCTCCAACTTCAAATGCGTCCACAGAGTTTAAAGGGAAAGGGGCTTGGTGATCCAGAGTTTGACTATGAAATAAGTAAAATCTAGTAAAAACAGAGAAGAGAGAAATTCTTTACATTCACCTACATTTAGTTCATTTTTAAGGATAATTTTGTCATTACAGTTTATCATACTATCTATCTTCATTCTTTCTCCTAGTATTTTTACAAATGCAAGTGAATTTAGGTCAATATAGGAATTTTGAATGTAGAGAATCCAAATCTTTTAAAAAGGGGAGTCAAAATCCACTTGAGTTGGCCGGGTGGTATTGACTTGGAACCTAAATATGCTCCTTTTAAGGTATGAGGTTCGATTATCTCTGATACCAATTTGGGTGGATTAATTTATCTTCTTAAAAAAAAATGAATCAATGCGCAAATTTATTCGCTAAATTTAGAATGTCATCGGATGCTGACTTTTTAACTCATGTTTCTATTTCAAAAAGCTTTCACGAATCATGATCTTCTTATCAATAATGCAAGAGAAACCTTCTAGTAGGGCCTAGGGTGTTCAAAATAAATAAATACAAGCAATAAAAGCAAATTGTGTTGGTTGCATTTATAACCAAATTGGCAAATTACAACTGTGATTGACTAAAACGTGGTATACTAATACAATACAATTGGTTCCTGATTGAGTGCGACTTGCCTTAAAAACAAACGAAACAATACAATAAGGTGGCAGAAATTTATTCATCCAAAAGCAATTTGGTTACTCTCATTCGATTCTTTTTTTTTTTTTAATTTTTTTTTTATAAGAAGAGCATCTAGACATTTTCTTTCAATCTTTTTATAAGTGTAGAGCATTTTTTTCAAAAAAAAATATTAGTTTTGAGCCTTTAAGCCTTAAAAATTGAGTATACTAGATATTGAATACCCTTAAACAGTTTCATCATGTATCTATAACTCATAAAGAAAAAAGTATGCACATGTTGTATTTTTTCCCTTTTATTTATTTATTTAAATAAGGGAAAATTATTTGCCAAGTGCATATTATGGTATTTTTTCATATAGTTTAATTGATCTTTTATTCTTTCCCTCAATTATTGTAAGGGTTAAATAGTGTTTACCTCCTGTGATGTTAGCGAATTTTAGTTTATCCCCATAATATATACTTTCCGATTACATCCTTATAATGTCAAGATTCTGACATTTTAGCCTCTAATTGAGTATGGTGCCTTAAGATTCCGTAATTTGATCCATGTAATGTTAGCGAATTTTGATTTATCCCTTCACTAAACATGCCACATCATCATTTATGAGGAATCTTAGGCCAACATGTTTCAAGAGGGGGTTAAAATGAAAGAATCTCAATATCATAGGGGGTAATAAAAATATATTCAATGAGGATAAATAAAAATTCGTTAACATTATAGTGGTAAACTATTTTACCCCTATATAGTAACAACTCATTAAGTGATAGTGGGATAGTTAATACTTTGCATGTTAAATTATTATTTTTGCTATGGATATAAGTTATTAAAGGAAGTGCAATTCATTTGTTTTGACATTTTTTTTGGTAAAACTTACACCATCAAAGTGAAAGTGTGAAATACTGAAATATTTAGAAGAACATCAACATCTTAAAGCAAGAGCAATGAATTGAGATATAAGGCTATTTAATTCCAATTTCCGTTTCCACCATTTAAGTAGAATTTACGACTCACAAAAAGCATTCGAGGTTCATTGCCGTTTAAAAAAAAAAAAAACATTCGAGGGACCATTTTTAATGACAATTTTTAGAGAAATTAAAATAAAAGGAATATTTTCTTTTTACAGCCAGTGTACAAAAATTGGTATATTTAGATATTTTTGGACAAAAGTGGGGGAGACTGAGCCGAAATGAAATGGTGCAAAACTGTTTTGGTCTACATGCAGTTTTGGTACTATTCATTGAACGATTAAAACGAGGCAAATTTTCACCATTTTCCTTTCCATTTTTTCCATCCGTACAAAATTGCCCGATCACAAGGAAGAAACAAGTTAAGTGTTTATCCTTTACAAAACAATCTCTTCCCACGGAAGATTTATTAATATATGTATTAATAGCTGTGTATTATGATCAGTCCCTATAAATACCTTCCCTAGCAACGAACAACAAAAACACAACCACTAAATCCTCTTTATATATATAGCTTGAGTTTGAGTAAGCAAGGTTAGTGATTACATTTCTCCATAACTAATTACTAATTAACAACAATGTCAACTAGACCCTTCACCATATTGATCCTAGCTCATTTGTGGCTTTTGATGGCAACAATGTCAATAGCTCAGTTTGTCATCGACACAAGCGGCGAACCCGTTGAGGACGATGAAGAATACTTTATCAGACCTGCTATCACAGGCAATGGAGGAGGTGCTACTTTTGTCACCGGCAATGCGCCATGCCCTTTGCATGTTGGTCTTGGCAACGCCGAGTCGACATTCGGTTTGCCTGTAGTATTCACTCCTTTTGCTCCTCATCATGATGACGATGATTTGAGGCTTAATAGAGACTTAAGAGTAACATTTGCCGGTTCCTCAAATTGCGCGCAGTCGACACAATGGAGATTGGGTGAGAAAGATGCTACGAGTGGAAGGAGGCTGATTATCACAGGACGAGATGATAGTACAGTTGGATCATATGGTAACTTTTTTAAAATTGTGCAAACACAAACTGTTGGTGTCCATAACATCCAATGGTGCCCTTCAGAAGTGTGTTCAACTTGTAAGTTTGAATGTGGAACTGTTGGTGTTATTCGTGAGAATGGCAAGATTTTATTAGCTCTTGATGGTGGTGCTCTCCCTATTGTGTTCCAGAAAGAGTGATTATTGATGTGTTTTAATGTATGCATGTTTCCTTGTTGCTCTAAGTATGTATAATATAGGTTAATAAATAGATGTAGAGCTATTGTTCCTTTCAATTGAATCAAGGAAAGAGACATGTATCTGTTTGATTGATTCAGATGTATACAATAAAGCTCTAAAATATTGTTGTAAAACGAAAGCTCTAAATGGTTCTTTTTTTTTTTTTTTTTTTTTCTAAATAAAATTTTAGCCTTTGTTTGAAAAAAATAAAATGAAATTTTAGCTTCCTAATTTAGTCAAACTCCAATTTTTTTTTTAATTTTTTTTTGAAATAGCAAAAATAATTCACTGTACAAATAAAAATTTTTATTTTTTTTGAAACAAAAAATTTATTCCCTTCAAAAAACAAAGTCTGTACAAGGTGAACAATGATCCAACCTACAATAAGAGACTAACAGGACAAAAAAGAAGGCCAAGCTAGATAAGCATAAGGGCAATGTGCTTCCTAAGCTTAGTACACCTCCAACCTCTATAAACTATGATGTTGATTATATCTTCATCTATATTTGTGTTGTGTATGTTGTTATCAAAACATGTGTCATTCCTATATTTCCAAAGCATATATATTGTTTCAGCAGCTGCAGCTTTAAGGAGTTGGGCTCTCCATCCCTTCCCCTTGCTATGCCTCGTAATCCATTGTAATTCATCATGCCACTCCAATGGATTATGATCAACATTCATCCACCTAAGGACCTTATGCCAAACATCTTTCATGACAGTGCATCCAAAGAACAGGTGATTGGTGGTTTCATCATGGTGACAAAAACAACACTTGGCATCCACATTCAAGCCAAATTTCCTTAGTCTATCCTTAGTAGCAAGTCTTTCATGGCAAGCTAACCAAAAAGTAAAGATAGCTCTCGGACGAGCAATATTATGATACATGACTGCTTTCCACGCCACACTAGGGTGATCCCCGCTAAGCAACTGATACACCTTCCTAGTGATGAGTTTGCTTTGGAATTGCTCCCATCCATGTATCTGCAGCAAAGCTTCTCTTTGTTTGAGGATGGCTTTCCAAATCCAAGAACAAGAATTGTTAACAGGCATAGTCATAAGATGGTCTTGTTTGATATAGTAACTATGGATCCATCTAATCCAAAGGCTATCAGCCTTGCTATGGATGTTCCACAATAGCTTAGCAAGGTTAGTTTGATTCCACTCCTCAAGAGAAATAAGATTCAGCCCACCATGGGCTTTGGACGAACAGACATGATCCCAAGCCACAGGTGCTTTCTTAGTAATAGTGGATCCACCAGACCAAAGAAACGAACGACAAATGGCATTAATTTTGTGGATTACCTGTTTTGGGAGGGGCAAACATTGCATCCAGTAATTTGCCACAGCGAAGGTCACACTACGAATCAATTGCAATCTACCAGCATGACTGAGGAGTTTAGCACTCCAACTGTAAATACGCTCAACAATGCGGTCTATCAGAGGCATGTAGTGGTGGATGGAGAGCCTCTTGCTAGTGAGTGGAATACCAAGATAACGGAAAGGAAGAGAACCATCAGCATAAGATGTTACAGCCCTGATATTGTTTTTAACTAAGTCATCCACCCCTCCATAATAGACCTTACATTTAGAGGGGTTAACAACAAGTCCAGTAGACTGAGAGAAAATTTGGAGCTTTGCCATAACTAATTCAACAGATATGATGTCCCCACGAGTAAAAATCAACAAGTCATCAGCAAAGCTAAGATTGATGATGTTAAGGTGTTCACACTTGGAATGGAAATTGAAGTTAGGAACCTTAGTGAGTTGTTGGAGAATCCTGTGCAAGTATTCCATAACAAGAACAAAGAGAAGAGGGGAGATGGGATCCCCTTGTCTAAGCCCTCTCTTAGCTTTCATAAAGCCAGTGTGTCTTCCATGAATGTTGAACTTGTATGAAACAGATGTGACACCTAACATAATCCATTGGATAAATTGATGAGGGAGACCAACTTCTCTAAGAATGTGGTGCAAGGCATGCCAATCCACAGTGTCATAAGCTTTTTGGAGATCCAGTTGCATCATACATTTTGGGGTGCCACCCTTCCTACTGTACCCTCTTATCAGCTCATACGCCAATAAAATATGATCATGAATGTGCTGGCCAGGCACAAAGGCAGTTTGACTAGTGCTGATTATGCTGCCTAACACTCTACTAAGTCTCATAGTCAAGATTTTAGAGATAACTTTAAAGATAGTGGTGCAACAAGAGATGGGTCTATACTCTCTAATAGTCTTAGCTGCTGAGTGTTTAGGGATGAGGGTCACCAAGGTACTATTAATAGCATTATACATATTATTGTCATAGAAGAACTCCCAGACAGCTGCTAGAAAATCCTTCTTGATAATGCTCCAGGTAGATTTGAAGAAATGAGCACCATAACCATCCAAACCAGGTGCTTTTAAGTCACCAATGCTCTTGAGGGCAGTATAGATCTCCCCCTCCGTGATAGGAGTAATGAGAAGCTCTCTCTGATCACTAGAGATTTGAGGGCCAGTCCGCATAACAACAATATCTATCCCCCTTAGATTATCATCAGCTTTGCCCATGAGGTTACCATACAGCTGAAGCACCTCCTGCTCAATATCTTCATGGGTAGTAAGCAGAGTACCATCCTCCTTGTAGATGGCCCTCAAGGCACATTGTCTTTGTTTAGCTTTCAGGGAAGCATGAAAATAATGATTGTTCCCATCACCAAGCCGCAGCCACTCAATTTTAGACTTCTGCCTCAACATTTGCTCTTCCATCTCACTCCATTTGATGACTTCTTCAGTACAGGTTTTGACAGTCATGATATGGTGGGCATTCATTCTGTCAAGTAACAACACACTGTGGGCTTGTCTGAGGCTTTCTCTAGCTTTATCAAGGGTGATATGGATGCCAGTGAGAGGTTTACTAATTTTTCGAATCACAGGTTGAAGTCTGAGAAGCTTCTTCCATAAAACAGAAAGAGGCCTACCAACCAAGGGAGCATTCCAGCTTTGAGCAACACAATCAGAAAAAGCAGGCAAAGTGGACACACAATTCAGAAATTTGAAGTGAGATTTCTGAAGAGGAGAATGCACAGGGCCGGTGAGGCAAAGAAGAGAGTGATCAGAGATACCAGGATCCATAATGGTGAGAGTAGAGTCAATATTCCTTTGAAACCAATCCACATTGCCTAGAACTCTGTCTATCCTAGAATAGATAACTCCATCCACTTGCTTGTTAGACCAGGTGTATTAGTCCCCTAGGCTATCCATCTCAGAGAGCCCTACCCGATCCATCATAGAAGCAAAATCAATGTATTCAGATTCATGTACCATCCTACCACCAATTCTGTCTGCAGCTTTCAGAACATTGTTAAAATCCCCCATTAAGCACCAAGGACCCTGTTGAGCATGGTCGATGTCTTCGAATTCTAACCACAATTGACGTCTTAGATCAAGTTGATTCAAAGCATAAATTGCAGTAAACCAACTCAGAAAAATGCCATTAGTATCATATAAACCACAATGTATCATCTGGACAGAGCTTCTAACTAGTCTAACATCAATAATACTATCATTCCAGTTCAGCCAAATCCTACCATTAGCATGACTAGTATAGTTATCTAGGTACTTACCAGAGAGCCGTAGCTTGGTGCGAATGCTATCAGCTTTGGTACACTTCACTCTGGTTTCAATAAGTACTGCAAGTGCAGGCTTAAGGCTTAGGAGACGGGAGCCAATCTCCCTAGCCTTACCTGCTTTATTGAGCCCCCTTGTATTCCAAGCTACTAACATTGACCCGTGTCATGGATCACAAGGGTACCAGTCAAAGTCCCAAGTGGTCCAAAACCATTGCTGCAGTGAACTGTATTGGTAGGATTATCTTCATTAACACACTTGCCTTTAGCCTTGCCATTGCCTGAAACAGTGGTCCACGTAGTGGTTGATTTAGTAACTTGTTGTGCTGCAGGATGAGGAGCAGAGACATCACTCACCCTAGCAGGTTTAGGGAGCCATTGCTTCTGAACTTTCTTTGGAGGGTCAGGAGAACATAGGTGACCAATCTTTTGGCATTTGTCACAAAAAAGGGGCTTCCACTCATACTCCACCAGCTGCTTCATTTTGTTACCCTCGCTATCTCTAATAGTAATATCAGGTGGTAGGCACTGTGTAACATCCATCTCAATTAACATTCTAGCATATGAGACCCTAAGCTTATGAGCAGTGCATTCATCAGTGACAATAGGCTTACCAAGTGCACTTCCAATTTTGCTGAGACTTCTAGCACCCCATAGGTATAGAGGAAGTTGAGGTAGCTTGACCCATATGGGAAGGGTGCGCAACATGTCTTTGTTGAGGCTAAAATCAGGTTTCCATTCACGGAGCAGCATCGGCATGTTACGAATTGTATAAGGACCCTGCATCAGCACAGCATCTTTGTCCTTGAGTGAGTGGAATCGCAAAATAAAATACCCTTCCTCATTGTAGAACATATTAGGAAGCTTCACGAAATTCCAATGTCGAATCATAAATTGTTTCACAGCTCCCATACTGAGGTCACCTCCTAAAACATACAGGATGAGGGAGGAGGCCCAATATTTGACCTTAGATTCAACATCCGAAGCTTCAATATCAACCACAAGTTCACCATCGACCCTTTTGGGGGCAACGAACTCCATAGCCATACCATTAGCAGGATTCCGGTTACCACTAAGAACATCAACCCAGAGTTTGCGTGTGGAATCGCTGGCAGGATTTGAATCGGAAACCAGAGGAACGGAGTCAGAAATCAGAGGATCTTGAGTGGGAGTTTCAACTCGGGGAACATCATCATCAGCGTCGTCCTCAGTCACGACGGTATCGGTAGTCTTGCCTGGTGCCGGTGGGCTCTGCGCTGGCGTGGTTGGTGTGCGACGGTACGGTGACGGGGTTACCTGTTTGCGCGGCCGCCCGCGTCCTCTTCCCATCGCGTTTTTATTTCATTTCTATCAGATATTTTTCCACTGTACAAATTCAAACTCCAATTTTGGTATTTCATTTTTATAATTTTATTCCACCGGTTAAAAAATATTGAACATTTCGTAATTTTAACCATTCTATTTGATGATATGGTAATAAATTAGTGATCTTTTTTTTTAAAAAAAAAAAAATCGATATCCAACCTAAGAACCGACTAATTCGAATAACATAACTTCCACTTGTCTTGTTTTTAATGTCAGAGCACTTAGTTTATAGATACATCATCAAGTTTGATAGTCAAAATTATGAATTCGTTAAAAATATTGAAATGGGGAACCAAAAAATTGTGCGGATAAGAATAATAGGACAAAAATTAAGATTTTGCTAAAATAAGAAAAATAAAAAAATGCATTGAAGCCTATTTTTATTTAAAAGGTTGCGGATAGTTATTGGAGAAATTTAGAGCTTTTCAAAGAAAAATATATCAAGAAAAAGGTTGACATACAATATTATGTAATATGTTGGATCACAACATGTTCTTCTTACTAATATGATATTGAAGAACATGATTATTTTAAGGTTAAATTGCAGTTTTGGCCTCCAAGTTTTCTAATTGTGCGATTTTGGTCTTCCAAGTTTCAAACGAGCGATTTTAACCCTCTAAGTTTCACAATTGTGCGATTTTGGTCCCCCAAGTTTCAAACGAGCGATTTGAACCCCCTAAGTTTCATAATTGTTCGATTTTGACCCCCAAATTTACCCTCTTTTGCATTTTACTCGTCCCTGTTTGATTTTTTTGACAAAAAAATTGCTTATGTGGCATTTAAAAATAAATTAATGTTTTAAAAAATAAATACAATATGTTTTTAAAATAAAAAATATGTTTTAAAATTAATAAAATGTTATAAATAGTAATATTTGTATTTATAAAAATGTATTACAGTAAAAATCATTTTTTAATAAAAGGTTTAATAATTTTTTACTTTATTTTAAAAAAAAAATACTTGACTAATTTTTTGAAAAATAGTTCATAAAAAAATATGTTACTTTTTTGTTATAAAAAAATTACTTTATAAATAAATCACATAATTACATATAATAAAAAATATTTTATAAGTTGTTTTTTTTAAAAAAACAATTTGTAATTTGTTTAAAAAAAATTAAAAAATACATATATTTAATTTTAAAATGCCATATAAGTAATTTTTAATCAAAAAAATAAAAAGGGGACTAGCAAATACAAAAGGGGGTAAACTTGGGGGGCCAAAATCAAGCAATTGTGAAACTTAGGGGGTTAAAATCGCTCGTTTGAAACTTGGGGGACCAAAATCGCACAATTCTGAAACTTAGAGGGTTAAAATTGCTCGTTTGAAACTTGGAGGACCAAAATCGCACAATTAGGAAATTTGGGGGGGGGGGGGGGGGGGGGGGGGGGGCAAAACTGCAATTTAGCCTTATTTTAAGCATGTGTTATATTTAGTAAAAAAAAAAGCATGTGTTATATCAATAGTTCAACACGACGGAATAATAGCAGACAAAAAACAAATACGAGCTTCTTTTTATGTTCATTTTATTTTATTTTTTTGAAACATGCATTTAACCACTTTAAATTGGGACAATAAAAATAGTTCAAAAAATATTAATTTTTTTTTAATTATTTTTTTTAAGAGACCCACTACTGCATAATATTATTTTTTAAAACCCTTAAAAATTTGAGACCCTAAAAATTGGAAGCCCGGTGCATTAGGGCACCTTGCACACCATCAGGGCCGTCTATGAGTAAAGCTATATATGTCATGTCATGTAGCCATAATGGTGTGATGATCCCGCACATTTAATTTCATTTCACTTGACAATAAGTACAAGCTTGACAGCCACGACCTACAAGAATGCCTCACTTGACAACCACAACCTTCTCTCTGTCCCTCCTCATTTTCCTTCTATTCATCTCAACCACCACCGGGAGAAACTTCTTAACTCCTCCACCATCAGACCCTTTTACCTCTCAACCACCGGAAATTAGTTTTCCGTTTACACCAATCAACAACAAAACTGATTTTGACCCCCCACACCACAAGTCAAGCCCAAAAAACAGCGACCGGGGGGGGGGGGGGGGGGGGGCAAAACTGCAATTTAGCCTTATTTTAAGCATGTGTTATATATAGTAAAAAAAAAAGCATGTGTTATATTTAGTAAAAAAAAAAGCATGTGTTATATCAATAGTTCAATACGACGGAATAATAGCAGACAAAAAACAAATACGAGCTTCTTTTTATGTTCATTTTATTTTATTTTTTTGAAACATGCATTTAACCACTTTAAATTGGGACAATAAAAATAGTTCAAAAAATATTAATTTTTTTTTAATTATTTTTTTTAAGAGACCCACTACTGCATAATATTATTTTTTAAAACCCTTAAAAATTTGACACCCTAAAAATTGGAAGCCCGGTGCATTAGGGCACCTTGCACACCATCAGGGCCGTCTATGAGTAAAGCTATATATGTCATGTCATGTAGCCATAATGGTGTGATGATCCCGCACATTTAATTTCATTTCACTTGACAATAAGTACAAGCTTGACAGCCACGACCTACAAGAATGCCTCACTTGACAACCACAACCTTCTCCCTGTCCCTCCTCATTTTCCTTCTATTCATCTCAACCACCACCAGGAGAAACTTCTTAACTCCTCCACCATCAGACCCTTTTACCTCTCAATCACCGGAAATTAGTTTTCCGTTGACACCAATCAACAACAAAACTGATTTTGACCCCCCACACCACAAGTCAAGCCCAAAAAACAGCGACCACGATTCGAGCCCCCCTTGGAGCATCATTGGTCTCGCGGTGGGGCTCGGTTTAGGAGGATTGACACTTTTCTATCTCCTGATCGGCATATGTTGCTGCTAGTTGTTTTCACCAGCTGCCGACGACTCCGACCAAGTAGAGGTCGGAGTTCTAGCTGGTGATGCGACAAGTGCCACAACCATTACACCCGTGGGCAACAGAAAGCAACAAACACGTAGATTTTCAACTAGTATATGTATTTTAGTTTTTCTTTTTAATTCATGTTGTATTTTTTTTTCGGGTGAATAAAAGTGTTATTATATTTTTTTTATTATAATATAATAGTTCAGTAATAAATACATTTTAGTTTTTGCTAGCTAGTTTAAAGGTAGGAGGGTTCCGGAGGGTGTTCGAGAGGAGTGACCTTACATGGCATCAAAATTTTAGGGGCATCAATATTTTTTTTACTTAGTGCAAGTGTATGTGCGTGCGGTCGCATGCGTGCGTGCACTCGCGTGTGCGTGCGTTCGTGCGTCTGAGTGATAAAATAAATAAATTAAATAAATACTATAACTAAATGTTAAACTAGATTTAAACTCTTATGATTTTGATAGGGCCAAAGTTATGGTGCATAAGGGTGATGTTTATGCACCATGCATAAGCCCAGAATTTCTCACGCCCCCCCCCCCCCCCAAAATTACTCACGCGCGCCCCCCAGCCCCCCATACAGATTCGCTTTTCCCACCCCCTGTTCTGCTGACACACACACATTCTGTTTTGTTTTTTTAGCCTGCTGGGCCTGCAAGCCCAATTCCTTTTTTGTTTGTGTTGTTGGTTTTTTTTACACAGTTTACACCCCCAGATTTATTCTTTTTCTCTCCTAGATTTTTTACAAAATCATTGGTTATTTATGCAATATTATTTTGAAAATCATTATGAATAAAATATGGTTTTAGTTATAATATTTATTTTAAATTAAATATAAATATTTTATTTGAAACCATAAGAGAGCTACTTTGGTTTTCAGATACAACACTAGTGATACCATTAAGTTATACTTATGGTTTCGATTAAAATATTTATTTTAAATTAAATATGAATATTTTATTAGAAACCATAAGAGGACTATTTTGGTTTCAGATACAAAACTAATGAAACCATTATGTCACACTTATGGTTTCAGTTATAATATTTATTTTAAATTAAATATAAATGTTTTATTTGAAACCATAAAGGAGCTACTTTGGTTTTCAGATACAACACTAATGAAACCATTAAGTTATACTTATGGTTTCGGTTAAAATCATATTAAATTAAAATGATTTTAATTAAATAGTTTTGTAGTACAGATCTCTGAAACCATTCCACAGCACAAATGGTTTAGGAGTACACATCTTTGAAACCATTCTACAGCAGAAATGGTTTTGGCATGATTTTAGTTTAAAACTAACTACTAAAATAATTAACCATACATAATACTCTGAATTTTATCCCTAATCAATAAAATAAAATAAAATTCAATCAATCAAAATTAAAAGCGTGATAAAAAAACTGAGGGGTGCGCTAGAAATTAAAAAAAAAAAAAAAAAAGGGAGGGGAGCTAGAAATGGGGGGCGCGCGTAGCAATTTGGGGGGGGAAGTAGCAGGTGGGGGGCGCGCGTAGCAATATGGAGGGGGCGTGAGAAATTATGCACGGTGCATAAGCTTTGGGCTTATGCACCATAACCCAACCCTTTTGATAGTAAATTCTATTTGAAAAATTAATAGTTATCAGAGAATTATAACAATTGAAAATATATTTTTTTTACTTTTCTTTCACATTATATATTTTGACGTGACTTATAAAAAAATAAGACACAAAAATTATAACTTGCACAAGGCACCCAAAATCTCAGTGACGGTCATGTTAAGGGGTTGACCGACTAACAATGTCAACTAGACCCTTCACCATATTTATCCTAGCTCATTTGTGGCTTTTGATGGCAACAATGTCAATAGCTCAGTTTGTCATCGACACAAGCGGCAAACCCGTTGAGGACGATAAGGAATACTTTATCAGGCCTGCTATCACAAGCAATGAAGGAGGTGCTACTTTTGTCACCGGCAATGCGCCATGCCCTCTGAATGTTGGTCTTGGCAACGCCCAGTCGACATTCGGTTTGCCTATATAATATTCACTCATATTGCTCCTCATCATGATGATGATTTGGGGCTTAATAGAGACTTAAGAGTAACATTTGTCGGTTCCTCAAATTGCGCGCAATCGACACAATGGAGAGTTATTGGTGTGTTTGAATGTATGCATGTTTCCTTGTTGCTCTAAGTATGTCTAATATATGTTAATAAATAGATGTAGAGCTATTGTTCCTTTCAATTGAATCAAGGAAAGAGACATGTATCTGTTTGATTGATTCAAATGTATACATTAAAGCTCTGAAATATTGTTGTAAAAATAAAACTCTAAATGGTTGTGTCGAACTCGAACCGAGTTTCGAGCCGAACCAATTCTTATAATTTTATTCCACCGGTTAAAAAATATTGAGCATTTTGTGATTTTAACCATTCTATTTGATGATATGGTAATATATTGGTGATCTATTCTTTCTTTTTTTTTGGAAATTTGATATCCAACTTAAGGACCGATTAATTCAAATGACATAACTTTCGATTGTCTTGTTTTTAATGTCAGATCACTTAGTTTATGGATACATCGTCAAGTTTGATAGTCAAAATTATGAATTGGATAAAAAAATTGAAATGGGGAACCAAAAATTGTGCGGATAGGAATAATATGACTAAAATTACGATTTTGCTAAAATAAGGAAAATAAAAAAAAATGCATTGAAGCCTATTTTTATTTAAAAGGTCCAACCAAATCTAAAAATTTATTTATCTTATTATTAATAAAAAATTCCGTATAGATTGGAGAAATTTAGAGCTTTTAAAAGAAAAATAGATCACAAAAAAGGTTGACAAACAATATTATGTAATATGTTGGATCACAACATGTTCTTCTTGCTAATATGATATGTAGGGCTGGAAATGAGTCGAGTCGAGCCGAACTTGTCTGAACTCGATTTGATAAGAATTAGTTCGGCTCAAAATTCGACTCGAGTTCGACACAAACTCTTTTTTCAGTTTGGGTCTAGCTCGTTTAGAATTCATGAGCAGTCCGATTCGGCTCGTTAGATTCAGTTTGTATTAAACTCAAAACTCAACTCAAGAGTTCAACATATTTTTTTATTTACTCTCCATTATTTTATAAACATTAAGACTACTTATTTTTCAAATCCGTAAAACACATCATTGTACATGTCGTCGTCTATAAATTTTAATGTTATTGTTACCTTTTAGTCAAATTTTAATTTACACTATCTCCGTCGCTAAATATAAGATCTTTTTGAGAAATTTTTTTATCCCTTTTTATAAAACTCTTTAATTTTTCAAGTGCATTGCTTACTTTTTTAACCAACAAACTCCTAATTATAGTCATATTTTTCTACAATCTATAATAAATACTTTTGAAAAGTAGTAACTCGAAGTCAGACTCATCGTTGAACGAAAAAATTGTAAAAACAATATCAATATTCAACAAATTTAATGTCATAATTAACTTTCTTAATCTCCGAAATTTTCTTAAAAAAATCTATTCAAGGACTTAGGTAATAATACTTAACCGGTTTCTAAATATGAGAGACCGGATAGGATAATCAGAAACTGGTTAGGATAGTCAGAGAGAGTGCATTTTTAAAAAAAGTTAACACTAAAAATAAAATAATCATAAGTTGTCTTTCGATTTAATCACAACAAAGTATTTTACAAAAACCACAACAATAAATATGCCAAATTTTACCAAAATGTTTTTGTCACCATTTTCACCGACTCTAGTTGCTTACACTAAGGTGATGGATGAATATTGGTCAAAATGGAGTTCAAGCTTCAACTTCAACTACATCGACGCGTGTGATGCCGCTTGGTACAAGTAACCTCATTTCACTGTCAAATGATCTAAACCGCCATTACTTTACATTGCCATCTGTACTCCAAACTCTAGTTATCCTTATTCTTTTTTGGCTAAATTAGTTAATTGGTCCCCTAACTTATTTAATGGTTTCATTTTGGTCCCATAACTATTTGTTGTGTCAAATTGGTCCCTTAACTTATATTCCGTTTGCCAATTTCGTCCTCTCTGTTAAGTTGGGTCAAAAAACGTTAACTTTGAATACGTGGCAATTTAGGGATACAGTAACGTGACCCAACACATAATAACCCAAACACCATTGACATCTTCAACCTTTGTCTTGTACTAGCTAATTCATTCTTCAACTTCAATTTTTTCTTCTTTTGCCTCTCAATTTTCAAATCCCTTTCATCTACAATATCATCATCAAACCACTTAAAATAATTACAACCTCTGTCATTCCTATTTCTGTAATTTCTACATCCCCAAAATTTTTTTCCAAAATTGAAGCTTGTAATATCAGTTACTGTGCGCAAAACACTTTCCTCTTCACATAAACATTCTCTCTTTGCTTGTCTTCTCAATACAGAACTCACAGATCCAAAAGAATGAACATGTTCCTCCTCTATCTTGTTACAAACGAACTGATTTGAACGAGTTTGGCTTCGTGAATTCTAGGCTGCGTTGGACATGTTGATGATTTGAGGAATTTAGATGAAGATGGATAGAGAGATAACAAGAAGGTGAAGAGAGAAGAACCCTAATTATTTTTCTTCAGAACATTCTCATAAATATATAACCAAATGATAAGTTAACGTTTTTTTACCCAACTTAACAGAGAGGACGAAATTGGCAAACGGAATATAAGTTAAGGGACCAATTTGACACAACAAATAGTTATGGGACCAAAATGAAACCATTAAATAAGTTAGGGGACCAATTAACTAATTTAGCCTTTTTTTTTTTCCTCAAATCTTTCTAGATCGTGTCAACAACCACTTTTTAAATCGGACAAAAATGTTTTCTCACTTTTATATGGTTGAGACTTGAGATATGTTCTCAATGTGCGTTTTGAATGTAGTTTCATTTTATAGGACAACAATTAGTTGTGGAGGAAGTCTTCTATGGACACAAACATAAATGAATAATGTTTAGGTACACATACATAAAATATTACATCATTTATTTTTTCAAAAAATATTTATAATTAAATTATTTAATTTTTTCTTTCTCTTCACTCATGTGAGTGTGCCTAAACACTATACATTTATATTTGTGCCTATATTAGAATTCCTCTTAGTTGTGTTAGACTAATAAAAACTAATTATATAAAATAAAACTAATAAACTGTAAGCGAAAGTAAGAGTTTTTTTTTTTTTTTTTTATAATTTTTTATAAATCTAATGGTTTGTTTGGTTGGTAAAAAAGAAAGTGAGTGAAAAAAAATTATGAAAACTAATGAATGATTTGGACTAATGTTGAGAATGGATCCTCTCAAGTTCATTTAGAGTAAATTTTGTTTTAAACCGTTGACTTAAGAGAAGAGAGAGAGAAAAGAAAAACTAAAAAAAATGAA
The DNA here is from genome assembly GCA_954870985.1 of Trifolium fragiferum. NCBI lineage: Eukaryota > Viridiplantae > Streptophyta > Magnoliopsida > Fabales > Fabaceae > Trifolium > Trifolium fragiferum. The sequence continues at coordinate 18,355,248 of OX940792.1, forward strand.
TTTAATGGTGATGATTTAACAATTGAGAGAATTTTTTTTTTGAGAGAATCTATTCTCAACTAATGTTAATCCAAATTTATTTTGAGAGAATCTATTCTCGACTAATGCGTAATTTATTTTTCTTCATCTACCAAATGAACCTTAAAAGAAAGAGATCAAGATTTATTGCTATTGATTTTTTCACAGTTTTTCATTATTTTTAATCTAAATTATTAAATTCAGATCGGATGGTCTAGTTTAAATATATAGTTCAAATTGAACGGCTTACGGTTATAATTGTGTGTGGTTCGGTAGTGTTAAATATTGATTTTTTAAAAAATAAAATTATTTGGGCTATTAAAATAAATTAAAAATATTTATATTTAGATATATTTATGTAAATGCAAGTTGGCCAATAAATTTAATTGTAAAAATTATTTTTAAATTGACTTTTTTTTCTTTCTAAAAGCCAAATAAAAGAGCATAAGGATGAGAAGTAAAACATCTCAATTATGTTGGCCCGTTAAATTAATCACTTAAGAAATACTAATAAAGTATATTAAATAAAAATAAAATATAATTAAAATGCAAAGAAACTTTAAAAAAACTAGCTACACGAAAATTCAAAGAGTAAGAATCTTTCTATAAAATCTTACTATGAAAAACTAGTGAAATAAAAAACCTTCAAACATTAGAACTGTATATTACTTAACTCAGGAAAAAAGAAGTCAAAATTCAAATAAACATTTTAATGGACTAACAATTTCAAATAGTGAGGTCACACTTAAGAAAACAAGCCTACAAAATATGATTCAAGTTTTTAAAAATATAGTCCAACCTAACTTGTATCAAATTAAGGTCGTTCCAATATGTTATTATTTTTTTTACACAAATAAAATGATATTCATTCATTCAAATCGACAGAATACATAAAATACAACCACATATTTAACTTTGCTAAAAACGTAAAGGATGAATCTGCGAACAAACTCACAACATCCGAGTTAATAGCATACAACGACAAAATGCCTACTACAAATAATATGATAAAATTAAAATCAAAGGAATATCCATGCTTCCGGATCTACAACGTTGATGCCCAAATCATCGATTGAATTTGTAATTGGATGAAGATAATCTTTCGAGAAGAATCAAATGAACACTGCAACAATACAGGAAATCAAATAATGCCGCACAAGACAACGACCCACACAACGCCGCACTTAGACGACGAAATTACACAAAAAACAAAAGAAAAACTTAATCTATGTGAAAATCACTTATTTATATTAAAAGAAGAGAACAAAAAGGTGTAGAGGGGATGATTCTAGGCCAAAAATAACTTAAAATCACCCCTCTATAATGAACAAAGAGATCTTGAAGACAGAAGAAAATTAGGGTCGGCAGGACTATGTTCCAATATGTATCAGCTTTGCTTCAAATGCATCCTGACAAGGCACCGGGTCCCAATGGCTTTAATCCAGCTTTCTACCAGCATTTTTGGAGTGTATGCGGTGATGATATTTATGAGGCAGCGAAGGAGTGGTTGGAAAGAGGTTATTTTCCATCTAGTCTGAATGACACTAATATATGTCTGATTCCTAAATGCGAGAATCCTAATTCTATGAAGGAATTACGGCCCATTTCTTTGTGTAATATACTTTATAAGATGGTGTCCAAAGTGTTGGCCAATAGATTAAAAGTTTGTCTTGATAAATGTGTGGCTGAGGAGCAATCAGCTTTTGTTGAAGGGCGGTCTATCCTAGATAATGCCTTGATTGCAATTGAGGTAGTGCATGCTCTTAAACGCAAAACTAAAGGTGCACATGGTGATTTGGCTCTTAAAATCGACATTAGCAAAGCCTATGACAAAGTTGATTAGGGATTCATGAGAGGTATGCTTGAAAGGTTGGGATTTGCTGAAAAGTGGATACATTGGATGATGCTATGTGTGAGTTCAGTAAATTATTCGGTATTGATGAACTTTGAGAAAGTCGGTCCTATTGTTCCGGGTAGAGGTCTTCGACAGGGAGACCCACTGTCTCCTTATTTGTTCATTTTAGTGACGGAAGGCCTATCGGCTGTTATAAAAAATTATTTGGCGCGAGGCGATATTCATGGTGTGAAAATTTGTAGAGGGGCACCTCCGGTGTCCCACCTCCTTTTTGCTGATGATTGCTTCTTGTTTTGCAGGGCAAATTTAGATGAGACGCGAAAGTTGATGAATATTCTTAAAACATATGAAGAAGCCTCAGGACAAGAAATCAATATGTCAAAGTCTGAAGTCTTTTTTAGTAGAAACCTTAGCATGGCGGCTCAAGAGGATCTATCAAGACTTATGGGAGTCAGACATGTTCTAGGTACTGGCACTTATTTAGGTTTACCATCCATGGTGGGTAGGAGCAAGAAGAGCACCTTTACATTTGTGAAGGACCGAGTGTGGAAACGTATAAACTCATGGAGAGGAAGAGCTTTATCCAAAGCGGGAAAAGAGGTAATGATCAAGTCTGTCTTGCAATCTATCCCCTCATATGTAATGAGTGTATACCTTTTACCGGAAACGCTCATAAAGGAGATTGAAAGAATGATCAATTCTTTTTGGTGGGGAGGAGGATCACATAATGGAGGGATTAAATGGTTAGCATGGGATAAAATGACATATCCAAAAGCATATGGTGGGTTGGGATTTCGAAACCTACATCTTTTTAACATGGCAATGGTAGCTAAAAACAAATACTCTTGTGGCTAAGGTGTATAAAGCGAGGTACTTTCCTAACTCTTCTTTTTTTGCATCCACTCTTGGGCATAATCCAAGTTATGCTTGGCGAAGCATATGGAACTCGCGTCATGTTATTATGAATGGTTGTAGATGGAAGATTGGTGATGGTACTAAAATTAATGTCATGAATGAACCATGGCTTAAGAAGGATAATGGAAAGTGGATACAATCACCACAAGAACAAGGTGTGGCTAATTTATATGTGAATCAACTTTTGTGTCCAAATGAGAAAGCATGGGATAGTAACAAAATTCATTCCATTTTTCCTTCATATGTTGCTAACTATATTCTTGCAGTGACCTTGTTTGATGATGTTGAAGAAGACCAATTAGTTTGGGATGATGATATGTATGGTAATTATAGTGTCAAGTCCGGTTATAATTTGCTTCTCCAAACACCGATTGAAGCCGTGACTAGACAAGGTAATGATGATTGGAAGTGGTTATGGAAGATTCAAGCACCTCCGAAAACTAAACATCTTTTGTGGCGCATATGCAAAGGTTGTTTACCAACAAGAACTCGATTGAAGGCAAGACATGTTCAATGCCCATTAATTTGTCTGTTATGCGAGTTAGAGGAGGAGGATGATTGGCATGTTATTTATGGGTGTGAGAGCAGCAAAATTGCGTGGCATGGAGCTGGACTTACCAACATAATTGCACCACATATTCAGCAAGCTAACTCGGCCAAGGAACTTATTTTGAAGCTGTGTCGTTATAATGATCAAAAGGATGCAGGGAAAGTAGCCATGTTGATATGGACTTTGTGGAACAATCGGAATAATTGGGTATGGAACCAAGAGAAGGAACAAGGACAACAACTTGGTTACAAAGCGTTAAGTTTTTGGCATGAATGGGAAGCAGTCCAAACTGTCTACAACAGCGCGCATCAGGTACAGCAACAACATTTATCATGGCAGCCCCCACCTAGAGGCAAATACAAGTGCAATGTTGATGTAGGTGTACATGGAGATGTGAGGAAAACTAGTGCCGGTTGGTGTGTAAGAGATCATAGAGGCCAATTTGTTTTGGGAGGAAGCTCTTGGATTGATGGAAGGTGCTCTTCAAATGAAGGTGAGGCATTAGCCTTGCTAGAAGCAATGAAAGAACTTCAACAAAGAGGCTTCAATAATGTTATCTTTGAAACAGATGCCCAAAACTTAGTTGGTGCAATCCGTCGAAGAAATATCGGTGTGTCTGAATTTAGTTTTATTGTTAATAAGATTAAATGTATGTTGTCTTTATATCCCGGCTTTGAGGTAGAGCCTATTAGGCGACAAGCGAATAGGATCGCTCATACTATAGCTAGAGCGGCTCTTTCTTGGTCTCGTCGCCATGTCTTTGATTTGATACCGCTTTGTATTCACAACTTATTACATAATGAAATAATATGAGTTTCCATTTGTCAAAAAAAAAAAAAATATATATATAGTTTAGAAAACCTATATAACATCCATGTATTAAAAATCATGACATTAATCACAAGCATAAAATATACTAGTAAATCCATGTATTAATTATTTAATTTTTTTTGCTTTTACCATCGGTTTAATTTAGTTTTGGTCAATTTTGACATTAAGTGGTTTCAGTTCCTTTCTGATTGCAATTGTGGAAATCGAACTGTAGTCATTCACATCAAATTTAACGTCAATTACCACTAAATCATCTAAGACGATAAGACTTGAATTGATCAAAGGCGGTGGACGTTTTACACATTAATTGTGTGGCTGGCTGTGGGTATGCACAACCGCGTTTGATGATTATGATATGCTTCCCATACCACCAAACCAACCTTGTCTTTGTCTTGGCTTTACCCACTCCAAACTCTTTCTACTTTTTTCAACCTTCTCATCACTTTCCTCTCTTCCTTTTACATCCACTACCTTCCTATATAAATACTTCACATTCAATCTTCATTTGCAATATCATCACTACAACATATAAAATTTATTCCATTCTTTTGTCATTTGAAATTTCTACCACCTTATAAATACTATATTCAATTCAATGGCTTGTTCAAAAGTTACATTCCTAGTCCTAATTTCTATGGTTTCAATTGTATCCGCTGCCAATTTTAATCAAGACTTTGATATAACATGGGGGGATGGTCGTGCTAAAATACTCAACAATGCTCAACTTCTTACTCTATCTCTTGATAAAGCCTCTGGCTCTGGTTTTCAATCTAAACACGAATATCTTTTTGGTAAAATTGATATGCAACTTAAACTTGTACCAGGAAACTCTGCTGGCACTGTCACCGCCTATTATGTAAGCACATCAAATATTCATTCTTTATTTTATTAGTATTACTTTCATAATATATGGTCATATTTTAATTAATTTCTACTAGCTTATAAAAACTTTTTTACTTATTGAAATTTTTTATGCTCAATTCAGCTATCGTCAAAAGGAGGTGCATGGGATGAAATTGACTTTGAATTCTTAGGAAATTTAAGTGGTGATCCATACATTCTTCATACCAATGTGTTTAGCCAAGGAAAAGGTAATAGAGAGCAACAATTCTACCTTTGGTTTGATCCAACTGCGGATTTTCACACCTATTCCATCCTTTGGAACCCACAACGCATTGTGTAAGTAATAAATTTAATATTTTCTTCTACTCAATTAATTCTTAAAATAAAATAAACAAAAAAATATTTTTTTATTCATTACTTGTGTTGCAAGCAACTAAATAGTCTATTAAATTTCTATGTTTTTCAGTTTTTCTGTGGATGGAACTCCAATTAGGGAATTCAAGAACATGGAATCAAAGGGTATTCCATTTCCCAAAAACCAACCAATGAGGATCTATTCTAGTCTTTGGAATGCTGATGATTGGGCCACAAGAGGAGGACTTGTTAAAACAGATTGGTCAAATGCTCCTTTCACTGCTTCATACAGAAACTTCAATGCTAATGCATGCACTGTGTCTTCTGGAATATCATCTTGTAGTTCAACTCAATCTAATAAGAATGCTTGGTTTTCTGAGGAGTTGGATTCTACAAGTTATGAGAGGCTCAAGTGGGTGCAAAAGAATTATATGATCTATAATTATTGCAATGATATCAAAAGATTTCCTCAGGGTCTGCCTCAAGAATGTAAGATGTCTTAGGAGAACTTTTTTTTGTGGATTTGAGAATTTAGTTTTCCATAAACCCTTTGAGAAATGTATTTCCTATACTTTTGTAACTTTCATAGCGATATTATTTGATTCATTGTATAAGTCATAATAAAGGAACCAATTCACATGGTTAATTATTTCCTAATTCTCATTCTGCTTTTCCAAAGACCATGGCCGTAAATTAATAGTCACATAGTAAAACTCTTAGAAATAATATAAAATTATTGTTTGACTCTATCCTAATAGGTTAAACTTTTGAGATAATTGGTTTATTTGACATGGTATCAGAGCCTCTATGATTAATTGGTCTAGAGTTCGATCTTCGTTTCCTTCACTTTCTAATTAAAAAATAGAATTTAAGTATATGGTAGCTAGATTTATGCATTATCCACGCCTCAAGCCTAAATAAACTCTTGCGTGAGAGGGTGTGTTAAAATTAATATAAAACTATTGATGTGGCTCTATCATAACAATTTAAACTTTTTGGATAATCAATTATTTGACAAAAATTAACAAAAGTTTAGTCATAAATTAAGTCACATAGTAAAACTAACAAAAGTTTTAAAAATTGTAAAACTAAGCTACAAAAAAAACAATAACAAAGAAGTAAGGGTAAATTGACATTTATTCCTATAAAGTAGATATATTCTGTTTTATTCGCCGTAAAATAATTTTTTATTACTTTTTGTAATATATATATATATATATAAGTATATAAGTGATGACGTGACATGCCCAATTAAGGAGGTAAATTAAAATTCGTAAACATTATGGGGGCAAAAAGGATGGAATTTTAAATCGGCATATTCAATGAGGAGGTAAATAAAAAAAATTAAGGGAGGTAATACAATTTTTTTTTACAAGAGGTAATTAAAAATACATCCACATTACAGAGAAATAAATGTCGATTTACCCTTGTTTTTATCAAACTAACTAAAATAATAGTAATAAGATAACTTAAAAATATATTAAATACTATTTTAGTCCCTTGGTTACCTAAATAAATAAATTAGGTATCTCACTTCAACATCTGAATTTCTAATCCTCAACTTAGCACTTGCAGCTGATCCGACTTTTTTTTATGATTTTGGAATGGTGATTTTTGTTTTGAAAAATAGTGATTACTTGTTCTAAAAGTGATAATTTTTTATATGCTCCCTACATGTTCAAAAATGGGGTTAAAAGTTCTTCTTCAAAAAAAAAAACTTAAATTTAGTTTTTGAACTAATTTATTTTTGTTATTTTTAACAAAATATTTATATAAAAACATTTGGGTTAAATATGGTTATTAGCGAATTTTAATTTTCATCTATAAAAAAAATCAAATGTTATAATCAACAAAAAAAAAAAAAAAATCTATTTTGGTTTTAGTCAAATTTTGACATGTTTTTTTTTATATATTTTTTGAACACTTATAATATAAGGTTTAGATTTCCTACTATAACAGTAGAATGTTGTAATCAATCTCAATTATCCGATCTAAAATCAATGGCCGAAAATGTTTTTATTAAAATAACATAGTTTTCAATACTATTACTCCGTTTAATATCAATGGTTTAAATCAAAAACTGTGTATAACAATTGTTGTTTTTGGATTTCCAAACTATTGTATTTTGGTTCCAAATTCTATTTTAAAAGAAAATATCTATCGAAGTTGTTACTAGGTTGAATCACGACCAGGTCGCTCTCTTTAAGACGTTTCGTGGCACTACCCGAAATTGTGCAAGGTAGACTATCAACCACGCCGCCTCCAGGATAAAACAAGCCCAGTTACAACTGTGCGATTAACTACTGCACCGTAGAAAACCGTTCGAGAATTATACCTTCAATATGGTACTAAGACCACTCTTTTAATAATGAAACCACTTTAATATGGTATTGTTACCACTCTATTATGGTGCTGAGACCACTCAAATATGGTGTTACCACCATTCTAACTTTTAAGTTCTCCTATCAATATGGTACTACGACCACTCAAATATGGTGATTCCACAATTTTTTAATTTCTCCTCAAATCAATATGATACTACGACCACTCAAATATGGTGTTACCACCTTTCTAACTTTAATTTCTCCTCAAATAGAAAAAAAATATTAAAAGAATATTTATATACTATTAAGATCATTTTTAATTCCGACGGGACATTCTTGTTTCAAAAGGGACTATGATCTTAAAAGTACTCTTTATTCCGACTCTTTATTCCGAAAGGACATACATTATCCAAGGAACTATGTTTTTAAGACCTTTCTTTATTTCGAAGGGACATTATTCCGAATAGGGACTAAAGTCTTAAGAACACTCTTATTTCCGAAGGGACAGAAAAGGGAGATGAGAAGAAGAATAGCTCGTCAACACAAGCTGGAGGGAGAAGAGAGAAAGAGTTCTCGACAACTCAATAGAAACTCGTGATTTTTGAACTGGGTGAAGTTCTCTATTTATTTATATAGAAATTGTGTAACTGTTTTAGCAAAAATTGCTACAGCAGTTACTCTAATGGATAAGATCAAAAAGAAACTTATTCAATAATCCGTTCAACAACATTTGTGGATGAGATCAAAAGAAACAAATCCACAATAACAAACTAATGAGGGAAAGATAGGAAATTCAGTTGGATACTCAATTTTATCACAATAACCATAAACTAAAATTAAATACCACTATTTAAACACTACTAATATGTGTGTTCTATTTTATGTGGGACCCCCACACTATTTTTTCAATTCACACAATATTAGATCAAGGTTTAATTACTTAGTGTTTAATCTTCCAACCTTCTAATTTATTTCCAATTCACACCAATGTTCCAAAAACAATTACAGCAGAAAATCAACATCCTCGTGTCAACACTTGCCTAATTCCAATGTAGTATCTAACAAGTAATGTTTTCCTTGTTGGATTTAATCATATCCTAAGCATCACCGGTCTGATGGCGGTGGTATATTGGGTGGGACGTGCCTACCCAAGAGGACAAATCAATATTGATATGTGAGAGTGAGACCCACATTACATCATTGCAACCAGCTCAACTCAATTCCAATTCAATAGCCATAACTAATATATGCAAATGCGCGTCTCCTATTATTAGGCAACCAAGCCAAACCATTAGTAGTAAATACCACTTTTTTTGAGTCTAAGATGTTGGGCAAGTAACACCCACTTGCAAATAATTTTATTTAAGACAGCTTAGGCCAAATGAAACTACAGCTGTATGCATGTATGTATCCGAGCGACTGCACTTTCCTCTCTTCCTTCCTTCCTTCCTTACACATAAAATGTATAAATACCACTCCTCACTTCTCTGCTACAATCATCCCTTCAACATTTAATAGCCACTACCAACTACTCTATTACACAAAACATACAATTCAAATCTACTCACAATGGCATTTCTTCATTCTTCAACAATCACTGTCCTATATGTATTTGCATCCTTCATGGCAGAATACTCGACAATGCCCAACTTCTCACTCTTTCTCTTGACAAAGCCTCTGGTTCTGGATTCCAATCCAAGAACGAATATCTCTTCGGCAATATTGATATGCAACTCAAACTTGTACCAGGAAACTCTGCTGGCACCGTCACTGCTTACTATGTAAGTACTTCTAACACTTATTTACAGTCTTAATGCTAATGCTACAATAATATTTAACTTTCAAATTTATGATCATGTGTTAATTATTTTCCTTATGGTATGCAGTTGTCGTCAAAAGGATCAAATTGGGACGAGATTGATTTTGAATTTTTGGGGAATGTGAGTGGAGAACCATACATTCTTCACACAAATGTGTTTAGTCAAGGAAAAGGCAACAGAGAGCAACAATTTTATCTTTGGTTTGATCCAACCGCTGATTTCCACACCTATTCCATTCTATGGAATCCTCAACGCATCATGTAAGCACTTTTTATAATTACAATACATACGCAAACACCAGATACGATAATCATAAATTAATTTATCAACACATGTTATTAGACACCAGCATGTATCTGACACCAAACACGTTTTTAATCTTCCGTATCAGTGTTCGGTGTATTTAGGTTTCCTTCAAAATGTTTCTATTTTAATGCAGTTTCTCAGTTGATGGAACAGCCATAAGAGAATTCAAGAACATGGAATCAAAAGGAGTTGCATTTCCAAAGAATCAACCAATGAGGATATACTCAAGTTTATGGAATGCTGATGATTGGGCAACAAGAGGTGGCATTGTCAAGACAGATTGGACAAATGCTCCATTCACATCATCATATAGGAATTTCAATGCAGATGCTTCTTCATCCAATGCATGGTACTCCCAACAGTTGGATTCAACAAGTGAACAGAGATTGAGTTGGGTCCAAAAGAATTACATGATTTACAGTTATTGCAATGACTCCAAAAGATTTCCTCAGGGCCTTCCAACCGAGTGCACTGCATCTTAACTAATCTTTCTATATTCCTATTGAAACTATATACTTGTAATGTGGTTCATGTTAATTCATTTATTCTATGATACTATAAATATTCATATTTCTTTTCTTCCAAGCTTCATATAATCGTTTAAACTGATTCAATATATTTGTCTTAAGGTGTATATAAATATCATGTTAAACAGTGCACCGGGTGCACTAGTTAAGGATACTTAAAAAGAAAATAAAACGATAAAGTTAATGTTAAAAAGATAACTTTTTATATTAAATGTACAAGTTTCGAGAAAATATTTCTATATTAATCTGCTTAACTAGAGCATCGGGTATAATGATTATCATTTTCCATATGTTAATGCATTTTACTTAGCTGTATTAATGCATTTTATGTTAAATAAAATAAGATGTTTTTCTTATGTTTGACCTAAGACTCGTAAAACATAAGGAACAGGACTGCTAGGAAGTATCGGTCCTCAATGGAAACATCATACTCTTATTATACACTACCTACAGTGGATAAATGATCCTTGTCTTGTCATGAGATATTCATTCTTCAATATTTCACTCACACACATGAGACTCAAAAGACCGTAATACATGCACATCTTTTACTATACATACATGCATATGCACACATTCACAAGGTACCTACATTTCACCCATTTTATGCACTCTCATCTTTTGATTAGTTACTGACCTTAGTGTTGGAGTACTAACATTTTTATAGGTACCCTTCCTATGTAAAATTAAACTCATCGCCATCATCGGCATCACTAGATCACTAGGTACCCTTCCTCTCGGTGACTCTTTTTTTTGTTGCACGTCGTTAACAAATTATAAATTACAAAGGATGCCAACATAGTTTTGAAAGTCTTTTATTCTTTTTTATGTCGTTGTGCTCTTAGTTAACAAAAAAACAATCCTTTAAGAAAGAAAAATAATAGTAAGCTATTAAAGCTTTTATGTTTTATAAATTAAAGAAGGATAAAGTTTTATCAATTCAAATGACACTAATGATCAATTTATATCTATCACAAAAAGATTGAAATTCAACATTAATGATTATTTAATTTTATAAATTCAAATAACACTAATTTTTATGGATTCAAGTGACATTTCCAATCATTTTATAAATTTAGAAACAATAATCTGAATTTACTACAGAAAACATTTGAGGACCATTTAAACCATATCTTTAAAGACAATTTTCAGAGGAATTAAAAAAAAAAAAAAAAAAAAAAAGGAATATTTTCTTTTTACAGCCGGTGTACAAAAAATGGTATATTTAGATATGTTTTTGGACAAAAGGGATGGAGACTGAGCCGAAATGAAAGGGTGCAAAAGTGTTTTTGGCACTATACGCATTTCATTGGACGATTGAAACGAGGGCTATTTTCACCATTTTCCTTTCCCTTTTTTCCATCCCTACAAAATTGCCCGATCCCAAGGAAGAAACAAGTAAAATGTTTATTAATATATGTATTAATAGCTGTGTATTAATTAATTAATTAAACGATGTCATGTAATTGATTAATTGGACTTTTGTCCAATCATTAATATTCTACATGCATTGCATGGTATCATATGATTCACGATTAGTCCCTATAAATACCTTCCCTAGCAACGAACAGCAAAAACACAACCACTAAATTAACAAGGTTAAATAATTACATTTCTCCATCACTAATTAACAACAATGTCAATTAGACCCTTCGCCGTATTGATCCTAGTTCATGTGTGGCTTTTGATGGCAACAATGTCAATAGCTCAGTTTGTTATCGACACAAGTGGCGAACCCGTTGAGGATGATGAGGAATATTTTATCAGGCCTGCTATCACAGGAAATGGGGGAGGTGCTACTTTTGTCACCGGCAATGCGCCATGCCCTCTGAATGTTGGTCTTGATAATGCTGAGTCGACACTCGGTTTGCCTGTGGTATTCATTCCTTTTGCTCCTCATCATGATGACGATGATTTGAGGCTTAACAGAGACTTAAGAGTATCATTTGCCGCTTCCTCAAGTTGTACGCAGTCGACACAATGGAGATTGGGTGAGAAGGACGCTACGAGTGGAAGGAGATTGATTATCACCGGAAGAGATGATAGTACAAATGGATCATATGGTAACTTTTTTAGAATTGTGCAAACACAAACTGTTGGTGTCTATAACATCCAATGGTGCCCTACAAAAGTGTGCCCAACTTGTAAGTTTGAATGTGGAACTGTTGGTGTTATTCGTGAGAATGGCAAGATTTTGTTAGCTCTTGATGGTGGTGCTCTCCCTACTGTGTTCCAGAAAGAGTGATTATTGGTGTGTTTTAATGTATGCATGTTTCCTTGTTGCTCTAAGTATGTCTAATATATGTTAATAAATAGATGTAGAGCTACTGTTCCTTCAATTGAATCAAAGAAAGCGACATGTATGTTTTTTGTTCGGTTGATTCAAATGTATACAATAAAGCTCTGAACTGTTGTAAAAAGAAAATTCTAAATGGTTTTTTTTTCTTAATGGAATTTTAGCTTTTGTTTCAAAAAAAATATGAAATTTTAGCCTCCTATTTTGGTCAAACTCCAACTTTGGTACCTCATTTTTATAATTTTATTTCACTGGTTAAAAAATATCGAGCAAATCGTAATAATTTTGAACATTCTATTTGATGACACGATAATAAATTAGTGATCTATTTTTAATGGCATAGTTTCCACTTGTCTTGTTTTTAATGTACACAAAGTCATCCCTAAATTTGATTTTTGAACTCTACTAAGTGATGATTGGGTGTTGAATACCCATGAATAGCCTCATTGCTCCCGATCGTTAAATAAGACTCGCCATTGGCAAGTCTCCAATGTCATCATGATTCACACGAAACTCAACATCGAAAAGGATATGGGCGTGCCTAGTCCAATCACATGGTGAAGTATAGAGTCGGGATCTAAAAATCAACATATAAAACAAAATATGCATCAAACATACTTCATCTGTTCCAAAATAGAAGTCGTTTTGACCATATTACACAAATTAAAAAATGTAATCATTATTGTATGGAAAAGAAAAATTATGAGTTAGTTTACAAAATTGTCTTTCATTAATTGTGTTGGAAAGATAAATTGAAGAATTGAGAGAATAAAAAAATAAATAATGAAGGATATAATAGGAAAAAGAGCAATAAATGTTTCATTGGTAATGCAACGACTTATATTTTGAAACAAATTTTTTTCTCAAAACGACTTATATTTTAGAACGGATGAAGTATATTGCATGACAAATGACATAAAAGTTACATGCTAAATAACACAGCTAATAATGCAAAATAAGCATTATTTTTCACATGCTTATGATTCTAGAATTAATGTTTCCACTTATAATTGTGAAATTATTTTTCACTAAACTCCCTCTTGGACCCTTGAGGTGTAGCTTTTTCTATTGTTAGTTTGAAACGTGTGCAAGTATACACAGTCAAATCATAACAAGTTATGAGATAGAGTATCGTACCCATAAAGATTGTTTAATGGAACTCCATTTCCATTTTCACACAAAATAGTTTTTAGTTTATGGGCAAAAACATAACTAAATACCATTTAGGGTTTTCAAAAGTAAAACGAAAATTAATTGTTGGAAAACAAGAGGTGGAAAAGTGTTGGAACAATGGCTTATTCTAGGCTAAAATAGTCTTTTGGTCCCTTAACTAATTTATTGGTTTCATTTTGGTCCCTTAACTATTTATTGTTACATTTGGATCCATTAACTTTGTTTTCGTTAGTCTATTTAATCCCTTCCGTTAGTTTTTAACTCCAGATGTCTATATGGTAGATAACATTGTATGTAATCCACCAAAGACCTCATTAAGTTTTTAAAACTTTAACCATTTGATCTTTGTGCAAAAAATATAACCGTTGAATCTTACATTTCTATTAAATCTAATGATGAATGAGCATCAAGTAATTATTTTTACTCTTCTCATCTCTTCTCTCCTTTATTTTCATCTTTATCAATATCTTCATAAACCTTTCATAAAACAAATTCAAATCTTCAAACAAACCAAAAAAATTAAATTTCAACCCAAAAATTTAAAAAATTCCTCTTCTGCTTCGTTTAGCTCTTCCTTCTCACATTTCCAATCTCGCGTTTAGATCTAACAGTGGTGGTGTTTTCTTGCAAAGATCTTATTTATAGAGGAGATCGATTGGACAAAGTAATAGAAAAATGTTTGTTTGAAGTGTTTTTTGATTTTTTTTTCGGGAGAAAGAAATGGATAGCTATGATATATTGAATGATTTTACTAATTTATAATATTATATATATGTTGTGTTAATCAATTAATTGATTGGTTTATGTCTTTTTATTTATGCTTGTTGCCTACATGAGTGGGAGTTGGATCGAACACCATAATTTGGTGTACTGTAATTCATTCCATTTACTCCCTAAACATAAACATCTATTGCTTTCTTCATTCTTATTAAAAAAGTTGATGGGTGATTTAGTATATGTATCCATTTTATGTGTAGAGATGTACTCGAAATAACTTTTAAATATTTCTTTTTTAGAAAACTTTACTTATATATGTTAATCTTGACTCTTTATGTTCCAAGTGATATTAAGTATGATTGATTTGAACAAGCAATAAATATAAAAAGACTTGATGTATATTTATGGACAAATGGTATTTATATTTACAAAGATGGAGTATCTCCAATATAAAAATGTATATAACTTTGCTTTTTTTTTTTTTTTTTTTTATAAAATATAAACAAATTTTACTTTTTAAATTTATTGTTTAATTGCATATTTGACTCCTTATGTTTATGTGATGTTTCAATTTGATCTTTTACGTTTAAAAAGTATCAATTTGATCTCTTACATTTCGATTGTTTGTATCAATTTGGTTTAATTGCTTTTCGTCAGTTTTAATTTCACACTGACATGGTTTGAACTCTTCACATGGCTGACAAATTTCATATGCGGATAAAACAGATATTGGAATTGACCCCGATTAAAAAAAAGGGTTTTCTATTTCATTTTCTCTCCAATTCAAATTGAAAACCAAGCTACTAAATTAGAGCTTTCAATCAATCAACGGCAGGCAACAACTCATCAAATATTGTTGGAACTAGATCTAGTCATCGTCGTCTTCATTCTTCTTCCAATTCACACCAGTTCTGTGTTCGTGGTAGATCGTCAATATGAACGCTTACCTGTAGATGCAAAAATTTCTGTGTAATTCGAACCGCAAAGACTTTTGCAAACTATGAGCGTAAATTTTGGGGATGCATAAACTTTAAGGTAGTTGCTTATTATTCTGCAATTGATCTAAAACAATTTGACGTAGTTTTCTTTTTTCTTATTCAAATTCTTCTTATTATGCAATTGGTTTACAAATTCAGAGACTTCATGATGTTGGATCTAACTACTTTGGTTGGTTTGACAATGTAGAAGTTAATGGAAATGGTAAGAAAGAGACAAAAATTGAGAATTTTGATTCTAAGATTGAAAAAATTGAAATGTTACTTGATGAAAAGAATTTGAAGATAAAAGACGCTGATGTCAAACTACATAAAAACATGAAATTTGCAAGGCAAAAGAAGACCTTAATCTAATAAAATCTCATTTCAATCTCTTTTATATTTATATTTTTGAGTTTAAATGAAATAAAATATATTAGCCAAGTGTGTGTCCACATATGCAATCCGTCAGCCATGTGGAGAGTTCAAATGTTGTTAGTGGAAAAACTACGGAAAAGACTAATTAATGCAAATGTGAAAAATATAAGGGACTAAATTGAAACTTTAATAAACATACAAGACCAAATGTGTAGTTAAAACTTAAATTTATTGTATAATTAATATTACATCTAGTTCTTTTTATAATATAAGAAACAATTACTTTCTAGGTTCTTTGAATAATCGATGTATCTATTTGATGTTATACAATAAATACATCAATTATTTAATGAATCTAAAAAGCGAGTTGTTACTTACAGGACCGGTCTAGACAATTTGGAGGCCCGGCAATAAATATTAAAAATTAACCACTTAATAAAAAATGCAAAAATTTAAAAAATAATACTCATTTAAATTGTAAATAAAATCAATAACATAAAAAATAGTCATCCTTGCAACCAACCTACAAAAAATTGTATTTTAATAAATAACAACAAAATATCTCCTAGCTATTTAAAAAAGCAGTCCTTTTAACAGTGTTACGGAGAAGGAGAAGATACATGCATTTTTGTTTGTGTTTGAAACATAACAAATTTTTTTTTTCTTCTAAAAAATGTACCTAATCACTTTAGATTGACAAACTGACCAAATAAATTACCAATAAAGCTAAATAGGCCTTGTTCACCAAATTAATAATTAATATATAACTTACATGCCTCGTGCTCAAGCAATGCTATGTGGTGTGTTTTGGTGATGAAATTGTATGGGATTTCCTGTATCATCATGGCATGTCTTATGCCTATTATATTATATATATATAGAATAATTTATTTATTTTTGCTTTTCAAAAAAATATATATATAAGCCTCGTGCATTTGTCAGTGGTAAATTAATAATCTCGCGTGTAACGTGAGGCTCGCGGACATGATTGTGCGTGCGTGGTACTCGTTAGGATGAATAAAAAATGTTACAAATTTTTTTTGAATGAGTAAAGAGGATAGAATCTTCCAAGTTCCAACTACGGTAGCACTTCTAAGCATTTTCATTCTATATAGGCTATATATATAGGAAAAAAAATTAGTACAAACTTAGTACAACCCAAAATATATCTTGTTTTTTGGTAAATTTAGTACTGTATATATCAATGTTTTAATAACCGCACTGGAGCTTGAACCGATGTGGCTATTGATTCAAGGTTCAACCGGTCGGACTGATTCAACCGTTCACATTTGGTGTAGTTTTGTGTCAAAAAAAATTTGGTGTAGTTTGAGTCACATGCCTTAAGTTTAACATACAGGATATGAAATTAACATTTCGTAGTTTAAGAAAATGATAAATAACTTCTCTTATTACAAGATTTTCACTATCTATTAGTATTACAGATAAATATCCAAAGTACATCTCAATAATAATGTCAAAAATTATAAAGCTTCTCTTATTTCAATTTTGATTCTAGATGAGCAATAAAAGAATACAAGCCTTACAAAGATGAAAAAAAAGAAGTTGCTCATCACAAGGTTTCATAACAAGACATCTATCTTGGGCTGCAAGTACCAAAGAACACTAAGAAATTGAAATTAATACTTAGGAAAATTACCTAATAATAATGCAAGTAATACTAGCCGCACTCTACACACAGTAACTGAGTGGAACTAACAATGGAATGATAATGATGTGTTAACTATGTAGCTTGAACACGTTACCGCCATGTCTAAAACATAAAACTGTTTATTTCTTGTTTGTCTCGAAGACATACTTGATAAGTGATTCTTTGATGGAAAGCAATTCTGGGAATTCCTTCTTTAATTTGGCACCATCCATCTCATTGTTGCTTCGAGCAGCCACAATCACCTTGGCTTGTTCTTCGAGCGTGAAATTTTGCCACTTGTAACTAGGGTCAATGTAATCCCTATACATCTCAAGGATCTGGTTGTGGCTTATAGCACCAGGGTTTGTGAAATTCCAGATACCACTCAAGTTTCTCTTTGCCATCTCAATTGAAATAGGTAGTAGTTCATCTAATACTGTCATGCTGTTTGGAATGTTGACAACTTTGTTATAACGAGAAATCTTTGTGATGAAGTTGCGTGGGTTGCTCAAATCAGAGGAAATCGGCATGCGAACTCTAAGGGTGCATACATTGTCATATTCTCTCAAGAGTTCTTCAACCTGATCAAAATTCAATAAAAACTTACTGTTTGAAAGAAAGAAAAAAAATCATAATGCAAAGGTAATAAATAAGATCATTGTATTTAAGTTAACTTACCATAGCTTTAGTTTTGGAATAGAAAGATCCCATGAAATTGGGCTTGTCTTCCTCCTTAAAACCAATGCCAGATCCTTCCGGATGTGCTGCATCATACTCAAATATGCAGCCAGTGGCATAATTAATCATCAAGATACCGTGCTCTCTGCACACATCAGCCAATGTTAAAGTACCGGCAACATTAGCGCGGATGGTTTCTGTTTTATGAGTTTCACACCAATCAACATTGGGTCTTCCGGTGACACCTGCAGCATTAAAAACATGAGTTGGCTTCACATTCTGAATATCAGCAATGAGAGATGCACGATCCTCTAGACGACCCTTTGCATATTCATATGGAATTCCTTGCTTTTCACACAATTTCCCCAGCAAACCTCCAATCCACCCTGTTCTACCAAAGAGCAAGAACTTCAAAGGATGTTTCTGCTGACCGCCAGTGTTCTTGGATGATGGGACCACCATATGAGTATTATTAGATGAATTGAATGATGCGGGATTTTCCCCTTCGGATCCTTCAAAATGTCTCTCCATTCCACCAGGCATCATCAACATCCTCGGATGAGGAAGCAATGCACCACTGACATCCCCCCACCAATCGGGATTTTTGGTATACCATTCTATGGTTTTCTTCAGGCCCTCATCCCACGTGGTCCTCTCGGACCAACCGAGGTTCTTCAGCTTCTGATCATCGAGAAAGTATCTCTGGTCGTTAAATGGTCTGTTCTCAACAAATTTAATGCTTTTTTCTGGATCCATTGAAAAAAGTCTGCATATATCCTTGGCTACGTCGATAACTCCCCTTTCTTTCTTTGTTCCAATATTGTAAACATGGCCAACTTCTCCCTTGTGAAGGACAACTTCAAATGCCTCAGCAACATCTTCGCAATACAAATAACTCCTCACATTAGAACCATCCCCGTGAATTGGAAGATTCTTTCCTTGCATAGCAAGAAGGATGAACTTTGGAATCAACTTCTCAGGAAACTGATTTGGCCCATAAACGTTGTTTCCACGTGTTGTGATAACAGGTAGTCCATATGACCTACCATAAGCCATGACAAGCATTTCTGCTCCTGCTTTTGTTGCAGAGTATGGATTTGTGGGGAGAAGTTGAGAAGCTTCATGGTTTCCAACAATAGCATCTTCATCGGTCTCACCATAGACCTCATCGGTACTGACATGAATGAACCTTCTGATCTGGCCAGTAACCTTACAGGCTTCTAATAGGACATGAGTTCCATATATATTGTTCTTGGTGAACTCAAAGCTATTACCAAACGAGTTGTCAACATGAGTTTGAGCGGCAAAGTGCATTATTGTGTCAATCGACTCGGTAATAAGCAAGTAATTGACAAGATCAGCACTACCGATATCTCCCTTCACAAATTTAAAGTTGGGAGATGATTTAGACGGAAGGAGATTCTTTAGATTAGAACAATAATCTAGTTTGTCAAGCACAACAATTTTGTACTCAGGATGGCTTCGGACAAGCCGATTGGCAACATGAGATGCAATAAATCCAGCTGCCCCAGTAATGAGGATATTCTTCGGGGTATATGAAGCCATCTCAGGCTATCTGTTTTGAATAAAATCAAACAGAAATCACAAACACAAGTATTAATAATCTCAAATCTCAAACAAAAACAGAATCATCAAGGAAAAATAAAACTATTTTTGGAGTTAGAAAGAGATCTTTAGTTTCTAACTTCGACGCTGCAAGTGCTAAGATATAAGTACTACAAGAAAACAATAAAACAAAAACTGAAGATAACTTCAAGATAAATTAAACATTACAATAATACATAAGGTTACATTATTCAAGTAATTAATATGCATAAACAAAAAGTAACTACAATCATTATTCATCAATGAATGTTAGAAAGAGTACACTCTTCTACATCTATGGATAATGACAAAAGTAAAACGCAGTAGAACACGAAACGCATAAAATTCAACCTGAAAACGAAAAAATCATCTAAATGAAACTACTTAATTTTGCATAACCAAAGACATTGAAGCATAAGTTAGAAGCTAGAATTAAATAAATAAAAAAATCAACACAGATCTATTTTCTAGAGTATAACCAGAAGCAGGTTTGAAATGCTAACGTGGCAGAATCAAGCAACACAATGATGAACAGACAAAAACATCACTATCACAAATCATATAACAGATCCGTAAAAAGAAAGCAATTATTTTAACATAATAAGAAAAATTGAAATGAGCAAAACAAGGATCAAACATAAAACACGATGGAAAGTGAGAAAAAAAAACTTACAAAATGGTAACGATGAAGAAGAAAGAAGAATTGTTGTGAGTGTGTGTATGTATGAATGAATGTTAAATGAGAGGAGGAGAAGAAGAAAATGGTGGAGCTGTGAAATGGTATATATGCACGCGTCTATATATGTATGAATGGAGACAGTTAAGGGGAGCCAGGGGATCGTTATAATTACATAAACACCCCTCGATCTTTCTTCATTTACGCGCTTCGCATCCACTGTCTGTGTCCAAAATTTATTTGATTAGCGGTGGAATAATGATTGGCACCAAGTTTTTCTTTTCTTTTTATGGTAATAATTGGCTCTAATTTTTAGATAGGGTGGAAACTTACACGAAAATTGCTGTTTTTTCCGTTTTAATTATAACTAAATTTTTATTTTTTATATTTATTGAATAAGTAACGTATTTGGTATATAATTAAGATTAAATACATTAATGATTCAATGAATTTAAAAAATAAAAATTTGTTTATAATTAAGGTCGAAAAAATACTTTTTTTTTCTTTTTATAAGAAAAATTACTGTCACGTTGTAAAAAATTTTTTGTTTAATAAACAAAGCAAAATATATTATAATGGAGTGTAAAATGTACTCAATCGCGTACGATACAAAGAAAATTATTATATATTTTGGAAACATACAAGAGGTTAAAAAATTTCTTACAATGATTTACTTTTATTTTGGACCGCTAAATCAGATGCAAGAAATATGAAAATGGATCTCCTATAATCACTATTTGACTATAGGTTAAAAATTTCTTAGTGTCCACTTATGAATTAAACATAAAAGTAAATTTGCATTCGATTTTGAGTTTGGATAAGATAGACAGAAAATAAAAGATAAAATAAACCATATAGATAAAGAGGGTTAGGTCAGGCGCTTTCGAATCCCTCCTTTATTTCTATTTGGTAATATATGTTGCTATATTTCCTTGGAATTATTTATCACGAAGGATTAACTAAATAGTGAGATGTGTTTTCGCATATTCAATTCACCCAATGCAATTGAAGACATCTTCCACTAACACCGGTTGAAAATCATGCAAATGTTAATTTAGTGAACATGAATCCTATTAGCCTCTAGCCTCAGGTTAATTGATGTCAGTCTCCCCAGTGTTGGCTAGAATAATTATCCCAATTCTAGATTTATGGTTCTATTATGACGACACCTAATTCCCAACAACAATACATAAATGTGCCTGCTTACAAGTTGAAATATAAGCATAAGAGATGTAATTAAAAATGATAAATACAATTGCAAGTAATTTTATTTTTTTTAAACCAATTGCATGTTTCAAATATTCCTAGGGGGTTCATCTACTCGACCTAACCTAAGGAATTTAACCACTCATAATGATAATCATCATAACAAAAGAGTTTAGAAAATTACACATAAGAATATCTTGTTGTCTTGTGTGGAAAGTCGCTCTCCTTTGTTGCACATGAATTGTACTATGTGTTGTTATCAGTGATCTCCTACGGTCACTATTTGACTACAGGTTAAAAATTTCTTAGTGTTCACTTATGAATTAAACATAAAAGTAAATTTGCATTCGATTTTGAGTTTGGATAAGATCGACAAAAAATAAAAAAATAAAAAAAATCATATAGATAAAGATGGTTAGGTCAGGCGCTTTCGAATCCCTCCTTTATTCCTATTTGGTAATATATGTCGCTATATTTCCTTGGAATTATTTATCACGGAGGATTAACTAAATAGTGAGATGTGTTTTCGCATACTCAATTCACCCAATGCAATTGAAGACATCTGTCACTAACACCGATTGAAAATCATGCAAGTGTTAATTTAGTGAACGTGAATCCTATTAGCCTCTAGCCTCAGGTTAATTGATGTCACTCTCCCCAGTGCTGGCTAGAATAATTATCCCAATTTCAGATTTATGGTTCTATTATGACGACACCTAATTCCCAACAACAATACTTAAATGCACCTGCTTACAAATTGAAATATAAGCACATGTTTCAAATATTCCTAGGGGGTTCATTCATCTATTCGACCTAACCTAAGGAATTTAGCCACTCATAATAGTAATCATCGTAACAAAAGAGTTTAGAAGATTACACATAAGAATAACTTGTTGTCTTGTGTGGAAAGTTGCTATCCTTTGTTGCACCTGAATTGTACTATGTGCTGTTTTGAGTGATGTTGTGTAAAATATGTGGAGAATGACTCTATTTATAGGCTTCTTTTGCCATTGTGGGACGATGTTTTCCATTGCGGCCCGATGCGAGTTTAGATTTTCTCCAAATTCATTTTTTGCACAAATTTTCTTCAATTTAATTTCCATCCCATCGTGGCACAATGTGCCCTGGGCTGATTTCCTTCATTTTTGCTCTTTTTTTGTGTAATTTCTTTAACTCTTGCTTCTTCTTCAAATAACTTAATTTCCTTAGGTCTTTATCATGTAAGTTCTTGTCATCATTAACCAAATCAATTGTCTAACAAATACTCTTTTTTTATTTATTTAACCATGTTCCCAAAACATAAAAAATGATTTCAACCTTCCAGCTCTGATGGAAAACTCAACTCATCTAAACACATTTTCCCACACACATTTAATAAAACAACAATGGAAGAAGAGATGAGAGCAATCTTCATTATTCATAAAGCAAAAAGTACAAGGAAGATCATGCGAATTGAGCAAAATACCTTTGTGGTTTAAAGTTGCCGTCATAGATAACTTCTATAATAATATTCTCCATCCAAAAAAAATTATCTTAGAAGGAACATCATTCTTCCAAAGCTAAATCTCAACAAAATCAGCCCACATCACTTCTCGATCAACTAAAAACCTCCATTTCCATTTAATTATTGAAATTACATTAAAAAGTTCTAAATTTTTTACCTCTAATCCTCCTTGATCCTTAGGTAAACAAATTTGATCTCACTTAACCCAACACACTTATTATCCTCAATACAACCTCCCCATAAAAAATTCCTTTAGATCCTCACTAATTGTTTTAGAATACAACTAGGAGCCTTGAAGAAAGAAAAGAAATAGAGAGGGATGCTTGCCAATACCAAAGATAATTGGCGGCCCTTCCAAGTGCTTAATCTATATGACATAGCTTCCACGGCCAGTTACCAAGTCTCTCTCTCTCTCCGTTAATGCTAGCATGAAAGAAACGAATGTTTGCATCCCTTTCTTCGTTGTCTACCTTTACACTTTGTTTGGTTTGAGAGAAATAAGAAATAGAGTTAAAGAAGAGAGAATTAGAAGAGAGATAAACATTTTCTTTTGTTTGGACAACAGAGAAATAGAGAATAGAAAAAAATCTATGGTGGGTCCCACTCACTTTTTATTTCTTTTCTCCCCATCGAAGAAACAAAGAAGAAAATATTGTTCATACTTTGATATTTCTTTCTTGCCCTTGTTTTGCGCGACAAATTTTCACTCTACTTTTTCTCCTATTTATTTTCGGGTACCATTATTTTCTTCTTCCACTCATCCTCTAGATGAAGGCTATGCACCATCTTCGATTGTTAGCATGAAAGAAACGAGTGTTTATATGCGCTTCTCAGACCAATTTCGTTCTAAATTTTTTGTGAAGAAGACTTTCTTCGTAAAGAATCTGATCCCAAAACTTCTTAACCAACTCCTTAAAATTAAAAATAGGTGGATCACCATTCCTATTTGCAATCAAATTCTTTATCTCATTCAATGGTATTATTAATTTTTAGATCAAGAAGACCGAAATCCTCCCTATTCCACACCTTCAAACTTTTCTTTAGTCTTTTCATCTTTTCCTTTAAAACATAAACTTTTTTACCTTCAACCTCCAACTTCTTCCAAGTTTGTCACAAAAGGAATAAAATTCGGATGTTCTAGTCAACAGTTGTAAAATTTAAAAGGAATAGGACCCCAATTAAGATTAGAGCAAAATTTTCTAAAATTTAATATTTGTAATAGCAAAATTTTCTTTTTTTAAAAAAACTTACTATCATTAATAAATATAGAATAATTACACATGAATAAAGTCAGATAGACAATAAATCGAGCCACTATTCTAATTAAAATTTATATCGTGGATATTAGATATCATAAAAATAAGATAAATTTATATTTAACAATATTTAAGGATTAAATAAATTTGATTTTAGTTTGTGTTCAACTTTTATTTGTTTTTAATCCCTACATTTAACAATATTGTATTCTTAATCCCTCATCATTCATTTGTCTCTTATAAAAGACTAAAATTGCACAATTTTATAAATGTTTAGGGATTAAAAACGAATAATTATTTTGTACAGATAAAAATCAACTTGTATCAATGTTACAGAGACTAAAAATATATTTAACCCATTTAACTTTGTAGTAAAGAGGGCGGTAATGCATCTGCTAGTTCCATGAGAAACTCTACAACATGATCTGGTGAGGCAAGAGTATACCGAGCATTCGTTCGGTTTCTCCCAACAGCACATGAGAAGTAATTCTCTTTCTTGAGGTCAAGGACATTCCATGATGTATTTTCTTGAGTAGCGCGTCGTGGTGAACTGGAAATTTGATTATTTGTTTTCTTCTGATCAGAATTTGAGACTGGTTTTTGTACCTTATTTTGAGATAATGATTTTGGTCCATTTTTACTACTAGCTTGGATCTTTAAAGCTGGCTTCTTATCAGCAGGAAACTTAACTGCTTCTGTTGTTGACTTACTTCGCGGAAGACTCACACCAATAGATGGAAGATCTGGCTCAAAAAAGGTATAAAGATCTTCATCCTGTAACAAGAAAAAATGTTCATCCTCTAAAGCATTTTATAGAGGAATATAAATAGAAGATAAAAAATATAATAAAACAACAATAATAGATTAAAGTATAATTTACCTTCCCCAGAAAATGTCCTATACAAAGAACATAATCAATTGGCGATGTCATGGATTTGCTATGAACTATCTCGCCCAGGATGCGGTCAATAGCTGCTCCCTAATTATAAAAAGAATATAGATCAAACATATAAATACATACAAAATAAAAATATTTTGATGAAAATGAAATTGAATCCCCTACAGCTGTGTTACTGTGCAACAACCGTAGGGACTGTTAGATATAGAGTGGTAATTTCTGTCTAAATCTAACAGTCCATCCGGCACTGCTAGAGGAGCTGATTTCGATGAGAATAAAGAAGTGAAGTAAATTATTAGAAACAAGAGATGAGAGGTGATTGGCGCTGGACCACGCTTCGATTCCCCGCAACTGCGATCGGGAGAGGGCTGAAACCACTTTATGTCAGAACAGACCCCCGAACCAGATTAGGCGGTCCAGTGGGTCGGATACTGGTGGTGAAAAGAAAAAACACAAGAGATAACAATACCTTTGTAACACCAACAGCTCTAACTTCAACAGATCGACTCCCTTGAACAACTTCAACTGAGGAATTAGAAATCGGACCAGTCCAGAGATGTTGCAGCATGTCTCTTGCTTGAAGTTTACCAAACTCGACATCTGCTTGAAATTCAAGAATCAGTAACAGGATCAAAAGAGAGCTTTGAAATCAAAAGATCAATCTCTATATGAACAACTCAAGCAAACACCTGCATATTTGTAATTCCAAACAAGTGAAGTTTCCCTCTCTTCGAAATCAAAATGTGATCGCGGTGTTCTTTCTGTGAAGTACTCAAAAACATGCTGTAATGCAGGATTGGAAGAAATGTAAGTCGATGATACATATAAGTGAAGTCACATGAAAAAAAGTGAAATTCATAAAATGAGCGCTCGCCTTCACGCTGTCGACCCATTCCATATTCAGATGCTCTGGCATTGTTGTCATCCATTCACCCTTTGAAGGTTGTAGAAACATCCCATTCTCTGCTGCCAACCACATGTCGTATTCTTTGAAGTTCTGCTATAGAAAAACTTTAAAACTGGATTCCAATAACATTTCACAAAGAAAACAAGCTAAGTGCCGAGAAATACATCATCTAGGACTTTTCTACCACTTCCACTGAGAACAACTACTGTGGTATTTGGATCACTGCAAAGTGCTGTCAAGGGTTGTCTCAATTCTGGATGCACCTTAAGTTCCATTTCTTTAATCTGATCTCCAGTTTTCTCAACTGGTTCAGTTAAAGTTCCATTGAATCCCTGTGTGTTAATAACAAGTTTCCGTGCAAATGTTAATAAAAGAATCCATAATAGGTATGATAGGTATGTTATGTCATGACTTATTATAATCAGTGTCGATGTGTCAGTGTCCATGTGAGTGCTTCATAAACTACCTTATTCTTGCAAAAACCTCGTACGAGGTGTAGTAATAGACAAGGAAACAAGTAAACCAAAGAAGTCATGATTTTCAGTGAGACAGCATACCAAAATGAGCAATCTATTAGTTGAGTGCAGATAACGTCTGATTGCAATGTCGGTTGGAAGCCTAGGCGGAACTTGTCTTGTCCTTAGTTGTGCCTCAATAACAGTATCATTTAGTTCACTGCAAATATTCAAAGATTCATAAGGTAATGTGGATCTTCTTGAAAATCAAAGCAAGAGATGAATTCTTTACGTACATATTTCGGTTAATAAATTACCATAACACATCATTTTGTCTCTTTCCACTATTCCTATCATACAGAACCAACACAAAAACAAACATCCTATTTAAGCATGATTCTATTCTATCTGCATAAATATACAAGACTTATATCTAGAGACCGAGTTTATAATTAGGAACACAGGTAGTATTTTAACATGTTTTTACGGTATAATTAACAAAATCGAAATACTAATATGCATACCTTACAAACGTTCCAGCCCATTCTTGTGCGGTGTGTGATTTCACATGAAGAAAATTATGCTTATGTCTCTTTTCTCTTTCCGCAGGTAGCATATTCAGAGCTCTTCCAATTGCAGCAGCAACATCTGTAACGTTCCACGGGTTGACAAGAATTGCCCCAGCACCAAGAGACTGTGCTGCACCAGCAAACTACAAAAATATACCAAATAGCATGCGTCCGATCAGTTACATGAAAGAAATATGAAAATATTTATCATAAAGGCACACAGACCATATAAAAAACACTATCCTAAAAGCTTAAGCTGTCAAGTAAAAACTCAACACTGTCCAAACTCAAATATGAAAAACTTGATCATTAAGGGACCGATTCTAAGATCTTTTGAAATTATTCTTTATTATATACAATAATTCAACCTTATCATAGAATTAATTGAAAATTGAAAAAAAAATCTATATAAATAAAATAAGTTTCTATAATTACTTCACTAAGAATTAGAACCCCTTTCTTTTTCTCCTGACAGGCCACAAATTCATAGCTGACGAGATTCATTCCATCCCTTAAAGATGTGACGAGCGCTACATCTGTGTAAAAAAAAAGAAGAGAAAATGAACATAATTTGAAGAAAATTAACAATAACAAGAATTGAATATCATCTATCCCCTCTCTAATTGTCTTAAAGCTAGACTTTATTTCACACAAAACACATTTATTTTCGTTAAATATTTTCATGATTGCTGCATGTATACTTATGAAAAATGACATGTGGCCAATGCATAACTTGTCAAAGCAGTTTCAAACTCTTTATCTTTCCATGTGCATGATAAACTTATACATGAAATGAAAATTGAAACCAGGAAAAATGAACCAAATTACTGCAAAACTTGATATCTGATCCCTGTGATATATCTCTTTAATCTCATGGTTTACAAAGAGACTTAAGAGTCAGCTTTAAAAGCATGCTGAAAAACAACTGTAAATTTCAGATATAAATTAAGCTTTACAACTTTATAATGCTGATGATTGACAATATCGTTGAAAAGATCCTGGTAAAGCTAAAAAATAAAAATGTAAGAGTACACAAATTTACCAGTAACTGCATACAAAGCACATAGTTCATGAAAGTCAAGAGAGCGGTCCTGTAGAAACAAAAAGAAATCATTAGATTGTGAAACATAACAAAGTCATCGGTGAATTAAATACTCGTAATCTATGAAAAAGTCTAGGTGTCCAACATATATACAATATCGATAATTCTTGATATGTACTTCAGTTTTTTTTCTTTCTTCAAAAAAATTCCCGAATACACCGTCATCAATACCTCTTTCCAACTACAGACACATTATAAAGGCAGGTTTCATAATGTGAGAATTAGGCAGTTTTTCATCAATTCCGTTATTGCTAATGTTTCCTTATCTGGTAATTTTACTCCTGATAAAGGATCTATTTCTATTAATCAGTTTTGGTATTTTGAAGTTTTTTAAGATCTCGTGTCCCCACCTCATGCTCCTGCGACAAAGGAATTTTTTTGGCACCCTTCCTATCTTCCTTGGATTAAGTGTAACACAAACACTGATAGTTCTTCCCTTAGTTGTCCTGCGCCTACTGGCTGTGGTGGTATCTTTAGAAACTATCTAGTTAGCTTTGACGGGAGCGATGACGCTTATTAGTAACTGATAAATTTTTATAGAGAACATGAGGAAGAGAAGTTATCAGGACTGCTAAAAAGAAAAGGTTGTACATGCAATGCAATGGTAAGTCAGATTATCATCGTATCAAGAACGTACCAGGTGATGTATAGGAACAGTAGTCAATGATCCAAATCTTCCATTGATGCGACCAACAATTTCATGAACCTGACTTGTAAGCTTTTGATCTATATACAAGAAAAGAGTATAATCAGTCATGATTCAGAAACCAGAAGTAAAACCATCCACCAAAATGAACAGAAAAAAAATGAATACGCCATTTTCATGCCAGTTTATATGTAGTGCAGATGACATCACAAATAAAATAATAGCATACATTCGGGAACATCGGTTCTTGTTGGGACAGCGATTTGAAGCAAAACTACTTTATCGCGCCAATAAGCATTTTCTTCCAAAAACTTTTCAAACGCTAGAATTTTTTGAGGAATTCCTTTAATCATATCAAGCCGATCAACGCCTAACATTACCTGTCAAGACAGAATAATTCAATTCATAGAACCAAATCAAATTAACAGTTAGCTTTGATAACAAATTAAATTTGGAATATGGCTCTGCTTTCATAACAAATTTACAGCAAAGTAACATATAGATTTACCTTCCTGCCTTTGAATCTTTCTTGCAATTCTTTCATATGCTCCTGCACTGGAGTAAGGTCTAGTGCACGTATAAATCGTTCCGAGTCTATCCCTATTGGAAACTGACATTCAAGTGCAACAGAACAATTTTAAACTCTCCCTTCTCTTCTAGGAAGCGAAATTTTATTTAACTTCAAATAATAACTATTAATAAGCAATATAGAAACTATGTGGGGGCTTACTGCCGCAACTCGAGTTAGCTTCCCTTGATACTCAACCCCGTAAGGTGTACCCTCAAGTCCAAGGATGCGAGTACAAGCACTAACAAAATGTCTTGCATAATCATACGTGTGAAAACTGTGCAAGGAAAATTCAACTTATCCAAATCAAAAAAATGACATAATAAAAAAATGGAAATTGACAGAATGAGAGAAAGTTGAGAACTAACCCAACTAAATCAGCTGCAAGAACAGAATGCAGGAGCTCAGAACGAGAAGGCAGCGTCCTATGAATTTCAGAAGAAGGAAAAGGGGTGTGAAGAAACCACCCAACTTTCATTTTACTGTTATATTTCTTTAAGCATTTTGGAAGGAACATAAGATGGTAATCATGGCACCAAACAACATCACCCTCTTCATAGTGTTGGTTCACAACATCAGCAAACATTTGATTCGCTTTCTCATAGGCCACAAATTGAGATTGGAAACTGCGAGTTGTTGCAAGACGGTCTTCTTGTGGAAGTCCAAGGTAATGGAAAAGGGGCCATAAGATGTTGTTGCAATAACCATTGTAATATTGATGAACAATATCTTCATCCAGAAATACAGGGATACACCTCTGCAATGATTAATACCATACCACAACACAAGCAATATGATATTCAAAATCGCAAGAATCCTCAAATTTATGAAATAGCAAACAAAATAATGTTTAGTCATTTGGTATATTTAGAAAACTAAATTGTCTAATCTAATCTTTACAATTTCAAGAAAGAAAAGATTATGAAAAATAAATATTGATACCTTTTCGGCTAATGCTTTAGTGAGTGCCTTCTGTCCAACCACGTCCGGAACATTCACTCCGGCCCACCCTATCCACCTTGCCTCAAACTCCTTCACACCTTTGTTAAAGGGAAAGAAGAAAAAAGTGATGTTACCTTAATAGATAGATCACTTACTATAAAATGATTTTACACTAATGCTCTTCCTTCGGAAGATGATAGAGATGGATTCTATACTGTGAAAGCAGGATATAAATTAATTATGAGGGAACTCGACCCGGTTCAATACATGGATAGGGATGTCAATGGATTTCCATGGACGCGGATAGTGTGATATCCGTGTCCACTCCGTCAGACAAATATGATATCCGTGTCCTCTCCATATCCGTGCGGATATCCGCTAAGCGGGTAATCCACGGATATTGAAGTATCCACGGATATTAACGGATATCCATGGATGATATTTAAACAAAAATAAAATTAATTAATTATTAAAAAAAATAGTTTTATAAAATCAAAATACTATTAACACATAATATTTAGCACATTGATCAAAATACATATAATATCACACCCAAACATAATATCAAAATACATGTACTTAGCATAGTGATAAGATCCAAACATAATATCAAAATATAATATCACACCCAAACATAATATCCATAAGATCCATACATCAATCGTTCTAAATTAAGGAAAAAGTAATAACTTCACTCAATAATAATAATGTAGGCATCATCTTCCAATACATCTAAATTAGAATTTATATGTAAGTAAGAATATTTAATTAATTTTACTAATTATTTAGCGGGTATGGATATCCATGGGCGCGGATAATATTAAACCCACATCCGTATCCATTAAACGCGGATAATTGAAATATCCACTTATTTTATCCGTGGATATCCATTAAAGTATCCGCTCCATGCCCATTGCGGATTTTATCCGCAGATATCCACGGGTATGGATATTTTTGCCATCCCTAGATGCTACTGTGAATTGGTCCGCGGTTTGGCGGGTCAGTCAGCCTCCGAAAGCGAAACATTTGCTTTTTTTTGTGTTTGTAAGGGCTGCATTTCACTCATGTTTGGTTATTACAACGGCAAGTTGATTGTTCACATACCTGTCAATTATGTAATGAGGAGCTGGAAGATGATTTGCATTCATTTTTCAACTGTCACATGATCCATGACAGTTGGGGTGCTGCAGGTTTAGATGTGGTGCAGAATCGCATGCATAATTTCGACTCTATTTCCTGTTTGTTATCTGATGTGTGAAATAGGAGGATAAGAACAGGGCTCGTCGTGTTGCTATGCATTTATGGTGCATTTGGCAAAATAGAAATGATAAAGATCGGACAACAGCCCTTTGTGTGCGTGGCAGGTCTGGTTCGAAGCTCAACAGATGTGGTATCAACGAAGAACTGGTTCATTGCTACGGCCTTTGATGCGATGGGAAAGGCCTACGGTTGGATGGCTCAAATGTAATGTCGATGCCGGTTTTTATCACAATGAAAACACTACTACAGCAACTTGTTATTTCTGCTACAGTGAAACCCAATTTATCCTAAACTAGCAACTCATAAAGGCTATGATCAAACTATCTAATCTATCTGTTGTTGAAGGTGAAAGTGTGGCTCTTCTCGAAGCTATCAAACAAACTAGCAACTCATAAAGGCTATGATCAAGTGTTTTTTGAAAGTGATTCCCAAACTTTGGTGAATGCTATTCATGCCAAGGGAGTTGGGATTTTTTAGTTTAGCTCGGTTGTTACTAGTATTAGAGCTTTGTTAAATGTTTTTCTAAATTTTAAGGTTAAGTTTATTAGGTGACAAACGAAATTTGTTGCTCAAACTTTGGCTAGCGCGGCCAATTTTTGGGCTTGTAATGACCTTATTTTAATTAATGATGAGTTAAGTTAAGTGTCTTTTGTTCTAAAAAAATCAGAGAAAACATTAAATACAATATGAAGAGAAAATGAAAAAGTGAACAATTGGTCCAATAATTTAGGACAAGGGAGTATTTTGCTTTATTTCACAACAAAAATAACTTCTTTTTTTAATATAAAAAGATTATTTTTAGTCTTATAATTCCTTTTAAGGGCCTTACACCAACATGACTGAATCATCAAATCCAAACTCTTTTGGGTGCATTATTTATTATTTTTACAAACAATACCCTTGTTCAATTTAGATTTTTTTGTGCAAGGGTAATTTACCAACACAAACTTTTTATATAGAATACAATTTTGGCAATGAATTTAGGGATAGTTAAAATAACATTATACCAATTATAGACAATACTTTTAAATATATTAACTAATTTTCTTAAGGGAAATGATTCAATTAATAGTTCTTATATTTTGAAACTTTTTTATTCAAACACAGCTGAAATTCACACACATAACTACGAAGTGACAAACACCGCTGAAATTCACATACATAACTGTGAAGACCCAAATTTAAATCTGAATGAAGATATTCAACCTAATAATATCGGAATTGCCAGTTGAGCTAGAACTTATAAATTGAAATTTTTTTATTATGAAACTATTAATTTAAAACACCAAATTGTCCTACATATCTAGTATTTTTATTTTATTTTTGGTGACCACCAACATTACACGTATCTAGAATTATTTTTCTCTTTTTAGTATAATATAGGGACGAAGTTTTCACCATCGTTAGTGAAAACTAATCTTCTTCGAAGAACCATGTGGGACACACAAGATGGAGTTTTTCATTTCAATTGAATTTTTTCCATATGCAGCAGGAGCTATGAATTGAATCTCTCTAATCACCTTGTACACTATCTAGTATCTACCATGATTTTTTTTTACCAAACTAAATAAATAAATAAACTAAAAAGGAATTGGTGTTTGTAATAAAAAAATAACACTAAATACCCATTTTGGTACTTTCAATTTCCTTGCAACCCAACACAATTCCTTTATTGGCAAAAAAAAATACTACCTCCATCACTGATGTTTTTAAATTTAAAATTTGGTTTTGAAATCATGTCATTGAAGAAATTACTAGGTCGAATCGCAAATTAGGTCGTTTTTTCTAAGATGTTTCACGGGACTGTTCAAAAATCTATATTTCCTCCTTGCCTAAAATCTTTGGCTATATGGTAAGCCTTGTATTTTTCAAAAGTACCATTAGATTTTAGTTTCTTTTTCAAAATCCATTTACGACTAATTGTTTGGCAACCAGAAGGCAAGTCTACTAACTGTCGGGTCCTATTAGATTCTAGAAAATTCATTTCATTGTTAATAGAATCTTCCCATAAATTTGGAGATGAGAATGCTTCTTGAAGATTTGATGGATCTTCTATTGTATAGGCCGCATAATCCGGTCCATGATCTTTTGCAACTCTTACTAGTTACTATTTTACTTCTTCGAAGTTTTGTTTCTCCTCCGTCGCTACTTTGGGAGTTCCATATCACAAGAATGTGACTTGAATCAGTGCCCCCACTGTTTCTTGATTTGAAAGAAAGTTTTATTTTCGTTGAGACATCACCGAACCAAGCTGGTCGGGCAGATGATAGCGGCCCGCGCGTGATGGTCAATAGTTGTGTGTTCTCTCCCATTTACAAAAATGGGTATCCTTTTGAGAACACCCCAAGTGGTCACCCTCAACTATATAAACACTACTAAGGTCTATTGTCCCTTCAATGTAGAACTAATTAAACTTTTTTCAAATTCACACTACAAGCATTACTTGTTATCAACTCCCCTACATATTTAAAACTTGTTCATTCCAACAACTTAATGTAATATCCTTTTTTGAAAAGAAAAAAAAAAGTCATGTTAAACAGCATGCCAAAAATAAAAATAAAACATAAAGTTAATGTTGATAAAGACAATTTTTTATACTTCCAATGTATTAAATGCATGAATTTCGAAACAAAATTTCTTTATTTATGTGCTTAACTAGTGCACCGAATGCACTATTTAGCATTTTCCAAAAAAAATATATTCCTTCTTTATAAGACCTTTGAACTTTCAATCACATTAATTATTTATTTAACAATATACTCCTAATTAATTAGGTATATTTTTACTAATATACTCCAATTAATTTACATTTTTTTAATGTAACATACTCCCTCCATACCACAACATAAGTCACTTTGGCACTTTTACGCATATTAAGAAATGTAATTAATGTTGTCTGAAAAAGAAAAATTATGAGTTAATTTAAAAAATTGTCATTTATTGATGGTATGAAAAAGATAAATTAAAAAAATGAAAAAAGAAAGAAAAATGAATAGTTAAGGGTATAATAGTAAAAAGAGTTTTAAATGATTCATTGGTATTGTAAAACGACTTATAATTTAGTACAAATTTTTTCTCCAAAGTGACTTATATTTTGGTATAGAGGGAGTATAATAAACAAGTTATTATCAATTTATTATATTCTAGTGCAAACATCAACCGGTTCTCTTTCTTAAAAGATAATTATCAATTTATTATCATAATCAACTTTCTTAATTTATTTGAGTTAGTTAAGCGAGTCCTATGTTTAAAGACGGATGTAGTATCAAATTAATCTTAAAAGTTTTATACAATCGACAGAGTGAAACAATTGGAGTTCGAATTCTGATCATGACGCCCAATACTAATAATTTCGATATTTTTACCAATTTAGCTAGGATTTATGAACACAAATAAGTCTCTCTACTACCATGACATAGGGACTCATGAAAATGATAGACAAATTTAAATATTGATATGCAATAATTTCTTCTGATATCTAACAACTAACAAGCTACACACAGCATTTAAAAAAACATGAGAAAAGGTACATACCTAAGAGAGCACTAACTAGGCCACCTGCACTGATCTCCAAAGACCAAGAATCTTCACCTTTCCTTATTGCCGACACGGGCAATCTGTTTGCCACAACCAAAAGTCTCTGTCTATATTTCCCATTATCATTATTATTTTCTTGCCTTTCAATTATTGATGATGATGTTAATGATACCTTCTCAACATTATGATCTTCCTGCTCCAAATATTCATCATGTTCATTATTATTCGATTGAATTCCTCTATTTCCACTTTTTCTTAACTCTCTTTCTCTTAATAACCTTTCTACACGACCTGGTATATGATTTGTATCACCGTTGTATTTATTCCCTGGCATATATACCACTCTTTCTACTTATATCTCCCTCCCCTGCACTCAATATTCACATATTTTAATCACTATACAAGATTGAAGCTGCAACAATTAAAACCATAAAATAATAATAATATATTGTAATAACCAATTAAGCTGAATTTAAAATAAAGAAAACAAATAGAGTGAAGAATATTTTGTTGGTCCTACGAAATAAACTCAGTTGGCAGAGATATTGCATTATATATTCTGGAAATCGAGGTTTGAACTTTAATTATCTCACTTATCCACTAAACTAAAAAAAAGAGTGAAGAAAATTTGGTAACCTGGATTTTAGAAATAAAATTGAGAGGCAAGGCATGAAATGAAGAGAGTTGAGAGGCAAGGCATGAAATGAATATTGCAACAAAGTTTTATTATTGAGAATAGAGTGAGTAAACATGTTATGCAAATGTTTTTATTATTAATAGTAATAAATAAAATTGGTGGGAGAGAGAGAAAAAAAAAGTTGGGTCACATGCAAAAAATTGAGTCACCTCGGAAATTAGCAGAGAGGTGAAGAAAGACAGGTGTGTGTGTCCTCAAAAAAAGGGAACTGGTTTTTGTTTAGTAAAAGCATCCATCCACTCGCAATCGGAATTCAATTTTTTGGTTTTGGTTTAGTAAGTCAATTTTTTGGGAAGTGTTTGTTGGTTTAGACAGCATCTTAACAGGTGGGTTCATGTGAGAGAGACACTTTGATATGAATTGCAGTCATCTTAACTCGTCATTTCCTTTCATTGCCAGTTCTTCATAGTGTATCCAATTCTAATAGTCTATCATAATCTAGAAGATTCCCATATTTTATAATTGACCAAGTATATCTCGCACTAATATAATTCCTTCCTCTCAAAATAATTATCATTTTTAGAAGTAAATTTTTATTTCAAAATAATTATCATTTTTATTTTTCAATTTAATATTTTACAAGTATATTCCTAATTATTACTATATGGATTATCTCAAATTTTTATTAAAGTTTATTATCCATCTCGTCCGAGTGCAGCTTTGCTCCTTTTCCTTGAGCTCCTTTTATCCCTTTTCAATGCACTGATAGGTGACATGTGGCAAACCAAAAAGGAACAGTTGAGATTAGAAGTTGTATTATAACATTTCTGTATTATATTATTTGTTTGGTATAGAAAATAATGGATATGCGTCTTTCATCTTCTTTCAGTCATCGCTGCCTTTCCTTCTTCCACTGCTCATCACCACCGCCGCCGTTCTCTATGTTTGTCTTAGCGGCGGTGCTCATAATCACAGCTTCGGTCGCATCCTACTTCTCCACACGTGTCTCTGCTGCCTCGCCGTTGAAGCAAACATATCGCTGTCGGAGCAAACCTCTCACCGTCGGAGCAAGTCTCATGCCACCGTCACAATAGAATATGCTCCTAAATCGGTCTTAATAATAGTGCCGTCAAAGTTATTGGAAAGTATCTTATACCAGAATTATTGTTCCAAACATCGAAAGAAATCAAAACTCCCTATAAATATATAATATTTTACTTTTGGTCCTTTTATTTTGTTTTAGTCCTTGCAAAATTGATTCATATTGGAATTAGTCATTGTAATATGTAAAATATTTTATTTTAATCCTTTAAAATAAGGACTAAAAAAATTACAAAGACCAATTTTAACGTGGACATATTTTGCGGGGACTAAAAGCATCAAGGCCTAAAAGTAAAATGTTAAAAATATTTTTACAAGGATTAAAAAAAAATTGCAGGGGTCAATTTTATATATAAGCATATATCTTTTTTTATAATATAGTTTAAGAATTTCACAATTTTTTCTCTACTTTTATTGGATATATTGTTTCATAACATGGTATCGGAGCAAATTTGATATCCACCTTAAAAGAAATTTTCAAATGCATTTTTTCGAATTTTTTCAATTTCCTTATGATTTTTGTTTCCATTACCTTTTCATTTCAAAATTTCCCGAGAAAAATTCTTTTTCTCATTCTCACATTTTGTGATTCTTCAATCCACATATATACTTCCTTCTCCTTCATTGGTTTCGTTTCCATATTGATTCCACTTCCACCGTCCTTTGTTCAATATAATCCTTGATTCATTTTTCGCATTTGCATTATCTTTCAAATTGCAATCCAACTTTCATTTTTTTTATTCTCTCCCACTTTCATTACCATATTTTAGGGTTTTTGATTGAATTTAATTTTTGAATTGACGATTATTATGAGATTATACATTTACGTTTTATCTGGATCTAAATCTTGCTTCATGTCCTTGTCCATTATTTTCTTTGAGATCAATGTAGACAATCATCAGCTTTTGGACTGCATTGCTTTGTGGATACAGTTGTATGAATTGTTACTGGTTTCACACTTGATCGTCATCATCTTTTTCAGTCTAGATATTCTTTCTATGAATCGTATGTGGCTTGTTTAAAGTCGATTTGTGGATCTTGCTGATTCCTTTTGGGCGCAGGTTGATATACATTTATTTTGTATTTTGAATATTCTTGTGAGTCAAGAATAGATTACTTTGGTGTTTGGTTCTCCTAAACGATTTATTATAAAAAGAGTTTATTAACTACTTGAGTTTAATATTTTGATTAAATGAATCTTTTTTATGATAATTTGTTAATTAATTAATGAAAAAAGAAACGCTATCTAAAATCGGATGATGCTTAAAAGTAAATCTAAAATTAGATGAAGAAAAGTAAAATTAGATTTGACAAAACTACATGTGACAAAATGGACTAAAAGGTACTCCACTGGAAAGCAACAAAAGTAGTCATCATCTACAGAGAAGATTTGCAATTGAATTGTGCAGTCTTATTTTATTTGATGTTTTTCTCTCCTAAGTAATTAGAGGCAAGTGGAAACCACATTATTAATGTTGCCACGAACGTAGAATCCTATTTAAAAAGGTAAGGACCCGCAAAGTAGGACCGAGTATTCATGGGTTCGGTCAGTTTCGGAACAAAAATTGTTAAATTGATAAAAATTGAAATTGTTTAATTTGAAGTCAATTTTGACCGTTGCATTTTCAGTTTGTTTGGCACAAAAACTTACACAATGAGCACATAATTTCAGTAAAAATTATGCTAACATTTTCTTTTATTGATGATTGTTTTTGGTCTCTTAAATTGATCATAATTTTTTCATTTCTCCCCTATTTGTTGGAATTTTTTTCATAGTATAAATCTTACAAAAAAAATATTTTTAGATAATATAAATATCATTGTCCTTATGAGCTCAGCTCAATTGATAAAGAACATTGCACATTTATGCAAGGATCAAAGTTCAAACTCAATATACCTATTTATTTACCTTTAAGAAGTAAATTTCTAATCGCTACCTTTCAAAAAAAAATCTCATTGTAAAATACTTTTGAACGAGGGACAAAGAACAATTATCTTTTATATTTGCAACTGTGGCCACAAAAGTTATGGACCCATGTCAGACATGTAGATCAACCCAAATTACCTAGTGACCAATCACGTTATACTATTTGAGGCATCATAATTCATAGCATATCTTTTATTTTCGTTATTGAGGATCGATGAAGATTGCTTGATTTGAAAGGACTATGCATAATGCATTCTGAGTATAAAGGCTGATTATGATGTTTGTAAAGAAAATATAGTAATTACTACTTATGTCATCAAATTTGGATTTGGTACACCTGTGTCAAAATGATCGGGACTACATTATGCATATCAATGTATAATTTTAACGATTAATATTTTTAATTATACAATAGTAAAAATTATAAAAATTTGATATTTTAAAAATATTCAAAGTAAGATATGTGAATAGTATATATAGTCAAATTAGTTCAATCAAATTGAAAAAAAAATTAGATTCGAATTTCCTCATATGGACTATCCACAAAAGGAGGTCAACTAAATCAAAACTGTTTATTTTAATAAAAATAAAATTGCAATAGTAATAAATCAAGGGATAAAATTGCACCGTAGAAAAAATGCATGGAAGAGGAATTTTTCTTTGAAAATTTATATTTTCAACACAATTTTTTTTATTCCTTTTTAATAGTACAAATCAAATTCTGAAAAGGTTGTTTTATTTTATGTTTGGCAAGTTGTGGAATGATCGTCATAGTTCATGGAAAGAATTTCCTTGTTGCCACAAAACCGTGTATAACGGCTCCGGCTACTATACGCGAGCTGCTAAGGTCTCGCACGGTAGGCAATGAAAAAAATGTGCTTTCATGGACCAACCCTTCAAATGGTACATCATGAAATCTCAATCAAAATCATTATATGTAACAGACTTATCAATATTAACATGTAGCCTACCACACTAAATTTATTTATCTTTTTTCTTTTTTTTCTTTCTTCTGCTATCTATATTTAAAAAAGTGAATATTTCAAGACACATCTTATTTGAACATGTATCAGTATACTGTTTAGTTGAATAATTTTAATAGATTCATAAATAGTATTTGGTATAAAAAAATTAAGGGTTAAATATGTTTTTAGTCTCAACATTTTGCCTTATAGTAAAAAATAATCCCTACATTTTTTTATGATTTAAAAAAACCCTACAATTTTTTCTGTAATCAAAATTGGTCCCCGCTGTTAATTTTTTGAGTTAAATATGTTTTTAGTCCCCACTTTTATGGGAGTTTTGACTTTTAATCCCTATATATTTTTTATTATATTTTTAATCCCACGTTTTTGTCGTTTGCCTTTTTAGTTCCTACCGCCAATTTTTTGTGACTTGGATAACAGAATCAATCACACAGGATGACACATAGATGTCACGTCATTCAATACAAACGTTATCCTAGTCAATTTAAGTTATCCTATGTGACCAATTATGTTATTCTAGTCGTAAAAAATTGATGAAAGGGACTAAAAATATAATAAAAATTTGTACGGACTAAAAGTCGAAACTCACATAAAAGTAGGGACTAAACATATTTAACCCTAATTTTTTTTAACAGAATACTAACGTAGCACAATTAGCCAATGACATGGTGACATGTGTCTTTTTCCATTAGGTTTATTGTGCACCTTTCCACATCAAATCTTTCTTTCTATCTTTCTTCCTCCAACACAATTTCATCTTCTTCACCACAAACTCAACCAAAACCACAACAACAACCCAAAATGAAGCCATGGTAAAAGACATGTGTCATCATGTTATTGATTAATTGCGCCTCATCAGCGTTCTGTTAAAAAAAATTAACGGCAGAGACCAATTTTGATTATGGAAAAAATTGTATGGTTTTTTAAACTATAAAAAAAATGTAAGGACTATTCTTGACTATAAGACAAAATGTAGGGACTAAAAACATATTTAACCCAAAAATTAATAAATACTATTTATAATTTATTATAATTGCTCAACTCAGTAAATGTATCAGTACATATTTAAATAAATATGTACTGAATAATTAATCTCGAAATGCCTATGTCTCTATTTAAAAAATGTCTTTTTGATTTCATTTTATAATTATTTTTTTTTACAAGATTTTGTAATCTTATTTAAACATAAGAAAAACTTTTAATTAGATTATTACTTCTACTAACAATATATTAAGATAAATTACTACTACAAAATTTAATTTGTCTTATCAATTATAATAATATTGCAAATCTTCTACCTTTAAATGTAATTTTTCCTCTAAATATAAAAAAGATACAAAACATGAAAATAAGAAGAAAAAAAATTAGTTAAAAGAAATCTACTCGTAAAAATAAGAACAGAAAAGACGATAAAATATACGCATCAAAAATAGTAACTCAATATATAAAAAAATTATAACAACTTAATATAACATATAACAACGTATATGTAAAAAAGTTATAACAACTTAAAAAAAAAATAGAAGAACCAAGTTAAAGAAGATATATAACCAAGTTGTTTGGACTCCAGTGACAATGAGCTCTTTTTAAGGATGTACCCGGGGAATATCAGGTTCGATTTTCAGGGGGAACAACGCTTGGCCAGTGCGCATGTCTCTATGCACGAGCCAAATTAGTCGTCCACATTTGATGGGTCAGAAACCGGTGCGAAAGCAAAAAGATACATGGAAAAAAATATTAGACGAAATTATTTTACACTAACAGAACATATTCGTTAATTGCCTCAGACATTTTATAGGTTATATTGTACATTAATTGTCTCACTCTTTTTAAGGGAAAAAAATTATTCTAATTGAAGTGTTTGGTAAATCCCTACATCCTTATATATCCCTTAAAAATTATCTTATTTGGAGCTAATTAATAGGAGCATCAAGACCTAACTTTAATTGAAGCATATTTTTTCCGTCACTTAAAAAGAGTGAGACAATTAATGTACAATATTAAATGACTTAGACAATTAATGAATATATTCTGCCAATGTAAAATAATTTCGTCAAATCTTTTTTTCCCATGTATCTTCTTTTACTTGGTTTTTCTATTTATTTTAAGTTGTTATAACTTTTTTATATATACATTGTTATATGTTAAATTGAGTTACTATTTTTGATGTGTATATTTTATCATGGTTTCTGTTCTTATTTTTATGCTTAGATTTCTTTTAACTAATTTTTTTTTCCTATTTTTATGTTGTGTATCTTTTTTATATTTAGAGGTAAAATTACATTTAAAGGTAGAAGATCTGCAATATTATTATAACTGATAAGACA
Source organism: Trifolium fragiferum (assembly GCA_954870985.1). Classification (NCBI taxonomy): domain Eukaryota; kingdom Viridiplantae; phylum Streptophyta; class Magnoliopsida; order Fabales; family Fabaceae; genus Trifolium; species Trifolium fragiferum. The sequence goes on from OX940792.1 coordinate 18,397,564, forward strand.
AGTTTAAATTTTTTAGTATTAATTTATCTTAATATATTGTTAGAAGAAGTAATAATCTAATTAAAAGTTTTTCATATGTTCAAATAAGATTACAAAATCTTGTAAAACTGATGTCTAGAAAATGAAACCAAATTAAAAAGACATTTTTTAAATAGAGACATAAGCATTAATTATTCAGTACACATTTATTTAAGGGTCATGCTAAACAGTGCCCTCGGGAGGGCACTTGTTAAGCATCCCAAAAAAGGAAATAAAAAATAAAATTAATATTGAAAAGACAATTTTTATGTTTTTAAGATATTGAATGCACGCATTTCGAGATAGAATTTTTATTTTAATATGCTTAACCAATGCCCCGGGACACTGTTTAACATTTTCCTTTATTTAAATATGTACTAATACATTTACTTAGTTGAGCAATTGTAATAAATTTATAAATAGTATTTATTAATTTTTTTATACCAAATATGAATCTATTAAAATTAATCAACAAAGTAGTATACTGATATATATATATATATATATATATATATATATATATATATATATATATATATATATATATCCAAATTTTATTCACTTTTTTTAAATATAGAGCCTAGTTGAGCGGAGAAATAAAAAACCAAAAAAGACAAATAAATTTAGTGTGGTAGGATACATGTTAACATTGGTAAGTGTGTTAAATATAATGGTTTTGATTGAGGTTTCATGATGTACCATTTGATGGGTTGGTCCATGGAAGCATATTTTTTTCATTGCCTACCGTGCGAGACCTTAGCAGCTCGCATATGGTAGCTGGAGCCGTGTATAACTAGCATCTATATTAGTTTTTTTCAATTACTATCTCTTTCAATCACATCAAATATTTATAAATAGTGTACATTTTTTATGTGGAGTATTGACTATTTAATAGTCATATAAATTACGAGAACGGATCATCTCAATTACAATTTATGTCCAGTTAAATCACAATCACTGATTTTATATCACTTTATATGATCAACTTAATTGAAAGATAATTGAATGGTCAGGATACACATTGAACACTCTCCGGTGAATCAGGGGAGAAGATCCGGTCTCATAAATCCCTCTAAAAAACATGTACTATGTTATGTATCATAAGATAAATTCTAGAGTATCTAGAATGATAAAGTTTAAGCAAATAACTTCAAGTCGTTTAGTCTTTGTTATATCATTGCTTAATCTTTTCGTCGTTTAGTCTTTGTTATATCATTGCTTAATCTTTTCGCTTATAAGTTTGAGCAACCAAACAAAATTCATATCATTATCTACTCCAAAACTAATTAACTCATTCAAATCAAAGCATATCGAAATCAAAACAAGATCATAACCAAAATCTAAAAGAAAACAAAAGAGTGCAACATAAAAGCAACAAGCACTTCCATATCTATGGACTAATTGTGTTACCATAAGATGATTAAAAAATCTACTAGAATTCAATCAATAGAGAGAGGAATTAGTAAAACTAACCAGGAATATACAAAGGTGATGGAGCTTCTTTGGTGTTGAAACTTACTTGTGTGAGGCAAAGGAGAGCATCAACAAAAAGATAACAAAGAATGGAAGAAAGTAGCACTTGGAGACATTCTAATTCTATATATCGTCACGAACAGATTCTTTTTTCTATTGTCCAATTACTTGAAGGGAATTTGTTCCATCTTTTATTTTTCCTTTTCAAAAGTTATAAACTTTTATTATTTTTGACTCAACATACACAAGGTATGCACCAACAAAAAGTAATACAACAACGGTTATGGTTTTAAAAGCACAATCACAATCACTCTTTTATTCTTTATACTACGTCTTGGGTAATGTAATTTTGAGTTTTCTTTTAATATTTTAATTTTGATGAATATTCCCTCTTTTTCAAAATGAATGTCACTTTAGCTAAGAAAAAATTGCTTCAAAATGTATATTATTTTCACTTTTCAATGTAAAATCATTTTTTTTAATTGTGTACTCTTATTAAAACTATGTAGATAATTCCCAAAACATTATATAACCTTACATGTATTATGCAACACACCAATACTAGTTAATAAGATTAATTTCATAAAATTATATGTCTTTTAACAAATTTATTGTATATTTTAATGTGCCAATTTTTATTTTTTTTAATTACAAGAGGGCCGAAGCTTGAAAAAAGATAAACTACTGCATCATAACACGCGGAGTCAAAGCAACAATAAAGTCATTCAAAAAAATAGAACTAATCTATGCATAACATTGCCATATTCGCCAATGTATCGGCACAACCATCAGCTTCTTTAAAGGCATGATTAATCCGAACATCTCAATCAAGGTTCAATAACCGAAAAATATTATCCAAGAGGCTCAAAGTGGCTATAGTACCCTCCTTCTTATTAGAGATTGAAGACACAACTAACTACCATAGAATCTATGTGAATCTCCAACTTGCGAACACTGCGCATTCTATCCGGTTTTAATCCTTCCAAAACATATACTTTTGCTACATAAGCACTATAAGTACCTAGCCCTTTGTAAAAACCAGATATCCATTCTCCATTCCTCTCTCTAAGAACAGGTTAGAGTTATTATGCATAAAAAATATCCTTATGCATGGTGCATAAACAAATCTCCACCATCCAATGCTTTTTTGATCAATTAGATTTTTTGATCAATCAAATGCACTAAAGCATGCATGGTGGAGATTTATTTATGCACCATACATAAGGATATTCCTTATGCATAATAACTCAACCCCTAAGAACACCTCCACAACCCTCTAAATTTTTAAACAACACTTATTTCAAAGTGGAAAGAGTAATATTTTGACAACTTTATTGTTTTTTAGCATATATGAGTAATGTATTTTATTGTCCTTTGAACTTAATTGTTAAGGATGTTTTTGGTAGCTGCCTAAAGTGAACATTTTTTTGGTAGCAGCTTGGGTAGAAATTCTATGATAGGCACTACCCCAAATCAATATTACTTTGGCACACACACAACAAAGAAAAAAATTTAAAGATAAAATATTAAGTCACATCAACTATTATTAATCAATCATTTTATATTTAATTTTAAAAAAAATTATGTATGTGTGCCTAAAAGATAAGTGTTGGGTTTGTGCCAAGTAAGAGTTTCTACGGCTTGGGTTAGTTGTGATCTAATGTTAATCTAGAGTATTATATAATTTTTTAAAGTTACAAAAACAAATTAGATTATGGCATTTGTTTTCAGTTTGATTAGAAAGTGTGCAATTAAAAAGTTAAATGTGATATTAATCAAAATAAAATTTGTAATTGGTTTAATTTTCAAAATATAATATAAACTACACATAACTTTGCGAAATGATGTTAACTTCTTCAACAAACACAACAGTGTTGCCAGCCGACAGAAACGTAATGAACCTTTTTGTTGCTTTTGGTGCTCAACAAGTCAAAGGCAGACTAAAATTGAATTGTGTAATTGATCTGTTGGGCATGTTATTTTAGACTACTTTACAAATAGCTTTTTTTTTTTTTTTTCCAATGGGTGTATTACTATGTTGTCATTGTTTGTTGCTGGTTGTTTTCTGATAGAAAGTCACAGATTATTTTAGTTTTGGGAACTGCCTTATATCTAGGAAATGAGAGCAAACATTGCATTGGTATGGGCACAGTAACTCGGTAAGCAAAAGTGGTGAGCTATGGAAAGAGTAATACCACCCTTTGTTTTCCACATCATCTAACCAACAGCCAACCGACAACATGCGACACTAAACTCACCATTGTTGTAGGGTCGTATCCAAAAACGCCCCCAGGCCACCACTGGTTGTCACAATCATCGTCGAAGGGCTACAATATTCTACTCCCTCTGATCCTTATTATAAGAACAACTTTTAGGTTCATAGAAAATGGCCACCATACCAGGACCATATTGGAATCTTCAGTCACAATTGAGAACTATGGTAGAGGTGATAAAGATGAAATGACAGTTTTATCAAGCAAATTTTTTTTTTCTCAAACGACAGTTAAAACTATGCCATAATGTATTTATTGAAGATCTTCATTCATTAAGATCATTCACTTTGGGCAACCCTATTGTAGGAACAATGAAGCATGCAAGGGAGACTCCAGTTATAACAAGGGCATGCAACCCTCTGTACAAAATCAGATTCATCTGAATGAAACTCCAATACAAAATATCTGAAGGCTAAGCAAAAGCATTAGCTGTAAATAGGAAAAATCTACTTTGTTACTCTAAGAATATACATTGCTTCTTAATATTTTTCAATATATCACTTCCTAGCAAGAAATGACATAGGAGAACAGTACAGTTAACAATTCTAAGATAGCTTCTTTCGTATCGACCTGACATTGCCTATAAATAAACAGAAAGATTAATGTTGAACAACAGAAAGTGGAGAGATTAATAACATATGATTCAAGTTTCACAGAAGAATACCTGGGTAAAATTAACTTGATTCGAGGAGAAGGGGTGGAACAGAATGGATTGGAGATGGATTTAAATCTGATAAGATGTCAGAGTAAGACAAATGCATAAGAAATAACCCACAATTAGGAATTTAGGATTATTCTAAGGGTTGAGAAAATGCATCAATCAAGCAAGAAAATACCTCCTGATTCATTTCGGAGCCAAGCTTGTGTGCATACCAAAGCCTCTCGTGTTTCTGGGTTCAGCGAACTGCGAGAAGAATCTAGCACTCTGCCTCCTGTGCTAAACGCCAATTCAGCGAAGAACTGATTCGTTGCTACAGCCTTTAATGCCATGGGAAAGGCCTATGGTTGGATGGATCAAATGTAATGTCAACACTGGTTTTTAACACGATGAGACCACTACTACAGCAGATTGTTGTTACCGCTACAGCGAAATTCAATTTATCCTGGCTCAAACATCATGGAAGCTCTTTAGTCTATCTGTTATTGAAGGTGAAAGTATTGCTCTTCTTGATGCTATCAAACTTTGGTGAATGCTATTTATTTATGCCAAGAGCGTTTGGATTTTTTAGTTTAGCTCGGTTTTACTAGTATTAGAGATTTGTTAAAAGTTTTTCTAAATTTCAAGGTTAAGTTTATTACGAGACAAACGAATTTGGTTGCTCAAACTTTGGCTAGCGCGGTCCATTTTTGGGCTTGTCATCATATTTTTGAGATTACTCCACCTTGCATAGACCTTATTTTAAGTAATGATGAGTTAAGTGTGTTTTGTTCTAAAAAAAATCAGAGAGAAAAACTAATTTATATTTTATAATGATATTTTATAAAAATCTAACACTAAATAAATAGTCATTTTGATACTTTCAATTTCGTTGCAACCTAATTAAGCACATTTCAGTTTTTGGCAACAAAACAAAATAACACTACCTCTGTCACCGATGTTTTTAATTTAAAATTTTGTTTTGAAAATTATGCCATTGAAGAAATTACCGAGTTGAATCACGAATTAGATCATTCTTTTGAAGACATTTCACGGCATTGCTCAAAATTGTACAAGACACGTCGTCCCCAGTAATTGAAATTAGTACTCCAATGGATGATGTTATTCTAGTGACCGGAGAAAATGTGTCGAAGAAATCTATATTTTCTCTTTGTCTAAAATATTTGACTATAAGGCGAACCTTGTATTTGTCAAAAGTACCCACAAATTTTAGTTTCTTTTCAAAATTCATTTACAACTAACTGGTTGGCAACCATAAGACAAGTCTACTAAGTGTCAGGTCTTGTTAGATTCTAGAGAATTCATTTCATTGTTAATAGCATCTTCATCTTGCCATAAATCTACGTCCAGAGTTGACAATGCTTCTTGAAGATTTGATGAATCTTCTTCTATTGTATAGGCCGCATAATCTAATCCATGATCTTTTGCAACTCTTACTATTTTACTTCGAAGTTTTGTTTCTCCTTCGTTGTTGCTTTCAGAGTTCCATATCACAAGAATGTGACTTGATTCGGTGCCACTGCTATTTCTCGATTTAAAAGGAAATTTATTTTCATTAAAATTAGCATCATTTGATTCTATGATTACTTTAGCATTTAAGTTATAAAACATATATGTCTTTATTGCATACCCAATGAACACACATTCATAGGCTATACTAGCAAGTTTAACCCGCTTCGGATTCATAATCCTGACATAAGTCAGACATCTCCAAGTTCTGAAATAAGTCAAGTTAGGTTGTCTTTTCTTTAATATATCATAAGGAGAGATCATATTTTTAGACTTGAGAACTCTATTCATGACATAGCAAACACTCTATTTAGGACATAGCCACTATATATCCTTTTTTGAAAAGAAAAAAAAAAAGGTTGTTCCTTTTTTATAAGACCTTTGAACTTTCAATCACATTAATTATTTCTTTAACAATATACTCCTAAGTATTTTATCTCTTTTTCTACAATTTATAAAAAATGTTATGACAGTAACAAAAATAAATTAACAATATACTCCTAAGTATTTTATCTCTTTTTCTACAATTTATAAAAAATGTTATGACAGTAACAAAAATAAATTCTCTCTTGAAGGATAAACTTGTAAAAACAACATTCACTATTAACAAATTTATTATTACTACCAACCAACTTTCTAAATTCTTGTGATTTATTCGAAGGAATCTTTCTTATTTTAAGGGACGGAAAGATAATACTATAACTCTATCTCTAAATATAAGCTCATCTAGAGTTTTTTTTTCTTTCCTTTTTATGGTGTTGCCTAAAGTTTTTTTATATTAATTAATAATTATGGGATAATTACACATAAATGAAATGTAAACCGAAGTTGTTTAATAATAGACTAGGGATTAATAAAGACGGATGTAGTATCAAATTAATCTTAAAAGTTTTATAAGGGACAAATAAGTCGTTTTTTTAGATAGACAAAATGACAAGTTATTGGAAACTCACACACACAATGTTGTAACCAAGGTTCGAACCACAATCATAGCGTCCAACACTAATGATTTCAACATTTCTATCAGTTGAACTAGAATTTATGAACAAATAAATCTCTCTATTACTGCAATAATATCTCTCTATTACTGCATTAGAGATTGAAGGCACAACTACCATAGAATCTATGTGAAGCTCCAACTTGCGAACACCACGCGTTCTAGCTGGTTTTAATCCTTCCAGCATCCCATAATTCTGCTACATAAGCACTATAAGTAGATAGCTCTTTGTAAAAACCATATATCCACTCTCCATTACACCTCCACAACCCTCTAAATTTTTAAACAACACTTATTTTAAAATGGAAAGAGTAATATGTTGACAACTTAATTGTTTTTTTAGCATATGAGTAATGTAATTTTTTATTGTAATTTGAACTTAATTGTTAAGGATGTTTTTCGTAGCTGCCTAAAATGAACATTTAGGTGAGGCTTTTAATGTTGTAATGACTAATAGAAAAATTAGAGACCTTATAAAAATAAGGGTCATGCTAAACAGTGCACTAGTTAAACATACTCAAAAAGAAAATAAAAAGATAAAATTAATGCTAGAGAGATAACTTTTTGCATCTTTAACACATTAAATGCACAAGTTCTAAGAAAAAGTTTTTATATTAATATGCTTAACCAATGCATCAGGTGCGTTGTTTAGCATTTTCCTAAAAATAAATGACTTTATGTACCCAAAATAAATGACTTGTGTTAATAAGGATCAAACCTAGGAAATTAAAAGCACACGCTATTCACAATTGTGCTAAGGCAACTAATGATGAAATTTCAAAAAATTGCTGCTGGACAACTGCTTGCTGCTTTGGGTTAGCTGTGGTCTAATATTATTATATTAACCTAGAGTATAATATAGTTTTTTTAAAAAGTTACAAAATCAAATTAGATTATAGCATTTTTTTTTCAGTTTGATTAGAAAGTGTGCAAGTAAAAAGTCAAATGTGATATTAATCAAAATAAAATTTGTAATTGGTTTATTTTAAGAAGCTAAATTACCTCTCACCCAAATTGACTCCTGTGAAAATCGAACCTAAAACCTTAAGAGGAACACACTCTCAGATCTCAAGTCAATACTATCAGACCAACCCAAGTGGGTTAAATTTGTAATTGGTTTAATCTTTAAAATACAATTATACATAACTTTGCGAAATGATGTTAACTTCTTCAACAGCCACAATAGTGTTGCCAACCGACAGAAATGTAATGAACCTTTTTGTTGTTTTGGTGCTCAACTAGTCAAAGGCAAAGTAAAATTGAATTGTGTAATTGATCTGTTGAGCATGTTATTTTAGACTACTTTACAGATAGCTTTTTCTTATTTTCAATTGGTGTATTACTATGTTGTCTTGGTTTGTTGCTGGTTGTTTTCTGATAGAAAGTCACAGATTATTTTAGTTTTGGGAACTGCCTTATATCTAGGAAATGGCAGCAACATTGCATTGGTATGGGCACAGAAACTCGGTAAGCAAAAGTGGTGACCTATGGAAAGAGTAATACCACCCTTTGTTCTTGACATCATCTAACCAAGAGCCAACCGACAACATCCGAGACTGAACTCACATTGTAGGGTCGTATCCAAACCCCCCCCCCCCCCCAAGCCACCACTAGATATTCTAATCCTTTTTATAAGAAAATTTTTGCCTTTTAGGTTTATAGAATATTTGATGTATCTGATTCGTGATATTCCAACTCCTCTAGCATAGAAATCGGCCATCATAACATGACCATATTGGAATCTCCAGTCACAATATGATAGAAGTGATAAAGATGAAATGACAGTTATATATCAACCAATATTTCTTTTTTGAAATGACAGTTTTATCAACCATAATTTTTTAAATGACAGTCAAAACTATGCCATAATGCACAATTGTTGAAGATCTTCATTCATTAAGATCATTCACTTTGTGCAGCCCTATTGTAGGAACAATGAAGCATACAGGGGGGGGGGGGAGGGGGGGGCTCCATTTATAACAAGGGTATGCAACCCTATATACAAATCAGATTCATCTGAATGAAACTCCAATACAAAATATCTGAAGGCTAAGCAAAAGCATTAGCTGTAAATATGAAAAATCTACTTTGTTACTCTAAGAATATACATTGCTTCTTAATATTTTTCAATATATCACTTCCTAGCAAGAAATGACATAGGAGAACAGTACAGTTAACAATTCTAAGATAGCTTCTTTCATAACCCCTGACATTGCCTATAAATAAACAGAAAGATTTCAACAACGGAAAGCGGAGAGATTAAGAACATATGATACATGTTTCACAGAAGAATACCTGGGTAAAATTAACTTGATTCAAGAAGAAGGGGTGGAACAGAATGAATTGGAGATGGATTTAAATCTGATAAGATGTCAGAGTAAGACAAATGCATAAGAAATAACCCACAATTAGGAATTTAGGATTATTCTAAGGGTTGAGAAAACGCGTCAATCAAGCAAGAAAATACCTCCTGATTCATTTCGGAGCCAAGCTTGTGTGCATACCAAAGCCTCTCTTGTTTCTGGGTTCAGCGAACTGCGAGAAGAATCTAGCACTCTGCCTCCTGTGCTAAACGCCAATTCAGGAGCCAAAGTTGACATTGGAGTCCCAAGAACATCTCGTGCCATCATAGACAAAATTGGGTATCTCGGCATGTGGACTTTCCACCAGTTCAGTATGTTAAAATCAGAATTACGAGGAAAGATCGGTTCCTCTAAATACTTGTCCAAGTCTGATGTCATCGACTGACTCTGTGATGTCTCGTGAAGGAATCTGTCGAAGCCTTTTAGTCTATCCCTGGCACCACAACTAGTGCTTGGTAAGCTACTTCCAGGCAAGGCTGACCCTTGATCAACCATTGTTGAACAGATAGAATATGCATTAAAAAGTTCTTTGATACTGTCAGAAACTTCCTTGATACGTTCCAGAGCAGTGCTTCCATATATCAGGGAGTAGTAGTACTCAACCAACTTCATTTTAAACCGAGGGTCTAGGACTGCAGCTAAAGCTAAAGCCAAACTGCATTTGCTCCAGTACTTATCAAATTTGGCTTTCATCTTCAAAGCCATAGGACTAAGAAAATTGTCGGAACTTCTGCTCCAGTCAATTAATTGAATATGAATGTCACAGATCTCAGGGAAGAATATATTGGCTGTGGAAAATCTGTTGGCTGAGAATGTATTCATAATTTCAACTAGGAGTTTTAAATATCCAGTGACAGAATTAGCCCATTCCCACTCTTCGTCGGATAGAGTTGATGAGTAGGAAGGATTATGTTCTTGGAAGAGTGAAAAAGCACTCCTGTATTCTAGTGCAGTTTCAAGCATGATAAATGTAGAATTCCAGTGAAGTGGATTATCAAGAAATAAGACTTTCTGAGAGTCGATCCCAGCACGTTGAGAAATTTCATTAAATTTCCCTTGCACTTCTTGTGAACTTTTAATGTATCTGATGCTCTCTCGAATCTTTTGGATCACCTCATGCAATGCATCCATGGCATCTTGAACAATGGAAATTATGAGATGTGCTGCGGAGCGTACATCAAGTATTTGTCGAGTACTTAAGAAAGGCCTTTTCTCGGAAACTCGCTCTTTGATTCTTAGAGTGATGTCATCATCAACGGAACAATCATCAAGAGTCAATGCAAATAGCTTGCAGTCAATATCCCATTCATCAAGACATTTGATAATCACTTCTGGAAGCAAGTCTTCAGTGTAAGAAGTGTCAAGTGTAAGAAAGTTCAAAATTTTCTTCTGCAATGTCCATTTTTCATCGATATAATGTGCAGATAGACACAAATACGAGGCATTTTCTGTCGAAGACCACATTTCTATAGAGAGATTAATCCTGCCACATAATTTGTTTATCACCTCATACACTTTCACTTTCTCCCTCCTGTAGATTTCTATGCAAGAAATCTCTACATCACTATTTGGCAAAAACTCAAAGAGAGGCTGGAGGTTCTTCACAAAGACCTTGAATCCTACTTCTTCAACCAAGGTCACTGGGTATCCATGTAATATGATCATACGCGCGAGATCATGTTGACTCCTCTCCTGATCAAATTTACTACTTACAAAGTTAACGATTTCATCTTTCTTATGTTCCTGTTCGAACTTAACTAGTGCTGGTTTTATATACTCTTCTTTCCTCTGACCTTCATCAAAACTAATGTTTGCTAGGCTGACGGTATTATCTTTTTTCCTTCTCTTTACTGTTAGTAGTTGAGAAACATCAAAGTTTGATCTTTTCAGACATCGCAACAAGTGATTTCTCAGATGAGTAGTTCCGCTATTACTTGATCCACTAAGTCTCTTGTTACAATGCACGCAAACAGCATAACATATGTCAGCCTTTCTAATCCTTTCAAAGTGATTCCAGACAACAGATGTCAACCTTTTTGGTTTCTTAGTGCCAGAATCATTTGCTATTTCCATCACATAGGCTTGAGGGTTACAGTTATTCTACATGGCATACAAAACAAGGAAACACATCAAAACCTAAAAAAATACACAAGAAATAACTCAAATTAAAAAAGAAAACTCAATATAAAAGGATTGAACAAAAGGGTATGTAGAATTTAGTCACAAAGCCAGGAAATTCTCAACCTCCTGTGAATGATGAAGAAGGGTGAAAAACAAAGACGTAAATGGATAAAATATACTTTAAGTTCATCCCATAAAAAACAATTACTGTATTTAGACTCGTAATATTACAAGACACTAAAAACCTGACCCAGTTATATATTACATCACTTCAAAGAAAGATTTAAATTGCAGTTTCAGGGCTGTTTGTTTTATCTTTTTTTAAAAATTACTTTGATAGAGTATGATTTTTTTGTTAATTGTTTTTTAAAAAAAGCTTCTAATGAGAAATTGGTTTAAATAGCTTCTCATAAAAATTTGTTTTAAGTATTTCATCATTTTGTTACAAATGTTTTTGGATAATAAAATTTCAAAAAATCTCTCAAATGAGAGCTATTTTAAATAGTTTTTCATAAAAATCATTTTTAAAAGACATCATTTTTTTTTTAAAAAAATGTGATTTTTATTAAGTTAAAATTTGTAACATGAATATCTAAGTTGCTGAATGTCAAAATTATTCTTTTAATTTTACAACAAATAAGTTCGCAATAACTTTTACTATTATTGATTAAGTTCTCATGAAAATAATTTTTAAAAATACAAGTAAAAATCACTTTTTTAAAAGCTAAATCAAACAGGTCCTCAATTACATTTTGATCTTTTTTGAAATCATAGGAAATATGAGAATAATGCGACGACAATTGCAATTGAAGAGACTTGTGAAAACTTAATAGCAACATTGACAGTTGTAGACAGAAATTTATTTAAAACACTACTACTCAAAAGTGAAGATATCTAATTAAATCATAGCATACTCCTTTTATGGAAAGAACCGTGAGTTAAAATCAGAATCTAAACATATCTTTACTCAATTACTGGAAATCAAGTTAACTAAACACATCCAAAACAAACGAACAAATTATTGACCAAATCGCGACTGTAACCTCAATTTAAAACCATACAAATATTTCAACAGATAAAAAAATCTACAAGTAATAATTGAACAAAAGCAACACATAATATTCCTCAATTATGGCACACAAACAATAGAAACTGAACATCAAGGTCCCAAGCTAATTTAAGGAACAAATAAATAAATTTAAAAAAAATTAAAATTATTGTCAAAAAAAAAAAAATTAAAATTAAAAAAACTAGGGTATGCCTGCAATTTAAAGCCAAGAATTTAAAAGGCTCATTATAAATTTTCAATCTACAAAAAACAAGTTTCCCTAAATATAAGATAACAGAATAATCACAAGAATAATTAAATTTGTAAAACAACACGTTATTATGAAACTGTTGCAATTTAAAAAAGTGTTTAAGTAACTGTTGCAAATTGAACAATGAAATGATGCAATTGCAAAAGAGAAAGTTGAATTGAAGAGAGAATCTTACTTAGAGAGAAGGAAAACGAGGGAAGGTGGTTGGGTCCGATCCGGAAGAAAACGATAGGGTTTGGAGAGGTAGAGAGAGAGCAACACAGAAATGACCCGATTGGTGTGGTGGAATCTGGGTTGGGTCGGATTCCAATTGGACTGCAGATGTTGAAAGGAAAGAAGTAAACGGGTCGGGTATATCAAGCATGGGTTCCATTATTTGGGTTTCGGTTTCGCCTTTTCACGATTAACAAAGTATGCAAAAAAAAATTGTAACAAAAAATATATAAAAAGTATGCTAAAATTTGCTCATACCGAAAATAATTATAGAAAGATTTAATTTATTTTTTTTAATGGCAAAATAACAGAAGGGAGAAAACATGGGAGTTGAACCCAAAACCTTCTACACAATCTACAAAAATCCAGACCACTGGGACAATACACACTTGCTTATAGAAAGATATTGTTTTTATAAGATTTGACCACAAATAACGTTATAATGAATACAAATTTTACAAAATAAATGAATTTGGATTTTCTTCAATTTTTTCTTTCATGTTGATTATGTTTGTAGTAATTTTAGTCATTCGGTCAATTTGTTTCTCTCTTTTTAATTGTTTGACTTAATTGCAGTTTTGGTCCTCATATTTTCAATTTTTTGCATTTTTTGTTCCCATAACGCATATTTTGTCTAAAATATGATGATACAACATGTTTTAAATGAACTTTATAAAAGAATTTTCTTATAATTTCATCGATTTTGGTATTTTTTCATCATCGAATCATATATCACGTCGTTTAAATCATATCATATCGTCAATTTATAGTTAAAAATTATGATAGGGGGATCAAAATTGTCGAGTTTTAAAATAGGATGATCAAAACTGTAAAAAGTTGAAAATAAGGGGACCAAAACTGCAGCTAAGCCTAAATGTTTTTATACTCTTTGTGATTTATCAACCATTAAATTAAGAAGATAAAATATGAAAGAAAAAATTGAAAAGAATCTAAATTCGAAATAAATCACTTGAATCTTCACTAAACAGATTAGAATCTCATCGATTGTTTTCAATTTCATGGCTATTGCTACTCGATAAAAAATTTGTTTATGTTAAACTAATTGTCAATCTTAAATTTCCAAATTGACAAACTATTTATTAAATAAAAAGATTCAAATTGACAGATTCTCAAATATTCAAAAGATTCCGCAACTTTTGCATTCTTATTTTCAAGAGTGTTTTTGGAAAGAAAAGTTGAAAATGTCTTGACTTTTAAGATACTACTAATATGTCATATTGGGTTTTATTTTTTTTAGCAAAGGTTGAGTTTATATTATAGTTATTTTTTTCAACTTTGCTCATGGCTAATTGTTATACGAGATTTTTTCTATATGTGCATAAATTTACAATGAGTATGGATGAATCTAGAGACGAGACAAGATGATTGAATATGAAAAGAAAGAGAATGGTTATAGTCACAATTGAGTTTAATGGCCGTTACAGGGAGGGGATACATGTGGTCCCCAATGAGAAAGTGACATCTTTCATTACTAATGTACTAAGTGATACACATATGCCAAATTTCTCTCAGCCATCCTATATAAACATTCTTCATCTCTCCACTTCACCCACATTTCTAATACGGCTCTCACTCTCACTCTATTTGTAGAAGTGGCCACTTTTGTTGTTGTCGGTTTTGTATGATAATGATCAATTCGACTGGTATTGGAGTGGCAAGACATGTGTTGCAATAGTGTAAGATGCAATTAGAGGTCCGATAACCGCAGACTCATTTATTCCATACATGCATTGGTCATTCATATATATACATGTATCACTTCCATAGGGGTACTTATACACCTAATCCCCAATCATTCCATACATGCATTGGTTATTTATATAGCGGGTGTTTGTTTCATGGAATTAAAATGCATTCCCATCATTAACTTTTCCATGAATATAACAGCGGTAATCTTATTCCAAGGAAAGTTTAACAAAATTGTTTGTTTGATTATTTGAACTTGTGGGAATTATTTTTCAGAAAAATGCTATAAATATTAAAATATCCTTACTATGTACATGTACAGATAAATGGTAGAGACGTCTGCTTTGCGGTTACTTAGGGTAGAAATGGACTTTAGAGATGCAAACCGATCTCAACTACAATGAATAAATAACTCCCACCCCTTGCGCTAGGAATAAAATATGGGGATAAAATAGGTGAAAATAATTACCGAGAATATCTCTTTTTTTGGAATATTTTTGTATGAACGTGTATCAAACATAGGAACAAATAATCCCTATCATAGATTCTCAGGACTTTAGTTTGTAGAAGTGAAACAAACACCCCATACACATGTCTCACTCCTATAGGCCTACTTATACACCTAAGTCATGATGTAAGCATGCCATCACACACGACATAAGGCATCAGGGTTTTCAAACCTTGCTTCTAGCAAGATAGAAAGACATAAGACATTAGGGTTTCCAAACCTTGCTTTTTAGTAAGATAGAAAGATAAGGGACATTAGGGTTTTCAAACCTTGCTTCTAGTAAGATAGAAAGACATAAGACATTAGGGTTTCCAAACCTTGCTTTTTAGAAAGATAGAAAGATAAGGGAGGTTTGTGTTCATTTATTTTTTTAATCTTGAACAGATATACTAGAAGAAACTAGGAAATCGGGGGCTAAAAACAAGATTTTTTTAAGAAGACGTTTAATTTCGGACAGTTCATTTTCTTCAGAGTAGAGAATTTTTTAGCAACACACTTGAGTTTTCAAGTTTTCACGAATCACTGTAAACTACACTGAATTATCTATCTACATATTTAAGCTAGGCAATGAAATGATATGTACATTGTTCCTGCTACCAGCTCTTCCACTATAAGAGTTTGACGATCTGAAGTTTAAAATATCATAGCACATTATGTGGACTACAAATTTATATATGCAAACTCTATAACAGTTTTTCTCTGCTCACTAAGCAATAACTAACCGGGTAAATTTTTTTTTAAAAAAAAAAAAAAAGAGCCAAGAAACTAAGGCCAGAACCAAATCAGAACGCTCAACTGACGGCATAGAATGTTAGCCTCCTTTGAGCCTACAATCTGAAACACCAAAATACATGAAGATGAAATACCAAAATACATGAAGATTAAGAAGTGTAGACTAGACAAAATTAGCAGACTAAAGTTTTTTCCTCACGTGAATAAGTTGGTGCGGTTACGTGAGAGCTGAGGTCGCTTTATTGGAGAGAGTATCAAGTTCCTCAAATTCATTGATGGGTTACTAGTAGCACCAGGTCCAAAAACAGGGTGAGCACCCATCCTTCTGTTCCCAGCATCCCCTGCAATGATGGTTTGTTTTGCTGGTGAGCCAACAGATATGTCGAAGTGACCAGAGTTATTGCTATTCTGCCTCGCTGGCCATACATCCTCTCTTGGTCCTGGAGTGGTAGGAGTGAACACCGGCAGACCTGCAACAAATAAGTTATCTAATTTTGGAAACATCTAAAAGCAAAAATGAGGTCATTATCATAAGTTCATGTTTACATTATTTTGTTTAAATTACAGATACTTCATTTGGTTTTAAAGCTAACTGATGCTTTAATATATCATAGAACACTTTTGATTGAAGCTAAACTGTAGTATCCTATGAGTGTTGAAAGTAAAACTTTACCTTTTCGACCAGTGTCTCTTTCATCCATTATGTTAGGCGGGTTGGAGAACAAATCACGCTCATTTCTGGAATAAAAGTTGTTTGCAGGCTGTATGGCAGATCGCTTCACAGAGTCAAACTCATTTCTCAGCTGATCATACATTTCATCTAATTTTCTCTTCTGCCTGCAATAGAAATAAGTTAAGAGTGAATAAATGAGAAGATTTAATTTTTACAAGCTGGAATAGTTATTGACACTGACCTGGATTTTTCAGCAAATTTTTCCTGAAGTTCTTGATTGTCCTTGGTTAAGCTCTCAATTTCCTGTTGCATCATCTGGCACCTCTTGGCCATTTTCTGGTAAGCAGTATGCAACTGCTCTAGTTTTTCTGTAAACTTTTCTTGCATCATCTCACATTTCTGCCGGCATTGACCAACAATCTTGTTCATTTTACACTGCATCTCCAGTTCTTTTTGCCCAATGTAGAACATCACACTTTTATATGCACTCTTCATCACTAAATTTTCTTAAGGTAAAACAATTGGTCAAGTCTGAACTTAAATTTCTAAAATTTCAGAATATGCACTTCATTCACGTTAGTCAAACCCTCAGGTACTACAGAGTAATATAACATGCAACATTAATTTCATATTTTCTATGCAGTGCCTTCTAAACAATGGGCATAAAGGATACATATCTGTGGAGACACTCCCGCCATGGCCATCTGCAAAGGAACACATCACAATAACAAGGAATGATATACTTCAAATTATTACACAAAATATCTTAATTGTATGTACTTGGTCGTGCATGGGAGAATGCTTACTCACATTGACCCATTCATCATTGGGATTGACATCCACAGGTTTCATGAGACTGATAAGAGAAACACATAAATTAGACAAAAACAAGTAATCCATGAAGCTTATAATTGACAGCCCAGATTTATAATGATGACCGAAACATCACATTTTGGCCAAGTATCGGTAATTAACATTGAGGAAATAACAGTGCCACACACTAAATGACCAAATATATGATGATCTAAATCGACAACATATACTCTAGATTAATGACAGAATACACAACACAAATGTATGTACAAATCGCTAGGGTAGATCAGTGCCATCAATTGAACAGCCATTTTAATTAGGGTTGAGTCATGCGAATAACAAATCATGAGTTCGTTTTTGTCTGGATATATAATCAACAGATCCCAATATAATCCTTACCTCTTTGAAAGGACTTGATCACAAACAGGGCATGCTCCGTCATTGCTTAATATCTTATTGGCATCTTCTGTGCCTGTTAACTATGTTAAGGAAACCAGAACTATGTGAATTAACGACTTAATAACAGAACCAATAAGAGTATCTAACTAATTTGATATGAACTATACTGATTTTATTTTGTTAGAAGTTAAGGAACTCAAGGACAAAATTGCTGGCAAATGGATACACAATAGGTGGCCACATGTTGTGGAAATTGCCCGCCCTTCTACTTCTCTCCAGCATGCATTGCATCTCATTTCAGCAGTCAGATACTACTTTCACATGTCCAAGGGTTGACATACCTGCAAGACAAACCCATGCATGAGGATGCTACATAGATCAATGCAACTACTGGCATTTCTAAAAGGCAGAAAAGAGCTAGCATATATACTCAAGTAGCAGGCATAAACTGTGAAACAACCAGTGTTGCAAATCACTGATTGCTGAAGGTAGCAGTTTGTTCAAATTTTGCTATGCTATAGCGCCACTATAGTGGCTATTTGACAATGCTTCGTACTAAATAGCGTATCACGGAACAATAGCGATATGGTCAATTTCTGTTACGTCGCTATAGCAGCTATTTGACAACACAGGCAACAGCCACGATAAAAACGATCATAATCAATACAATGTTTTTTCTGTTAAAGCAGCCTATTGCTTCCAACTTAAAAATAACTAGCTGAATACAAAATATCTGGACTGTAATCTACAGACCAGTCAAGCAACAGGACAGCTCAGAGTAAGAATATAAGAAAACATCTTAACAAATAATTTCTGATATAAACGATACATATACACTTTTTAATGAATAAAGATTAAATACTTCAAATCTTAAAAGGATGAATCCTTAACTGATGCGTATCTAAACAAAGACATATGAAACCCAGGACTGTCACAGCGCATTAAAAATCGTATTAAATAGTAGAAACAAACTTGAACACTAAGCACTACATGTAATAATAAAAACAAACTAATTCACAGTTTAAATTCCACATCACTCCCTATTTAACGCACTCTAACCTGCCCACACACAAACTCTGATTAATAAAACCAGCTATCACTTTTTCAGTGAACTAATTTGTATGTATTTATCATTACACAAGTAACAAATCTTTATCTTCTGATAAGCGCTTCTACTTCCAACAAAATTTTAAGTAACTGATGAGTTAATTAATTCCATTTTCACCAACGAATATTTAAATTTGAATGCTGAGTAAAATAAAAAACACTTCATAATGCCTGTGCTCTATAACCAAAAGTGAGAGGGGAAGACCAAAAAAGTGGGGAAAAAATGACAAACTAACATCCCTTGACCTTTGTATCATCAACAAATCTTTCACTCATTACCATAAATATCACAAAAATGGAAAATCTTAGATGTTCAATAAATCTTTTTCAAACCTTAGTGAAATCATCTTGTATTTTTCCTCTTTTCCACTCATTTCTGTTTCTATCTTTCATGTCAAGCAAGTATATCCTCTCTCCTTTCCCTAATTAGTACTATTTGTGAGGTAGCAAATAGCAAAGTTTCACAAATACTAATCAGAGAGCAAAATATAATTTAACTGACCTAAGCTAGAGGGAGCACTCCAAAACCAATCATGTCATTCTCAACAACTCAATAACACATATTTTCGTGTTCACGGTGCAAGTAATAACAGAAAAATTCTCAGTTAACTTGGATTTTCATCAAAATAAACATTTCATTTAAAATATTTCTGAAAAAATCTCGATTAACTTTAGAATTTCAAATACATTCAACTTTAACCTAAAAAAACCTAAACAGCCAGCAGAACAAATTCATGAAAACGCCATAAATAATGCAAATAAATATAGAAAAATGATAAGAAAATGCATCAGAATCATCACTGACAATTTACCGAAACGCCAATTCCTTGTTTGATTCTTCGTTTCCACAGAACTTCAATTCAATCACTGTATCCGAAGATGAAATCTGCACTAGCGAGTAAAAGGTATGAGAAATCAAAATTACACGACTAACTCTTAAATTTTGAAAGAAAAATTTGAAAAACAAAGTAACTAACAAGGTTTGAATATGAAGATTTTTGTTTTCAGTAACATTTATAGAAATCGTAAAGAAGAGGAAGAGATTGAAGACAACGCACTTAACAGAGACTAGAATGCAGATTGAAGGAACAAGAGAGGATTCGAATGGAATCTGAGAGAGAGATCGGTGGAATTTTGGCGCGAAGGTTCTTCCGTTGGCAACTGTAAGAGAAAAAACGTGAATGGAAAATGAAATCGAGAAAATGAACACAAGCTGTGGTCTCTGGGCTTTTATAAAGCCTGTAAAAGGCCCATTTCAAATATTGTAATTTATGTCACAGTAAAATAAAATTATGACTATTATATTATTATTATTATTATTATTATATATTATGTACCAAAAATAAATAAATAAAATTACGACTCTTATTTATTGCGTGTGAAAAACAATGTTTTAAAAATTGGATTGGATCGGTCGATTCAACCGATTGATGGAAAATTGGTTCTTAATAGCATACAAAATCGATAGTTAAAATTTAAAAGAACTACAAAAAATTGAAAAATTTGGTAGAAGTAGATGTGAGTTTGAGTATTCGTTGAACTAGTTCCAATTTTAGAGTCTGTCTTGCTCAAACTCTAACTAAAATCATATTTTTTATTTACTTTCTTCTTCAATACATGAATCGGAGAGAATAATGTGTGTTTCTAATTCACCACAAGTAATTTGACCTAAAAACACATAGAAGCGAGGACGAAGAATGTTACCGTTGAGATTCGCAAGAGAGAGGAGATCTGTGTTGGATATTGTATCAAGAGAGATATTAGAAAAAAAAAATGAAATTAAAGTGTAGATATCTTTTAGACAAAATTACATATTTGGTCTTTTATTTTATTTTTTTGTAACATTTTGGTCCTTTATCTTTTATTTGTAACATTTTAGTCATTTATCTTATATATTTGTAACACTTTGGTCCTTTATCTTTTATTTGTAACACTTTAGTCCTTTATCTTTTATAATATTCACATATAAATCCTTTTTTTCATATTTTTTTTTATTAAAAAAATTCTGAATTTTATTTGTTAAGATACTTTTTTATTAAAATTAAATAAAAATCATAATTTTGATAACAATGTTCATCGTCTTTATCAATTTTTTCATATTTTCATGTTTTTTAAAGGACCAAAATGTTACAAATAAAAGATAAAGGACCAAAGTGTTACAAAAAGATAATATAAAGGACCAAAATATTACAAATGAAAGATAAAGAATCAAAATGTTACAAAAAAATAAGATAAAGTACCAAATATGTAATTTTACCTATCTTTTACTAAGTTTATCTGTATTTCTGATGAAAGTGAAAGATATTAAAAGTATAAGAAGAAAAAAACAGTGCAACAACAATAAAATTAGTAGTATTGTAAAAAATAAAAAATCAATGAAGTTAGAAAATAAAAACACAATGCATGAAACTAATGTTGTGGTACCAAATGAATTAGGGTTAAAATAGTAAAGTATTGAACCGCAAAGTATTGTTATAAACGAGTGCCATCGGGGTTCTCTTTAAGACTTTAAATAATAAGATTTTTATATAATTTTTACGAGAATTTGTAAAGTCAACGCATTAAAAATTGTAATGTTTAATTTTTTGAATAAAAAATTTCTATAAGTGGAATGCTTAAAGACTGCCTCGGAGGCACTCGTTAGCAAGATCCATAAATGTTTGTTTAGGGCTCTTTTGTATAAAAAAGAATATAAATGCAAAAGTGTGATAATAAATTATGCAAAATCTCTTTGGAGGAAGCTGTGGCAGATATATAAATAGAAAAGATGGGAAAAATAAAAAATGATGATAATCCAACTTGGTAAAAATATACTTCGTCGAGAAGTTTTAGCTCAACTGACAAATGTCAAAATTGCTAGGCCGAATGTCACGACCGCGATTTGAACATCTAAGACAAAAAATAAAATAAAATATATTATCATCCTTATACTAAAAAAAAAAAACTATATCCAGCAGCGGCGTTCTGCCTCCTTTTGCTCCACAAATTGTCCCGCCGTCGAAAACCAGTCTCTGTTTTTCCGAAATAGTGTCTACCACAGTCGTTGATGCCTTCCACCCCACCGTGCTCCGTCGCATATCTGCCACAGTCTCTGTTGAGGAAAGAACTTCATTCACAGTGATGAGAAGAAGAATCCCCTCCCTGCTACTGAAACAACCTTATTATTCTTCTTCTTCAACCATCCTCCACATCCAAACTCATCATCCTCCACACAACCACAATGCCACACCACCACATTCCCATTCATTCTATTTCTCTCGCTCCTTCAAATCCCAATCCCTCCCTCCTCCAGAACTCGTCCAACCTTTCTGCGACCTATCCGACGTCGTTTCCTCTAAACAAAACCTCCAACCTTCCCCATGGTTCACACAAATCCTCAACCTCCTCGACAATTCTCCATCAATGGAATCAAATCTCGATTCCTTCTGCCGTCAATTCCTCATCACACTCTCCCCTTCCTTCGTCGCCCACACTCTCCGTTCCCTCAACAACCACCAAACCGCCCTCCGTTTCTTCACTTGGGCTTCCAACCAACATAACTATTCCCATTCTCTCGATTGCTATGTTTCCTTAATCAACCTCCTCCTACTCTCCCCCACCACAACCACCACCACCGCTGCATTAAACGTTTTCGCCGAATTTCAACGTAAACGTCTCCCTCTTACACCACCAGCTGCTAATTCTTTAATTAAAAGCTTCGGTAACGCCGGTTTAGTCAACGAGCTTCTGCTTGTTTGGCGTGGAATGAATGAGCAAAGCATTCAACCAAGTCTTTTTACTTACAATTCACTTCTTAATGGACTCGTTGGTTCGTCTCTTGTTGAATCCGCAGAGCGTGTTTTTGATGCAATGAAGGAAGGAAGAACAAAGCCTGATGTTGTTACTTATAATACTTTGATCAAAGGCTATTGCAAAGTGGGGAAAACACGAAAGGCGATTGATATGGTTCGTGAAATGGAGGTAATTAACTTGGAACCTGATGTTGTTAGTTACATGACAGTTATGCAGGCTTGTTATGCTGAAGGTGATGTTGATTATTGTTTGAGTCTTTACCATGAGATGGAGGATAAGGGATTGGAAGTTCCTTCTCATTGTTATAGTTTAGTGATATGCGGGCTTTGTAAGACGGGGAAGGTTTTAGAAGGTTATGCTTTGTTTGAGAATATGATTAGAAATGGTTGTAAGGGTAATAAGGCTGTTTACACTGCTTTGATTGATTGTTACGGGAAGACTGGGAATTCTGACGGGGCTTTGAGGTTGTTTGAGAGGATGAAAATGGATGGGATTGAACCTGATGAGGTTACTTATGGTGCTATTGTTAATGGGTTGTGTAAAAGTGGGAGAGTGGAGGAAGCTTTGGGTTATTTTCATTTTTGTATTGAGAATGGTGTTGTTGTCAATGCTGTGTTTTATTCGAGTTTGATTGATGGACTTGGAAAGGCAGGGAAGGTTGATGAAGCTCAAAAGGTGTTTGATGAGATGGCTGAGAAGGGATGTCCCGCGGATTCGTATTGCTACAATGCACTTATCGATGGACTGTGTAAGTGTGGGAGGATAGATGATGCTCTTGGGTTGTTTAAGAGGATGGAGCACGATGGTTGTGAGCAGACTGTTTATACGTTTACCATACTTATCAGTGAGCTTTTTAGGGTGCATAAGAATGAAGAGGCGTTGAATATGTGGGATTTGATGATTGATAAAGGGATAACGCCGAATGTTGCTTGTTTCAGGGCTCTTTCGATTGGATTGTGTCTTTCTGGGAAGGTTGCAAGGGCTTGTAAAGTGTTGGATGAGCTTGCACCAATGGGGCTTGTTCTTGAAACGGCTTATGAAGATATGATCGGAGTGCTGTGTAAAGCCGGTCGCGTGAAGGAGGCTTGTAAGTTGGCTGATGGAATTGTGGATAGAGGTAGAGAAATACCTGGGAAGATTAGGACTGTGATGATTCATTCATTGAGGAAAGCTGGGAATGCTGATTTAGCTATCAAGTTGATGCACAGTAAGATTGGTATTGGGTATGAACGAATGCGGAGTGTTAAAAAGAGAGTGAAGTTTCAAACCCTCGTAGACAGTTGAATTGATTATAATATTTTAGGTGGATAGATATATGTGGCACTTGAAAACTGGTAAAGGCCAAAATCAGTTTTAGTTTCAATGTGTTAGAGATAGTTAACTTTAAGATGTACTAGTATTTACCCCAAATGTGGAATTATTTATAAACTTGACAAGAATGGAAGTAATATTAACTTATAGTTGCTTGGAGTCGGTCAAACCATTGGGGCTGGTTTCACCAAAATACAGATAAATAAGAAAGCCATACTGCACTTGTCTGAATGATGTGATCATTCCTAATCAATTATTGTCATTCTAAAATAAACCTCATATGCTGTAGCTTGATTGATTATGTACCGTGTCTCAGACGCAGGAGTCATGAAAATGTTGGTATATTTTGACATGAATATATTGGTATGTCTTTCTTACTAGTTCCCATGTGATTTTGCCCCTATTGAATTCGAACGAAATGGTTGTGTTTTTAGCTTGAAGAATTCATAGATTATGATTAACTTTTCAATCCACCATTAATGACTGTGTTCTTAGCTTGAAGAATTCATGCTAAGTTCTTAACTTGCAATCTGTCTCTCGAGCCAGTTGGTTGCTTTAGCAATTCTCATGCCCCGTGACAACTATGGGGAATTTATGTAGTAATTGGATGGTTGATGACTTGTGCAATGATACAATATTTTTTTGGCACTGCCATTTCAAGCTAACACATGGTGTGTAGTATGTTGCTTTAACTTCCAAATTCCAACTGAGGTTACAATAGTTGTAGCACGATGAAATCCACATTCATACTAGGACTCTGTAGCTTGATTTCTTTCCTTGACCACCTCAGTTTGAAAACATATTTAGGTTCTCTCTCTCATGCTTCTTTGTTTTCAAATGCTCTCGCACTCCTCCAGCTCTCTGATCAAGGAAAATGCTCTCACAATTAGTTCAATCATTTCTCTCTCGTCTACAGCTCCTTCCTAAGATTTTTGTTGTTTTTGAAATAATTTGTTTTTATTCCCCTCGCCTGTTATGTATATTTTTTATTGAACGCAAAGTTTCATTTGAACATAGCACTGGTTTGTAGTTTTGAAAGTCGTGGGTCCTAACACATATTACTCTATGCAAGTCTGTCCATAAGCTTTTGTGATTGAGATATGGAGGCTCAAACCTCCTTTAAAAAGATATTCATTAGGTACTTGATAATTTTATTCTTTATTTGTTATATCACATGATAATTTTAATGGGAATATTATCACCTTATTTCTGACTTCCATGCAAATTTCAGGTATGCTGATGATAAGTTGCAGCTGAAAATATCATTATATTTTCCAAACTCCAGGTGATATAAACTGTCAGCTAGAACTGCATATATAGCATTAAAAGTTTATAGTTTTTCAATTACTGCACGCATGATGCACCCTACACGAGATTTGGCTTATGACGGTATTTACTTCAATATATATCATACTATTCTAGGATCAAATGAACATTAAACGAGATTTGGTCTCTAGCTTGTAGGAAAATGAGATTATTATGATTCTTTTTTTTTTGGTAATCAAGATGAGTCCTTTTTATTACTTTCATATTGCAACGGAAACAAAACCAAGGTAAATTTGATTATAGGATTACATGAGTTTGTTTTTAGACAACTCATGACCAGAATAAACAATACATGGTGCTGAAATTCGATGCTTCTGATACACTCCTTCACAAGTTTTTTTACAATTCACTTTGTTGTTAATGTAATTTCTAGTGTGTTTAACCTTAACGTTCCTATAGCCATTGATTAGAGTTTTTGAGAATTAAGTCAATTAACAGTATAATATAAACTATATATGTTGCTTGTTGTCTTTATATTCTTAATACAGTTGCATGACCTGTAACACTTTAATCTCTATTATTAATACTTTAGGAGTAAAAACATAGGCTTTTTTTTCAGGTGTCAATCAATTCTTCACCAGCACAAATCAAACTATTTGAAAATTTTGCCAAATATTTCCCTTTCAAAGCTAAACTATATCGAACATCAAACCTCAAATCTATTTGTGGAGGTCTTCCTTTCAAAATCAGGATTCATCTCTACCAATCATTACTAAATCCATGCTTCTCTTCTTCATTTATGCAGAGAAATGAATAGACTCATCACATTTGCAAGCTGGAAAACCGAAATCGTGGGTAAGATCTTTTCAAATTTGAATTTCCCTCTTCCGAGTTCTATTAGGGTTACAATATTATATAGTTTTTCAAGTTCTAGATAAGAGATGCATGTATAAGTGATTTACCACACTGCAGCAATATCCCTTGCTTGCCCTTCTTTCCTCCTTCAATTCAATTGATGTTTAAGTTTTCAGATTTCCTATGTCCTATTTATGTTTTGTTTCACTTTAAAGTTTTAAGCTTTTTAAAATTTTTAAGCAAAGTTTATAAGTTTTTTTTTATGAGGTTCGGAGTTAAATTTCACTCATTAGTTTCTTAATTTTAAGTTTTCCTAAAATTATTTTGCACTTTTGAAGATGTCCCTGAGTCTTGACAGTAGTTCTTTGAGAGTAGTATTGAATATGAAAAAAGATTTGCTTTAATTAGTGTATTCAAATTTAGTACTTCATCACACTGTAAAGAGAAACACTAATATGCCATGGTCCCATTAGAGATATATCATGCTTCATAACTCAATTTCATATTCTCACTTTGTTGACAAACACCACATGGTTTTAATTTTGCTCACAAATGACATGACACCACTCGTCACTCACATATACAAGATTATTAGTTGAATGGATCATACTTCAAACATCGTTGCCAAATCTGAACTTTAATTCCTTTTAAACTAATTTTACTTTTGAATCTAAAACCATAATGTTGTTTGGTTATCTCTTTGCTTATGGATTAAAATGTTATCAGTTATCACTTGCTGTTTGTAAGATTATGTATACTTGCACTACGTTTTCACGCAACACAAAACAAAGCAGTTTCAATATCAGTACCACATTTTATATCACTTTATTCAAAGACTCCATTGATTACACAGTTGCACTTATTCCTTTTATTTTAATTCTTAAGTTCCACCCTTGCATGAAATTTTCAAACATATATATGTAGGTTAAAAAATCGAATTTTTTATATTATTTTCGAAAAGGACATCCTTGAGAAGTTTTGGTGTTATCCTCAGATGTTTTCTTTCCAGCTAGAAGGCCTGCCATCATCTCTGCAGGGTCATAGTAAATCTCCACCTCTTCTGCTTTCATTAAATTGTCAACCTGTTACAACAAGGGAATCAATGCTAGCAACTCTCCCTAAATTAGTTTTTGCTAACAAGAGTCTGAGGAATTATTTGATTTACAAAAGGTAAGAATCGAACCAAATAACATAGGACAAAATAGTTAGGACAAATTTTTAAAATATTGAATAACTTTTGTTTCTTGTCTTGTACAATATTTGAGGTACATGAATCTCAATATTATTAGACAACTTATACTTTGAACAAAAAGTTTTCATATGATTTATTGAGGTACATGAATGTCAATATTTGTACGGTCTCTTGCCCCTAATTTGTCCAGTCTCAAAAATAGTTTAAAATTAAACATAATACATCTAAAGCTATCCTATTAAGTCTCTCATTTTTTAACAAATCAAACCTGCTTAGGGATATATTTTAAAATCTTCATATAACACCCTCATTTTCAATTAAAAGTTAACATAAATATGTGCCATGTAATAAAAAAAATTAAAAAATTAAACTCACATCACACTTGTCACAATCACAACACAAAACTCTTTAAAGAATAATTAGAAAACCATTAATTTCAATAATTTAAATAGATACCTTGAGAGTTCCAAAGCCATAGAATTCAACCATTTTGCCAGTAGGTGCATGTCCCTTGTAAGGACCCTCAAAGAAGCCCCAATGCCTAAACTTGTAAGCAATATCAGGGGGTCCACTGTAAACTTTGATGACTTCCCATGCAAATCCGCGAGGAAATGCAGATCGAAATGCTTCATGAGATGATTCAAATGTCTCTTCTTCTGCTTTGTAATACTTGTATTCTTCTGGCAATGAGTTTTTCATCAATGCATTATAACTTCCCAACCTTAATGTTTCCTCTGCAGTTAATCCTTCCCTCCCTACCATAGGTATTTATTATAACACATGATTAAGCCGAGGTTAATAATTTATTAATTTTTTTTATAAGCACAGAGGTTAATTATTTAATTACCATTAACAAAGAGCTTAAACTTTTCAGGATTTATAGTCTTAAAATCCTGCGCGCGGGTTTTGTGTGAAAGCTCCATCTCCCATGATTTTATGGCATTTTGGACTGTCTCCTCTAATGATCCTTCAGGCCATACCTACAAAATTACATACTAAATCCAGTAATTCATCAGAGAATATAAATAATATTTTTCATTTTACAAAAAGAAATTAAAAGAGACCATAGTGATGATATATGTTAATTATCTATAAATACATAAATAGTGCACCTTTGTTCTTTCTTGTTCAAAGAGCTTATTGACAGCATCATATATGGGTGGTCCACCGTGTCTCCAGTGTGTGGTATGAGCCTCATCATCTAAGAAAGATCTGTATTTGTCTCCTTCAACTTTTCCAGGTACAACTTGGCTGGCCATGGTGGATTCAGCTTCGACACAACACACAATACAAGGAAGAAAGATGCATGCATGC
Organism: Trifolium fragiferum; assembly: GCA_954870985.1. Lineage (NCBI taxonomy): Eukaryota > Viridiplantae > Streptophyta > Magnoliopsida > Fabales > Fabaceae > Trifolium > Trifolium fragiferum. The sequence goes on from OX940792.1 coordinate 18,426,177, forward strand.
GGTGATCTGTGTTGTTATATATAGCATCGTTATTAAATTGATGTAAACTTATATCATGTTATGTCGTCATCAATTGGATACACATCACAAGCTAAGTTATCTACGTGCTAAATTTCTAGGCTTCAAATTAAGATAAATAATCTAGTGTACAAGTGAGATAAGTCATGCATCATAATGTATATTAGTTCTAATTCGGATCAAAATGAGATAATTATGACGGCGACGCTTGAAGTAGTTACGGTGGAAAAGGTTTCTGCAAAACACGTTAGCAATCTAATGCTCAAGTCAGTATGTGATCAAGGATGAGTGAAAATGAAAAGTGATTGAATTATATAAGGAAGACAGTTATAACCGGCTGTGATAGCTGGGCATAGCTGGCATATAGGCATGACAATAACAGTCATATCCGCGGGTACCCGTCCGTACCATCCCCATTTTGACGGGGAAATCCCGAGTTAACTGGGAGAGTATTCACTATGTTGAGTATTCACTATAACCCGAGAGCCGTTAGGATGAATCCAACGGTCTTGACAATGTTGATGGGAGAGTATTCACTAAAACATATGTACAGGAACAATGGCGTTTGCTACACTTGGCTTGTACGCGAAGCTATCAGAATGGAGTGGATTTGAACTAGATTTTGGAGTATTTTAGCCCTGCGTTATGGCCATTATTAAATCTACAATGTGAAAAAATAGTGACCGAAAATAACCATGCCCTTTGTCATTATTAAATCTATAATAGATCAAAGATGGTCAAACAATTTGAAATAAATTAACAACCCAATAAGACGAAACCAAACGTAGCCACACCGAAGTAAAAAAACAAAACAAAACGTCGTACTCGGACAACAAAATTACATAACAACAACCATAGAAAAACTATATCTGTGTGGAAACCACTACTTAGATAAAAGGATAGAAAAAATTATGTATATGCCGGGGTGATTATCAACACATATGATTGCTCAAAATGCATCCTACTTTGTTTGATTTTTGTAATTTGTATTTTTATATATTGATAAGATTTAGAAGATAAAACAAGATGAAGATTAAGATAAATTTATTTGATATAACATTCGATAATGCATTTTGATGTTCAAATGATACAATCATTTACATCTCAATTCTAATCTTTTTTCCCTTTGTAATCCTTGTTTTCGTCTTCATCTTCAATGGATTTTGTAGCTTCCATAAGAATAAGCCTCAATAGCCTCTCATACAAAGCAATTGCAGATTCAAGCATATCAATGGTTTTCCTCTTGTTATGAACCACCACATCCGTCACATTCCCAAGCTCTGTAATTTTCATCAAACTCTCAATCATATCTTCATCACATAATCTACTACTACTAGCAGCACCATCAGCATTTCCCTTTGTAACACTCAACTTATTATTAATCCCTCTAACCACTATCATATCATTAATTCTTACTCGTCCACTTCCAAATATTTGATCATTTCCCAAAACCATAATCACTTCACCTTCTTCAACATCCCACATCCAAACATTTCCTTCTTTTGAAGCAGACACCAAATTCTTCCCTTTATTCACCAAAACCAAAGACACAATTGACCCATCATGGCTTTTTGTATTTTTACCCCAATTAACCAATTCAAATGTTTTTCCTTTCTCCAACATTTTTCTGTTCTCAACCTTCATTAACCCTTTATAAATTATTTTCACTAAATTACATAAATGTAATTAATGTTATATGAAAAAAAAAATTATTATTAGAAGTACTTTACAAAATTGTTCTTCATTTGATTTCTCCCACAACCTTTAGAGACTTCCGACCAATTAGCCTGTGCAACATTGTCTACAAGATCATCACTAAGGTTTTAGTCCACCGCCTCAGGCCGATTCTTGATTCTATTATTGGCCCTTACCAAAGTAGTTTCCTTTCAGGTAGAGGTACTTCTGATAATGTCATTGTTTTGCAGGAAATTATTCATTTCATGAGAAAATCTAAGAGGAAGAAAGGTTTTGTCGCTTTCAAGCTCGATCTTGAGAAAGCCTTTAATAATGTTAACTGGGAGTATCTTAAATCCTGCCTTCACGATTTTGGCTTTCCCGACACTTCAATTCGGCTTATCATGCATTGTGTCACGTCCTCCACTTTATCTCTATTATGGAGTGGGAATAAATTGCCTCCTTTCAAGCCCACTCATGGTCTTCGGCAAGGGGATCCTTTGTCTCCTTACTTGTTCATCCTTTGTATGGAAAAGCTTTCTATTGCCATCAACAATGCTGTCAACCAAGGTAAATGGGCCCCTATCCACATCTCTAACAATGGACCTCGTCTTTCTCATCTTCTCTTTGCAGATGACGTCCTTCTCTTCACCAAGGCCAAGAACTCTCAGCTTCGATTTATTACTGATCTTTTTGATCGTTTTAGCCATGCTTCGGGTTTGAAGATAAACTTGTCGAAGTCTCGTGCTTTCTACTCTGCAGGTATACCGCATGCCAAGATTAACAAGCTTACATCTATTTCTGGCATTAGAAGCACTGTTTCCCTAGACAAATATCTAGGTTTTCCTATCCTCAAAGGGAGAGCTAAGCGTAGTGATTTTCATTTTATTATTGATAAAATGCAATCAAGACTCGCTTCTTGGAAAAACAGGCTTTTAAATAAACCTGGTCGGGTTGCTCTAGCTTCCTCCGTCCTCTCCTCTATTCCTTCCTACTACATGCAGATTGCATGGCTTCCCCAAAGTATATGTGATAGCATTGATCAAACTACTCGAAATTTCATTTGGAGAGACTTTAACAACAAAGGTATTCATTTGGTGAGTTGGAAAAAAATTGCTCGCCCTAAGCAGCAAAGCGGTTTAGACTTCAGACCCGCGAGGGAAGCTAATATTTCTCTCCTGGGAAAACTTGTTTGGGATATGGTTCAATCGTCGAACAAGCTCTGGGTTAATCTTCTCTCTAGTAAATATGTTGCTGGTTCAACCTTCCTCCTCTCTGGTAATGATCCTAGTGGTTCTCCTATTTGGTCTTCTATTGTCCAAGCTAAAAACGTCTTGAAGGATGGCTTTTCTTGGCGAGCAGGATCAGGTAGTTCTTCCTTTTGGTCCACCCCATGGTCCACCCTCGGCCGTATAGGGGCCCTTGTTCCCTACATCGATATCCACGACCTGCAACTCTCAGTTAAGGATGTTCTTTCCACTAACAATCCTCATACTCAAATTCTTTACACTATGCTCCCTCAGTCGGTCTATGATCTTATTAACAACCTCCATATCAAGTTTAATGCTTCCGTCGAGGATGCCTTCATTTGGACTAGCAACAAAAATGACTCCTACACAACCAAAAGTGGTTACAACTGGTTACTCTCCTTGCAGCATCCGGTTAACCCTCCAAATTCGTCGCCCTCTTGGTCTTGGATTTGGAAATTACAACTTCCATAAAAGATTAAATTCTTCTTTTGGTTGGCTTGTCACAACTCCATCCCCACTCTCTCTCTGCTCAACCATCGCAAGATGAATCCTTCCGCTACTTGTGCTCGTTGTGGTCTTCATGACGAGACTTTTCTTCATTGTGCTCGGGATTGCGATTACTCTATTAGCCTTTGGCATCATCTTGGCTTTGACAACCCAGATTTCTTCTCGTCCATGGACGCACATGATTGGCTTAAAAAGGGTTCCACGGGCTCTAAAGCTTTCACTTTTTCGGCTGGTGTTTGGTGGACTTGGAGGCACCGTAATTTGATGTGTTTGAATAATGAAACTTGGTCCTTAAACCGACTCTCTTTCAACATCCGAACTATGGTCGATACTTTCATGAATTGTTTCTCGCCCGCTTCTAATGGCAGGTCAGTTGATAGAGTCATTAAGTGGAATAATAATAATTTTTCTTGTGTCATCCTTAATGTCGATGGAAGTTGTCTTGGTTCTCCTGTTCGATCTGGATTTGGGGGAATTTTTAGAAACGATTCCGGATTCTACCTCTCTGGTTTCTCGGGTTTCATCCAAGGGTCATCTGATATCATGCTTGCTGAGCTTTATGCTATCTACCAAGGCCTCTCATTGGCTATAGACATGGAAATTGAAGAGTTTGTTTGCTACTCAAATTCCTTACACTGTATCAACCTCATCATTGGTCCAAATGTCAAGTATCATATCCATGCGGTGTTGATCCAAGATATAAAGGAGTTGCTTTCTCACAACAATGTTTCTCTTTGTCACACTCTTAGAGAGGGTAATCAATGAGCGGATTTTTTCGCTAAGCTCGGAGCCTCCTCATATGCTGATTTGTTTATTCACGCTTCACCTTCGGAGGGCATTTTTTATCTTCTAAGAAGTGACGCGACTGGAACTTTTTTCCTTAGGGAATAATCTTTTTTTTTTTTTTCATCTTAGCTTTGTAACCAAAAAAAAAATTGTTCTTCATTAATAGTATGAGAAATATAAATTGAAGAACTGAAAGAAAATAAAGTAATAAATAGTTAAAGTTAGGCTAAATTACATGTTTAGTCCCTTAACTTATTTATTGGTTTCATTTTGGTCCCTTAACTATTTGTTGTTACATTTAAGTCCTTTAGTTACATTCTGTTAGTCAAATTGATCCTTAACAATTAATTGATAACTCTAAATGTCTAAGGTGTAGCAACACTCTACGTGGTCTACCCTAAACCTCATTATTATGTTTAGTTTTAACCATGTGATCTTTTTGTCAAAAAAATATACCATTGGATCATGAAAATCTATAAAATTTAATGATAAACCACCAACAACTAATTTTAGTTTACTCTTTCTTCTTCATCTTCATCACCATCTTCATACAACCTTCATTATCTTCATAAAAATTTCAAAAAATAAAAAATTTAAAACTCAAATTCGTTTCTTTTATTTAAAGAGTTCTTCCCCAAATTCAGATTCAAAACAATTTCCATATCTACAGGGATGAAAGACTGAATGAATTGAGAAAATCAAAACAAATCTAGAAAATTGAAATTAAAAAACCTAACGCCTATTTCTATCCATGAAGGGAAATATGGCTATTAACATAGTGATATTCTTCAAACATGTCCTACTCTTCTTGTAACAACAACAAGAAGAAAACCATTGATTTCATCATGATTTACTCAATAATTTCTATTCCATTTTAATCGAAATGCTCAACATAATGGAACCCCTCCATCAATTTGTGATTTCATTGGAAAATACTTGAGATTAGAAAAATTATTAGTGATAAAGGTGATGAAATTTTATGGGTTTGGAAATTAAAGTGATGAAGAGATGATGAAGGTGATAAGTTTTGCTGGGTTTTGCTATGATTTTTTGTTTGCTGCGTTTTTTTATTTTTTACCAGGTGTAAAAAGTTAGCTAACGTTTTTCATCCATAGTTAACGGAGAGGATTAAATTGGCACACAAAAGAATAGTTAAGGGACTTAAATATAACAACAAATAGTTAAGGGATCAAAACGAAATCAATAAATAAGTTAAGGGACTAAATATATAATTTAGCCTTAAAGTTATAATAAGAAAAATAGTATTAAATATTTCATTGGTAATCTAAAATTATTTATAATTTTGTACAATTTTTTTCTCTCAAAGTAACAGAGGACTGGACTGGACAACTTTTGTTGTACCCTGTTTGATTCAGAAACTGGTTTATGGGACTAGACAAAAGATGTAATAAGGGACAGAAAAAAAAACAAAATTTTTTGTCCTCCGCTAAACCACAAGACAACTTTTTGTCAACAGTACAACTATAAAAAATATAAAAATATGTTGTACCAAAAAAAATAAAAAAAAAATATCCATTTTATTTTCAAATACAAAAAATATTATCTCTCTACCTCTATCAAGTATAGTTTTGTCCTGTTCTGTACTATCTTATTCTGTCCTATACTATTCTGTTCATTACTTGCTGTTTTGCAAATCAAACGGACCCATAATTTGATATAGAGGGAGATAGTATATAATTAGACATGGACATGCTTTTCTAATCTAAATGCTTAATATGACATGCAATTTGATGATATAGATTCATCTGTATGTATTAATTATTTACACTTTATCGATTAAATTTCAAAAAATGAATAATCTCTTAAATTGAAATTGAAGTTTCTATTGAGTTTTCTTGTAATTTCATGACTTTTGATTATTTATTTATCATCAGATTGTATGCCGCGCCATTTAAAATATATTAAATCACCATTTTTAAATACAAAAATTTGATAGAGGGATCAAAACTGACTAATTTTAAAATAGGGGATCAAATTCATGCAAATGTGAAAATAAAGTGACTAAAACTGTAATTAAGTAAAAAAGATATGTAACTTTAAAAATAAGGTTAAATATCTTTTTAATCCCTAAATTTTATCTTATAGTCAAGAATAGTCTCTAAATTTATTTTATGATGAAAAAAGATCCTACAATTTTTTTTCGTTATAAAAATTGGTTCCTGCCGTTAATTTTGCAAACAAAATGCTGATGTGGCACGGCGCGGGCCCATTGTTTTTAGGGTTAAATATGTTTTTGATTCATACATTTTGCTTTATATTCACGAGTAGTCTCTACATTTTAAAAGTTGTGTAAAAAAACTTATAATTTATTTTGTTATTGAGTTTGGTCCTATCGTTAATTTTACATAAGAAAAGATAATGACAATTGTGGGCCCGTTTAAAAAACTTTTAAAAAATAAAAATTCAAACTTCATTTCGGTAAAGCTCCACAAATCCCACATATAAACCTCTATAAATTTCTCATCGATCTCCAATCAACTTTCCAAATCCTCCAAACACAAGCCAACGATCATGATCCAATCGATCCCTTCCATATTTTACTCGAACAAGAGATGAACCATGACATGTAGAGAGATCCTAATGATGTTGATCTTATGTATGCTAGTGCATACGAGATTGATGAAAAACGGTTCACCGTATTTTTACGGTTGCATATGTCAACTTTCGACCTTGCTGCAGCGGTGGCGTTGTTGAAGGAATTGCTGCAACTTGTTGCTGGAAGAGGTGGCGGTGATGACAGAAGAGAAGCGAAGTGTCGTGATAAGGTGAATCTTGCAATTGAGGGTGGTGATAAGGTGAATCTTGTTGTGGCTTTGCACAATGGAATATTTATTTCAATTAACAAATATTTCTGATTTTTTTTAATTTAATTTTTTTTAACAAAAATGGGGCTCGCAATTACCACATAAGCATTCTATTCGTAAAATTAACGGCAAAGACCAAAATTGGTAACATAATAAATTAGAGTTTTTTACACAATTATTAAAATGTAGGGATTAAAATCATTGTTACCCCAGGGCACCAGTTAGCATCTCCCTTTAAACTTTAAATATAAGGCAAACCGTTGAGATTAAATAACTCTAAAAATAATAACTTGCTACACCGGTTCACTCTCGCTCTACATTATCCCTCCCACTGAAAGGATAGATATATAGATAGAGCAGAGCACGCACACAGTGAGTGCGAGAAACCATTAGCAGCAACAATGGCCTTGCTTTGTGGTTCACCATCCGTGACGTTCCCTTCATCTTCATTCCCTCATCACAACAACAATTCAGCAACTAAATTTTCCTTTGTTGCTTCCCAATTCCCACTTTCAAAGCTTTCATTTTCTTCATCTTCAATTCGTACCCATTTCTCTCCATCTTTCATTGTCCGTTCTCAACAAGACACTTCCGTGGTTCAAGTTGAAGAACAAGATCCACGCTTCATCTGCTATGAACCTGAGCCCCGATTTCAAGGCCCGGTATAACCCTTCTTCTTCTCTCTCTTGTTTATTTGCTTTGTTTCGTTACCTACAAACTGTTGTAGATGATTCATTTTGTTACCAATTTCGGTTTTTACTGTGAACAGTTTCAAATTTTAGTGCTTCTCTGAATCCATCGTTTGGTGTGGGATTACCACTTTAGCAGCATTCATTTCTTGTACAGTAATAATTGAAATAAATTAAGTCTACATTTCCATGGCTACTACCAATTATGCCTACATTACTTATCTCAGTATCCTCAAAAAGTAGCCCGGTGGTGTGGGTCGGGTTGTAGCGATAAAGTTTTAAGTTTTTTAGGTAACAAAGTTTCTAACTAGTTGCACCCTTATGCTTCTAGTTATCCCACCTTTACAAAAACATTGATGTGACCATTAATTTTGATGTTAAACTATGATAAATTTGAGGCTCAATCTGATGTGAATCATGAGGCTCAGACAATTGAGGTCCAACTGGAAGGGAGGATAACTAGAAGAAGCATAACAGGGCAACAAGTTGAAAACTAAAAGGAGTGATTTGTTAGCTAAAAAACTTAAAAGACCTATTTGTTATCTAAAAAATCTAAACGACCTAACTGTTACAAACGTGAAACTTAAAGGACTCATGGATGTATTTGGCCTATATTAAATTATGTTATTTTCGCAAAGTTTTATTGGTGTCCGTGTTGTGTCCATGTTTGTGCTTCATAGGTTGGGACATTAGGAGTTATATGTAGGAGAGTAGGTCCAAGGTTCGATGCCTACCGCTAGTTTAATTTGCTTGGAAATGTATACGCTATTTTTTCTTTTCTTTTTTTTCTCTTAACTTTTCAGTTTTTCTTTGGCATGATTTAAAGATGAAAGTGCTTTAAATCTTTACTTCGGTGTTCACATTATGTAAGTTGAGTCCGAAAAGTATGTGGGTGTGTTTGTGGTGATTTTAAATAAATACGCTATTTGCGTTTAAATACAATATTTTTTGTATGTATGTATGTCTTGTATTATTTTGAAAGCTTTTAAACTTTGTAAAGTATTTTTTTCGATTCAATGAATTTGGAACTGCCTAACCAAAAAAACTAATGATTGCAGGACATTTGGAACACAACCTGGTATCCAAAAGCTTCAGATCATGTCAATACAGAGAAAACATGGTATATTGTTGATGCTACAGATAAAATTCTTGGAAGACTAGCATCAACCATTGCTAATCACATCCGAGGCAAAAATCTAGTGACTTATACACCCAGTGTGGATATGGGTGCATTTGTAATTGTGGTATGTAGTTCTGCATAAATTATTTGTCTGTGTCTATTTGCAGTTTGCATGAAAGTGCTGTTTTCATGGTTTACTACTTCTACTTGAATGTCTTTCTTGTTTACTTTTCTCTTGGTTTAAAATGGGTCGAACTTGTGCAATATTTAAAAGAGAAGTGCTGTTTTTTCTGGTTTACTACTTCTACTTGAACATCTTTCATGTTTACTTTTCTTTTGGTTTAATTAAAACGTATTCAACTTGTGCAATATTTAACTAAGTTTTAAAAAAGAAATCCATCCGGTTCAAGAGTCAATAAGATGACTCCCCAAACTTCCTAAAAGTTGCAATGTAATACCCTCTATGCATAATGGATTTTTTGTAAGTCCAGGGTGTCAAGATGAGTCTTAAACCAAAGGAGTTTCTTGAAATTGATGTATAAGTTAACATAATTTCTTGCATTTTACCCATTCTTTTTTTGTGATAGCCTGATAGGTCACCATCAAATGACATAGAGGATCCACTAATTGATATCATACTCCCTTAAATTGTCATTAGAAATTGGTATTTATTGAAAGGAAATAAGAGAGAGAATTCATCTCTGTGATTGATCGCTACTCTATCCGAGAGTTATCAATATTTATCAAATTTGTTCCTAACGGGATCCTGGTGCCTCCAAGGATTCATCATTATTAGAGTAATGGTTAGTTTACTCTCTATATAGTGCTATTCTGTTTACTAAGTGTACTTCTACTTTAACTATTCTAGAATATTCCTGCATTGCCAGATGGCATCTTGTAATAGAATACTATTATACAGCTCATAGAGTTAGTTACATAGGGTGTAGGTTTGGCATCTTGTAATCCAAGTACCCTGTAACTTTCAGTCTAAGAAATAAAATAACAGAATATCACAGAGATAAATTCTCTCTCTTCTTTCCTTTCATTATGGTATCATAGAGCCTAGTTCCAATCATGAAAAATTCTCCACCATCACTTGAAAGTGATGAACCCGATTTGCAAAGATAAAGCACTGCAGAACTTTGTGGCAATGCATGTCATTATGCCCAAAGGCCTTGGCACTTATTCAATTGTCAAGATATCTCTCCCACTCCACCCGTCTTATTTCTCTAATGTTTTTTATAATATATATTGTCTACTATACAGTTATTAATTAACTCTATTCTCTGTTTATATCTGCCCCCTCTATTACATTTAATTTTGTTTGGACAGTTACTGTTATTGAAGAGTCCTTGTTATTCCAATATCTCGTTACAACTCTTCCTCTTCCTATCCTAAATACTCTTGATGAGTGGTTTACTAACACATTCTTAGCATTTTTTTCTTTCTATAATGTCACATTTGATAAAGAAATTTGGATCACATTTTTTGATGTTGATTCTCAACTTTGTCTGTAGTTAATGCATTGCTTTATTGCATACCCTAAAAAGTTCTAATGAGGCAGTACTTAATCCTGTTATGTCTGAATGTTTGTCATATTTCTTCGATCATAATGGGAAGCTACAAGAAACATTGTTCTTTTTGTTATGTTTGTGATGTTTATGTCCGCTTTTATTTTCTATAGATTTTAAGGAAATTTATTATGCATTTGAAGTTTAGTTTTAAATATAGGCATGAAGAGGACTTATGATCTGAGGACAGTTTGCAATTTTCCACACACAAGTACATTAAAAATATTGATCAAGGCAACAAAATCCCCATTAAATATTTGTATACATTTTAACCCACATGGATTGGCGGCCTAGTTCTGAAAGCTTGTGACCTTGGAGCCTGCTCCTCTCAAGGTCTCAGGTTGGAATTCTCCCAGTGTCATTTGTTGTGTTGTGTTGGGCCAGTCTATGCCCTGGCTTTAAATGGGCCCCCGACTAGTGGATGGTGGGATTGGTGCCCCTCGGATTAGTTGGTCCTTGGCTCGGATACCGAGTCTTAAAAAAAATTGTATGTTTTATGTGGATGATATAAACTTTGCTTTTAACATGACTGTCAATGTTTAGCAACCTTACCCTTCCCTTGAAGTTTTATGCTAGGACTATTGTCAATAATTTTCTGCTTTCATACTTGGACTCCATTATTATTTTAATTGGGGTTTCTGTGTAGATAAATGCAGAAAAGGTTGCTGTAACGGGGAAAAAGAGGACCCAAAAGCTTTATCGGAGGCACTCAGGTCGACCTGGTGGTATGACAATCGAGACATTTGACCAGCTACAGAACAGAATTCCTGAAAGAATTATTGAACATGCTGTTCGTGGCATGCTTCCCAAAGGGAGGGTAAGTTAAACAGAATTTTAACATTTTTCCAAGACACTTCTTAAGTAGACATGTTAAAATGGATCATTGATGCATTGTAATTATGGAGAACTTGATCTAATTCGGAAAAAAAAAAAATTAATTTTCATGACCAATACACACGAAAGATTCATTTCCACAACTGATGCAAGAATATAGTAGGTATGAATGAAGTGAAATCTCATCATTTATGCCTAAGAATACATTTTATGGATTGAAATGGTTGCTTGGATTTTCAAAGGATCGATATGCCAATGGTTGCATTGTGGCAAGATTGTCATTTTGTGCTGTCCAGTACATAGGTTCTTTAATGGTGCTTCTTTGATAATTTCTCAGAACGACTGAATAACTCTTGTATTCATTGTTAACAGTTTAAAAGCTAGGTCTCTGTTGGTAATTGTATATTCTAAGGATAAGGACGGTTCCTTATCTCATAATATTTCGTCTATTATTTTTGAAAACGATAGTGTTTATATATAGTTGAATGCACAGTAACCAAGGGTTGGTGTATGCAGCTTGGCAGGACTCTATTCACACGCCTGAAGGTTTATAGCGGCCCAGAACATCCACATGAAGCGCAGCAGCCCATTGATTTGCCGATTAGGGATAAGAGAATACAGTTGCAGAGATAAACTCATAGGTGTTTGCATAGAGCATGGAATGAAATACGAGTATATGACATATATTGGTCATTCATATCCATTTTCCTGAACTTCAAGCTTTTTGCTATAGCTGCTACTTTTGATGTTTATATTATCTGTAGAGGTATCTCATTACTGTATTGTATTGTTTATATCCAACGATCTTTGTCTAATTTTTGTATGAACTTTTATTTTTGTACCTTTGAATATTAAACATGTAGTGCCATTTTTTAATATATTTTTGAGTTCATTAGCAATGTTTCCATCTTAAGGAGCGTTACCTATTTACCCATATCAACTTGTTTCAGATTTTAAAAGGATGATTATGTTTTAAAATTTTATAAAAATATTTCATCCGTTTGTTACATATTTTTTAATTAAAAAATCATAATCTAAAAATTATCAGAAAACAGCTATAAGTGAGATGCTGCTCAATAATATATATTTTTTTAGTGGACACAGAAAACAAAGTGCTAAAAGGAGATAATTGTTTTGTAATTAAAAAATTACTTTTACTTATTGTAATTAAAGAATTTACTTTTACTTTGTGTTCCAAAACAATGTTACATAATTATGAGAAACGTATTTCTTAATTAATGCAAGTTCTATAGTTTTTCTAATTTCTGGATTCCAAGATAGAAGAATCTGTATCATATATGAAGGCATGAGATGATTCATCTGTTTGGATGCTTTGAACATCACTTGTGCTATTTTCTCCCATTTGTTTGTAATATTGTTGCATCACCTTGTTTTTCTTATCATCCATAACCTCAGTTGATTCTGCCACCACTTCTTGAACATTTGTTCTTCCTTCAAGCATGCTTACTACCAAAGACATGGAAGGCCTGAGCGACGGCGAAAAACTAGTGCATAAAAGAGCCACGTTGATCATCATTATTACCTCATCTTTCTTGAAATCTTGACTCAATTTCCGATCAACGAGTTCCATTAGATCATCTTTTTCCTTCAAGAGGTGCACCTGTTAATAAACAATTCAAGTTTCAAATAAAGGTCTGGTATATGATATTTAACCCTTGTATATTCTGATAAAATGAAATTTGTAATATGTTTTTCTACTTTCTGGAAAATGTACACAACCATATCATATATTCTCAAGGTCAACAAGATTGGAATGAATCAAGGAGAGCATAAGTTATACCCAATCAAGAAGAGAGAAGCATTCCTCCTGAGGATGACTAACAGTGTTGTTGGTTCCACTAACAATTTCCAACATAACAATTCCAAAACTATAAACATCTACTTTGTCCGTCAAATAGCCGTGCATAGCATACTCAGGAGCCATGTATCCACTGCAGTATAAAAATAAATCAAATATAGTAGTTATATATGATACTTGATCATTATTATATCAATAACATGTTGATGAAGTCATATTTGACAAGGATTTCAATATTTGCTTGGTCATGATAAGATAGTATCAAATATGGGAACTCACTAAGTGCCAGCTATTCTGGTGTTCATGATGTGGGTTTTGTCGTCTTCATTGAGCTTTGCCAAACCAAAATCCGATATCTTGGGGTTGAGATCTTTATCTAGCAACACATTGGTGGCCTTGATGTCCCTATGAATGATCTTTATTTTTGACTCTCCATGAAGGTAAGATAAACCTTTAGCAATGCCAATACAAATTCTCTTCCTAGTTTTCCAATCCAATCTCAATTGACGATTTTCTAGGTCTTCTTTCTTGCCTGATAGGAATTAGATAAAATTATCATTTTATCCACGAACAAATATGTTAAATGTTCAAGACTGTAAATGAACGAGAATGCTGAGAAAAGTAATTACCAAATAAAGCATGAGCAAGGCTATTGTTTTCCATGTATTCATATATCAACAACAACTGATCATCTTCCATACAGAAGCCATATAGCTTAACGAGATTAGGGTGTTGTAAAGTAGAAATCATGCCTATCTCATTAATAAATTCACGAGATCCTTGTGTGGATTTAGAAGATAGCTGCTTAATTGCTACTATTGTGCCATCTGGTAGAACACCCTGCATTGTAGGGAACAATATACAAGATATGATTAACAAAATCTACAATTTATTATTGAGGTCATAACACGTGATCAAATTGTGACTATACCTTGTAAACTGGACCAAATCCTCCTTCTCCAATCTTGAAAGATTCATCGAAGTTGTTTGTTGCAGTTTTGATTTGTCGTAAGTTGAATAAGCCACTTTGTGAAGCCTTTTTCTCTGCCCATAGAAGTAATTAAACAATATCAGAGATATCATGCGTTAGGAAAACTAGCACCTGTTAGAAATCAATGATATAAGTGAGTTCATCATTTATGTCGGAATGTACTCTCTTCGTTAGGAAGGAAGGTCAAATAATTCGTATACATAAACATTATGGTGCACAAGATTTCCTGAATTTTATTCAAAAGGTTGGTAATCAAGATAATTAAAGTAATTTATCAGTGATTACCTCTTGTTCCTAAACAGTTCAGTCTTAAACAACCCTTCCACCACATTATGCCAATTATCAAGATGATAACAATCGCTCCGGCAGCCACAATTGCAGCCACAACCCCTGCCGATATGCTACTACTATTTTCCGATGGGGGTGTAAAATCTGAATGATTATTACGTGCATTAGATTTTATGTGGACAACAAAGGGGATTGAAGACAAGAAAAACTCTCAAAGAAATACAACTAACCAGGATCAACTGATATAGCTGATATAAGAGGACCATATACTGATCCAAATGGGATAGTAGTTGTTCCTTTCCCAGCCCAATATAAGCGAATCTCCAACGCATTACTAGTCACACCAGCAGTAAAATTTTTAATAACTTTCTTACGAACGCCACCTGCCTCTTTTACAATATCGAAATCCTTCACCACCAACTTTCTCTGCCATATATAAATACTTTAAATGTAAAATATTGAATTGAATTTTCATTCTCTAATTCAGTTTTAAGAAAAATTGGTTGGTCTCATGTGGTAAAAGGAAAAAACAAGCACCTGGATGTAGATGTCAAATACACGCCTTCCAATGCTACTAAATGTTTTATCATCACTGAACATTATTTCTGCAAAATGGAGATTGACGGTGTAGTTTCCATTTCCAAGGCAGAATCCATAATAAGTTAAAGCATTTGGAGAAACGCGTGCATTCATGTAAAGTTCGGCATCATTGTTCACAGCAAGCTTTGTTGTATTAGACCATTTATAGTAGTCAGGGCGCCCACTATCAAAGAAGTGACCAGAAGTTATTAGTGCCCAGTTCGTTCCAAATTGACCATACCTTGATGGTTCCATCTCACTTGAATCATCATCGTATGTCTTATTTCCAGCATATGTTATGCTCTTTCCACCACAATTTATATTGAGAGAGTACCAAGCTTTGAAAACAAGATATAGGAATTAATCAGTATTATAAATTAGTTATCAAAAGACACATTGCATTTTCTCTTTTAACTCAAACAAGAGAAATGTAAATGTTAAAACAATGGCTAATAATATATAGGAAATCAATGAAAAGTGAACTTACTTTTAGGACATTGATAGTTTACCAAACATGAAACATTTCCTCTGAGACGATTAAAAATGGAAGGGGAGAAAAAGTTAGCACTCAGAAACATATACTAGTTATATACAACTAAATAGGTAATTATTCAATATGAGGAAGAAAATACTTACAAAGTGTTTCCCTTCAAAGAAGATGCAAACAAGTTCCTGTGGCAAATGGGAATTGACTAAGGCTCAGTTCGCTTGATAAAATTACAAAACAAGAAAACAAAGAAATAAACTAAATTGAAAAACTACATATGCTAGGAATCTTACACACTTCCTTGTTGACAAGTCTGCTGCTCAAATTTTGTTATAGTGAAGTTGTTATACGACAGATCTCTGCGTAAAGATATAAGAATCTGATTCAGAATCTTAGATGATGATGCAACATATCAACTTCAAGGAACAACTGATAGCTCATTTTATTATACTATAATCTGATATTTGTTAGTAGCAACTTATGAATCTGACAAAAGGTCCCGTAACCATTTTTGGTGGAGCCTAATAATACATGTTACGTCATGTTAGCACATGAGTAATAATTTTACCTAAAATTACTCATGTGTTAAGGGATTACAAGAGTAATTTTACCTTTATTTTTATTATAGTACAAACACGACATGTTAACATTTTTCTAATGAAAAGAGTACAAGATGGATCATTAGCATAGACATGAAGCTAAAGATGCAGGTGTTAAGGAAAAGAGGAAAAAAACAAAAGAAATTATTTAATAGCATAAGAGACAACTTACACAAAATCTGGTTTAGATATCCAGTCAGGCAGCGGTCCAGTCAACTGATTCTCGGATAAAAATCTAGTGAAATCAACATCAAGAAGTTAATATATAGAATTCAAAATAAATGTTTCTTTTTTTTACTATGGTTAGTAAACACTATATCATATCATTTAGACAGTCCCCAAATGGTTATTGTTTACTTCGTTTTTGGCGACATCAATTTTTTTTAGTCTACTCACCAAAAGAAATGAACGAATATATTTCCATTTCCAGTTTCTAGCGTAAAATATCTCTCCAATTCTAACTAATCTCTATTTGTAGCTAGGCTTCGCCATTTTTAACAGTATTTTTCTTCTCAAATAAGCAGGAACTTGATTCAGTTACAGTTCCTTTATGAGGAACATATAAAAAAATCGTAAGCAGGATGTGGATGTGAATTAAAAATAAGTATATATCTACGATTTCAAGTAATCATAGCAGAAGCTGCAGAAATATTCTTACAGCAAATACATGTTCTTTAGATTATTGAAGCTCGCCGGGATTTGTCCACTTAATTTGTTGTTGCTGAGTTCTCTGAAAAAGAAATTCAGAATAAGTTCTTTTTCAGATAGAGTTAAAAAAAAATTAACATTTGAAATAATTCCCTAATTATGCGGTGAATTCAATAAAAAGAAATGTGTCATCGTTGTTTGAAAAGTGTACAAGAAAATTTGAAAGTTATCATTACATCAATCAAATCAAACAAAATGGAAAGAAGTATGCCAGCACTTACATCACTTCCAGATTACTTAACTTTCCAAGATAATCAGGCAATAAACCAATGATATTGCAACTTCTCAATTCCCTGTAACCATGGAATTATTAGACCATATAAAAATATTTTGCAGCAATTTCTCCTTATTATGTTTTATGATAGGACATTACAATATGGTTTGATTTATGTAGTCCACCCTAAAACAAAGCCTTGTTGAGGGTATTAATTGAGTGATACAAATAATAAATATAATGAGAAAATTTAACTTACAATTTTGACAATCTTGACATGTTTTCAAGATGTGGAAAAAGTGAGTCAGATCCATTGATCAAATCAGTAATAGTCCTAGGTATCACATTTTAAGCATAGTTAATCACAATGAAAATGAAAGCTTTAATTATATGTGGAGTGTGTGTGTGCGTGCGTATGCGTCATACTTACAGGTCGGTGAGGTTTTTCAAAAGTGAAATTCCAGCAGGAATTGGCCCACTCAAACCACTCCCTCGGATCACGCTGTGAAAACATTTATAGGAGGAGAAAATTGCTTCAAATGAAATGACAATACTAAATCAACTTAAAGAAACTAAATTTTGAGACAGGAGAGGAGAAAAAGAATCACACAGCATCTCAAGATGTATCCAGTTCTGTATAAAGTTGGGTATTGTTCCAGATAATTGACTGTCACCAATTCGACTGCATTACCCAACAAATAGAAGTCATTACCAACTTGGAATTATATAACACTAGCATAGACACAGACGTACAAATATAAATCACACGTGGGCACTGGTAGTCATTTTGAAAAAACTAAAGTGATTTTTTTGGTTTACACTACCAGTATCCGGCCCACTGGACCGCTTAATCTGGTTCAGGGGTCAGTTCTGACATCAAGTGGTTTCAGTCCCCTCCGATCGCAGTTGTGGGGGATTGAAATGTGGTCCTCCCTGCCAAGTCCAGCACCAATCATCACTGACCAACTAACGATTGGTAGAAAACTAAAGTGATTGAATGTAATGTAACCACATCTACTAGTGTCGTACGAATATTAGACACCAACATGTATTAGATACTCCAAGATGATTTTAAATTGAAGTGTCGGTGCTACATAGAAACACGGTATAACATTAATATAAGTAAGATACTTACAATTGCTTTAATGCAGTGAGGTTAGCAAATGTAGCAGGTAACACTCCAGTGAAATTGTTAGAGGAAAGAAGCCTACAGCAACAACAAAGAATAAATTGAAGGCAAATAAAATGCATCAAGTATCAATCACTGCAACTAAAGATCACCAGATCAGTGTCTCTTAACAAAAATCATATGAAAGGCTCACAATCTTTCAATCTGGGAAAGACTCCCAAGTTCTGGAGGAAGATTTCCAGATAATTGGTTGAACTCCAATACCCTGTCAATTTAAAAAAAAAAAAAAGCCTTAATTATCATTTTTGTCCCTGTATGTTCGCGAATTTTTGGTTTTAGTCCCTGTATCTTTGAAATGGGACAAATTCATAAACCAGAAACTTACAAGCTTTTGAGAGTGGTGATTTTTCCAAACTCCTTTGGAATTGGACCGGATAGACGATTTCCATAGAAGGAACTTAAACCAAAAAAAAATATTGTACAATTTTTCATGTTTCATGAATTTTGTACAAGATAAATAACCATTAGAAAATATGAATAAATAAAAAATTATTCAAGAAAGATAAATTAAATAATCTTGAAAAAACAATCATAAGAGAGAAAGATAAATATGTATTACATGTTTACAAGATTTAATGTGGCCCATTGTTTTGGAATTGTACCATTAAGATAGTTGAGGGTTAGGTCACTGTACCAAAAACAAATAAAAAATAATCATCAATAGGATAAAAATTAACAAAATGTATATAATTCAAAAGTGAGAAATTTTTTAGTGTAACATACATTTCTTGGAGAAAAGGCAACCTCACAAGATCAGGTGGAAGAGTACCAGAAAGGTTTTGTGCTTTTAGAACACTGTAAGACCATTATAACATTAATGTTGTTAGAAGTTAAAACATTGAAATAAATAGAGTTTATTGATGAATCTGGATTTGCTCCATTTATTTATCCTTAATTTATATGATTTATATGATGTTTTATGTAGGCATATAATCACATTTCACCACATAGATAATTGTGGAGATATCTTAAGAACTAGTAACATGCAAAAATAGCATAATGATGAAATAGGGTTTGATATAAGTGCGGAGAAGTGAATAATTTGGAGTTCGAACTCCGATCCAACCAATTATGTCCCTAGTAGTTACCAACTAAACTACGGTGCTGGCAGTGCTGCTATTGAGTATCCAAACACAATATTTTTTCTTTGGCCAAACAATTTAGTGACTAAAATTTTCACCTTGTTTTCACCATCACTTTAATTTGGTTTATGAGTCAGTTCTGACATCAAGTGATTTCAGCTCCTCCTGATATATATATATATATATATATATATATATAATTTTAGGGTATGCTAAACAGTGCACTCAGTACACTTGTTAAGCATGCTAAAAAAAGAAAACAAAAAGACAAAAGTAATAATGATAAGATAACTTTTTATACTACTTTTAAAACATTGAATGCACAATTTTCAAAAAAAAAAAAACTTTCATGATAATTTACTTAACAAGTGCACCGACTCTTTAGCATTTTGCATAATTTTATATCTCTACCAACTACCTTACATATATCCGAACCTGATATCTTTTATCCATATAACACCTTAAAAAAAAATCATTTATCCACATAAAACTAAAAGTATTTCAGCTATCTATTTTGAGAAATAGATATAGGATCTTTACCCACTCCTGGCCCATAGATTTACAAAAAACCCGTTCATGGTATGTGGTCTAGTAGTATTTGGGAATGACAACAAATATTAAACTATCTAGGTGATGTCTATCCTTCAACAGAAATAACATTACTATTGTGGACAGCAAGGCACATTAAAAAAAGAAAAAGATAAGATAAGGAAGAGTATATACGTACACACTAAGAACATGGCAGAGAGTGTTATTTTGATAAGAGCAATTGCAGGTAACTGATATCCAGGTATTGCCACCACTACATGGATCAACGCTGAAATCCCAATCCTTCTTTCCAAGTGTTTTACCTATGTCTTTCAGAGCTTTTACTAAATAGATACACAACAGAGAGATTAGAATTTAGAATTAAATTGGTAAAATTGATTGTTGTTATATCATATATATATGTACCTTCATCTTCTTGTAGAGTGGCTCCCATAGTAAATGAAGAAGCAAACCAAAGAGGAAGGAGCAAAAGGAGAGAGTATATAGGGGGGAAGATAAAACTCATGTTCTTTAACTGGGAACCCTTTCTCTAATTTGGAACAAGTTCACAAAAATTCATAAATTATGGATGCATCAGTGTTTTGTTTTTAATAAAAATGTTTGGTTAAATGCAATTCCAATCAAATATTCTTTTCTACTATGTTTCTTCATATTAATTATTGACTGTGCAACCTGATAGGTGCATGTCACCAAAGACTTATCCGTCATCACTTGGTTAGAATTGTCAAATGTCAATAACCTCAAACATTAGTATACTCAACAATTCTCTTTTGCTACAGTAGTAGTGTTACCTACCCAAGAAGTACAAATCAAATTGTTGACTGTCAGATTTATTATTGATTTTTACCGTCAAAAAAATTTATTATTGATTTTAAATAAAGGCATATACTAAATAGTAGCATACTCCGTGTTAGAGCTGTCAAAAGGGGCCGGCTCGGCCCGGTCCGCCTCGGTCCGGGGGCCATAACATATAAAGGAGCTTTAGTGGGCCGGTCCAATAAGCCTCATGGCCCGGCCCATTAAGCCCAGCCCGATAAGCAAAGGCCTACATGGCCCGATGGACCGGCCCGACAAACTTTCATATTTTTTTTTACATATTTTTTTTTTACAAAATAAATTCAATGGATAATAAAATTACATATGTATCACACACAAATTAATAACCATAAAAAAGTGGATATCATGATTTCACGAGATAATAAATACTACAAAATATTCACGCAAAAGTCACAAATATGTCGATGATGATTCATAAAGTGCACCTTCAAAGCTAATAAATTTCAAGCTTACATCACCAACTAAACTTTTAACCTAACAATTCAAAATACATAAATAAATTATAAATTAAGCAACTTCTCGGCCTAAGTCTTTTCTTGAACACTTGATTTTTCATATAATTGTATCTCTTCTACTTCGGGTATATCTGCAATTCATAATACACGATAACTTGATTAGTCAACAACTAAGAAGCAAATACAAATCGCAAATAATACAAAAGGGTTATTAATTAAACTTACCAGAAGGTCCAATTTCTTTAAAATCATGCAACCAATTACGTGTACAAATGAGAGCTTGCACAGTTTTAGGGAGTAAGCAATTCCTATACTTATTTAAGATACGACCTCCGATACTAAAAGAAGATTCAGAAGCCACTGTTGTGATTGGAATGCTTAAGATGTCACACGCCATTATTGCAAGTTGAGGAAATCGAACACTATTTGACTTCCAATATTGAAGAATATCCACATCATCATCCAGAAGACACTTTTCATCCAAGTATATTTCAAGTTCAGACTTACCATCATTTGAGATCTTTTGTATCTTTTCTTGACGGTATTCCTAGAATTAGACATACAAAAATTATTCAAATTAAACTTGAATGGAATATAATCAACCCCATTCATGTAAACAAAAAAAATGTAAGCAGTACTAAGAGGGCAACACAACAACTGTTTGACAACAATAGTGGAAATAAGTACAATAGTAGAGTTAACTTATATTAACTTATTTTAACTTTTCTAAGGGGAACATATTAATATATCAATGACAGCAGTACAATAATTATTTGACACATTGATTACTATTTAGACTTTAATTATAGAATTATCAAATTTACTATTATTTAAACTTTTATTATTTGACTTACAACAATAGAAATAAGTACTTTCATAAGGATTTGTAACAATTTATAAACCTTACCTTCAAAAACGACGTCTTCTTCAATGGTTGATCAACTGATTGAGATTGAGTGTTTCTTGATGAACTATCTAAAGATGAGCTTGCTGGAACTGTGTCTTTTTTATATGCATCAAAGAGATCTTGCAAACCATCCTTCACTTTTTTAATCTTGTCTTCATAATTATTTGGGTAAAGTTTCTTAAAGCAAAACTTCAAAAAGTCCAACTTTGATGTTGGATCAAGAACATTTCCAAGTGAAAGAGTAATCGAATATTCACTCCAATACTTGTCAAACTTCTCCTTCATCCTCTTGGTCATATCTTTGATCACTTCATCTTCACTAATCAAATTTTTATTCAAATTCATCTCTATAAGTGCAACTTGCATGAAGTATAAGTTTGAGGTTGTGTAAGATGACCCCAGAAATTAAACATGTAATATTATAAAATGGAGCCAAGATATTACAAATGGTTTCTGCTCTTTCCCACTCCTCAGTGCTTGGACAAATGTTGTAGTTCGTATCTTTATAACTCAAGCTAATGAATGCACGTCGATACCTAATAGCACTTTCAAGCATCATATATGTGGCATTCCATCTAGTGCAAACATCCAACCTTAAGAATCCACCTCCTACATTATCTAGTTGCACATCTTGAATGCATTTTCTAAACACCCTCAATCTCCCCTCTGAGGCCTTCACATATTTGACACTCTCTCGGATTTTATGCAAAGCATCACCCGCCGCCTTCAAACCATCTTGAACAATTAGATTCAAGATGTGGGCGCAACAACGGACATGAAAATATTTACCTTTACATAACAACGCATCTTGCAAATTAAGCCTTTGTTTTAAAATTTTTATCATGCTATCATTTGAAGATGCATTGTCCAATGTGAGTGAAAATATTTTACGGTCTATTCCCCAATCCTTAAGAGCACCAAACAATTTTTCAGATAATTCGTACCCTGTATGTACATTATCCAAGTGACAAAATGAAAGTAATTTACTATTTAACTTCCAATCTCGATCAACATAATGAGCAGTGACAGTCATATAACCTTGCGTTGTTACAGCTGTCCATACATCAGAAGTTAGACAAACTCTACCTGGAATGGATGCTAAAACACTCTTTAGTCTTTCCTTTTCACTTGAAAACACACTCATGCAATCAGTTTTTGCAGTGTTTCTACAAATGGGAACAAATTCAGGATTCAATATCTTGTTTGTAGCCAAAACCGCATCATACTCAGCGTAGCTAAATGGAAGATCATGTCGTATGATGCTTCTAGCAAGTGAATCTCTGTAAGCCTTATCATCAAATTGAAACTTCTTCAATAATGTTTCTTTGTCATCCAACATGTGTCCCTCATCATCTTCATCATTGTTTGGAATTTTAGGACAAGCAATAATATGGCGCTTTAAGTGACCAGTGCCTGCACCACATGAATACATACCCTGACAACCATTACATGTACATTTTTCTCCCCCGTCAACTTTACCAATCCTTGTAAAATGTTTATAAACAGAAGATCTCCTTGGCCTTTTTTTATTAGTATTTTTTGCAACATAGTCTCCCTTAACCATGACTGCATTACAAAGTACAAACACATTAAAATTAAATTGATCATTAAAATAATATTATAAAAGGTAATCACAAGAATTACTTATAAGTTATACACAAGAAAGATACAAGAGACAATCAAATGTTAAGGATTATCTAAGATGACAATATCAGACATATATAAATCAATTGTCATGTTTGTTTCTTTCTATCTTGTTGGCTTATACACTGAACCGAACATGACAATATCACTATATCAGACATCTATAAATCATGGTCAATTTACATTGGACGTATAACATTTTGTATATATGATTATCAAATTTTATGTCGGTCATACTGTTAACATAATGAAGCAATCAACAACATACTTGAAACTCTTATATGAGCATAATTTAAAACAAACATAACAACACATATATACCTAAATAAATAGTGAACTAGTAACAAGTATTGGTGCAACTCATAATATTAATATACATATGTGCTAATAAATTAAAGGCAACTTAATCACTACATTGTAACTATATGAATGAACAAAACCACAAAGTATTAATACATTACCTCTAGTACTCGAAGGTTGTTATATTATGTTACTTTTATTTCGTGACCAATTATAATTTGAATAATTTTTTCTTATACTTTTCTATTTATAATGATTAATTAAAATGTTATTAGTTTTTTTCAAATAAAGATAATCATAACAAACTTGGTTTAATCTTTAAAAAAAAAAAAATTTGGTTTATTAATTATCTCCTAACTAACAAATCTTATCTTTTGTTACTTAATTATCTAAAGATTTAATGGTAACTAAAACTCCTTATTTTTAGCTAAAATTATTTTTAGAATTTTTTTCAAAATATTTTTTTTAACTCTTTAAGGGGCCGGCCCATAACGGCCCATTAAAAATAAAGGTCCGAGGGGCCGGCCCGATAAGGCCTGATCACCTTTTTTTAAAAGCCCGACCCGTGTAAAACTATAGGGCTAATGGGTCGGCCCGATAGCCCGACCCATTTTTACAGCTCTACTCCGTGTACTCGATAAACATACAATAAATATCAATAAAACATAAATTTAATATTGATAAAGATAATCTTTTACATTTTAATCTATTGACTTTTATTTATAAAATATTGTTAAAATATAAGTGACGTCGTGTACCAAAAAAAATAAAAATAATAAATAAGGTTATTCTGTAATATTTTTGTAAAACTTATTAAATTAAGTCTTTTTTTTATTAAAGTAGTTGTCCCGTGTATGATTTTTGTGTAATAAATAATAATTAATAATAAGAAATATTTATTATTCAATTCCTTTTTTTTATTAATCCAATTGTCCTGTGTATGATTAATTTTTTTTATTAAAACAATTGTCTCGTGTATTATTATAACATATATTCATCAACAATTGTTCCGTGTATTATTATAATATATTAAATTCTTTTTTTTTATTAAAGTAATTATCCCGTGTATGATTAATTTTTTTATTAAAACAATTGTCCCGTGTGTTATTACAATATATATTTACCCCTTAATTATTATAATATATATTCATCGATAATACGCTTTTCCTGTATTTTTTATATAAGAGTAAACAAAAATAGAATAGATTTTTTTATAATAAATATAGAGTACAATTTAACTATTTTATAGAAAAATAATAAATTGAAAAATATAATTTATTTTTTTACGAAATAGAATATTTGAAATATTTTTAAGAATTGATGAGGACAAATTAAGATTTTTAGTAGTAATACCTTTAATATATTGGGCCCGTTTGAATTTGACTTATTTTTAAGCTTGTGAAAATACTTTATGATTATTAATTTATAAATAAACTTTTATGTTATTTCATTAGGTTTTTTTACGCATTTTAATTTATAAGTTTTCATTGACAAAAATTATATCTTTATAAGCTGTTTTCATAAACAACTTTAAAAAACTTATAATAACACATAAAAGTTTCTATATTTGCATAAGTTATTTTGCGTATGATCATAAATAAGTCAATCCAAACGGACTAATTGTGTTTTTTTTTTATGTTCTTTTATTTTTAAACTCATAAATAAGTATATTATTTTATTAGGTTCTTCTATTTTTATTTTTTATATATAAGTTTTTATATGTTAGATTGAGTTACTATTTCTGGCGCGTATTTTTTACTGTGATTTTTGTTTCTATTTTTATGCGTAAATTTTTTTTTTTGTTCCTATTTTTGAAGTTAAAATAGATTGGCTTATGATCTTGTTTTTAGAGGTGCTTTCTGTTGTTATTTTTATGGGAAAATTTCTTTTATGTTTATTTTTTTTTTTTTTTTAGAAATGTGATTTTTAATGCTATTTTTATGGAAAGATTTATTTTAGGCGTATCTTTCTTTCTTAACTTTTTTTGTGTTTTTTATTAGTTTAGAGATAAAATTATATTTAAGGGCGCAAAACTTTAAACACCATTAAAAGTGATAAGGACAAATTTGGATTTTTAATAGTAGTTTCTTTTAATATATTGTAAGTAGATGATAATTATCTGTGAAAAATATTTATCCAAATTTTTTATACATGAGTGAAAATTATTTGTCCATGATTTTTTATATTTATCGATAAGAACTAATTGTCTTATTTTAAAAAACTATTAGTTAATTTTTATGTTTATCTTTAGAAGTGGTTTCTATTGCTATTTTTATGTATAAATTTGTTTTATTATATTTTTTTTAAAATTCATCTTTAGAAGTATTTTTTTATGAGTAGATTTGTTTTATGCTTATCCTTTTTTTTTGTATTTTTTTTTCATGAGTAGATTTGTTTTATGCTTATCTTCTTTTTTATTTTTTTTGTTATTTTTGTTTTGTATTTGTATTTTTTTTAGTTTATAGTTAAAATTACATTTAAGGGCATAAATGGTGAAATATTATTAAACGTGCTAAAGACAAAAAAAGTTTTTTAGTAGTAGTTTCTTTTAATATATTGTAAATAGATGTACAAATTTTAAGATAAAATTTTCTCATATACTTGTTTAACTAGTACACCGGATACACTATTTAACATTTTTCTTAAATATAAGATAAAAATTTGTTAAAAATATATAAAATAAAAACTTGATTAAAAACTCAATACATCAAATGATAGCCACATCATCTAATCAAAACATAACATGTCAAATATCTAACATTTAAGAATTAGAATGGGTGTAGGTTGATGACCCCGTACTTGTGATCCAGCAGTCCACAAGTCTCGGCGGATGGTGATCACATGTGTTTTGGAGCACGTCCACTTTATAGTTTGCTTAGTTAAGTGTGGTCCAAGCGACCTAATTTAGTTCACAAATGAGTCTTAACTTAGTTCAGAATAATTGTATTTTAAAAATGTAATGTTAAAAAGTGTTTTGGAACATTTGTTTTAAGCATGTCAAGAAATGAAATAAAAGATAAAATTAATATTAAAAAGATAATTTTTATATTTTTGAGATATTGAATGCACGTATTTTGAGATAAAATTTCAATTTTAATATGTTTAATCAATGTCCTAGGAGCACTGTTTAGCATTTTCGTTTTAAAAATTATATTATACATTCATAAAATTTGTAGATTATTTTGATAGTTAGAATTGCATACTTAAAGTGAATTAGTAGAGTGTTTAGAGTTCGAACTTCATTTGAGAGACTTGTGCATATTAGACGTGGTCGTTCTATATACATCAATTGAGAATTAAAGCCACTAAAAATTGTATCCTTGTGTGTTTATATGGATATTCATGCAGATGATATTCTATCAGGCAAATTTTCTCTTTTAAAAATAAACGTTAAATATGATCTAAACCTTCTATTTATAGATAAACTAAGAAAACTGTAAAACCATCTTCGACCTTGCATGTAAACCACATCTCTCTCGGTCGATCTTCGAAAACCATCTACTCTTATTCTTTTGACATATTTGAATTTAAACTTTAAAATCTGAAGGGACGTTGATTTTTGCTGTCCTTCTATAATATCTCAAAACATGAATATATATTTTTAAAATGTTTTTGTTAACACCAAAATTATATAATTGATGGTATTGAGAAAAATGAACATGGCAGCTGCATATGCATGGTAAGGCCATGATGTTTACCATTATGATTTGAGCCAATTCAATCAGTGTTTGACTTGAAGTTCTGGAACGAGACATGCCATATATGTTAACATGCAAACTACAAGATTTACATATATGTATTGGTTCAAGTTGGAAGTTATTTTGGAAGTTATTTTTATTTGTCTGGTAACTATGTCAAGTGTAAGGCTTTAGTATAAGATGTTAATTTTTTGTTTTAACTTAGACCGTAGGATCTAGTGGTAGTTTTTTCTACAAAGTCTATATATATGTGTTTGTAATATGAACAAATGGTTGGATCTTATTTTCTAAAAACTCTACAATGCCCACGCCGCGTGTGCAAACGGGTTGAAGAGTGCATAGAGATGAATTCCACCCACCATTTACATTTCATGCAATTTAATATTGCTTTGTTCTTGCCTTATTTTACTTTTTTCTTTTGCAATTTTGTATTTCTTTTCATCTTCTTTGTTTTTCTTTCTTTTGAATGCTCATTTTGAGTATTTTCTTATTATGTTGTCATGATACAACTTGTTATTAAAAAGTGTTGGATGCGATTCTAACGCCAAAAAGAACAATGATTTTGTTCTTAAAGATGCATTAAGTACATCGTAATTCCCGAGACTTGAACGAATCTTTAAAACAGGATTTACTAGTTGATCCTGCAAGTAATTTTAAACTAGCGGTTGTTTACCAAAATTCACCGTAAACAGTTTTATTCTAAATAAATTTTCTATTTAGTATAATGTCAAACTTTTTTTTTCTGACGAAAGTATAATGTCAAACTTAAATACCAAGAATTATAAAAAAAACTTAGAGATAAAGAACAAATTAATGAATATGTGCATTCATAAATAGTTTTTATAAGCAACTGAAATAGTTCTTATTGATGATAAATTAAAAAACTCAGGACAAATATTTATTACGGATATATAAAAAAAATTGAATAAATATCTGTCATTGGTAATTATAATTTATTACTCGTATAAAAAATCATACATGAAACATGTGTTTATCATAAATTATTAACTTTTGATATTTTAAATAAAAATTTGAATAATTAAAACATTAATTATAATTTATTTAAAAAATAAGCACGAGACAATAATTTTAATAAAATTAATTAATTTAGATAAAAAAATCATATTTAGTAATTTTGTAAATTTTACCAAAAAAGCATAATAATTTAACATATATTTTAACAATATGTTATAACGAATTTTTAAATATTTTATTCTAAATATATTTTTTTTGATATAATGATAAACTTAAATATCAAATAAAATTCAATAGATCTACTCGACCAAATCATATCAGCACTTGGATATAAAAAGGTCAATAGACCCATGCATTTTTTAATAAAAAAAGAAAAAAAGTTTATAGTATGCATTATGTATGTAAATAATTAAATATATAAAAAAATAAATAAAGGAACTAAGTTATCATAAATCATAAATATTCTTAAAAATACTTCATCTACCCCTAATTATAATTTAGGTGGCATTTAGGGTGCACAAATATTAAATTTGTGCACCATACACAAGTTTTATTTTGACCCTTGGATTAAAAGAAGAACACACTTTTATCATGTTCTCTCAGTATCAGATCTCCCTCAGTTTCTCTCTCTCTACTTCCTCATCTTCCTCCCAACAGCAAACCCATCGTTGTCACTTGTCTCATACTCCTCCGCCATCACCACCACCACCCAATTCGACCCTCCACCACCAGATCCGCCCCTCTACCACAATCAGTATATGTTTACCAACATGAAACCAATAAAATCATTACCTTAATTTCTTAGATCTGTTCCTATCTTTGTAAAAAATAAGGTTAATTTCAATTTCAGATTCTAATCTTTGTAACCAACAACATGTTATCTACGGACACACTTGTTGAGAATTTTCCTGGTTCTGTCAATGGATGTATGTTTGGAAACATTCATATCTCTGTTTATCTCTGTTTTAGATCTGACACATCAACTTCTTTCTTTCTTTTTTTAACGAAGAAGTTGAATCTATGGATTAGAGATGATGAAGATTGAATAACTTTTATTTAAATTTTTTTATGGGTTTTAAATAAATAAACATAATTGATGAAAAAGATACGCTTCTTTGATAAAAAATTAGAAATAACATCAGATAAACATCAAACTGAGTTTCAATGGCCAGAATAAAACTTTTGAGTTTCAATAAAAACGATTTTTTATTTTTTTGCTAGAAACCATGTTATGGATTTAGTATACCAGTTAATTTATTTTATGGTATGGTGGAAGTTTTAAGCAAAGAAGACGAAGAAGAAATTTTTTTTTTAACGATTTGGTGGAAATTTTTAAGCAAAGAAGAATGAAGAATGGGGGAGATGGAAATAGAGTTTAGAGGTTGAGAGAATGTGTGTTCATAGTTAAGTGTGTATGACCCATTAAAATCTGTATATTCTACCAATTCAGCAGTCACTTGGTGTTCGTCATGTTGCTGATGGGTGAATGGGCATGGAGGAGAGAGATGATGGTGGAAGATGATTTGGAAAAAAAAATCCAGTGTTGATAGAACATAATAAAAGTGTGTTTCCTAGTTGATCAAATGGTCCACATTCATTGTATAAAATTGTGCATCCATGCACAACTTTAACAATTTGTGCATACTAAATGCCACCTATAATTTAGGGTAGAGGAGTATAATAAATAAATAAGATAAAAAGACACCGGTGTGATTCTGCCTTTAATTTTTACAAATGTTTTGTAGGACAACTATTTTAGTGTAGAACCCGCCACCTTTTATATTTTTTATTATTTTTCATATTATTTCGATTTGCGTGTATAGATAAAAAAATTTAGTTGTCCCAATTGGACAATTTTTTATGGTGTTCACATAACACCTCTCTTTAATTTTTAGTTTGGATTTTTCATTTTTTATTTTGATGGAAAGCTTCGATTTATGAATTTGATCGGTTGCAGCCATTCCCCGGAGAAAACTGAATAATGACGAGGCGATCGCACAAGAGGGAATTAGGATGCATAGCCTGCAAAGAATTAGGCGAACTCGGAGCCGGAAAACCCGGTTGGGTTATCGACAACCCGACCCTTCTTTCCGCCATCGACACTCACTCTATCCTCCTCGCCAACCGTTCCACCATCCTCCTCCTCTCATGGTCTGATTCCCATCAATCTCCCCTCAGGATCCGACCAGATTTGTCCCCTATCGATGCCGAGTTCATCTCCGCCGTTGAATGGTTGGTCTTTGATGACGTTCGTGTTATCGTCGCTGGTACCTCCTCTGGTTACTTGCTCATTTACTCCTTGCGCGGAGAATTGATTCATAAGCAGGTAAATCAATTATTATTTATTACCGACTTTAGTGTTTGTGTTCTCCATGAATATCAGATTATTATTTTTTACTCATTCATTATTTAGAGAATAATTCCAAAGGGGTTGGGCGGGTCTGGTTATGGTGCATAAGCCTGCGCGCCCCCCAGTTTGCTACGCGCGCCCCCATTTTCTAGCCCCCAATTTCTAGCGCATCCCTAGGTTTTTTTTTTTTTAATTTCTAGCGCACCCCTCAGATTTTTTTTATCACACTTTTAATTTTGATTGATTGAATTTTATTTTATTTTATTGATTAGGGATAAATTTCAGAGTATTATAGTTTTAAACTAAAATCATGCCAAAATCATTTCTGCTGTAGAATGGTTTTAAAGATGTGTACTCCAAAACCATTTGTGCGTGCTGTGGAATGGTTTCAGAGATCTGTACTACAAAACTATTTAATTAAAATCATTTTAATTTAAAATGATTTTAACCGAAACCATAAATATAACTTAATGGTGTCACTAGTGTTGTATCTGAAAACCAAAGTAGCTCCTTTATGGTTTCAAATAAAACATTTATATTGAATTTAAAATAAATATTATAACTGAAACCATAAGTGTGACTTAATGGTTTCATTAGTTTTGTATCTGAAACAAATATAGCCCTCTTATGGTTTCTAATAAAATATTCATATTTAATTTAAAATAAATATTTTAACCGAATCTATAAGTATAACTTAATGGTGTCACTAGTGTTGTATCTGAAAACCAAAGTAGCTCTCTTATGGTTTCAAATAAAATATTTATATTTAATTTAAAATAAATATTATAACTAAAACCATATTTTATTCATATTTTATTCATAATGATTTTCAAAATAACATTGCATAAATAACCAATGATTTTGTAACAAATCTAGGGGAGAAAAAGAATAAAATCTGGGGGTGTAAACTGGGTAAAAAACAAAACCAACAAACAAACAAAAAAGGAACTGGGCTTTCAGGCCCATTAGGCTAAAAATAAAAACAAAATGTGTGCATCAGCAGAAAGGGGGTGGGGATAGCGAGCCTTTAGGGGGGGCTGGGGGCGCGCGCGAGAAACTTCTGGGGGGCGCGCGAGTAATTCTGGGCTTATGCACCATGCATAAACATCCCCCTTATGCATAATAACCTTGGCCTGTTTTTTATATGGTCATGGAACACTAGATTATGTGCAAGCGTAGCTGCACTTTGATTTTCTGTGTTTTTGTTGTGTTCTTTGTTGGTGCGCCTTTGCCATCTCCGCGTCTCTGTGGCTGGTGAGTAGCTGGTGTTGGAGGAATCTTTATTGTAGTTCTAGTTGGGGCTATTTCTGGCTCAACATTGCGTCTCTGTTTCTGTTTATACCCCTTGTTAGCAGTAATGTAACCCATGAAAATAGACTTTGTGGTGTGAAACCACAGAGAAGTTCATTTTGTGAATCCCTTCTTCCGTAGTTTCAGTCAAAACAGTACAAGCAATTGGTAGCAACATGATATTTTTACATATTTGACTGATTCACTTGCCTTGTGAGCTGTGACCTTCCTCCTCTACATCTGAAATGTCTTCCTCGTGTACCGCTTTGTGCTCGGCAGCCACTATGATTGTTGTCCTTAGAGTCACTGTTATGACCACATTTGCAGAGGACTGTCCGATGCTCAAATTATTGAAGGAACTGAGCTGCTCCAACCTGCTTTCAAATGTTAACAAACAGAATGGTCTGCAATTCTACACAAGTTAAATTCTCCTTTTCAGATAATTGAACGACAGGATTATATTCAGTATCAAGCACAGTAGAAGATGAGTGGATTAGTTGTGATACGACATCTATAGTCATGTCATGGAATTAAACAACCAACTAATGAGTAGTTGGTCATTGGAACTCCAGCTTTCAAATTATTGATTAATCTCGTTGTCTTTATTGTCCAATAAAAACTCTTTGGGGAATACCTTAACACTAGTGATGAACCTTTTTTAGTCTGATCTTAAATTGTACGAAGAATGAGACGGTCATAGAGGAGAAGTTGGTTCTGTCCAGCTTGACTGTAACTTGATTTAAGTCATTGAAGGCTGATGAAGCAAAAGCTATTTGATGCTCCATGGTGTTTGCCTAACAGCTCTGTGATGCCAGGAAAGAAGTATAGGTTTAAAGAATCATTCCAAAGTGGCTCAGTCATGCTTAATTTGATTGATTACAACAAATGTATATATACAAGAGACATGTACTGGGGCTCCTATAGTCCAAGGATAATAAATCCAATATTTAAGCCTAACAGATTCTTGAATAGCAGGAAAATCAGCTATTTAATTTTTGTATGAAAATCAAAGATATTATCTATGATGTTTCTTATATCATGTAGAATGTTATGCTTTAACGAATTAACGTCTTATATCAATTTGATTCCTCTTAGATGATTTATCCTGGACGAGTTTTGAAGTTAAGAGTTCGTGGAACAAAGAAAGATTTGATTCAAGATAGTTCCTCAGAAGAGTTTTGTCTTATTATGCCAGGTGTCATTGCCCGTTTTGATGGCTCTGTTGTTCAGGTAACACTGTTTTCAGTATCGTGGCAATCAGAGATCGGCTGAAATATAAGGGCATGTTTAGTTTGAAAAAAATATTTTGCATTAATTTTTAATAATTAAAACATTATCCATTATTTTCACTGTTTCCTATTTTCTGCTCAAATCTTTTAAAACGGAAACAGAGTAAAACATCTGACAATTTTATGATTAGAAGTATGAACAAAAACAAAAAAACTTTTTTCCAACCGAATTCGTAATAATCCCTGGCATGAAATTGTAAAAATATTCATTACTACATTTTATTCAGTTAAATATAATCTGAAACTTACAGTCTAATAGTAGGCTTTGAAATGTATGAGTGCAGAATATGCTGCAGAAATGGTTTGAAGAAGCGCATGGTCAAATTTGGAATCAAAAGCAAAAGGGCCAACAAGATTCAGAGGATTTTGAAAATTCGCAAGAAAAATTACCTTTCCAGTTGTGGAATATTGGTAAGTACGGTACATGTGCTGATGCAGCCGTTACTGGCATAATGCCTCCACCACTCATGGAACAACAGGTAAGATACTTTAAATAGTCATGTTATGTCTACTATGTTAATCATACCTGTTTATATATCTTTTCATGTATTGTAATATTGTAAAAAATAGAAAACAAAATAAGTGATTAGAGGAAAATATAACATTTTTTCTATACATGTAAGATTTGTGAAGTCACTTGTTTTTTCTTTCTTGATAATTTACCCCTTCAGTTGTTTGCAGGACTTCAAACAATTCTTTTGCTTTCCTGTAAAGTTCTACACAATTGTTATTAAAGTTCTTTCGAATAAGAAATCATGTTGATGGGAACCCCAAAACAAAAAGGAACAATAATCACAATAAATGATAACAATGAATAATTAGTAATATTTTAATAATAATAATAATAATAATAATAATAATAATAATAATAATAATAATAATAATAATAATAATAATAATAATAATAGTGATACGATAATAGTAATAGAGACTTTCTCTCACTACTCCCAGAGCAAAGTTTCGACACAACTCATAGAGGAATCCTACTCTGGTCCTAACATAAAACTATTCCCATCATTGCCTCTAAAACCGAAGAACTTATTCTTAAATACTACTAAGAAAATAAAATAAAATATCTTTACTAAGACGACATTATTCTAATATACTACTAAGGAGATAAAATTAGAGCACTGGGCAGATATTATTCTAATATATCTTTACTATAATATCTTTACTAAGAAGATATTATTCTAATATTATTCTGATCCTACTCAAGTCTGAGCAAGTCATAGCTCGGGAAACTGACTATGAACATTGACATCATTTTTCCATGTAACTCTCCTTGTACCATAGTCGTTGAAGACGAGGTATTTACCCCCCGGATCCCATTGCCGAAAGCTTGATATGTCACCTTTAAACAACCACAAGCCACATGCCTAGTTTCACCTTTGACCCATCGTTTTAGAGAAGGTGGCATGAGTAACTGATCTGGTCCAACTATTACACAAGATAAACCTGTCACATTAGCTTGACACATTGTACCATCAGGAGCCTAATATACTATGAGTTTTGTCTGTGATAATAATTCTAGGCATTTGAACTTTAGATTTTGGAAGATTTCTGATATTATTTCTGGTATTTGAGTTCAGCTGCTTTTATTATTGGGCAGTCGAGTCAACATTATTATTGTGCTGTGGCTGTTGGAGACGATGCTGTGATTTCAGCTTACAGGTACTTGGAACATTATTTGGCTTAACTTGTACTTTCTCATTGATATATGCTCAAAACTCTTATTATTGTCAGTGTTTATATTTGTTAGAATGTTATATAATATCTTTTATATTAATTTAGAGTATCTAGGATCATAATTTTTATTAGCTATTATTATCATGATTTGTTCTTGATTTAGTATTGAATCTATGATAAGAGGAGTGCTAGGAACACTCTCTTTTTAACACACACTCTAACACTCACTCTCTTATTGGTTGAAATCAATGTGGGTCACTCTCTTTGGAAATAGGTCCCACATAAAGTGGCGAGTCCCACATGAGTTTCACCTAATTAGAGAGTGCGGTAAAGAGAGTGTTGCTAGCACTCCTCATCCCTATAAATTGGGATTAGTATCAAGTCTTTTGTATCACGCTACTATTCAGTCATTATAAAAAATATTCAGAACTCTTATTGCTCACAACTTCAACAATATTGATTGAGTTTTGTTTGATCATTTGGAAGACTTTCTGAGGACAAAGGCAGATCTTTAGTGGGAGCTATCTTGTCTAAAGTTGTACCTGCAACTTTTTCCACTATAGCTTCATTTTCTAAATTGATTTGGCGGAGTGAAAAAACTTCTCCAGTGAAATCCCCAAAGAAATCGGAGCAGAAGCCTCAACCATTTGCTCGAGGTATGAGTAACACTCATCAGTGTTGGCTTTTCTATTATAATAAGCACTTAGACACCTACAGATAATTGTGCATATAATTGAGAATCAGAGACGCTCAGGCCAAGGAAAGTAAACAAAAATTAGTGTCATGCTATCTTGATATAACTTAACTACTACTAGAATAATAAAACTACTGCAAATTCAGTCTTTGCAAAAGTCATGATGAGGAAGTCTGAAACAGAGGAAAAAAAGGATAAACTCTCAAGTGATTGCTCTGCTGTAGATCTCCTATGTGGATAGACTGCACTTCGCTAGCTTAAAATTGATATGAATTCTTTTCGTGTTTGAGTGATTCTAAGTAGCTCATTGTGAGTGTCTTTGAAAAGGAAAAACATGAGTACTTAACTAAAAATCATCAGTTAATCTGTGCGATAAAAAGATATACCAGGACCAATGGGCTTTTGCATTTCTGCTTGATGAAAACTATCAACTGATAAAGTGAAGAGCTATGTGCATCATTTTTGCTGCATAATTTCTATATTTAAATCCAAATTATCTGATTTTTGTGTTCTTGTTTCAATGCAGCTTCACCTCTGACATGTATAAAGGATCATCCTAGGAAAGGTGAAAAGCTTACCTTATCACCAAGTGGTACATTGGCCGCTATAACAGATTCACTTGGTCGCATATTGCTGCTTGATACTCAAGCACTTGTGGTGGTGCGCTTGTGGAAGGTTTACTTTTGAACTTTTAGGTCCCGAGTTCCAGATCTTTCCTCCCCCAACAAATCTCAAAATCAGAAAACGATTGTATTCTCTTAACATGGAATTTAATATTTTGCAGGGATATAGGGATGCCAGCTGTTTATTCATGGAGATGTTGGTGAATAAAGATACAGCATCATCAAGCTCCACATATTATGAACCAATGAAGAGTGATTACTGCTTGTGTTTGGCTATTCATGCACCTAGAAAAGGAATTATTGAGGTATGGGTTTATCTAACTTTATATTTCTACCTCAAAAGTCATCAAAAGCCTTTACTGCAATTTTGCAATTAAAAATATGCAACTATAGAATGATATGAAAGTTACTTCTCATATTTACTGTCAGTATGACATTGACCCGTTTGAACATTCATGACTGACTTACTGTGCACTATAGAACAAGCCTTCTGCTAGTAGGGTCTTGCCTCGTAGTTGGAGTTTTTTAATTTGTTTGATAATGTCTTTTCAGATATGGCAAATGAGAACTGGACCACGTCTTAGAACGATTGCATGTGCAAAAGGTAGCAAAATGTTGCAACCATCCTATAGGTTTGGTGCATCAATGTCCTCTCCTTATGTCCCTCTAGAAGTTTTCTTGTTAAACGGGGACTCTGGTCAGATATCAGTTTTAAGTCGTACCTTGGATTCTTGATATATTTTTCTCTTCTAGACCAGAAACTATGTATTTCTTAGAAAAAAGTTTGATCGATGATCTACACAGGTTGGATAGAATGTTATAAAGCTTTCATTATGTTGGAAGGATGACATCAATTGTGTGGCTTTATTTGAACCTATAACCTTTAAACTAAAGGTCCCATGTTAACAATTCAAACCGTATCAACGGTAAGTGAAACACATAATTAATTAGTGAAGCCTAGCTACATCAATTAATTACTACAGTACTTCTCTGCAGCTTTGGCTTCATCTTGTACTCTGGCACTACCATTTTGGACCTCCTTCATCTTAGCCGTATCTTCTTCAACTTCCACCGGTTCTGATCGGTACCTCTTATATATATCACCTTTATAAAACTGAAGAGTTCTAGCAACTAAAATAAGTGAAACAAAAGCACCAATCAAAGTTGCTGCAGTGATAATAATGAAAGACAATTTGTAACAACTTGCTCCTACACAATTCAATTCTTCATCAAATTGTCTTTGTACTCCTTTTGCATCCAATTGTCTCTTAGCTTCTTTGTCATATAAATTACCAGTGACCTTAACATTAAGGAAATATAGTCCAATTGGACTAGCTACCCCACCAAAGTTGTACAAAGTTGAATAATATTTCAAACCAAATAACTCTGAAATTATGGCAAAAACTAATGGCCATTGTGCACCAAAACAAAAACCAATTATTATTGAAGCAAAATAGAGACCATTTTGAACATCAAAGGCTATTAATAAGTGACCAACACAAGATAAAAACAGAGTTAATGTTAACATGAGTGGTCTTGGAAATTTGTATTTTGTTAAAACATGTTCTGAAACAAAACCTGAGAAAACTCTTCCTAGGTAATTCCAAATACTCACTAACGAAACAAATGTGCTTATGCTTTTTTTTGGATATCCAAGTGATGTTCCAATTTGACCCAAATTATCAATTGCTGTTAATGTTCCACCAACACCACAAGTACTAGCAAAAAATAGCAATATCATGTCTATGCTGAAAAGTGCTTGAAGTATTGTAAAATCTTCACCTTTTTCTGGTGGACTAAGAATATTTTGCCACCATCTTGTTTCTTTTTCTCCAACACTAACCATTGCATTGTTATTATCATCACCATTTGTTGCAGAATTTTTCACTCTTTGATCAGTTACTATTTTAACAGAAAATGGATAACCAAATGCAAGTTTTTGACTTGTATAAATCTTTTTCTGTTCAACAAAAACAACAGCAATAGGTAGGAACAACAAAATAAGCACCACAGAAGCACTTCCAATATACTCATTTTGTTTAAAATCCAATTTGTTCTGTAGTATAATCATAACCAATAAAAAACCAGCTAGACTAAGTGAAATATACAAAAACTTATAGAAAACACTAAGTTCATTGGTCTGTCTGATCGGTTTCATATATCGAACAGTTCGTAGAAAAAGAAAGGAAATTGCAGCTGGAAGCCAAGCAATGAGCAAAATCAAAGCTTTTGGATCATCAAAATAAATAGCATAATAAAGTTGTGTGATAATAGCACCACTAAGACCAACAAAACCTTTCAAAATCCCCAAAACAACACCGCGTGTTTCGGGGAAATTCTTAACACAAGTAACAAGTGAACCAGTATTTGAAAAAGACTGAGAATTAGCACCTATACAAATATATAAACACATTTGCCAAACTTTTGGTTTTGAAATTTTTTTAGTCACTGCTAACCAAATCATGAAATAACCAAAAAAATTAAGAACTGAACCCATTGCAAGAACAACATAAGGTGGTGTGATTTCATTGATTAAACCAGAGAAGATACCAAGGTTACCACCTAAGTCTTTGAAGAAACTAAGGAGGTTAAGAGTTGTTTGGTCATAGCCTAAGGCTGTTTTTATGGTACCAGAGTAGAAACCAAACATGTAGGTGGTTCCATAAGCTGACATGATTAGAAAGGAAGCAAACACCACAAACCATCGTCCTTTGATGACTTGGATTACAAGGTTTTTCTTTTGTGTTAACCCCATAGTGCTTTCAACCACCATTTTTGTTATCACTGATTTGAAGATATATGTGTGAGCTAGGTAGTGTTAGTGTGCCAATCATTATATAAGCTAGACAATGTGTGTATTTAATTTTATATATTTACAATACTTATATGGCTGAAAATCAAAAACTCAATTAATTTCTATGCAATTTACCTTTTCAATGTAATTTACAATTCATAACATTTAGATTAGACTTACAGAAAAGACACTAAAACTCATATTTAAAAGAATTGTAAACTTGTTAACCGAAGAATCCACGGAAGATCTAATCCAAGTTTTAGATTGTCCATGGATTCATTTTGTTGAAGTGAAAATTACATCACAATCAATAGTAAGTGAAACATTGGCTTATTACACAAAAAGAGATCATATCGAAAAATATTTGACAAAGATGTGACTAATTTGAGATATTGTAAGTGTTGGAATATCTATATTGAGTATGAAGATTTATATAGAAAATATATTTATTTGTCATAAATTAGTTTTTAAAATAAGTTCTCACAATAGTTGTATATATTCACAATTCATATCAATGCAAATTGAGGAATTACATTTTTATATGGTATCATAGCCAACTATCCTCACAAACAGACACCAAACCTGTAACTAGGAGTCAACATAACATCTTTAAACCAAATCAAAGATATTATAGATATTATGGCTTACACACCCAAGTTATGAATTCACCTCTCCCTAGAAACTCAGTGTCTGCACATCAAACACCAAATTGGAAAATGGCCATGGATGATGAATATAATACTTTAATTGAAAATAAGACGTGGGAACCGCCCAATGTGAATGACAATCGATTTATGTGGATTTTTAGACATAAAGAAAAATCTGACAGTTTTTTTGAGAGGTATAAAGCCCAACTTGTAGGCGACGGTGCAGGCCAACAAGTTGGCCTTGATTGTGGAGAGACTTTTAGCCCAGTTGTCAAATCGGCTACCATTCGCACAATTTTGAGTATTGCTCTCTCAAAATCTTGGCATATTCATCAGTTAGATGTCAAAAATGCTTTTCTCCATGGGAATCGAAAGAAACTGTGTACATGTATCAACCATTGGGCTTTAAAGACTCAGCACGTCCTGACCATGTGTGTCGTTTACGCAAATCTTTATATGGGCTTAAACAAGCACCTAGAGCTTGGTACAAGCGATTTGCAGACTATGCGTCATCGATTGGATTTTCTCAAAGCAAGTGTGACCACTCTCTTTTTATATACAAGAAAGATAGTCATATGGCCTACATTCTACTTTATGTTGATGATATCATACTTACCACATGTTCGGATACCTTGTGAAAATCTATCATCTCTCTTCTAAGTTCAGAATTTGCTATAAAGGATTTAGGATCACTCAGCTACTTCTTGGGCATTGTTGTTACTCGCCACCCACAAGGCCTATTCTTCTCATAGAATTAAGCATGTCGAAGATATTCTTACACGAGCTGACATGTCATCCTGCAAATCCTGTCCAACTCCGGTTGACACAAAATCCAAATTGAGTGCTGCACATAGTATTTCGTATGAAGACTCGTCCCACTATCGTAGCCTTGCAGGGGCTCTTCAGTATCTCACTTTTACCTGGCCAGATATTTCATATGCAGTTCAACAGGTAAGTCTCTTTATTGCACAATCTGATGGAAACCCACATGCGCTCTCTTCGAAGCATATTACGCTAAATTCAGGACACCGCCACTATGGTTTACATCTTTATCCATCTTCCATCACGTCCTTAATTTCATATACAGACGCCGATTGGGGAGGATGCCCTGATACTAGGCGATCTACCTATGATTATTGTGTGTTTCTTGGTAATAATCTACTTTCTTGGTCGCCCAAGAGACAACCCACCATATCACGATCTAGTGCTGAAGCTAAGTACCGTGAGGTTGCCAATGTGGTGTCTGAATCATGTTGGTTACGAAATATTCTACTCGAGTTACATTGTCCAATTCACAAGGCCACCATGGTCTACTGTGACAATGTAAGTGCCATATATCTCTCCGGTAATCCCGTTCAACACCAACAAACGAAACACATATAAATGGACATTCATTTCGTTCGTGAAAAGGTAGCTCGAGGTCAAGTTTGTGTTTTTCACTAACCATCACGACATCAAATTGCGGATATTTTTACCAAAGGTCTCCCCTTCATCTTATTTCAAGACTTCCGAGATAGTCTCAACATTCATCCACCTCCAGCTGCGACTATGGGGGAGTGTTAGAATATGTATATATTAAGTATGAAAATTTGTATAGAAAAAATATTTATTTGTCATAAATTAATTTTCAAAATAAGCTCTCACAATAGTTGTATATATTCACAATTCATATCAATGCAAATCAGGGAATTACATTTTTATAGTAAGGCCCCGTTTGGCCCGCTTATTTTCTCCTTATTTTCTTCTCCTTAAAAATAGTAAAGAAGGAAAAAATTGTGTTTGATTTCACTTTTCTTTATTTTTTACTTCTTTACTTTATTTCTTTAATACTTTTAAGGAGAAATATTATCAAATATAATTTTATACTTCTCTATTTCGTTTAAACCAAATAGAAAAGTAAAAAATAAGCCGGGCTAAACGGAGCCTAAAACTAAAAACACTATCTAACAACAAGTTATAGACAAAAATCAATTTAGTGGTTTATGCTAAAAATCAATCAAGAAAAATCAAATCAAGGTAAAAAGCCAAATGATTATGAAGAAGGATTACTTGCATTCACAACATCCTGTTGTAACAAATCTTGACCCTCCGATCTCTAATAGACGGCTGAGATCATTTTATAGTATAAAATTATATTTTATATCTGAACTATTCAATTTCAAATCAACAACCACAGTTGATTACTACGTGTAATTGCATCATTGTTGAACAAAAGTAAATCCGAATAGGTATATTATGTCTCCAAAATCAAGGAATCGGATTTTCTGTTGTCACAGCAAAGTGCTATAATAGATCGTAGCCATCTGATCTGAATATATAATTGAGATCAACCATCCAATCTCAAATCACGGATTCATTACCGCGTGAAACTCTGACGGCAGGATATCCTGATCCGAAAATCAATTTGGTGGTTTATTTCATGAGTTCGATGAAGAAGGGTATAGATGTAATAACATAAAAGAACCGAAAGCGACCCAACATTGTTTAACGTTTGTAAACTCCCACACATGACCCACCCAATGCCCGAAGTCGGAACATACTCCCCTTATTTATTCTCCCTTAGATTTTTTCTTTTCTTTTTAGAATCGTGAAAAGGTTAATAAACAAAAAATAATAAAATATAAAACCCAGTGAATCATTCATTAGTCTCTTTCTCTTGTTCAAGGGGCGACAACGACTCTCAGAGAAAGACAGACACAAATTCATCTTCACAACAACCAAACGCCACTTAACAAGTTTCCAGACTCAACCGCCTCAATATTTCTTTGGAAATTGAGTAAGAAATTATTTTTTATTTTATTTTCATTGGTTTATTCTTTTTTATTTGATGGAGCTGGTTGGAAACAGAATCATATGATACGTAATACAAAACATATGATTCTGTTTTGTTTGGTGGTGCTCTTTTCAAGGAAGGAAACGAATAAAGTCGGTGATTTTATTACTAGTTCTTGTATTTTTTTCTTTCTAATTTTATATCCTTTTCAACGCGTTTTCATCTCCTCAAATTAATCACTTCTTCGTAGACACTTTTTCATTATCTTTGTTTGTATTTTTCTGCTGTTGCTAATAAGTAAGTAAACCACTCACTGTTTGTTTCTCTTTTCTGTGTTAATTTATTTTCTTCTTCTTCTTCTTCTGTTTTTGAAGCAATATTTTTTTTTTTTATATCTGATTTTTAATGTTTTTTTTTCCTTTTGTTTTGCAGGGTATTTTAAGTTGTTTTGTACTGTGATAACAGAACCATCTTCGTCCATTCCTGATTTCTTGGAGATAATTTTTCAGGTATTTTTACTTCCTTGATTGCTGCTGCTATTTCATGTTATGGTCAATACATAAAAATGAATATGGTTTATTTTGCAGTTCTGTTTCATGTTTATATATTTATGTTGATGTTCATTTTTTTTTTTGTTGATTTGTTATTGTTGGTAAATACCCCGTAAGCATAATTCAGTCGGTAGAGAAATTGCATGTAATTGTAATATGCCCCCGTTTTCCATTGGTGCGCTGGAGACGGTTCTTTGTGTATCTTTGGTGCTTTTTGTATAGTCTTTTTATTTTTCTTTGTTTACAATAAGTATGGTTTTTAAATTTAACTATCCACATTTTTTTCACATTCACAATTTTCACAAAGAATCTTATACTAAGTTATAACCACTAAAATAGTATTTTAAATTAAAAAAAATACAGTAAAA
Source organism: Trifolium fragiferum (assembly GCA_954870985.1). Taxonomy (NCBI): domain Eukaryota; kingdom Viridiplantae; phylum Streptophyta; class Magnoliopsida; order Fabales; family Fabaceae; genus Trifolium; species Trifolium fragiferum. The sequence goes on from OX940792.1 coordinate 18,469,837, forward strand.
AATCTAAGAAAATGCACTAAGTTTTGTCCTTTGTTTGAGAATACAAAAATTCAACATTAAATTATACAGATTAATTATAATTTCATTTTTTAGTGTGGAAAGTGTTAAAAGATCTTATAATTATGTATGGATGTTTTTGGTAACTTTTGTTTATTATAAGAGTAAGTAATAACTAATGAAGTAGGTTGGTATTTTTGGAACTTATAAGGAATTGGGTTAATGTTTTTTGAGGCCCCATGGTCTTGTGTTGTGCTTTCCTAAGGTACTATGCTGTGTGTATGGTGGATTTTGAAAGCTCCAAAGATTCACATGTTGTGTGATTTTGACTCTTTTGTTTATGTTTATATATAAAAGGCAGTAAATGCTTGTCTTAGCGGAGAGTGGATGTTGAATGGACGTGAAAATTTGTTGTTTGTTTTGTAGAGAGTGTTCGAAATATGGGTCGTCAAATTTTAATCGAAATGTTCTAATTTTGTTGATGCATAGAGATAGGTAGACTAATGATTTTAGTTTACCAAAACAAAAGTAGAAGGAAAAACTTAAAATACGGGTCGTCTGGTTTTAATCGAAATGTTATAATTTTGTTAAGTAGGAGTTTTGATCTCCTTTTTCGTGCAGTCCTACCATTAACCCCACCTCTCTCTCTCTAACCATATTCAGTGGTTTAAAGGTATGAAAAGTGGTATGAAAAAATTGACACTCTTGTTTGAAAGATGAATGTGTCTTGTAGGTATAGTCATATCGATGTCCTTTTTATTACTTTAATTAAGTGGTGGATGGTGATAGGTATCTCTTGTACTATCTTGTTTTGTGATGCCTCATATAGGGAGTGATATATTTTCTCATTGTTATGATAGTGAAGTTAAAAGTTTCATGTAGGTCTTGTGTAATGATCCCACTTTGATATGAGTTCTGTTGCTGAGACATATAGCTACTGCTAGGCCAGATCATTTACATGTTGAATTGAATAAAGAGATCATGGAATCCTAAGGACTATTTTTGGATCGATACCAAACAACACAAACTCCTATATTTTTACATCAAATAAACATACATTTCATATTTTTTATCATTATGTTATGTCACCTCGAATGAAAATCACACTATCTCGGGATCTATTTGATACGATGTCGGTTTTTTTGTGTGTTAAAGTAACATCTCGAGATCTATTTTATGCTGATCATGACTGTAATCATTCTTGTTTTACCAAAACAACACAAACTAATTAAGCTGACCACTAATAAGTTTTGATTACTTTAAATGGTGGGCCAATTTTATTTTTTTAAGCGAAACTTAAGGAAACTAAACAAATCCTGATAAACTTATATAACCGCAATAAAATATGTAGAAAAGGACTGTTTTTCTTGGCTTGTAATTGGTGTTATAACTTTGACCTTGAAGCTTTTCTTTTCACTGTATAAAACTTGTTTTTGCATGTACATTGTACACTTTAATTAATGCATTCTTTATAACTTTTTGTCTTATAAACATGCTTGTTTAGATATGACTTTTGAGGTCATTTTTATTAGTCAAGCAATAAACTTATGGTACATGAAGAACAAAAAGAAACTCCAACCTCTATTATAGACCTTGTTCTAAGCGTTAAAGCATATTGCTTTTTGTTATCTTTTGTTAAGGAAGCTCATCATGATCACCATCTTTTGATGACTTTATTGCCCTTGTTATTCTTTTTAAACACTTGTGGACTGTTTTTATTCTTTGTTATAATTTTTTTGTAGATGGAATCCGTTAAGCCTTCAGCAGTGACACCTCACAAGAGTAAATTGGCTCGAACTTTATCGAAGGTTCTTCATGTTAAATCAATGACTGGAATTGATGGACCAAAGAATGTTAAAGTTGATGTTAATCTCAACAATGAAGGAAATATGAGAAATAAAGAAAAAGAAGAAGAAGAAGAGCTTAAGAAAAAAATGGTCATAGAAGCTTTGCTTTCAAAAGTTTTTGCTAGCATTTCAACTATAAAAGCTTCATATGCTCAGCTGCAATATGCTCAATCACCTTATGACCCTGATGGAATTCAAGATGCTGATAAATTCGTAGTCTCGGAGTTGAAGGCCTTATCTGAGTTAAAGCAATGTTGGTTCAGAAAACAATTTGATTTTGATCCTTCACCGGAGGGAGAAATTGTTGCAGCTGAATCAAAGGAGCTGAAAAGTGTTATTAAAACCTATATAATCATGGGAAAGAAGTTTGAATCGCAGGTGCGGTTTAAAGACTCTGAGATAATGTTTCTTAAAGAGAAGTTAGAGGAAGCAAATAAACAGAACAAGTTAATTGAAAAGAGATTAAATCAAAGTGGTTTGTTATCATCTCTTGATAATCTTCATATCTCAGGACTAAGTCCTACACATTTTATTTCTATTCTTCGGCACACGGTAAAATCGATTAGAAGCTTTGTGAAGTTGTTGGTGAATGAGATGAGATCTGCAGGTTGGGATATTGATGCATCAGTTAATGCTATTATTAAAGAAAACATTGTTTATTGGAAAGAAGATCACAAGTGTTTTGCAATTGAGTCTTTTGTTTGTAGGGAAATGTTTGATTCTTTCAACTTCCCTAATTTCAATCTTCCTAACGAGTCTATTCCTCCCGATAGAAACAAAACACAGTTTTTCTTCGAGAGGTTCAACGAGTTAAAATCGGTGAAAGCAAAGGAGTTTCTTGATTTCAAACCAAAATCACCTTTTGCAAAGTTTTGCAGGTTAAAATACTTGAGACTAGTTCACCCCAAAATGGAAGCATCTTTTTTCGGTGACATGAAACTAAGAATCAACATGGTGAATGGTAGAGAATTTCCAGATGACAACAAGTTGTTCACATCATTTTGTGAGATGGCTAAGAGGGTATGGCTTTTGCATTGCTTAGCATTTTCTTTTGAGCCTCAAGTTGAAATATTTCAAATAGAAAAAGGATGTAGATTCTCTGATGTGTACATGGAGAGTGTTGTAAACGTAAATGCAAATGCAAATGACGACGACGATGAAGTAGCAGCAGCACTAGCAGTGGAATCTGAGCCACAAGTTTGTTTCACAGTAGTTCCAGGTTTTAAGATTGGTAAAACTGTTTTACAGTGCCAAGTTTACCTTTCACAGTTATTACAACAAAGAAGGTAGAAAATGTTTTGAATGGGAAGGACATGATGCTCTGTGATATGGGTGGGGACTGAGTCAGCTATTGTATGTATGGTTGTCCATTTTCAAAAGAAAAAGTCATGAATCTTTGCATTGGGAACCGTCCTTTTCTTCAGAAATTTTTTTCTTCTTATTTTTATTATGCCGTTTAATTAGAAAGATATTACCCAAAGTTTTGTTGATATTAGGCCAGTGGCAGGGACTGTTTAGCTGTTTTGGTATCTTTACCTGATATTGCATGTTATGTACATAATAATGTTAAAAGTAGTAGGTGGTGATTGTTATCTCTTTTATCATTTTCTTTTTTATTTCTTTGTTCTATCCCTTCCTTCTTTTTTGATTTTTTATAAAGGAATATCATCTTTCTGAAACTGTTGAGACTAATTTCGAGTCGGGTAGCAACACAATTTTTATTATAGAAAAATAACAAGTTTTTTGTATTGATTATTGTTTCGCTCATAAAAGAACTAGGTGAATCTGACGGTGAGGTTCGAGATGGTTAGATAAAAAAGATAGTGCGATGGATCACAGTGGAAAAGGTATTAACAAAATATGTTAGTACTCCAATGTCCAAGTTGTTATGTGATTAAGGAAGAGAAAAAAGTAAAAAATGATTGAATTTTGTACCAGGAAGCCCCTAATATGATCTCTAATTTTAAGGATCACTCATGGTCCTCTTTGGTTTACCTTCTATAGCCAGTTAGTCTTCTAACATGGTATTTTTGTAAATAACATCATTTTTTTTGGTGCATATATTATTTTGTGAGTTCAGTATTTGGCCAATAGATCACAACGCCATGAATATCAAACGGTGCATTTTCACCAACCAAGTAGTAGATAAACTAACTGAGGTCCCTAATGAGTTTTCTTTTTGGTACTTACATAAAAATGGACAAGGAAACTGGTAACAATCACAAAATAGGTACTGGTAAATTTTGTTTGTTGATATCATATGTCCAAATTGGACTAGCAATGACTCAATATATTTATTGATAGAGCATAAGGTTAATAAAACTACCTGTTATGCATCAAAATGAGAAATTGAGAAAGTCAGGATGTACCACAACTAACGGGAAATGAGAAATTGAGAAGCATAATGCAAACTAAAATCTGTTAACTGTTATGCGTCATGAGAAGTTCCAGATCCTTAAAATTGTGAACAATTAGGTAGATAGTGGATTGAATCATGGGAAGAATGGTTACACCATGGCTTGCCGGTGTTGGGATCTACGCTGCAACCGTGAAAGTGGAGACAACCCTGATGCGTTTTCGTTTCCAGAGAAGATGAAGATGAAATTCACTTGGATTGGGTTTACATAGTTGATGGCATAAACATAATAACCAATCTCACTTAAAAAGAGTTTTTTTAAAAAATAAAATAAAGGGTTAATAGGTGTTTACCTCCTGCAAAGTAGGCGAGATTTGTTTTACCCCCTATAATATTTTTTTTTGAGATTCGGTCCTTACAAAGTAAAAAAATTTTGCATTTGCCCCCTGAGTGGCCAACTGGGCATGAAATCTTTGTTTTTGATAATGTGGCATGCACATTTGGACGCTGACTGGATAAAAATGATTACGTGGCAAGCACATTTGGACGCTGACTGAATAAAAATGATTATGTGGCATGTTAAGTTGACTTTTTTATTTCTTTTCCATTTATTTTAATTTCATTTATATTATTTATAATCAACAATTATACAAAAACTAAAAACATAAAAAAATCAAATTAAAAAAATTTAATTACTTCTTTTTCACTAGGGTTTACAACCTTTCTTCTCCACCCTCATATACATTCTACAATCACAACTTCAAAATCTAATCATATCCAGAATCCATTCTTAACAAATTAGGTCAAAATAATCAAATAAAAAAAAAAAATGAAAACCTCTTCATCATGAGGCTCTCAAACAGTCTCATCTACTTCTCTTGTTGATAGAATGAGAATGAAAAAGAGATCAACCTCTTCACCGAGTTCGGTAGCTCTCTTAACAACAACATCACGAGCCTTCGCTTTAGCATCTTCGCCGTCTGAATCGTTGTTCCTCTTCCTCTTTCCGTCTGAATCGTTGTTCCTCTTCCTCGGTTGTGTAATTTGAATGGGTCGGGTGAATGTTGACTCGTTGAAGACGTTGTTAACTCGGGTAAAAATCGATTGAATCCAAAAACGATTTTGGCAACCCAGAACCCATAAACGATTATGCTGTCAACGCTTCGATTTCGGTAACCCACAACCCAGATTTCAGTAACCCAACTTCACGATCAATCTCCTTTGCCGTCGATTTCCTTTTTGCCGCCGTCACCGTCAATTTCGTCGTTGTTCTCAAAATTACACAACCACAAAACCAACAGTGAAGAGGCAGAGCATAGAGAGGCAAGCAAATCACGGCGGCGATAGTGGCTACAGTAACGCGGCGAAAGAAATTATTGCGAGGAAGAAATCAAAATTGAAATTGTTGTGAAGAAAATGATTCTTTGTATGATGATAGTTTGATTTTGGATGAAGAAGATGTTGTGAGAAAAAAATTGAAATTGTTATGGTTGAAGGAAAGAAATTAAAGAGATGAAGAGATGAGAAACACAACTATGGAAGGATAGATGAAGAGAGAAGAACACGAGCCTGGATATTAAGCTTTCTTTCATTTTTCTTTCGGGTACAATTTTATTTAAAAAAATTGAAAAATTTACCAATTTAATGTCGTGGCATTAATAATTAAATAAAAAATAACATGTGTCCTTGCCGCGTCATGTAGTTGATCCAGTCAGACGCCATGTTATACCATCAGCGGGCAAATGCAAAAACAAATTATTTTGTAAGGACCGAATCTCAAAAAAAAAATTATAGGGGGGTAAAACAAATCTCGCCTACTTTGCAGAGGGGTAAACACCTATTAACCCTAAAATAAAATTATGAGCCTTATGGGACCCACCGACCAATAAAATAGTAAAACCTGTTGCAGTAGGTCAATTTGAGAGGATCACCGGTGGACTCAAAAAAATGTGGACCATAATAGGGATTTCCTTTGTACCATGGTGCCAAAGCTAATTATTATATAGGGGAAGATTATAACGATATGTGGGTGTTGGCAATAGCTGACTTTGAAGACGATAAGAGTCATTGAAATGCATCATCTAACGGTTTCGCCAGCACATGAGGAGCATATTGTTTGGTGGGGGTGTACAAGAATTATTGTGTTAGTTAGCCTTAGAATGTACGAGAAGCCTCCATGAAGGAATGAATTTTCTTTTCTACTCCTGTTTTTCCAATTTTGCCCTTGTATAAAAACTTCGGAACACGTTTTTCGAAGTTTTTCTAGTTCAAATCGGGAAAACACATTCCGAAGTTTTTTTCTAAGGCAAAAGAAAACTCAGAAAAGAAAAATTACTTTCCCACCCTCCACGTTTCTTTTTCACCACTGGTTTCCATTTTTGCCCCTAAATCCGCTTCTTTTGAAAAATTTGAAAAACATTTACTGATTTTTTTTTTGGGTTTTTTGAAAAATAAATGTTGAAACACCTGTTTTTTATAGCGGAAAACTTCGGTAAATAGAAACTGAAGTTTTAAAAAATCCAGTTCTTATTTACTGAATTTTTGGGGGTGAAAAAGAAACATGGGGATGAGAAAAGAAATTTTCTTCGAAAAATGCATTATGAACTTTTTATGCAAGGACAAAATTAAAAAAAGAGGGGGTAAAAAAGAAACACAGGGAGTGAGAAAAGAAATTCTAAAAAATCATTAATTTTGTATTACTAAGATAAACTTTCTTTTATGTATTTGTCAACTCAATCTATAATAAATTGTCACAAGCTCAACAAAAGTATTATCCGTACTTCCTAAATACTCACTAAAACTAATGATCTAGCTATCGTTTCCTCGTCATAACAGGCCACCAAACCCAACTCTACAAAATACACCTAACAATTCACATCATATTCAAAATATAACCCTCCTCAGGCATAGGATGTCAAGTTATCCATCTGATAGAATTATTATTACTAAGAACTAAATCAATAATAATAATAATAAATAAAAAAAATAATCGTTGTAAGTTTATGCACCTCTAACACAATCTTTAACAGACTACTAGATTCTTGGCCAATGCACACCATAGAATCTTGAACAAAAGTTCAAGAATCTTTGATTGAAGGCTAAAAGAAGTTCAAAGTTATAGTTCAAATTCAAATTAAAAAAAATACTAACTTAACAACTAATCACTAATATTTGACGGTCATAAAAAATAAAAACCAAAATAATACTAAAACTATCTTTAAAATGGTATATAAATTCCTATCATCACTTCTCCGTTATCAAAATCACCGGGCTGTTTAACCAATTTACATCCTCATCGTTATCAACTAAGTCTTTAACATTTTTTAGGTTGACCATGACAAGAACAAAATGAGGGGATGAAGAAAAATACCTTAATGTAATGAAAAAAAGAAGAATGAAGATCTAAGAGCAATCATTAGAGCAAAGCAATGAAGAGACATTAACTTTACGAAAACAAGAAACAAAGACTCTGGTGAAACGAAAGAAACAATGTTGCAAAAACAAGGAAAGGAATAACGTTTGAAAGTTCGAGAATGAAAAGAGTTTTCTCTCTAACTAAATTTACCGCTTTATACTACATTCGATAGGAAATATCATTGCAGGGAATCACACATAAACTCAAACGAACGATCCAATGACTCAAAAACTATCTTGCGAACGCAACTGCACTCAAGCATAAGTTGGGGCGTCAATCTCACATACGCGCAAGGGGGGCATGTTTCACTCATCAGTGTTCAAAACTCCTGGTCGATTATGCACATCATTTCCTCCGTCCTTAAATGCATTTAATGCACCAAATTCATTGAGGATACGAAAAGAGTGCTCCCATTAACAAAACATCAACAATAACTGTCTACACGAACTCCTTGCATGCATGCTCTATACATAATAGAATTCCTTGTTTTTGAAGACTTGGGGTGCAACTGTTATGGACTTGGCCAAGGCCCAATATACCCAACCTAAGCGCTCTTGATCCAACCCAAATCCACTCCTTTATGGAGGCATCTTATGTAAGCCAATGATGATGGATACAATAACGACTATACATCTCCTGAATATGCGGCTTACACACTCCACATTGATCATATATTGACTTGAGTGCTGAAGTACTAAAGTATTTTTCTTATACTTTCCCAATCATGATCCACTGTACCTGAAGCTTATCGCCACCATAACCAGGGGCAGATGTAGGTAGTAGAGATTGAGGGCTTAAGTCCCCACCAAAACTAATAATTTTACTTTAATACCAGTATGAATATTATTTTTAAGTCCCCATGATTAGGTTTATTATCCACTCACCACAAAATTATTTTCTAATTTTTCAACTTTTCACTACTCTAATTTTTCAATTTCCAAATATTTTCTTTCTTAACTTTACTCTTATTCTTTCTTATTTCATCAAAGCATCAACTTCTTCTCTTCCAACCATTTTTTGTCTCTTTCTCTTGCTTTACTTCCCTTGAATGACCGTTTAGTTACATATATAGATATATGAAGTGACAATTTTTAAAATGTTAGTGAAATTTCGCAAAGAGAGTACTTGTAATTTATATAAGTTTTTACGTATAGTCAAGGTGTTTTTTGTCACTATAGTTGTATATTTTGTAAAAATCATGTATTTTATAATTTATATACACTATTTTCGATCCCCCACCAGCAAAAATTTATGAATCCCCCACTGATCATAACCGTTTCGAATCTCACCATTAAAGTCATTTAATTCTACCTTGCGCAAATCACTAACTATTCCATATTAATGTGTAAATATCGAAACAGACAACTAACTAAAAAAAATTAAAATAAAAACGCCATAAAATTAACCATCTATTTAACTAAATAAACATATTATCAAACATTCATCCATAAAATAATATTTTGAAAATATAACAAGCATTACTCTTTTCTTTGGGACTATCCACCAACTTTATTGCAATATAAGAAATTGTTGGTTTTGAAAAAAATTGACGCGTAAAAAAAAATAAAAAACAAGAAAGAGGTCAAAATTGGTTAGTTCTTGCCACATCAGATTAAGAAGCACGTGGCACATTACTATTCGCTGGTCCACGTAAACATTTCCTCCACCCTTTCTCCTATTTGAATCGGAAGCTCAATTTCTTAGATCCACTTCTTACCAAATCTCTCTTACAAAATCTCAATCCCTGTTATCAATAGCTTCAATTTTTATCCTCAATCGATCGCAAATCGGTAAATCTCTTTCTCTTTGATTCCTTTGTTTTCACATAATTCTCAGATCTCCGTTTTGTCAATTTTGTTATTCGTTTTATGCCTTTGTGAATGGTTGCATGTTTTGTGTCAATTCTGTGGCGTCCGGTTAGGGTTTTGAATTCATATGCATGTTAGGATTTATCTTCGTTTTTTGCTTTTGTTTGTGGATCTAGCTTGATCGAGATGGATTTTGGTTTGCATGATTTTTATCTTCGGTTTATTCATAAATGTAATTGTCTATGATTCTTTTATAAACCACAGATAGGGGTTTGTTGGATCATCTAGTTTGTATTATTTTTTTTATGCTCTTTTATTTATTTAATTATGTATAATTGAATGTTGTTTATATTATACTAAATTATGGGTATATCACCATTTGTTATTAAAAAAAAATCCATGGGAATGTATGCATGAGTTCCTTGTAGAGATGACAATCTTTGAATTTAGGAATTTTTTGGGACCTGAAGATTTTGCTTGGTAATAGCGGTGATTTAGACATTTTCATCGTTTTCCTCTGTTTGATTGAATGTTTGAACTCAAAATAATTCATGAAGCCTGCATGTTTCAAGTTCTATAATATGCATATCTTGGTTAGTTGGTTATTTCTAGTGCAACATTATGGGAATAAATAAGAGAAAAATTACAATTTCATATCTATGTTATCATTTCCTGTTTTCTATTCTTTATGAATTGTTATTTCAATGCCGAGGTGTTTTTTTATTGTATTAGTTTTTCATGCTCTCACCTGTGTATCTCTTTGTATTGTTAATTTCTTGTGCAGGTTAAATTAGTGTAATTTGGTAAGATGGGAGGTGGGTTTAGAGTGCTTCACTTGGTTAGACCGTTTCTATCATTCCTTCCTGAAGTTCAGACTGCTGACAGGAAAGTCCCATTTAGAGAGAAGGTCATCTATACTGTGATCTCTCTGTTCATTTTTTTGGTTTGTAGTCAGCTCCCTCTGTATGGAATACACTCAACAACAGGTGCAGATCCATTCTATTGGATGCGTGTCATCCTAGCTTCAAACCGAGGAACTGTTATGGAGCTTGGAATCACCCCCATTGTGACTTCTGGACTGGTTATGCAACTTTTGGCTGGATCAAAGATCATTGAAGTGGACAACAATGTACGGGAGGATCGTGCTCTCTTGTAAGTATTTTATTTGTTGCCTATGTTATTGTATCTCTTAATACATATGGCATTTTCCATGTTTTTATGGCTGAACATTTTGGTGGCTCTGAATTTTTATAAATGCTTCTAATGGTTTGTGAAATTCATTTATCATGCGGTCAGGGTTATGCCTTATAGTAGTCAATTACTCACCAATTTTGCATATTTCCTTTTGTGTTTTGTACTGCCACATGGTGGAAAATTTTGCTTGATCTCATCCACATTTACTAATGACATAAATTTCTCAATGCTTGCAGAAATGGTGCACAAAAGCTACTTGGCATCTTGATAGCTGTTGGAGAGGCTGTTGCCTATGTTCTTTCTGGGATGTATGGTAGTGTGGGCCAACTTGGAGTGGGAAATGCCATCCTTATCATCCTCCAGCTCTTTTTTGCAGGCATCATTGTCATCTGTTTAGATGAGCTCCTTCAAAAAGGTTATGGTTTGGGATCTGGAATTTCTCTTTTCATTGCCACTAACATCTGGTAATTTTGTGGTCCCTTTTTTCCTTTAGTATATTAATTTTTTATTTTTTTTTGGATTGTGCTATTGCAACTAGTAATTTTTTTACCTTTTATACTAAATAAACTGAGGAGGAATTCTCTCATTTTTATGCAGTGAAAACATTATATGGAAAGCATTTAGTCCCACAACCATTAATAGTGGTCGGGGAGCTGAGTTTGAGGGTGCTGTTATCGCTCTATTCCATTTGTTGATAACTAGAACAGACAAAGTCCGTGCTCTTCGGGAGGCATTTTACCGGCAGAATCTTCCGAATGTCACAAATCTGCTGGCCACTGTCTTGATCTTCCTAATTGTGATATACTTTCAAGGTTTCCGTGTGGTTTTGCCTGTACGGTCAAAGAATGCTCGTGGACAACAGGGTTCATATCCAATCAAACTGTTCTACACCTCCAACATGCCCATTATTCTTCAGTCTGCCCTTGTTTCCAATCTCTACTTCATTTCCCAGGTAATGGAGTTTTATCATGGTATGTTGCAAATTTGAGCAAGTATTTTTGTATTGTTTTAACATTATGATTTTACTGCATTCTCACAGCTGCTACACAGAAAGTACAGTGGAAACTTCATTGTGAATCTGTTGGGCAAATGGAAGGAATCTGAATATGGTGGTGGTCACTCTATTCCTGTTGGTGGCATTGCTTACTACATAACTGCACCATCCAGGTAATAGAGGTTTTTCCATTCATATGGTTTTATGATTATAAACTTAATAAATTAAATTCACTGCCTAGTTTGATATGAAACTTCAATTAGTTATATACTAATGTTAGTTATTGTCTTGACTCTAATTCATCATTTTGAACTATTATTTCTTACAGCTTAGCTGATATGGCAGCCAATCCTTTCCATGCATTGTTCTACCTTGTGTTTATGTTGTCAGCCTGTGCATTGTTCTCTAAAACTTGGATTGAAGTCTCTGGTTCATCTGCTAGAGATGTTGCCAAGCAGTTGAAGGTACGGATTTGAAAAGCATTTATTTGTGTAAAATTCAGTTTTGGTCTATACTTTTACTAGTACTTTGGTATATAACAGTATAACAGGCCTGTTTTCTCAGCACATGTTCATAAGAAAATGTTCAGCATGACTGATTTATGAAATTTTGAGGTGCTGAAAGTCTTTTTTCCCCCAATTGTTTTATTTAGACTTTGCCTCTACTTACAACACTTATGATTTATAAGCAATGCCTCTACTAGTATTTTTTTATTATCTAAAGGCCATGCACTTTTTTAACACATAAATCGGTCTTTGTAGTGAAGTCTGCTAGTGAACTTTGATCGGTTCTGTTGCTTTCAAAAATTTCTGCTGTGATAATAATAATCATTTTTCAACTTGCAGGAACAACAAATGGTAATGCCAGGTCACCGGGAATCAAACTTGCAGAAAGAGCTGAACCGATACATTCCCACTGCTGCAGCATTCGGAGGAATGTGTATTGGTGCCTTGACAGTATTGGCAGATTTCATGGGGGCAATTGGTTCTGGTACTGGAATATTACTTGCAGTAACAATCATCTATCAGTACTTCGAGACATTTGAGAAAGAGAGAGCCAGCGAACTTGGTTTCTTTGGTTTCTAAGCTCCGCCCAGTCATCACTGTTGGTGACGCATCCGGGTTATCCCGCACCCACAGTTTTGGGGTATTGAGGAAAGGTTGTAGGTCCTTTTAACACAGTAAGGAAGAACGTAGATTAGCTCGTTAATCACTTTTTTCTCAAGTGAGGAAGTACCAAGTAGTATATCATTGTAAACGTTTTTGCATTTTCTCTGAAAATATTCGTGTTAATTTAATATTTCAAAGTTAGACACCGGCAAAAGAGTACTCTTAGAAGTTAATTAATTTTTTTTTTTACTTATTTATTGTGTTTCTTGCACGAATATTTCCTTCAAGCGGCATGTTATTTTTGTGGGCTTGCATAGATGAGCCTCAGTCTTGAAGGCAAATGCCAAAGCTTTCTTTCACTTGAAAGTAAAAAGAAAGTCTTAATGGAGACATGAATAGAAGTTAAAGGATGCTCAACAGGTACTCAATCTTCCAGAAAGTAAAAAGCAAGTCTTAAACCTGTCTTAAAAGTTTGGCAGGTTTTTTTCTCTTTGGTTAATTAAGCAAATTTACAGGTACTCTCGATCTTGTCCTTTTTTAACCTCAGTCAGTAGTGAGAACATATCAGTGTCACTTGAAATTGAAATCTAGATTATTTTCCTTGAATACCAATGAATCAATAGCCTTGTTATTTTGATAGTTCCTTCACAATTGGGCAAACTAAAATGCACTGAACATTTCTAGCTTACTTTCACCAAACATGAATTTCACACATTAAGCTCTTGTTTTTTTTTTTTTTGTACTGAGCTTGAGTTAAAATAATTTTCTGTTTTAGTGATTTTCTTGTTGAAACTCCGCCTCTCAAACATAAAAGAGATCTTATGAACTTAGCCAGACAAGGATCTTGATTTCTTTTCTGGATCCCCTCTTGCTTTTCCTCTCATATTGTCTCTCCTATGCAGTCGTTGGATTAATCTAAGGAAGAGTCAAAAATAGTGAAAGTAATAATAATTAATTTGTGTTAAAAGAGAGAGGGAGATTGATCAAGACTATGACGACAAGTGCAAAGTGTGAGGAAGCCGGCCACTTTGGTGTTACCCACGACGTGGCTTTAGAATTGGTCACCGCATTTACCGGCAATGATGGCGGCAGCCATGGGCTAGAAGTACTGATCAGTCCACTGTCCGCATTGATTTACCATCTTCTCTTCCCCACGAAGAAATTTGTGCAAAGAAGATTTCTCTTCTAGCCCTTTGTGTTTTTTTTTATACCCCTAAAAAATTTGATTTTGCCCTTGATAAAAAATTTGGTTGGCAGAAACCGGAATTTTTCTAGTGCAAATTTCAGGAAATTTCTGTTTCTAGAAACCAAAGTTGTTTTTCAAGGCAAAAAAAATTTGATTTATAGAAACCGAATTTTTTATTGAAGGGCAAAACATGAAATTCAAGGGGTGAAAAAGAAATGGGGGGACTGGAAGAGATGCAAATTTGCTGTTGTATTTTGAAGATAGAACAAAAGCCCAAATACATACAGCCATGTCATCTAGCCAAGTTATTTGGATAATGTTCCACACACTTGCGCAGCCAGGTGTTGATTGGTAGTATAGCAAAGAGGGATCTCAACTTTGACCGAAGTCCAAGGAGATGGAGCCAGTGGCCAAGGCTTGGGCCATGTGGTTTGTTTCGAACTTTGAGAGCTGCTCAAATGCTACCGAGTTCATCATGAGCCGATTTTACATAGTCTACGCTATCATGAGAGTGGAGTCCATCCGATTTTACATAGGAGAATCAAGCGATTGATCAACACATTTGGTAAATGATTGGGGCATTCCTACATCATCACCGAGTTGTGAAAGAGTGCTTAGGTACTCAAGGAGGACACCAACAACATCATTAGTCCTTAGGCATCGATTGGTGCCTCTTTCTACGCTCGTGCTCAACGGGCAGCTCAGCAGCAACATCAGCCACCTCCTCATTTTCATCAGCAATAGCCTCTGCAACAACCAACATATATCACCAAGCCCCTCCACAACAGTTCTGGAGTACAGAGCCCAACATTCCCTGCAACCATATTTCCAGCAGTACCCTCAGTGGGATGATATCTCTAGGCCCATTTCCAAAGACAAAATGAGAGGGTCACGGCTCATCTGAGAGATGTTACGGGTGTTTGGCAGGAACAACAACAACAGCAGGCACGACAACAAGATCAGGCTGGTGCTGAATTTGAAGATGATATCTATGGGCTGTTGAATCGAACCCAGGATCCTACATTCTTCACACTAGGAGGATCTTCTTCCCAGGACGGACATTAATTTAGGAGCATTTCTGTTGTTCCCCTTATATCTTTTATCTTTATCTTTATTTGTACTTTTTATTTTTTAGTTTGATGTAATGAAAGTCATTTGATGACAATCCCCTGATGTTTGATTAATCATTTGCTTGTTTATTATCGAGTCTTATATTTTTTTTGTCTCTAAAAGTTTTCAATTTGGTAACAACTAAATTTAAATGATCAGAATTTTAAATGATCAGAATTTTTCACACCTTCATACAAAGAATAACACTTAAGTGTGATTACTCATGAAAGAGAAAATGTTTGAGAAATAGCGTTTCATGATGTAAAATGACTCAACTTTCAGATAGCGCAACTAGTTATGATTTGAGCCAAATATTTCCACAGTATTAATTTTTTTTTTCTTTTCAATATTTTATGAAAGTATGCGTATACTTGTTTATTTTCTAAAACTTGTATTTATTCTCTACTAGCCGATTGATTTAATTGAGGTAATGTTATGGCATTTTAGTGTATTTGATTTTTTTCCTTTGTGAATCAGATATCTTTTACATACAATTATAGAGACTAATTTTACTGCATATCTAAGTCAAGAATCGAACACAAGATCTTGTTTATGCTAGAAAATACCTTGGTTACGTACTCTTAGGTCCTGGATTTGAGATTTTAATTGTATGTCCTTGATGTCCCATACCTTTAGCATTAAAAGAAACATGACAAATGCTAACTAATGCACCTGATATACTATTTAAAATTACAAATTCAAATTTAGAAATTTTTCTTGAAAGTTGTATAGTCAAACACATTCAAAGTTTAAATTTTGGTTTTCTCAATACATATCTTTTCTTTTATTTCTCTTTAATATGGAACACTTCATCAAGTTGTCCACCGTGGACCGGTATTTAAAAAATATTTAAAATATTATCAAAAGACATACGTTATTGTATGAAATTATAAGTTACTCCCTCCGTAACAATATATAAGCAAAAAATTTCAAATTAAGTTGTAACAAAATATAAGCAAATTTGACTTTTCTTCTTATATAAAGTCATAGAATGCCAAAAATACCCTTGGAATTGAACTCCTTTTCTTTTTACGGATGCTATACAAATTACTATTAATGAATGTGCCTTGAGAAGATGTATCACCATGATTATAATGATTTCCATTGTTGGCTACGGTTCCCAATATTTTTTACAAGTTGAAACATTGCAACTTTCCAACTCTTGCAAGTTTAAACTCCTTTTTTTTTTTTTTGCTCCGGAAGCTTTTAAACTCCACCAACTTTATTCATACTAGGCATTTTGAGTTAATGATGTGCTTTATTTACACTAAACTAGGATCAGTAATTAATGTAAATGGATTATTTTTATGAGGGCAAAATTGACTAATTACTAATATAATGAGGGCAAATTTGATATTACAATTAAGAATAAATAAGATTGACTATATTTCTTAAACTGTGTGAAATGACGACTTTTGCTTATATATTGTTACGGAGGGAGTAATGGTCATCATTATTTTTATAACTAAAATAATGCCTTAATTAATACCGATTTGATTAAAATAACAGATAATAAAAGTATAACTCGTACTGAATTGATGTCAATAATTTTATTTATTTTACGAAGAGAGTCATGAATTTTTACTTTTAAAGAATATTATTGACAGTAGTTAAAATTTCTAATAATTTTTATCATTTGTCCCCAGTGGAGGGCATTGGCCTATATCTTTCTAGTTACGGCTTACCCTACATAGATGAGATGGCAAGGACGCAAAAAAAAGGAGTTCAGTATAATAGAAACTTCGATTATAAGGCATCAAAGTGAGCAAATGATTTATTTACTATTATAATGTAATGTATCAGCTGACATGTATGTAAATACTGAGAAACCAATTGGAATCCAGAGTCCAAACAATAACATTCCATCATTAGTGGTTGAGTACCGAAAACCGGAAACACCTATCTCAATTTAGTTCATATCTAGTATTCAGAATTTGCCTCAATTTGCTCTTTAAGTTAGCATTTACAATTTCTCTGTCAGTCAAAGTCATGTATGTTTTAATCACATCGAACATCATACCTGAAACAAAGCCTTAGCAACTGAACCAGATACTTGATTCCGATCAGCCTTGTAACTGTCGTCATCTGAACCTATTGACTGCGGGCTTGACCACTTGTTTCCTGTCATTGGTGTCTCGCATACAGTGTCATAACATGCCCTTGATCGGTCTTTCCTTTTCGGAATCTTGGAAAAGTGATCTGTCTTTGATTTCATACCCTTCTGTTTTGGATTCCAAACTCGCAAAGCAGGCATCCGACTTTTTATGTATGAAAATCTGTGTGCTCTCTCTCTCCTCTCCACAGCTTCAGTTAGCTTTTTATCATGACCCCCATCTACATTCCTTTGGAATTTTCCTTTGACAATCTTCTGCAAATGAAAAGCCTCGTTTTCGGCCGAAAAAGGTCCATTACAGACATCATTTTCGCCCATCTCATCTCCATATACTTTTTGATTCAAGGATTTGCTGCTATCCTCACTGTTAAATAAACAATCCGGGGCTTCATCCTCATTTGCAAACATAAGCAGGTCCATTTTGTTGTAGATTTTATGAACAATGTCTTCAAGGGTGTGAGAATACCTGAAATTTGGCCAACTTAACAAACATAAGCATGCATGCTTTCTTTACTTTATGCAGTTATCAACTAAAGTTCACTGTTTCCATGTAAAATGAGAAACAAACAAAAAGAAACTCATCAAAGCTCTAGTACACAGCAAAACAAGAAGCAAGCACTAAAAATGTTCTATTTTGCCATAATTGCAGCAAAATGAAAATAAACCGAGTTATTGTCTGCTCACCAAACAGAAACTAAGAATTCCCTAAATCTCCACAGTTTTCAGAGGAATTATCGGCGAACATATAAAACATTTCAATTGAGTTATATAAGTATTTACCTGCTTTTTATGATCTTTGCCACATAATTTTCAAGGTCCCAATCACCAAAAAACCCTCCTTCCATGTGGCACTGAATGTTCTCTAAGAGTAGGCATATTTGTTTGACAAACTTCTGTTTACTGGAATCTTCGATTCCGCGTCCAACCTCTGATTGTAAAATTTCCGTTCGAAATAAAATCTGCAGTTCATATCTAATTCTCACTTAAGGAAAAACATGAAAAAAAAATTCACAAATCTTTTAATTGATTATAACTAGGAAACAAAATATGCATCACAAACACAAATTAAGGAAAAATTGATAAAAGGATACTCTCTAACAACATGTTCTGTGATTATTGTAGTTGGTCCTGCATCAGATTTCTGAGAGGATGAGTTTCTGCTTTTATGCTTCGCAGCTTTCTCCTTGGGCTCTTTCAACAGTAGTTTTATTAGTTCAGAAAAAACCACGCCACCACAACCATTATTATCTTTCATAGGAGAATCAATCTGAGGTATTCTTTTGCTATCAACCTTCCGACATAGCCAATATATAGATGAATTCACAAGTCGCTCTGCCAATGCTCCGAGGTCTATGAAATCAGATTCAATTCCCTGTTGGATCCTGTTGGAAAGATTACTAAAAAATGTTTCAGATGTTTCTGACCTACAATCAAGCACAACATCATCCTGTATCGTGGCAGCCTCATTGTTAATTCCAGCCGACACAGCCACTGGCTGTTCACCATTTTGAGATGACTCATTCAATTTATTGTCAGTCCCTTCTGCAATTATCTGATTTGGCTTGGAATTTTCCGACAAAGTTAGGTCGCAGCAGCTAGATTTCTTCACCTGTTTCATCCAGCATTTCAAAAACTTCAACTTCTTTGACTTGTTACATTCCATTGCATAATAAACCTCATGCAGATCCATCTCGATTTGATCATACGCCAAATCACAAAAGGAGCTCCACGTGAGGTTTCGAAGTGTATTTAAATCCGTCATCTTCTTTTTCTGCTTACCCTTGACGTGAGAATCCAACAGACCCTGGCTCTTGTCAAATTTGTGATCTGATTTGCCAATACCTGTCCTAATAGAAGAATCTATATTTTTTGTACCAAAATCAGAAGCCAATTGTGGATCCTCCAAGACAGATAAAAGAGCTGTAGAAACAGTAAAAGGCCTAAGAATACCAACACAAGAACCACCGTCTTTGCTACTGTCAACCGACACCAAAGCCCAGCAATCTTCTTTATAAAGATAACTCAACAAAATCTCCCAGACAGGAACAGATTTTCTCCGTCCCTGGCAACCAAATTCAGCCGCGAGCAATTCAAGAACCCTATCAGCAAAAAACTCATCCGAATCTCCCTTCTTAGATTCCCCTAAAACCCCACGCACCAAAACCGAATCAGAAAAACAACCCTTCAACTTAACAAACACGTCACATTTCCGAACAACCGTAACTTTCAATTTTGCAATCCCATCTAAACACACGTTCCACAACTTCTCTTTCCTTCCACAACCACCTTGCAAACTCACATCATCCCCTCTACCGAAAACTCTAAAATCCAAAATTTGAAGATCACAACAATTATATTCAATAGGACTCCCATTAACATCCAATATCCTAAGACTCAACTGAACCTTAACTTCCTTAGAACAACAATTAACAGAAAACAACGAAACCCCAATTTTCGGATATATCAAACCAAACGGAACAAGAGCAGAACCAAGCAAAATTGAATCCAAAGAACAAAAACCCCAACCCAATTTCCTAGTCCCAATCTCAAACAACTCACGTAACTCTCCAACCTCATCAATATCATGACCACTATTACTATTATTATTAACACCAATCCAACTACAACGAACACCCTTAGAACTAAACCGGCGACTCACATTTCCGAAAAACCCTAAAAAAGTGTCGCAGAAAGAATTCTGAGTTCGCAAAAAATCCTCTTTTGAATCAAAAAAATTGGCGAGGGAGTTGATTGAATTGAAGAAAGGAGTAAAAAAGAGAATTAAATTAGGCGGAACAAGAAACGAAGAAGTGTGGGAGTGATCATGATCATCATCATCCCAAGGGTAATCATGGAGAAGCTGAGTAACGGAATCGAGGAAATGAGAGGCTTTGGGGTTAAATGGGATAGAGAAATTGGGGAAAGAAGAGAGAATTTGAGAAAGGAGAGTGAAAGTAGAGGAAGGGTGATCGAAAGAGAAAGAGTGTTTACGGAGGAAAGGGTGAAGTTTGGTGAAGGAGATGTGAGGAGGGAGAGAAGAGAAGAAGAATTTGAAGGCGAAGAGTGAGGAAGAAAGTGGAGGGAATGAAAGTAGGGTTTTGGAAGCGGTGAGAATTTTTTTGATGTAATTGTTATTGTTCGGGAGAAGAATGAGTGGGTCGAGATCTATGAGGAGGACGATGCGGTGAGTTTGGGAGTAACATGTTATTGGATCTGAGTTTGAAGAAGAAGAAGAAGAAGCCATTGTTGGAACCAGAACGAGAACGAGAGTGAGTTTCAATACATGATAAAACGGTGGCGTTTTATTATTGATTTAACCGTGTCTGTCTATGTTGTTTATTCTATTGTTGGTAAGTTTTTTTTGGATGATGACGATGGGAGAAAGGGTGCTACTACTCTGCAATAAACTCCCGCCAAAACTAGTTCTCCAGAAATTTCTATTTAATCCCTGTCGCCTTATTGAAAGTCAAAGATAGGCACAACTATAAATTTAATGGGTTGGGCAGACACACATAAACAAATAAAATTTAAAGAGAAAATGATTAAAATAATATTAATTGATGTGACTATTTTATTTTCATTTTAATTTTTTTAATTGATGTGTGTGTGGCTAAACATTGTGTCTAAATTATTGTGCCTAGGTAAGAATGTCTCGTCGCCTTAATGTTGACCAACAGTATTTGTTTATTGGGTTGGGCCCTTCTGTGGTGCATAAATTGGATAGAAGGCTTCTCTTCCCCCGCCCCCCCAAATTCATTAAAGCCTTCCTAATTTGATTTTTTAAGTTTTTCATTTCAATTACGTCAAATAACTTTCACTGATACAGTCCACACTCAAGGTAGCGAACTTGTATGGGATTGTTGAACTGAAGTAATAAAGTTTAACACAAGAAAGAGGGTTTGAATTGTGTACCATTTTAAATTTTACTTCTAAAATAAGATTGATTGACTAAATAAATAGTCAAAGTGAATTCACTGCTTTGTTGCCTAGGTGCGGATTGGAGATTTACGTATGTTTTTAGTCCATTGTCTTGCAATTTTCATCAAAAGTGAGTGAGATAATTGAAATATAATAAAAAATCAAAATATTTAAAGAGATTTTTCATTTGCAGATATATTTTTTCCCATATTCATCATCCCAAATCAACCAAATAAAAATGGATACAGATTGGTGCTTACCATACGCGTACCTGGTACGGGTACTTCACCACTTTATGAGTACCCTTGCATCATAATGTAGAGAATGTTTAAGAACGTTCTTCTTAGTTGATATGAATGAAACTATTTAAATGCAATGTGCGAGTGCCTTAGTTAAAAAATTATGGAAAGAGAAAATCAAACATCAAGAATTTATATTGGTTCATTCTAAAGCTTTGGGTCATGTCTAGTCCCGACTTTCAATGAGTTTATCAACTATAATCTTCAAACTTTATAGATCTTTCGTTTCACAATCTTCTTAATCCAGACCTTAGATTAAACACCTTCAAGCTCCTAGAGCTTTGTATCTTCGTAGTCACTAATGACTATGCTCAATTAATAGTCACTATTGAGTTGAGCTATGAAATGATAATTCAGTTCTAGACTTTAAAACAAAGGTCATGTTAACATGTGTCTGACACATGTTAAGGCACCTAAATATAGTAATTTAGCATTTAATAATGTAAGATATTTAATATTTAGAAAGTTGAATACACAATTTTTAAGAGAATGTTTCTATATTTATCTCTTTAATATGTGTCATAAGGGTACATGTTAACATTGCCCTTAAAACAATTCCAAAACAAAATAAGATAGCATAGACACAGTCACTCTAATTTTTTTAGGCGGGTTCTCGCATACTAAGACTTGAGTAGTGCTATACCTCGCGAAACACTTTCACGCGAATTTTCACGAATGCCCTTATTTTCTTTATTTTATTTTTCTAAAATATATTGTGGAAAGATAACACCGCGACCGCGACCGCTGTTAGTCTGTGTGTGTCTATCACACAACTAGATCCTAATCCTAATCACCGCTCACTCTAATCCGTTGGAATCTGAAGCAATATTCAACTCCTCCTTGCTTGACTTTTCCATTCTGATTTCTATATTTTCCCCATTAAAAAAAACAGCACTCCAATTTCAAACATCTTTTTTCAGATTTTCCCCTATTAAGCTCAAAGCCACACCCCCCACCCTAAATCAAGTCTATGAAATTCATCATCAGAAAAGGAGTAAATGGCCATGGATGAGTGGGGAAACAGAGAAACAAATTATGGACAAATCAATTGTATTCAATTCTAATTACAAAGTGAAAATAACAAGATTAAGCCATTAAGGAAGAGTTGTATATCCCCTTCATTTCAGCATATAGCTCAAAATTATTAAAAGTCCATTCAAATTTAAGTAAAGATCTAAATCGACGGAAGTATATATTGAAGAGCTGTTGGAAGTTGGAACTATGGAAAAATGAAGCGGTGTTGAAGAAGAAACAAGAAATAAATAAATAATAGAAAGAAAAAAAAGATGGAGAAAGACTAGAGGCTAGAGCAATTCTTACTTGGGCACAACCCCAAATAAATTACATTTAGGCACACACACATGAAAAAGAAAAAATAAATATTAAATAATTTAGTCATATCATCTAACATTAACTAATCATTTTATCTTTAATTTTTTTAAAAAATTTGTGTGTGTGCCCAACACCTCTTATTTGGTGTTGTGCCTAACCAAGTGTTCCTCGAAAGACTAAAGCCCACACACGTGTGGCTAAAGTTGTGGTGCCACCTGGTTGTGACGTTGTCGCGAAAAAATATTTCGCTACATTGAGCATTTTCCTAATTTAAATTACAGAAGAACAAAAACTATGACATTTTATAATGAACAAGCATCTATGACTATATATAATATGACAATATTCTGAAATCAAAAAAAAAAAAAATGACAATATTCTTGTAAAAAAAATGACAATATTCATATTGCTAAATTAAGAAGGAAAAAAATTATGTTGTCTAAAATTGAAAATCACAAGCATTATTGCAAGAATTCTAAGAACATAGTCTAATATATAATTACACTGAAGGGAAAAACTTGTTTAGATTGAAAGGAAGAGAATAAAATTCTTCACTTCTTGTATCTGTTTTGAATGAACGAAACTTGTCCCACCAATGCATTCCTCTATCTTTACGTGTTTGGTTGTCTTTTTTGTGCAATGTTACATCCAAGAACATTGCCAATAAACTAGCAACAAATGCTTCAGATGCAAATGGGACATTGATCATGTCATTAAACTGTCAAAAAGAAAAAATACATTTGTGAGAGTTAGGATTCTCTTTATTTTCTCCTATAAATAAAATTTTAGGATTTTATATGGCAACCTTCTAGTCTAGAAGGGTGCATGAAACTTGTTTTTACCGAGAGAATTCCATATTCTTAAGTTATTTATATTTTTTTCCGGATATCGATCGATGTTCCTATTGATGTTCGTCAAGATTCTCGAGTTAATATGGTGCAAGACACTGTTGCAATGTCTGCCTTCACATCATCACTAGAATCTTGAGTAAAATTAATATCTGAAAAAACATAAGTAACTTAAGAATACGAAGTTGTCTTAGTAAAAACAAGTTTCATACACCATCTTTCGTGTGAATTCTTGTGCGCGTACTATATTGCATGGATCAAAATTAAAAAAGAAAGAAAAATACCCATCTTGCGCGTGTGTGTACAGGACCATAGCCTTTAAATGCTGTGTACTCATTGAAATATTGTGGTATTGAGAATCCCATGAAAATAGAGAAGCCTAAGATGAATTTTGTTCTAAAGCTGTTTAAATTGCAAAATTGAAGGAAGCCAAGACCTGCAGAGCCTGTATTGTATTGTGTCAACATAAATAAAAATGTAACCAAATGATACTTGAATGAAGTTTCAATAATAATATCTTAACATCTTTAAATTGATAATAATACATACCCACATAAGCAAAGAAAAGGCAATATAAAGCTGCAATTATTGGTGCTGGAATAGAAGCAAAAACTGCTCCAAATTTTCCTGCATATAATCAATCATTCATAACAAATGTTTAGGTTCAAGTTTAACAAGAAACCATCAAACAAAATCACACCAGAATTGTCAACTATGTAGTACTGTTTTATATTGAAGGTGTGTCTAATGTCTGGAACATGTCAATGTCTGACACCTCGACACATTTAGTCACATTCAATCACATTTTGGTGCCTTTTAAAAAATATCACTTCATTTGATCGCTGGCAATAAAATTTCACCTAGAATTGAGAAAAAGATCATGAATCCGGCTGATATTTGAACGACCCTTCGGCTACCTACACGTGTCAAAGCTAACAGTCCTGCATTCTCCCTAGAGAAAAACCAAAAGTGTTACATAGGTACATTGCAGTTGCAGAAACATAAAGGTTGGCTTAAAAATAGGTACCACTTGTGTTATTTAAAAACCTTAAAACCTTTCAAATAACATGAAATTATAATGGATAGAAATCTTACACTGAAACTGATGATCCATTCCCTGTCCCAAATATCCCAGATAACATTATTCCAACTCCCTAATACATAAGAATAAGAAATAACAATTTTAGATGATCATAAAAAAATTAAACATATGAAAATATGATAAAATCTAAAGCAAACAATGAGAGAAACAAAAAGTGTAAGATTAGTAAATTTAAGAAACAAATAGCCTAAAAAGGCTTAATTAAAGTTTTAGTCCTATTATTTTTACCATTTTGCAAAATTTGTCACGCTATTTTAAAATTTGGAAGTTTTAGTCCCTCCAAATATTTTGTCTAAAAATTGGTGATGTGATATATTTTAAATGACGTAGTATATGATCTGATGGTGGAAAAATATCAACATCGATGAAATTGTAAGAAAATTCATTTATAAACTTAATTTAAAACATGTCATATCACCATAACTTAGAGGAAATATTTGATGGACTAAATCTGTCAAATTTTAAAATACAATTATGAAAAAATTTTATCATTTTTGTTTGTATACCTGCCAACCTACACCTCTGCTAAGAACTGAAGGTGGAATTGGTGTTGCACTTGCATACCTTGACACAGCAATGAAAGCACCTGTTGACTGTGGAACAAGTAAATTTGTTAAGAAAAGATATTGAGAACATACAATGCAATAGTCTTTGCTACATCTTCCTCAACAAAGCATATATTAGTTGCCAAATAACAATAAACATACCTCTACTAGTGCAACAAGTGAAGCAGCCATCATAGCAAAAGTTTCACCAGCATCAAATGTTGGTGCTCCCCATTGAAAGGGATATGGAACACTTATCCTGCAAAATGTATTTTGTAAGAAACTATATGTTGTTCATATTGACTTATTTGACCTTATCTACTAAAATAATTACTTATGAGACTTTATTGGAGAGCTTATGGAAAAAACTTATGGCGACATGTCCATAATAAGCTCTTTATGATATAGTTTATGAAAACAACTTTTAACTTGTATAAAAACAGTTTGATTTTATTTTACCTTGCGACATAAATAGCCAATACATAAGCACTTATATGATAAGCGCTTAAAAATTTCAAGAGTCTCCGACTATATATGTATATTGCAAAATACTATTACCTAAATATAGAAGATACTCAACATTTCTATATATCATTGGAAAAACCAGCTAGAAGATCTTACCAAGAAGCACCACCTATGATTCCGGCACGATCTGTCCTACATGTAATTTGTGTTTTAGGTGCTGAATTTTTATAAGCTCCACCAACAGTTAGAAGATAAGCATAAAGCCACACAATTGCTACTGAGAATAAAACCGCAAACCGATCGAAGAGTGGCTTATCTCCTTTAATCATGTGAGGAATGTACTGCAAAATGAAAACAAAAGAACTAAAAAAACTATATATATAGCTTAGCTGTGTTGCTTGTGAAACTATAATTTTATATTACCTGTGAAAATACTACTAGGATGATGATTTCTGGTAGTCCAATCTCCACACATTTTGCAAGCTAGAATTCAACAGCCACAAACAATCAAGAGAGTGAGAAAATCATATAACATTATAATTATAAAATATTATGATAAGAAAACAAGGACTAGTTCTTGTTGCAAATATATGCATACCACAGGAAATCCAAATTCATACATTCCAAAGCCTGAGAGAGCAACCAAGGGAACAGCAGAGAGAGGACTTAACAACCTAAACAAAAATACAACAAATTATTCATGAATATGATTCTATATATGAAGATGTACTAAATTGGTAATTAATTATGTGCCAGAAAAATGTAAGAAATATTTCGGGAGTGCTGCAAATGATAGGTGGCGGACAAGGGTGTCAACCTAGTTGGGATGTCTTGGTCTGTCACGTGATGCATTCACACTCTTTTTTAATAAAAAATAAAAATGTGCCAAAAAAACGTAAGATATTAAGAGCAAAATGATCAAGTAGTTTAGAAAGGTCAGATTAAAAAACCTTACTACATTGCGCCAAAGGCCACTAAAACCAAGAACAATTTGAAGTGTTGAAGCAACTATAAGTGCACCTTGTGTTCCCCTCATTATCTTCTCAAATTTCTGCATATTTTTCAAGTAAACAATACTAATTAATATGATTACATAACAAAAATGAAGATCTAATCAACAACTAGATTTGTGACAAACAAACCTCATGAGGATTCACAATGTCACTATAACGACCGGCCAGAATAATTGAAATGGTTGTTGGCACAAAAGTGTAGGATCCTCCGATAACCGCAGGTAGACGAGTTCCAAATATTGTTTGAAAAAATGTGTTAATTCCAGCCACAAATAGTAGAGTCTGAATCACTTTTGCTTTCTCTTCCTATATTGAAATCCTTCATTAATTAGATTTATATGAACTTAACAAAATATATTAATTACCAATTGCTTCTTAATTTTAACTTTGATCCAAAGACTTACATTTCCTCCTCCCATCTGAGGAACTAGAGAACTCGGAATTAGAACAGTTGTACCAAGCATCACAAGGTAATGTTGAAAACCAAGTAGGATTGCCTCAGCTTCATTAACATAAAAAAATAGATTAGTTTAGAGATTTTTATTATACTTCTATAGTTTTAGGGACCTAATAGGAGAGACTGATAGTTTAGGACTATGTAGCACTGATACCTCGGATTGAAGACGTTACAATGTTGTATTATGTGTCTGACACTGACATAGTACTAACACATGTGGTTACGTTTAATTAATTTCATTTTCTTAAATTGATTTCGGGATGAAATTGTAGGTTTAATTTTGATGAAACAATGTAATGCAGCAAAAAATTTGTTGTGAAGAAGAAAGAGGGTCAAGTACTAGCAAAAAAGAAAAACCAAAAAGTTGTTTGAATGAAGAAGTTAAGTAACTTACGCCACGGAGGAGGACTTGTAATGCAATAAGAAACATTTGGTAATTGATCTTTAACTGGATGTGGAAGAAGTTCATCTTGCTTTGGTTGTGGTGCAGCTCCACCTCCTGCCATTATTCTTCTAAAGCTTCACTAGACTAATGTTTCTCTATACACATCAACTTTTCAGTCTAAAAATGAGTAGATATTATGCACTGGACACAGACACAGACACGAACTCTGACGATTATTTTAGTTAATGAAATGTGGAATGATCAAAGAAGTAGCAATGGCAAGAAAAGAAAAAAAAAATAAGAAGCTCAATTCACTCTAGGGAAGTTAACACAAGAATTCAAGTTTAAGGGAGACAACTTGTCAGCAACACAAATGCAATGCAACAAATGTTGAAGTATATGGCCCGATTCGGATTTGACGCAACGCAATTACTAATATTGACCGTCTGATCTGAAAGTGATGGCTAAGATTGATTATAGTTAATTTTGTAATGCTTAATCTGGACTGTCCGATTTCTGATCAATGACTACGATTTGAAATTATGTGAATCTGCGTTATCATTATAGCAGGCAATCCTGGTCATATATGACCCACATGGAGTCTATGAAAACATAAAAAGTGAGTGTGAACTGTGAAGATGTGAAGGAAAAAAAAAAGGAAAAGGAGAGAGCCAGCTCTTACTAAAGCAACAAAGAAAACCAAAAATCCAAAAGAATCTCTGAATTGTTTACATTGCTTTAGATTTTATTAGTACAATATATTGTATTGTAATCCACTATTTAATAGTGTTAACCAATAACCATAGTACTTTTCTTTTTATTCAACACGTAAAGATAAAGTAATGTATAAAAGCATCTTGACCTTCACCTTTATTAACCTCAGATTTACAACTATTTAACTAATACCAATATTTTGAGTTTTTAAACACAAGAAAAGTTTTTACCATTTTCTTCACTTTTTTAGCTCTTATTGACTGCAAATGATCAAAAGTTTTTATTTTTACCTTGACCCAGAATTTGAAAATTAGTTGGAAGTAGCACATTGGTTGTAAATTGTGATTTTTTTTTCTTTCTAGTTTTAAAAAATTAATAAAATGTGGTTTTTATTATGTAGCTGCAGGTAGGTTCTGAGTGATTATTTAGTCCATTGATTGTTACTTGCTGCTCAAACTTTCACATATGGCCAAAATTTCATAGTCATTAGATTTAGTCTATATTAAGTCGTTGGATAAAGAATAGACAGATCAAATTCAGAATTTGAAATCTCAACCGTCCAATCTTGACCAATGATTGAGATAACTAGCGGGAATGATAGCTAGCTGTAAGAAACCGGTTTCATTGAGTCAAAGTGTTTGCTAGCCTACAATCGGAATCTAGCGCGAATGGTGTGGTGCGCAGTTCTTTTTTTATCATGAATATAATGAACAACTTTCTATTATCAATCCTATTATCAAGAAATAAAGAAGCTTTTAGTTACCGAGACACAAGTGATACATATTTAAGCTCCTGAATCATGTGGTCTTGAGTTCAATCTTTGTTAGATGTTTATTAAAAAATATTTGTTGAAAGAGGTAAAACAATTTTATATTTGTTCGGATGAAATCTAAGGTACTAATATTCTCCTAATTTATAATCTTCGCAAGCTATGCTCTCTTTTTTTTTTCTTTGGCAAAACGCAATCCTATGACAATGATTATGTTCTTTCTATTACTTTTTTTTTTCTTTTAATTTTTTTCACATCACGTGCCTTCCTTCATTTGAGGAATTTAACAATGATACAATTTTTTTCCATATTATTATTAATAAAAAATGCTTAAAATGTTCCCCATAACCCAAAACACTTGTGAATTTTAAAATTGAAGTTTGTATTTTCTTATACTTTTCTTTGGCATGAAGAAACAAAACGGTTCTTTCAGTTATACACTTCATCCTACCTACCAGACAATTTGTATATTCTATAACAATAAAACAACCGCTAAAAATAAAATAAAATAATATATCATGATGATGGGTTTACTCAATGTCTTCAAACACAAATTCAGGCATACACTCAGTAACATTAAAACCCTTAACACATGCCTTTTTGTATCCTCTAAGACATGAGAGATTAATTTTTGTAGTTGCGAAAAGAAAATACATAATTTACACCAAAAAAAGAAGGGTAAATAGCTGTTTACACAATTTTGAATATGAACCGTTGATTGTAATCGGACTATCTAGATTAACATCGTTATAAAATATATGAAACAATCTAAACTGCATATTTTGATCAGACAACTGTGATATAAAACTGCATGAAAACTGTGCTAAAATAAATTGCAACAAATCCGTTTTCTAGTTTACTACCCACTAACAGGATACACCAAAAAAAAAATTTATATCCCATGAGAATATGAGATCTCTTAGGTTTTATATTCAACTCATGAATTAACAAGTTGTTAGTTTTTTTTTTTTGACAGAAGTTAGTACTTAGTACTAATATTTTTGTTTTCACATTGTTAGTTATTGCACACGTTCAAAAGAAAAGAAGGAACAACCAATGAGAATGATTATGATTTTATTCATTTGTGCTGTTGTGCATCCATGCATATTCTGCCATAAAACAGTGTTACCAACAAATCACATTTTGTATTGTTCATGGTGTTGATTCTTCTTAATAACTTTTGGTTTATTACAAAAAAAAAAATAGTCACATTTCTATTTGTAAATATGTTTAGACCATAATTAATAACGTAGGAGTCATTGTACCTTTGTCTAGAAATGGAAACACCAATGAGCGAAAGTAAAGATGCTTTAGATATCTACCGTTGCAATTTTCATGGACCGTTCATTCAAAATTAGACGATTCACATTTTAATTATATATCTCGACTCAAATCACACAATTGAAACATATATTGTATGATTTCAATTGGACAATTCATGATGTGCCGCTATAACAAGTGCGAAAAACCCGACTTTAAAATTCAAATCTATTATGTACCAAAAAAAATAAATTCAAATCCATTGAATATCATTGTTAAAAAATGAAACATGTACAAAGTTAATATGTGCATATATTTTGCAACTTTTACCAAAGGTGCTTTAAATTCCCTTTCGGCACATTGTTTTGAAAAAGCCATTTTTTTTTTTTTTTTTTGGTGCAAGAAAAAGCCATTTCTATTTGACCTATTCTTTACTCTATTTTGTCAAAGTAAGGAATTCATAGTGGTAAAATATAATACTACTACATAAAAGAAAATTTGGTTGTGGACCAAGCCATAACATTAACACATCCCCATATGACATGATGTCAGACAAATCTATATTAATATATATTTATGAATCCCTAAAGAAAATTTTAAAGGAAACTTTTACCAATAGTATTAATGACTAACATTAATGACTATGCATTAATGATTATAATTTGTAAAAAAAATATATTTATTTTTATTAAAGCATAAATACATATTACATATAAAATAATATGAAAAAAATGTATATGTATATTAATATATATTTACGAATCCCTAAAGAAAATTTTAAAGGAAACTTTTACCAATAGTATTAATGACTAACATTAATGACTATGCATTAATGATTATAATTTGTAAAAAAAAAATATTTATTTTTATTAAAGCATAAATACATATTACATATAAAATAATATGAAAAAAATGTATATCTATATCTATATCTATATTAATATATATTTATGAATCCCTAAAGAAAATTTTAAAGGAAACTTTTACCAATAGTATTAATGACTAACATTAATGACTATGCATTAATGATTATAATTTGTAAAAAAAATATATTTATTTTTATTAAAGCATAAATACATATTACATATAAAATAATATGAAAAAAATTTATATGTATATTAATATATATTTACGAATCCCTAAAGAAAACTTTAAAGGAAACTTTTACCAATAGTATTAATGACTAACATTAATGACTATGCATTAATGATTATAATTTGTAAAAAAAATATATTTATTTTTATTAAAGCATAAATACATATTACATATAAAATAATATGAAAAAAAAATGTATATCTATATTAATATATATTTATGAATCCCTAAAGAAAATTTTAAAGGAAACTTTTACCAATAGTATTAATGACTAACATTAATGACTATGCATTAATGATTATAATTTGTAAAAAAAATATATTTATTTTTATTAAAGCATAAATACATATTACATATAAAATAATATGAAAAAAATGTATATGTATATTAATATATATTTACGAATCCCTAAAGAAAATTTTAAAGGAAACTTTTACCAATAGTATTAATGACTAACATTAATGACTATGCATTAATGATTATAATTTGTAAAAAAAATATATTTATTTTTATTAAAGCATAAATACATATTACATATAAAATAATATGAAAAAAATGTATATTGGGAATAATTTAAAAACTATAGATTACTAACCCTATAAAATAATATAAAAAATATGTATATTGGGAATAATTTAAAACCATATATTGGTAATAATTTTAATATTGTATATTTCGAAAATTAATATTATATTATTAGGGAAAAAATGTGGAAATATTGTATATTTCGAAAATTAATATTATATTATTATTTTCGAAATTATTATTATTATATCATTATTATTACTATTTTTCGAAAATTAATATTTTTAATATTATTTTCGAAAATTAAATCTTATATTATTATTATTATTACTATTGTTATATCAAAATTTTATTATATCATTACATTGATGTATTGTATAAATAATTTTAATTTTTCAACAAATGGCTAAATATAGAAGTTCATAATAACCTTTGATTACAATAATAAAAACTTGATTCATATCTCCATTTTTAAATTTTCAAATTCGAGATTCTAATTTGATTCCCTCTAAAAACCTAAAAACCTGACGGCTCAGATCCAAACCAAGGCCAAATTAGGGTTCCCTAATTGAGTCTATAAATAGGATCTTTGAATCATACATTTTTCACGCAAAATTCCTCATGTGATTTTGTTTGTTTCTTTACTTTTTAATTTATTCACTCTTTTATATAACTTATTTGTTTCTTTACTTTTCTTTAATTTTTTCTTCTTTATTTTGTTCTTCTAATTATATCTTTTGATGATTCCCTCTTTTAAGGAATGTAACGTGTAGAAAGCTTCGGAGAGAAGATTTACATATGTCCTTTCAATCTCGAGAACACTTTGAGATGTGTTACGAAGTCGAAAACAACAATTATTGATGAATGGTTTTGTAACGCTTACTTTTTATGTAAACTTTTTTTTTTCTACGGAAATATATTCTATATATGTACATGTTAGTAGAATCAGAAGTTGTGATTTTATATATATACATGTTAGTAGAATTAGAAGTTGTGAGAAGAACTATATGTCTCATCTCTATAATACTTTTTTTTTTCTTTTGACTAAGTCTCTCTATAATATATATGCTACATGTTTTATAAGAATTTTATTTTTGATTAAATATTTTATAAGTTGTAATACTTCTTTAATAATTTAAATGATTCTCTCATTCAATAAACGGATTTAGATTCTCATGTGCCACATGAGTGCAGTTTTTCGTTTTGTGAGTCTGAAAAAAGTGAAATTTAAAATAAAAAGTAAGCAAGTAACGACGATAGAGAAGAAACGATGGGAGATATACATAAAAGAAAATGGTGAGACAATTGGAGAGAAAAATAAATTTTACATATTTTGTCAAAAAAAATAATTTATGATAATTAAAAGAATTTTAAGTGTTGTAAGAAAAATAACAAAGAGAACCCAAAAAATAAAAATCAATGAAAGATTTGTACCCTAAAAAAATCAATCAAAGAGAAACGAAAATTAAATCTCTCCTATTTTTCTCCTTCCATATATTAACTCCTAATAATTATAATTGTAAATGAAAACAAATTATCAAAAAAAAATTGGGTTTGGAAACAAATCAAACTCTTAATTGTAATTTTTTTTGAAACGCACTCTTAATTGTAATTAATAACCAATTTACCAATTATATCATTGTATCAAATAGGGAACCAAATTAAAATGGTGGTGAAAGCTAAAAAAAATAAATTAAACCACGTACCAAGGGCATAAGTTAGCACATTTTTTTAAGGTTTTTTTTCCTATATAAGGCACATCATACAATATTGAAGTAGCCACTCATTCTTTTAAATAAAATGAGTATTTTTTCTTTTAAATATTTAGATTTTTTTACTATATTTTTCCATTCTTATGATGAATTAATTATTGTAGAGTGTCATGATGCTCAAATTTAAATTGCATGCTTACAGAACGATGTATTTACACTTTCATATGATCACCATGGTTTAGTAGGAAAAAACAAATATGACCACCATGATTTTTTACAATTTTTTTTTTTTAATTATAGTTTTGGATGAATGTAATGTTTTATTTACTATGAATTATCTTATACCTTTTTCAAAAAATTAAAGAAACAAAAAAAAAGTTATACATCAGGGTGAACATATTACAAGCAAATAAATGTTTAATATAAATAATACACGGGGATGAATATTTAATACACGAGGATGAATATTTCACAATATTTGTTGATATACGGGGATGAACATTTTATAAATAAATAAATAAATGTTTAATATAAATAATACACGGGGATGAACATTTAATATATGAGGATGAATATTTCACAATATTTGTTAATATACGGGGATGGACATTTTATAAATAAATGAATGTTTAATATAAATAATACACGGGGATGAACATTTAATACACGAGGATGAATATTTCACAATATTTGTTAATATACGGGATGAACATTTTATAAATAAATGAATGATCAATGTTTAATATAAACCGTATACACGAGGATGAACATTTAATATTGAAAGCTAATACAGACTTTTATATCATATACCCATATAACATAATGATATATGTTTTTGCTTACAATATAACTACTACACATCACATTTATATCAAAAACCAAAAAACTATACATTTTATTTTAAACCATTTATATATTTTTATAGGTAAAAGCTAACCCGTGCTTGGCATGGGTAAATTATACTAGTGCTAAATAAAGGCATACACAAGAACAACCTTCTTCCTTTAACTTCATAATCTCACATGCTAGCAAAAGAATGCATTACAAGGAAGAGTGATTGTTAAAAAAGTCCCATATCGCTTGCGACAAGGCCTGAACAAGTGTTTATAAGTAAGAGGCAATCCTCACCTTACAAGCCGGTTTTGTGAGGATGAGTTAGGCCCAACTCTCAATTCTAAGATGGTATCAGAGCCTATCCACGATTCGCTGGGCCACTTCGTCGGGCCGCCTGCAATCAGACATTTGATCGGGCCCTCCACCTATCCGCGCAACAAGCCCAAGTAAGAGGCAATCAATAATGAAGCTCTTTGTTTCTTCTATAAGTAATAGAGATGATCTAAACCCATGAAAAATAATCTCTGCACCATAGTTGTGTTTACTTTAATCTAGTATAGCTTTGAGAGAAAGGTAAAAGAAAGACAAATCAAAGATAAGATAGTCTGCCAACTTGCATGTGAGTTTTCTTCATCATGTACTGAAACTCCAGTCTAAGGACCGATGAATCCGAGTGATACAAATCCTACCGTCTACTAGCAATGACCCTTTTAAACTAAAACTCTCGAATAAGAGGGAACTCTAAAAATATATTAAGAGTTGGAGCCATACATTCTTCAAATTAATTTAATTTTTCTTTTTATAATACTTTCAAAACAAAAATAAAATTAATTGTAAGTATTCACTTTCCTCTCCTTAAAAATATCTCTGCCCCTTCCGTCTCTTTGCCTACCCCAAAGCCATTCTCTCTCGTCCTCTCCTAACTCCCAAACAAAACCTAAAAGATCATGCTAGCAATTTTAAAGTTTGTTTGCCTTCTCGACACTAAAACAATCCTTTCAAGACAACTCAAATGAATCCCGTTCTGATCTAGAGGAAGCGAAGCTTACTCGCGGACAAAGGGAAGT
Source organism: Trifolium fragiferum (assembly GCA_954870985.1). Lineage (NCBI taxonomy): Eukaryota > Viridiplantae > Streptophyta > Magnoliopsida > Fabales > Fabaceae > Trifolium > Trifolium fragiferum. The sequence continues at coordinate 18,505,306 of OX940792.1, forward strand.
AGAGGATAATATAAATTATTCATGAATATGATTCTATATATATATGAAGATGTACTAAATTGGTAATTAATTATGTGCCAGAAAAATGTAAGAAATATTTCGGGAGTGCTGCAAATGATAGGTGGCGGACAAGGGTGTCAACCTAGTTGTGATGTCTTGGTCTGTCACGTGATGCATTCACACTCTTTTTTTAGTAATATTCAAATTACCAAATCATCGTTGATCCTATAGATAGATGGTTCATTAGTTTCCCCGACCGACTTTGTGGTGTTGCACATTCACCGCCTTAAATCAAAACATGAAACAAAAACATATTAATTAACAGTAATGATGTTAAATGTTGATGACAAAAATTAAATAAATGAACAATAAGAACATAATTGACTTAATGTATTTTTATCGTACCTTGAGGTGACCTCTTTCATGCAAAACCCATTTGCTAAGTTCAGTAAAGAACTGCTCGTTACCTGACTTGTCGTGTCTGTTATTCCAAAAAAAAAATAAAAAATCAGAAATTACTAAACTTTCGGTTGCATGTAGTGAAAGTACTCTAACAATACAAAAGCTATAAAAAAAAAAAAAAAAAGAGCATTATAGCAGGGTTCAGAGAGAAGGTTGGTGAACAAATTTTTGACAGAAAACAGGGCAAAGAAAAAGCGTAACACTTCACTCACTTGGTTGGACTTCCGGCCTTGTGCACACCTGAATTGAAAAATCAAAGTTCATGAGTAAAAGGATCTTCAAAGCTTACACATTTAGCATCATCTAACAAGATTAAGTGAGTCTGTCTGTCATACCGGTTGCTTAATGAGCCAGAGATCAATATCCGAGCATTATTTCTTGCCTGGCAATTAATTAAAATGGAAAAAATAAACGAGGAAGGATTTAATGAATGTCCAATTCCCTGGAAAAGTACTGGAGCCTGTGGCATGTAATGTAATGGGAAAAACGTTAAAAATATTGTTGATTTATTAGTTTTTGAATTCAATTTTTTTGCTTCCTAAGATCACATCAGACTTGATAAAATCATCACTAGCAATCAATGTATGATCCCCTTCAGTAGCTGTGACTCTGTTTCTGAGTCTTTGTTATTTGTTAAAGTCTTCTTCTTTGTTCTATGCTATAGTTTTGTTAATTGCGTTTTGTACCCTGAATAATTATTATTTTCAGTTTTGCCCTGTTTGTTACTGGATTTGGGTTGGACTTGGATTATATATACCTATGACCCAATTTAATCTATTACGTTTGGGAAAATTATTAAGTATGCCCTACAATTTGAATTATACACCTTATAATTTAATTTTTTGGTTACCTCTCATTTTGATCCCTGAATGTGCAACATGCTGTCATTATGATCTCTCACTAATTTGTATTTTTTTTTTTGGGTTAAGGGACCATGATGACAAGGAACTGCACATTCAAGGACTAAAATGGTTGTTTCTGCAACCCTTGTGTCAACTCAGCAAGTTGATGTGTGTCCAGAAAAATGATAGGTTAGCTTTCTTTTGTTGAGTTAACGGTTAAACTTAACAGCATGAACTAAATTGACTAATAGAATGCAGACTCAAGGACTATTTAATAATTTTTTCTCAATGAGAGATCAAAATAACATCGAATTGCACATTAAATGATCAAAATTATTATTTCCCCTTACAAAATCTTCTACAACATCAACTAGTAAGTCAAGAAAGGATAAGGTAACCGTTCATGCATCATCGCAAGAGACTCTAGCACATATGCACAAGAGTTTACTTTCCTAATGAATGTTGTGAATGGAAATATTCAAATCCTTAACCAAACAAATTTGAATGAGCTCCAAATGCATTACGTGAAGAGAGTTAGAAAAACAAATCAACTTCTTATAACCAACTTATATACCCATTATAATTTAGAATCAAGTCGAAACTTTAAATTCCTCAATTTTCTTAATTTTCATATCTCAACCTCAATCAACATCTCTCAATTTCTTTTAAATTTAAATGTTGTTTTATATTTATGATCCAATGGTCCATATTCCATGTTATTTCTTCAATTTTTTTCTCACTTGAAATAATTCATTCTCCGTAACCTTAAATTGTTATATTTTATAAATACTTCCCGAAAGTTTAACTTTGTTTTTTCTTAGACTTTTGCGGGAAAGATAAGGTGAGGGCGAGATCAAGAGATTGAGGGCGACGCCCCCAGGTTATGACCTCATCGCCCAACAGCAGATAACCACCCACTACCACCACATAAGCGCGGAGGAGAGGAGCAACCGCCCATAACCACCCTTAAGACACGGTGGACACGGTAAAAAACCACCCACGACCTCCATTAGAAAGGAGTGGGGTGGTTTTAGATATTTTCCGACTACATTCTTCCTCTATAAATAGAGGAGAGAAACTCATTGTAAAGGGTTCAACATTTTGGTAAATAAAAGATCCTAGTATCATTATTATGCATTAATATACTTGGACCACCCCCCTATTATTTTTACTAGAACATTTTGGCGCCCACCGTGGGGCTGCGGTAAAACGATTCTCAGCCTACCACTAAAACCAGACGAAATCCGAAATCCTCCTCAAGAAAATGGCAGGAGGACAACTAGCAAATGACAACCAAAACCACCTAACCTTGACGGATGCAGTGGCAGAACTGCGTCGCCTGCAAGCCAAGGTTCACGAAATTGATCAGGAAAAAGCAAACAAAGTGGATGAAACAGAGGAAACCAACATCACCAACTCCCAACCACTTGCACAAAACCTCTGGGATGCGAGGGTGCCAGACAACTTCAGAACACCCCACCTCCAAGATTTTGACGGAAAAACAGATCCAACAGAACACCTGATGGCGGTGGGAACTAAAACCGCCATCATCGGCGCAGCGGATCATTTGAAGTGTAAACTTCTCTCAGGCACGTTGAAAGAGGCAGCCCTGAGATGGTATATGAATCTGCCCAAGAACTCCATTCAGAGTTGGGCAGACTTCCAGCAAAAGTTCACGCAACAATTTGCCGGCTCCAAGCACATAAAGGTGACGGTTACAAGTTTATTCTCCCTGCGACAAAACTACAACGAGTCATTGAGGGAGTACTTGGCAAGATTCTGCGAATCCACAAGTAAAGTGAGCAATCCAAACCAAGAAATGTTCGTCTCCACCTTCCATCACGGCCTTAAGGCGGGACATTTCAATGAATCTTTGGCGCAGAAGCCAGCCACATCCATGCAGGAAGTAACAAGAAGAGCGGAAGGTTACATAAAGGGAGAAGAAAGTAACGCTGAAAAAAGAATGAGAGACGCCAGAGAAAGAGGCCCGGTTAATAAAGGTAACGGCCAAGGCGAGTTTTACCATCATCACAGACGCCCAATACCAAATCATCATGGAATTGAGCGTCATAGAAAGCCGTACCAACCACAAAGACACTTTCAAGAAGACAGAAAGGAATACACGCCACTAAACCGCGCCCGAGTCTACGTCATGAACGAAATCCTGGAAACAGGATTAGGGCAGCTACCCCCACCAAGGAACAAGGAACACACCATGGGATTAAACCCCAACGCCTGGTGCGCTTACCATAGATGCAGAGGTCACGACACCGAAAAATGTTTTAGGTTAAGGGATTTAATCGAAGAATTGATAAAGAGCGGTCACCTGAGGAAGTTCATAGAGGACGCCGCAGCAGGGAAGATAGTTGTCCCAAAGGTACGACACAATCACCCAAAAGATCATTCTGAAGGAGAAGATCCAGGCAAAGGAAAGAGGATCTCCGTCAACACCATTGCAGGCGGATTTGCAGGAGGTGGAGAATCCTCAAATGCGAGAAAACGTTACGTTAGGAGAATGGATCAGAATGAGAAATTCATAGGTCATACAGAGGTGACGCCCATCCCCGATCTATCATTCACCAAAGAGGACAAAAGAGAAGTCATGCCACACGATGACGACCCTCTTGTGATACAAGTGCAAATACTAAACTGTGACGTCAAAAGAGTGTCGATAGATTCATGAAGTTCAGCGGACATAATGTACTGGGAAGCCTTCAAGGCGATGCAATTGTCAGACGAACACCTATTACCCTACAACGGCACGTTGGTAGGCTTCGCCGGCGAGCAAGTAGAAGTTATGGGCTACACTACCCTCTTAACTACGTTTGGAGAAGAGGAGAACGCCAAGACTATCAAGGTGATATATCTGGTAGTCAAAACCCCATTCACTTCATACAATATTATCATTGGAAGGCCAGCCTTCAACACACTAGAGGCGGCACTGTCAACCCTCTATCTGTCCATCAAATATCCTTTGGACAACGGAAGGGTAGGAACCATTAGAGGAGACCAAAAGTTGGCGAGGAGATGCTACGAGTCTAGCCTGAAAATCAAACATAGGCAAAACCCCAAGGCAGAATCAATGGCGTCATCCAAAAAAGGAGGCGGAGTCAACATGATCTCACCCCTAGACCTTGATCCAAGGGAAGATTTCACAGAGAGAAGAATGAGTCCCATCGAAGAATTAGAACAAGTCCAAATTGGCGACATGCCACACCGAATAACCAACATCAGAACCACTTTGAAACCAGAGGAAAAAGAAAAGATCATAGCTATGTTGAGAAAGAACATAGACCTGTTTGCATGGAAGCCATCCGATATGCCAGGAATTGATGAAAGCGTGATAACTCACAAGCTATCCATCGCGCCCAACATCAAGCCCGTTTCACAGAGAAATAGGAAGATAGGAGAAGAGAGGATGACAGCGGTCAATGAAGAAGTTGAAAAACTGAAAGCAGCAGGTTTCATCGAAGAAATAAAGTATCCGTCGTGGCTGGCGAACGTAGTGATGGTAAAGAAGGCAAATGGCAAATGGAGGATGTGCGTAGATTTCACAGACCTGAATAAAGCCTGCCCAAAAGATCCATATCCTCTGCCTAACATCGACAGGCTTATCGACGGGGCCTCAGGATACAAAATGTTAAGCTTCATGGATGCATACTCGGGATACAACCAAATAAAGATGAATCCTGCAGACGCGCTGCACACAGCCTTCATGACTAACACCTGCAACTATTTTTACAATGTCATGCCGTTTGGTCTGATGAATGCAGGCGCCACCTATCAAAGGCTAATGGACAGGGTATTCTCGGAGAAAATAGGCAAAAATGTAGAAGTGTATATAGACGATATGGTAGTCAAGACAACGGAAGATGGCGAACATGACAAAGACCTAGGCGGCATCCTCGCCTCGGTGAGAAAGTACAACATGAGGTTGAACCCAGCGAAATGTTCTTTTGGAGTTCAATCAGGAAAATTCTTAGGCTTCATGCTCACAAACAGAGGGATAGATGCTAACCCAGACAAATGCCAGGCCATAATCGACATGAGAAGTCCAACGACAGTGAAGGAAGTCCAACAATTAGCAGGGAGGATTGCAGCCTTATCAAGATTTTTATCCTACTATGGGGAAAAAGCATTCCATTTTTTCTCCACTCTGAGAAAGAGCGAAAGATTCATATGGACTCCTCAATGTGAAGAAGCTTTTCTAAAGCTTAAGAATTTCTTGGCGTCACCACCAATACTAACTCGACCTCAGAAGGGTAACACCTTGTACCTGGTCGTATCAGACAACGCCCTTAGTGCAGCGTTGGTGCAAGAAGTCAAGGGCGAAGAGAAGCCAATATATTTTGCCCTTGACGGTGTCAGTGTCCGCCACGATCAATTGAGTCAAAGGGTCAACCATAGCTACGGCTTCCCCAGAAGCGGCAAGGGCGGCATCCTTCTCCTTCTTGGCCCTGGCCCTCAACAAAAACTCCATCCTCTTCTCTTGTGAAACAGACATCATCCTCTCTGCAAAAATAAAAAGAAAGGGTTAGTCGCCAGGAAGGAATAATCAAAAGCGGGACAAGAAAATAATAAAGAAACTCACCCATATACTCCACCAATTGTTCTATGTAACCCTCAGCCTTAAGAAGGTCGCCCACATTCAAGACACATAACGTCTCGATATAGGCGACGCACTCTTTCTCAAACTCGTCCAAAGATTCATAATGGGTCCCTTTGATGACACGGGGATTTTGAGTCCAATAAAAGGGGAACAAGGGTTCTTGGTTTTCATCAAACATCACGTCAGGGAAGGACTCCCTGCCGCGGACACGAAGGAAAGTATTTTTGGAGTTCTTAAAGTTGGAAGTATACAATTGAAAACGTTTTCGACCTGGCTGACTCGAGAGATAAACCTGAGAGTCAGGCGAGACACTTTTAATTGTATAAAAAGAAAAGAAAACAGCAACAGAAGGCTTCTCGATCTCCAAACCTAAGCATGCCAATTGAAAGGCTTTCATATAACCCCAACTGTTGAGACTCAGTTGGCAAGGGGCGACATTCAAGGTTTTAAACATTTGAACCTCGAAAAGGGTAAAGGGAAACCAGACATTGAAAGAATCAATAATGGAGGTATACATATAAAAGAAATGGTGTGTTTGGGTGTTAGTATCAGTGACAATCTCAGCCTCACCAACAGGTTCAGTGATGACGTCGTTCTCATCCTCAGAACCAGATAAAACGGTTTTCCGCCTATACGCCAACACAGATTCCCAGTCTAGATACTTCGAAGCTACGTCCATGGTCTCGGGAGGAGTTGGGGCGACAAAGATGGCAAGAGTGGTGTCCTTTCGTTTTCCCGTGAAAGACGAAGGCGAGATTATCACACAATCACTATCACTACTCTCAGTATCGCTAGAACTAATTTCAACATTCATTAAAGATTTGAAGTAACCATCATAGTCAAGGGAACCATCGGCCCTTGTATGATGGTTACGTATCTAGGTTTCTAAGATAGAACCACGAGGAGGAATTTTGGTGAAACCCCCTCTTCATCGTCACTCAAGCTACGTAAAATGACCATTTTTTCCTACTCCAAACCCTAGAAATCGAAATGGGAACGCTAAAAAGGAGTAAAGGCAGTTACGAAAGAAGGAATAGAAGTTACCTTAAATAATAGAAGCGAGGATGTAGTGGGGATCGTGTGAAGGGAAGTTGGTTGACTAACAAACCGCGCAAAGTGGGTTTTGAAATTTGGGGAAAATACTGAGAAACGGAACAAAGGAAGGAAGAGTAAGTGAAAAAGGTTTGAAGTTCCTGTTTTATAGGAAAATTGGAGGGTGAACGAAACGTCCTAATACCCAACGGGTAAAAGAAGGCACCCTTACGCGTGTCAGCATTAACACGTACGCACGGACACGTATCCCGAGACAGGGCGAGAAGGCCAAACGTTTGAAATTCAACGATATCGCCAATGGGCGAGAACAAGTATATATTCAGAATTACTCAGAAATACATGGTGGAAAAGAAATTCACGAATTAAAGGAAAGAAACATCATTTCATTAAAGGGAATCCAACAATTACAAGGGGAGGCGGAACACATTCAACGTCATTTGAAGGAATTAGAAAAACAACATACAACGAAGGAAAACAAAGAAAAACTACTTAAACGCTTTGTAAGCAGCTTCGACGGCGCGAGCGTGACAATCCTCCATCAAGCCCCTCAATTTCTTCGCCGCGTCAGAATCTTGGGCGATCTTCCTCATGTCGTCATTAAGAGCATCGTCCTTCTCTTGAAGACGGCACAAATGTGAGCGAGTTCGGATTAATTTGGCGACATCATATTGGATGTCCATCTGCAAAGACCTCTTTCTCTTCACAAGGGGTTTAAGTTGGCTCTCCAACTCATCGATTCGGTTGTCTACGGCTTCCTCGGCCGAGAGGGAAAGCGCCATCACTTTTTCTTGAGATGTTATATGTTATTTCACCATCTCAATCCTCCTCTCCAAAGCCTCTGCAAGTTCTCTCTGACAATGTTCCACATTCTCAGTGGTCTCAATGAAAGCACCGTCGTCTAGGAACCTCTTGTTCAATTCCTGCACCACGGCCAGAAATTTCTTTTGCTCGTCTGTCAGCCTCCAAGAATAATCCTGCAACTCTTTCACCATGGAAGAAAAATCCTCCACCCGATCCAGCAAATCGTCAGTGTCGTAGCACAGCATGTTTCTCAGTTGGAATAGAACCGGCATGGCAGGCGATTCCGGAATGGCGGCAGGAGAAGACATAGTCGCAAAAGCAAATAATACTGAGAAGGAAAAGTGAAATGAAATATGTGTCGCGGGACTCATATTTATAGGCCGAGGATAAAGAACATGATCAACAGTAGTGGGCAGTTACAAAACCACGTCCGGCCATTATCAGCACTTCGCCTCTTTGAGCCTCGTGCTTGGGGGGCTGTGTACCGGACAAAATACAAGAGGCCCAATAACTTAATGATCCAGCAATTGGCCCAAACAATTCAAATAAATAGCTTGGCGGGAAAGATAAGGTGAGGGCGAGATCAAGAGATTGAGGGCGACGCCCCCAGGTTATGACCTCATCGCCCAACAGCAGATAACCACCCACTACCACCACATAAGCGCGGAGGAGATGAGCAACCGCCCATAACCACCCTTAAGACACGGTGGACACGGCAAAAAACCACCCACGACCTCCATTAGAAAGGAGTGGGGTGGTTTTAGATATTTTCCGACTACATTCTTCCTCTATAAATAGAGGAGAGAAACTCATTGTAAAGGGTTCAACATTTTGGTAAATAAAAGATCCTAGTATCATTATTATGCATTAATATACTTGGACCACCCCCCTATTATTTTTACCAGAACAGTACACAATTTTTTAAAAAGTTGTTACAATAAAGATGATTTTTATGGTAATCAACAAAGAACTTCAATTTAAATATATAATTTTTTTTATCATATATTTTAAGTTTACGATTAACACTTCACAACTTTCAGATAGTTGCCAAATGAAGGAATACAATTTTAAAATAATTAAGGGTATTTACACAATTTTGCCTGTAAATGTAAGAGTGACATTACAAAAGACGAGTTCTTTTTCAAACTTTACTGCAAGATTTATGAGCAAAGCCAAGAATGTGGCTTACTCTTTGGCTAGAATGCTATCCATGACTAGTCCTTAAATTTTTTATCTTGCTCCACACCTTGTATTGTTGATATTGTTTTGAATTAAATGTATCAAGTATTTCTATCAAATAACAATATCATAAGTATGAAATTATTGGGCGTTTAGAAAGCCGGTTTTTTGTTAAAATTGAATAGATTGGATGTTCGAATCTCAATCGAGAGGTGTCCATATTAGTGATCGATAATACCTCGAATAAGATTATCTCAGTCTTCAGTCTATGGAATTGTATTGTGAAAGTTTTGGCAAAATTGACCTATGTTTGTAGTTAAATGAGGTAATCTTATTCGATGTATTCTCAACCGCTACTGTGAATACCTCTCTCAGTTAAAGGAACTAGAGAGTTGATCTTCGTTGAGAATTGAAAACGGTATGATGATACCCAAATTTTATGGGTTTGAGTATGAGGAGGACAAAATTTGTCCTCGCCTCACCTCGTTATCATGCCTAGTCGAGGCCGGTCCTGGGAGGGTAATCACTGCACCTTCTAAAGAGGTCTATATTTATTTTTTTTGAAGCAAAAGAGATCTAAAATTTAAAGATTCACAATATGACCGTAAAAGTTAAACTTAGTCTTCTTTTTAATTTTCTTACTTCTAATTAATACTACCTCTATTGCATAATTTTTTTTAACATTATCTCTATAAGTATCATTTTACTTTTCAGATTTATTAAATAATTGATTTATCATTTATCTGATATAAAAATGAATATAGTACTATTTGATTTAGTAGTACATGAGTTTCATGGAAATGTCATGTTGACTTTGTTTGTGAGAAAAGTAGTCTTGAAGTGTCATAATGATTATTTGTATTGAAAAATTTGCAAAGTACTCCTTCCGGTCTCAAATATAGAAAAAAAGAAATGCACACCTTTTAATAAAATTGGATAAAGTATAAAAAAAAGATAGGCATTTCCAATTTTACCCTTAATTTTAATTTTTAAATAAATTATTAAGAATTTACTTACATGCAGTTGTGCACTGATTTTTAAAACCCAAAATAGAAGCAACCTCAAAAGAAACTTTTGGTTTCTTCCACATCCTATGGCTTACGTGAGACTTTTCAACTTTTGAAATGGAAATGAAAATTTGATCACAACACCCATGAGCTTAGCCCTTGGAAGAGAAACTCTTACATGGGCACAAACCTAACATTTGTCTTTTAGGCACACATACATACTTTTTAAAAAATTAAATATAAAAGGATTGATTAATGATAGTTGATGTGACTTAATAATTTATCTTTAAATTTTTCTATTTGATGTGTGTGTGCCTAAATAATATTGATTTGGGGTTGTGCCTATGATAGAATTTCTCGGGCACAACCGCAACACATCACATTTGGGCACACACTCACATGAAAGTTAAAAAATTAAATGAAAAATATAAAAGTAATATTAATTGATGTGACTATTTTCTTTTTCATTTAAATTCTTTTTATTTGTGAGTGTGTGCCTAAATGTGATGTGTTGTGGTTGTGCCCAACCAAGACTTTCTCAGAAGAATATTGGAAAAGTAAAATTAAGGGTAATATTGAAATATCCAAGATTAATATAATTATTATAGTTACTTTTTCTTATATTTAAGACTTACATTTTTTTTTTTTTGGTTTTCTATATTCGAGACCGGAGGGAGTAGTTATTAATTAACTAATGTTGTCCCAACTGCAGTTACAATAAAACTGCTTAATCCTATAAACATGTTGTGAACTGGAATCAATTTAAAACCTTACAACAAACAGATTGTGAATCCTCACAAAGTGATGAACTAGTTTAAGAGAGAGCTTTTTCTCTTAATCCATTGTGAAAAATACCAATTAATTCCCATGAAACTCTCTTTAATCATAAATTTATTAAAAATAGAACAGGATCACAAAATTATGAAGTTTACAATGTGTACATTTTTTTTTCACCAAGAGTTGAAATACTTTGTCTCCTCGCATTTGTGCTTGTTTGATTGACAGAAAAAATAAAATGCGTTGAGATACCATGGCGTTATTTCTAAATCTTACGAGTTGGAAACGTCAGAAAAAGTAAAATGCGTTGAAATGCCTTGGCGTTATCCCTAAATCTTACGAGTTGGAAACGTCAGAAAAAGAAAAAAAGCAAGGTTGAAATGCTTTGGCGTTGTCCCTAAATCTTACGAGTTGGAAACGTCAGAAAAAGAAAAGAAAACGCCACCATGTCGCCACAAATACATTATCTTCTCTATGGTGAGTCCACCCACTGTCTTCTCTATGGCACTAGTATTTTAGCATAACCCAGGTGATATCATTTCAACTTGCCTTGATGAAATTTATCATTTTATCTGTTTCTTTCTATAATCGAAGTATATAAAAGTCACCATGGATGAGTCCATATTATTGCATATGAATCTGGTCACTCTTCTGTTGTCCATGTTTTACCCTTATTCTCGCTACTATATGAATTGAATAGTCTTTCAAGATTGTCAAAAACACCAAAGTGAAACAAAAAATTAATATGCAGTAAAAAGACAGAAGTACAAGCCAACAAAAGAGGGGGCGATGCAGAGCAGCGCCACATCGCCAATAACCGCCGAAGAGATGACGCCAAGAGGCAAGCACGCCCAAGGCAAGGCGAGGTGTAATGGAAATAGATTTTGCAAAGTAAATTTCATTCATAAATTAAACTGAAAAGATTACAGGTCATTGAGAGATAAACACCTAACACGAAGAATTATAATCAAAGAAGAAAACAATAAATTATAAGCCCAGAAAGGCGCTGCAGGAGATTCTAAGCAAGGAGCAGAAGAATCCATGACTCAACTACAAAGAAAAGTAAAGTTAGCGCGGAAACGAATGAAAAATCAACACTGCAAATGTGACTATTTATAGAAATTTCTTATGGAAGCAAAATAGGGTAGTGGACGGTTATTCCCCCCACGTCCTACCATTATTACCACTTCGCCTCTTTGAGCCTCGTGCTTGGGGGACTGTGGACTGGACTACGGCCCAAAAATGAATAGCATAGGCCCAATAGCAAGATAGCCCAACTTTCCAACCCATGTAATTCAAATAAAAAATTTGGCGGGAAACGAAAAGAAGGCGCCACACCCTGAGGGCATCGCCCTCACCAGAAGGAGCAACCGCTCATATATGGAACCGCCCCTATGATCTATTGTAAGAGAGAAGTAACCATCCACTATCACCACAATGACATGGTGGAGGGGGAGTTAACCACCCACTCCCACCATGATAGCACCATGACGGCACAACAAAAACCTCCATGATCATGAGTTACTCATGATGGCAGTTAGAAATTAAAAGTCTATAAATAGGGAACTCAAATTCATTGTAGAGGGATCCCATTTTTTCTTGTATACTAAAATTATTCATATTATCTATTGGGTTCACAATTTTTGTATCTTATAGAAATATATTCATCATCTATACAATTGATATAGTTACTACCCCCATTAATTGTTCACCAGAACAGGTCCCTTAAAAAAAAAAATTGGTTTCAGTTTGGTCCCTTAATGAATAAACGTTCCGTTTGAGTCCCTTAAAGATATCTCTGTTAGTCAAAAAAGTCCATTCTGTTAACTTTTAACAAAATTTATAAGGTGGACTAATATTAAAGCATATAGTGGACCGTCTATAATGTTGATCCACTTAATACATTTTGGGTTAAAATTTAATAGAAGAGACATTTATGACTAACAGAGTAATCATTAAGAGACCCAAGTATGAAGCCCTGATACTCAAAAAATGGTGACGAATCGTGTCTGATACGTACTTGATACCGATATTTTTTTGATACGTACCGATACTCGTATCGGAAGAGTATCGATTAAATCATTATTTTTAAATAAAAAATAATATCCGATATACGTGTCCGATACGTCCAGATACACGTATCAGAAAAATATCGATTATATCATTCTTTTTAAATAAACAAATAATACCCGATATATGTCCGATACAAAGATTATTTTTTGATAGTATTTGTGATTTTGTTTGGATAGTATTAATGGTGTCTTTTTTGTATAATACACTACAATAAGACGTATAGCTTAAGATGTATCAGTAATCATTATGTTTTGGGGACTAACTTAAGATGTTCTCATGTATCAGACCTTGGGAGTTTTCAGTATTGATTGACTTTGGGTTATTAAGATGCTCCTGTATCAGAAATACTTATCTGTATCTTTAGCACTTTTTGTGTTTTTTCTTTGTCAATATAATATTTTACTTTTAAAAAAAAAGCTTTTAATTATTAATATTATTGATTTTATGTATGTTTATATATTGTGTATTTATATATTTAATTTTAACTTTAATTTTTAAATAACGTATCGCGGCAGTATCGTATTGAGAATCTTAAAAATTTTCACATATCGGCGTATCGGTATCATATCGTATCCCGTATCGGGGCTTCATATGACCCAACCAAAACATTTATTCATTAAGGAATAAAAGTGAAAATAAAAATATTTTAAAGGACTAAAATTCTAATTAAGTCTAATGTTTATTGCAAATAAAAAAGCCTCAAGTCAAATACATTAGGCATTGCAAGTCCTCACTTAAAACCTTTTTTTTTTTTTTTTTTTTTAAGAAATTTAAAACCTTTGTTACTTTCTCTTTTTCTTTTTTATAAATTAGTTAGCATTAACTAAGCAATTAATATAAACGGTTAATGAACTTCACGTTAAGATAAAAAAAATTTAAAACTCCAAATTCAATTATACAATATATAATTTTTTTATTAAACTTTAGTTACTTTCGACTAAACTCCAAATTATATGAAATCTCCTTCTCTGAACCTGGAGGCTTAAAAAATAAAATTAGATTGGCTTTCATTTGTCATCATCTCAGTAATTAAATGAAACAGACCCATGCTGGAAAACAAGAGAAATGGACAATAACCATTTTGATAGAAAATAAAAGACAATTTTCTTTTAAAGAAGTTTTAAGGGTGTGTGAGAAAATTCAGTGTGGAAAGCTTGGATATTGCTGTTGTTCATAACATAAGGGGACAATTTTGTTACTTTTTTTATTTTACTTCTATATTAACTTTTTTGTTTTTAAGAGAAGAAAACTCTGATAATTTAAAGTTTTGCTGTGAAGTAAGTAAAATTTGACAAAAAATTAGTTCGGATTTTACCAAGCAATTCATTTTAAGAAAAATTCATTAACCGCTTGAATCAAATATCTTGGTCGGCAATGTATAACTCTGCTTTGTTCTTATTTATTCAATATCAATACTATTTTGTACTGTTATTTCTTTTTTTTTTTTTGACAAAATTTTGTATGTTATTTCTATTCTTTTAGGAATCTAAAATTATCAAAATGGCGCGTTACTAAAATAATGATACCCATTATTAATTCTAAATATAAGAGAAAAATTAACAAAATACATCAATTTTTTTATCTTTAACTTATATTTAAGAAAGGAAGAGTACAAAGTTAAAGAGTAATTGTAATTCTAATTAAGATTACTTAAATTATTAAAGGTTGCAACAAGTACAAGTTTTTCATTTCTATTGTGTTGCGCAACATTTCCCATGCACACAAACATTAGCAAACTAACAAGACATACAAAATAGGAAATAGGCCATAGCTCACATATTGTGGATTGGTAACATTGATCGACCTTTATTATACACACATCATTCTAGGAAAGATTGGGATCAACTAACTTCACATGGTTGCTTTCGAAGGTTGTACTATTGGAACCCACAAAAGATGGTTTACAGGAAAGAAGTGACAAATTGGAGAATTCTTCCCAGCCTTAATACCAAGCTGCTTGAATACAATATGATCTGGATTCCAATCAGATGTGTCCAAATGGCAAATACCAAGAGCTTCCATTTTATCTCCATTCTCATCACCAACAAGTGATACCTTGAACACTTTAGTACCTGTAGATATGTAATGACAATAGTAAATGGCATAGGGATAAGGCATGGGATGGCAAGCCACCCATTTGGGAGCAACAATGTCATGTGATACTTCTAAAATGGTGTACTTTTGTAGAGGGATAGCCGTTGGTGAAGGGTTGTTGGTAGTGAGAATATTGCGTTTGGTGTTTGGTCCAATGATTTTATCAACAAATTCGAGCATGGACTCTAGAGAAGTAGCACAAGTCTTTGTCTCCCCTGTAATAGGTTCTCCTTCACA
This sequence comes from Trifolium fragiferum, assembly GCA_954870985.1. Lineage (NCBI taxonomy): Eukaryota > Viridiplantae > Streptophyta > Magnoliopsida > Fabales > Fabaceae > Trifolium > Trifolium fragiferum. Next base: position 18,520,440 of record OX940792.1, read on the forward strand.
TTGTTCAAGTGTTCCTCTCATGGATTTGGCTTGAGGAGAATCGTTAGGGATTGACAATAGTTGAAGAACACTCGGGAGTTGCGACATTGAGAGAGGAAGGGAATTTCCTTCTTTTTTTGAAAGGAAATGAGAAACCTTTTGAATTGGAAATTGGAGGGTCATTACATTTCCAACATGAAGATCGTCCAAATTGAAAAATCCTGTCTTGAAAGCTTTTGTTCGATCCAAGTTAGAAGATAAAGGCCCTTTTGCATCTTCTGGGTTGGTTGATATATGGCCTTTTGGATTAAGGGCAGTAGATATGTACCCAGCTATGTAAGGTTCAATGGAATCGTGGTCAAGTTTGGATTCATGATTACCGTAGGCTGTTATGTAAGGTTCGTTAGAGTCATGGGCAATATAGTTGGGTTGATTAGCTTCATGGTCACCGTGGGAAGTTATGTATGGTTCATTGGAATCATAAGCCCGAGTCTTGTACCCGGCAATGTATGGTTTGTTGGAGTCATGAACTTGGGTCTTGTACCCAGCAAGGTATGGTTCATTAGACTCATGAGTCTGAGTCCTGTATCCAGCAATATATGGTTCATTAGACTCATGAGCTTGGGTCCTGTACCCAGCAATATATGGTTCATTAGACTCATGAGCTTGGGTCCTGTACCTAGCAATATATGGTCTGTTGGAGTCATGAACTTGGGTCTTGTACCCAGCAAGGTATGGTTCATTAGACTCATGAGTCTGAGTCCTATACCCAGCAATATATGGTTCATTAGACTCATGAGCTTGGGTCCTGTACCCAGCAATGTATGGTTCATTGGAGCCATGAGTCTGAGTCTTGTACCCAGCAATGTATGGTTCATTGGACTCATGAGCTTGGGTCCTGTACCCAGCAATGTACGGTTCATTGGAGCCATGAGCATGGATCCTGTACCCAGCAATGTATAGTTCATTGGACTCATGAACTTGAGTCCTATATCCAGCAATATACGGTTCACTGGACTCATGAGCCTGAGTCCTATATCCAGCAATATACGGTTTACTGGACTCATGAACTTGGGTTCTGTACCCAGCAATATATGGTTCATTGGACTCATGAGCCTGAGGAGTCTTGTACCCAGAAATGTATGGTTCATTAGAGCCATGAGTAAGGGTCCTATATCCAGCAATGTATGGTTCATTGGACTTATGAGCATGAGTCTTGTACCCAGTTAGGTAAGACTCAATTAGCTTTGGAGCGCGTGATACATGGGTGTGATGTTTCATGGTGTTATATGAAGCTGGGTAATTTGGTTTAGTGTTGTCGTCATTCAAATCCACTTGTTTCTGATCTGTTACCTCTGCCTTTAAGTCTCTTGCCCTTATGCCTTGGCCATTCTACAAATGAAGTCGGTAAGAATATTAGTTGCCCAATTGACTAGCCAAATTAAAATGTAATATTACTTAAGGACTTCTAACGATATAAAATATAAATTAATAGTGGAAAAGTATATATATTAGTCGAACTTGATAGACTTCCCACAAAGAGAAAAAATTAGTCTGGTCAAAAGTGGATCTGAGAAACAAATTTTGATTGAAGAAAATAAGTAAAAAAGCGAGAGTAAAATGATGTTTTTGTAACCAAAATTAAGACAAATAAAATCATAACAGACTAGAATGTATATTTGTCAACAAAAAACGAAAATAAAATTTAAATCAAATTAGTAAATCTTAAAGTTTATAATTTCATATGTATACTTTGACAGTAACTAATTAATTAAAGGAGTTATATGTTCAAACGGTATGAATATAAAAAAAAAAAAAAATGCATCATTTACTAGCTAATATAACTATAATTACCGTAATGCAGAAAATGACAAAAGTGAGAAGCTGAAATGCTTGTAAAAGAGCCATCTCTCTTAACAACTAAGGTTGAGTTGAGTTCCACTTGAATATAGCTACCCTTTTTATAAGCACTCTTGTAACTTGAAGAGAACTAACTTGTAATTTCCTTCCACTATTATTAACTTTTTTTAATCCCTATTATTAATTAATAAATATAATAATTAACTTTGCTTCATAGACAAGAAAGTTCTCCTGAAGTGCCTCTAGCAATTTGTTTACGGTGGAGCATGTGTACGTGAGCTAGTCTATTATGATAAGGAAGCAATTGGTTAGAAGGTTTGTAAATAATAGATAATACATGGCTAATGCTATGGTGGATCATCTTCACAAATGGTTTACTGTGGACAAGTGATATACTGAATACGAATTTTATAAAATTTATTGGTAGATTGAAAGTTTATATCATATAGATCATTCATAAAAAAATTTAGAAAAATTGAAAATTATTTGATAATTTATTGGGATTTATCAAGATTTAATTTACAGTATTTAATAAACCGTTAATTTTGATGGGTCTCAATAACATATCAAATTATTTTCAATTTTTCTAAAATTTTCTATAAATGATCTATATGATATAAACTTTCAATCCAACGATGAATTTTGTAAAATTCGTATTTGTTGTAATATTATTCGTAACTGATCCACCATGAACCATTTGGTGAGGTGGTCCATATTAGAATTTACCGGGTTTTTTATATTAAATAATTTTTCACTTGAATTAAAATAATTTAACGGGTTTTTTATATCAAATAATTTTTTAGTACAAATATTACATTAAGGTTGATATATATTTTCAAAGTATATTTATACCGATATAAATATAACACATAAATGTTTTACCAGTACGTGTAATAAAAAATGCATTGCATCAAAATGCAACAAACTAATAATAATATTTTGTGCTGACACTGACAGAGCCCAATAAAACAATTTGTTAAACTACCGAATAAAATACAATTATACATAGACCGGGATAAATTAATTTGACAGATCTGGTAACAAGGTGCTATATATAAACAAGGCATTATATAGGTGTCTAGGTGTCTATTGTTAGAACTTTCATCTTTAAAGTGGCTAAATGAAATGATCGGGATTCGAACTTCACCTCATTGCATATATAATCTAATGTTTTTGCCAACTGAATTTAGTTCACGGGACTATATAAATGCTCTTATAACTCGAAGAGAATTAATTTGAAATTGCCTTTCTCTATAAGCTCACGAAGTATAAACTAGTAAAATAAGCTATAAACTCATAGTAATTGCGTTCCCTAAAGATAAAGCTCTATTGGATTTGGATAGTACTTAGTCTACTATTACTCTATCAGCATCCTTCCTTAAAGATATTACTAAATTTTAATTATTTTCTTGAATTTAATTCAGTTAATAAGAATATCACATTTTATATATAGAAATTGGAGTTTAAACTTTAGACACTCCATTTATTAATTACTTTAAAAACTATACCCTATGAAATGAAATTTCATTTCATTCGAATTTCATTTCACTAATTCAATCATACCCCATGAAAATTCATCTCACTTGGAGAGATAAGACTTAGCTAGCAATCAATTAATGTTGAGTTGAGATCTTCTCAATTTAGAGAGAGATAAATTCATTGAATAAAATAAAATATTTTATTTTATACAGTAATTCCTTTTTTCTTGTGTAAATTTTGTTTTATATGTCTATCTCTCTTTAAATAGAAAAATCTTCCTTAGTCCATTCCGTAAAGCAATGCCAAATTCAAATAAAAAATAACTAGTAGTCAAAGATAACATATGTCATATATATATTGCAAGTAAGTAAGTGACTTGGCAGTGTTTACACTAATTACTGAGTATAGTACTCTCCATTCCATATTATAAGAAAAAGAAAGGATTATAATATTAAAGGCCAATTGATCTTGCTAATATATGTTTTTAAGGGCACATGTTAAGAATCTAAATTTAGAAATATTTTTAAAAAATTGTTTAATTAATTGATGAACAATTTTAAAAATAGATTAAATATACAAAGATTAGGATAAAATAATTCTTTTTTTGGATCAATAGCATTCTACTACAAGAAATATTATTTCTTGCAACAATTTTTTTTGTTAAAAGTTGTTACAATTCGTTGACAAAACTATCTTTGATAAAATAGTTTTGCCAACGACTTATAACAAAAAAAATTATTGCAAAAAATAATATTTCTTGTAGTGTACCATTTGGGCACACGTTAGTTTTTCCCAATACTAAATTATTACGAGCTTTCTCCATCCTTATCCTAATTGATTTACGGATCGTAGTAGTATATAGCTAAGTAAAAATTAAAAGAAAATGTTGATATGAGTTTAGGACACATATTAATGAGATAAATTTTAATATTTTTTAAATAAATCAACATATTTAACTTTTTAAACAATATTAAATATTTAATATTTTTAAGATTCTTAATATATTTTGTTCTAAAAACCCATGTTAACATTTTCTTTGATAACTACTTTAACATGACCCAAAAATAAGAGATTTGGATCATCTATAATTTTTTCTTTTTATGACTTTTCTTATTTTTTTAATTTAATAGTTGATAAATTACAAAAAAAACATTTACGAAAAGAGAAATTTTTTTTTTGAATGAATGGTTAAAATACTATTTCTTCCGTCCCATAATGAGTGGCCTATTTTGACTATACGCATTATTCATATATTTTGTTTTGACCATATTATTTTACTAATAAACAAAAATAAATATTACTATTATATAATAAAAAATATCAAATTTCAGTTTGATTCGTCTTGATGATTATTTTTGGATTCGTATAGTAGCATAAAAGATATTATTGGATTCGTCTAGATGATTATTTTTAAAATATCAAATTTTTTTAATTTTTACTATTATATAATAAAAATTATTAATTGTCAAATTATGCATTGGTATATAGAAAACAAGCAACTAAATCACTCATTATAGAACGGAAAAAGTATAATATGATCAAAATACGAAAAAAAAATTGAGGGGAATCCAAATTCAAAAATAAGTCATACTACTACTGCTCATCTTATTCATCACGCAACCCTTATTCGAGGTGTATCGGATAGGGAGACAACAGTATAGGAAGGCTCGTTCTAGTTTTCAATGTATTAAATCTATGAACAATATTAAAGAACATTTACTATATATAGAGCGATAATCGAGAAATACTATTTTGGGTGGTTAAATACTTATTCCCTCCATCTCATTTTATTTGAGTCATTTTGACTATAGATACTATTCATATATCTCATTTTGACCCTATTTTTCTATTCATAAATAAAAATAAAAATTAGCATATAAGATCTTGTTAGATTCGTCTCGATTTATATTTTCAAAATATCAATTTTTTATAATTTTTACAATTATACAATTAAAGATATTAATTGTTAAAGTTTTACATTGGCAAACGTGAGGCAGTCAATTGGCTCAAATAAAATGGGACGGAGGGAGTAAATGAATTTCGGTTGTACATGTTTTTGTTTTTTTCCCAATTATGTTGTGGCTAAAAATTTCAACGTGAATAAATAAAATGTATGAGAATTGAATCTTATAAATCATTTAGATCATCTATTTGATGTTTATATCATATAGAATTGAAATGAAAGTTTATATTATATAGATCATTTATGTGAAGTTTTAGAAAAATCTAAAATAATTTGATATGCTATTGAGACACATAAAAATCAATAACATTTAAAAAAAGACACAAACCGTTAATTTTGATGTATCTCAATAACATATAAAATGATTTTGGATTTTTCTGAAACTTTACATAAATGATCTACATGATATAAACTTTCAATCAAACGGTGGATTTTATAAAATTTATATCGGTTAAAATGTTATTGAGAGGTGTAATATTTGATGTCAACGGATCCTGACTATATATATATATATATATATATATATATATATATATATATATATATATATATATTTTGCGATGTTTATATCAATCGAGTTACATATATAATTTTGTTAACAAGTTTTTGGTTTTAATATTATATAGTCTTGTTAACAAGTATAGTTGAATCGTCTGTAAAATATAAATATTTGACAAAACAATACTAGAGACAAACGTTTAGAATCTGTTTAGGTTGATGGAATATAACAGAATGGAGTGGAGCGGAATAGAATAAAATAATGTTCCATTGTTTGGATTTGAAAAAAAATAATGGAATGGAGCATAGTGGGATGAAATAGAATGGAATAAATTTCATCTCATACTATACCTTCAATTTTGTTATTCTCTTTCTTAAAATATCCAAACAATGGAATGAAATATTTATTCCATTCCGCTCCGTACAATTCCACTCCACTCTATTCGCTCCATTTCATTATATTCCATCAATCCAAATAGAGTCTTAAGGTTTTGAATAAATTTTGTATTGTACTATGTTTGATAGACAAAATATTATTTTAGTATTCTAGACAATTTGTGCAGAAGATAAAAAGTTGTTCCATGACTTCAGTGAAGGAAAAAAATTCAGTTTTGGTTATGTCCTTTGACCTCCAGTACCAAGAACATTTTTTGAATCAAACAGCTAAAGTTGTTTTGTCCAATCATTTATTTTTCAGTCGATCAACATTAATATTAATTTTTTTTACGCGATTAAATTTTATAGAGTCATGCTAACCGGTGCTCCGGGGCATTGGTTAAGAATACTAAACAAATAAAGTTTTAAATTAATTTTTTTTAGACTTTCGAGGAGTGGACCGCATAAACTTCAATACTATATGTCCCGAGGGCACGTTTAACATTTTCCATTTTTATATTTAAGTACTCTCTCTGTTCCAAAATATAAACAAAAATTGGTCAACATAAATGAATATATTTAGACCAAATTTTTAACCAAATATATTCAATTTATTTGACTCATTTTTACTTATATTTTGGGACGGAGCGATTACATAAACATCTGTTTTGTTAAATCGCGAGAGTTGAATCTTGCGAAACTCAAGAACGTCTAACGCTATGCACGGGCCAATTCTAGCATGGGTGAGTGTCATAGGTCTCCCACCATGGGAGAGTTATTTGCACCCTTAGATTATGAAAGTTCACAATAAACCATGATTAAGTTTCTCCATTGTACTCTAATCTATATTATATATTTTTTATAATAATCTATATTATCTCTATCTCTATTGTAACTCTTTCAAATATATATATATATATATATTTTTGAAAACTCTCAAAATTTTATTTTTTTTGTGTGGAAACTCTCACAAATATTATATATATTTTTTTGTAGAAACTTTTTATTTATTATTATTTTAGAAGCTCTAACAAATATTATATTTTTTTTAGAAACTCTACTTTTTTTTATAGAAATTCTCAAATATTATATATACTCCATCCGTTCATTTTTATTAGTCTTTTTAGAATAGTAATACCAAATTAAGGAAGTGTATTTTTTCATTTTATCTTACAATTATACCTTCGTTTTAATCAACCAATAAATTCCTTTGCACACATTTTCTCTTTCCAATAAATTTAATATATTATGTAAAAAAAACAAAATTCAATATATAGCATTAATTGGTTTTTTTGAAAAAGATAAGAGCAATTGACAAAAAGTATAATTGACAAATCGTATCTTTAAAATAAAAAAAAGACTAATAAAAAGGAACGCTAAATCTAACGATAAAAGACTAATAAAAAATTATCGAAGGTGTCATGTTATTAAGTTTAACATATTGATGTCATTTGATCATAACCCATATATATATATATATATAAGTCAGGATCCGTTGACACCAAATAGTTTGACACCAAATGTTACACCTCTCAATAACGTTTTAACCGATATAAATTTTATAAAATCTACCGTTGGATTGAAAGTTTATATCATATAGATCATCTGTGTAAACTGTCAGACAAATTCAAAATCATATGATATGTTATTGAGACGCATAAAGATTAACGGCATTTAAAAAAACGCACAAACCGTTAATTTTGATGTATCTCAATAACATATCAAATAATTTTAGATTTGTCTGAGAATTCATACAAATGATCTATGTGATATAAATTTTCAATCCAACGGTGGATTTTATAAAATTTATATCGGTTAAAACGCTATTGAAAGGTATAATATTTGATGTCAAACTAATTGGTATCAACGGATCCTGACTATATATATATATATATATATATCACAATAAGCTTTTCCTATTGTTGTCTCTCTATTTGATGCACCTCGAGTAAGGGTTGCGTGATGAATAAGATGAGATTTAAGATAAAAGATTATTAAAGGAGTATTTATAGTAAGTAGTATGATTTTTTATTCTATCAACAGTAATCAATTAGGATAAGGATTGATTAACTAACCCTATAAAATAAAAATATCATTAGCGTAAGCTCTCCCTAGTCAACTGTTTGCCGTAATAAAATAAATCAATAATTAATTCAAGTAGGTTTTTATTTTATTTTAAAGTAAGTAGTTTTCTTTTGTAAGCTGAAAGTAAGTAGTTAAAGAGCTATCAAAAGGATGAATCATTTAAAAATAATTGAATTTGATCTTTAGTAGAAATAATTCTTGATAAAATTTTATGGCAAATGTGCACTTTTTAAGCCCCTTAAATAGTAAGTTTGCATAGAATTTTGATAAAAATATATAAAGTCAACGCATTGAAAATTGTGCTGTTTAATTTTTTGATTAAATTTTTTTTTTAAATAGTATGCTTAAAGAGTGCACCAGATGCACTTGTTAGCAAGATCCAAATTTTATTTATCTTGCGGTTCAACTCTAAATTATTAGAGCCTATTCTCCTAAAAATTGAGAGTTAGAATAAAATGTTCTATGAATTCTTCTGTATTTAAATTTGATAGCTTTGCAAAATGAATTATTATTATATTTAAAGAGAGACTTATAGATAAAATTAGTTTAAAATAGTTTATATTTTGTGTGCAATCCTTCAGTTTTTAGGAGAATAAATAAAATTTGATTAGTAGTACTTGTTTATTATAACCTAAAAATCAATTAAATTTGTTCGGATAATTCATTTTTCAAGTGAGGCTCATTAAGATTTCATTTGGATTCACTTATTTTTTAGTTTTGCAAAACAACTTAGTTATGAAATATATTATAAAGTTTTAGAATTTTTAATAAAAAAATAAGATTACTTGATTTGTGTGTTTTTTTCAATTGTTCCTTATAAAAAGGAACGAAGAGAGTATTTATTTAGAACTGAGTGAGAGGAAAGAAAATTAGGTTGTTTCGTCGAATTTTGTTATAGAAAGTTTCGTCCTATATAGTAGTTCTGTAAATATCTTATTAGCAATAGTGTTTTTTTTTTAAACAATCAGTATTGGTTTTTTAAAGTGCCTAATTAATTGTATAGTTGGTTGCATTAAGGATGTATTATCTTCGTTCCATTTTATAAGATCCACTTTGACTAAAAATACACTATTCATATGTCTTGTTTTGACTGAATTTTTTAAAAAGTATATAATGGAAATATTATCATATAAGATCTTGTTTGATTTGTCTTGGTGAATATTTTTAAAATATCAAATTTCTATAATTTTTACTAATAGACAATTATAGACATTCATAATCAAAATTATGCATTGGCGTACGCACAATGGTCAATGAATTCTTATATTTTGAGATGAAAATAGTGTTTACAAGTTCAATTTCTTCGGCCCCCATTTCATAAATTTCAGAATCCGTTCATGTAGACAATGTTGTTAAAACAATCCTTATTAAGATTCTTTTTGGCATATATATATATATATATATATATATATATATATAAAGTAAATTCTAATATGGACCACCTCATCAAGTGGTCTATGGTGGATCAGTTATATGGATTATGATCAAATGACACTAAAGTGTCAAAATTTATTTGACATCAAATCTCGTCCACTCATTTCATTTAATCCAATAGGTTAAAACTATCATCAAGCTAGTTAATATACACCATTATCACCTAATTAAAAACAAATCTTTATCATAATAAAATATTCATAATAATTCATAAATCTTTAGCATCAATCACCGGAAAGGCAGGGACTGCAAGAAATATATAATTCTGCACCATTATTCATAATAAAATATTCTCTATTTATTTTTTTCAATTTTTTATTTGCTCATTAGCACAAACTCATATTTTTGTTTATATAATTAAAAATCATGGAAAAATTTATTTTTATTGGTTATGGTTGTGTTCGTCACACATCACAAGATGTATAATTTTTTTTAAGCAATATATTGTTCAAAGTTAACAGATCAATAATTTTAATTAAATATATTTTATTTTATTCATAAAAAACAACAACGGTAATTTGTACCAACAAATAAAAATGGAAAACAGTTGAATAAAAAAAAGAAGAAACCAAATAGGAAAGGTTTGATTAGGAATATATTATGATAAAGATTTGTTTTTAATTAGGTGATATCGGTGTACTTTAATTATTTTGGTGATAGTTTTAAACCTTTTGATTAAATGAAATGAGTGGATGAGATTTGGTGTCAAATAAATTTTGACACTTTGGTGTCATTTAATTCTAACTATATATATATATGAGTCAGGATCCGTTGACACCAATTAGTTTGACACCAAATGTTACACCTCTCAATAACATTTTAACCGATATAAATTTTATAAAATCTACCGTTTGATTGAAAATTTATATAATATAGATCATTTGTGTTAATTGTCAGACAAATCTAAAATCATTTGATATGTTATTGAGACGCATAAAGAATAACGACATTTAAAAAAACGCACAAACCGTTAATTTTGATGTATCTCAATAACATATCAAATGATTTTAAATTTGTCTGACAATTCACAAAAATGATCTATATGATATAAACTTTCAATCCAACGGTAGATTTTATAAAATTTATATCGGTTAAAACGTTATTGAGAGGTGTAACATTTGTTGTCAAATTAATTGGTGTCAACGGATCCTGACTATATATATATATATATATATATATATATAGCTAATGCTACGGTGGACCACCTTCACAAGTGGTCCACCGTAGACAAGTGATCTATCGAATACGAATTTTATAAAATTTACCGGTAGATTGAAAGTTTATAACATATAGATCATTCATAAAAAAATAGAAAAATTGAAAATCATTTGATATTTTATCAAGATTTACAGTATTTAATAAACCGTTACTCTTGATGGGTCTCAATAACATATCAAATGATTTTGAATTTTTCTAAAATTTTCTATATATGTTCTATATGATATAAACTTTAAATCCAACGATGAATTTTGTAAAATTCGTATTCGTTGTAATATTATTCATAACTGATCCACCATAGACCACTTGATGAGGTGGTCCATATTAGAATTTACTTTATATATATATATATATATGCCAAAAAAAATCTTAATAAGGATTGTTTTAACAACATTGTCTACATGAACGAATTCTGAAATTTATGAAATGGGGGCCGAAGAAACTGAACTTGTAAACACTATTTCCATCTTAAAATATAAGAATTCATTGGCCATTGTGCGTACGCCAATGCATAATTTTGATTATGAATGTCTATAATTGTCTATTAGTAAAAATTATAGAAATTTGATATTTTAAAAATATTTACCAAGACAAATCAAACAAAATCTTATATGATAATATTTACATTATATACTTTTAAAAAAATGCAGTCAAAACAAGACATATAAATAGTATATTTTTAGTCAAAGTGAATCTTATAAAATGGAACGAAGATAATAAATCCTTAATGCAACCAACTATACAATTAATTAGGCACTTTAAAAAACCAATACTGATTGTTTAAAAAAAAAAACACTGTTGTTAATAAGATATTTGCAAAACTACTATATAGGACGAACCTTTCTATAACAAAATTCGACGAAATAACCTGATTTTCTTTCCTGTCACTCAGTTCTAAATAAATACTCCATTCGTTCCTTTTTATAAGGAACAATTAGAAAAAACACACAAACCAAGTAATCTTTTTTTTTTTATTAAAAATTCTAAAATTTTATAATATATTTCATAACTAATGAACGTAAGGCACATATTAACTTGTGTCCTTAAGGCACATGTTAAAGTATCCAAAAGTAGAAAGTTGCATTTAATAGCACAAAAGAATTTAATGTTTAAAAGGTACAAAACACAATTTACAAGAGAATATTGTTATATTTGTACTCTTACTAATATATATTTTAAGGGCACATGTTAACATTTCCTTTTTTTATTTAATTTAATCTCATTTATGAATGAAAAATAAGAGCATATATATGACTTCGTCGAATTTTGTTGGAACATGCTTCGTACCACTAAGAATTTCCCATATTCACTAATAAATGATTAAATGTTTATAACTACACATTTTGTCCGTTACGTTTATTTTAGTTTTCAATATGGTCACTTACGTCTAAAAAGTATCAATTTGATCCTTTATGTTTCTACTGTTTGCATTAATTTTTCCTTTTTGTTAGTTTTCCCACTAACACCATTTGAACTCTCCACGTGACTGACATATTGCATATGTGGCAGACACTTGGCTAATAATATTTTGGTTAAATACACTTGGTCTTTTACGTTTATTTTATGTTTCAAATTGGCACCTTACGTTGATTCTAGGTTTCAATTTGGTCTCTTACGTTTCATTGTTTCAACATATGTCTGTCTACATATGCAATATGTAAGCCATGTGGAGATTTTAAACGGTGTTAGTGAAAAAATTGACGGAAAAGACTAACTAATATAAATTGTGGAAATGTAAGAGACCAAATTGATATTTTTTAAACGTAAGGGGCCAAATTAAAACTTAAAATAAACGTAAGCCTTAAATATATCATATTGTTTATTTAAATACGCGTCAAACAATCAAAATTATCTTCCATCTTATTTCTCAGTACGAACCTTTCACACAGATTAAAAAAATAGAAAACTAATTCAATTGAATTTGGGCATTGCATACTTTTTTTTTTCAAAAGGCCCATCGGTTATAATTTCACCTTTTAAGGTGAATCAATGGGTGTACTAAAGTTTGAACTCCAATATCTGTATATTACATGCAATGTCATTATCAACTGAGTTATACTCACATGTACAATATACTAATTTATAATATATTGTAGTAATAATATATTTATAAGTGAAGACTCATTTTGATCCTCAATATTCTGACGGCCTAATTAAGTCTCCAACAAAATAAAATTAAAGTTAGTGCCTAACATTTTCATATTAGAGACCGATTTGACCCTGGTATAAATATGTTAAAGACTAATTTTAATTTTATTTTGTTGGAGACTTAATTACACCTTTAAAATATTCTAAAATATCAAATCATTTAGCACCTAATGAAATATTATACATGTACATATACATATATGTATGATAATTATGGACAAGGACTGGGGGCTCAATATGTACTTGCGCCACTACTCTTTGTCTCCCATTTTCACATTCGGTTAGTTTTTAATTTTGCTTAATTATTTTTTTAGTTAGTTCTGTGATAACGACTGCATAGTCCGTTGTGGGTTAGTCATATTGCTCCTACCGTTGTGGAATTGAATATGTTCCTCTAGATCTCCCATGGACAACATCTCATTCCATCCTGAAGAAAGTATTCATAAGTGGAAAATGTCTATCAAAGAAGGATAGTACAGGAGAAAGCCGAGCCAAGGAGCTCTAGGTTGCAAGGTGATGTTTGTAATACATATTTTCAGAAGCTCATGTTTTCAGAAGCTCTAAAGTTTTCAGGAGCCCTGAAGAGTCAGGTTCTGAACACTCAAGTTCTGAATACTCTGAAGTTCTGATAGTTAGTCAGTTAGTTAGTTAGAATTTTTTGGTAGTGAAGCAAGCCTCATTTTGTATATAATTACCTTTGTCCCTAGTGGATGAATAATTGTTATAACAGAGAATTACGGGGAGTCAATTCAATTCTCTTTTTCTTATTCTCTTTTTCAATTCAATTGTTATCTATTCCATTTTGTATATAATTACCTTTGTCCCTAGTGGATGAATAATTGTAACAGATGGAGTAGAAGAATTGGCTGCAAATGCTGATGAAACAGCAAGAACTCAACACAAAGAATTGAAAAAGAAAGATGCTAAAGGCTTGTTCACCATTCATTAATGCGTGGATTCTAATATCTTTGAAAAGATAATAGAAGAAGAAACCTCAAAGGGAGCTTGGGATACACTGAAGAAAATCTATGGTGGTGATGAGAAATTGAAGGGTATCAAGCTGCATGCTTTGAGGAGGCAATACGAGATGATGCAAATGGGTGAACAAGAAACTATCTCTGAGTATTTGGCAAGAATGTTGGCCTTGACAAATTTGATGAAGTCTTGTGGTGAAATCATGATTGATAGGTTCAAGATTGAGAAAATCTTGAGGACCTTAACTGAGAAGTTTGATCACATAGTGGTTGCCATTGAAGAGTCAAATGACCTAGCAACTATTAAGATTGAAGAGTTGCAAGCATCCTTAGAAGCTCATGAGCTAAGGGTTAAGCAGAGAAGTTCAAACAAGGCAGTGGAACAAGCATTACAGGCCAAGACTCAAAACAAGAACAACAAAGGGAAAGATAAGTGGAAGAAGAAGAAAGAAGATTAGGAGAATTCAACCAAGAATTTAAAGAATCAGAATTCAGATTCCACAAAAGATACAAATCAGAACAAGAAAAGTTCCAAGAAGATTGATAAGAAGGAAATTCAATGCTACAACTGTCAGAAATTTGGGCATTATGCAAGAGAATGTCGTTCTAAGAAGGTGGCCAGAGAAGACAAAGATGAAGCTCAATATGCCAACGGAGGTGGTAGTGATTTTGATGATTCACTCCTAATGGCAATCACAAATTCTGAGGCAGACAAGTCAAATTTGTGGTATCTTGATACAGGGTGTAGCAATCACATGACTGGTAACAAGAAATGGTTTTTGAAGCTTGATTATTTAGTGAAGAGAAACATCAAGTTTGCAGACAATAGTCAGATTACTAGTGTTGGCATGGGATCTGTTCTTGTAAAGAGAAAAGATGATCAAGAATCAACCATCAGCGAGGTATTGTATGTTCCTTCTATGGCAAGTAACTTGATAAGCTTAGGTCAATTACTTGAGAAAGATTATACTATGAATCTGGATAATAGAGTAGATTGATTTTGACAGCCCCACTGTCGAACAATAGGACTTTCAAAATTGAAATCAATGTAATTGATCATCACTGCCTTGCCTCAATTACAAACTCAGAAGAAGATTGGATGTGGCATCATAGGTTTGAGCACTTGAACTTCAAAAGTTTGAGCTTGTTGAAGTCAAAAGAGATGGTGTATGGCTTGCCTCAGATAAAAGCACCAAGTACAGTGTGCGAAGAGTGTTGTGCAGCCAAGCAGACCAGAAATTCATTCAAGAATGAATTGCCTATGAGATCAACTCAAAAGTTAGAAATGGTATATAATGATGTATGTGGACCTTTTGAAGTAAAGTCCATTGGAGGTAATAGCTATTTTTTAACTTTCATAGATGACTATATCATACATGTATGACTTTATATTATTGAAAAGAAGAGTGAAGTATTCACTAAGTTTAAGAAATTTAAGGCACTAGTTGAGAAGCAAAGTGGTTGTAGTGTCAAGAAATTGAGAACAGATGGAGGTGGTGAATACACTACACTTCACTAAAGTTCTGTGAAGAAGAAGGTATAGTGCATGAAGTTACTGCTCCTTACACTCCTCAACACAATGGAGTTGCTGAGACAAAGAATATGAGTATAATGAATATGGGCAGAAGCATGCTAAAGGGAAAGAACATGCCTCATAAATTCTGGGGAGAAGCTACCTCAACAACAGTTCATATAATCAATAGAAGTCCCACCAAGAAGCTGAAGAACAAAACTCCCTATGAAGCTTGGACAGGTCTTAAACCAAGTGTAAGTTATTTCAAAATCTTTGGCTCACTTTGTTTTAGACATGTTCCTGATCAAGTGAGAAGAAAACTTGATGATAGAAGTCAACAAATGATTCTATTGGGATATCACCCCACTGGTGCTTACAAGCTTTATGCTCCAAAAGAGAATAAAGTTGTGATAAGCAGAGACATAAAGTTTGATGAATCAAAGGGTTGGGACTGGATTGGAAGTACTAGTGTTGAGGACACTAGTTCAATGCTCAATAGAAAGCTTGTGCTTGAAGAAATAGATTATGAACCTGAAATTCTGGTAGCAAGTCACAGATGTGCAGCGTGATTGGAGCACGTTAGGATTAAGATATACGATGTGGTACCTAATGTGCTAACATCATGGACATACGATAACTTGATGAACAATGAAAATAAAGTGCAGAAGATAAATAACACAATGAGTTTATTTACCCAGTTCAGCACCTTCAGCAACCTACGTCTGGGGGATACCAATCCAGGGAGGAATCCACTATGATAGTTTTAATTCAAAGCCTCCACAAACGCCTCGTTTACAACTTATCACTTAAACACTACCCGTGCTAATTCTACTTAAGAACTCCTAAGTAAGAGAACCTCTGCTCACTCCCCAACCACCTTACAAACCGCAAGGATTTTAAATAACAAACTCAATGATGGAGACGCACTCCTAACCTGTAGAACTAACTCGTGCTTCAAAGCTTTGAGTGATTCACAATAGCTCTATGCTTAAAAGCTTAAGAGCAAAACAGTCCTATTCTTGTTTCAATGGAAACTAGAAAAAGGAACACAATGAAAGTACTAAAACCTAAAGACTACTTCTTTAAGAATATGTTTTAGTTGAATGAAATAGGTCTTCAGTCCTTCCTTTATATAGAACGAGCTTCATGGGTTTGGATCCCTGATTTGATAGTTGGCCTTCGTGATCTCCAAGAAACAAACTCAATCTTTTGTAAAGATTTATTTGTTTTAAATCTTTTTAAATCTTCTAGTAACAAACTGGCCATCTTTAAATCTTTCTGAATCTTTTTCAATCTTTCAGCTCGTTCCTTGGCGCGCAAGCTAGCGTGAATGTATTTGTTTCAAAACAAATCTTTTTAAAAGATCACACGCAAAATAACTGAAAGCGCGTTATTCTAGGGTGTTCAGGTCAGGTCTGATATGTGGGCACATCAGACTCCACATCTGGACCAAAGGCTTATTTTAGCAAATGAAGCCAACACCCTAAAACAAAAACAACCTCACAGGTTGAAAACACTAACAGAACCAGCAGATGATGCAGCTGGTAATCACACCCTGACACCCACATGCCTAATGATCAACCTAATCAACAGTTGAGAAGATCAACAAGAGAAAGAGTGCAGTTAGTTAGGCTGAATGAATATGATGTGTTCCTCGATCAAGCAATAACAGAAGATGGTGAACTGATCAATGAAGCAATGATAGCTGAGTTGGAGCTAGTTACATTAGAACAAGCTTTAAATGACTATAAATGGAAGGCATCCATGAAAGAAGAGGTAAAGTCTATTGAGAAGAACAACACTTGGGAGTTAATGCAAAAAACAGTCAACAAGAGGCCAATTTACGTGAAATGGGTCTTCAAGTTGAAGATGAAACCCAATGGTGAAATTGCTAAGTATAAAGCAAGGTTAGTAGCAAAGGGTTTTCTTCAGAAGCCAGGACTTGATTTCAATGAAGTATTTGCACCTGTGGCAAGGATAGAGACAATTAGACTAGTGGTTGCAGTAGCTACTTACAAAAGGTGGGAAATGCATCAACTGGATGTGAAATCAGCTTTCTTTAATGGACCATTAGAGGAAGAAGTTTATGTGAAGCAGCCACCAGGTTTTGAGATCAAGGGTCAAGAACAGAAAGTATTCAAGCTAAAGAAGGCACTCTACGGCTTGAAACAAGCACCAAGAGCTTGGAACAAGAGAATTGATAGCTTCTTAATTGATTTGAAATTCACTAGATGCACAACAGAACATGGAGTGTATGTGAAGGGTTCAAATCATGAAAAAATGATAATACTATGCATGTATGTTGATTACTGGATCAAACAAAGTTGTTTTAGAGAAGTTCAAAACAAACATAATGTAGGAATTTGAGATGACTGACTTAGGTGAGCTATCATATTTTCTTGGCATGGAGTTTACAAAGACAAGCAGAGGTTATTTCTTGCATCAGAAGAAATATGTAGCTGACATATTGAAGAGATTTCATATGAGTAACTACAACTCGGCAATTGATTCACCCTTGTACAAGCAGATTATAGGTTCATTGATGAAATTCCTGGCGCGTCAGTGAAGATGTTCAATCTAATGTTCCAACACTTGAGATGTTGAGATCAATGTTGAAACATTATACCAGCGATCAACATAAACTAATAATGACTGAAATGTAAAGAGCACACAAATGATTTGTTAACCCAGTTCGGTGCATAACGCAACCTACATCTGGGGGATACCAATCCAGGAAGGAAATCCACTATAGTAGCCCTAGTTCAAAGCTAAATTCCACGGTTTACAACTTATCGCCTAGCAACTACCCGTAAGACTTCACCCTAGGAACCTCCTAGAGCAGAGATCCCATCTCACTTCCACTCAATCACAGACCCTGTGATGATATTTTATAAATAAGATTTTGAAAACACTTTCAAAAACAAAACTAACTCCGTGCTTCAAAGCTTTGGAGAAGTTAACAACTTACAGCTCAATAAAACAATCCTAAACTTGCATCAAGGAGATACAAGAAAGGCTCACAAATAACAAGACTCAAAACCCTAAAATATTCTATGAATAATGACGGCTTCAATGAAGAATTAGGTTTCTCGTCCTTGTTTAAATAAGATGAACTAGCACGGGCTTGCTCTCCAACCACGGGCTTGATCCATCAACAAATCCAGCTAACAATAATAGGAATCATATACCAAGTTTCCTTTAGCAAACGAACGTGATCAGGAAATTAATCAATGCGAGATTCTGAATAAAAATAAATTCCTTAGACTCCAAGAATAAAGGCGTAAACATCTTGCTTGAATATTTGTTTTTGCAAAACTGATGCCAACAACCAAATATCCAACAATTGAGGTACTTGTGCAACACTAGAATTGACTTATGTCATAGTGTTGGTCTGTTAAGCAGATTTATGGATCAACCAAGGATGTGTCACTTGACTGCTGCAAAGAGAGTGCTCAAATATGTGAAGGGTACTAGTGATCATGGGATTTTGATTCCAAACCAAAGGAACAATAGTCAAAAGTTAGAGGCTTATGGCTACTCAAATTCAGATTGGGGAGGAGATCAAGATGACAGAAAGAGCACTGCAGGTTACTTGAACAAGGAGAAACTTGAGTTGAAATATTGCAATACTGAGATTCAACTTGCAGATATTCTAACCAAACCTATGAATAAGGCAAGGTTTGATACTCTGAAGAAGCTTATAGGAATGTACTCATTGGAGAACATAGATTAGGAGGTGTGATGTTTGTAATACATGTTTT
Source organism: Trifolium fragiferum (assembly GCA_954870985.1). Taxonomy (NCBI): domain Eukaryota; kingdom Viridiplantae; phylum Streptophyta; class Magnoliopsida; order Fabales; family Fabaceae; genus Trifolium; species Trifolium fragiferum. Next base: position 18,539,727 of record OX940792.1, read on the forward strand.
CAGAAGCCCTGAAGAGTCAAGTTCTGAACACTCAAGTTCTGAATACTCTGAAGTTCTGATAGTTAGTCAGTTAGTTAGTTAGAGTTTTTTTTTTATTTTGTCTTAGGTAGTTCATTACAATTGCTTGGTAGTGAAGCAAGCCTCATTTTGTATATAATCACCTTTGCCCCTAATGGATGAATATTAATCTCTTCCATGTTTCTTATTCTCTTTTTCAATTCAATTCATTCTCTCTTTCTCAAATTACTCCAACACAAGGAAGTCATGGAATTTTTGGAAACTAGTAGGCTGATGAAAACTGTGAAAAATCTGGGGAAGTGTTATGAAAATCTGGTCAAAGAGTTTATTATCAATATTATTGATAAATGCAGTGAGGGAAGTGAGGAGTTCAATAAGGTCTATGTCAGAGGGAAGTTGTGAAGTTCTCCCCTACCACTATCAATGAATACTTGGGCATGAGCAAGACAATAGAGACTGGAGAGGTTGACATGCTTAGAAAAATTACTGAAGATGTCACTAGAGGACATGTAAAGCATTGGCCTAAGAAAGAGTTGCTTTCTACTAGATGCCTAAGTGTGAAGTATGTTATCCTAAACAAGATTGGTGCAGCTAACTGGGCACCCACAAATCATAGCTCAGGTATCACTCCTATGCTGACCAAACTGATTTTCCTTGTAGGCACAAAAGATTCTGCAACCAGGAGAAGTTCAAGCCAACAAACCTGCTCCATTACCCTTTGATTACAGGTTGTTTGTTGGATCACACTTACCAGATATTGTGATAATCAAGGTTCAAGGTCACAGGTCAATGACCAAAAAACCAATGGAGGAAGAAGAATAAGAAACAAGGAATGATGAAGTTGAAACAAGCTCCTCAATATGAACATGAACATGGCATGATTCTAATGGGCAAATTTTCTTGTTTTTCTTTTTTGCTTTTTCTGTTTTGGTTCTGTAATGCTAAATGTCTTACTGCATGTCACAAACATGTTCCAGAACATCTTGCACTTTTATGTGCCTAATGATTGTATGCACTTAACTATGTTTGGTGTATTCCTTTATCAAATTGTGGCAAAAAGGGGAATAGTAATAAATGTAATATGTGTATGCTTAATATGTGGATGATTAGAATCTAAGTATGCAGTTGCTACTATGTCTTTATGTATTCCTAGAGCATTTATGCTTAGAATATGTGATGTGTGTGTCTATGATGTGTTGCAATCATTTAGCCTTGATCACTTTGATTAAGTGTTTCTGCTGCTACATATATATGCTTTGTGATTTGGTAGTATGTGCTAGACATCGTATACCACATCTGTCCCCTGAAGAATATAATTTTCACGCATATTATATTGAAATTTGTGCATCCAAATATTTAAGCAGAAAATATTTAGTATTATTAAATGCAAAAGTACTATATTTAGACATCTTATTTAACATGTGCCCTTAAGTCAAATATTAACATAACTCGTATTTTTATTTGGAGAATATTTTAATTCTCTTATTCATTCATTCTCGTTCATATTTATAGATATATGGCCCTATCTATAGAGGCAAAAAAAAAATAAAAATAATATCTTTAGATAATATTTTTATTACTCCCTCCGTTCCTTTTTATAAGGAACAATTTGGAAAAAACACACAAACCAAGGAATCTTATTTTTTTATTTAAAATTTTAAAATTTTATAATCTATTCCAAAACTAACCTTGGTATAATTAATGCATAGAGAATATGTTACTGTAATTAATGTATAACATTGGAATAGAGAAAGGGTAGAAATGAAATTGCTTAATTAATAAAACATAAATTTAATGATTGTTTCTTATAAAAAGGAATAAAAATTTTCCCAAATTGTTCCTTATAAAAAGGAACGGAGGGAGTACTTCACAAATATGAAACTTCAAAACGACGGCGACGTAAGAACTATATATATGTTCTCTATTTTCTGCCAATATAGTATCAAGAGACCGGTCGAGTTAGACGCGGCATTGGTTAGATCTATTCAAGATATTTGTTCAAGTTTGATTCGTCTAAGAACCTTAGATGAAACTGAGGCGTGAATGGTTGAACCCTGAGATGAATAAGAAGTCATTAATTTAAATATTCTATAGTCTTATTTGTGTTTAATTATCATTTATGTTTATGTTGTTGATGTTAATTTCAAAGTACTATGTTTTTTTTTTTTTTGACAAACTATGTTGTTTTTTTTAGAAGCCAAATCAATGGACTTGAATTGAGTGTAGTCAACACCCATGAGTGCACATAAAGTCAATGAAATTAAAATCATTCGATCGAGATCGGATGGTTTATATTTCAAAATAAAATTTTTATATTTTCACTGCATTTAAATTTGAACCGTTTGATTTTAATCAGACGACTGTTATACACTGACTGCATCACAACGACTGCACTAAATACATTCCCCAAATCAATGTACTAGGTTGTTGTTATTGAATATTCCCTATTTTCTTTGGTGATTCTGGTCTGGGTAGGGATAGCAGGTTAACTTACGAACGTGTCTGTTACATAATAGCAAAAAATTAACGGTAATTGCATATAAATATTTTTATTAATTGCATTACAACTGAAAACAAAATTACAACAAAATATGTATATTACAACATAAAGCACTTTAACATAAATCAGTAGACATAAAAATTAATAAAATAATGGCGAGAAAAATGAATCTGCCTTTGACATCTTCCTCTAGGGATAAAAGAGGGGGAAAAACGTCCTACCTACCAGTTTATAAACACTCTCAAATATCGTCATTAAAGAACATTGATCAGATTGTTACGACTAATCGACGACGGACTATGCGACTGTTGACAAACAAAATGATGAAAATAACAAAAGATTTTTTTTTTCTTAGAGAATGAGAGGAGATGATATGAGAATAATGAGTGAAAAAATTGAAGAAGGGTTTCAATTTGTAGACTTTAACAAGTTTGATTGGTTGAAGCTATGTCACAACCGCACAAGTGACCAAACAAAATTGGCCACCTGTGAACACCATTTGACTATGATCAAGGTTCAAATTTTTGACCATCGATAGGTTCACATTTTAAAATGCGAACACAGTTCACATGATATGTTCTAAACTATATTTTTTTTATAATTTGCATTTTTACAACACTCACTATTTTTATAGGGAAGCTTCATACGATTTTTCTTTCCAGTGCAACTAGTCCACATCTTCACATACCTATTGATTTTAGCAAACCTCTCACCAAGATAGAACCCAAAAATTAAATCCTATAGTTACTTTTTTAAGTGTTCTTTGACCTTTAAATAATTCTTCCCTGCTTAGAATTGAATTAGCTCCATCCCATCATTCTAAATTTTTTGATATAAAAAAAAGTTGGTGCCATGAAAATGAAATATAATTTGCACTATTAATTTTATCAAAATAGTTTTATTTAATTGGAACTACCTACATTCAATAAGTTTCCTAAAAAAATAAGTTTCCTAAAAAATTCATTAAAAAAAAGTTTCCTCAAAAAGAAAATGTCCATAAGTGTGAATATATTGAATTTTGCACACCTTACTCTTTAATAATTGTTGGGATTTAACTGATTTATTCCTTTTACTCTAAAACCCGTCTAAAAAGGGGCGGGGCGGGGCGGACTAACTAGATATGGTGGGTTGAAAATCTCACCCCGCCCCGTGTCTTGGCGGTTGGTGAGAGTGCCCCATCAATAAAATAAAATTTTAAAAAAATTAATAAATTCACAAAAATATCGTAAATACGTATTCAAATTGGCTTTTATTTAGTATTAAGATATATGCATTAGTACAAGTTTCCAAATAAAAAATGTGACCACTTTCTATGCCTGATTTCATTCTAGTGGTACATTTTCAAGTTCCAAATAATTGAATCATATCACAGGGTGCTGCTGTTGAGAAATGTACATAATTATATGATTTGAGTTAAAGAAGTGGAAAAATATGCATCTTTATTGGTGTTAAATACTCCCTGTTCCTTTTTATTTGATGTTTGAGAAAAAAAGGCCAAATTAAGAAAGTGTAATTTTGCACTTTATTTTCCTATTATATCCTTTTTTTGGAATATATTATACTCTAATTTTAATCACAAAAAAATTCCTATTTTTTTGCACACACTTTATCTTTCCAAAAAATTAAAACCACAAAAAAATTAAAGGCAGATCGTAACAAACTAATTTTTTTGTTTTTGCCTTTTCAACAAAAAAAAAATCAGTTTTTTGACAAGATATACTTCATCGGAAGAATAGAAATGAAAACTTATTTAATGAAAAACAAAGGCTAGAAAGAATAGGACAACTACCCATTTAAATGAAGCGTGAACCAATTTTAGTACGAGAAGTCAAAGATTATTTAGGCATGAAATAATACTTATTGTGATTGGTTTGTAGTCACATTTTTATTTTTAAAGTAGAGTATTTCAAAAGTTCATGTGTTCTAAAAATTATCGTATTTTCAAGTTGTAGTCACTTTGAGTTTCTTAATGTTGTGTAACAAGATTTTGAACAAACATGCAAGGAAAAAAAAAGAAAAAAACAAAAACAATAAAAAGATTATATGAAGAAGTTTAGTAAAAAAAAAAAAAAAAAATAAAAAGATTATATGAAGAAGTTTAATAAAAAATAAAGATACAATAAAAATATTATATTAAATTTAGTCAAAAAAAGAATTAGAAATGAGGGTATAATAGACAAAATATAACTTAAATTATCAAAATATCAAACAATTTGAAACAATTTTTTTTCTCTAAAACATTAAACAAAAAGGAACGGATGGAGTATACATAATTATACGATTTGAGTTGAGAACTTTGCGACTTTGGCATAACAGAAAATTGATAAGGATAAAAGAAATGAAATATAAGGTTATTATACATTTCCATTTGACATTGTACAAAAACCACAAGTATGGATCTCTGAAATGTGAACCAGCTCTCTAGAGCTTTTGTAGGTTACTTCTAAACTGTGGCCCATACTCCAGAGACATCTAAGAATTTATTAAACTAAAGAGAGCATGTCTTACAAAACAGCATACAGGGCTCATAAATCAATGTTTAGATTACATGAAAATGCAAACCACTGGGACATCTTTTCTACTACTTTAGGATTTAATTTTTGGGTTCTATCTTGGTGAAAGGTTTGCTAAAATCAATAGGTATGTGAAGATGTGGACTAGTTGCACGCTCACCCAAATTGACATCAGAGATAATCAAACATGAGATATTAAAAAGGAGCATACTTTTGTATCACAAATCAATTTTACCAGACTAATCTAAGTGGATTAATAACTTATTTTTTGTATTTATAATCGGAAGAAATATTCTTTTATGAAAAAATAGTGAAACTTTTTAATACACCCCTGTTGCAAGTAGTCTTGTAGGTCACGTAATAACGAAAACTTAATAATATTTGGTGGTAGCATCTTAGATTTTGAAGAAACTATATGACAGCATCTTAGAAATTTAGGAATGGATTCAATTTTACAAAAATGACTTGTAAATAAATATATATTACTTCTATTTATAAACTTTTTTAAACTATATCTCATTTAGGATCCAAATCCGAGGTGAGAGTGAGTGTTGGTTGTAGATGGTGGAGGAGAGAAAAAGAACTTTCTATTTTTAAGAGGGATAAAATAAATTATTTCTTAGCCTATAGATACAAGTTAGAGCATCGTTGTCAAGATCTATAGTTAACTCCCAAGATCTTACGATTTACGATCTTTGCCTTCGTCCACCGTGCCGGAGCGGTTGAAAACTCCTAAGATTGACCGAGATAGTGAAAGCGCAGAGGAAACTTCTAAGATCTTACGATTTACGATCTTTGCAATCTTCCACGCGTCAGTTTCAAACGGGTTATAAAGCTCCAACCCGTTTTGCGCCGCCCCGACACGGTTCTCTGTTTTTGACCCGATCCAATTTCCATTGCCCCGACCCAATTTTTAACCGTTTAACCTAGAAAACCGATCGTTCTGCGTCGGAAACTAACGAGCTTCAAAATAACTTAGGAAATCGGTGCAAATCCATTGAGTTTTGCATCCCTATCCCTAATTCATCAACTGTCTAAGTTATTTCATTAATGGTTGCTAATCATTCACTTGTATTCCCTAGTTCAATTTCTTCTATAAATTCTCTGCTCCTCTATGAACTATTCTCATCACTTCAACCTTTCAGAATTGCACTTGTTTCTCATTATATTTAATAATTAATGAAGTTTTTATGTTAGGATCTAAGTTTTTGTGGGATCTTACGATCCTTGTTACGATCCTACGATTTACGATGTTTATATACCCCAACGATCTTTAGTGGGATCTCGATCCTGACAACCATGAGTTAGAGTTTAGGCAAATTCTATGGTACAATAGACTAATCTTAATGTACCGGTACAATAAATTTTCAAATTAATAAAAAAATGAATATATTTTAGAATAATTTTTTTTTTCACAACACTTTCAGAGTCTATTTCGAATAACACTTTCAAAGCTTCGATCACGGCAAGAGCTTCTCCTTCACGAATGAAACAATTCCCATCAAACCAAATGGTTTCCGCCATGACAAATCACCCTAAATGATCACGCAAACACCAACAATTGAATTTTCCTTCTATACTTAAGTCCTTGTAATTTCTTTTAAAAACAAGTTCAATGTTATAAAAGCAAATGTCAGAAAATCTTAAGAAAAATATGATAATTTTAAGTAGCTTTAATTCTTTTTATTTCCCATAATATGATAAAAAAAATTTTAAACAATTTTTTATCAAACTTATGCACCGTCAAGTAAAGCTCTCATCAACTATATGGATGACTATCTTTCTACAAAGTCGCTCTCGAGTATAACTTTTGAACAACTGATACAAAAGATTGGTCGATGTCGTCTTAGAGATGGTTGTATGGTTGAGGAGGAGAAATAAATATATTATCCTCAATGGACATCCAAGGGGGAGTGTTATGAATAATAAGATTAGTGAATGTCCATATCCATTCCCTTTCCTATAACTTCCACTAAGTAGTGGAGCTTTCTTGCTTTTGTCTTTTCACTACTTACTTTGTATCCTATAAATAGGACTTTTGTTATGGTATAATACACACACATATGAATGTAGCAATACAATGTTCTTATCTCTTATATCTATACTTTCTAGCACTTCTAGTTTATTTCTAACACAAGTCTAATTATTATAGAATTTGAATATAATAGTGAACTTCATGTTTTGCTGCATGTGTATATGGTAAGCAAAATGACGTATTATTTTCTAGAACTAGAATTGAAATTAAAAATCTTTCCTTAACGGATTAACATGTGTGATTCACCTTATCATCAGTAATAATGACGTTTGTACTATAGTACGAACCATTACCTGATATAGGCGAATATTTCCTCACAAGAATGAAATTGTACCAACGTTACTTGATTTGGTTAAAATACCATGTGAAGGAAATTGTACGATCTCCAACTGGCTGGCTATTCTCACCACAACGGTATCAATTCATATGCTCCACCTTCATCTATAAATAGGAGGATTAATTGAAATTTTTGTGTACAACAATTGAACGATTCAAAAGAGCTGTTACTATGTCAAATTCATCTAAGCACAAAAACTCTCAAAATACAACTTGAACTCATTTGAAAATTCAAGACATTGTCTCAGCTTCTGATTATCTCAGTAGCTGAAGCTTAGTATTCTTTTTAGGATTCTAAGTTATTCTTGTTAAGAGTTGTATTGGTTTTTATTTTGAACATTGATATTTGTATCAAGTGTTCATACATTTTGTTATTTCTTTTAAGTTGTAAGAAGTCTCTTGATTGTGTGCTTGAGCATAGGAAGTCTCTTGTAAGGATTTACTTGAGCATTGGAAGTCTCTTGCTGTATGCTTGAGCAATTGTAATCTTTAGTGATTATAGTGAACTCCCTTGGAAGTGCAAGGGGACTGAAGTACTCTCGGATTGTGAGGGGAACCAGTATAAAATCTGTGTCTTTCTCTCTCTCCCTCTATCTCCTTATCTTGCTTGTGTTACTTTACCCGCTGCATATTCTGATAAGTTGAAAAACTTAGAAGTGTTTTTAAAACTACCTAAAACACAATTCAACCTCCCCCCCCCCCCCCCCCCCCCCCCCCCCTCCCCCTCTTGTGTTTTTCACACCTTCAGTTTACACCTCATATCTGCAACAAATCAACATGTCTTTAGATCTAAGCACCCGCCTAGACGACGATTTGTTTACCCTTCAGTCTAAGCACCTTTCGGGGCGATGACTTGTCTTTAGATCTAAGCACCCACCAAGGCGACAATCTGTTTATCTTTTAGTCTAAGCACCCATGAGGCGACGACTTGTTATGTGGATCTAAGCACCATAAGGCGATGATCTGTTTATCTTTTAGTCTAAGCACCCACGAGGCAACGACTTGTCTTTAGGATCTAAGCACACACAAGGCGACGATCCTGTTTATCTTTCGATCTTAGCAATGGTGACTAAGCCTGTTACGATCTTTTCATCTTTACATTTCTCATCTCCCCGGACATAATTTGGAGTTTTCTTATATTTAACTATTTTTTATCATCATAATGCGATGACCGACGCCACCCATCTTTCTTGATAAAAGATATTTAAATAGGGGTAGTTATCATACCCCAAATTTTGCCCACTCTTTTTGTCATATTATAATTAGTGTCACATTTTTTTTCAAATATTTGTTTAGCCCATTTGGTACGTAGTGGAGAGAGTCATCAAGAAGTTATGATTCTAGGGTCATGTGTTCAAATCCCACTAAGATTGTTTTTTATTTATTTATTTGATTTTGAATTTCTTAACTATTATTTTCATTTTATATTTAAACACACTTTTATTTTATAGTTTTATGCAAAGTAGCCAAAATTCAAAATATGTCAATTTGCTTTTTGTCTGTAAAAAATCCAAATAGGTTAAAAATTTATTTTCTTTGGTTTTAATGTCATTCTTATTATAATTTTGTTCTAGTCATTGTCAAAGCCCGATTTTTAATGGCATTTAACATCTCAGCCATTGACATTCAACTAAGCCCAACAACTATTGGCATCCCCAAAGTCCAGCCGTCACTAGTATTTCAAACCCCGACTCTGCTTGGTCTCATCCCATCAAAAGAAGGCCAAGACACGCTTAACATATTCATCTTGAAGCCCAATTTCCGTTGGCATACATTCATTACATACATTAACCATGCATTTCATTTCATGCATCAGTTCGTACTCATCACATATCATACACTACGCTCAACACCCAAGGGCATATTATGCACATTACTCATTAGCAAATGCGTCAACACAAAACATATCATGCAACTGCACAAAACATGCATACATAGCATAATCAAAATTTTGTGACTATTCATGAAGTCCAAATCAATCCCTAGCTAAACCAGCTACGATCTCTGAGTATATTTATCTCAGTCAGACGACTCGTTAGTCTCTCCATTAGATAATTACCCCCATAGAGTCCTCCCCAGTCAAGTTACTCCCCAGTGAAACCTTCTAAAAAAATTCCCCAGTGGATGGTCGTCCTAAGCAATCTATATCAAAACAAAGCCCAATATTCATTGACAATTTATCCTTGCCCGACCCATAAACCTGCAACAACCTATATTTATCCCTGTCCGGCCCATAGGCTTGCGACAATTTATCTTTCGATCCTTGTCTGGACATATGCATGTGAGAATCTAATCAGTTTATCCATACCCGTCTCTTACGCCTGCGATATTTATCTTTCCAGTTTTGTCTGGTTCTTACACCTGCGGCAATTTGTCCGGCTCTTACGCCTGCGAAATTTATCTTTCCATTTTTGTCCGGTTCTTACACCTGCGGCAATTTGTCCGACTCTTACGCATGCGATCATTATCTTTCTTGTTTTGTCCGCCTCTAACTCCTGCGGCAACTTACATTTTATCCTTGTCTGGCCCACAAGTCTGCTACCACTTATCCTTTTTATATTTGCCCGGTCTAAAAGCTTACGGCCTTTTATCTATGTCCGACCCACAAGCCTCAACAACTTATCCTTTCAATCTTTGTCTGGCTTATAAGCATGCAGCAATCTATCCTTTTATCCTTGTATGTCCCGCAAGCCTACGACTTTTATCTTTACTCACCCTACAAGCTTGCGGCCTTTTAACTATGTCTGACGCACAAGCCTGGGACAACTTATCTTGCTAGTCTTTTCCGATTTATAAGCTTGCGGAAATCTATACTTTCAATCTATTCCCAACCTTCAAGCCTGCGACATTTGTCTCTGTCCGGCCTTCCAGCCTGCGACAATTTATCTTTCAATCAATGTCCGGCCTTCAAGCCTGCGGCAATTTATAATCCATTCTATGTCCGGCCTTCAAGTCTCTGGCATTTGTCTTTGTCTGACCTTCCACCTAGAGCTAGGTAAGCGGGCCGGCGCGCCCCGTTTAACCCGCCCCGCATAAGTCCGCATATTAAACGGGGCAATCAAGCCCGTCAGCAAATGTAAACGGGTTATGATAAGTAGGCCCGAGTTCGGTCCGCGTTAGTCCGCGGGTTAAACGGTTAACCCGCGGACTATTACAAATAAATTAAAAAATCACTTTTTTTTCAAAAAATAACTTAAATATTGAATTAATAAAACTAAAAAAACTATATTGTTAATAATTTTATGTTATAACATATAAATTGTAAGTAACAAATAAAAAAATAAAGTTTCTGACATTTTTTAGTTTATCTATCTTCTCTATACAAGTAATGCAACCAAAATCAAATTCAACTAGTTCTCATCGTCATTATTTATCCACACACCTCAAATTCATCAAATAAACACAAGCAATATTTAATAAGAACTTCAACAGTCTTGTTCAAAAAATGAAAAAGAACTTCAATAGTCCAAAACAATATTAAGAGCACAACAAAAAATCTAATATAAACGGGTCCACTGTAATAATTACTGTAATAATTACGTTAGTAACCTCAGTATAAGTCCACTGCTAACCAAATTATACATCGTTTTCATTCCTACCATTTGTATTGTGAGTTTGTTTGTTAGATTTAGCCCCTTTTTATTGTTAAGACAAAAATATTTAACTCTTTACTATTATTAAAAACTAAAAAAATAAGTATTATAAGAAAACAAAAAAAATTAATAATTAAAATGTGGATTAAAAAAGAGATGACCGGATGTATTTTCGCCTGTCTCTCGAATGATCGAGGACTAAGCATACACTTACTCTTAACTATTATTTGTATTTTGTATTCCATACCTAAAAATAAATTCAAGACATCAAATCAATTTTTGGCCTTTGCGCAGTCAAATAAAAATAAATCCCTTTCATAAATGAACATGGTTTTATCTATTCTATTGTAATACAAACAGCGTTTAAGCATTCATCGTGCGAGCAAACAAGCAACTTTTAATTACTAGAATGCCATCAAAACAATGTTCCCTAAAATCAACCAACACACAAACATTTTCTACAAAGAACTACGTAGCTTTGAGTTTCCCTTCGTACCAGGGAATACGTAGGAGCGAGATCGAAACATCCCGTCAGACACATTAATAAAAAACTAATTTTTATTAATAAAAGCGAGCAAACAATCTTAAACTTCCCCTTGCATAAACCAACTCCCGAATCCGAATATGATTACGATGAACATTCCTTTCCATTCTTCAAGGGTTTTATCGACGTTTTCCTTTAAACAAATAAAAAATTCGATGGCGATTTTGTTGTCATTTTTCGCGGCGTGACAGTACCACATGGATATAGGGTTTTCAAAGTGAACTTTGGTATTTATATTCAGGGTAAAAAAATAATAATTAATGATATTAATTAATCCTACGGGTCGGGCTCGATCACCGACGGGTTGAGCTAATCCACCCGGCACTAACCCAAGTAAACTGCACAACCCAGATTGACTGCCACGTGGACCCGTTCTACCCGAACCGACCCAGCCCAACTTAATCTACATGGTCCGGTCGGTTTGTAATGGGCCCAACGGTTTTGTCCAGCCCTAATAGATGTGTCTGGGCAACATCATATCTATGTGACATTTAAAATGCATTAGGAACGATGTATTCTCATCTACGTGTTTATCGGTAATTAGCATTGTTGAGACTCATTATTAATTGGTAATGTTCTTATTTAAATGGTGATTGATGTCATGTGAATGCCTAAATTACCGTTAGTATTTATGTTATTTCCTTGAAATTGATGATGTTTAATTTGAGGAATTGTATGCTTATCCATTAATTTGATTGTCTTTTATTTAGATAAGTGCTTAGTATTCCTAATGCTTGCACTTTGTGTATTTCATTAGTTCACTCTCTGTTTTGTGTATGCATTGAACCTTTGGGGTTAAGATTCTCAGGTTGTGTGTTTTGGATGTTCAGGTTAATACGTAGGAGCGAGATCGAAACATCCCGTCAGACACATTAATAAAAAACTAATTTTATTAATAAAAGCGAGCAAACAATCTTAAACTTCCCCTTGCATAAACCAACTCCCGAATCCGAATATGATTACGATGAACATTCCTTTCCATTCTTCAAGGGTTTTATCGACGTTTTCCTTTAAATAAATAAAAAATTCGATGGCGATTTTGTAGTCATTTTTCGCGGCGTGACAGTACCACATGGATATAGGGTTTTCAAAGTGAACTTTGGTATTTATATTCAGGGTAAAAAAAAAATAATTAATGATATTAATTAATCCTACGGGTCGGGCTCGATCACCGACGGGTTGAGCTAATCCACCCGGCACTGACCCAAGTAAACCGCACAACCCAGATTGACTGCCACATGGACCCGTTCTACCCGAACCGAACCGACCCATCCCAACTTAATTTACACGGTCCGGTCGGTTTGTAATGGGCCCAACGGTTTTGTCCAGCCCTAATAGATGTGTCTGGGCAACATCATATCTATGTGACATTTAAAATGCATTAGGAACGATGTATTCTCATCTACGTGTTTATCGGTAATTAGCATTGTTGAGATTCATTATTAATTGGTAATGTTCTTATTTAAATGGTGATTGATGTCATGTGAATGCCTAAATTACCGTTAGTATGCCTTTATGTTATTTCCTTGAAATTGATGATGTTTAATTTGAGGAATTGTATGCTTATCCATTAATTTGATTGTCTTTTATTTAGATAAGTGCTTAGTATTCCTAATGCTTGCACTTTGTGTATTTCATTAGTTCACTCTCTGATTTGTGTATGCATTGAACCTTTGGGGTTAAGATTCTCAGGTTGTGTGTTTTGGATGTTCAGGTTATCTCGGTGAAGTTCTGCTCTGATCATGACAAGGAGAAGGGTTCTTAGAGTCATTATTTAGTATTGTAATACTCCCTCCGTTTCTTTTTAAGTGTCCAAAAACATAGAATTTAGCGTTTTTATTTAACTATTCATTTGGTATTTAAGGGTACGATTTATCAATTATACACTTTGTCAATTACTCATATCTTTTATATCCCACTAAATTACTCATATCTTTTTCAATAAAACTAATTAATGTTATATATTTGGAAAACTAAATCTTTTTTTTTTTTTTGGTACATAACATATTAAATTTTGTTTTTTTTTTGTGTGCATAATATATTAAATTTATTGGAAAGAGAAAGTGTGTGCAAAAAAAAAAAGATTTTATTGGTGAATTAAAATAGGATATAATAGGAAGATAAGGTGCACAAATATACTTTCTTAATTTGGTGTTAATATTCTAAACGGACACTTAAAAAGAAATAGAGGTAATATTTAATTAAAAGAAGTCTTATATTTAAAAAAACAACATTTTTGTATAAGTAATAATTACCATTTTATTTTATTAATAATGTTTTGAAGTGTGTAATACCTTGAACCGACATTTATATAGGTTATCTTTGAATTCGAGTCATGAAACTTTATCATATGTTGCGTATTCAATATAAGAATTTCTAAAAGTTAGAATATTTCTATAAAGGGTTTATGGTGTTACAGGCTTTGCCCCTGCTCACATAGCTCTCTCATACATTCTCAATAGAAAAATCTTGGCTCTGCCCATGCTCACAGAGCTCTATCATGCATTCTCAATCATTTCTTGTATGTTCTTTTTTGCATTTTTTTATTATATTGCTCATATGAAAATTTACAATTTTTTCGTAAATTATGCATTAATTATACATGGTTTTCCTAAATTTGAAATCCTGGCTCATCCCCTTCTCACAGAGCTCTCTCAAACATTCTCAATTAAAAAAATCCTATGTGTCACGAGCTTTTATTTATGTGGAGCTTTTGAGCATAAGATCAATTGCTTGAATGTCATTGACAACAATAATTCAATTTTTATAATATTTTACGGAAAACTACATTTTTTTTAGAGTTTTTTTCTGCATAAAGTCTATTGTTCGAATCTCATTGACAACAATAGTTCAATTTTTATAATATTTTATAGAAAACTATCTTTTAACAACCTTATTATTAATAGCATAAGCTTAAAAAAAATTAGTTTACTTTCAAAAATTAGCATAAGCAAAAGAGTTATTTTATTTTATGAAAAAACTATATTGATGATCATATCAAAATTATGTTAACTAGGGACCAAAAACAAAATAGAAGATTTTGGGAGGACGGGGGAGTACATCCCACCCCACTATGCATCTGTAATATCCTTAAACATATATTGTATTTTTATATTTAAATAAATTATCTCATAAACAATTGAAAAAAAATATAGTCAACCTTCTAAATAATATAAAATGAAAAAGGATATAGACATTGTTTTTTGTCAAAAAAGCAAATAAATATTATTAAAAAAATTTAAAATTATTCCGTGTTTGACGATGAATCTAACGTATATTTTCCATAAAAAATCGGCGGGTGATGAGTCAACAGACAACCATCCATGAGGAGATTTATCACAATCCATATGATATACTCCCTTCGTTCCTTTCTATAAGAAACAAAAGTGAAATTTTTTATTTCTTTTTATAATAAACTTTGACTAATTTTCAAATGTTTTAAATGTTGAATTTCACTTATACCCTTATTTATTATGAAAGAGAATATTAAAAATAAGTAAGTTAGTCCCTTAAAGACTTTTTTGGTTTATTTTGATCCCTTAAAGAAAATAAGTTCCACTTTGGTCCTTATTGATGATATCTCCAGGTCATTTCCATCCATTTTTTCCAAAAACCGTTAACTTTTTGTACAGGTGCCACGTAACAACCATCTAGCTCTACCCTGTAACATCCTTAATCATATATTATTCAAAAACTATCTCAATTTCATTGAAAAATTTAAACCAAATTAATCAAATAATATTTTAAAATAAACACAAATAATATTAAAAAATAAAATAATAATGCACGGGCTAACTATAAATTGCACAAAACGGATTGCCATGTTGATCTATCCATTGCTCAAAAAAATAACTGATCTATCCAAAGAACAATTAAATATTGAAACTATACATAATAACATACAAAATTGGTGAGCAAACTCATTCACTAGACTACACTGTCTTTATGAGACCTTTCTCGAAAGGTTCTTCAAGCCACACCCAATACATTTGAGAATGACTGACTGTGTTTCCGGATCTGGTTTGATAACAAACTTCACATCAAGAAAATCCCTTATGTTTCTAAGAGTTTCAATCCCACATTGAGAAAGTTTTCCAATGCGAACCTTGGAAACATCTTGAGGACATAGAGCACAAAGAAGAAATAGCAGACCCTATATAAACAAGAAATATTGAAAAGAAAAATTAGATATCTCCCTTATGGGAAAATAGAAACAAATTGCAAGATATGCACAACCCTTCAAGTAATTGCGTTTGAGCATACCAAGTCGAATATATGCAGGTAAGTGCAAAATGACAAAATCCAAAAATTATGATTAGGCAAGGAGAATGCTCTTTCTTTGAAGGAGCTTTGCTCTATGGACATTAGGATTTCATCCTTTTGCATTTTATTTTTCATTTTCAGAAATAATACACTATTTTCCATATTTGTGCGTTTTAATCCATTTCTTTCTACATTCTCTAAGTTGTGAAATTTCCGGTTCGCAACAGAAGTGGTTTCTTGATTAATGGTAGTAATGTAAATAACTGCAGCAAATATCCAGCGCAAAGATCCTCCAGAGAATATGCTTTAACATTCTCTGTGTTGAAAATGGTTTCAACATGTCCATTGTAGATGGTCTAACAAACACTACCCTCCCCATATATTACTCATACGAACATACACTCTCCACACAATACGATTGGACCCTTCATTATTAACAGGTGTTTCATTAATAATAGGATCAACAGAGGTTTTATCAAAATATATCTAGGTAAGTTAAGAGACTGACAAGCAAAATGCAAATAATAAAAGGAAGTCCTTTGAGTTTCATATCAAATAAATCTTGTTTTAGTAGCCAACACATGTTGGTTAAGTTGGCAAGGAGTTGAGTCATACTCCGCAAGGGTGTGGGTTCAATTCTCATTGCCGTCGTAAGGACCTCGTTGATTGTTGATTTGTAAGTACCTTTGTTAGCACTCTTTGAGTTGCGAGGTTTACCCTTACATGGTGAGCTCCCGGGCCGGGACCCAACTCACCTAAACTTTTTATTACCAAAAAAACATTAAGAAAAACCTCTTATGGTACCAAAATTATGACTAATAGGATGCACACAGGTCATTTGGTGTTTGTTGTCTTTTATGAGAAAAAGTTGCACTTTAAATGAATGGATTAGATGTTTGGGAGATCCTGTCTAATCTTTTCTATAATATTAGTGGAATTGACCTTGGATTGGACTTGGGAGTTCCTAGGCAAAGCCTTGCGGCAGCACTCGATAAAATATGCTGTTTTCCTCCTATAAAAGATAAGCATGCCATGGAATGTTTTAAATGAACCTCCAGGCAAGGAACACATACTTGAAATAAGATTATCCAAGTAAAAAGACAACATTAATTACTAATACTAGAGATGCTATGAGATTTCAGTCTCTGAAGGATTAGGTTTTGGATGAATAACTCCACTGATACTTCATTTACGAATTATGCTTTATGCATTCTGATATGGGTCCTATCGCATTCTCTGAAGGATTAAGTTTTGGAGGAATAACTCCACCCATGCAACAGTTGCTTTAGAAATTCCTAGTTCCTTTTAAATTAGAAAAACAGTTGTTTAATATTTAATTGAATGCTTTATGATGCACTCGGGTAGTACTTTGACGTGGGTTTATAAAATTGAAGCTCTTGCGCTCCAATTCTTCAAAGAATCTGGTTAAAAAAGGTGCTGCAATAGGTTTTGAACAAGGTTTGACTAAAACCGACTTTGAAGTGGAAGGTGGTTTTACAAAGAGAACTTTGAAATTGAAAACACATTTTAAACCCAGGTTTGAGGAAATTATAGTTTTGGTTTAGAACTTTAATCTATTTATTTGTTTTTAATTTGAGTATGAACATGATTTGCTTTTATGAATATCCAAAACATGCACATCCCTAGATGTGGTGGGCGCAACATAGAAACGATAAAAAGGAGTACCGGGGAAACTAGTCTGACAAACATGACTAAAGAAGTGAGGGGTGATCGTATCCGAACCAAACCAAAAGTAAAACCGCAAAGCGAACCAATCCAAACCGAAAACCGCATTTGGTTTGGATGGATTTGGATGATTTTTTAGGTAAACCGTGCGGTTCGGTTAGGTTCGCGGTTTTCATTTCTGAAAACCGAACCGCAACATTTAACTAAAATTTTTATTTTTTATTATATTCCAAAATTTCATGTCATTATTTCTAATTTTTGGTGTAATGGTCTTTTGATGTAATGTTCTTTTTGGTATTATCATCAATTTAACTCTGGTGAAAAACTCATTTTGGTATTTAATCAATATCACTCACAGTGTTTGGTTTGGTACTATAATATTGTCACTCATATTGCATGTGGCGAGACACTTTTTTTGATATTGTCATGTAATGTTGTTTTGTATGAATAATGAAATCAAAGACTTCATAGTTAGAAAGATTGCATGTTCATGGTACAATATCATATATTATTTTGACAATATATCACTTTCCTTTTATTAGGACAAACATGAAGTTGTTTAATTTTATTTTAATACATTTATTAATTACTTAATTATCGTATAAACCGCCGCCACCGAACCGATCCTAACCGCATTGGTTTGGTTTGGTTTGGATGATCTTTTAAAAACCAACCGAACCAAACCGAACCGCATACATTTTTATCTCGCGGTTAGGATGACTTTTATAGTCAAAACCGAACCAAACCGCACCGCGAACACCCCTAGAAGTGATTATCAATGAAAAATTAATTGAAATTTACTGTAACAAACAAGACGGTCCAATAGAGGAGGAAAAGATTAAGATATGAGGGAAGACGAAGAGGTGCCAAAAATTAAATAAACGGAGTTTAACTCATTCTCTAATTTCTATAACCTATTATTCTATATTTTTACTGTTTAACACTAGCATTTGTCAGCTATAGGATGATCTACAAGTACAAAGAGTTTCCCTCCACATATACATTTGTTTGATACCAGTATCTATCATTAGATAAACACAGATTAAAGCGGGCTAAAATTATCAACTTGCTAACCTGATATGTTGAATCTACCACTCCAGATTGAGCAATCTCCCCTAGTAAAACATTAGCAATCCCATCACCAATATCCTCTGGAGGCATCAAATCCTTTTTCACATCATCTGCAAGGCCATAAGTGTCTTCATCCTTACAAGCAGAAGAGGCAGTATCGACAGAGATGTAACAACCGGAAGTAGTCTCTGCAACTAGTGAAATTCCATATCCAGGAGAGCTGTGGCAAACAACCAGTAAAATAAAAAGGAATTATGGCTTTATGTAATATGATTTTCTTTTTTTTCTATAAAATATATATTCAAAAATTCAAATGAAATATTCCAAAACATCTACCAAAAGAAAGGAATCATACTTTCCAGCTGGTGGACCTGATCTGTGATCAGTAAAAATGTGCACATCGGAAATTAGTGGATTGATGATTCCACGTGCAGCTCTAATCATTCTACTTTCAAACTGAGAAGATACTTTGGTTGAAAACGTAACTCCCCGAACCTTCTTAACAAAACCCTCATCGATCCAATTAACAGCCTGTTGGGAAGAATATATAAGCTACCAAAATAAATTGAAATGAAGCATAAAAGAAGTTCAGAAACTTACAGTTAGATTCTGAACAATAGGAAGCGACAAAATAACTTCACCACCACCATTAGGAGGTAGTCCACGGCTCTCTATTTTAATACTCAAGGCTTCAAAGTCCACTCCAAAGTGCTTTAGTATGTTAAAAGCAGCAGACTTGATGGTATCAACTGATGGATCTTTTGAATCATTTGTAACTCCTGTTATACATACAACAGTTGCAACTGTCAAACGCATCATTAAGATATCTTCTAAATAGTCCTTATGTTCTAGTTTTGAAGCTTTCATATACTCTGATCTCTGGGCATGTTTGGATTGACTTAGTTGAGCTTATCTACTGACATAAGCACTTGTGAGACCTACTTGAGCGAGCTTATAGAAACAGTCCATAAGCTACTTCCAGCCTATGTTGAAAAGTGTGAGAGATAATTGAAATATAATAAAAAATCAAAATATTTTAAGAGATCTTTCAACCGTCAATATATTTTTTCCCGTATTCATCATCACAAATCAACCAAATAAAAATGGGTAAGGATTGGTGGGTACCAAACGAGTACCATAGCGTACCCGGTACTGGTACGTACCCGATTCTGATACATAGCTGGTACGTACCCGGTACGGGTACTTCACCATTTTAGGAGTACCCATGCTTTATAGCTTCCAGCTTAGTTCCATAAACTCTCCATATGAAAACAAGCTGCAGCTTATATGAAAACAATTTGACTTTACTTTCTTTTGTTATGGCAATGGCATATACATAAAGGCCCCATTTGGATTGGCTTATTTTAAGCTTATGAGGTCTTTTCTACTGCTATAAGTTGTATTAGTGTTTGGGTAAATTAATAAAAAGTGTTTATCACAATTTCATAAGCTATAAGCTACTTATGTCATAATTTAATAAGCTTTCATAATATGCTTATCATTAGGCTTAACATGGAGGTTAGGTTATAAAAAAGTATCCCACTTTGAATCCCGCCTGCTCTATTCTACACGATATTAGCATATTTTTTAAAATTTATTTTTGGTCAATCTTAAACTTATCTTCTTGTTTTTATATGGTTATCTTTTTCTTCTTTACACTTATCTTTTTAAAAGTATCCCACTTATATTTTTTTAAAATTTTCTTTTTGAGCCAATCTTAAATGTTCAATTGCTTATGTAATGACAAACACTTCAATCTATGCAAGTACTTTTTAGTGTACATATCCAAACATAAAGAGCTTGTGATGAAAGCTCTCGTGTTATAAGCTCTAATACTATGGGCCTGTTTGGATTAGCTTATTTTTGAGTTTTTGCAATTTTTATGTATTATTATAAGTTTGTCAAGGTAGTTTGTGATAAAATAGCTTATAAAAATACAATTTTCACTAGTTTGAACTTATAAAATAGCATAAAACCTAATTTATATTGCATAAGTTGTTTGCATAAGCTTAAAAATAAGTTAATCCAAACGGACCCTATAACCATTTGCACAAGTTATTTGTCCAAATGGGATCAAACACTTATAAAAAGCATCTATTTTATAAGCTCTTAATTAAATTGTTTATCAAACAGGTCATTATAATCGGAATTGGATTCTCTACTGCGTCATGCAGTTACTATTCTCGACCGTATGATCTAGATTAACAACTGAGATTGTTGAACATTGTTAAAAGTGATATGTAATCTACCGTCCTACAGCAACAGATCTGAATCCAATTATATTCACCCTTCTATTTAATTTTCTACTGCTTTGGTAGTATTATAAGTAATTATAAGTCATAATGAAACAAAAATAACAATTACATATTTACAACGGCAATAATGAATGATAAAAAGAAAATAAAAACAAAAGTGTAGAACCTTTGAGGGTAATGGTGAGGGGTTCCTTGGCAAACAAACACAACACAATGAGCGGTTCAAGAAAATAACCAATGGATCGTGAAACACCACAATCGTATGGATGATTTATTCTGCCACCCATAATGATTCCCGGTTTGAACTTCAATTTCGTACCTGGCAAAACGCAATCAGAATAATTATAACTTCAATCAAAAGTAGTAAACATGAAAAATAAATAATAAATTAAATTAAATTACCAGTTCCGTCGATTACAAAACTGCAGCCATCAGAGACAGTTTCAAATAATCGAATGAGTGAATACTCGTACTTGCGAAGACCAGGGTATGTTTCGCCAGAGTGTATGTCTTCTATGCTAATGGGAGTTGAAGATAGAGCGGAGAGAAGCAGCCTTTGTCTGAAGCTTGCGCTTCCCTTCAGCTTCTTGTAGCTTTTTTCCATTTTCCCCATTCTGCCTTTAACATTATTCGAAACAATGAACAAACAATAAGTGGCGCAAATTAATAAGTTTCCCAAACCCTGTTTATTAAAAAAAAAAATCCGAAACCCTAATTCCACCCCACTCTTCATAATCTAAAATCTTCTCCATATTTCCAACAAAAACATAATTATACTATCAATGCGGCATATCTCAGTGTAATTCATTGTTTACTATATATTTTTTTTATGAAGAGATTAAATCAATACACAGTTATACACAACAGGATTAAATCAATTCCCTCATAGATGAACAAACAAGACCAGAGACGATTGTGTAGTAAGGATTAAACTCACTGTTTCGAACAAAGACAGCCGCAGGTGGGAACGAAGTCACAGGGTGGAGAGGGACGCCGGAGTTGGTCGCAGAGCAGAGTGGGAACGAAGTCACGGGTGTGGCTGCCGCTTGGGACTGGGGTTTAGGGTTTTATCGAGTTGGATTTTTTTTTTATAACAAAGGGGTTAAAGCCAAAAAATAAAATATCTCTCCGTTTCTTTTTATAAGGAACAATTTGAAAAATAAATTTATTTTTTTTTATAAGAAATAATCATTAAATTTTATATTTTATTAATTAAGCAATTTCATTTTTACCCTTTATCTATTTTAATATTATGCATTAATTACAATAACATATTCCCTTTATCTAAATTCATTCGTTACAAAATTGGTTGCTAATTTGGTCACAACAGATCATCAATCAAGGTATTTGCTACTAATTTAAATTGGCTGCTAATTCTAGTAATGTATGTTATTATTTTTTTAACAGATATGGCGAGTTTTCAAACCGGTGATATATGTCAAAATTTTCTACATGAGAAGCTGTTGTCGAATGAGCTCGAGAGGTTGAAATTTCTAACAATGTCGGTATTAATATTACTAAATCAAATAAAAAAATTGGAAAATAAGGAAGAAGTGACAGGTTAATTTTGGATTGTGACAAAGGTGGAAAGTACGATGTTGAAAGTTCAATAATAACTTCAATTAAAAAGTGTAGTTGTCCATTCAAAATTAGAGCAGCACCTTCAATAAATGGTTCTATTCTTTACTCTATTTTGTCAAATTGAAGAATTCATAGTGGTAAAATATAATATATAATAATATACTTCATAGAAGAAAATTTGATTGTGGACCAAGCCATAACATTAACACATCCCCATATCATGTCATGTTGTCAGACAAATGCTAAAATAAAGGCATACACAAGAACAAACAAACTTCTTCCTTTAACTTCAAAATCTGACATGCTACACAAAAGATATGTAGCAAAAGAATGTATTACACGTAAGAGTGATTTATACCTTTATGTCACATGCTACATAAAACTATAATAATGAAGCTCTTTCTTTCTTCTCTAAGAAATAGAGATGATCTAGGGCCTGTTTGAATGAGTTTTGCTTTTTAGTTTTCAAAATTGAAAACCAAAACCAAAACTATTAAAATCTGTTTCAGTTTTTTGGTTTCTAAAACTGATAAATAAAAGACTGTTTTCAAAAATATTTTAAAAACTAAAAAACAGTTTTACAAAACTGATTCAAACGGGCCCCTAAACTGCACCATAGTTTCAAAAATGTAATTGATTAATAAACCACATTTTTAATCAAACACATACATGTAGAGGATTTAATGGTCTTTGCACCATAGTGTCAAAACAATAAATGAATAAAAAACCATGTTTACTATAAATTAAACTTGGTATTCAAAGATTTTAAACACTCATAAAAAAGATAGCTTTTAGAGAACGGTAAAAGAAAAAGACAAATCAAAGATAAGATAGTCTGCCTTGCATGTGAATTTTCTTCATCATAAATTGAAACTCGTCTAAGGACCGATGAATCTGAGTGATACAATACAAATCTCATTGAGCAAGGACCCTTTTAAACTAAAACTCTCTAATAAGAGGGAACTAAAAAAATATATTAAAGAGTTTTGGAAGTTTTTAGAGGAGCCAGACAATCTTCAAATTAATTTATTTTTCTTTTTATAATACTTTCAAAACAAAAATAAAATTAATTGTAAGTATTCACTTTCCTCTCCTTAAAAATATTCTTCCAAACACGGTAAAGAATTTCCCTGCCCCTTCCGTCTCTTTGCCTCCCCCAAAACCTAAAAGATCATGCTAGCCTTCTCGACTCTAAAACAAGCCTTTCAAGACAACACAAATGAATCCCGTTCTGATCTAGAGGAAGCAAAGCTGAATCGCAGACAAAGGGAAGTAGAGGATAATATAAAGACTAGACGCGGAATAAAAACGAACCAAAACCTTCAAATTACACTAAAACCCAAAGAACAAATTATGAAGATTGGAACAAGACAATGAATAAGGATTTTGAATCTTTGGAAATTTGATCAACAAAGTAAGGCTCCAAACAAATCCAAGACATATATCATTCCTCATAAAAATCTTTCTTCAAAATGAAAGAACATAGAATTAGAATCATTGTGGGATAAAAATCATCCATAGAAAATTGAAAACATAACATATGGCAAGCATTCCTCCCAATGTTTTTCTCCTTCTCCCAAAATGTGAGATCAGATTCTACTGTAGAACCAAAATACCAAAACAAGTATAATTTAAAACAATGATAACATATATCTATCGTGTTTCTTCCTTGGACGTTCTTTCCTAACTGCGAAGTTGCAACCTCTTCCTCTCGAACTCGAGCTACAAATAAGGTAAAAGAAAAATTAACATCAGTTGCTGACAAGAACTATAGCTGAGCATGAAGGTTTTAGTTTTGAAAAACTAAAAGTGTGAATGATATACCAAGAAACAAGTTGTATAATACTTTATCAACTATAAGAAATAACCGAAACAATGTCTTAGCCTAAGAGAGTCGCCAAAAGTAATTTGTCTCTCTTTGTAAAATGAAGGGGCTGAGGTTTGAACCTGTAACCCACAAATTACTCAAATTCCTAATAAGGTCCTGTTTGGATAAACAACTTAATTATGCATTTATAATTTAAGTGGTTATGTATAAGCTATTTCTGCAATAAAAAGGTAAAATAAAGTCAAACCGTTTTTTATTACGCTATAAGTTGTTTTCAATTTTCAGAGGTTTTTCTTTCTGGAAAGATTATGGAAATAAGTCGAAAACAGCTTATGGACATGTCATTAGTTGTTTCCATAAGCTCCCTCAAACAGTTTAGCAAGTGTTTTTGCCAATAAATAAACTCAAATAAGTCGGTCCAAACAGACCCTAAGTGGATGTATTATTACTAAAAGATATTCTACTAGAAAAATAAAATGCATTAATATAGAAGGAAAACACAGTTTTTGTGCCTGAGTTTTCATTCTTTTGTTCTCTTTTGAAGTAATAATGAATCATAAGGCCACAAGGATGAAGCGATCCCATGCATATGGTGTTTATACAATTCTAGTGATACTGATACAAAACATTTTTATACGCAATACATATATTTAATACTAAAGAAATAATAGTAGAAAAATATTTACCACTTTCTTGACCCGGTCATTTGCAGCAGGAGTACCGCCAATCACACATTCAGAGAGATAAGGACTGCTGACACGCACCTCATTCATCACAACTATGACAGTCTTGTCCCACCGGACTGGAAGCCTGGTTACATGATAATGTCATAAGTTAAAAGGAAAACTGAGATTGCTACTAGTTCATGAATCAAATTTATATTGACCGAGACAAATATAAAACAGTTAGAAAGCTGACGATTCAAAGATAAAAAGCACCAAAAAGTTTCTCATAGAAGCCTTGGTAAGGAAGGTAGATCAGATGGTAGATGACTAAAATGGTCTATCTATAAATATGATTCACGACAGGATATTATGGCGTTGATTAGTACATTTAACCAACTTAAAGCTCTGACTCCAAATTGCAAAAGGTTAGATTGCTACTATCACAGGACATTAACACTTTATATCAGTGTTGGCACGGAGGATATTAACAAGCACAATCACAGGACAACTAAATAAAATTCTGATACAACTGCATGAAAGGACTAATTCATGTCAAGAATATTCTACCATGATAAATAATACAGTGAAAGTTCACATACTAAAAGTTCAAGTACTCCATTAATTGACTTCCCCAAATTACAGAAAATGATTGCAACTTAACATCACAACTTAAAACTTTCGAAGAAAAGGAAAAGAAAACCTGATAGAAAACAAAGGTACACAAATTTTATAGTATGTTTTATGATAACTAACACTAAGCATATGCAAGACAAATCATCACGTATATTTTTTCTTGTTTTAGACCAGTGTTGTTCAAATTCTCCTATTCAATAGCGTTATAGTGCTGCTCAATGACGGAACTAGAAGAAAAAAAACTCGGGTGGGCCATTAAAAAAACTATAATATATGAATTAAATACAAAAATTATATTGCACACAAAAATATAAGTCGTAAAAAGCACAAAGTTGATCATCAAAAAATTAAATTGCATACCATAAAATAATACTCTTTACGTGTACCGATTGACTTGAAATCATCAATAATAGACTCTAAACTAATATGTGTACCAAGTGACTTGAAATCATAAATAATATACTTAAACTAATACTCTACCTATGAAAAAAAATAGGAGTGAGTCGTGACCCACCAAGGCCACCCCTGGTACTGCCACCGGTGCTGCTATAGCCACAATTGACAACACTGTTTATAGACGAACAAAAAGAAAACTCCTCCTGCCCCCTCAAATTTGTTTGGATATCCCTTCACATTATTCAATTGATACGGTGTTGGAACTTGGGAACACTTAGAACATCTAACAAAACTATAACAAAAGCATTTACCAAGTTTATGATTAAAAAAACAATCAAACATATGTTCCG
The DNA here is from genome assembly GCA_954870985.1 of Trifolium fragiferum. Taxonomy (NCBI): domain Eukaryota; kingdom Viridiplantae; phylum Streptophyta; class Magnoliopsida; order Fabales; family Fabaceae; genus Trifolium; species Trifolium fragiferum. The sequence continues at coordinate 18,565,994 of OX940792.1, forward strand.
TTTACAAAGAAGGGGAATAATTGTCTTCCCCTAAAAAGGAAGTCCTACAGTCACCCTAGATAATGCATACCAGGGAGTAAATTGGGAATAAAGGAAAATCTATATAGAAAGCTAGCTACACATTAGAATTTTGCAACGGGAACAAGAAGCTTATAAACATGAACAAGTTTGCATAAACTTTTCTACAAACTCTTATTCAGTGTTGTCAATCACAGATTGCAGAAAATAGAATTTTGTTCAAATTCCGCTATGTTACAACCACTATAGCCAAAATTTGACAACACTTTGTAGCAAAATTGAATATCATGGAACAATAGTGATTGGTTCAAATTCCAAAACGCAAAAGCGCCGCCATTTGACAATACTTTGTACCAAAATAGAATATAGCGGAACATTAGTGATTAGTTCACGCCGGTATTTGACAAGACAACTCTTATAGAAATTAGAAGATGAAATGGTAGTTAGATAACGAAAATTGTTCTGTTTAATAACTTCTCTCATTTATGTACCATAAAATGTTTTCTTACAGAAACACTCACATTTAACTTCTCCATAAATCCCTAT